>CM066042.1:124584594-125908118 GCA_033557465.1 Ichthyophis bannanicus | reverse complement strand
ATTAAAGTTTTGCAGGAAACAAAATCGCTGTAGAATCTATATGGATTGAAATTCCATATAAAAAGGGGAAGGCAATGGCAGTGGGGGTGTACTATCGAGCACCTGGCCAGAATGACCAAATGGATGATTAAATGCTCAAAGAAATCAAGGAAGCTAACAAAAGTTACAGCAGTAATAATAATGGGTGATTTCAATTACCCCGGTATCGACTGGGTCAGTGTCACGTCAGGACATGCTAGGGAGATAAAGTTCCTAGATGAAATAAATGACTGCTTCTTGGAGCAGCTGGTTCATGAACCGACCAGAGGGGAAGCCATATTAGACCTAGTCCTTAGTGGAACACCAGATCTAGTGCAAGAGATAAGGGTGTTGGGGCCACTTGGCAATAGTGATCCATAGCATACTCGCCTTTGATTTAATTAGTGGAGGAGGGATAGTAAGGAACCCACAGTACGAACCTTTTAACTTTCGAAAGGGAGACTATGATAAAATGAGGAAAACAGTTAAGAAAAAAAACTAAAAGGAGCAATTGCAAAGGTTAAAGACGTACATCAAGCTTGGCTTTTGTTGAAAAATACTATCTTGGAAGCCCAGACCCGCTTGTCTTCCACGCGTTAAGAAAAGTGGAAGGAAGTCCCCCAAAAACTGCCAGCATGGTTTAAAGGTGAGGTCAGAGATCTTTTGTTGCCAAAAAAGCATCTTTCCAGGAAATGGAAAAACAGAGCCAGCACGACGAAAACCTGGAAACAGCACAAGGCACTGGCAAGTCAAAATGCAAGGCATTGATAAGGCAGGCAAAGGGAGAAATTTGATGAAGAAGCTTTGCTGCGGAAGCAAAAAACGCGAAGTAAAGACCTTTTCAAGTACATTCGTAGCAAAAAAACCGTGAGGAGAGTCCAGTTTTGGTCCAACAGTGATAAAGGGGTTAAAGGAGCACTCAGAGACAAGGCGATAGCGGAGAGATTGAATGAATTCTCTGCTTCAGGTCTTTACCTGAGAAGATGTAGGGATGTGTACCCATGACTGAAGTGCAGTGGTAATTTAAAGGTGCGGAAGAATTGAAAGGAAATATCGCATTACATTGGGAAGATGTATTACCAAACTATGTAGATTAAAAACTGAGGAGTAGCAAATCACCTGGGCCGGATGGTTAAATACATCCAAGGGTGTTGAAACGAACTGAAATATTAGAGATGTCGCAGGACCTGCTATTAGTAAGTCTGGTGATCTATCATTAAATCATCTCTAATCCCTAAAGGATTGGAGGATCGCCAATGTAACAACCAATTTTTCAAAAAGGGTTCCCAAGGGGTGATCCGGAAACTACAGGGACCGGTGAGAGCCTGAACTATCAGTACCGGGAAAAAATGGTTAGAAACCATTCATAAAGGAATAAAATTACTCAGCATGTATATAGTCATGACCTAATGGGAGCAGGAGTAAGTGGAGGAGTAAAGCCTAGTGGTGTTAGAGCAACTGCCTAGTACCAGAAGATCAAGGGTTCAATTCCCCACTGGCAACGTCCTTGTGACTTTGGGCAAGTCACTTTAGATTACCCTCCATCGCCTCAGAATAAAAGGCTGGCAATCTACTTCTGGTGATACATTGCCAAGAAAACCCAGAGGTAGCTGGGTCGCTATGAGTCAACACTGAATTGATGGCACTAAAAAAAAAAAAAAATGGGAGACAGCCAACATGGCTTTAGACAAGGAAGATCTTGTCTTACTAATCGGTTATGTTTTTTTGAAGGAGTGCATAATCAGGTGGACAAAGGTGAGTCGGTTGATATTGTGTATCTGGACTTTCAGAAAGCCTTTGACAAGGTCCCTCATCAGAGACTTTTGGCAAAACTAAAGAGTCATGGGATAGGAGGCAGTGTACTACTGTGGATCAGGAACTGGTTAAAAGATAGAAAGCAGAGGGTAGGGCTAAATGGCCAATTTTCCCAATGGAGAAAGGTGAATAGTGGTGTACCCCAGGGATCTGTGCTGGGTCCGCTGCTTTTTTGACATATTCATAAATGACCTGGAAAGTGGAATAACGAGTGAGGTTATCAAATTTGCAGATGACACAAAACTATTTAAAGTTGTTAAAACCCAAGAGGATTGTAGAAACTTGCAAGAGGATCTTGATAAATTGGAAGACTGGGCATCAAAATGGCAGATGAAATTTAATGTGGACAAGTGCAAGGTTATGCACCTAGGGAAGAACAACCCAAACTATGGTTACACGATGCAAGGTTCCACATTAGGAACCACCACCCAGGAAAAAAAGATTTAGGCGTCATTGTGGATACCATGTTTAAAACCCTCGGCCCAGTGTGCAGCGGCAGCCAAGAGAGCAAATAGAATGCTGGTTTCATAAGGAAAAGGAATGGAAAATAAAACAAAAGATATTATAATGCCTCTATATCGTTCCATGGTGAGACCGCACCTTGAATATTGCGTGCAATTCTGGTCGCCGTATCTTAAAAAGGATATAGCAATTTTAGAAAAGGTTCAGAGAAGAGCCACCAAAAATGTTAAAGGGGATGGAAGGATACTCCTATGAAGAAAGGCTAAAAAGGTTAGGGCTCTTTAACCTGGAAAAGAGACGGCTGAGGGGTGATATGATAGAAGTCTATAAATTAATGAACGGAGTGGAACGGGTAAACGTAGATCGATTGTTTACCTTATCAGAATATAGAAAGACTAGGGGACATGCAATGAAGCTACAGGTAAACTATTTAAGACTAATAAAAGAAAATATTTTTTCACTCAACGTGTAATCAAACTCTGGAATTTGTTACCGGAGGATGTAGTAAAGGCTGTTAGTGTAGCTAGGTTTAAAAAAGGTTTGGACAAGTTCCTTGAGGAAAGGTCCATAAACCATTATTAAGACCAGGATATCAATGCTTGAACCAATACAAGCATTGTGGAACCTGTGTCTCTTGGGGAAACTGCTAGGTACGTATGACCTAGATTGGCCACTGCTGGAAACAGAATACTGGGCTTGATGGACCTTGGTCTGACCCAGTATGGCATATCTTATGTTCTTATGTTATGTTGATCCGCCTATGAGGGCAAGGTGGGTATTAGGTATCCTCTAGCTGCCAGTGAAGAATTTATCTCTGACGGGAGACCCCAGGAGATATGGGCCAAGCCAGGGAATTGGCCCTTCTTTAGGTTTTCACGTAATGAAAGGCCTGAGGGCTTATGCCTCAAAAGCTTTTTAAGATAAGATGGAAAGGGTAGAAAATACCTGCCAGGCATGAACATGACTGGGGGAACCCCTTTTAACCATCTGGGGTTATCTGCTAGGCAAGATACTAATGCTCTCTAGCAAGGGCCCATAGTGCAAAGCTACTCTGTAGAGTTGCAGAGAGCATGCTGCAGGTTGGTCAGAAGAAAAAACTGGCTGTGGAAAGCCAGCAGGTAACCAGCTATTCTGCCAAGGGCATGGGGCGAAGAATAAAAGTTAACCAACCAAACTGTGATAATAGGGTTTCCCAAACGAGGTTGATACCCTGTTTGGGACTTAGCACTGAGGCTAGGAGGATTGCTAGTTGAGGGGAAACCCTGGTTGTGTATTGAACAAAAACCAGTGGTTTAACCACTAGGAATTGCTGCATTTGCAGGAACTATCAGGGCAGCATGGATAATTTAATTTTTCCTCCTCTTTTTAGATTGGGAAAAAGAAACAGACATGGTAGGACTTCCCATTGTCTGAGGAGCTGCCCTAAGGTAACAAGGGGGAAGATAACTCCAGAAGGGGGAATCCCCCGGTAGAACAGGTAGAAGACCATAAGGGCTTACCCGTGTAAAAAAGTCAATCTTACAAACTAAATGTTGTAGTAAGAGGGAGGTAAGACAGAGTTGCAAGAGACCAACTATGGAGGAAGTCTCCGACAGGTGAGATGATACATGCCAATACAGGGAAAACAACTGTCTATTGATAGTTGTTATCTCTCTTTCCTCCTAGAGGAAGAGGAAATCTGTTAAGTATGGACATGATCATCATAAAGACTCTTAGAGAAAAGATGTCTCATGAAGAGATATCTAGGTAGGTTAGGATAAATTTAGTGCAGATACTGCAAGTGAAAAGAAGCAGACTGCTACCCTAACCAGCAACCAAAAGGGACAAAGATCTATTTGAAACCCTGCGACTGCTGGGTTTGTTGACCCTGTTGAGTTTGTAGATTCTTCAGACCAGGGCAATGTTTCCCCTGTTTGGGAACATCTGTATGATGGGCCAATGATGGACAAAACCTTCTCCCCCTAGGGGAAGAAAGTTTGGTAGGACATTTCCTACCTACTGGGAAAGGCGGCGGCGTAGAATAGCCCCTGGAAACAGGAAAGTCAGTGGATAACTGAGTAATCTGGAGTAAAGACTCCTTGTTGAAGAGATTTTCTCCAGTGCAAGGAGTATTTCCCAGTCTTTCTTGTGCCCATTTGTCCAAGTCTGAAGCTTGGAGCCAGGCTCTACGTCGTGTCCCTATAGCTATAGCAGAAGTTCTACTAACAGACTCAAAGGAGTCTAGGGAAGCACGAGTAAGAAACCTAGAGATATTATGAGCATGACTAACCAGTAAGGAATAGTCTGCTTGTTTGGGCTCTTGAAGACAAGGAGTCAAAAGATGTAATTTCCTTGTGACCTCCTCAAGAGATAGACACATATAAAAAATATATGAGAGAATTCTTGCTGAAAGCATGGATGACTGGAAGGTTTGACGTCCAAAGGCATCTAGTGTCTTAGACTCATGACCTGGCGGACAAGAAGAGTGCTTTTTATATTACTCTTTTACTTGCCTCAATGCTGATTCCACTACAATGGAATGATGAGGAAGTTGAGTCCTTTGAAACCCTGGAGAGGGGGGCACCTGATATAGGAGATCAGTTGCCCTGGAAAGTGGGGGTACCCTTAAAGGAGCTTCCCACATTCGTAGAAGGAGATCCTGCAAAGAATGATGCAAAGGAAGCATTATGTTCTCCTTTGCTTCGTTAGGAACAGAGAGGTATTCTGTATTCCCTTGTGTAGGATCTTGTCCAGGAATAGGAATGGCAAGTGATTTTGCCATATCCAGGAGGAAAGTCTGGAAAGAAGGATCCCCAGAGGGAACTTCCCTTGGATAGGCTAGATCTGATGAAGAACTAGCGTTGGCACCAAGGGATCTATTCCAGTATATGTGTATGTGTGTCTTATCCCCTCGTGTTAAATGTATCCCCCAATTGACCGCTTTGACCCGGTGAAAAGCGAAATATAAATACAGCTAAATAAATAAATATATAGGAATAGAAGATCCTGAATGGTGCAGTATGGGATCCTTAGATGGTGGTCGCTGGTACTGCAGGTCAGAACCAGCGACAGTCGGTAACAGATCGTCCATGCTAGGATCGATTCCAGACTCGGCATCGAGGGAAACGAGCCTGAAGAGAGAAGCATGGAAGGTACCGACAGTAATGGTACTGTGGATATCGGTACCGATCTCGGTACCGTATCTGATAAAGGCGGAAGAATACCAGCCGGTGGCAACTCTAACGGTGTCGGAGGAACCGAGAGTTGCGGATCCGAAGTATCGGAACCGAGCCTTCGGTACCAACGGGAGTCGGTACCCAGTCCTCCAGACTGGAGATCGATTCCAGACTCGGCATCGAAGGAAGCGAGTCTATCGATGCATGTCTGGAGGGTACCGATGTCGGTACTAGTATCGGTGTCGATACCGATACTGGAAAGTCGGTCTGAAGCGTATCCACCGGGCCCGTAGGTACCGAGGACGCCAGACGACGATCCTTGGTGAGTAATGTTTCATCCAACACCAGTGCCAATGCCGGGGTATCGGTACCGCTCAAAGCGGATGCCACCACCGGGCATGGCTCAGGTATGTTCTGTGAGGGGTGAACCTCAGGAACAACCTGAAACCCCAAACAGGCTTTGGAGGCCGAAGACTCCCACCGGGGTTTTGAAGCCAGTGGATTCTCGAGGACAAGGCCATAGGCATCTCTATGCTGTGCATGAGAAGTGCCGCTCGAGGACTGGCTAGTCTTAACAGACTGTTTTTGGGTTACCTGATCCTGTGCAGAAGAAGATATGGTCGGTGCCCTGAAGTTGGAGGGGGACCGCGTGTCGAGGGGAACTCGATGTTGAAAACTTCTTCTCACCATACTGGTGCCCGAGGGCTCCGGAGGAAAATGGTCAGGACCCAAGCAGGTTAGACACCAATTGTGAGTGTCTAAAAATAAAGTTGTACCGCCACAGTTTGTACATTTCTTGGGGAAAGTGGCTGGCGGTTCCATGAGGAAAAATGGAGAGGCCTAGAAGGCCTGAGAACAGTGAGACACTAACAAAGAAAAATATATTCCTTAAGGGAAAAATTTTACAAGAAAAGAAAAAAGAAACACCGGCGGTACCAGTGGAGTCGGGGAAGGCAGTCGCAACCACAAGAAAACTAAAAAATAAAAGAAGAATTTTCTGCGGTGACAAGAGGACATCCTGCCGGCTCCACGGAAAAACGAATACTGAGGAGAGGCAGTTGGGAAGGCGGGAAGGCAGCGCGCAGGCGTGTTGGGATGCTTCCAAAAGCTTTCTGATTGGACGCTGGGAAGCGTTCCTGCGCGGACTCCGTCGGTACCGACGTACCCCATATGTGAAGACTCATTCCTGCTTGTTCCTGGAGATAAAAGTTTTTGTAAAGTTGCAGTGTTGGATGGATCGTATTAAGAGTTTGTGGGTGCGTCCCTGCATACTGTTCCATTATATTGTCACTGCTAGTAACAGACACATGCAGATAATTTCATTTTCTCACTCATAATGAACCCATCACTAACACAAAGAGCTGGCTAGCGAGGAAAGAATCACACTGTACTCACACAGACCTGATTACCAGTGGCTTTAGTGGAAGGGAGTCACAATGTCCTCACATACAGACCCAATCAGGGAAGGAGCCACACTGTTCTCATAAACAAAGATTTGATTTATATGACTATCCTAAAATCTTTGTTGCCTTTGCTCATAAGACACAGTACAGCATATCAGAAGCACAGCAACAATCCTTCTGGCATGGTAGTTATCAAAGGAAATAGCTGATCAACCTACAATAAATTCTTTGGTAACAAAGTTACAGTTTGTAGCGATATAAAACAAAACTGGGTGGGTTGGGGGTGGGGTCCTCGCACTCAGAACTCTCCACACAGACATGGCAGTAACTTTCTTGGTCAGAATGTTGGGAGGCTCCAGGCTGGGAGGGTCTCCCTAAACACGCTTTGCTGGCAATTGGGCCACAAACATACGGTGATCCTTTGAGGGTCATAACCTGGAATGTGTGTGGCTTGGGTAGCCCGATAAAGCGATATAAAGTACTGAAGGCGCTGGCCAGACAACGCTGTGATATTGCGATACTCCAGGAAACCCACCAAACAGGTGAGGAGCATACTAAATTGGGTCGGGATTGGGTAGGCCAGGTGTGGGGTGCACCTGCACGGGGCAAAAAGGGGGGGTGGCCATCTTAATTCATAGGAGGGTGCGCTTCTCTCTGAATCGACAGGTGGCTGACCCGGACGGACGATTCCTATTATTGTGGGGCGTATTGGAAGACCGCGAGATAATACTAGGGAATGTGTATGGTCCCAATATGTTAGACCGGGAGTTTTTTGATCGCCTTGCGGCCAAGGTGGAACAACTACCAGATGTACCCGTACTATTGGGGGGCGACCTCAACGGGGTGCTCGAAGTGAGTTTGGATACCTCCATTGGAAGAGGGACGAGAGACAGAATATTGAGCTCTCAAGTATTGCAACGATTTCGGAGGCGCCTGGGCTTGATAGATCCGTGGAGAGTCTTGCATCCATCTGAAAAAGACTTTACTCACATCTCGAGGGCGCATGGGACAAGCGCTAGAATAGATTATGTCTTACTTTCCGCAACTGCCTTCGCACAGGTGGAGGAGGCGCAGATCGGTCCCCTGGAGATATCTGACCATGCCATGGTTTGGGTTGAGATGCAATGGGGGGGAGGATCTGGGGTATCTCGTATATGGCGGTTTCCCATTGAGCTATACAAAGATGATCAATTCCGGCAATTTCTGGGTCACCGCTGGCGTGATTTTGAGTTGAATCATCAGGCGCACCGGGAGGACCCAGAGTTGGTTTGGGAAACCGCCAAGGTGGTGTTGCGAGGTGATATAATTGGCTTTGCCGCTCGGAAACGCAGATTGTTGGCAGAGCAGATTATCCGATTGGAGCGACAAGTTTCCCGTATGCGGGTGCTTAATAGTCATTCACCTACAGTGTTGAATAGAAAACGGCTATGGGAGCTCCAGGTTGCCCTGAATGAATTGCTTCATCAGCGTGCTAAGAAATCTCTTCTATATTATAAATATCGGTTGCACTGCTTTGGGGATAAACCAGGGAAGCTCTTAGGACGTTGTTTGCGGGGCCCGAGGGGAGGGAAAGGGGTAGCGGCTTTACGGGATGAGCATGGGAAACTTCACCAAAATCGAGAGGCGATCAGTGCCCTCTTTAGGAACTTCTTTCATAAACTCTATACGGCCGATGAGACTAATCCCTCAACGATGGAGATTTATCTGCAAGGGCTGCAGCTCCCCAAGGTGACAGAGGCCCAACGGGTCCAATTGGGGCAACCAATAACCTTAAACGAGGTCCAGTCTGTAATTGCTCATGCCAGTTGTTGCAAGGCACCAGGACCCGATGGCTACGGGGCTGAGTTTTACAAACTTCTGTCCGACGGGGTGGGACCTCTCTTGGTGGATACTTACCAGCAGCGAATTGAAGGGGGTGGTAGGCGGTGGGGAGATAATCAGGCCTATATCACGCTGATACCGAAGCCAGCCAAAGACCCGTTGCAGGCGGCCTCTTATAGACCGATCTCCCTGCTGAATTTTGATGCAAAGCTGTTGGCAAAAATCTTGGCTGAACGACTGGCGGGAATATTAGGTGATATAGTACATGAATCTCAGGTGGGGTTTGTGCGTGGTCGTTATGCTGTTCGGAATATTCGGCGAATTCTAACGTCTTTGGAGTGGGTGCATAGTCACCAGTTGCAGTCACTGTTGGTGAGTTTTGACGCGGAAAAAGCGTTTGATAGGGTTGATTGGACCTATTTAGACTATTTGTTACTGATGTATGGTCTCGGACAGGGTTTTTGTGCTATGGTGAAGAGTTTATATGATACCCCAACGGCTAGAGTACTATGTAACGGGGTTTTATCTGCCCCTTTCCCACTACATCGGGGCACTAGGCAGGGCTGTCCATTATCCCCCTTATTGTTTGTTCTGTCTTTAGATCCCCTAATACGAAGTATAGAATTGGACCCTCAGATTTGTGGGATTGAGGTGGGCAAACAGGGATTTAAGGAGTCGGCGTTTGCCAATGATATGCTTGTACATTTGCTGGCGCCACGAGAATCGTTGCCGAGACTGCTGGCCGAGTTTCGGAAGTTTGGTAGCTTTGCTGGCCTTCGGATCAATGCTGATAAATCAGAGGCTTTGGATGTTTCAGGGAAGTTGCGGGGCGGATGGGGGGAGACTTTTCCTCTGAAATGGGCCGAACATGGGTTCAAATATTTAGGTATTATTTTAACACGGTTACCACAAGATCTCTACTATGCGAACTTTGAGAAAGTCTTGTCTGGGATGCGGCGTCAATTGCGAGCCTGGAACCCGCTCCCATTGGCACTATTGGGGAGAATTGCTGCAGTTAAAATGGTGATTTTGCCACGTATACTTTATTGGCTTCAAACTTTGCCGGTCTGGTTACTCCGAAGGGATTTGCTTAAAATGGAAAGGGAGATACAAGGGTTTCTGTGGAAGGGGGCCCGAGCGCGGATCCCGATATCTCGTATGATTGGTAGGTGGCGTCGGGGTGGCCTGGGGCTTCCAGATTTAGGACTTTATGCCTTGGCTTGTCAGACACGGCATATTGGAGATCACCTAGGGGGTACAGACGTCTATACACCCAGAGCTCTGGAGGCAGCGCTGGTGGCTCCCTTCTCCCTGGTGGGAGCTCTGCATGTGGAGAGTACATATTTGCCAACACAAATTACGCGGAATACGTTGTTAAATGCGATGCGGCGTACATGGAGAAAATTAAATAGCTTCTGGCAACGCAATTGGCAGGTATCTAGTTGGTTACCCATACGAGGCAATGTGCATTTTCTGCCAGGTTCAGACTCGAAAGCGTTTAAGTTATGGTATCGGCAGGGACTATACTACATAGGGCATGCAGTAGACCTTACGGGTAAGTGCAAGCCGTTTATCGAATTACGTGAGGAGTTCCAGTTACCTCATACACATTACTTTGCGTACTTTCAGCTCTCACACTATGTGGCTACATTACCCCGGGAAGAACTGGGGGAAGACAGGTCACAGCAGATTATCGATTTTCTGGAACTCGAGGGGGATACACCTTTGACGATAGCTCGGCTGCAAATTAAGCTGGAGGGTTTTGGGGTGGCGCCAGACTATGGGAGAGCTGAGGCAGCTTGGGGTGGGGAATTGGGACGGGTAATCCCGCCAGGCACGCTTTGTACGGCAGTAGGGCAAATAGTAGAACTGGCCGAGGGAGCACGTTGGAGGGAAATTCAATACAAAGCCCTCACCCGTGTGCATTTCTCCCCACGACGAGCGCTACGGAGTCATATCACGCAGGATGGGTCTTGCCCCAGGTGTTCTACGCCCTTAGCCGCCCTAACTCATATGTGGTGGCAGTGCAGGCGCATCCTCCCATATTGGTCCCGCATTCATCGTTATGTTATGAGATTACTACAACAACGGTTTCCCTGGACCGGAGGTTTAGTCATCCTGGATCAATTGCATCAGACCCTACCTACCGGGAGATGGGAGCGCCTATTGGTGCGTAAAGCATGCTTAGTGGGGAAGGGTCCGATTCTACACAGATGGAGAGATCGGGACCCGCCCACGTTTACAGAGTGGCGCAATAACTTTCACCAGTTGATGTTGGCGGAGCGCTGGAGGGCCAGAGGTTCAGTAAAGAGGTGGTCAACCTTTCTGCTGATTTGGGAACCCTATATCCAGACCTTGAGCCCCCGCTGCCGAAGCGAAATTGTAAATGTGGGACAATGAGGTTAGACTGCGGGGTGCAGAAAGGACTCAGGAAATGGTTGAGCAGGGTACTGATGCTATGTCGCGGAGTTCTGGGTGCGATGACGGGGAAGGGGGGGAGGGGTTTAAGGGGGGGGTAGAGGGTGGGGGGGGGTTGTTCCAGACTTATAAAAAAAGGGGAGAAAATGTTTAACCATGAATGCATTCGAGTGTTTTTCTTCTATATTGTATTACGCTATGGCGACCTAACTGTCTCTTGTCTAGGCCTCGGAGGAGATAAGATACCACTCCTCGGTGGCATACTGCTGTGTAATACATTGGATGTCATGTTGCTATTGGTTAATAAATAAAGTTTATAAAAAAAAACAAAAAACTGGGTAATAGGATTTAGAAAAGTTATGGGAAGCAAGGCACTAGAGAATAAATGTTTGAGCCATTTCCTAGAACAGAGTATCAAACATTTTGCTTGAGTCCCCTGTTTCTTCTCTGTTATACATTCAAGCCCTCCTCCCTTTTCAAACTGGCTTTTTAAAATTGCAGTTCACCAGTGTATTCCATACCATCAGTTGATAACCACTAACCTGAAATCTGTGTCACTTTATAGAAAATGATATCAGATAAAAAATATAATGCCCACCAAGTCTGTCCATTCCTTGTGCAATGCAGCAGAAGCTAACCAGTCTCTTGGATGTGAAGGTTAAGCCTGAGATTGGATAGTTTCAGCTAGTAACCTGCACAAAGCAGCCATGATTACAACTCTAACAGCAGTAGAATAGCAACACTGGATTTCCAAAAAGTCTGTAATAACCTGCTCACAGCAGCCATGGTTAAACCTTATAATCAATGAGCAAGTTTGGGACATTTGTATAGCGCTACAAGATGTATGCAGCGCTGCACAGACATATGCAAAAGAAAGTCCCTGCCCATCAGAGCTTACAATCTAATCAAGACAGACAACACAGTAACTGTAGACACGGGATACATCTAGGGGGAATGGTAAGGAAACACAAAGGAAATTAGGTGAGTCAAGATCCGGAATCGGCAGCGAAGAGGTGTTTTCAGCCTGGATTTGAAAAGGGCCAGAGAAGGCGCCTGACGTACAGACTCAGGTAGTTTGTTCCAGGCATAAGGAACAGTGAAAGGAGTGAAGTCTGGAGTTAGTAATAGAAGACAGGGGCGCAGATAGAAGCGATTTGCCAGAAGAGCGAAGTTCCTGAGGAGGGGTGTAGGGAGAGATAAGAGAGGAAAGACAGTGAGGAGCTATAAGGCACTTATAGGTCAGTAGTAGAAGATTGAACTGGATGCAGAAACAGATAAGGAGGCAATGAAGTGCCTTGAGAAGAAGGGCAATATGAGCATGACGAGGCTGGCAGAAGATTAGCCGCACAGCAGAGTGTTGAACAGACTGAAGGGGAGGAGAGATGATTCAGAGGGAGACCAGCAAGTAGTAGGTTACAATAGTCTAGAGAGGAGGTGACTAAAGAGTGGATAAGTGTCTTAGTAGTGTGTTCAGAAAGGAATGGGCGAATTTTGTTGATATTATAGAGAAAAAAACGGCAGGTTTTAACTATCAGTTGAATGTCTGTGGAGAAGGAGAGAGAGAAGTCAAAGATGTATTTATTTATTTATTTAACCAGGTTTATATACCACCTTTTCCTTCAATCAAAGTGGTTTACATGTAAAGCACAGTTACTTACCTGTAACAGGTGATCTCTGGGAACAGCAGGAATAAGTCTTCACATATGGGTACGTCGGTACCGACGGAGCCGGCGCGGGAACGCTCCCCAGCTTCCCAAAAAGGAAGCTTTTGGGAGCATCCCACAGCGCCTGCGCGCCGCCTTCCCGCCTTTCCTAACCGCCTCTCCTCAGTTTGGTTTTAAAGCTGAGACAAAGAGAGAGAGGAAAGGAAAGAAAGATAGAGAGATACAACTCCTAGGGGAGGTGGGTGGGTTGTGAAGACTTATTCCTGCTGTTCCCAGAGATCACCTGTTACAGGTAAGTAACTGTGCTATCTCCAGGAACAAGCAGGAATGAGTCTTCACATATGGGGACTCCCTAGCTAGAGATGCCTTGGAGATCCCTCAGGTTATGAGACCCTGGGAAGGGCTCTACCTCCTCCTATGGACCTCAGGCATCCATTCTGGGAAGGAGGGCAGGAGTTGATTAAGAATGGAACAGGTGTTTGAGAACAGCCTGACCAAACAAGGCATCCCAGCGAGAGTCCTTGTCCAAGCAGTAATGGGCTGTAAAGGTATGAACCGAGGCCCAGGTGGCCGCTCGACAGATCTCATCGATGGACACAGAATTTAGATGAGCCATAGAGGTGGCCATGGCCCTCACATTATGAGCTGTGACATGGCTCTCCAGAGAAAGGTTCTTACTCTGGTAGGCGAAAGAAATACACTGAGCAATCCAATTGGACAGTGTCCTCTTAGAGACTGGAAGTCCCAAATGAGAGGGATCAAAAGCAACAAAGAGTTGAGAAGACTTTCTATGTTGCTGTGTCCTTTGTAAGTAAAAGGCAAGAGCTCTCTTACAATCCAGAGTATGAAGATTCCTCTCTGCACTTGATGCATGAGGAGCTGGAAAAAAGACAGGTAAATATACCTCTTGATTAAGATGAAAAGGTGAGACCACTTAGGGCATAAAGTGTGGATTGGTCCTAAGGACTACCTTATCATGATGGAATCTTGTATAAGGTGGATTAGCCACTAAGGCTTGCAGTTCACTAATGCGGCGAGCTGAGGTGACTGCAATGAGGAAAATAACCTTCCAGGAAAGAAATTTCAGGGAGGTGGTGGCTAAGGGTTCAAAAGATGGCTTCATAAGCTGACCAAGAACAAGATTTAAGTCCCATGCCACCGGAGGAGGTCTAATGGGAGGTTTAGTTGAAGTTAGGCCTCGCATGAATCTTGCAATAAGAGGATGAGAGGAAATTGGTTGTCCATTGATGGGCTTAAGGGATGCTGCAATAGCACTCAAATGGACCCTTACTGAATTCGTCTTAAGGCCTGCATTGGAAAGATGCAGGAGATATTCCAATAGAGAATTCAAAGGTAGTGCTAGAGGGTCAAGACCCTTCTCAGCACACCAAATGGAAAACCTTTTCCATTTAAAAGCATAGGAACGTCTAGTAGAAGGTTTCCTGGAAGCATGAAGGATATCCTTCACCTGCTGAGAAAGATTCCAATCATGAAGGTCTAGGCCTTCAGCAACCAAGCTCTGAGGTGAAGGGACTTGGGGTTTGGGTGCCACAAAGTCCCCTCCTCCTGAGACAGAAGGTCTGGAGCAGCTCCCAAGTCTAGGGAGGGAGCTTGAGAGAGAGATGTAGAAGTAGAGGGTACCACACTTGGCGTGGCCAGCGTGGAGCTATGAGGATCATAGATCCTTGATCCCTCTGGAGCTTGAACAGAGTCTTGGGAATTAAAGGAATGGGTGGAAAGGCATACAGAAAGTCTTGACCCCAGTGAAGGAGGAAGGCATCCTTGGCCTGAACTCCCTGACACGGAATTCTGGAACAGAACCGGGGAAGCTTGGCATTCCACGGACTTGCAAAGATGTCTATGTCCGGGGTTCCCCATTCCTGAAAGATTCTGAGTACTTGGTCCATGTGCAGGGACCATTCGTGTGGAAGCAGAACTCGACTGAGTCTGTCTGCCCAAGAGTTTTGGATTCCTGGAAGGTATACGGCCAGGAGATGGATTTGATGCTCTCTGGCGAAGGCCCACAATCTTAAAGCTTCGTTGCAAAGCAACAGAGAGCCAGTTCCTCCTTGCTTGTTTATGTAAAACATTGCTACTTGATTGTCCGTATGAATGAGGACTGTCTTGTAGCTGAGCAGGGTATGGAAGACCTTGAGAGCTAGAAAAACTGCTCGGAGCTCCAAATGGTTGATATGGAGAGAGGTCTCCTGTGGAGACCAAGTGCCTTGAGTGGAGAGGTCTTGCAGATGAGCTCCCCAACCTGTTTGTGAGGCATCTGTTGTGAGGGTTGCCTGGGGTAACAACTGCTGGAAGGGGGACCCCAGCAACAGATTTTGGGTGGACTTCCACCATTGGAGAGACCAAAAGAGGCGCCTGGAGGTTGCTATTTTGTCTGACAGAGCACCTGATGCTTGAGTCCACTGGGTGGACAAAGTCCATTGAGCTGCTCTCATGTGAAGGCGAGTATAGGGGACCACATGCACTGTGGATGCCATGTGGCCTAGCAGTTGCAGCATCTCCCGAACAGTTAAATGGCTCTTTGACTGAATCTGGGAGGCTAACTGCACTAGGCGTAGGCAACGGGCCTGAGGTAGATAGGCCCTTGCAGTGGTAGTATCTAACCAGGCCCCTATGAACTCTAGGGACTGAGTAGGGGTGAGCTGAGACTTTGGGATGTTTACCACAAGTCCCAGATACTGGAGAATGCGCCTTGTGCAGTCTAGGGAAATCTGGGCCTCTGACTGAGATGGAGCTCGGATGAGCCAATCGTCCAGGTATGGGAATACAAATATTCCCAGAGTGCGTAGAAATGCAGCTACTACCGCCATGCATTTGGTGAACACTCTTGGAGCAGAGGCCAGACCGAAAGGAAGCACCCTGTATTGGTAATGCTTTCCTTGGAAAAAAAAATGGAGGAACCTTCTGTGAGAAGGATGGATGAGGACATGTGTGTACGCATCCTTGAGATCTAGAGAACAAAGCCAATCCTGACTCTGAAGGTATGGCAGGAGAGTGCCCAGAGAAAGCATCTTGAATTTCTCCTTGTATAGGAATTTGTTCAATTCTCTGAGATCTAATATGGGTCTGTGGCCCCTTGTTTTCTTTGGGATAAGAAAATACGGGGAGTAAAACCCTGACCCTTGTTGAGGAAGAGGTACTTCTTTCTATTGCCCCTTGGGCAAGAAGGGTAGCCACCTCCTGACCTAGAAGGTCGAGAAGAGATGTTGGAGAATTGAAGTGTCTCACCATGGTGTGAGGAGGAAGGTTTGAGAAATGAAGTTTGTAGCCCTCCCTTATGATGGAGAGGGTCCACTGCTCTGTTGTAATTTGCTCCCATCTGGGAACAAAATGAGCTAACCTTCCTGGAATGGTGAGAGGCTCTGGCTGTTTTAGAGCCAGAAAGGCTAAGTTCTCTAGCATCAAGTCAAAAACCCTGAGGAGGCTGGGACTGCTGAGTTGCAGCAGCCCCTGTAGACTTAGGCCTGGCCTGTTTAGGTTGCTGACGCTTAGTAGCAAAGCGACCTGTAGATGATTGTTGGCCAGAAGTAGAAGGGAATCTGCCCTTTTTGAAAAAAGACTTCTTGAAAGGTTTTTTCTTGGCAGGAATGGAGGTTGACTTTGAAAGTCTATCTAGAGCAGAATTTTCTGCATCCATTTGAGTGGCCTTTATTTGCCACTCTTTGCCAAACAGATTTTCACCTGTACAGGGTAGATTTCCTAAATCATCCTGGACCCAAGGTTCTAAATCAGAAGCTTGGAGCCAAGCAATTCTGCGAGCAGCTATGGCAATGGCCGAAGCTCTGCTGGCACCTTCAAAGGAGTCAAAAGCTCCCCACGGTTGGAAAACTTTGAAATGTCTTGAGTATGCTTGAGCCAAAGAAGAAATTCTTACCTTTTATCCTCTGGAAGAAAAGGGAGGATAGTGTGCAGTTTATCTGCATCTTCTTTTAGAAACATACCCATGTAAAGACTATAGGAGTTAATTCTGGCAATGAGCATACTGGCTTGGAAGATTTTCCTACCAAAAGCATCCAAGGTCCTGCATTCTCGTCCTGGAGGGGCAGAGGAGTGTCTTTTTGCACTCTTTATCCTTTTCATAGCTGACTGCACCACAATAGAATGGTGGGGAAGCTGTGTTTTATGAAAACCAGGACAAGGAGGGACACGGTACATAGTGTCCAATCTTCGAGAATGAGGAGAGATAGTGAGAGGAGTCTCCCATAAGTCAATCATGTGCTCCTAAAGAATCTCATGAATTGGCAAGGTGACTGCCTCCTTAGGATCCTTAGAATAACCTAAAATATCCAATTTTTTAGCTCTAGGCTCTGATTCAGAGGTTACTGAAATAGAAAGTCCTTTAGCCACTTCTCTTATGAAGTCTTGAAAGGAGAAGTCCTCTGGAGGAGACATTCTTCTTTTTGGAGAAGAAGGCTCTTCAGGAAGGGCTATGGCTTCAGCAGACTCCTCTGATGTATCAGAATCATTAGAGGAATCAAAATATCTCCTGTCAGGGTGCTCTTCTAAAGCTCGGTACGCGTATCGAGCGGTATCGACATCGGGCGTCGTCGGTACCGGTTCGGTACCGACGAGCATCCCTGGACAGGGAACCGCTGCAGTCGGCATCCTGGTCGATGTCGATGCAGTCGGTACCGGTACTGGTGCCGGTACCGGAGCCGATAACGACAACGGGGTCTGTTGTGGTATCAGCGGCATCGCAGCTTGAATGAAGGCCGTGATAGCCTGCTGCATAGATAGAACATTGTGATCCATCGACGCCATGAATGCCTGGAATTCGGTACCGGAAGGTTGCGCCGGTACCCCAGAGCATTCTAACAGGTGATCGGTCGAGGCCGTGCCATCGATGTCAACCTGTAACCCCATAGATGGAGCTTTGGAAGTTGGAGCTTCCCGCCAGGGTTGTTTTGCCGGTGCAGGATCCTCGAGGGCAAGCCCGGAGGCATCTCGATGCTTGGAAGGAGATCTACCCTTCGAGGACCGGCTGGATTTATGTTTGGTTACCTGAGATCCATGGGAGGAGGAAGAAGCCCTGGAAGACGTCGATGCCACTGAAGCTACATCAGAGGGAAACAGCACATGGAGCTTGGCTGCTCGGTTCTGTAAACCTCGTTTAGACATCAAAGAGCAGGACGGACAATCCGGAATGGAGTGTTCAGGACCCAAACATTTAAGACACCATTCATGGGTGTCAGTAACAGAAATAGTACCGCTGCACTTAGTGCATTTTTTGAACCCGGAGGGTTGTTTTTCCATGAGGAAAAAATACTTTGTGAGGCCTAAGGCCCAAAAGAAGAAAACACACTAAGTGAGGGAAAAATTATATTTTTTTTTTTTTTTTTTAAGAAAAGAAAGAAAAGACCGGCGGTACCGGTCCGAAGTCGGGGGAGGCAGACGCGCGACCAAAGAAATAAAATAAAACAAAGAACTTCTTCAGCGGTGACAGGAAGACGACCTGCTGGCTCCGCGGCAAAGAAGAACTGAGGAGAGGCGGTTAGGAAAGGCGGGAAGGCAGCGCGCAGGCGCTGTGGGATGCTCCCAAAAGCTTTCCTTTTTGGGAAGCTGGGGAGCGTTCCCGCGCAGGCTCCGTCGGTACCGACGTACCCATATGTGAAGACTCATTCCTGCTTGTTCCTGGAGATATAAGTTATATACATTTATGGGGTAGAAGCGAGGAAAGGTAATGGGGAGGTATGGGTACAGGGGAGGCATATACATTCATGACAATTTACAAATTACTGAAAGAGACATTGCTTGTTATTTGCAATCGCGTTCATAGTAGGCTCTGGGAGGGTCCATAGTATTGTACAAATAGTATGGTCGAGCATTTGTTTGAAATCCTTTGTCACTCATGCTTCTCATTTATTTATTTATTTATTTATTTATAGTCTCTTATATACCGCACTATTCGGCATCAGCGCGGTTTACATGGAACAAAAATGCTCAGTACAGTTAACATGTAAGAGTTTACAGATAACAGGGCAAGTAACTTGGATAACAGGGGTAAGCTATTTACAGCATGCTGTCAGGTAGAGTGTTCTATAATTCTGGTGCATATAGGGATGGTGCTCTTCTGGATGTTGCCCGATTTGTTCTTTGGTAATCAGGTGGAGTGGCTATCTTGTTATCCATGCTGATTCTCTGTGGTCTCATGCTGGTGTGTCTGGTTATTAAGTTCTGGAGGGCATTAGCTGACATGTTAATAATTTTGAAAATATTTAAAGTCGCCTTGAATCTTGCACGAGCTTGTATGGGCAACCAGTGGAGGTTCTGGAGCACTCGAGTGATGTGCTCGTTTTTTGTTGTGCTTGTGATGATCCTAGCTGCTGTGTTCCTTACCAATTGGAGAGGGTGTGTGGTTTGTTTAGGGAGTCCATTATATAGTGAGTTCCCATAGTCTATTATAGGCGTGATGATGGCTTGACATACAGTTCTGAAGTGGTCTTGACTTAGAATCGGTTTGAGTCTCCTTATGAGTTTTAATTTGTAGTATGCCTTTGCAGCAGTTTTGTTGATGTGTGAATGGAAGTTTACCTTTGTGTCTAGGGCGATTCCAAGGTATCTTACCTCATCCTTCACTTTGATGGGTTTGTTCCGGATGCAGATTGTGGGTGGTGGATTGAAGTTGGTTCCTCTGGTTATAAATATGGCCTCCATGTTGTTATAGTTTACTGACAAGTTGTTGTTGGCGAGTCATGTGATCATCTCATCCAGGCAGTTGGTTATGGGGATGAGGTCCGGTGCCTGCATATTTATTGGGGTATATACCATGATATCATCCGCATAGATGTGGTAGAGCATCTTGGGTTTCTTGAGTATATTACAGATGGGTTGGATGTACAGGTTGAAGAGGATGGAGGACAAAGAGGATCCCTGGGCCCTGTGTCATGTCAAAGCGTGTCGATTTCTTGTCACCACATTTTACCTGTTGTGTTCGGCTGGTGAGATATGATTCAAACCATTTTATTGTGTTATTGCGTAGGCCAACTTCATATAGTCATTGTATCATTCCGTTGTGGGAGACTGTATCAAAGGCGGCGGATATGTCTATAAAGATTAGGAGGAATCCTTTTTTGATACTGTCTATCCCCCTTATGAGATTGTCTAATAGGGAAGTCAGCAGTGTTTCAACATTGTGGTGAGGTTTAAACCCATGTTGATGTATGTCCATAGGTGCATTCAGGTCAATGTGATCTTGTAGCTGCTTTAGGACATATTTTTCAATTATTTTTGCAAGGAAAGGGAGACTGGAGATTGGATGGTAGGATTTGGGATCTGCATGATTTAGAGGAGCATTCTTAAGAACTGGGTGAATGACGGATTGTTTGAGGTGGGTCGGCATATATCCTTGGGGAAGGGAGAGTTCCACTTTTTTCTGGATATGCTGGCTTAGCTGATCCAAGCCACTGGGCAGGGGTCAGTAGTTGAAGCTGTTGTATTCAAGGAGTCGATTATCTGTTTAATTTGGAGCACTGAGGGAGTGGTGAAGTCTTCCCAAGTTCTTTGGATTTCTGTGGTCGTTGTGTTGTACCAACTAATGGGGGGGTTCTATGGCAAGGCTTTTAAGTTTGCCAATTATGGAGCCCACAAATATGACCCCAAGGTTGCGAGTTGAGGAAACAGGGAAGTAGAGTTATCCACACTGACTGAGAAAGGAGGAAGGGGAGAGGAAAGTTTAGGGGGAAAAGTTGTGTAAAAGACACAGGAGGGAGGCGGATTTTGGTTGACTACTGGAAATTATATGATCATCTACCAAGACAATAGAAAAGCTCCAAGGAAAAAAGTAAACATATTAACAGGTCTTTTTATCTGCTGTCATATGTTCCATGTATCCACCACCCTTTCTGTGAAAAAATATCTCCTTATGTTACTCCTGAGACTATCCTCTTCGAGCATTATGGTAGCTTGCTCTAGGACTTCCTTCCCATTAAATGTATTTATCATGTATGTATCAAGAGAGTGGGAAGGAACATAGTTATGTCCTTAGGTCTCATTTCAAAGGGATTATGATGCAAACTACATAATTTTGCTTGCCCTTCTCTGGGCTGACTCTACTCTGTCTATATTCTTTTAGAGATACAGCCTCCAGAATTAGGTACTATACTCCAGGTCAGATCTAATCCAGTATATGTCAGCAGTCAAAACTGTCCTTCCAGAACACAGAAAAAATCCAAGGTACCAACATCTAGCATCAATGATCTGCCTAAATGTGGGAGCTATGGAGAAAACTGCCATTTGAGACCAGAGGTATAATAATGGCAGAAAGCTTTCTTTTTCTTTTCATATACATGGAGGTCAGCCATCCAACCTTGCCATCCTTATACGTAGATTCTGCCTAAGCACATGTCACTGGAAAACAAGAAATTTATGGAATTTATTGACATATTAATCCAAATCCTTTATTTTAGTAGCCTAAAGAAGGTTCATACGAACATGATTTTCTTAAGTATATGTGTAAAACTTGATCCTCTGCAAATACTCACTTTTCCAACAAACATTAAAAGAACCTTACAATAGTATTTTGCTGCTGTATTTGTACATTTATAAACTTTTTCCTGCAAGACCAAGTCAATTAAGATGGATGTAAAATTTCAATTTTTGGAGAATGGAAACATTTGTGCATTAATGTATTTCCTATCATGTCCTTCTTGCGCTGAGCTCCAACTTTGCTGAAACAAATACAAAATATATGCCCGTAAACCCATCATCCTTGAGAAAGTTACTTAACAGTCTGGGGCAAGGAAATGCACTGCGTGGGTGGACGCAGCATTAACCCCAAGGGGAGGCCCAGACTGAGCAGGACAGGTCCTGGAAGAGAGACAGAAAATCACACAGGCTGCTCTTCCTCTCTGTGAAGGGGTATATCATTAAGCTGAAGCAGTGTTAAGCAGAAGTAAGTGGATTAACATCAGACTCCCATCATTTTACTGGTAAGACGGGGATACAGATGTCTTCCTCCTGATAATGGCTGCTTATAGCTTTTATGCATCTGAGCCGTGAATCAGCTTTTCTCATGACCGCAATTAACGGGGAATATCAAAATTAGATGGAAATCAAATATTTTTTAAAGAACATTTACATTAAAATAAAATAGCAGCACAAAGTCAGCAGCCAAAGCCTGCCTCCTACTATAAGTACACACTTAGAACAATGGACCCCACCCTCTCAGTCAGTGCACATAAGCACAAAAATACTACACAAATACACACATTCACTCTCTCTCTCTCTTTTCATGAATACAATAGGAGAGCCCAGTACTCTACTACCAAGGGAACATGCAAACTGGAAGTAGAAATCCTTACCGAGGTATGTGACCAGTATGAATAATCAAAGCTGAAGGATTTGGGTGGTTCCTTTGGATTCTTTGGATTGATAATACCTAGGAGAGAGAATAAGCCACATTAAGAACTGTGAGGGAATTCGCAGGTACAGATGTACATGCAAAATACAGTAAAAGTCTGAAATATGCTGGAAAGAAAGAATTCGAGGAGCACCACAAGGGAAGAGGGAAAGGTCTCCTTTGCTCTTCAAGGAAAGAAAGAATAGGAATATGGAGAGAACAAAAAAACAGTTACAATTTCCTCTAGATACTAGCTAGGAGCTTTAAAACTGGATAAATACCTAGGAGAAGTTACAGGAGCTCATTCATCATACATTACAAACTATGATATTTGGATAATTTAGGGGTCATTTATTAATGTGCTGCAGGACCCATTTTATTCTTATGGACCCTATGGCAGATAGTGCACATTAACACAATTTACATGCACCATTAGTAAACTGATCCCCCTAGGTTTCTTATCTTAAGCACTATAGCTATTCCTGTGCCAGAGAACCCCCAACTCCTCACAAACACAGCTGGGGCATCCTTATTACTAGGAGGAATATGAAAAGCCAAGGCCAGATGTCAAAAGGCTGTTCTGCCTGAATGTCTGTTTGCATCATTCCACCCCAACCCCATCCCCAGGCAAAGGTGAGAAGGGGAAAGGGGAAAGGGGAATCAGTACTGTACATCACATATGGTGACAAGGAGTTACTGTCACTATAGCCAGACAGATTTTTTTCCTATTAAATACAATTAAAATTAAAAGTGTAACTGTTATTTCCCTACACTACATGTCGGTATTACACTGATGCCAATCTAAAGAAGGCTCTGTAAGGAGAGAGACAGCTGCAGAATTCTCCTTCCTGAATCCTACAGCAGATGCTCCATCCTGTCCTAGAGAACTTCATCACAGCCACAAATAGCAACAGTTGGATACTGAACCTCTCCTATTTGATGCCACTCACTTGGGATTATAAATTGTGAGCTGGACATATCTGTGTGTCTGTGCTGAGTGCACAGAACAGGTCTCCTTCTCAATGCCAGAACCCGCCTCCCCCCCCCCCTCCCTCCCTTGCCTGGTGATGTGCTTCACATAGTAACAGACCAACAAAAAGGTAACCGGAGCAGAAGAGCTAAGGATGCTTTCTCTCTGCACTTTCAAAGCCAACTTGCTTGTACTAACCAATATACAGAAGAGGTAAGGCATTTCCAAGAAGCACAAGGCAACCAGACCACATTAGACTTGCCTATCAACTATTGAAATGTCACCCAGTTCTGCACGCCAGTATGAGCAAAGGACCCAGCCTATGTTGATACTAAACCCACTCACTTATCAACCACAAGGATTCATTCCCCTATTTTCTAACCCTATTTTCCCATTACACTATTAGAACATAAGAACATAAGACATGCCATACTTGATCACACCAAGGTCCATCAAGCCCAGTATCCTGTTTCCAACAGTGGCCAATCTAGGTCATACGTACCTAGCAGTTTCCCCAGAAGACACAGGTTCCACAATGCTTGAACTGGGAAAGGAAATGGATTTTCCAGGTCCCCTTTAATAATGGTTTATGGACCCTTCCTCCAGAAACTTGTCCAAACCTTTTTTAAAACCAGCTTTAGTTTTAGTTATACTTAACTCAGAGGAAAAAAATCTATGAATGTCTTCTGTTATATTACTTTTAACTTCTTTCATCCAGCCATAAGAGAGATACAGTGCAAACAGTAGCAGTGCAAGCTTCCCTCACATATGCTGTCCCACCATGGAACAGGAAAAGCATAGGCAGCAGCAGCACAGCAAGTGTTCAACCATATACTCCATAGCCCATGTTCCCTGTAAAATAGTTATCTCCAAGTTATAATACCCTGTTCAATGTAATTTCAGTTTGTTCAATGTAAACCGCACTGATGCAGAATAGCGCGGTATATAAGAGAATGTAAATAAAATAAATAATAAATAAATAAATAATAAATACTCGAAGGACCAGATGTATTGGAATGTTCATTATCACTGCACTCTTGTCCATCTGGTTGGCTAGCTAGGCCTTCAGGTGGCAAAGCTCTGCATTCCTGTGTTGGGGCCACTTGGCAATAACGATCATGGCATGATCAAATTTGATTTAATAAATGGAGGGAGAACAGCAAATGAATCTAGTGCACTAGCATTTAACTTTCAAAAGGGCATGTGGCAGGAATGGCCTGCCTGTCCCCTTTAAAGAAAAGAACCCCGATGTCCCCAGCCCCAAGAGCCTATGAGGGGCAGGAACATCCCTACAGGTGGAAGGAGACCTAGGCTAAGCCCCAGAAAAAAAAGCTAGGAAGGATCCAGGCCAGGATTCAGAAAACCCTCAGCAGAACGAGACAAGAAAGAAGAGCAAAGGGATGGATCCAGTGACTGGGTGATTTCCTAGGAGCCCTCTGAGGAGGATGAGACTAATATACATCCCTAGGAAGACACGCAGTAATTTCTGGCAGCCACCAAAACCCAATTTTTTCAAAAATAGAAGACCCTCAATGAGTATTTAAGAATCTACTGATGAACTGCACTAATGATCAAAATCATCACAAACCAAATGGATATACCCGATGAATTGACCTACCAAGTGAATTATGGTCTCAGACTCACACTGGTACTGCTTTAAATTCAGTCATAAGCAGAGTACCTTCTCGCATCAACGACCATATAACATTCACTAGGATTATCAAAAATGTCGTGCTTTATGCATTCACCAGATTGCTCTTAAATTTTTCTAAAGTTTTCGTTTTTTTTAAAGCATGTTTGTAGAATAGAGAATGTGCTTATCTTCTAAAGTTTTCATTATTTTCAAAGCATGTTTGTAAAATAGAAGAGGTGCTTATCTGAAAATCACTGAAAGTCGCTGGCAGGTTTCCCCGACGCTACCAAAAGGGTACCGCTCACGCGTTTCAAGTTCTTCCTCAGGGGGAAATTTCATGCCCCAGCACACTCTACAAAAAACAGCCAGAAAGTTCAGTAAAAAAGGGAAATACATCGCATCTAAAAGATAGCATACAAGGAACAAACAAGTCAGTTTCTTTCCCCACCTTTTTCACTCCGCGGGACTTTTGAGTTCCAGCCACGGGTAACCATCAACCTCAACAGACGTCATCAATGTGGCATAAAAACGCCGCGCATGCGGGCAATGCACCGCCTCCCTGCTATTAAAGGGACTGACGCTCTGACGTCAAAATCTCCTGGTTCCCATGGGGTCCTAAAGCAAGCTGCATTCCGCAAACTAATTGTTAATGAACTTGACTGGAAAAAGTGGAATGGGTTAAATGCACACGCGCCAGTCAATGGAACTGTTTAAACCCTCTGATCCCACCGTTGCTAATCTGTAAATCCACTTTTGTTCTTGAATTAATAACGTTTGAGCCCGAGATTTCCTATTCCTACCTGCCAGAACCCTCTCAATGGCAAAGCAACGTAAGTCTTCAAACTTGTGCCCTTTGGTAATGCAATGTGATACAATAGGGGCTTCAAGCACCTTACATTTCAATTTGCTACGATGTTCGTTCAATCTAACCTTGAGTTGGCGTTCTGTCTTCCCAATGTATAGCAAGCTACACGGACATCTGATCGCATAAACTACATGATCCGAAGTGCAGGTGGTAAAATTGCACAATACATAATTTCTATCGTGGTAGGTGAACTCTGTCAGCTCTGTCCGTGTAGCTTGCTATACATTGGGAAGACAGAACGCCAACTCAAGGTTAACAATTAGTTTGCGGAATGCAGCTTGCTTTAGGACCCCATGGGAACCAGGAGATTTTGATGTCAGAGTGTCAGTCCCTTTAATAGCAGGGAGGCGGTGCATTGCCCGCATGCGCGGCGTTTTTATGCCACATTGATGACGTCTGTTAAGGTTGATGGTTACCCGTGGCTGGAACTCAAAAGTCCCGCGGAGTGAAAAAGGTGGGGAAAGAAACTGACTTGTTTGTTCCTTGTATGCTGTCTTTTAGATGCGATGTATTTCCCTTTTTTTACTGAACTTTCTGGCTGTTTTTTGTAGAGTGTGCTGGGGCATGAAATTTCCCCCTGAGGAAGAACTTGAAACGTGTGAGCGGTAGCTTTTGATAGCGTCGGGGAAACCTGCCAGCGACTTTCAGTGATTTTCAGATAAGCACCTCTTCTATTTTACAAACATGCTTTGAAAATAAAGAAAACTTTAGAAGATAAGCACATTCTCTATTCTACAAACATGCTTTAAAAAAAACGAAAAATTTAGAAAAATTTAAGAGCAATCTGGTGAATGCATAAAACACGACATTTTTGATAATCCTAGTGAATGTTATATGGTCGTTGATGCGAGAAGGTACTCTGCTTATGACTGAATTTAAAGCAGTACCAGTGTGAGTCTGAGACCATAATTCACTTGGTAGGTCAATTCATCGGGTATATCCATTTGGTTTGTGATGATTTTGATCATTAGTGCAGTTCATCAGTAGATTCTTAAATACTCATTGAGGGTCTTCTATTTTTGAAAAAACTGGTTATAACCCTCTGATAATAAGACCAACGCAAACAGTGTTTACACACAGCCGCCAAAACCCAACATGGCTCCTGCCTGGAATCAGTCTCCTTATGAACTATACACAATCTAGAAATTATCTGAATCTACAGAGCCGGAAGTAGTTAAACTACCTGGCTGGTTGCTTGAGGAAAATGAGTAACAGGAGGCCAGAGACAGAGTAGTTACTCACCTGTAACAAGTGTTCTCCAGGAGCAGCAGGAATCAGTCCTCACATATAGGTGTCGTCGGCGCCGACGGAGCATTTCCCCAGCTTTCAAAGAAAGCCTTTGGGACTGCAGCACGCATGCGCGGTCCCCTTCAAGCCCAAGGGTGCCATCTTGCTCAGTCAGATGACATAGCTAAAAGACAACAACAAAAAAAAAAAAGAAATATATATATGACTGCAACTCCAAGGGGAAGAGGAAGGGTTGTGAGGACTGATTCCTGCTGCTCCTGGAGAACACCTGTTACAGGTGAGTAACTACTCTTTCTCCAGGACCAAGCAGGAAGTCAGTCCTCACATATGGGACTCCCCAGCTTAAGGCTACCGGGGACCCAAAGCTGAAATATTTAGCTCCCTCTAGAGCCTCAGCATGTATGAAAACAATCTTCTCTGAGAACGCCCCCGTACAGTAGCCCAACACCAGGACCGGAGGGTAGGAGTTGCTTATACCGCAAAGAGATTACAGAGTACCGCCTGCCTGAAAGCACTGTCCCTGCGGGACTCCCTCTCTAGGTAGTAGTGGGCCGCAAAAGTCTGGCTTGAAGACCAAGTAGCGGCCCGGCAGATGTCTGCCAACGGAACAGAGCGGAGATGAGCCACTGATGCAGCCTTCGCCCTGACACGGTGAGCCGTGACTCGACCCTGCAGGGAGAGGCCGGCTGCCCTGTACGCCCAGGCGATACAGTCTGCCACCCAGATGGACGGTGTACGCTTGGAGACAGGTAACCCCAACCTATTACGGTCAAAAGATACAAAGAGCTCGACAGCCCTTCGATGCTCCTGCGTACGGTCAAGGTAGAAGGACAACGCACTCCTACAGTCCAGGGTATGCAAGACCATCTCAGCTCGGCTGGCATGCGGCCTGGGAAAGAAAGTCGGAAGAACCACCTCCTGACTGAGGTGGAAAGAGGAGACAACCTTGGGAAGGAACTTAGGGTGAGTCCGTAAGACTACCCTGTTCCTATAGAACCTAGTGTATGGTGCCTCTGACACCAGGGCTTGAAGTTCACTCACTCACCCACCTTGCTGAGGCAAGAGCTACCAAAAACAACGCTTTCCAGGAGAGAAAGTGCAAAGGACAAGTAGCCATAGGCTCAAATGGTGAGCAAGTAAGCCGCTGCAAGACCACATTCAAATCCCACTCAGGGGCAGGTGGACAAACTGGAGGCGTAAGCAAAAGTAGGCCTCTGAGGAAGCGAGCCACCAAAGGGTGGCTTGAGAGAGATTGACCCTCCACCGGTGAATGATGCGCAGAGAGAGCACTGAGAAGGACCCTAACAGAGTTGGATTTAAGGCCTAGATTGGACAGGTGAAGCAAATATTGCAGCACCACTGGTACCAGGCATGAGAAAGGATCCTGCTTGTGTTGAGCACACCAGGCGGAGAATCAACGCCACTTGAGGGCATATGACTTCCAAGTGGACTGCCTCCTAGAGGCCAAGACCACGTCCTCCACTCCCTAGGCAGCACTAAGGGTGCTAGAACTACCCTTTCAGCAGCCAGGCCATCAGATTGAGGGACTGGAGGTTGGGATGTAAGAGAGATCTCTGCTCCTGAGTCAGGAGATCTGGTTGCATCCCCAGAGGAAGAGGAGTGTCCACCGCCAGTTGCAAAAGAAGTGGGAACCACGGTTGCCTTGGCCATGTGGGGGCCACCAGGATCACCGAGGCCTTGTCCCGGATCACTTTGAACAGTGTCTTGGGCACTAGAGGCGTGAGAGGAAATGCATATAGGAGGCCTGTAGACCATGGGATGAGAAACACATCCGCTGCTACTCTGAGAGGATGCGGTTGTCTGGAGCAGAACCTGGGCAGTTGACGGTTCAGTGGGCTGGCAAAGAGATCTATGGTGGGAAGACCCCATCTTAGGAAGATCTGTTGAGCCACAAGAGGATTCAACTGCCATTCGTGTGACTATAGAAGCTTGCTCAATCTGTCTGCCAGGTAATTCTCTTGTCCAGGGAGATAGACCGCCCTGAGAAGTATGCCATGATTGACTGCCCAGGAGCACAGGTCCTGTGCTTCCTGACAGAGAGGTCGGGACCGTGTGCCCCCCTGCTTGTTCACATAGAACATAGCTACTTGATTGTCCGTCTGAACTAAGACGGACTGCTGAGAGAGGACATGAGAGAAAGACTAGAAAAGGGGACTGTTACTTCTGGAGAGAGATCTGCAATTGTGAGTATATACTTCTGGGAATTTTCTGAAAGGAATTCTTTTTATTAAAGCTAATTAATCTGTGAACCCACTATTTTTTGTTAAATCAGTCAGGGCCTAATAGCAGCAGTTTAAGTTTACATTTAAAACACAGAAGAGAGCTTTCTGGTTAAATTTAGAACCCAGCAGAGAGCTTGTAGTTTAAATTTAATAGTCACTCAGGGCCTAGCATCAGCAAAGTACTTTTAGTTTAAATTTAAAGCACAGAAGAGAGCTTTCTGGTTAAATTTAGAACCCAGCAGAGAGCTTGTAGTTTAAATTTCATAATAAGTTAGAGCCTAGCAGCAGCAAAGAGCTATAATTTAAATCAAATAAGAATACAGATTAGCACAAAAGGCAAAACAGGGTCAGTACTCTTTGAGCAGCAAATAGTCTTCTAGAGACCTTTACAAAGAGGTCTTCTACCTAGGGGGCAAGAGACCTGTGAAACTTTTTTCAATAGGTGTAAACACCAGGTGGCAGATCAAAAGGCCATTTTGAAAGACTCCTATCCAAGCAAGGACTGTTAATCATCCAGGAAGTTGGTCACAACTTACCTCAGCAGCACAGGCATAAATAGCTCAACCAGACCTCTGTGATCCTCAGTCTTGAAAGACTAGAAAAGGGGACTGTTACTTCTGGAGAGAGATCTGCAATTGTAAGTATATACTTTTGGAAATTTTCTGAAAGGAATTCTTTTTATTAAAGCTAATTAATCTGTGAACCCACTATTTTTTGTTAAATCAGTCAGGGCCTAGTTGCAGCAGTTTAAGTTTACATTTAAAACACAGAAGAGAGCTTTCTGGTTAAATTTCATACCCAGCAGAGAGCTTGTAGTTTAAGTTTAATAGTCATTCAGGGCCTAGCATCAGCAAAGTACTTTTAGTTTACATTTAAAACACAGAAGAGAGCTTTCTGGTTAAATTTAGAACCCAGCAGAGAGCTTGTAGTTTAAATTTCATAATAAGTTAGAGCCTAGCAGCAGCAAAGAGTTATAATTTAAATCAAATAAGAATGGAGATCACGTGACGCATGAGCGAGTGAGGAAGGATCCTGGCTGGCTACGGGGCTGCCTCGACTTATCTTTGAAAAAACCTTGCTTTTTGCAAAGCCAGATTGCCGGGGTCTCCTTTGGTGCCGAAAGGAAGCTGAGCTGCTTCGAACGAGCCGACTCCCAGCTTCCTGCCATGCCGGTAACTCAGAAAAAAGAAAGGGAGAAGAGCGGGAAATCGGGGCCTGCGGCGGCCACGTTATCGCAGCCAGCGTCTCCGGGAGCCGACAGCATGACGTCCGCAACTGATGAGGTGGCCAGAGAGGTGGTCAAGTTATTAGACCCCAAATTTGATCAAGTTTTGAAAAAGCTGGATGCGATGGGGGACTCTCTGACCGAGGTTGGAAAGTGCGTGGAGGAATTGGAGCACCGCATGGTTGCCATTGAGGAGGAGGAGGAGGGCCGGCGGGAAAGAGTGGCCTCTGCCCAGGCGAAACAAATAGTGTTTTTGCAAGCTAAAGTGGAGGATCTAGAAAACAGATCCCGAAGAAACAACATTCGGATTATTGGAGTATCGTCGGAGAAGACTGATGCCCAACTGGTGCCGTTTATCGAAGTCTGGCTCCTGGAAGAATTGGGCCTACATGCACTGGTCGGGGAGCTGCGAGTGGAGCGAGCACACAGGATTGGGCCACGATCGGGGATGCAAGGCCGGCCGAGAGTAGTCATCGCCAGGATTTTGAACTTCCAACACAAGCAGCAGCTTCTGCAAGCCTATCGGAGGAAAGGTGGATTGACTTACAATAATCAGAAGCTGCTTCTCTTCCAGAACTATTCAGCAGCTGTGGCGTTAAAGAGGAAGGAGTTTTCTCCCATTTGTGCCTCCCTGTTTCAGAGGAAAATCCGTTTCACTCTGGCTTACCCAGCGATCCTGAGAGTCTCCAAGCAGGGCCAGGATCACTCTTTTGATACTGTAGCTGCGGCCAAGAGCTTTGTGGACGGCATGGAGAGGGAGAATCTGGCAGCCAGCAGTGCCCAGCAATGATATAGACTGTCATGTTGTTAAAATTAAAGGGGCCTGGCGTCTAGGTTCTACTGCATGGTTTTACTCTGTTTACCCTGTTGAGAACTGTGGAGAATGAATATGGAGCTGTCGGTGTGTATGTGAGTTGGGGTGAGAGTGGAGGGAAGCTGCTGGGAGAGGGTGGGTGGGGAATTGGTGGTGTGCTAGACTGATGGAAACTGCGCAGGGGTAAGCAGCTTTCTGGCGGGGCAGTCCTGCAGCGACACACTAGATCCCGATCCCAGCGATAGAGCTGGGTATGGCATTGTGGAGGAGTGGTGGATTGGGGACCGGGGGGTTGGGGCGGGGGGGTAGGGGGGTAAGAAGGGAGGGGGGTGTGTGTGTGCCTGGGGAAGCGTGTGGAAGAGAGAAGAGGGAAGGGTCGTGAGAGACAATGGTAGAGAGTTCAGGTTGTCAGAGGGCGAGAGGCGAGGGGAGGAAAAGGGGCCTGGGGCCGTGGCTGGGAGGACCTGGGCTCTAAAAGAATTGTATTACTTGAACAATATGTTGAGAAGTGTGGAATTTCATGCCTGATGTACGTATGGTAACTTGGAATGTGGGAGGGGTGAGCACGCCTGTTAAGCAGACTAAGATTTTGTAAGCCCTAAAACGGGCCAAAGCCCAGATCGCTCTGTTGCAAGAAACACATTTGAGTGTGCGAGAGCATGAGAAGCTTAAGCGGAATTGGGTGGGGGGTGTATATGCGGCCTCCTCGGGGGGACGAAAAAAGGGAGTGGCCATTTTGGTGAAAAAAGGTATCCCGATGGAAGTGTTGCATGAGGATGTAGACCCCCAGAGTAGATATATTTTTCTTCATGTAAAGCTTCAGGGGAAGAAGTACTTTTGGGTAATATTTATGCGCACAATATTTACGATCACCTTTTCTTCAAGAATGTGCTGGCTAAGGTGGGGCGGATTCCGCACATACCGGTCATTGTAGCGGGGGACTTTAATTGTCCTCACGACCCGCAGATGGACAGGCAACAGCTGAGGCCCGGGGGAGGTTGGAGCAAGAAGGGAGTGAGCTATTTGTGTAGACTGGGGCAGCTAATCGATGTATGGAGGGTCCTACATGAGGGAGAGAGAGACTATACCCACCTGTCACGAGCCCATCAATCTTGGTCTCGGATTGACTATATCCTCGTATCGAAACAATGTTTCGGCAAGGTGCTTGCGGTGGAGATTGATCCGGTAGTAATTTCGGATCATGCGATGGTCCGGATGGACTGGAAAAGGGGGGGTGAAGTCTAAGTGGTCCTTTCCTAGGCACCTATGGAAAAACGTAGACTTTGCAAACTACTTGAAGCAGTGATGGGAGGAATATGTTCGGTTTAATGAGAACAGTGTCGGGCAGGTGGCGGTTTTCTGGGAGGCGGGAAAAGCAGTGATGAGAGGGCATATCATGGCGTTTGTTGCAAAAGAACGGAAGAGAGTTGATGATACTGTCTTGCAGCTGGCTCAGGAACTACAGCGTCTAAAGAAGCGAGATGTGAAGGGGCCAGGTAGGCGAGTAAGGGAGGAATACTTGGCAGTGCAAAGGCGAATGAATCAGGTGCTGCATGAACGGGCAGTATACTCGATGCAGTACTATAGGCATCAATTCTTTCGTTACGGAGATAGGACAGGGAGACTGCTTGCGAGCTTGATAAGAGACGGGGGAGGGTCACGGGTGATAGCTACTATGAAGGATAAAGAGAGGGTCCGGCATACTACTACTCAGGAAGTTATGGGGGTCTTTCGATGGTTCTATCAAGAGTTATACTCGGCAGAGGAGGGGAACTGTATCCAAGGGAGGACATTTCTGGAGAAGGTACAGTTGCCGAAGTTGCAAGAGGAGGAAGTGCAGGAATTGAATGCGGCGATTTCAGGCACAGAGATTCAGAAGGTTATCAAGGGGTCGTCGCCGCATAAGGCTCCAGGGCCGGATGGCTACGGAGCGGAATTCTACAAGATTTTGGAGGTACTGGTGACACCCTCGCTGGCGGCTTTATATCAGGAAGTGTTAGAGACCGGTGGATTCCCGAGAGATATGCGTACAGCGGCGATCACAGTTATCCCCAAAGCCGGTAAGGACCCAGAGGATCCGGCGTCCTACCACCCCATTTCATTAATCAACTATGATATGAAAATTTTAGCATCGGTGTTGGCGGCGAGACTGCAACGGTTTCTGCCGGGATTGATAGGGCAACACCAGTCCGGGTTTGTTAAGGGTAGAGGAGCATGCTTGAATATCAGTAAGGTATGGATGGGTATGGAATTGTGCATGTTGCGGGAAAAGCCATTAGTCCTGGTGGGTTTGGATGCCGAAAAGGCATTTGACCGTGTGTCTTGGTCTTATATGTTTGCGGCACTCCAGAAGTTTGGCTTTCAAGGTGCATTTATACGTTGGACTCAGGCTTTATATTGGGATCCGTTGGCATGTCTGACCATGGGAGGGGAGTTCTCAGAGTCTTTTTCTCTTGAGCGAGGCACAAGGCAGGGATGCCCCCTCTCCCCCTTGTTATTTGTTCTGCAACTGGAGCCACTTGTGAGAAATGAAGCGGTTCAGGGGATCCAATGGGGACAGAGTGGAATCAAAGTAAGTGCGTTTGCTGACGATATGCTCCTGTGTCTGCGGGACCCACAAACATCGTTGGCAGTGGCTTTGCATCAGATTGAGGAATTCAGTGCCTTTTCAGGGTTACGGGTCAACCGGTCTAAGTCGATGGTGCTGGATGTAGGTGGGAGAGTCCGCTCTCAGTGGGTAGGGGAGTTCCCGTTGCTGTGGGCGCAGGGACAACTAAGATATTTGGGTGTGCAGATTCCGGAGGATGTATCTCAACTTTATGATGTCAATATAGGGCCGAGATTGGCGAAGACTATTGAGACGTTAAAACGATGGAGGGAGTTGCCTATTTCACTGATGGGTCGTATTGCATTGTTTAAAATGGTGGAGCTCCCCAGATGGTTGTACCTACTTCGCCCCGCTTTGGATCGCACAAAGGGACATGTGCCTTCTGCAGACTCACTTGGGCAAGTTTTTATGGAGAGGCAGGAAGACAAGAATAGCTTTAGCGGCCTTGATGGGGCCGTTGAAAGATGGAGGGGGAGGGCTGGTGCCGTTGCGAGACTATAATGTGGTTAGTTTGATGCGTCCTCTCTGAGATGTGCTGCTGGGTACGGCCGAAACTATACCCCTTGAGCTTGTAGATGCGATGTCGAGGCCGGGGCATAGATTGGCTTTGATGCATAGTGGGAATAGGGATCTTCCCGAGTGGTGGAAGATGTCGGTGTGTATGAGGGCGGTCAGGCAGGTGTGGAAGGTGTTGTGCCAGAGGCGGCATCAGTCCTGGCGAAGAACAGATCTGCTGCCTTTAAGTGGCAATAGAGACTTCCTGCCGGGCATGCAAGCGTTGGTGGCTCGGCAGTGGGAGGGGCGCGGAGTGCAATGTATCGGGCATTTGAGAATGGCCTCGACCCCAGAGCTAGACTCGCTTCAATCGCTGCAGCGCAGATATGGGTTGAATACCAAGGACTTTTACTTTTACCTGCAGGTTCGACATTATGTGAGACAGGTGCAGAAAGGCGGGGGAACACTCTTAGGACCAGGTAGTATGCTAGCTTTGATGCAGAGTTTGGAGGAGAAGATAACGGTACATGATTTGTGGAGAGAGTTGGCAGGATATGGTTCGGGGAAGGCCCTAGAGACGATGGCTGCAAGGTGGCAGGGGGATGGGATGCCGGGATTGACAGCCATGAAACTCGCGGAGGCGTTTGCCGCAGTGAAAGGTTTGTCGGAATCTGTGAGACTGCGAGAAATACAATATAGATTTCTGTGGAGATCTTATGTGACGGAGGCTTGGGCGGTTAGAATGGGGATAGTGCAGACGGATGTGTGTCGTTTCTGTAAGAGGGAGAGAGGAACTTTCATGCATCGATTTTGGTTCTGTGACAAAGTGCAAAGTTTTTGGCGGGCGGTGTGGGAAGAATTTCTAGCTGGCTAGCCCGAGAGCTGGAGCCACTCCCGGGCTGTTGCCTGTTCGGACTGCGAATGTCGGGGGAGGCCCAGGGACAATATCATGGGCAGTTGATGCAGAGAAGTATGGTGGTGGGAAAACAGTGCATTCTGCGACACTGGATGTCAGAGGACCCTCCAGGGGTCGCAGAGTGGCTGGGCCTGATGATCGAACTCAAGACCATGGAGGAAAGGTCAGCCAAGTTGCTTGGGCCCCAGCAGTGGGAAGTGTGGTGTGGTATTTGGGAGCCGTTAAAGGCTGAGGGAGGGGATCCTGGGCTTACCATTAATGAGGGCCTTCCCTAGGTATAGATTTGAATGACTCTTGCCCCAGGCTTACATGGGGACTTTTGTGGGGTCGTTAGTGCAACAGGTCATCTTTAGTAGTTAGGTGCTGCCAGAGATGTTTATATGCCCGCAGAGGAGGGGGAATCCCTGGGTGGTATTGTCTAGTCATGGAAGGTGGATAGTTATGTAAGGTGGATGTGATTGAGGGGTTAGAGGAGACTGGCAACCTGAGGTGGGTGTTCTTGTCGGGGGGGGGGGGGGGAATGTGTGCAGTGGACGAAGGAGAATGATTGAGAGGGTTGGGGTTAGATGGGTTAGGGGGGAAGAGGGTAGGTCGGGAGGGGGGTTATTCTGTTTGGAACAGGAGTGTTGTATTATTGTATTATTGTGATTTAAATGAAGACTTGTTGGAAATTGACCGTATATTGGGGTCCGGGTAGCCACTAAGGGCTGTGGGGGTGGAGTGGGTTTAGGGTTAAGAATCTTGTTGTGTGAAGGTGCATAGTGCTATTGTGTTTATAAGAATAATAACTTCAATAAAAATGATTTTCCATAAATCAAATAAGAATATAGTGTCACGCTTCCCCTGCATAGGGCCTATGGCTCTACAGCAAGGGTGACCGCAATCTTGTTTCCAAGTGTCTTTCTACTATGTAGCAGCAAGGGTTGCTGGGACTTGTAGTTTTTAAGTTTCACTCTTCAACAAAATGTGTTGTGGCACGAGGGTCTTTTGAACAGATAAATTTATTTAGGGGGTTTTCCTTTCACAAGGGTTCAACAGGCTTAGGCAAAGCATAGAGTTTCTTTCCAAAATAATAGGAAACAGGAGCAAATGAAAAGTAGAAATAAAGTACAAAAACTGTTTCTTCACAGCAACTTAAACAGCCAAAACAACTTTGTATTCTTCTCCTACAAAGCTTGTTTAACATAAATCTAAGTGATCAATGTTACACATATTACGTAAGCTCTTCCCTATGGGCTTTTATATCAGCTTCAAACCATTTACTGAAAGTGTTTCTGTTAGGAGTTACTTTTACAGCCGTGTTATCTCGGCACTTAATAGCACTAGCTTTCAAATGTTGCACAATATCTTCAACAAGTCTCTGGCTAGGAAGAAATTCTGACGTACCTTCTTTACTAGCAATGCCTTGTCTGTGCTCAGAGCTTTCTCCCCTTGTGCAGGCAAACTGCTTGACGTTGTCCTCGGGTAGCTTCCACAGAGGCTCTGGTTTTGCTTTAAAGGTATAGGGAATGGACCCTCCAGTATCCCTCTTGCCTGGAGCTGGGTTCCAAGGTTTCCCTGGTTGCTGCCTTCCTGAGTGCCTTCCTTGTTGAAGTGGCTTGGACAATTGCAGAGGCTTCTCTCTGCCTTCTGTTCCAGAGTTCTCTTTCTCTTGGCTGTGTTCCTGCCGGTGTGGCTTCTCCCACTCCTGGCTGTGCCTGATCTCCTTCTTGTTCCTGTGCTTGGACTCCTCCTCCTCCTCCTGTAAGACTGACTCTGAAACCGGTTTAAAATGGCTTCCTCCTGCACCCACACCCCTCTGGTTACTCAGGTGCAAATCATTAGAGCTGCCTTCAGCTCTTACATCATGGCTATGGCTGAGCTCCGTTCTGGCTGAAAGCTTCCTGTTGCCATGGGAACCTGGCTTGCTCTTACTTTTAAAGGTAAAGTGCTCGCTATTTTCCCATTCCATCTGTTCAGGAGTGCTTTCGGTACCACAATAGCTTACCTCAGCAGCACAGGACAGGGTACTGTGTAGCAGCCCTCTTTTAATAAGTGTTATTTCCCTCCCTCCCTCCCCCCACCCACCCCTGGGATAATCGTAGCTTTATAGGTACTTACACATTTTAACAGACAGGTGGTGCTCTCAGGTGAAGCTCGTTACCCAAATCAGTCATACACTAAGGACCTGAGATTAATTAAGCTTCAGGTGAACAAGGTATATTAAACGTATTAGGTACAGTTTTATTGGCAACCCTTAGTAAGTAAAGAAGTTAAAGATCTAAACAAAAACTTACAACTAAGATGCAGACAGCAGTCCAGCAGCGAGATGGGGGCTTTCCAGTCTTTTCCATTGAGTGTCACATGTATGATTTTTTCCCAGTTGGTGAGAGGTCTTACGTGTGCACTAGGTGCAAGGAGCTCTTTGCTCTCAGGGAACGAGTCCATTCTCTAGAGACTAGAGTAGCAGACTCGGAAAACATAAGAAAGACAGGGAGGTACATAGACGAGACCTACAGGGATATAGTCCTGAAGTCCCACCTCCAGTCTGGCAGCATCCCTGTTGCCATGGAGGAGAGAGGTCACATGACAGGAGAGCATCACCCTGGTGTGGCAGAAAGTGATCCTGTAACTAGGACCTGTCCTCCAGGTGATGTAAAACCCTCTCGCACCAAGGAAGTTTCTCCAGGGCCATATGCCCATGAGGGAGGGGTTAGGACAGCCGTTATAGTTGGTGATTCGATCATTAGGCATGTAGATAGCTGGGTGGCTGGTGGACGTGAGGATCGCCTGGTAACATGCCTGCCTAGTGCGAAGGTAGCGGACCTCACGCGCCACCTGGATAAGGTCTTAGGATAGTGCTGGGGAGGAGTCTGCTGTCTTGGTACATGTCGGTACCAATAACATAGGAAAATGTGGTAGGGAGGTTCTGGAGACTAACTTTAGGCTTTTAGGTAGGAAGTTGAAATCCAGAACTTCCAGGGTAGCGTTCTCCGAAATGCTTCCCGTTCCACGTGCAGGACCCAAAAGGCAGGCAGGCAGAGCTCCGGAGTCTCAATGCGTGGATGAGACAATGGTGCAGAGATGAGGGTTTTGGATTTGTTAGGAACTGGGGAACATTCTGGGGAAAGGAGGGGCTCTTCCAAAAGGATGGGCTTCACCCTTAACCGGGATGGAACCAGGCTGCTTGCATTAACCTTTAAAAAGGAGAGAGAGCAGCTTTTAAACTAGATAATAGGGGAAAGCCGACAGTCACCCAAGAGCGGATGGTTCGGAAGAATGTATCCTTGAAGGATACTACCAAAAGCAGAGAGGTTCCAAAAAAGAGTATAGCCCAAATGCCCTCGAGTATGGAGCAGACAGAGCTTAAAGATCCCAAATTACCCATCTCTACCAATAGCCAAATTAATATGAATAAAATACAGTCTCTAAAATGCTTGTATGCAAATGCTAGAAGTCTAAAAAATAAGATGGGAGAGTTAGAATATATAGCACTAAATGAGAGGTTAGATATGATTGGAATATCAGAGACATGGTGGAAGGAGGACAACCAGTGGGACACTGTGATACCTGGGTACAAACTATATCGTAATGATAGAGCTGGTCAAATTGGTGGAGGGGTTGCGCTCTATGTTAGAGAGGGCATTGAGTCAGAAAGGATTAAAGTTTTGCAGGAAACAAAATTTGCTGTAGAATCTCTATGGATTGAAATTCCATGTAAAAAGGGGAAGGCGATGGCAGTGGGGATGTACTATCGACCACCGGGCCAGAATGAACAAATGGATGATGAAATGCTCAAAGAAATCAAGGAAGCTAACAAAAGTAACAGCGCAGTAATAATAATGGGTGATCTCAATTACCCCGGTATCGACTGGGTCAATGTCACGGCAGGACCTGCTAGGGAGATAAAGTTCCTAGATGACATAAATGACTGCTTCTTGGAGCAGCTGGTTCATGAACCGACCAGAGGGGAAGGCATATTAGACCTAGTCCTTAGTGGAACACCAGATCTAGTGCAAGAGATAAGGATGTTGGGGCCACTTGGCAATAGTGATCATAGCATGATCGCCTTTGATTTAATTAGTGGAGGGGGGATAGTATGGAAATCCACAGTACTACCTTTTAACTTTCGAAAGGGAGACTATGATAAAATGAGGAAAATAGTTAAGAAAAAACTAAAAGGAGCAGTTGCAAAGGTTAAAGACTTACATCAAGCTTGGGTGTTCTTGAAAAATACTATCTTGGCAGCCCAGACCAGCTGTATTCCACGTTTTAAGAAAAGTGGAAGGAAGTCCAAAAAACTGCCAGCATGGTTTAAAGGTGAGGTCAGAGAGGCTGTTGCCAAAAAAGCATCTTTCAGGAAATGGAAAAAAGAGCCAAACGACGAAACCTGGAAACAGCACAAGCACTGGCAAATCAAATGCAAGGCACTTTCTAATGCAAGGCAAATCAAATGCAAGGCACTTTCTAGGCCCTGCCCTCTGGAACTCCCTTCCCACCGCCCTCCGCCTGGAACATCATCACCCTACCTTCAAGCTGGATCTAAAGACTCACCTTTTCTCCCTTGCCTTTGGCCCTCCCTCCTCTCACCCCTAACCTTTTTTCCTATACCCTTTGATATCAACCTGCTCTCCCATTTTCTCTCTAAAAAGTAATTGTAACTTTCTTTCTACTTTTCCGGCCTTGTGCCTTGCTGTTACTGTAATATTTTATTATCATTGTAAACCGCTCTGCTATTTTGAAGGGCGGTCAATCAAATCAATAAACATAAACATAAAGGGAGAATTTGAGAAGATGCTTGCTGTACAAGCAAAAACGCGAATTAAATATTTTTTCAAGTACATTCGTAGCAAAAAACCTGTAAGAGAGTCAGTTGGTCCATTAGATGATAGAGGAGTTAAAGGGGCACTAAGAGGCGACAAGGCGATAGCGGAGAGACTGAATGAATTCTTTGCTTCGGTCTTTACTGAGGAAGATGTAGGGATTTTACCCATGACTGAAGTGGTATTTAAAGGTGCGGAAGAATTGAAGGAAATATCGATACATCGGGAAGATGTATTACAACTATTAGATAAACTGAAGAGTAGGAAATCACCTGGGCCGGATGGTATACATCCAAGGGTGTTGAAAGAACTGAAAAATGAGATTGCAGATCTGCTATTAGTAATCTGTGAACTATCATTAAAATCATCTCTAATACCTGAAGATTGGAGGATCGCCAACGTAACACCAATTTTTAAAAAGGGTTCCAGGGGTGATCCGGGAAACTACAGACCGGTGAGCCTCACGTCAGTGCCGGGAAAAATGGTAGAAACCATCATAGAGAATAAAATTACTCAGCATGTAGATAGTCATGGCCTAATGGGAGACAACCAACATGGCTTTAGACAAGGAAGATCTTGTCTTACTAATCTGTTATGTTTTTTTGAAAGTGTGAACAAACAGGTGGACAAAGGTAAGTCAGTTGATATAGTGTATCTGGACTTTCAGAAAGCCTTTGACAAGGTCCCTCATCAGAGACCTTTGGCAAAACTAAAGAGTCATGGGATAGGAGGCAGTGTACTACTGTGGATCAAGAACTGGTTAAAAGATAGAAAGCAGAGGGTTGGGCTAAATGGCCAATTTTCCCAATGGAGAAAGGTGAATAGTGGTGTACCCCAGGGATCTGTGCTGGGTCCGTTGCTTTTTGACATATTCATAAATGACCTGGAAAGTGGAATAACGAGTGAGGTTATCAAAATTTGCAGATGATACAAAACTATTTAAAGTTGTTAAAACCCAAGAGGATTGTGGAAAATTGCAAGAGGATCTTGATAAATTGGAAGACTGGGCATCAAAATGGCAGATGAAATTTAATGTGGACAAGTGCAAAGTTATGCACCTAGGGAAGAACAACCCAAACTATGGTTACACGATGCAAGGCTCCACATTAGGAACCACCACCCAGGAAAAAGATTTAGGCGTCATTGTGGATAACATGTTAAAACCCTCGGCCCAGTGTGCAGCAGCAACCAAGACAACAAATAGAATGCTAGGTATCATAAGGAAAGGAATGGAAAATAAAACAAAAGATATTATAATGCCTCTATACCGTTCCATGGTGAGACCGCACCTTGAATATTGTGTGCAATTCTGGTCGCAGTATCTTAAAAAGGATATAGCGTTATTAGAAAAGATTCAGAGAAGAGCCACCAAAATGGTAAAGGGGATGGAAGGATACTCCTATGAAGAAAGGCTAAAAAGGTTAGGGCTCTTTAACCTGGAAAAGATACGGCTGAGGGGAGATATGATAGAAGTCTATAAATTAATGAACGGAGTGGAACAGCTAAACGTAGGTCGACTCTTTACGTTATCAGAATATAGAAAGACTAAGGGACATGCAATGAAGCTACAGGGTAAACTATTTAAGACTAATAAAAGAAAATATTTTTCACTCAACGTGTAATCAAACTCTGGAACTTGTTACCGGAGGATGTAGTAAAGTCTGTTAGTGTAGCTGGGTTTAAAAAAGGTTTGCACAAGTTCCTGGATGAAAGGTCCATAAACCATTATTAAGAAGGGACCCAGGATATCAATGCTTGACCCAGTACAAGCATTGCAGATCCTGTGTCTTTTGGGGAAAGTGCTAGGTACGTATGACCTAGATTGGCCACTGTTGGAAACAGGATACTGGGCTTGATGGACCTTGGTCTGACCCAGTATGGCATATCTTATGTTCTTATGGATCACTCTGAGCTCTAGGAAATTGATCTTCTGTGTGGCCTCCCAAGGAGACCACAGGCCCTGAGTGCAAGCTCCTTGGCAATGTGCACCCCAACCTGGAAGAGAAGCATCGGTTGTCAGCACTTGAGAGTGTGGAGGTGCTTGAAAAGACACCCCTTACACCAGATTCGGGAGATGAAGCCACCACTGTAGAGAAGAGGCTAGTAGCTTGGACACCCTGACCTTGTCCATCAGGTGTCCTGTGGCCTGCAGCCACTGAGTTCTGAGGCCCCACTGGGCCGGCCTCACGTGCAGACGGGCATTTGGAGTTACATGGACCGTGGATGCCATGTGGCCTAAGAGCCTCAGGAATTGTCTGGCGGAGACCAGAGAATTGCTGTGTAATTGTCTAGCCAGATCCATCAGTCTGTGGGCCCTGTCCACAGGTAAAACGGCCTTTGCCTGAAGGGTGTCTAGTCTTGCTCCTATGAACTCCATGTTCTGTGAGGGGTGCAAAGCGGACTTTGCGATGTTTATGACAAACCCCAGATACTGGAGAAGAGAGACAGTGCGGAGGGTGGCTTGACTGGTCTCCTGTGGAGACTGTCCTCTGATGAGCCAGTCGTCCAGGTAGCCAAACACAAAGAGCCCTTGAACCCTGAGATAGGCCGCCACTACCGCCAGACACTTGGTGAAAACCCTGGGGGCGGAGGTTAGGCCAAAAGGGAGTACCCTGTACTGGTAATGGTTTCCTCCCACGACAAATCGGAGATATTGTCTGTGGTCTGGATGAATAAGGATGTGAGTATAAGCATCCTTTAGGTCTAAGGAGCATAGCCAATCTCCCTGCTGGAAGTAGGGCAGCAGGATTCCAAGGGTAAGCATCTTGAACTTTTCCCTCTACAGGAACTTGTTGAGATTCCGCAAGTCTAGGATGGGTCATAGGCCTCCTGTCCTCTTTGGTACAAGGAAGTACCTGGAATAGAAGCCTTGACCTCTGAGGTGGTGGGGCACCGGTTCCACCGCCGGTTCCTTTAGAAGACTTGTTAACTCCTGCAGGAGTAAGTCCCTGTGCAGAGGAAGTCTTGAGGAAGGTACCTGGTGGAAGTGGAGAAGATAGCCCCTCTGGACTATGCTGAGCACCCAGGTGTCCCTTGTTACGGCTGACCACCTGTGGGCATACAGGGTCAGCCGGCCTCCTGTGATGAGGGGGGCCAGCTGAGGAGGAGAGGCTATGCCACTGGAGTCAAAACCCCGCTCCCTGCTGTGCAGGAGCCGGAGCTGGTGGTTTGGGGGTTTTCTGCCTACAGGGCCCATGTCCCTGCCCCTTGGCCTGCTGACCCTGCTGGGGAGCTGTGGAGGCCTGAAAATGAGGGTATGATTTGTAGGCAGATGACTTCCTCGGGTAAAAGGTCTTTTTTCCCGAGCCCTTCTTCTTCTGAGAAGGGGCAGAGGTTTTCCTGGACAGCCTTGTCCGGGTAAGAGTCTCGGACTCGGGTTCTGCAGCCTTTCAGTCATAGGCTTGCCAAAGAGTTTTTCACCTCGGCAGGGGACATCAACCAACTTGTCCTGCACCCATGGCTCAAGGTCCGATGACTGTAGCCAGGCCTGACGGCATGCACTGATGCCGGCCGCGGCTACTCGGGCCGAAGCCTCGAAGCCATCATAGGCTGCTCGAGAAATAAACTTCGAGCACTCTCGATTCCCCGAAGACAGGGCCTTGAACCTCTGCAAAGGTTCCTCAGAGAGACCAGCAGAGAACCTGGCAGTCTCCTTTGCCAGGTCTCGAAGGTACATGCCCATGTACAGCTGGTAGGTCTGGACAAGGCAAGCAAGCATAGAGCCCTGGAAGCACTTTCTACCGAGGGCATCCAGGTTCCGGGCCTCCAGGCCAGGAGGCACCGAGGAGTGCATCTTCTGACTCTTCAGACGAAGCATGGCCGATTCCACAACCATGGAGTGGTGCGGTAGCTGCGCCTTTTGGAACCCGGGGCTCTTGGACTCGATAGATGGAATCGACCCGCTTGCTCAGAACCGGAGTCGAGGCCGACGCCTCCCACATGCGGAAGAGCAACTGTTCCAGCATCGGAGGAACTGGTACAGTAAAGGCCTCCTTGGGAGGAGAGTCATACTGCAGGGCCTCGAGCTCTTCGCCTCGAGGCTCCTCCTTGGGGTGTGCGGGGAAGGCCAAAGCCTTGGCGATATCCCGCACGAAGTCCGAGAACCGGTTGTCCTCTGGGGGGGACCATCTCTGAGGTTCGGACTCCGGTGAGTCCGAAGGGACACACCGGGTCCGAAAGGTGTCCGGGGACTCCTCGTCCTCCGTTTCCCAGCCCGACCCCTCGGAGGACGAATCGAGCGGCTCCGGTCGGGCAGGCACCGATGCCATCCGCCCCGACGCCGAGGGTACCGGCATCGACGACCTCGGTCCCGATCGGGAGACCTTGGCCGAGGATCGACTCGAGAGCGCATGGACTCGAGGATTGGCTCGGCCTCTGGGGACGACTTGGACGTCGATGTCCCAGTGGTCGGGGCAGATGCACCGGTGAGACCAGCGATCAGTGCCCGCTACTGTTCCATGAAGGCAGCCAAGCTGCTCTCCAAGACCATCAACCTGAGCCTAAACTCAGGAGACTCAGCAGCCCCCGACTCAGGCCCCAACAGTGTCGGCTCCCCCAGAGGAGAGTCCACGAGGACTACAGTACTCACGTGACCCAGGGACTCCGGTTCCACACGAGGTTGTTTAGCAGGCCTCTCTGACTCCGAAGACCCGGGACGGCGGTCGGGGCTATGCGACCTGGCCCTCGAGGAGCCAAGTGCATCCACCGACGACGCCCTCGTGGGTTTCTTCTTCCTGCGATGCTCCCGCGAGGAAGACCACCTCTCAGAGGAACCCCGGCGATGCTCAGGATTGGAATCCCGAGATGTCGAGGCCTCTGACGAAGTCCGGGCCTGGCCGGACGCAGAGTCAGAGAGGATTCTTTCCTTTTGGTGCTGCCGACTCAACGCCTTTGAGGACATCTTCCCACACGGGCCACAGATCATCGGGTCATGATCGGGCCCGAGGCAGCGGAGGCAGCAGTCATGGGTGTCGGTGAGAGACATAAGTTTCTTACACCGATCACACTTTTTGAACCCGCTAGCAGCCATCAGGGGAAAAAGGGCCCCTGCGAGGTCAAAAGACAAGGCTGCCAGTGAAAAATAGAAAAATGGCGCGAACGCTAGTCACGAAGGACAAAAACCGAAAAAAGAAGTCCGGGCCCGATACCGGTGTACCGGGCCCAGGCAGGAAAGGGAAACCGGCGTCGAACTGAAGAAAAAAACAGTTCCACTACCAAAACCAACTTTTTTCTTGGGTGAACACGAAACTCGTCCGTCGGGCTCCGCGGAAAAAAGAAGATTGAGCAAGATGGCACCCTTGGGCAGGAAGGGGACCGCGTATGCGTGCTGCAGTCCCAAAGGCTTTCTTTGAAAGCTGGGGAAATGCTCCGCATGGGGGCTCCGTCGGCGCCGACGTCACCCATATGTGAGGACTGACTTCCTGCTTGGTCCTGGAGAACAAAGTGTGCGAGTTGATATGCTTGATCCTTAACCAGTATAAACTAGGCTGTAGGGATACCCAGAGAAGGTGCGGGTCGAGGGCTTCCCGAATCCTACTCAAGCAAGGGCAGAAAGGGTAAGCGTTTGTCCAGAGGTGAAGAGTGAAATCAACTAAGACTTGTAAATTAAAACATTTCTAGTGTTTTTGATTTGTTTATGACAAAGGGTGTGCAAGAAGTAAAACACCTAGGAGCAGGGCCAGCCCATCCACTAGGCGGCTGCCTAGGGCAGCAGATTGCTGTGCATGGCCTGCCACCCCCTGCGCGCCAAGCCACACAGCCCTTCTACACTCATGTTGAGCCACACCCACTGCCGCCTCCCGCGGCTGCTGATTCCAGAAGCAATGGGAGGATGGCTAGGCTCGGCGACAGATCATGTGCTTCGGCACACATGGCCTACCACTTCTGAACCCCCAAAGTTATGTTGGAGGGGGGTCAGAAGCGACAGGCCATGTGTGCCGAAGCACATGGCCTGCTGCCAAGCTGAGCCATGCCCCCCTTGACCCCGCTGCTGGAATTGGCAGTAGTGTGGCTCAGCACAGGGGGGCATGACTCGGCAAGCAGGAGGGAAACGCATGGCTTGGGAGGGTGGCATGGCTCGGGGTAGGGGGCAGCCCAGCCGGGACGTCTGCCTAGAGTGACCGAAATCGTTGGCCTGGCGCTGCCTTGCCTGGGAGAAAGAAAGACAGAATGAGGGGGAAGGGCTGTAATGATGCTCCATAGGACAGCAGCCAACCAGCCTGAACTGAGGAACCTAGCTAGAAAAACCAGACTGGCTCAATTTGCAGCTATGCATGTTCTAAAAGGTTGCTGAGCCCAGCACAGACTGGTCTTGAATGGACTTTTTTTGTGGCTCTGGGTTATGGCTTGCCTCCTTGATGGATATAAAGGACAGATGAAAGCCAAAGGTTATAAGGACGTTAAAAGTATATTTGAACACCATGAAATAACCAAGCTGTCAAGACTAGCTGGGATTTTTTCTGTTGATTTCAATCTGATGGACTGTGACTGTAGCTCTGGATGGGATTGTACAATTCTAAGGCAATACTACTGTAGTTGGGTCACAGAGATATCTAAAAGGCAGGAATTCACAAAGCCACTGCTTCTTCAGCATAAACATCTGATTCTCGTTTTGAGATAAAGAAAAATAAACCAGAGCCTTAAGGTGCTGAATGCCTTATCTGAATTCAAGAAAGCATGGGACAAACACAGAAGATCTCTAAAGGAAAAAAAAGGTATGTAAAGGACAGACTGGATAGACCATATGGTCTTTTTCTGCTAGCATGTTTCTATGTATGTTTATTAAAAGTGTTGTGCCAAAATCACAGCAGCAGTAGACACAACACCTCAAAGAGTGCACGAATAATCTCCTGTCACGCACAGGGATCTATCATAAAATGAGGCAAAAAGAGTAGTTACTCAACTGTAACAGGTGTTCTCCAGGAGCAGCAGGAATCAGTCCTCACTTATGGGTGACGTCGGCGCCGACGGAGCCCTCATGCGGAGCATTTCCCCAGCTTTCACAGAAAGCCTTTAGGAATTGCAGCGCGCATGCGCGGTCCCCTTCCCGCCCAAGGGTGCCATCTTGCTCAGTCTGATGACATAGCTAAAAGACAGCAAAAAATTAGCAAAAACAAATGATATGACTGCAACTCCAAGGGGAGGAGGGAGGGCTGTGAGGACTGATTCCTGCTGCTCCTGGAGAACACCTGTTACAGGTGAGTAACTACTCTTTCTCCAGGACCAAGCAGGAAGTCAGTCCTCACTTATGGGACTCCCCAGCTTAAGGCTACCGGAGACCCCAAGCGGAAAAAAGAGCTCCCTCTAGCTCATCAGCACAGAAGGAGATCTTCTCTGAGAACGCCCCCGACCGGTAGCCCAACACCAGGGCCGGAGGGTAGGAGTTGCCTAAACCCCAAAGAGATTATGGAGTACTGCCTGCCCGAAAGCACTGTCCCTGCGGGACTCCCTCTCAAGGCAGTAATGGGCCGCAAAAGTCTGGCTTGAAGACCAAGTAGCGGCCCGGCAGATGTCTGCCAACGGAACAGAGCGGAGATGAGCCACTGACGCAGCCTTCGTCCTGACACGATGAGCCGTGACTCGACCCTCCGACGAGAGGCCGGCTGCCCCATAAGCCCAGGTGATACAGTCAGCGACCCATATGGACAACGTACGCTTGGAGACAGGGAGCCCCAACTTATTGGGGTCAAAAGAAACGAAAAGCTGAACAGCCTTCCGATGCTCCCGCGTACGGTCAAGGTAGAAAGATAACGCCCTCCTACAGTCCAGGGTATGCAAGACCATCTCAGCCCGGTTGGCATGCGGCCTGGGAAAGAAGGTCGGAAGAACCACCTCCTGATTGAGGTGAAAAGGTGAGACAACTTTAGGAAGAAACAGGGTGAGTCCGTAGGACTACCCTATTCCTGTAGAACCCAGTGTAAGGAGGATCAGACACTAGTGCCTGCAGTTCACTCACTCGCCTAGCAGAGGTGAGAGCTACCAGAAATAAAGTTTTCCAGGAGAGAAAACGGAGAGGGCAGGTAGCCATAGGTTCAAAAGGCGGACAAGTAAGCCGCTGTAAGACCACATTCAGATCCCACTCAGGGCCCGGTGGACGCAAAGGAGGCTTAAGCAGAAGAAGGCCTCTGAGGAAACGAGCCACCAAAGGGTGGTTGGAAAGAGGCCTGCCGTCCACCGGCGAATGGTGTGCTGAGAGAGCACTAAGGTGAACTCGGACAGAGTTAGACTTAAGGCCCAGATTGGAGAGGTAGAGCAAATATTGCAACACTACCGCTACCAAGCATGAGAATGGATTCTCACTGTGCTGAGCACACCAAGCGGAGAATCTACGCCACTTAAAAGCGTAGGACTTCCTGGTGGAATGACGCCGAGAGGCCAAGACTACATCTTCCACCTCTCGAGGTAGTAGTAGGGGAGCGAGGACTACCCTTTCAGCAGCCAGGCCATCAGATGAAAGGACTGGAGGTTGGGGTGCAAGAGAGTTCCCTGATCCTGAGACAGGAGATCATGTTGAAACCCCAGAGGAAGAGGAGTGTTCACCGCTAGCTGTAGCAGAAGCGGGAACCACGATTGCCTTGGCCACCGGGGGGCTATGAGAATCAATGAAGCCCCGTCCTGGAGGACTTTGAACAGCGTTCTGGACACTAGTGGTGTGGGAGGAAATGCATACAGTAGGCCTGTGGACCACGAGATCAGAAACGCATCCGCCGCTACTTTGAGAGGAGGCGGTTGTCTGGAGCAAAATCTCGGTAGTTGCCGGTTCAGAGGACTGGCGAAAAGATCCATGGTGGGGAGTCCCCACTTGAGAAAGACCTGCTGAACCACCAACGGGTTCAATCTCCATTCGTGTGGTTGCAGGATCCTGCTCAATTTGTCTGCCAGGTAATTTTCCTGACCTGGGAGGTAGACAGCTTTGAGAAGGATGCCGTGATTGACAGCCCAAGAGCACAGCCGTTGTGCCTCCTGACAGAGAAGGAAGGAGCCTGTGCCTCCTTGTTTGTTCACATAGAACATGGCAACTTGATTGTCCGTCTGGACCAGTACAGACTGGTGAGAGGCGAGGTGGGAGAAGGCTCTCAGAGCTAGGCGTATCGCCCGTAGCTCCAGGAAGTTTCTCTGTTGAGCAGCCTCCCAAGGGGTCCAGAGACCTTGAGTACAGGTCCCTTGGCAATGTGCTCCCCAACCGAGAAGAGAGGCATCGGTTGTCAGCACCTGAGTATGCGGAGGGGATTGGAAAACCACTCCGAGCACCAGATTTGGAAGATGAAGCCACCATTTCAGAGAGGAGACCAGAAGGTCGGAGATCCGCACTGAGTCCGCTAGGCCCCCTGAGGCTTGATGCCACTGAGTGCGAAGGCTCCACTGAGCAGGTCGCATGTGCAGGCGGGCATTGGGGGTGACATGAACTGTGGAAGCCATATGGCCGAGTAGTCTCAGGAATTGCCTGGCAGAGACCAGGGAATTGCTGCGAAACTGGCTGGCCAGATCCATTAGCCTGTGGGCCCTGTCCAGAGGCAGAAAAGCCTTTGCTTGAAGAGTGTCTAGTCTGGCCCCTATGAACTCTAAGTTCTGGGACGGGAGCAAAGTGGACTTTGCGAAGTTTATGACAAACCCCAAGTGCTGAAGCAGAGCCACACAGTGCGAAGGGTGGCCTGGTTAGCCTCCTGGGAAGATTGGCCCCTTATGAGCCAGTCATCCAGGTACGTAAACACAAAAAGACCCTGAAGCCTCAGGTAGGCCGCTACCACTGCCAGGCACTTGGTGAACACCCTGGGAGCGGATGAAAGGCCAAAGGGAAGCACTCTGTACTGATAGTGGTTTCCTCCCACAACAAACCTGAGATATTGTCTGTGGTCTGGATGGATAAGGATGTGAGTATACGCATCCTTTAGATCCAAGGAGCATAGCCAGTCTCCCTGCTGGAGGTAGGGCAGCAGGATTCCAAGGGTAAGAATCTTGAACTTTTCCCTCTGCAGGAACTTGTTGAGGTTTCACAAGTCTAGGATGGGTCTGAGGCCTCCTGTTCTTTTTGGTACCAGAAAGTACCTGGAATAAAAGCCTTGACCTCTCAGGTGGTGGGGCACCGGTTCCCTCCTGAAGGAGTAGGTCCCTGTGCAGAGGGAGTCTTGGAGGCTCCCCTGGAAAATAGGAGGGAGGTACCTGGTGAAAATGGAGAAGATAGCCCCTTTGGACTATATGAAGAACCCAGGTATCTGATGTGACGGCTAACCACCTGTGGGCAAAGTGGGCCAGCCGGCCTCCTGTGCTGAGAGAAGCCAGCTGAGGAGAAGAGGCTATGCTGTTTGAGTCAAAACCCCCTACCCTGTTGAGCAGGGGCCGGTGTTGGTGGCTTGGGGGTCTTCGGCCTACGGGGCCCTTGACCCTGCCCCTTGGCCTGCTGACCCTGTTGGGGAGCTGCAGAGGCCTGATAACGAGGGTACTGTTTGTAGGCCGATGACTTCCTCGGGTAAAAGGTCTTTTCTCCCGAGCCCTTCTTTTTCTGAGAAGGGGCAGAGGTTTTCCTGGAAAGCCTTGTCCGGGTCAGAGTCTCGGTCTCGAGTTCCGCAGCCTTTTCAGCCATGGGCTTGCCAAAGAGGTTTCACCCCGGCAGGGGACATCGACCAACTTGTCCTGGACCCATGGCTCGAGGTCGGATGACTGTAGCCAAGCCTGTCGGTGGGCACCGATGCCGGCCCCAGCTACTCGGGCCGAAGCCTCGAAGCCATCGTAGGCTGCTCGAGAGATAAACTTCGAGCACTCTCGAATACCGGTGGACAAGGCCTGGAACCTCTGCAAAGATTCCTCGGAGAGACCAGCAGAGAACCCGGCAATCTCCTTTGCCAGGTCTCGGAGGTACATGCCCATGTAGAGCTGGTATGTCTGGACATGGCAAGCAAGCATAGAGCCCTGGAAGCACTTCCTACCGAGGGCATCCAGGTTCCGGGCCTCCCGGCCGGGAAGCACCAAGGAGTGCATCTTCTGACTTTTCAGTCGATGCATGGCTGATTCCACAACCATGGAGTGGTGCGGTAATTGTGCCTTTTGGAACCCGGGGCTCTTGCGGACTCGATAAATGGAATCGACCCACTTGCTTAACACCGGCGTCGAAGCCGGGGTCTCCCACATGCGGAAGACTAGCCGCTCCAGCATCCGAGGAACCGGAACAGTAAAGGCCTCCTTCGGGGGAGAGTCATACTGGAGGGCCTCGAGCTCCTCGGCTCGAGGCTCCTCCTCGGGATCCGCGGGGAAGGCCAAGGCCTTGGCCGTATCCCACACGGAGTCCGAGAACCGGGTATCCTCCGGTGGGGACCGTCTCCGAGGTTTTGACTCGGGTGAGTCCGAGGGGACACACCGAGTCCGATGGGTGTCGGGTGACTCTTCGTCCTTCATCTCCCAGCCCGACTCCTCAGAGGAGGAATCGAGCGGCTCCAATCGGGCGGGCACCGATGCCCTCCGCCCCGACGCCGAGGGTGTCGGCGTCGACGACCTCGGCCCCGAACGGGAGGTCGAGGGAGACCGTGGCCGAGGATTGACTCGAGCACGCATGGACTCGAGGATCGGCTCGGCCTCCGGGGTCGACTTGGACGTCGAGGTCCCGGTGGTTGGGGCAGATGCACCAGTGAGACCGGCGATCAATGCCCGCTGCTGTTCTATGAAGGCAGCGAAGCTGCTCTCCAAGGCCGTCATCCTCAGTCCGAGCTCAGGAGACCCATCAGCCCCCGACTCGGGGCCCGACGTCAGCTCCCTCGGAGGAGAGTCAATGAGGACAACAGCACTTCCGTGTCCAGGAGACTCCATCTCGACATGAGGATGCTTCGCAGGCCTCTCCGACTCCGAAGACCCGGGACAGCTATCGGGGCTGTGCGACCTGGCCCTCGAGGAACCAGGAGCATCCACCGACGACGCCCTCGCGGGTTTCTTCTTCCTGCGATGTTCCCGCGAAGGAGACCCCGACGCTGCTCGGGGCCGGAGTCCCGAGCAATGTTCCCTCTAATTTTCTGTAGGCTGTGTGCGCATAAAATATCAGCTGTGTGCAGCTTTTGAAGGAAGGTTAAATTTTTGTGCGCCACATAACGACACTCGGAGTTCATACTTTAAAATTTGACTACACGTCAGAATACAGTATGTACACCACATTGATTTTAATCAAATTAAATGAAAATAGACGATTACTAAATGAAGTGGGAAATTTCTAGTAATTACAATCATAACTTTTAAATTTTAAAACGTCTGTGTTGTTTTCTATCAGAATCAGAGCCGTAATTTTTGTGCGCTCTGTTGTAAAGTATGTGCGCTCGCTCGGTGAGGTGTGTGCGCGCACACACGCGCACAGCTTAGAGGGAACAGTGGGCCCGAGACGTCGAGGACTCTGACGAGGTCCGGGCCCAGCCGGATGTGGAGTCAGAAAAAATTCTATCCCTCTGGTGCTGCCGACTCCTCAAGGTCTTTGAGGACATTTTGCCACACGGACCACAGATCATCGGGTCATGATCGGGTCCGAGGCAACGGAGGCAGCAGTCATGTGTGTCGGTAAGAGACATAAGTTTCTTACACCGATCACATTTCTTAAACCCGCTGGCAGCCATTGGGGGAAAAAGGGCCCCTGCTAGGTCAAAAGACCGGTCTGCCAGGTCAAAAGACCGGTCTGCCAGGGAAAAAGAAAAAAGGCGCGAACGCCAGTCACAAAGGACAAAAACCGAAAAAAGAGAGAAAGGACTCGATACCGGCGTATCGGTCCGAGCGGGAAAAGGATCCGGCGTCGAACCGGAGGAAAAATAGAAAAATAGAGAAAATCAACTTTTTCCTCGGGAAAAAACGAACTACGTCCGTCGGGCTCCGCGGAAAAAAGAAGACTGAGCAAGATGGCACCCTTGGGCGGGAAGGGGACCGCGCATGCGCGCTGCAATTACCAAAGGCTTTCTGTGAAAGCTGCGGAAATGCTCCGCACGAGGGCTCCGTCGGCGCCAACGTCACCCATAAGTGAGGACTGACTTCCTGCTTGGTCCTGGAGAATAGTTAGGTAAAAACTAAAAAGAGCAGCTGCAAAAATTAACATCTTGGAAGCTCAGATCAGATGTATGGTGAAATTAGGCCTTACCTGCTAATTTTCTTTCCTGTAGTCCCCTCCAGTCTAGTCCAGTCCAGACAAGTGGAGACTGAGAAACACAGCTCTCAGATCAGTACAAGTAGCCTGTGCCCACTGACCTGAGCTAGTATTTTGACACTCACAAAGCAGAGACCTGCAACACATCCCCCGAGACTCTCACTCTCTGCCAGGCACAAATTTCCTAAAGGAAGCACTTTCAGTGTGGCCCAAGATCACCAAGTGGATGCCTTGATAAATAGGACACTGTCCACCTTAAATTCTGTGCTCAATCTCTCATCTCTATGTGTTTCTTGGTTTGTTTTTTTAATTTGTTGTTTTTGCAAGAATTTCACAATAAACAGCCTCATGAAAAAACAAATACCAACTAACCACCCGAACTCATGGAACCAGACACAACCGCACGCGCACTCACACCGCAAACTCTCGAGCAACACACGTCTACTCACCAACAAACTGAATTTTCCAGAGGGGGTCCTGGACTGGACTAGACTGGAGGAACTACAGGAAAGAAAATTAGCAGGTAAGGCCTAATTTCATCTTCCAGAGCATTCCTCCAGTCCAGTCAAGTGGGAGATAGCAAAGTAGTACTAACGCAGGGTGGGAACTGCAAGACCGGCTCTCAACACCCTTTCCCCAAACTGGCATCCTGCCTTACCTGGACATCCAGGTGCCGTGGCAGCAGCAGAGTCAAGCGTCCCGCCGTGGGGCCCTCCCTGCCCGGCAGAGCCTCCCTGCAGCATCAGCTCCCGAGTCCCAAAGCACGGGCTTTCAGAGCCGCAAAGGGAGAGCTTCTCTGACCTCCCATGAGAGGTCAGAGAAGCACTCCCTTCGTGGCTCTTTTAAGCCCGCCGGGGCTGATGGGAAATCCCATCAGCCCCGGCGGGATTAACAGAGCCGCGAGAAAGGGAAACTCGCGGCTCTGAAAACCCGCGCTTTGGGACTCGGGAGCTGATGCTGCAGGGAGGCTCTGCCGGGCAGGGGGGGCCTGTTTTTTTTTTTTTAATCTACTTGGGCTGATGGGGGAGGGGGGCTAGGACTGGTAATGGGCTATGGGGGGGCTAAGACTAGAAGTGGGCTGATGGGGGTTAGGACTGGTAATGGGCTGATGGGGGTTAGGACTGGTAAAGGGCTGATGGGGGGGGAATGTAAAGGAAATGGGCTGATGGGGGGCTAGGATGTAATGGGCTGATGGGGGGGCTAGGATGTAATGGGCTACGGGGGGCTAGGACGTAATGGGCTATGGGGGGTTAGGACTGGAAGAGGGCTGATGGGGGGGCTAGGACTGGAAGTGGGCTGATGGGGGGGCTTAGGACTGGTAATGGGCTATGTCGGGGGCTAGAACTGGTAATAGGCTGGGGGGGCCTGGAATGGAAATGGGCTGAGTGGAAGGGGGGGCTTAAACTGCAAATAGCTGATGGGGAGGGGGGCTTGGAATGGAAATGGGCTGAGGGGAGGGAGCTAGGACTGGAAATGGGCTGAGTGGGAGGGAGCTAAGACTGGAATGGGGTGAGTGGGGGGCTAGGACAGGAAATGGGCTGATGGAGGGGCTAGGATAGGACTGGAAATGGGCTGTTGGGGGGTGCTAAGATTGGAAACGGGCTGTGGTGGGGCTTGGATTGAAATGGACTCATGGAGGGCTAGAACTGGAAGTAGGCTCATGGGGGGCTTGGATTGGAAATGGGCTGAGTGGAGGGGAGCTAGGATTTGACATGGACTGACGGTGTGGCTAGAAAAGGACTAGAAATGGGCTGATGGGGGGCTGGGATTGAAAATGAGCTGATGGAGGATAGCACTGGAAATGGATGGGGGAGCTAGGACTGGAAATGGGTTGATGGTGGGGCTAGGATAGGATTGGAAATGGGCTTATGGGGGGCTAGGACTGGAAATGGGCTTATGTGGGGACTAGAAGGGAGCGGATGCTGGGTGGAGCTGGAACTAGAAGGGAGCTGATGCTGGGGGAGGATTAGAATGGGATGGAGCTGGGAGAGTGAAATGGAGAGGGAAAAAATATTTTGTGTGGGAGGGAAGACAAATCTACTATTGGCCGGATATTGGGAGAGTAAGTGGGGATTGAGGATGGAGAGGTAAAATTTGCGTGGATGAAATAGGAATGAGGAAAGAGCAAAAGGAGAAAGATTAGTATGTTAAAGCATATGTAGAGAAAGAATGGAAAAAATAGATGAGAGAAGAAAGGACAAATGGACAGCAGACGATGGAGAGTTAGCAGAAGGCACGAAGAAACCAGAAGAAAGTGGCTGGAGCAATTGCAACTGAAAAAAAAATGCACAAAAGGTAGGAAAATATCTCTTTATTTTGAATTTATTAACTGGAATATGTCAGCTCTGGGAAATGTGCATCATTAATGTCTGCGCTTTGTTTAGTACAAGAGGAAATTAATTTATAGTTTTATTTCTACAGTGGTGTTGTTGTACATTCCAAGTTTGGCTTTTGGGGTTTCCAGTTTAATTATTGTCTTCCTGTTTCTAAATTGTGATTCCTTGTTTGGTGATGGTCTATGTTCTGCATGTGTAACTGAGCTGAGGTATTCTGTTTATGTAATTCCTATTTGGCATTGCCACTTGTTCTCTTTCCCCAGTAGGTCATGTATTGTTATTCTCTGAAATGTATTGGTTTAATATTTGCAGTGTTTCCTTTTGATAGGTAGGGTATGGTGCTTTGTGAGTCCTGGTAGTGCTGTTAGGATACGGCGGGTTTGCTATGGGTTCTAAATGGGCAGTGTTTGTAGTAGTTCCTAATCTGCTTGGAAGTTGACACTGGATTATAGTAATGTAGAAATCTTTTAGTCTTTCTTTATCCATACACTCATTAAGAGGCATGTTTACTAAAAGTTAGTGTATGGTAACAATATGCAAATAGCTATGCAAATGAGGTCCCTTATGCAAATGAGGCCCCACACCAAGTCTCCGCACATGGCCCCGCACCCCCCTAAGGCCGCCCCTGCCTTCAGGACCATGCCGCCTTCCACCGGAGTGGTAGTCTTCCACGTGATCGTCATTACTAAACGCATTCACCTTAGTCAAGCGCAGTTTCTCCTTCTCCTCTGGAGGAATGGGATAAAGCCTAGCCAAATTGCACCCCACTCGAAGCCCTGCATACGGCGTACTCCACTCCTCATCAATCAGGGCCCTCAGGGCCCTATGAACTGGCAAGGACTGAGGGGGCTTACAGATCTCAGTGGAAGATTCTGACAGCAGTCGGATCCTCAGCCCCCAGGAGCTCCCCCTCATCCAGGTCCTCTTGGAGCTGCTCCAGGAGATCTGCTGGGCCCTCCAGGGGTTCAGGCGACTCTAGGGAGGCAACAGAGCCAAAATTGGGCTCCTCTGCCATGCGATCTCTGCACCGCCACTTGCCCCGAGCACCAGCACCTGCCCCCATCCTGAGAGAGGCTGGGGGAGAAGCCTCACCAATGCCCTGCTTTATTATAAAAGTCTGACGGAGGAGCACAAATTCGGAGAATAGGGCAGCTCCGGCCCACACAACCCCCCCTGAACATCCTGCCAGTCTCCCCGATGCAAAATCCACTGTCGACTAAAACCAGAGGCCCAGGACTGACACCAGAAGCCTGCAGGGAGTCATTCAAGATGGCGGCATTTCCCACCAAAATCGCAGACCCGCCAGCATGCATAGTCTACACCGCAAGTCAGCACCCCTGTTTCTCCCAACTTGGGATCTTCCAGGGACACATCTCCCCCCCCACCCCCGAGTCCCTCAGCTGCTGGTTCCCCTGATATCTGGCAGCTGTAGTACAGCCTGATCTTGGAGAGCTGTGCTGTGTGGCTGCCACAAAGCGCGCACCGGCCGTGTTCCATGCAGCGGCTGCACACATGGCTGCTCCCCCAGCTGAAATCAAAAACTAGGGGGGCCTGTAGAGGACTTACCAGAGCACTCCCTGTATACGGGATGGAGTTCACTGGCTCCCAGCATCAGCCCGTGCTGTCCTCTCAATCGCTGCTTCTGCCTGACTTTCTTTTTCAGTGCTGAAATAAAGGGGCTTCTACCTCCAGACCCCTCCCAAAGGTTGGGGAGGGGGAAAGGAGGGAGCTGGCCAAAGGAGGCTACTGTGGGAGGAACCTAAGCCTCTGGGTTCTGCTCCCTGGGCCTAGACAAGTCCAATTCCAAGGCACCACAGCTCCCAGCAAAGGCTATGTTCATCTGCTGGAGACTGAGAAATATTGGCTCAGGTCAGTGGACGCAGGTTACTTGTACTGATCTGAGAGCTGTTTTTTTCAGTCTCCACCTGCTGCTGGTTGGTGAGCATAACCTACTTGTCTGGACTGGACTGGAGGATGCCTGGAATTCTGGTTTTAAAAAGGTAGAAGGAAGACCAAATGACTGCCAGCATGGTTTAAAGACGAGGTAATAGAGGCTAGGAAGACAGGCATCTGTATTTGGAAAAACTTAGAGAAGCTAGCAAAGTAGTCAAGAAGGCAAAGATTCAAAAGGAGGAGGAAACAGCCAATGCAATAAAATGGGGGGATAAGACATTTTTCAGATATATTAGTGAGAAGAGGAAGGGCAAAAGTGGTATTGTCAGACTCAAGGGTGCAGGGGAGGAATATGTAGAAGCTGATAAGGATAAAGTGGAATTGCTTAACAAATATTTTTGTTCTGTGTACAGATGAAGAACCAGGAACAGGACCTCAGAAAACACCCACAAATAGGAACAGAAGCGAGGGACATCTTGAACAATTTTCAGAAGACTGTGTTCATGAGAAACTAGCTCAACTTAAAGTAGACAAGGCGATGGGACCGGATGGGATATACCCTAGAATACTGAGGGAACTTGGGGACGTTCTAGCAGCTCCACTGACTGACCTTTTCAATGCCTCGTTGGAGTCGGGAGTGGTGCCAAAGGACTGGAGAGAGGCTCATGTGGTGCCTTTACACAAAAGCGGAAGTAAGGATGTGGTTGAAAACTACAGGCCAGTTAGTTTAACTTCGGTGGTGAGTAAATTATTGGAAACGCTGCTGAAAGAGAAAATAGTGAGGTTTCTGGAGTCCAGCGGAATACAGGATCCGAGGCAGCATGGATTCACCAGAGGCAGGTCTTGTCAGACAAATCTGATTGATTTCTTTGACTGGGTGACCAGGGAGTTGGACTGAGGGAGAGCCCTAGATGTGGTGTATTTAGATTTCAGTAAAGCCTTTGACACTGTTCCTCACAGGCGACTTATAAACAAACTGAGCACCCTAGGGATGGACCCTAAAGTTACTGCTTGGGTTAGAAATTGGTTGGGTGGGAGGCGACAAAGAGTACAAGTAAATGAAGCTCACTCTGAGGAGAAGGATGTTACCAGTGGTGTGCCCCAGGGATCTGTACTTGGTCCAATTCTTTTTAACATCTTTGTTAGTGATATAGCGGAAGGGCTGTCGGGTAAGGTTTGCCTCTTTGCAGATGATACCAAAATCTGCAATAGAGTAGACACCCAGGAAGGGGTAGATAACATGAAGAGGGATCTAGCTAAGCTTGAAGAATGGTCTAGAATTTGGCAGCTGGGATTTAATGTTAAAAAAATGTAAGGTCATGCATTTGGGCTGCAGCAATCCAAGGGTGCAATATAGTATAGGGGTGAAGTACTTTTGTCCACTAAAGAAGAGCAGGACCTAGGCGTGGTTGTGTCTGATGATCTTAAAGTAGCTAAACAGGTAGAAAAGGCGACGGCAAAAGCTAAAAGGATGCTTGGGTGCATACGGAGAGGAATGGCTAGCAGAAAAAAGGAGGTAATAATGCCTCTCTATAAATCTTTGGTGCGACCTCATTTGGAGTATAGTGTGCAATTCTGGAGACCGCACCTTCAAAAGGATGTGAACAGGATGGAGTCGGTGCATAGGGTGGCTACTAAAATGGTTAGTGGTCTTCATTATAAAGCATATGAGGACAGACTGAAGGATCTTAATATGTACACCTTAGAGGAAAGGCGGGATAGAGGTGATATGATTGAGATGTTTAAATACCTCAGTGGCATAAATGTTCAGGGAGAGAGCCTCTTTCAATTGAAAGCAAGTTCTGCTACGAGGGGACATGGGATGAGGATGAAGGGAGATAGATTCAGGAGTGATATGCGGAAATATTTCTTTACGGAAAGAGTAGTGGATCCGTGGAATAGTCTCCCAGTGGAGGTGGTAGAGATGAGGACAGTAACTGAATTCAAAAAATCATGGGACAAACACAGAGGATCTCTAAAGGTAAAGAGGGGACTGTTGTAGTTGTTCATATGGAAGGACAGACTAGATAGGCCATGTGGTCTTTTTCTGTCATCATATTTCTATGTTTCATATTTCTATTATAGACAAAAAAGAGTAGTTACTCACCTGTAACAGGTGATCTCCGGGAACAGTAGGAATTTAATCTTCACATGTGTGTGACATCGGGTACCAAAGAAGCCCACGCGGAAAACTCCCCAGCTACCAATTGGAAAGACATTGGGAGCGCTCCACTGTGCCTGCGCCACTGCCTTCCTGCTCTGCAAACTCCCTCTCCTCAGTTGAGTTTGTAGCTGAAGGAATCAGAAAACAGAAAAACAAAAAACAACCCTACAACCCCTAGGGGAGAAGGGTGGGTTGTGAAGACTAAATTCCTGCTGTTCCCAGAGATCACCTGTTACAGGTGACTAACTATCTCCAGGAACAAACAGGAATGTAGTCTTCACATATGGAACTCCCTAGCTCCAAATCTCTGAAGAGTTGGAATGCGTCAGAAAGTAGGACAAGGTCATTTGAACCTAGACTTCCACGCCAAGGAGATCTGGCAGAAAGGGCGGGGGGTAGGAGTTGTTTCTATGTCCCAAGGAGATGCTGAAGGACTGCCTGACCAAAGGCTGCATCTTGGCAGGAGTCCTTGTCCAAGCAGTAATTGGCTGCAAATGTATGGATAGAGAACTATGTAGCAGCTCGGCAAATCTTGTCAATGGCTACTTAATAAAGGGTAGTCACAGACAATACAAGAAGTTACATGTCCCGTGAGAGAAAGATCTGCCTTGTCCTATGCAAAAGAAATACAGTCTGCTATCCATCTAGATAGAGTACGTTTGGTTACTGGAAGGCCCAAGTGAGCAGGATTAAAGGAGACAAAGAGCTGGGAGAATTTCCTAATGTCTTCAATCCTCTGAAGATAGAAGGCTAGAGCCCGTTTACAGTCAAGTGCATATTTGTTTGCTTCTGCACAAGAAGCGTGAGATCTTGGGAAAAAGACCGGTAGGATGACTGAGATGGAAAGGAGACACCACTTTCAGTAGAAAGTGGGGATGTGTCCGTAGGACGACCTTGTCATGATGAAAGCAAGTATATGGAGCCTGAGCCACTAAGGCCTGCAACTCACTGGCCAAGGTCAGGGCAATAAGAAATAAAACTTTCCAAGATAAGTATCGTAGGTGTGTGGTTACTAGGGCTCAAGTGGAGGGTTAAGGAGTTGAGCCAATACCATGTTAAGATCCCATGCTACCAGAGGTGGCCGAAGGGGTGGCTTGGTGAGGAGTCGGCCCCTCATAAAACATGCAACAAGAGGAACCGTGGAGATAGGCCTACTATCCAGAGGCTTGTGAAGAGCTGAAATAGCACTGAGGTGCACCCACACTGAATTTGTTTTGAGTCCTAAGAGGACAAATGCAAAGATATTGAAGAAGTGTGGGTTCCAATGCCTCAAAAGGATTCTAATTATTTTGAGAGCACCATGAAGCATATCTACGCTATTTGAAAGAGTACGTCTTCCTGGTGGAAGGCTTTCTGGAGGAAAGGAGAAAGCGTAGTTACTCACCTGTAATAGGTGTTCTCCGGGGACAGCAGGAATCAGTCCTCACATATGGGTGACGTCGGCACAGACGGAGCCCTCGCGGAAGCATCCCCTCAGCTTTCAAAGAAAGCCTTTGGGAGATGCCACCATGCATGTTGGTCCCCTTCTCACCCAAGGGTGCCATCTTGCTCAGTCAGATGACATAGCTAAAAGACAGCAAAAACAAGATGATAAAGGAGTAACTCCGGGAGGAAGGAGGGCTGTGAGGACTGATTCCTGCTGTCCCTGGAGAACACTTGTTACAAGTGAGTAACTACGCTTTCTTGGGGAACAAGCAGGAAGTCGGTCCTCACATATGGGACTCCCCAGCAACAGGCTATTGAAAGCCCATAGAAAAAATAGGGGCTCCCTCACAGGGAGCCGCAAGCAACAGCAAATGAGTCTGTGTCCACAGACTACAGTAGGACCCCAGCACTCCGGTAGCCTGAACACAGAAGGGTCGGAGCGTAGGAGTTGCCTAAACCCCGAAAAGGTTATGGAGCACAGCCTGGCCGAAGGCACTGTCCCGTCAGAACTCTCTTTCCAGACAGTATTGGGCTGCGAAGGTATGGACTGAAGACCAGGGGGTGGCCTGGCAGATATCCACCATTGGGACAGAGCGCAGGTTTGCCACCGAAGCCACCATGGCCCTGACACGGTGCGCCGTGACGCAGCCTTCCAGTGGAAGCCTCGCCTGCTCATAAGCGAGGGCAATAGTGTCTGCCAACCATGTGGACAACGTACGCTTGGTCACCACCTCCCCCAGCCTACTGGAGTCGTATGAGATGAAAAGCTGAGAGGATCTGCAGTGGCCCTGAGTGCGTTGGATATAGAAGGACAAAGCCCTCTTACAGTTCAAGATATGGAGGATCTTCTCCGCCCGACTGGAGTGAGGTCTTGGAAAGAAGGTAGGGAGCACCACTTCCTGGTTAAGAAGGAAGGGCGATACTACCTTCGGCAGGAATTTGGGGTGCGTGCGAAGCACCACTCTGTTCTTTTAGAACCTGGTATAGGGCGCCTCCGCCACAAGGGCCTGAAGCTCATTAGCTCTGCGAGCAGAGGTAAGCGCGACCAGGAAGACTACCTTCCAAGAGAGGTAGCGAAGGTGGCGCATAGTTAGAGGCTCAAAGGGCGGGCGAGTGAGCTACCCCAACACTACGTTGAGGTCCCATTCGGTTGCCGGAGAGCGAACCAGGGGCCTCGATAAGAGCAGGCCCCGAAGTAAATGGAACACCAAGGGATGGATCGAGAGCGGCTTGTCATCCACCGGATGATGGTGCGCAGCCAGGGCACTAAGGTGCACTCGGATGGAGTTAGACTTGAGCCCGGATTGAGAGAGGTGGAGAAGGTACTGTAACACCAGTGTCACCGGGCAGAAGAAAGGATTAGCCCCGTATTCGGCACACCAAACCGAGAACCTGCGCTATTTAAGGGTATAAGCCTTTCTAGTAGAGGCCTTGCGAGAGGCCAGCAGAATGTCTTCCATCTCAACCGGGAGGTTGAAAGAGGCCAGAGTCACCCTCTCAGAAGCCACGCTGTCAGTGACAAGGACCCTAGGTTGGGGTGCAGGAGAAAGCCCCCCTCCTAAGATAGGAGTCCCAGGGCAGACCCCAAGGGGATGGGGGTCTCCACCATCAACTGTATAAGCAGCAGGAACCATGGTTGCCTGGGCCACCGAGGAGCTATCAGGATGAGCGAGGCCCTGTCGCGGAGGGTCCTGAACAAGGTCTTAGCAATCAGCGGCGTAGGAGGGAAAGAGTACATGAGGCCTTCCGACCATGAGACCAGGAACGCGCCTGCTGCAACCCTGGAAGAGTGGGCCTGCCGGGAACAGAAGCAAGGCAACTGAAAGTTTTCAGGACTGCGAATAGGGTCCATCACGGGTTCCCCCCAGAGCCGGAAAAGCCGACTGGCTACCCTGGGGTCCAGCTGCCACTCGTGCGGCTAGAGAACTCTGCTGAGCCTGTCGGCCAGCAGGTTGTCCTGGCCTGGCAGGTACACTGCCCGCAGGAGGATACCCTATTGGATTGCGTACGAGCAGAGGACCAGTGCCTCCTAACAAAGGATACGAGACCCCGTGCCCCCGTTTGTTCACGTAGAACATCGCCACTTGGTTGTCCTTCTAGACCAGCACCGGCTGGTGACGCAGGTGGTGACAGAAGACTCTCAGGGCTAAGTTTATGGCTCAGAGCTCCAGGAGGTTGATCTGCTGGGTGCTCTCATCTGGTGACCAATTGCCCTGAGTATGGAGATCTCCACAGTGAGCTCCCCAGCCGAGCAGGGAGGCATCCGTGGTGAGGACTGCACATCACCTTTCTTCCTCCAAACTCACCACCTGCTCCTCTGATCCTATCCCCACCCGTCTCCTAAGCCCCATCTCCTCCACAGTTGTCCCTTCCATCTCTCATATTCTCAACCTTTCGCTCTCCACTGCAACAGTCCCTGCAAACTTCAAACATGCTATGGTCACACCTCTCCTCAAGAAAACCCTCACCTGATCCCACCTGACCGTCTAACTATCGGCTCATCTCTCTCCTTCCCTTCATTTCTAAACTACTTGAACGTGCGGTTCACTGCCGCTGCCTTGACTTCCTCTCCTCTCATGCCCTCCTGGATCCCTTACAGTCTGGCTTTCCTCCTTTACACTCTACTGAAATGGCTCTTGCCAAAGTCTCCAGTGACCTGTTCCTGGCAAAATCCAAGGGCCTTTACTCTGTCCTCATCCTTCTTGACCTCTCTGCTGCTTTTGACACTGTTGACCACAACCTTCTCCTCGATACCCTATTCTCGCTTGGCTTTAGGGGCTCTGTACTATCCTGGTTCTCCTCTTATCTCTCCCATCGGTCTTTCAGGGTGTGTTCTGGTGGCTCCTCCTCCTCCTCTGCTACCCCGCTCCCAGTTGGTGTACCCCAAGGATCAGTCCTGGGTCCACTCCTCTTCTCTCTCTATACCCAATCCCTTGGTGTGCTTATCTCTTCCCATGGCTTTCAGTACCATCTGTATGCTGATGACTCCCAGATCCACCTCTCTACACCTGTGATTTCTCCGGCAGTCCAGACCCGGATCTCTGCCTGACTTTCCAACATTGCTGCTTGGATGTCTCACCGCCGCTTGAAATTGAACATGGCCAAGACTGAACTTCTTATCCTTCCCCCTAAAACCTCCCATCCTCTTCCTCCTTTCTCAGTCTCTGTGGATAACTCTGTACTCCTTCCTGTTTCCTCAGCCCGCAATCTGGGGGTTGTCTTTGACTCCTCTCTCTCTCTTTCTCCACACATATCCATCTGATAGCTAAGACCTGCCGCTTCTTTCTCTATAACATCAGCAAAATCCGCCCTTTCCTTTCTGAACACACTATTAAAACGCTTGTCCACTCCCTAATCACCTCCCGTCTTGACTACTGTAACCTACTCCTTACTGGTCTCCCTCTGAATCATCTCTCTCCCCTTCAATCTGTTCAACACTCTGCTGCATGACTAATCTTCCGCCAGCCTCGTCATGCCCATATTACTCCTCTTCTCAAGTCACTTCACTGGCTCCCTATCTGTTTCCGCATCCAGTTCAAACTTCTCCTGCTGACCTATAAATGCATTCACTCTGCGGCTCCTCACTACCTTTCTTCTCTTATCTCTCCTTACAACCCCCCTCAGAAACTCCACTCTTCTAGCAAACTACTCCTATCTGTGCCCTTCTCTACTGCTAACTCCAGACTTCCTCCTTTCACCTTGCTACACCCTATGCCTGGAACAAACTACCTATGTCTTTACGCCAGGCACCTTCTCTAACACTCTTTAAATCCAGGCTGAAAACTCACCTCTTCGCTGCTGCTTTTGGATCTTGACTCACCTGATCTCCTTTTCTTCCCCCTTGCTTTATCCCTGCCTACACCTTCTGTGTTTGTCTTGACTAGATTGTAAGCTCTGATGAGCAGGTACTGTCTCTTGCATGTCTGTGCAGCGCTGCGTATGACTTGTAGCGCTATACAAATACTCAGTAGTAGTAGTAGGACCCTTGAAGGGCTTGGGCCCTGAAAAGGCATGCCCACCTCGAGATGCTGAGGAGACCCTCCACCAGATCAGGGAATCCGCCAATTGGTGGGTCACAGAGACTCTGTTTCAGAGGCGACCCGTGGCCTGAGACCACTGGTCCCGGAGATACCACTGCGCCGCCCTCATGTGGAGGCGAGCATTGGGGGTGATGTGGACCGTGGAGGCCATGTGCCCGAGAAGGCACAGGAGAAGCCGAGCAGGCACTGAGGGACGGTACTGTATGTCCCAAGCCAGAGTCCTGAGACGGTTGGCCCAGTCCCTGGGCAAGAATGCCTTCAACTGGAGAGTGTCGATCTTTGCCCCAACGAACTCCAAACATTGTGTCGGGAGGAGGTGAGACTTTGGGTAGTTTATGACAAACCCCAAGTGTTGCAGAACCTGGATTATGCGTGCGGTGGCCTTTATGAGCCAGTTGTCCACGTAGGGAAAGACAAAGACCCACTGGAGCAGGAGGAAGGCAGCCACGACTGTCAGGCATTTTGTGAAGACATTTGGGGCAGAGGTCAGGCTGAAGGGGAGCACCCTGTACTGAAAATGCCTGTCCCCCCACTACGAACTGCAGATACTGTCTGTGATCGGGGTGAATAAGGATGTGGGTATAAGCATCCTTGAGGTCTAAGGAGCATAGCCAATCTCCCTGCTGGAGGTAGGGCAGCAATGTTCCAAGGGAGAGCATCTTGAACTTCTCCTTCACCAGGAATTTGTTGAGGTTGCGCAGGTCGAGAATGGGCCTTAGACCCTCTGTTCTTTTTGACACGAGGAAGTACCTGGAGTAGAACCCCTTGCCCTTGAGATGGTGGGGCACCGGTTCACAGCACTGTTCCTGAGAAGACCTATCACAACTTCAGAAGGTGGTCCCAGTGGAAGGGAGACCTGAGGGGCTCTTCCGGAAAATAACATGGTGGTGTCTGAGTCAGATGGAGGAGGTAACCCTCCCTGACTATCCAAGTGCCCAGGTATCAGTGGTGATGGTCATCCACCTCTGGGTATAGAGGGCCAGATGTCCCCCCTGTCGGCTGCCGATCTCCTTGGGGTAGATAGGCTATGCTCAAGGAGTCAAAAACTCCCCCCTGGCTGGGCCGGACCTGGTGCTTGGGGTTTTGGAGCCTTCTGCTTATGAGGGCCATGCCCATATCCCTTGGCCTGCTGACCCTGACCCTGATAAGGTGGGTAATTTCGGTAAGCAGCTCCCTTCCTCGGGTAGAAGGACGTTTGACCAAAGCCCTTCCATCGGGGAGGGGCAGCGGTCTTTTTGGAGAGCCTGGTCCTGGTCATGAAATCGGTCTCCAGCTCGGCAGCCTTGTCGATCATAGGTTTGCCAAAGAGGTTCTCTCCTTGGCAGGGGATATCGACCAATTTTTCCTGAACCCATAGCTTGAGGTCAGATGACTTTAGCCAAGCTTGGTGGTGTGCACCAATGCCAGCCGCCGCTACTTGAGTCGCTGACTCAATCCCATCATAGGCCACTCGAGACATGAATCTGGAACATTCACGGACTGCTTTGGCCACGTTCTTGAACCACTGCAGGGGTTCCTCGGAGAGACCAGCTGAGAATCCGGAGAGTTCCTTCGCCAGGTCTCTCAGGTACATGCCAATGTACAGCTGGTAGGCTTGGATGAAGCCGATGAGCATTGAGCCTTGGTAGCACCTTTTTTGCTGAGGGCACCCAGGGTGCAAGCCTCCCTGCCAGGGGGCACTGAGAAGTGCGTCTTCTGGCTTTTTAATGACTCATGGCCAACTCCACCACCATGGAGTTGTGCAACAGCTATGACTTCTGGAAGCCCGGGCTCCAGCAGACTCGATACATCAAGTCGAGCCATTTGCTCATCACCAGCACCAACGCCAGTGTCTCCCAGATACAAAGCATCAGCCGTTCCAGGATGGGAGGGATGGGCACCGTGAGCGATTCCCACAGAGGGGCCTCTTACTGAAGGATTTCCAACTCATCCGCACGAGGGTCCTCCTCTGACTCGGTAGGGAACACCAGAGCCTTAGACATGTCCTTGACAAAATCAAGGAAGCCCATATCCTCGGGCGGGGACCACTGTCGAGGCTCCAAGATAGGAGAGTCAGATGGGATGTCGCAGTGGCAACAGTTATCAGGGGACTCCTCGTCCTGTGTCTCCCACTCAGAGTAGTCTGTCGAGGACTCGTAGGAGGGCTGGTCCGTGGACCTCGGGGCCCCCGATGCCCTGCTGCCGGTGCCCAGAAAACTTGCTGGGGATGACCGCAGTCCCGTCGAACGGGACTCGAATCGTGACCTCGGCTGAGGATCGACTTGAGGCCGAAGGACCTCGCGGATAGACTCGGCCTCTGGGGATGTCTTGGACATTGAGCGCCTGGTGGTCAGGGCAGATGAACCGGTTGTGCCAGACAACAGCGCCCACTGCTGGCCATGAAGGCAGACAAACTTGCTCCAGGGGCCGCCATTCTGGACTCCAGACCAGAAGGCTCTGCAGCCTTCGGTGAAGGCACCGAGGAACTCGGGCCGGATGCCGGCTCTCCCAAAGGAGAATCCTTGAGGATTAGTGTCTGGGGACCGAGACCAGTCCGTGGTCGGATCCTTCCAGGCAACCCTTCGCAGGCTGCTCCTTCTCCGACGCCTCGGACGAATATCTGGGCCCAGGGAGCACCAGGCCAGTCAGAACCGTTCAAGGATGCTGCCTTCAAGGATTTCTTCTTCTTTCTGGGTTCCCTCGAGGGAGACCCCCTTTCTGAGGACCCATGAAGAGGCTCGGGCTTGGAAAGCTCTGCCCGAGATGTCGGGGTCTCAGATGAGGTCTTGGCCTTTGGAGGCACCAGGGATTCGGGGAAAAACTTATCGTGTTGCTTCTGGTGGCTCCTGAGGGCCTTACTGGACATCTTCTTGCAGAGATTGCAGGTTGTCGGGTCATGGTCTGGCCTAAGGCAACGGAGACAGCAGTCATGTGTGTCGGTCAAAGACCTTATTTTAGAGCACCGATCAAACTTCTTAAAGCCACTGGGTAGCCATGGGGGAAAAATGTACTCCTGCAAGGTTGAAGACTCTTCGGGCTGCCAGTGGGAGAAAAAAGGCGCGAAGACACCAAGAAAAGAAAAGAACAAGAGACTACAAAAATACACCGAACTTGACGCTGAGGCAACGAGGTCGGTAGGCGGGAAGAGTACCGGTGCAATACTGGAGGTGGGTATGAAACTCTGAAAGAAAAATCAATTTTTTCCGGGGACAAGCCATACAAACGTCTGAGGGGCTCTGCGGAAAAAAGGAGACTAAGCAAGATGGCACCCTTGGGGAAGGGAACCACGCATGTGTGGTGGCATCTCCCAAAGGCTTTCTTTGAAAGCTGGGTGAATGCTTCCACGAGGGCTCCGTCGGTGCCGACATCACCCATATGTGAGGACTGACTTCCTGCTTGTTCCCGGAGAATCCCAGGCACCAGATGCAAATTTCTGGTCTCTATGTTTTATGCTTGTGATCTTCTCTGTTAATCCTGCAAAATGTGTCTCTCATCTTTATATTTTGTACAGTTCAAGAGGAAATGGAGAAATTAGACCTTACCTGCTAATTGTCTTTCCTTGAGTTCTCTCAGGGCCAGTCCAGGAACCGTAGGGTAGTCAACCTCCTCAAGCAGCTGAGGACTGAATTTCCAAAGTCTTGCTGACAGCCTATCCAGCTCCCTCTGGTGTCAGAGACTCAGAGTTCTATTGTCAAAGCAGCCTATAACTGAAACCTTAACTAACAAACTTTCCGAACTTTCAAAAACAACAAAACTTTATAGCCTCCCTTGGTCTCTCCTTCCATACCATATCCAGTGTTGTATTTCATTATTATTATTTATTTATTTTTTAAACCTGACCCCGAGAGGGCGCTCCAAACTGCAGCCACTCTGAAAAAGCTAACAAGCCCCTCTGCAACCCTGGTCACTAGACCCTGAAGTGCCCACTAACTGTCCAAATAACTGCCGTACTACCACTTCCTGTCGACCAAAAAACCTCGCAGACCAACTGGGTGGGCCTTGGACCGGCCCGGAGAGAACTCAAGGAAAGACAATTAGCAAGTAAGGTCTAATTTCTCCTTCCTCTTCGTCTCTCTGGGCCAGTCCAGGAACCTTAGGGAAGTACCAAAGCAGTTCCTAAAGACGGGAGGGTGCTGCGAGTCCTGCTATCAAGGCCGAGGCCCCAACATTTGCGTCTCCTCTTGCCTGAACATCTAAGCGATAGTGTCTAGTAAAGGTATGAAGCGACGACCAGGTTGCTGCGCAACAGATATCCACCGGAGGAACCAACGCGAACTCCGCCCAAGAAGTCGCTTGAGCTCTAGTAGAATGAGCTCCGAGTCCATCAGGAGGAAATTTACCCTTTGCCTAATAAGCTGCACCGACCGCCCGCTTCACCCATCGGGCAATGGAAGCTTTAGAAGCTGCCTCCCCCTTACAAGGCCCTCCAAAGATCACGAACAACCTGTCCGACTTCCGAAAAGACTCCGTGTTCCTGACGTATCTACGGAGCACGCTTCCCAAATCTAACTTTCGAAAAGCATGACCTATGTTACTCCCCTCAATACTTCAAAAGGTCGGAAGCAAAACAGTCTGATTCAGATGAAAACTGGACACCACCTTCGGCAGAAACGACGACAACGATGGCACCGGCCGCAATACTACTTTCTCCTTTGTAAACTGAATGTAGGGAGCCCTACACGAGAGCGCTTGAAGATCCGAGACTCTCCTAGCCGAATACAAGGCGACTAGGAACGCTGTCTTCCAAGAAAGCTCTCTCAGACTCACTGCGGACTCCGGCTCAAACTGAGGCTGCGTTAAGGAATCCAAAACTAGTACCACCAATCTTACGGGAGGCTGGATAATCCTAGCTGCCCTAAGAAAGTGTTGCACATCTGGGTGTGCTGACAAAACGCTTCCCAGCACTTTTCCTCTATAACAAGCCAGAGCAGCCAGATGAACCTTGAGAGTGCTTAGAGCTAGGCCCTTTTCTAGCCCCCCTTACAGAAAGGATAAAATGATCGGCAATGACGCAGAGAACGGCCTAACTTCACGTTCCCCACACCATCCTTCAAAAATGCGCCAAACGCGGACATACACCAGCGAAGTCAACCGTCTCTTGGATTTCAATAAGGTAGCAATCACCAACGGCGAGTAAGAGTAGTTACTCACCTGTAACAGGTGATCTCTAGGAGCAGCAGAAATCAGTCCTCACATATGGGTGACATCGACGTCGATGGAGCCCTTGCGGAGCATTTCCCCAGCTTTCTATGAAAGCCTTTGGGAATGCAGGCATGCATGCGCGGTCCCCTTCCCGCTTAAAGGAGCCATCTTGCTCAGTCAAATGACATAGCTAAAAACAGCACACAAAAATGTAAAAATAAACTATGTACAACTGCAACTCCCAGGGGAGGAGGGAGGGTTGTGAGGACTGATTCCTGCTGTTCCTGGAGAACACCTGCTACAGGTGAGTAACTACTCCTTCTCCAGGACCAAGCAGGAAGTCAGTCCTCACATATGGGTGACTCCCTAGCTCTGGGCTACCAGGAACCCAGGCTGAACAAGAGAACTCCCTCTAGTCCCAGCATCAAAGAAAAGCTTTTCACTGAAAGGACCTCCACCGGTAGCCCAACGGAGGGCTGGAGGGCAGGAGTTGCCTAAACCTCAAAGAGATTGCATAGTACTGCCTGGCCAAAAGCACTGTCCCTACGGGACTCCCTCTCCAGACAGTAATGGGCTGCAAAAGTCTGGCTTGAGGACCAAGTTGCAGCCCTGCAGATGTCTACCAACGGTACAGAGCAGAGGTGAGCCACTGAGGCAGCCATTGCCCTGACACGATGGGCCATGACCCGACCCTGGAAGGTCAGCCGCCCTGTAAGCCCAGGTGATACAGTCAGCCACCCAGATGGACAAGGTATGCTTGGACACAGCTAAGCCCAAATTATTAGGGTCAAAAGATATGAAGAGCTGAGTAGCCCTTCTATGCCCCTGCGTACGGTCAAGGTAGAAGGATAAGGCCCTCCTACAGTCCAGGGTATGCAGAACTGCTTCAGCCTGAATTGCATGAGGCCTAGGGAAGAAGATCAGAAGAACCACCTCCTGGTTGAGGTGGAAAGAGGAGACAACCCTTGGGAGGAACTTTGGGTGAGTCCTAAGGACTACCATGTTCCCACAAAAGCGGGTGTAAGGCCTGTCACAGACTAGGGCCTGAAGCTCACTCACCCGCCTGGCCGAGGTTAAGGCTACCAAGAAGAGTGTCTTCCAAGAAAAGAAGCGGAGAGGACAAGTAGCCATCGGCTCAAAAGGTGGGCAAGTCAGTTGCTGCAAGACCACATTCAATTCCCACTCAGGAGCTGGAGGACGGATTGGAGGCTTCAGCAAGAGCAAGCCTCTAAGAAATCTGGACACCAAGGGGTGAACCGACAGAGAATGTCCCTCCACCAGTGAGTGGTGAGCTGCTAGAGCTGAGAGGTGGACCCGAACAGAATTGGACTTAAGTCCCTGATTGGATAAGTGCAGCAAGTACTGAAGCACTACTGGTACAGCACAAGAGAAAGGATCCTCTGTACGTAGCTGACACCACACAGAAAACCTTTTCCATTTCAGGGCATAGGTTTTTCTAGTGGACTGCTTCCTAGAGGCTAGGACAACCTCCTCAACTTCCTGAGGTAGGCTCCAGGGAGCCAAAACTACCCTTGCAGCCTCCATGCCATCAAATTGAGAGCTCTGAGATTTGGGTGCAGAAGGGAACCCTGATCCTGAGAGAGAAGGTCGGGTTGCAACCCCAGAGGCAGTGGGGGATCCACTGCCAGCTGAAGCAGAAGTGGAAACCAAGGCTGTCTCGGCCATCTGGGAGCTACCAGCAGGACCGAGGCCTTGTCCTGAAGAATTTTGAACAGGGTTCGGGCCACCAGGGGCGTGGGAGGAAACGCATCCAGGAGGCCCTGGGACCAGGAAATCAGAAAAGCATCTGCTGCCAGCCGCAGAGGATGCGGTTGCCTGGAGCAGAACCTTGTCAGTTGTTTGTTCGATGGACTGGCAAACAGATCTATGGTTGGAAGTCCCCATTTCAGGAAAATCTTCTGAACCACTAAGGGATGGAGCTGCCATTCGTGGGGCTGCAGAATCTTGCTCAACCTGTCTGCCAGGTAGTTGTCCTGGCCAGGTAGATACACTGCCTTGAGGAGCATGTTGTGCCTGAGAGCAAACAAGCAAAGGTTCTGTGCCTCCTGACAAAGGAGCCTGGACCCAGTTCTGCCCTGCTTGTTCACATAAAACATGGCTACTTGGTTGTCTGTTTGAACTAGGACAGACTGATGAGCCAGTGTTTGAGAGAAAGTCTTGAGGGCTAAACGAATAGCCCTGAGTTCCAGTAGATTGATCTGCTGTGTGGCCTCCCAGGGAGACCACAGGCCCTGGGTGCACTTGCCCAGACAATGAGCCCCCCAGCCTTGCAGGGAGGCATCCGTGGTCAACACCACTGTGAACCCAGGAATCTGAAAAGGCACCCCTTGCAGTAGATTGGGTGGGTGCAGCCACCAGCGGAGGGAGTTCAGAAATTGTCTGGACACCCTTACTCTGTCTCTGAGGCTGCCTGTGGCCTGTGTCCACTGAGTTCGGAGGCACCACTGTGCAGGCCTCATATGGAGCCGGGCATTGGAGGTCACATGTACTGTCGAAGCCATATGGCCAAGAAGCCTCAGGCAGAGTCTGGCGGAGACCAGTGACCTGCTGAGAAACTGGTTTGTCAAGTTTATCAGTCTTTGGGCTCTGTCTTCTGGCAAGAACGCCTTTGCCAGCAGAGAGTCCAACCTTGCCCCTATGAACTCCAAGTTCTGGGAGGAGAGCAAAATGGACTTCGCGAAGTTTATGACAAAACCCAGGTTTTGAAGAAGAGCAATAGTTCGAAGGGTGGCTTGTCTGGCCTCCTGGCACGTCTGACCCCTGATGAGCCAGTCGTCCAGATAAGGGAAGACAAAGATACCCTGATTTCTCAGGTAGGCCGCCACCACTGCCAGGCATTTGGTAAAGACCCTGGGAGTGGAGGTGAGGCCAAAAGGCAGTACTCTGTACTGATAATGGTTTCCTCCCACAATGAACCTGAGGTACTTTCTGTGGTCTGGATGAATGAGGATGTGAGTGTACGCATCCTTTAAATCTAAGGAGCATAGCCAATCTCCCTGCTGGATGTAGGGCAGCAGTGTTCCAAGAGTAAGCATCTTGAATTTCTCTTTCTCTAGGAACTTGTTGAGATTTCTGAGGTTGAGAATAGGCCGGAGGCCACCGGTTCTTTTGGGTACGAGAAAGTACCTGGAGTAGAACCCTTGACCTTGGAGGTGGGGAGGCACAGGCTCCACTGCCTTGTCTCGCAACAGACCTTGGAGCTCCTGAAGGAGAAGATCTGTGTGCAGGGGAGGCCTTGGAGGCTCCCCTGGAAAGTATGGAGGCGGCAGCTGTTGGAAGTGTAGCATATAGCCCTTGTGGACGATGCTTAGCACCCAACTGTCTCCAGTGATGAGTGGCCACCTGTGGCAAACAGGGTAAGTCGACCTCCTGTGCAGGGTTGGGAGAGCAGGGATGGAGAGACTATGCCTAAGGAGTCAAAAAACCCCACCCTGCTGAGTGGGAGCAGGGGCCGGAGACTTGGGGGCCCTCTGCCTACGGGGCCCATTACCCTGCCCCTTGGCCTGCTGACCCTGTGGGAGAGCCTGGGAGGCCTGGTACTGTGGGTACTATTTGTAGGCAGTGCCCTTCCTCGGGTAAAAGGGCTTTTTACCCGAGCCCTTCTTCTTCTGAGAAGGGGCAGAAGTCTTTCTAGACAGCCTTGTCCTCGTGAGGTGCTCGGTTTCGAGCTGAGCGGCCTTCTCGGTCATGGGCTTGCCAAAAAGGTTCTCACCTCGGCAAGGGACATCGACCAACTTGTCCTGAACCCACAGCTTGAGATCCGATGACTGCAACCACACCTGGCGTCGGGCCGCGATGCCGGCTGCCGCAACACGGGCCGAAGCCTCAAAGCCATCGTAAGCAGCGCGGGACATAAACTTGGAGCATTCCTGTATCCCCGAGGACAAGGACTTGAACCTCTGCAAGGGTTCCCCGGAGAGACCAGCAGAGAACCCGGCCAGCTCCTTGGCCAGGTCCCGCAAGTACATGCCCATGTACAGCTGGTAAGACTGGACACGGCAAGCAAGCATCGAGCCCTGGAAGCATTTTCTACCAAAACCATCCAGGTTCCGGGCCTCCCTGCCAGGGGGCACCGCGGAGTGCATCTTCTGACTTTTCAGGCGATGCATGGTCGATTCCACCACCATGGAATGGTGTGGTAGCTGCACCTTCTGAAACCCAGGGCTCTTTCGAAGTCGATAAATGGAATCGACCCACTTGCTCAGAACCGGCGCCGAGGCCGGTGCCTCGCACATCCAGAAGAGGAGCCGTTCCAGCATCGGAGGAACCGGAACAGTAAAGGCCTCCTTCGGAGGAGAGTCATACTGTAGGGCCTCGAGCTCCTCGGCTCGAGGCTCCTCCTCGGGGTCCGCAGGGATAGCCAACGCAGTGGCCATATCCCGGATGAACTCCGAGAACCAGGGATCTACTCCAGGGCTCAGACTGCGGTGAGTCCGACGGGACGCACCGAGTCCGGAAGGTGTCGGGGGACTCCTCGTCCTCCGTCTCCCAGGCGGACTCGTCTGATGAGGAATCAGGCTCCGACCGTGCGGGGCCTGTGAGCACCCGCCCCGATGCCGAAGGCACCGGCGTCGACGCCCTTGGTCCAGAGCGGGAGGTCGAGGGAGACCGCGACCGAGGTCGACCTCAAGCCTTCATGGTCTCGCGTATCGGCTCGGTCTCTGGGGTCGACTTTGATGTCGATGTCCCGGTGGTCAGGGCAGATGCACCAGACAGGCTGGCCCTCAGCACCCGCTGCTGTTCCATGAAGGCAGACAATCTGCACTCCAAGGCTGTCACAGCCTGAGACCCAGCTCAGGAGACTCAGCAGCCACCGACTCGGGCCCCAGTGGCGCCGGGCCCGACGTCGGCTCTCTGGGAGGAGAGTCCATGAGGACTACAGGACTTACGTGTCCAGCAGACTCCGGCTCCACACGAGGTACTTTTGGAGGCTTCTCCTGTTCCACGGGCCCGGGGCGGCGGTCGGGGGTCTGAGACCTAGCTCTCGAGGAGCCAGGGACCTCCTCCGACGACGCCCTCGTGAGCCGCTTCTTCCTCTTTTGTTCCCGGTCGGGGGACCCCCTGTCCGAGGAGCCCCGACGGTGCTCGGGATCAGATTCCCGAGATGTCGAGGCCTCAGACAAGGTTCGGGCCCGGCCGGAGGCCGAGTCGGAGAAAGCACAGTTACTTACCTGTAACAGGTGATCTCTGGGAACAGCAGGAATAAGTTTTCACATATGGGTACGTCGGTACCGATGGAGCCTGCGTGGGAACGCTCCCCAGCGTCCAATCAGAAAGCTTTTGGGAGCATCCCTCAGCGCCTGCGTGCTGCCTTCCCGCCTTTCCAACTGTCTCTCCTCAGTTGAGTTTTATAGCTGAGACAAAAGAGAGAAAGAGGAAAGGAAGAGAGATAGAGAGATACAACTCCGAGGGGAGGTGGGTGGGTTGTGAAGACTTATTCCTGCTGTTCCCAGAGATCACCTGTTACAGGTAAGTAACTGTGCTATCTCCAGGAACAAGCAGGAATGAGTCTTCACATATGGGGACTCCCAAGCTAAGATGCCTGGAGCCCTAGCATGTTGGTGATTAAAACATGCTCCACCCCATATGCCCAGGCATCCCGAGGATGGAGGGTAGGAGTTGAAGAAGAGAGGAGCTGTAGGATACAGCAGACCTAAAATAGGACTACAGACAAGGAGTCCCTGCATATATGATAAGCATCATGAAATGTATTGAAATGAACAATCACCATGTGGACCTCACCTACTGGATTGCAGGAAGTAGAGAGGCTGATGGAATCTACTGGGGATCCAGTAGAGGAATCTTCAAGATGACCTCACAGAAGTGAGTTGAAGGTCAAAATCTGGAACTGACAGGTGACCCCAGGATTCAACTGGGGAAGAACAAAAACGGTGAGTCTTTAGTAGAAAGCTTTATGGAAAAAGCTGAAAACTCTTTTGGCTACAGAGTTAATTATAGCTAGGAGCAAAAGAGGAAGACTGACCGAGTTGGACAAAATTGGCTTAGTCCTTGAGGGAAGAAGGAGTAAGGAGAAAAACCCCGTAATCCCAAGGAAGGACAGATAGGAAGGAAAAAACACCTTTATGAGCACAGACAGTTAGAGAGATAAGTATGTGAATACATATCTACCTAAAAGAAGTATCTCGACAGATAAACACATATATATATATATATATATATATATATGTGTAGATATATATATAGATAGATATATAGGGGTATATATATATAGAGATATGTTTATGGCGAGATCCAGGGGGTATAGTCTATGCACACATGGCTGACAGACATATGCATCTAAAGAAAGCATATTGTGGTAAGGAGGGTGCAGCCCAGCTAGAGAAAACTGGAAAAAAGAAGATTTTTTCTTCTTTACGGGGGATGGGTGCACAAAATCACATACTCCATACTAAAAGCCCTGAAAGGAACCTAGGGGGCAGAGCTAAAGGTAAACCAATCCCAGACCACAGGACAACCTTGCATAGGAGTAGGAGGTCCAAGTGGGCGGAGCCAGGAAGGGAGTTGCCTTGCTCAGCAGTTAACAGAGAGAAAACAAACACAAGAGAGAGGGCCAGTTTGAATAAGGAAGGGGCTTTGAGAAGAAGGTCCAGGAGGAATTCAAGAGCAAGCACAAGCGGCAGTTGCAGTTCCAGGCCTAGCCCAGGTTCTAGCCCAGTTCCCAGAAGGCACAGACCGGAAAGATCTGTGGCCAAACTGAAGAGAAGCTTTTCAGCCAAGGAGAGCAGCAGAGGGAGGAACCACTATAGAGGCAGCCAAGAAAGGTACGCAGGGACCAAGCATTGCCAAGAGGATAGTTCTTGCTCTGACTCAGAGGAGACTGTCATACCCCAGAAGGCTCAGCACAGAAAGAAATATCTCACTAGGGAAGTTAAACAGGAGAGACCCCCAAGAGACCGGCCTGGAGAAGGCAAGGCCAGGCACTGGGAGAGGCTGTTTAATCTGGTGAAGACTCTTAAGGAAAAGAGCCCGGAGTACTTTCAAGGAGCACCCAGCTGTAGCTCAATAGAGAACATGGAGGTAGGCCCTGAGGAAAGTGTTGTTAATTCTGATGTCTCTGAAATGGAATGCGAGCTGTGCACTAAGATATTAGTGTGAGCTAGAACAGTGGAACATAAAAAGGGGGGCTGTTGCAGCCTAAAGACAGTTCCAGAAGCTGGAAGAGAGGGGAAAGCCTGAATGTAAAGGATTAAGAAACTCTCCTAAGAAGCTGAAATTGCAGGAGCTCAGTGGGGGTTCAAACAGCTGAAACTGTTTGTGTGTGGCAACAGCAGGGTTGAAGCTGATACCTCACTCACTATGTGAAGAGTTTTTAAATGCCTTTTTCTTCTGATGCTAAGGTTAAGCTGTTGCAGTAAGGAACAAGAACGGGTATGAGTTTGTTCAAGGTTACACTGTTTTGGACATTTTGATTTCTGGGAGAAATTATCCTGTATTTCCTTTTTGTCTGGAGAAACCAAAAGTTATGCTTGAAGAATTTTATGTTCACCACTTACCAACATGGAAACCGAATAAAATTTCCTGTGCGCTTTATTAACCACTTGGCTCTTCTTTCATACACAACTACAAAAATCCTAGAAGGGATATCAGATGGCCAGCCGTCCCTACTAGGCAACCGCCTGGTAGGGGCGCGAGCGTCGCAATATAGACATATGAACCTATATGAATATATATATATAGGTCTAAAGAGAAATGTCTGCAATTAAGCAGAAAGAGATATGTCTACAGGAATCCTCACATGGAAGATGTGAAAAGGAATGATTCATCTCATAACAAGAAGGTGGAACCTACTTGAGAAGATATAGAAAATCTATTCCCTCTGGTTAAGATGGAGTAGAATGCTACCCAGTAAAATAACCAGGCTGGTTGCGAGAAAACAGAGGATAATATTAGTCTGTAAACAGCACGTCCCGAGTCCAGTAGAACTCTAACATGGTGAAGGGACAGAATACGCATAGGAGAGACACCAGGTAGACCCACTTGAGGGACAAGGGGTGGGGTATCATGCGTTATTTAGTGAAATATGTGCTGTCCATGAAGGATTAGGATACCATGAGGACAAGCTGCAAGGAAAAAGAGCCTATTTCCTGTAGGAAGTTGGTAACTCTTTAGACTGTCATGTAGGAAAGGCTTATGTCCTTTATTAAAAGGAAATAGAAGGGTGTAAAGAACCCTCACAGTCATGGGAGGTGACTGAGGAAGCCTTTTCCAACCATATAGGATAGTCAGAGAAAAAACCCTCATGCTCTCTAGCAAGGGCCCATAGTGAAAAGCTTCTCTGTAGGATTGCAGAGAGCATTATGCAGGAGAGTTGGGAAATAAAACTGGCTGTTGGAGACAACCAGCTGCCAGCTCAACTATGCTGCCAACTCCAAGGATTTGGAGATGGCAGAAAAGAAGTTATAAGGATTATCCAAGATAGATGAACACTATCTTGGAAGCACTACTAAGGTTAGACAAAAAGTAGTGGAAGACCATACTGGAACTTATAGAAAAGTACCAGTAGACCAATCACTGAAGCTCCTGCATGGGCAGCTGCTGAATGGCAGAGCAGAAAGAATTTCCTGTTTTAAACAGAGAGAACCGACAGAACAAGAGGAGAATATCCTGTTCCTGTCTGACAAGCTGCCCAGATCAGGAAAAAAGGAAGACTGGAAAGGCTAAGAAAGCCTTCCATTGGTATGATACCACTGTTACAGGGGAACCCTGTAAAAGAAGGTAAAGAAAAAATAGGAGCTGAGGTGAGACTTGCCATATGGTAAGTCTGTAAAAGGAAAAATTCATGGTGGTACAGAAAAACTATCATGAGATAGTTGGCAAACCTCTCTTCAGTGTAGGAAGAGGAGGAAAATCCTGTGACCCATAGACATGAATATCCCGACAGCTCAGCATACCTAAAAACAAGTGGATGTCCTGGAAATAGGAATCCAAGTGTAGAGGTTTAAATGAAAAAACAGTGAAAAAACTTCTAATGAGAAGAAGTGAACTGTATATTATACCAGATTAATTGGAACCCTATTGAGGGTTAATTTTCCTGGCTTGAGTTTGGATTCTTCAGACCAGGGCGAGGTTTCCCCTGTTTGGGAACATCTGAATGATGGGCAGGAGAAGAATAAAACCTTCTTCTTTTAGGGAAAGAAGGTTTGGTAGGGCATTTCCTACCTACTGGGGAAGGAGAAGGTTTAGGATAGCCCTCAGAAACAGAGAAGTCAGTGGAGCAATGAGCAACCTGACGTAAAGACTCCTTGTTGAAGAGATTTTCTCCAGTACAAGGAGTGTTACCCAGTCTTTGTTGTGCCCATCTGCTCAAGTCTGAAGCTTGGAGCCAGGCTCTATGTCGTGCTCCTATGGCTATAGCAGAGGTTCTGCTAACAGACTCAAAGGAGTCTAGGGAAGCACGAGAAAGAAACCTAGAGATATTCTGGCTATGACTAAGAAGCAAGGAATAGTCTGCAGCCTTGGGCTCTGAAAGAAAAGGAGTCAAAAGAGATAATTTCTCTGTGACCTCCTGAAGGGATAGACTCATATAAAAAAATATATGAGAGAATCCTTGTTGCCAGCATAGATGTTTGGAAGGTTTGACGTCCAAAAGCATCTAGTGTTCTAGATGCACGACCTGGCGGGAAAGAAGAATGCTTCTTCTTGCTTTTTACCTTCCTCATTGCTGATTCCACTACAATGGAATGATGGGGAAGTTGAGTCTTTTGAAACCCTGGAGAGGGGGGCACCTGATACAGAAGAGCAGTTGCTGTAGAAGGTGAGGAAGCCCTTAAAGGTGTTTCCCATATTTTCAGAAGAAGATCCTGTAAAGAATGATGTAAAGGAAGCATTATATTTTCCTTTTTTCCAGAAAAGCCTTGTGTAGGATCATAGCCAGGGATAAGAATAGCCAGGAATGTTGCCATGTCAAGGAGAAATTTCTGAAAAGAAGGATCTCCAATGGGAACAATCCCTGGACAGGCTAAACTCGAAGAACTAGGCTGGGCACCAGAGGATGTACTTGTCCGGTGCAAAACAGGATCTCTAATGAATGAATACTGGGACTGGCGGGTATGACTTGAAACCATCAGTACTGTATCGTCCATGCTAGGTATCGATTCCAAACTAGGTATAGAAAGGAGCGATCCTGGTGAAAAGAGCATGGATGGAGCTGGTCCCGATGCTACTGCAGGTACCAGCATCGACACCGATACCGGTAGCTGAGCCGGAATCGAAGGCGATACCGACACCGAAACAGTCAGCGGAGGCTGCTCAAACGGTACCGAGGAAACTCGAAAGTCTCGGTGAATATCCTCGGTACCGCGCATCCGGAAGCTGTGCGTGTCGGTTCCGAGACGCGTCGGTACCCAGTCTTCCAGACTAGATATCGATTCTAGACTCGGCATCGAAGGAAGCGAGTCTATCGATGCATGTCTGGAGGGTACCGACGTCGGTGGTAGTATCGGCGATGCTGTCGATACTGGAAAGTCAATCTGGGACGTATCGACCGGTCCCGAAGGTACCGAGGACGCCCAATGACGATCTGTGGCGAAGAGTGGAATACTCAACACCGGTGCCGATGCCGGGGTATCGGTACCGCTCGAAGCGGATGCCACCCCTGAGCATGGCTCAGGTATGTTCTGTGAGGGGTGAGCCCCAGGAACAACCTGAAACCCCTGAAAGGCTTTGGAGACCGAAGACTCCCGCCGGGGTTTTGAAGCCAATGAGGTCTTGAGGGCAAGGCCGGAGCCGTCATCATGCTTGGCATGAGACCTACCACCCAAGGATTGGCTAGTCTTAACAGACTGTTTGTGGGTTACCTGATCCTGTAGAGAAGAAATGGTCGGTGCCCTTACACTGGAAGGGAAAACGGCATCGAGGGAAACTCGAAATGGAGAATTTCTTCTCATAAAATTATAGCCTGATGGCTCTGGAGGAAAGGGATCAGGACCCAAACAGGTTAGACACCAGTTATTGGAGTCTAAAAAGAAAACTGTATTTCCACAGTTAAGGCACTTCTTAGGAGAAGAAGGCTCCATAATGGAGAGGCCTTACAGGCCCAAAAATTCAAGACAGAAACAGAGGGAAAAAAATTCCCTGAGTTTTAGAAAAAAGAAAAGAAAAAAACCACCGGCAGTACCGGTGGAGTCGGGGAAACAGCCGCGACTACAAGAAAACAAAAGTAAAAGATTTGAAGAAAAAAAATTTCTGCGGTGACAGGAAGAAGTCCTGCCGGCTCCGCGGAAAAACGAAAACTGAGGAGAGACAGTTGGAAAGGCGGGAAGGCAGCACGCAGGCGCTGAGGGATGCTCCCAAAAGCTTTCTGATTGGACGCTGGGGAGCATTCCCGCACAGGCTCCGTCGGTACCGACGTACCCATATGTGAAGACTCATTCCTGCTTGTTCCTGGAGATAAGCCTTTCCTTTTGGTGCTGACGACTTCGAAGCGCCTTGGTGGACATCTTTCCACATGGTCCACAGATCTTAGGATCGTGGTCAGGACCCAGGCACCGAAGGCAGCAGTCGTGTGTGTCGGTGAGAGACATTAGTTTTTTGCACCGATCACACTTCTTGAAACCACTGGAAGCCATCAGGGAAAAAAGAGTCCCCGCGAGGTCAAAGGACCGGCCTTCCAGGGAAAAAGAAAAAAAGGGCGCGAATGCCAGCCACGAAGGGCAAAAACCGAAAAAATAAAATCGGGCTCGATACCGGTGTACCGAACCCGGCGGGAAGGGAACCGGCGTCAAACCGGAGAAAAAATAGCGAAGGAATCGCGAAAAAATCCAACTATTTTCCGGGAGGACTAGGACACACGTCCGACGGGCTTCACGGAAAAAGAGAGACTGAGCAAGATGGCACCTTTAGGCGGGAAGGGGACCGCGCATGCATGCCTGCATTCCCAAAGGCTTTCATAGAAAGCTGGGGAAATGCTCCGCAAGGGCTCCATCGACGTCGATGTCACCCATATGTGAGGACTGACTTCCTGCTTGGTCCTGGAGAACCCTCGACGCCAGAGCCGCTCCCTCTCAACAGCCAAGCCGTAAGCAAGAACCAATCCACCTGCAGCATTAGAACTGGTCCCTGACTTAACAGATTGATCCGACTGGGAAGTCTCCACGGGCGATCTACGAGCAGTCGTATCAAATCCACATATCAAGGCCTCCTGGGCCAATCCGGAGCAATGAGAATCACTTTTGCTACATGCCGCGCAATTCTCCGTATTACCCGGCCGATCAACAGCCACGGGGGAAACACATACAGCAGCTCGCACAACGGCCAGGGCTGAACTAGACCATCGAGGCCCTCCAACATGTGTACTCTGTACCTGCTGTAGAACCGCAACGCTTTGGCATTCCCTAGGGTAGCCATGAGGTCCATGACCGGCTGCCCCCAGCGAACCGTTATCTCGTGAAAAAAACAGCTGTGTTTAGTTCCCACTCTCCAAGATCCAGGACATTCCGACTGAGATAGTCGGCCTGCACGTTGTCTCTTCCGGCTACATGCACCGCCGATATGGCCAGCAGATGGTTTTCCGCCCACTGCATCAACCTCTGACTCTCCTCCAACAAGGCTGCACAGCCCGTGCCTCCTTGTCTGTTGATATAGGAGACCGTCACCGCATTGTCGGAGAAAACGCATACCGCTCTCCCTTTCACAAGACCGACGAACTCCTGAAGCGCCAAGCTTACCGCCCTCATCTCCAAACAATTGATTGACCAACCGCTCTCTTCTGCGGACCAGACTCCCTGCATTATCTGAGACAAACAATGAGCTCCCCAGCCCGACAGGCTGTCGTCCGTGGTGACCAACAGCCATTCCGGCTCTTCGAGCGAAACCCCCGCTCAAAGATGCAGAGGGTCCAACCACCACTGCAGGCTGTTGCGCATGCACTCCGGGCATATGAGCCTCTGAGCCAGAGAACGATGCTGTGGAGACCATTTGGATAGCAGCGCCTGCTGAAGCAGACGCATATGAGCTCTGGTCCATGGAACCAGATCCAAAGCCGCTGCCATGGACCCCAGCAGTTGCAAGTATCTCCATGCCATAGGCGCCTGCAAATGCAAGAAGGCCGCACCTGCTTCCAAAGTTTTTGCACCCTGTCCTTGGGCAGGAAGACCGCCCCTATCTCTGTATCGAACAAGGCCCCGAGATATGTCAGCCGCCTCACTGGATGCAACTGACTCTTGGACTGGTTATCACCCAACCGAGCTGTTCCAGGAACTGAACTACCCACCCGGTCGCAGTGACCGACTCCACCTGAGACCCTGCCCGAATCAACCAATTGTCCAGATAAGGATGCACCTGAATTCCTTCCTTCCGCAACGCTGCCGCAACCACCATCATCACCTTCGTAAAAGTGTGCGGGTCCATAGCCAGACCAAACGGCAATGCTCGGAATTGAAAATGGCTCATGGGCACAGCAAATTGCAAGAACCTTTGATGATCCGCCCTGATTGGAATGTGCAGATAGACCTCCGTTAAATCTATGGAAGACAGAAATTCTCCCGGCTTCACCGCTCGATTTATGAATCTCAGGGTCTCTATGCGGAAATGCGGCACCCTCAAATAGCGGTTTACGTGTTTGAGATCCAGAATGGGCTGAAAGGAACCTTCCTTCTTGGGGACCATGAAATAAATCGAGAATCGACCTAACCCATATTGCTCTTGGGGGACCGGAACTACCGCTTGGAGCTGGAGCAAACATTGAAGCGTGTCGCTTACTGCTCTCCTCTTTGCTTGAGAGCCACAAGGAGACATTAGAAATGCCTCCGCCAGTGGTTGAGCAAACTCCAGCGCATAACCATCCGGGATGATCTCCAGAACCCACTGGTCTGTCGTTATGTAGGCCCAGACGGAGTGAAACGTCTGTAACCATCCCCCCACTGGAGGCTCCGCCTGAGCCGGCCGCCCTTCATTGTGGCTTCATAGGGGCGTTCTGCTGGGAGCTAAAATACCCCCTGCCGAACCCCCGTGCCCCTCAAAAGGACTGCCCTCATGCTACAAAGCGGCCTCTCTGATAAGGAGCAAACCGAGGCCCACAGAACCTGCGAAAGTCCCTACCTTGTCCTCTTGCCAGCGCCATGGTTCTGGCACCCCTCGGGCGATCCTCCATGAGCCGGCCTCCCTTGAAATCTCCCAAATCTTTCACAATCTTCTCGAGGGCCTCCCCAAAGAGCAGCTTGCCCTTGTAGGGGAGCTTACTGAGTCGAGCCTTAGAGGACGTGTCCGCCACCCAATTCCGCAGCCAGAGAAACCTCCTAGCAGCAATCACCGATGCCATGGACTTCGCTGAAATACTGACTAGATCATAAAAAGCTTCTGCTAAATACGCCACTGCCGATTCCAGTCTCGCTCCTTCCAAGGAAGAACCTTCCTCTTTGTCTGAAACTGACTCACCCTGGAGCCAGCAAATAGATTCTCAAGAGACATATGCTCCACAAATGGAGGCCTGAAGGGACAGCGCACTTGACTCAAACGTCTGCTTGAGCAGTGCCTCTAGTTTACGGTCTTGAAGATCTTTCAGGGCAGCACCGCCTTCCACCGGGATCGTAGTCTTCGTCACCGCTGCCACCAGGGCATTGACCCTAGGCATACGCAGCAACTCCTTTTCCTCTTGCGAACCGAGTAAAGCCGCCCAAAGGCACGGCTACCCCTCAGGGAAGCCTCTGGACACTCCCATTCAGAGTCACTCATTTGTCTAATAACTCTATGAACTGGGAAACAACGCTGCTCCGGCTTAAACCCTTGGAGCAAAGGATCCTCTAGTGGCTCCTCCTGCACTATCGGAAGAGAAATGTTTAGCGCCCCTAGGGACTGGGCAATAAGAGCACCCAGCTCTTCCTTGCGAAATACCCTGAAGACATTAGGGTCTTCGCCAGGCACAATCTCACCTTCTAATAACTCTCCAAGTGCCCATGAATCCAAAACCCCCTGAGAGAGAATGTCTCCCTCTTCTGTCCCATGAGGCGTACAGAGCTGCGGCCCGAACCTATCAAAGCCCGCTTCTGGACCCATAGCCTTATTAGAAGAACCCTATCCAGGATCCGCCACCGTGATATCCCCCCTAGGCGTGCCAACCACGCTTGGTGAAGCAGGCTTACTCAGGAACTGTTCTAACTTTAAACAGTAGGCCTTATGCATTGATAGTATAAAATCCGCTGAAAATAACGATTCTAAGCCGCCCTGCAAATCAGGTAACTGACCTTGCGCTTGACCTACGTCAGTAGAAGGCCGTTTTGATTTAGCTTTCCTTTTTCATGCTTTGCCCTGAAGCATGGGAGAAACAGCTGCCACAGAAAAAATGGCCACCGTTCCCGCCTTCTCCTCCGTGCTGAGATTCAGGTCAGAGACATCACCCAACGCCGATTTGGACTCCATTACGCCCCCGAAGAGCCTCTCCACACAACTACCCATGCGAAAGCAAATCTGGCATATTCCCGGCCCCAACAGCCCCCGCCATCTCCCGCACTATGCGCACGCTGCCACTCCGGGCAGCATGCGCTTGAAGAAAAAACAACTCTCCGCACAGCTCCTCGATGGCCGAACACAACCGCGACGCCGAACTACGTTTCCCCCGTTTCCTACCTTTACAGCATGTTGCGATCTGCCGGACTCCTCTCACGTCCGCTGCCCGCGGGTGAAGAAGATCAGGCACTGAGGGCAGAGGGCTGCACTCTGGGGCTCCAAGATCCTCTCTTTCCCTTCGGGGATGACTGTCTGTAGCTCTTACACAAGGCAGGCTCTGCCTCTAGCGCCGTCTTTTTTTTTTTTTTTAAGTCAATTCCCCTCTCCTTTGGATTAGCAGCCCTGCTAGGGCAGACCAGAAAAAGAAAACAACACTTTTCTCCACTCAGACCCAACTATCACAGCATTCTTCTTCTTCTCTCAGGGAGCCTGTCAGCCACGTCCTATCCAGCTGCTGAGGACTGAAAAACTGAGTCTGACACCAGAGGGAGCTGGATAGGCTATCAGCAAGACTTTGGAAATTCAGTCCTCAGCTGCTGGAGAAGGTGGACTACCCTATGGTTCCTGGACTGGCCCAGAGAGACGAAGAGGAAGCACTGCTGTTCTGTGTGCAGCATCCAACTTCACTGAGTTTCTAGTTCAGTTTGCCGCTGCATGTTTATTTCTAGTTTATGGTCATTAATTCTTTATTTGGGGAAAATCTGAGTTTTCCATGTGTGAAGAAAGGTAAGTAATTTCTATCCTAACCCAAAGAAGGTGAAATTAGACTTACCTGCTAATTGTTGTTCCTTGAGGAACTCCAGTCTAGTCCCGAAATCAGGAGTTGTCAACCTCTCACAGCAACTTGGAGACTGAGAAACTTCATTTCTGTGATGTCACGGGTACATAAGTACAAACTCCTTCTTCACACTCCAGTAACCTATTGACAAAGCAGTCTCCCCGGAGCAACAATTAAGCAACCCAACACTTTGTATCAAACATACTAACTTTAAACTAAGGAACCATCTGTACACTCAACTCTTTTGTTATTTATAATGGTTAACAGACACCGAGGCCCGAACCCTCACTGACTGAAGGACCCAGGACCTCTTCCCCACGTTCCACCGATCCCACCCTATCGAGAGAAACCATGATATTCCCATGCAATACCAGTAGCTTACCTGTAAAACTCTTACACTTCAGGCTATCATCTACTGGACCTCCCAGGGTGGGATACGGGACTAGACTGGAGCTCCTCAAGGAACAACAATTAGCAGGTAAGTCTAATTTCACCTTCCTTATCTTCCCTCCAGTCTAGTCTCGAAATCAGGAGACGTAGCAGAGCAGTGAAAGCCCTTATTGGGGGGACCCTGTAGACCAGCCTGAAGCACCGCCGATCCAAAACAGGCATCCCTGCCCGTCTGAATATTCAGACGGTAATGCTTAACAAAGGAATTAAGCGAAGACCAAGTAGCTGCCTTACAGATCTCCGCTGCCGGTACCAAACAACTCTCTGCCCAAGAAACCGCCTGAGCCCTGGTAGAGTGTGCTCTAAGACCTTCTGGCACCCTTTTGCCTCTCAGAAGATAAGCAGACGCTATGGCCTCCTTCACCCATCAGGCAATGGAGGACTTTGACGCTGCTTCCCCTTTACGAGACCCTGCAAACAGAACAAACAACCTATCCGGCTTACGGAAACCAGCTGTCCGACTCAAATAGCTCTTTAACGCTCGACCCACGTCCAAGAGATGCAGGCTGTTCAACCCTGCCAGCCCTAAACACCGGCAAAGAAAGCACCTGATTCACATGAAACGCCGAGACCACCTTCAGCAAGAAGGACGGCATGGTCCTCAAAACCACCTTAGACTCCAGAAAGGATAGAAAAGGCCTCAGACAGGATAAAGCTTGCAATTCTGAAATTCGCCTAGCCGAACAAATAGCCACTAAGAAAACCACTTTAAGGGTAAGATCCTTCAAAGACGCCCTGGATGGTGGCTCAAAGGGCTCTTTAACCAGGGACTGCAAGACCAAAGTAAGATCCCAAGCTGGTACCACCTGCGAGCAAGGGGGCCACAAGAGAGACACCACTCTCAAAAAACGCTTTATATCCGGATGTCCCCCAAGTGCTACCCCTCGAACCTTGCCCCTATAACAGAACAACGCTGCTAACTGCACTCGCAAGGACGAAGCTGCCAGGCCCTTTTGAAAACCCTCCTGCAAGAAAGACAACACCTGTGGGAGAGACACCTTTAGCGCCACAATTTGCCTACTTCTATACCACTCCTCAAAAATCCGCCAAACTCGAATATAAGCCAACGAAGTCGACCTGCGACGAGCCTTCAGCAAGGTGGAAATCAACACCGCCGAATAACCCTTCGCCGTTATCCTCGCCCTTTCAAGAGCCAAGCCGTAAGCGAGAATCGAGCCACCTGAGGCACGAGCAAGGGGCCCTGCGACAGCAGATCGTCCTGCAGGGGAAGCTGCCATGGACTGTCAACCACCAGCCTCATGAGGTCTGCATACCACGGCCTCCTTGGCCAATCCGGCGTGATCAAGACCAGTCGGCCCTTGTGCCTTTCTACACGCCTTAATACGCGGCCGATCAGCACCCATGGAGGGAACACGTACAAGAGATGCCCTTCCGGCCATGACTGAATGAGTGCATCCAGGCCTTCCGACATCCGCTCCTTCCTTCTGCTGAAGAAACGATCTACCTGCGCTGACTGAAAAGTCGCCATCAGATCCATGAGCGGCGTTCCCCAGTGCCGCACCAGCATCGCAAATACCTCTGGATGCAGCACCTACTCCCCTGGGTCCACCTTTACCCGGCTCAAAAAGTCAGCCTGCACATTGTCTACCCCCACAACATGCACTGCTGACAACGCTTCCAAATTTTCCTCGGCCCACTCGAACAAACTCTGTGCTTCCGTCTCGAGCTGTACACTGCTCGTTCCGCCCTGACGGTTGAGGTACGCCACCGCAGTTCCGTTGTCGGAGAACACTCAAATGGCTTTCCCTTGGAGGTAAGGCTGAAAATCGCGAAGCGGTAGAGCTACCGCTCTTAACTCTAACCTGTTGATGGACCAACTCTTCTCCAGGTCAGTCCATTGCCCTTGAGTGAACCTTCCTTGAAAGTGGGCCCCCCAGCCGTACAGACTGGCGTGGGACGCCTCCTGCGAAGAAACTCGCGGACCAGATTGCGCAACGCTAGTGCCCGCTCCTGCGGAAGCAGAACTCTTCCCATCTTGGTGTCGAAGTGCGCTCCTAGATACTGCAGACTTTGAGACGGAGTTAACTTGCTCTTTACTCTGTTGACTACCCAACCGAGACCTTCCAGGAACGCTACCACCTTGGCCATAGCCACTTCGCTCTCTTCCCTGGACTTTGCTCTGATCAACCAATCATCCAGATAAGGATGTACCAACACACCCTCCTTTCGCAAGGCTGCCGCCACTACCACCATGACCTTGGTGAACACCCGGGGCGCTGTAGCTAGACCGAACGGCAATGCTTGAAATTGAAAATGCCCCATCGGGAGTGCGAATCTGAGAAACTTCTGATGCTGCTGCTGTATCAGAATGTGAAGATACGCTTCCGCGAGATCCAGGGATGTAAGAAGCTCCCCCTTCCGTACCGCCACGATGACGGACCGCAGAGTCTCCATTCGAAAATGAGACACGTGGACACAGCGATTCACCTTTTTGAGATCTAAAATCGGCCGATAGGCCCCTTCCTTCTTTGGCACTATGAAGCAAATGGAGTACCAACCGCAGCCTAATTGGTCTGGAGGCATCGGCACTATGGCCTTGAGAGCCAACAACCTTTGTACAGTGTCCTCCACAGCCCTGCGCTTGAACCGGGCGTTGCAAGGAGACTGCACAAAGGAGTCCGTCACTGGGCGCCGCAACTCTAAGGCATAACCCTCTCGAATAACCTCCAGAACCCACTGATCTGAGGTAACTCGGACCAAGGCAGGATAAAACTCCCGTAAACGGCCCCCCACGGGAACGCACCCCGCCCGGGCCCCCCTGACTTCATTGGGCCTTACGGATACTGTTGGAGGAGACAGCCGAGGTAGAGGACGCCGCAAAACCTCTCCCTGCTCCTCGAAAGCCTCGAAACCCTTTGTTTCTATAGGGAAAATGCACCCTCTGACTCTGCCCAAACCTTGGGGAACGAAAGCGTCGAAACTCCCTCTGCTGCCCCTTAGGCAGTGAAGGCGCTCTCCCTTGTTTCTGCCTGTCCTCCGGGAGCCTACCGCCCTGGGACTCCCCTAAATCCTTTACAATCTTATCCAAATCTTCTCCAAACAGAAGCTTCCCCCGGAAAGGAAGCTTACTAAGGCGAGCCTTAGACGAACTGTCCGCTGCCCAATTACGCACCCAAAGATAACGTCTAGCCGCCACCGCCGAGGACATACTCTTGGACAGACATCTAATAAGGTCATAATGAATATCCGCCAGATAGGCAGCTCCAGACTCCAATCTCGCCACCTCCTCAGCCGTACCGTCCGCCTGATCTACTTGAATACGCTGCACCCAGCGAAGACATGCTCTCACCACCCACGCCCCACAACTGGACGTTTGCAATGACAGCGCATTCACCTCAAAGACCTGCTTCAACAAGGTCTCCAGTTTCCAGTCCTGACCATCCTTCAGGCTGCACTCCCCTCAACCGGAATAATAGTCTTCTTGATGACCGCCGATACCGCTGCGTCGACCCTGGGAGATTTAAACAACTCCCTATTCTGATCCAGAAGAGGGTACAGCCGTGCCATATCTCGGAACCCTTTGAGAGCCGTCTCGGGGAAGTTCCACTCCTCCTGAATCATCTCCCGGATCACCCTATGCATGGGGAAAGCCCGTTGAGTCTTCCGGAAGGCCTGCAGCAAAGGGTCCTCCAGGGCTGACTCCTCCGCCTGAACCCCGGAGGGCATATTAAGAGCCTTGAGAGTCTCCGAAATGAGCGCGGGCAACTCCTCTCTGCGAAATACGTAAACCACTCAGGCTTGATCTTCCTGATCCGAAATCTCGCCTTCCTCCAATTCTTCCTCGAAATCCAGGTCAGGCTCCTCCGATCTGTCCCCTTCCAAGACAATGGAATCTCTCTCTGCTCTGGGTCTCTTTGCTACCGAAGCGGACCCTCCCACGGTCAGAGGAGTTCCCAGCCTCTTTCCTCCTAGTGAAGACTCTGTAACCTCTGGCGCAGTCACCCCTGCGGCCGAGCCGAACACTCGCTGGATAACCTTCACAAACTCTGGGGAAAAAATGGCCGCCAAACCCCCCCGCCAATGGGGGCTGCGGCCCACGAACGTCTGGAGCTGAAGAAGAGGTGCCCAGTATGGGTTCTGGAGACTGAGGACGAGGAGACTCTGGATCCCCCAAGGCTGCCGGTCCTCCCCTTGGAATGTCCATCCCCCCCGTCCGCACTCAGGCCCAGCGCTGCAGACTCCTCCGTGCAGCTCCTGCATACCCCAGCCTCTGACACCGTGCTCCGCTTTGCTACGCACAGCAGAGCGTCTTAGAAGGCATCTTTACTCTAACACAGGTCCAGACACCCGCGGGAGAGCTCCCAGGAAAGCCTGCCCCAGCAAGCGAACAAAAAAATTAGGTGGCCTTTTTTTTTTTTTTTTTTTTTTTTGACACTCACTCCACCAACAAGGGGCCTCCCCCTAATGCACCCCCTGGCAAAGGGCAGTGAAAACGAGCTTCCCCGTTAGCAAAAAAACACCAGAGAATGAGCCGCTGCCAAACCCGGCGTTCTCCCGCGCACCCGCTGCCAAACCCGGTGCGGCCTGCACTTCCCGGATGCATCTCGTTGCGCCCCTGGCTCCCGCCCTGATTCCCGCTCAATATTTAAGCATACCTTCAGCGGGTAGCCCTTCACCTGCGGCGCTCTATCGCTAAGCGAGAGCAGCCGCTTCGGGCTAATCAGGAGCCCTGCACGCCGCCGAACTCTGAGGTGAGCAGCTCTGCCCAACAGACTGACAGCCCGCTGACCTCCACAGCCCGATAGCACTGGCAGGCAGAACTTCTGCACTTGCTATGGGCCGCACTCACCACTGGCTCTTCTGCTCCAACACCAGCTCTTACCGTTCAAGGGAACAGCTTTCCCCAATACCTTGATCCCTGCACCCCCCCCCCCCCCGAAGCCTCAAGCGGAAGGAGAGAGGGGAAGAGGGGGAGGGACTCGGCCTCAACTACCAACTAGGCAGAAAACCCCCAGCAATAAGGGAAGAGCCAATTGATTCTTTTTTTTTTTTAAATCAAGAAAATTAAGGTAACCAAACGAACTTAAAGAAATCTAATCTAATCTTCCTTAATTGCTCCTCCAGTGAGCACCATGCCAGGCTCACGAAACCTCCAGCTGCTTGGAGACTGAGAGAACTGGAGTGTGAAGAAGGGGTCTGTACTTATGTACCCGTGACATCACAGAAATGAAGTTTCTCAGTCTCCAAGCTGCTGTGAGAGGTTGACAACTCCTGATTTTGGGACAACTCCTGATTTCGGGACTAGACTGGAGGGACGATAAGGAAAGAAGGTTTTAACCTTCAAAAACTAGCCTACAAATGCAGCACCGGGTCACCATGGCAACTAGAAATCTGCACATGGTCCTAGGATTTTCTTTCCCCTCTCCCTTAGGTTCATTTTGTATAAGTGATTGTCAAGGATCGGTTGTCTGTCCATACGTATATTTGTTTGCACATGCATATGCTCAGCTGTCACCCGAATGCAGCAGACAATGGTGCATTGTGTCCACGGCGCAACTCTGATCATGGCCAAGAGTGCTGCAGGAAGAGGAGTCATTTAAAGGGGCAGTGGATTTGGGAAAGTAAGCTGGGGGAGAGGGGGGATGAGAATGGAGCATACTACTGTAGGGAGGATCACAAGAATCAGCAGGGAATAGAGTTTAATTATACCATGGAGGGAGGTTGGGCCCCTATAGCTTGCTCATTTCATAGACTCTTGTTAATCTGATACTTCAAAAGCCACTATCTAGTAATTAAATATGTTGTTTGTAAACAGACACTAAAGCTATTATGCTGAGGCTGTAATTAAGATCTCATCTGCTGCAACATCCCTTCAGCTTCAGGGTTGAAACCAGTCTGGTACAAGTAGCTTTGCAGCTGCATGGAGGGGAAAGTGGGTAGAACATAGCTGGCACCTACCAGCAGCTACCCACTTCTCACTGTACCTTTTACCGCTAACATAAAACATCCTATATTAGCAATATCATACATTTCTAACATAGGTGGCCCATTTGATCTACCCAGTCTTCATTTCAGGCTTGTCTTGTTCAAAAAAGCAAACTCTGTGGATACAGTGGATGTTTGATCATCCCAATAATGGACAAACTCCTTCACTATGTCCAGAGAGCAGTAGTTTATGTTGAGTTTAGCACTCCCAATCATTTTGAGAAGTTGGCTCCTATAGTCTTGTTTACTACAAAACTGCTTACTGAGCATGTTACTCTAGCAATGGCAATAAAGCAATGAAAGAGGAACTTTTGCTACTAATTCAAGAACAAAGGTTAGCATGTTGGGACTCCTATATTTCAATCTTACTGCAAGAGCAGTCTATAATTGGTAATAAACACTTGGAGAGGTAGTCTGTCTCAATGGGGTCATTTTATATGACTGATTCGTCCCAAAAATATCTTACATGCTATCACACTCCTTTCAGGAGTTAAAAGGAGTATAGGGAAGGAAAATTAGGAAAAATAAGTAAGAATCTTACAAAGAAACAAAGCAGAAGGCTGGAATGAAGAAACTGAAAGGGTACGCAAACATTTCCTAACAGTACTAAGACAAGAGGACAGCCATGAAACTAATAGATAACACATTTAAAACAAAATCAGAGTCCTATATTTAAAAAGCCAACACACAGGTAATTTTGCAAATTTTTAAGCCAGTTATTTGCGTGGACTGGCTTATTTGCACAAATTTAACTGGATGGTGCTCAATATGGTGCTGTCTGGCTTTTTATATTAGCCCATTCTTACTATGCCTTCAGCTCTGTCCCCTCTTTATCTGGGTAGGTGTACAAAACGTTTATGTGGACAAAAAGGTACCCAAATAGGGCAGGAAATATTTAAAAGGGTTTATTTATGAGGGTGGAAGATGTGGCCAAGAGAAGAGCTGGTGTTGGGTTATATTAGGGAATTTTATAAGCACATTTAACAAAAAGGTTGGTAGACTGGATAGAACATTCTGGTCTTTATTTGTCATCATTTACTACATTACTACCTGAAGGAAAAAAATAACATATAAATCTTTACACTATTAATTCAATGCAACCCCAGCATTCTACTTTTTCAGGCACAACCAGTACGGAACAGATTACAAAACAAAAGGCGCATACTGACTTAATTCCATTTGAACCACAATTTATCTGCCATTTACCTCGGATACAAGAATAATGAAGACAACATCCCAGAATACAATAGAACTCAATACATTCAATCCCAAATCATCCCAGTTCATCCTGGATATCCAATCTAAATTTTCACCCAAAATACAAAATACTCCAGAACCCTTCCCCAAAAAAGCAACCCTTTATAACACAAATTCTTCTGAATACATTTTATTTACCAGATAATGTTCTTTCCTTAAGTCCTGCTAGACCAGTCCAACACAAGTAGATTGTGTTCTTCTACCAGCAGATTGATGGAGATGATAGCCAATGAAATGCCCAGGTTTCAACAACATCACTCTCATGCCTCTATCAATCTGAACCACTAGAGGGCACCTCAGTATTTGTCCCAGAGCATACGGGAAAGCACTTCAAATCTCACACATCCTCAACGTGGGCAACAATGATGAATCAAACTATGTACAGGAGAGCTTCAACAGCAGGCTGTCAGTAGGATATGGATCTGCAGAGCCAAGCATACAAATCATTGCAGACCAAGATACTGCCGCAACATAACAGACCAAAAACACAGTTCCAGGGGTGGGCCCTGGACTGGTCTAGCAGGATTCAAGGAAAGGACATTATCTGGTAAGTAAAATGTCACCTTCCATATCATCTTACCAGACTATTCCAGACAAGTGGGACATACTAAAGCTACACCTCCACTGGGCGGGAAGAAAACCAGCAGCCAAAGACCATCTCTGCCCGAGCATGGACATCCAAGCAGTAATGCTTGACAAAAAGTGGAAAGTGATACCCATGTAGCCACCCGAAAAGGTCTGAAGGAGCTACCGAGCTATGCTCCACCCACAAAGACACTTGCGTCCAAGTAGAATGGGCATGCAAACCCTCTGGAACTGGCTGGTGCCATCACAGATACTCCAAGGCAACTGCTCCTTGATCCAGAGCCCCAAGGTAGACTTGGGTACTGCAACAAAGTAGACTTGACTTCCGCAACACTCTTGCACAGGCCAGCAAACAGCACAGAAAGATGATCAAACTTACAGAAGAAATTTGTAACCTCCGCGTCCTAGAGAATTACCCTTCAGAAAGCTACAAAGCGAAGATCCTTATCTTTCCCTATACACTGCGCTTTAGAAAAAGAGGACAAGCAAACCACTTGGTTCACTTGAAAGGGAGAAGGAAGGCACAGGCCAAACGGAAACGGTCTTCTCTGAAAAGGACAAATACGGTTCTCAGCAAGACAGAGTCTGCAGCTCAGAAATCCACCTTGCCAAACAAATTGTGACCAAGAAAATAATCTTGAGAGTCAAGCCCTTCAGAGTAGCACACTTCAGAGGCTCAAAGGGCTCCGACACCAGGGCCCTGAGTACCACACAGAAATCTCAAGAAGGGACAAATGACCAGAGAGGAGGATACAGACGCTGAACCCCTTGAAGAAAACATGAAGCATTCAGATGCAAGGATGAAGACTTTCCAGCCACCAGATCTCTGAAACAGGACAAGGCTGCCACCTGGACTTTCAGGGAGGTAAAGGAAAAAAAAAAACTTTTTCAGACCGTGCTGCAGAAGACCAACAGACCCGGGAACAAGATGTCATGCGCTGCACCCACGCTCAGTGCCAGGCTAGTAGAACTCCTCTGGGCTTTGAGTAGAGCAGAAACTACTGCAGGAGAATAGCCTTTACACATCCAGCTGTCTCCCTTCAAGAGCCACGCTATAAGCGAGAAGGCAGCCGGGTCATCCAGGAAAGCCCTGATACAACCTGCCCCAAAATGAGGCAGATGAAGAGGAGGAACCCGCAGGAACCGCATCTGGTCTCTAAACCATGTTCTCCTCATCCAATCTAGCACCACCAGAACAATACAGCCTCAATGGTGCTCCATGTGCCGAAGATCATGCCCCAACAGCAGCCACGGAGGAAGCACATACAGCAGATATTGCTATAACCAGGACTGAATCAAGGTGATAACGCCCTTGGGCCCAGTTTCCGTGTAGTGAGTGAAGCAATGGCACACTATGTCACTGGAGCGGGACACCTTCAATTATATCACGGGATGGCCAAAAGCACGGTCACCAAAATTAAAGGCCGGGCCATTATTCTTCCTCACAGCACCATCAGTCACCTTCCATCTTGAGGTGGAATATGCCAGGCCAACCGAATCCCTTCATTGGAAGAAGGTAGAAGGGTCCATCATTGAAAGGTCAAAGGCCATGCAAGATGAATCCAGTCAGGAGGCTCTTCACTTGCAACAGGTCAAACAATGCTCCCTAGAAGAAGATAGAAAGAGTTAAAAGCAAGACAAACATTTGTGCATGCTAAGGCCACAATGGCACAAAAGCAAGCACTAATGAAGCACGTATATGAGCACATGTTATAGGCGCTTGGGCAGGAAAACATGTTGAAGATGCTCAGGAAGAAAGGTGTGTTGGGACCACTTGGGCACAAGGCACTCAAAGGAAGAAAACGTTAACAGCACATGCTGGAAAATGGCAGAAAGTGCCGACACCAAGCAGCGGTAGCCCACGGACCACACCGACTAACACCCCAAAACAGACAAGTGTGGAAGCCCTCAATAAGGACAATGACAAAGTCAAGCCTTGGTACTCACTCCTTGGAAGTCTCAGGCAGGGCAAACCATGCCAGGTTCGCTGCTACCCCCCCCCCCCCCCCCGACGTCATTTCTTTCTTATGTTTTCTTAACAAGCTCACAGCCACATACATCTGAGGTGTCTTCAGTCTTCAAGGAGAGCAAGGGGGAGGACCAGAAGACAAGGGAGGGGGTGATAAGGTTGTGTGAGGCTGCAGATTTCTTCCAAATTCTTCCAATTGTTTGGCTGCTCAACAGGCCCTTATGAGAACACCATAGCACTGAACCAATTTTCTCTCCTCTTTTGGCTACCAAAAAGACCTTAGACTAGGTAAAGCCTCCCACATCACACTCAAGTGAGAGTGCCACATTCAAGGTGGTCATTCACGAGTGAAATCAATCTTTTTCCTCTCCATTGTTCAGATTCTCTTCAGAGTTGAGAAAATCCAACCACCATCTACTGGAGACAGAATACTAAGGTGCCCTCTAGTGGCTCAGGCTGATAGAGGCATGAGAGTGACATCATTGAAACCTGGGCATTTCACTGGTTCTCTCAAGGGCTGTGGAATGCCTCTCCGATTGGGGGGAGGGCCAAGATCTGCCTTGACTCCACCCTAAACTCCGCCCCTAACCTCATACGGCCCTTCCCCTCCTGTTCTGCCCATGGGAATCCCATCTTCTGTGGTCAGAAGGGAATGGATGCAGTAACAGTGGACTCTTTCTGCTGCCCACAGGAGATCGGATCCCCGTGGGCAGAAGTGAAAGGCTGCTGCAATCGTTGCAAAGACTCCTGTCTGACCATGAGAATCCCCACGGGTAGACAGGAGTCTTTGCTGCAATCATGGCAGCCTTCCCCTCCTGCCCACAGGGATCCAATCTCCTGTGGTCAGAAAAGAGTCTGCCACGACTGTGGATGGTGGGCAAAATTTTGCTGGGGCCAGGGCCCATGTGGTCCACTCCATTCTGACACCTATGAGCTATCTGTCTCCACCAATCTGCTGGTAGGGGAACACAACCCACTTGTCTGGAGTGGTTTAGCAGGGTGATATGGAATATCTTATCTCCACTGGTCACAATTTATAATATCTTTTACTGATTCAGCCAATACCAATTCCTTCAGCGAAGGTGTTACCAGAACGCATCCTGACGCAACCGCAATTCATGAACAGGTGGATACCATGCTCTCTTATCCCTCAAACAACATGGTCCTCCTCTCTTTCGTGTATGAAAAACTAAACAATTTTAAAAATTATTGTCAACTTAACTGGCAGCCAAGGTGCTTCTGCAAGCAGAAGGGTGACCCCCATGCCCTGTCACAACCATGGTTACAGAATTTTTTTTTTCAATTTATATTTTTTATTAGTACACATCATACAACACTACAAATAACAGAGAACCATCACCCCATCTGGTATAAACCATTGTACATTCCATACTCCTGCTACAAATGTGAGAAATCCCCTCCCCCGATGTGTACCTGATTTACAACCATTTTTTATGTTATACAATTTCTAGCACCAACATACGTTTGCATGACAGAAGAAACCCCCCCCCCACCCTCTAAGATCTCCCCCCATACGCTAAAGAACTAACTTCTCCCAACCGAACTGATAGACCTATGAGTTATAACCCCGTTACCAGACCTAAACATTTCCCCCCTCCTCCTCCTAGAAACACACCCACACCACCCCCCTCCCCGCAATAGTATTTTACAACAGAAAACAAAAATCCTTAACACTATCCCGAATAACATATTATATCAGTCATACATTTCAATCCCCATAAAGACTCCTCATCAATATTAGAGGGCAATGTTACTACCCTTCCCAGAACTTATACCAGTGATGTAAATTAGTGATGTAAATTAGAATAAGTCTAATCCTAACCCTTCCCTTCATCCTGCCCCCTCCCCCCACCCCTACTCGCACCACTGTTCTTACCCCCCCCCCCCCGTTCTCCACTGTACATACTGTCCCCACACCCTGTTATACCTTTGAATAGTATGTTTTTGATGCGCTTCAATGGCACAAAAGCTCCACAATTGCTCCATTCTCCCCACCGCCTCCACTAGCGGAGGGACATCCGTTCTCTTCCACCAATGGAGAAGGCTCATCCGGCCCACTATTACACAGTACCCCTGTAGTCTCCCTAACTCCTCCTCTCCCCCCCCTCCACCCCCTCATTCAATATTACCATACTGGGAGTGAACTGCACCTTCACCCTTGTAATATCTACCGTAAGTCTTTCCACCCCAAACCAATACTCCCGTACCTTAGGGCAGCTCCAAACCATATGCAACAAATCCCCTCTGGCCCCACACCCCTTCCAACAACAGTCCGGACTTTCTGGATATAATGCGTGGAGCCACACCGGGGTCCAATACATTCTCAACCTTAACTTATAGCTGTTTTCCAGCATTGCTGTCCCCGGAGCTAATTTGTGGGTCCGAGTATAAATACGCTCCCACCTTTCAGAATCCCACTGCCCTCCCAACTCCTCCTCCCACTGTAGCTGGCCACGTATGGCCCCCTGCTTTGATTCCCCCAAGAGCTTATATAGCTTAGAGATTATCTGAGTAGGCAATCCTTTACTGCCCATCATCTCTTCAAATGGCGTAGGTTTTGCACTCCAATCCTTTTTCACCTCCCTCCGCTGTAGCCAATACCACAGTCTGACATACCCATATCTATCCCGCTCCTCCAAGTGATATTGCTGTTGGAGCTCCTCAAATCTCCGAATTCTCCCCCCATCTTCCACCAATTGATCAATTTTCCACAACCCTTTCTCCCCCCACCTCCTATAAACCCCCGCCCCCTCCCCCTTCTTGCCCTCCATCACCGTCTGAATGTGAGTTTCCCTAGAGTACTGCTTCCCTCCTAACAAATACCCCCTCCATTTCACCCAGACCTGTCTCGTAAGCTCTCTGTACGGATTCTTCTCTACCCGTCCCCGTCTTCCCACCCCGGGGTCCCAGATCCAAGCCCCTGCGCTTTCCCCCTCCTCCCCTTCCACTCCACCCCCTCCTTCTATGCAAACAATGCCCGAAGTTGCGCCACCTCATAGTATCGAAGCAACGACGGGACCCCCAGCCTCCCCTCCTCCTTCGCCTTAAACATAGTAGCCCTATCCACTTTTGGACGTTTTCCATCCCAGATAAATTGTAAAAGCATATTTTGCATCCTATCTATTTCCTTTCTTACCAACCTGCAGGGCAAGGACATATAAACAAACAGCAACCTTGGGAGAACGTTCATTTTCACAACAGCAATACGACCCATCCAGGACAAAAACAACCCCCTCCATCGAGATAAGTCCTGCCTAATACTCTCCACCAATCCCTGATAGTTCCAATGCTTGATCCGGGTTAAAGGAATCCCCAAATAGCGAAAGCTCCCGGTCACCCACCTAAACTTAAAATAATGTCTCACGCTCTCCTCCACCCTAGGCACTAAGTTAAAACCCAATAATTCAGTCTTACCCTGATTCATTCTGTACCCTGCCATCTGACTGTACCGTTGAATAGCCGTCATCAACACTGGTAGTGTTGTGAGCGGTTGTGTTAAGGTAAAAATAACATCATCCGCAAAGAGTCCAATTTTTTCCTCCCGCCCTCGTATCCTCACTCCCTTTATATCCCCCGTCCGTCTGATATACGCCGCCAATGGTTCAATAGCTAGTGCAAACAATAAAGGCAATAAGGGGCATCCCTGTCTAGTACCCCTATGAAGCTCAAAACTCTCTGAATACCCACCATTAACTCGAACTCTAGCACAGGGCCCCTGATATAAAGCCCTTATCCATCTGATATACTTCCCTCCAAACCCAATTTTCTCCAAAACCTGGAACATAAAAGGCCATTCCACGCGATCAAAAGCTTTTTCCGCGTCAACAGTAATCACCACTGCCGGTTCTTTAGTCCCCTGCAGTTGCCACATAATGTTCAAAATCTTGCGCACATTGTCACTGCCTTGCCGCCCTTTTACAAAACCCGTTTGATCAGGGTGTATTAACTGCGGCACGATATCTTGAATCCTATTTGCCAGCACCTTTGCCAAAATTTTTGCATCTAAGTTTATTAAGGATATGGGTCGATAGGAGCCGCATACTCCTTTAGCCTTACCCGGTTTTGGTAAAACGGTTATGCCAGCCTCCGCCATTGTCCGTGGAAGGCCCTCCCCCTGCAGGACCTTGTTCACTACCCTAGTAAAGACAGGTATGATATATTCCGACATTACCTTATAGAACTTTGCCGTGTACCCATCCAATCCCGGCGCCTTGCCAAGTTTCAAGGTAGCTATAGCCCTCCTTATCTCTTCCTCCTGAATCTCCCTTCCTAAACGCTCTCGTTCCTACCCCGACACCTGCGGTAAATCACACTCCGCCAAAAACTCTGCAATCTCCTCCCCCCCTCGCCCTGAGTTCACTGTTGTACAAGTTCTCATAAAACTCCCGAAATACCCCCCTAATTCCCTTAGCTTGATATACCCATTCCCCTTTAGTATTGCAAATGCCTGCTACATGCGCTGCCTGCCTCCTTCCCTTAAGCCTACTGGCCAGCAACCTCCCCGCCCGATTCCCCCCTTCAAAATGGGCCTGCTTCAGTACCGCTAGCTGGTATGCTATTTCTTGGGCCCTTAATTTACTCAGCTCCGCTCGTACCCTATGGAGCTCCGCAATTATATGCGGGTCAGACACTCTCTGATGAGCCCCTTCCAATCCTCTCAATTGTCTTAACAGTTCAGTTTCCTCTGCCCTTTTCTCTTTTTACTCGTGCCCCCAAACTAAGCAGCTGTCCCCGAATAACCGCCTTTAACCCATCCCACACCACCCCCATGGGCACGTCCCCTGTGTCATTTAACAGAAGGTATTCCTTTATATGCTCCTTAAGCTTTCCCACGTGCCGCTCTTCCTCAAGCAGGGAGTCATTAAGTTTCCAAAATTTTAAACTTTCATCCGTTCTTTCCATATCGAATTGAACACTCACTGGCGCATGGTCTGACCAAGTTATTGAGCCATGTTCCACTTCTTTTATTCTCTCTACCCATTGACCACCCACCCAAATCATATCTAACCTGCTGTAGGTGCCGTGTACTGGGGAGTAGAATGTGTATTTCCGTTCTCCCGGATGCCAGCTTCTCCATACATCTACTAAGCCCAATCGTTCCCTCATTTTATGCAGACTTCACCTATCTCCTCGCCCTCCACCGCCCTGCCCCCCGCTAGTATCCACTCTGGGATTGCACGTCAAATTAAAGTCACCTCCCAAGATAATTTGGGCATTCCCAAATCCCTCCAACTCCTTCAAAATTTGCTCATACGCCTCCCCCTGCTTCTCATTGGGGCCATATAGGCTTAACACCCACACTTCTTCCCGCTCAATTTGCAATAGCACCCCCACCCATCTTCCTCCTTTCCCCCGCCTAAAACCCTTCACCATATTCTGGTATTCTCCCCCCACCAAGATTCCAACCCCCCCTTTCCGAGGATTTACTCTCTGACCCACCAAAACACCTTGGGGTATTGCCTAGATTCCAACATATACTCCTGCCCTACTCTCAGGTGTGTTTCTTGTATGCACATAATATCCACACCCACTCTTCTGCCCTCCATCTCCACCAAACTTCTTTTCTGTCGCGAACGCAAGCCCTTCACATTCAATGTCACAATTGTTAACCTTCTCCGCTGCCCATTCCCCTTCCCCTGTTCCTGCCTCCCCTCCCTTCCCCTCCTCCCCTTACCCCTCCACCCCTTACCCCTCCCCATCCCCCTCCACCCCTTACCCCTCCCCATCCCCTTGTCATAAATCCCCACTGGCCTCCCCAATCCCTGCTGACCCCTCGCCCGCTCTCCCCTCCCCCCACCCTCCCCCCCTCATCCTCCTGCGCGTCCAGAGGATAACTCAGGAGTAGTGCGCCCCTACCTTCCCCAGCCCTTATACTTCCACAAAACTTCCCCCCCTTCCCCTCGTCCCGTTCATCTCTCCCCCCACCCTCCTCCACCAACCCATACTCAAACACCCCCTCCCTCCCCCACCTCTCCTTCCTCTTCACTCCTACCCTCTCCCTCTTGTTCCACTCCCCACCCCACCCACCGCTCATTCAACTGCACACCCTCTTACTTCTCCATCAACCACCATGTTCCTTTCCCTACCCTACTCCCCCCCACTCCCTCACCCCTTCCCCTTACTCTCCCTACCACCCCACCCTCCTCCCCTCCACAACCTTACATATTTCCCAAGACCCTCCTATTAAACATTCTTAAACATATGTAAACAACATACTCCCCCCTCGCCCCTCCATACATAACCAGCAAATCTCAGTCCTCAGGCAGCTTTAGGTTTCATCCACCAACCGATCCTCATGCAGCTCTTGCCCTTGTCCAACCGCCTGCTTGCTCTTTCTCTCTTGGCTGCCTCCACATTGCTCCTGCCCCCTTCCTGTTGAGGGACCCGACCCCAGGGGTATATCCTGGGACCCGAGGCCCGCTTCACGTAGTATCCTCATCGCCGCCTCTGGTGTCTGTGTCCTCCATGACCGCCCTTTAAGGGTAAACGATAATCCAAATGGGTGCAGCCACCGATACTTAACTTCCGCTCTCCGCAGTATTTGTGTAGCTGGTTGCATCGCCTTCCTCCTCTGTAACGTGCCTGCTAAGTCCTCATATATGTTCACTTGGCATCCCTGCCAAATCAGGGCTCCACCCCTCTTCATTTTGTTGACAATTTTCTCCTTGGTTTTATATCTTGCCAAACATATTATAATATCCCGGGGCCTATTTCCAACTGGAGGCCCCAGTGCTCTGTGCGCCCTTTCAAGTTGGATGTCCACATCCACCATCTCCTCACCATCCTTCTGTAGTACCTCAAGACACACAGACCTTGCCACTTTGGCACAGTCTTGGAATTCTCTCTCTTCTGGAATTCCACGTATTCGCAAATTATTGCGCCGTGTTCTATTTTCCAAATCTTCCAGCTTGTACAATAAGGCCTCGTATTGCGACCCCAACTTCGCCCCCGTCTGTATCTCTCCTGCCTGTTTCAGTTCAAGCTCTTGCAATCTGTTTTTGTGGTCTCCCATTCTGCACAGCAGCTCCCCCACTTCTTCTTTCAGAGGCCCCAGCAGCTCATTAAGCTCACTTTTCACAGACTGTACTTCATTTTTGATTTCAAGAAACCAGTCCCTAAGCTCCGCTCTGGTAATGTTTGGCGCAGGATCCATTCCAGGGGCTTTCACAGTTGCCACCTCTCCTTCTTCCCCCTGCTCTCCTGGCCCCTCCTGGTGCTTTTGTTCTCATTCTGCCCTGGTTCATTCTTCCCTCCTTGTGACCCCGAGTATACGTATTCTCTGAGGTCCGCTGCTTTCCTTCTGGTTGTCATCTTTGAGCCACTCTTGCCTCCAAATATTGGACGGATCACCTTGACAGCCACTCCAGCCCAGTATTCAGACTTTTTCTGTCTGTTCGCAGTCCTCCAGGGCACACTCTCTCCCTGCCTTCGTTAGGGCAATTCCCGATCCTCTCACTGCCCCTCCAGGGGTCTCGCCAATCTCACAGCTCTTCCCTCTGGTCACTGCGCTGCAGATCTCCAAATCCAGGTGACAGCACTAAGCTTGCTATCTGCACTCCTCCGTCCCTTCTCACCTCCAACTCCGCGATTTCTCTGCTGCTTAGCTGCCTGAAGCACTCCTTGTGGTTGGGAGTATGGGCCTCCAGCTCCTCACTGACTGATTCCTGCTTCTCCTGCAGTTCCCACCGTTGCTCCGGGCGCCATTTTGCTTGCACACGCGGCTAACCCTCTGCTCCCGCGGCTACCGCTCACCGCCGCTGAATTGGATTTCCACCGGCGTTCTTCCACCCTCAACTGCCTCCCGCCAGCTTCCTACACTCGGGGTGTCTATTTTCCACCTCCGGGGGGCTCTGCTTTCCTCCTGATGCCGGGGTCGGTGCCGGAGCAGCTCTCTCAAGCTGCCACCGGCTCCGGTGACGTCACTTCCTCTTTCATGGTTACAGAATTTTGAACCAGCAGCAACATCATGACAATATTCTTTGCCAAACCCAGATGATTTGCAATAATCAGTATATAAATGTAAAATATTGCCTGTGACATTAATCATAAGACCTTCTTATGAAAATAATATGGACATCATCATTTAAAGTAGAGGGAAGCTGGCAAGCACATTAGCAACCACTCAAAATGAAAACCACAGGAAAACCTGAGCAAGAGGCACAGACATGGGGCTTCAAAAAATCATCTCTTCTGTCAAACTTCACTGCATACCAAAACATAAGAAAGTAAAAGGATAAAATTCCTGGGCTAGTTTCCAAAAATGGGTTTAGGAGGGGGGAGGATGCTAGGAAGAGGGGAGATTATGTGGTACTACAAGCTAAAGCAAATGGAATACTGTCTGTAGCAACAGAGACTGATGTAAAAAAAGTTTTGCCAGCTCCTCATCTGCTCTAGTCGCCCATCCCTGTCCCTGGCAGTCAGTACTATAAATAGGACATCTCTTCAATTGGTGAGTGTGAGGTCTTTATGGTAAGATGAGTATCCATTACCCAGCTCTGAAAAGGCTACAGCTTCACCTGCTTTTATACACTAAATTTCTGTAAGTAGATAAAATCTCACAACTGCTATCACCACCTGTCTAACACCCTGCCTCTGCAAAGCCAAGATCCTCACAAGATCAATACCTCAGAAATTAAGCAGCACAAGCTCAGTGGCCAGATAAACAGGAAGCATAAGAACTTATGACTATCCATGTTATAATTTAACATTTATAGCCTATTTCTTACATTTTTGTTTCTTTTTTTAACTTTATCTTTATTGGTTAATTATCACTGCAAATACTAAACTTGCAGCAGGAAATCAAATGGCATAAAACCATAAAATCATAGAGGAAAATAATACATCCAAGAAACTAAGGGGTATGTTTACTAAACCGGGCTAACTGTTAACCCGGGCTATCTGCCACTAGGTTCCATATTATTCAATGGGACCTAGTTGCAGATAGCCCGGGTTAAACGTTAGCCCGGTTTAGTAAACATACCCCTAAGTCTCAGTACAGGTGCTTAACAAAGAGACCATCACACATGAGGAAAAAGTGCAATCCAATCCAATCCACAAAGGTTCAATCACAAAATAATATTAGAAGAAACAGTTATTATACAATTAGGAGGGGAGGGGGAAGAGAGTGGAGAAGATAAGACATGTGCTGCAGAGCTCCGACTTGCTTTTGACTCTGAGATGCTCTCATATATGAGGAGGCATACCAAGAAGCGTAAGGGTTGCATAAAAGTTTACCCTTCTGTTCCCTCGCAGAAGCCTTCTTAAGTCCAGATGTCCATGAATCAGTTTGTGGGCCTTGCTACCGCAGTGCAGAATCCCTCGTCAGGATTCAGGTACAGCATAGGGAGTCACTTCTCCCATGGGGCACAAGGTGTCCCTTCGTTTAGAGGACCATGTAAATCCACCAGAGCCAGAGACCAATGCGCTGCCAGAACGACTGCAGCTCAGGTCAGGGTCAGAGGTTATAGAAACAAAGAAACATAATAGCATACCTAGCCTGCCCTTCCATATCAACCACTATTGTCACCTTTTTTCCTTTAGAGATCTTCTGTGTTTGTTACACGTTTTCTTTAATTCAGATACTGTCCTCTTCTCTACTACCTCCACTGGGAGACTACTTCAGGCATCTACCATTCTTTCCGTAAATAAATATTTCTGCATATTACTGCTGAGTGTTTCTCCTTTCACTGTCATCCTATATCCCCTCATGGCAGAGCCTGCTTTCAATTGAAAGAGGCTCTCCCTTTGTGCATTTATGCCACGGAGGTATTTAAATGTCTCTATCACGTCTCCCCTATCCTGCATTTCCTCTAACATATACATAATAAGATCTTTAAGTCTGCCCTCTTATGCTTTATAATGAAGACCACTAGCCATGTTAAGCAGCCAGCCTCTACCCACTCCATCCTGTTTATATCCTTTTGAAGGTGTGGTCTCCAGAACTGCACACAATACTCCAAATGAGGTCCCACCAGAGGCTTATACAGAGGCACTATCACCTCCTCTTTTTTTGCTGCCATTCCTCTCCATAAGCACCCACGCATCCTTCTGGCTTTTGTCATCGCCTTTTCTACCTGTTCAGCCACTTTAAGATCATCAGACACAATCACACCCAGATCCCGCTCTTCTTTTGTGGAAGAAGTACTTCATCCCCTACACACTATACCGTTCCCTTGGATTTTTGCAGCCCAAATGCATGACCCTGCATTTTTTAGCATTAAATCTCATCTGCCAAATTCTCAACTATTCTTCAAGTTTAGCTAGATCAGCGGTTCTCAACCCGTGGGTTGTGACCCCCACGGGGGTCGCCACAGGATTTAGCGGGGATCGCCTCACTCCGCCGTTAAAAAAAAAAGCGCACAAGTTGCTGCCGCTGCCGAGTTCACTTCTCGGCAGCAGCAAACTCACCGCCTCCCAGTCCCTTCTAATGCAGCTGCAGCTCCCTGCCTCTTAGGGAACCGCGGCTGTGCCAGTAAAACCGTTGCGGAGCCTTCCTGTCTCTTGACAGGCTCCGTGCAGCATTGTCCCGCCTCCAAAGGAAGTTGTTTACCACTTCCTTTGGAGGCGGGACAATGCTGCACGGAGCCCGTCGAGAGACAGGCTCCGCAACGGTTTTACAGGCATAGCCGCAGTTCCCTAAGAGACAGGGAGCCGTGGCTGTAGAACAACAGGGCAGCAGCAGGCAGACAGGGAGAGGGGAGGAGGGGGCAGGGAACCTGCAACGGGGCTGACATGAGTGAAGGAGGGAGGGAGGGGCCTGACAGGGAGGGATGGAGGGGGCTGACATGGAGAGAGGGAGGGGGGCTGACATGGAGAGAGGGGAGGGCTGACATGGAGGGAGGGGAGGGCTGACATGGAGGGAGGGGAGGGGCTGACACTGATGGATGGATGGAGGGAGGGAGGGGGGCTGACATGGACAGGGGGGCTGACATGGAGGGATGGAGGGAGGGAGGCTGACATGGAGGGGGCTGATATGGCGGGATGGAGGGGGCTGACATGGACAGAGTGGTGCTGACATGGAGGGAGGGAGGGCTGACATGGACAGAGGGGGGCTGACATGGAGGGAGGGATGGATGGAGGGAGGGGGCTGACATGGACAGGGAGGGCTGACATGGACAGAGGGAGGGGAGGGCTGACATGGAGAGAAGGAGGGAGGGAGGGGTGGCTGACATTGATGGATGGATGGATGGAGGGAGCGAGGGAGGGGGGCTGACATGGACAAAGTGGGGGGCTGACATGGACAAAGGGAAGAGACAAGGGGACATACTAGACAGAAGGGGGATAAATGCTGGACAGAGGGGAGAGACAGTGCGGGTCAGGATTATAATGGGCAGATGGGGAGTGGGCTAGGACTGGTAATGGGTTGATTAGGGAAGGCTAGGACTGGGAATGGACTGATCAAGGGGGGGTTGGGACTGGTAATGTGCTGATAGGGGGGTAGGACTGGTAATGGACTGATGGGGGGCTAGCATTGGAAATGAGCTGATCGGGGAGGTTAGGACTGGAAATGGGCTGATTAGAGGAGGCTAGGACTGGTAATGAGCTGATGGGGGGGTAGGACTGGTATTGGGATGATTAGGGGAGGCTAGCACTGGTAATGGGGTTGAGGGGGGACTAGCACTGGAAGCAAGCTGATTGGGGGGCTTCGACTGGGAATGGGCTGGTTGTGGGGAGGGGAGGATAGAGCTGCTGGTTCTGGAAGAAAACTGGGGGCTAAGGCTACAAATGGGCTGATACGAGGGAGTGGGAGAATGGAACTGGAAGGGAGTGGATCTGAGAGGGGCTGCCATGGTATTTGTACTAGAAGGGACTGGTCAGTGGGGAAGGAGGGGGACTGGAAGGGAATGGACACCAGTGGCAGTCATGGGAATGCAAGTTGACATTGGAAGGTACTGAGAGTGAGGACTGGAAAGGGGCTGATACTGGGGAGGGTTACTGGGACTGGAAATAGGCTGATGGAAAGACGTAAAGAAAACGAAAAAAAGAGATAAGAAATGGCAAATGGACCATAGACCACAGAAAGAGAGCTAAGAGAAGACAGGAAAGCAGAAGCCTCAGATCGGGACCAGCATGATCAGAGAATAAATTGGTCAGACAACAAAGGTAGAAAAAATAATTTTAGTTCACATTAGTGATATGACTACAAAATCATCATAATTTTGAAATCAAATATTGTTACTTGTTATTGTGATTAATTATTGTGGTTTAAATAAGTAAATTTTATAAATAAAAACATATTGCAAAGGCCTATAATATATTAATAATTCAACAAATGATTACAGCGACAATGCGTTAACGGTAAAGGAAGAAAGACGCATTTGATTTTATCATTGGGGGTCACCACAAGTTGACCAATGGTAAAAAGGGGTCACGGTACAAAAAAGGTTGAGAATCACTGAGCTAGATCCCTCCTCATGTTATCTACTCCTTCCTGTGTGTCTACTCTATTGCAGATTTTGGTATCACTGCAAAGAGGCAAAGTTTACCAGACAGTCCTTCCATAATATCACTAACAAAGATGTTAAAAAGAATTGTACCAAGGACAGATCCCTGTGGCACACCACTGGAAAGATCTTTCTCCTCAGAGTGAGCTCCATTTACCTGTACTTTTTGTCTCCTCCCGTTCAACCAATTTCTAACCCAGCCAGTCACTTTAGGATCTCATCCCTAGGGAGCGCAATTTATTTATAAGTCGCCTGTGCGGAACAGTGTCAAAAGCTTTACTGAAATCTAACTATACCACATTTAGTGCCAAAATGCTCAAGTGCTCTCCCTCGGTCCAACTCTCTTGTTACTCAGTCAAAGAAATCAATATGTATGACAAGACCTGCCTCTGGTAAACCCATGCTGCCTCAGATCCTGCAATCCACTGGACAGAAACCTCTCTATCCTCTTTTTTTTTAACAGCATTTCCATTATTCCACCACAGAGGTCAGACTAACCGGTTTGTAGTTATCAACCTTACTTCTGCTTTTGTGAAAAGGAACCACATGTGCCTTTCTCCATATCTCTGGCATCACTCCTGACTCTAAAGAAGCATTCAAATGGTCAGTGAGTGGAACCGTAGAACGTCCCCAGGTTCCTTCAGTATTCTCAGATGTATCCCATCCAGTCCCATCTCTTTGTCTAGTTTGTTTTAGTTTAGTTAGTTCCTCATGAACACAGTCCTTCTGAAAACTGTTTAAGATCCCCTTCACTTCTGTTCTTATTTGTAGGTGTTTTCTGAGGTCCTGCTCCTGACCCTTCATCTGTGAACACAGAACAGAAATATTTGTTAAGCCATTCCGCTTTATCCTCAATGGCTTCTACGTATTCCTCCCCTTCACTTTTGAGTCTGACAATACCACTTTTGCACTTCCTCCTCTTCCTAACATATCTGAAAAATGTTGGTCCTCCCCTTATTATTGCATTGGCTATTTCTTCTTCTTCTTGTATCTTTGCATTCCTGACTACTTTCCTAGCTTTTCGAAGTTTTTCCAAATACCTATGCTTATCTTCCTCTCTCTGAAATCTCTTGTAGTTTATAAATGCCACCCTCTTTTTCTTCCTCTTTTCAGCTACTTCTTTTGAGAACCATAGTGGCTTCCTTTTCCTTTTACATGTATTTACCTTTCTAACAAAAAGGTTGGTTGTCCTTAAAATATCCCCTTTCAGTTTCGTCCATTAATTTTCTACATGCCCCAGTTGTTCCCATCCCGCTAACAATTCCTTGAGGTATTGTCCCATCTTGGCAAAGTTAGCTTTCCTAAAGTCTAAGACCCTTTGCTTTTGAATAGATTTTATCAGTCCAAATACTGAACCATATCATCTGGTGATTGCTGGATGCGAGATGATCTCCCACTGTAATATCAGAAACACTTTCCCGATTGGTAAGCACCAAGTCCAGCATGGCCCCTTCACATGTGGGCAGAGAATCTAGGATCTCCTTACTTCTAGATGACACCTCAGCAGGGATGTGCCAATCCACATCCAGCATATTGAAATCATCTATTAGTAGCACCTCTCCCTTTGTGGCAATATTGTGTATGTCTTCTATTAAATCTCCATCCACTTCTCCCTGAGGAGGAGATCTATATATCACACCAATGCAAATGGTTTTCCCTTTTAGGCCATGTAATTCTATAGCTTTAATATTCTTTTTTACATATAGTGCGCCACTCCTCCTCCCCTTCCTCTTACCCTTTCCTTCCTGAATAAAGTATATCCCAGTATAATTACACCCCAGTCATGGTTGTCCATGAACCATGTCTCCATAATCGCCACTAAATACAAGTCAGCCTCTTCCATTAAAGCTTCAATATCTGGGATCTTATTTCCCATGCTACAACATTTATGCACACAACTTGCCAGATGTTTCCCTTTTACCCATCTCTACAGAGGTATTTCATGTTTTATTTATCTGAGAGCTTTCACTTACCTGAGGGCTTTCTACACCCATCCCCAACAAATCTACTTTAAAGCTCTCAGTAGGTGAGCCAGTCTGCTGTGGAAGACACTTTGACCCGTTTTGGATAGGTGAATGCATCTCTGCTCTGCAGCCCTTGAAAATCATTCCATGGTCCAGGAAAACAAAACACTCACAAAGACACCATCCATGCAGCCATGCATTCATCTCTAGGATGCAAGCTTCTCTGTCTTGGCCTTTACCCTCAAACAGGAAGGCTTGTACAGAACACCAACTACACACCTATCTGCTTCACCCTCTGACCCAGAATCATGAAGCCACTTTTGATATGATCAGAGGGATACCTAATAGTATCATTTGTGCCAACATGGATGAGCAATATTGAATAACAGTCAGTAGGCTTGACGAGTCTCAGCAAACTCTTCATAACATCTCAGATTTTGGCACCTGGCAGACAGCACATCTCTGTGGACATCAAGTCTGGTCAGAAGATGAACGCCTCAGTACCCCTCAGAATTCATCAACCACCACTACCCTTTGCTTCCTTTTGGTCACCGACTCTGCAACTTTGGGGTGCTTAAGCTCTGGCTCATCCCTTTCCTTGGATGCTTTCACCTCCTCCACTTCCAGGGCTGCATACTGGTTCTTCAATTTAAAGGCTGGTGGAGTTAGATTGTCGATTATGCAGGCTCTGGTGACTCGTGTCTAATTCTCTTCTCTGTCAGAGAGCTTGGATGCTTCAAGAAGCATCTCACCAATATACTTCTTGCTGTCTCAAATGCTCTTAGTCTCGCCACCTCTTCTCTGAGCTCCTCCACTTGTTTCATGAGGACACTCAGAAAGCTAACAAAGGAAAGTTGATCCAGAGGAGTGGAGAAGCTGCTTACCCCCATATTCCAGGAGATGAGCATCTTGGTTAAATCAGCAGTTTGGTATTAAAAGGAGATGTATTATTTATAAATCTTTGGAGGAAGCTGCCACTCTGTTCATGCAAATGGAGCAACTTATTGAGAATCTCTCATCTTACCAACGAAGCCACAGGTAGCGACACTTTGGTCTGCTATCTTCAGTGTGTAACAAGACCTGTATGCATATGGACACGTTTTTGAAGTTAATAGCTGGAACACAAAACAGATTAAAATTTCATGATGTAAAGAGCAAGTAGACTGAGAGCAACATCTTCCAAATCTGAGACAGCAGGATATCCTGCTGTAGGCCTGTAATACTGAGCTTATTAAATTAAAAATATGATTCTTCATAATAAGTTAGAGAGCTCTGAGAATTACTCAAAGGCTTAATTAGAGTTTTTTAAAATTTCTCTATATCTTCATAATTTTCTTTTCTGTGGAAACAGAAAAATGCTGTAAGTGCCAGAAGAGTCTATGCCCCTTTTTTCTGAGGTTTTCTATATAGCTATTATAATGTTGTTTCTAAGAAGGATAACGTTATGGACTCTCCTGAGCTAGAACATGTAATATTAAACCTCACAGATATATTACAAACTATGCAAGAAAGTGATTCTGTGCCAGACTGTTAATAACATTTGCTTAGAAACAGATAAAATTATGGACATTGAAGATGTTCTTTAAAGTTTTTTTGGGTCAAAAATATACATATTTTTCCTGATATTTGTTTTGAGCTGGATTACATAAAAAGAAAAATTTACATGCCACATTTACTAATACAATTATAGACTGACTGAACCTAAAAGTGACACAAATGATAGATAAAAAAACAATTGAAAATAACTTTATTCTTATTTTATGCCTTTCCATCTTGTAAAAATAAAACAAAATGCAATAGCCAATAAGACGATAAAATAAAAAATAAAACAAATCAATAAAGGGTAAATCATAACAGATATAACCATAAAAAATAAGAATTTTTAATCATATTTGATAATTTCCTGCCTTTGAATCCTGCTAGACCCGGGGTCGTATTTTGTGCGGCCCGCAACGCCGCAACTTTTTTTCAAGTGTGTTTTCTCACCTGATGATGGATACTGTATATTTTATAACACCACGTGGCACCGTGGCCATGCCGGCAATCTCTACCGAGTCCTCTTCTCCTCTCACATGACCCGAATCATGAGTCTGCCCTCAACCAATAGCTTGATGCATGAGAATTGTGTGTTATATATGGCCTTTTTTAGTTTGCTTTTTTTAATTGTGATAATTTTTCCTTTTCTGCGGTTAGCATGTAACAAACATTTTTATCTGATTATGGATTACACTCATTCTGTAAAGATTGAATATCATTATTTATACATTTAGAATAGTTATTGCTTTAAAATAAGTTTAGAAAAGTTACTCGGTTAGGGTATCACATTTGCATATGTGCAAATTTGGTTGGTGATCTCTTTAAATAACGTGGGAATATCTGGCGTTTTTCTATAGATCGGTATCTTGAATGGAAGCTGGTAAGGTAACATTTTCTTCTGATTCTATTGTTTATCTTCAGCTCATTGAGAAGTTAATTCAATTTATATATGATACATTGAACAGTAAGTACTTTATCCTTTGTTTCTTTTTAATTTTTTTAATATTGTTTTAATAGTTTAATATTTTTATGCTTCTTAGATTCTATATTTATGTTTTTATTAATGTATTTATATTGATTGATATTTACAGTTTGTTATAGTTTTCAATTATAACATGTGTTTATGTACAATATGTTATTTTTTATATTTGTATATCTCTATTGATTTTAAAATGTTTGTTTGCAGTTCTCAGCCCCCTGAGGAAGGCATTGACGAAACGCGTTGGGGCGTTTTTTTATTAATAAAGCGCAGTGACCACTATACCTCTTGCCTTGTGTGTTCCTATGGTTGGTTGCAAGTAGGTGCTCCTTCTTCTGGTTTGTCTCAACCAATAGGGGACAGGAAGGAGCTTAGGAGGAGGGGGGGGCAGAAGCAGTCTGAGCAGCCAGCCCAACACCACACGGCACCACGCGCCATCATCCATTCCCTGCCCTGTTGCAGTTAGGCAGCCTGTGCTTCCATTGTCCACTGCAGTGTGCACAGCTCTCCGAGCTCTCCGAGCTCTTCGCGCTCTCCGAGGACAGGTAGGAGAAGGAGGCAGTCTCCCTTCACCGGTGATTTTAGGGGACTTGCTGAGTTGTCAGAGGTTTGTTTTTTCCACTTTTAGGTTGCTGAGTAAATAATGAAGTAAAGCCAATGTTTTGATTTAATGAAGTAAATGTATTGATTTAATGTTGTATTTTGCTGCAGCTTAGTTTACCACGGTAACTCAATAATGCAGTTTAGTAACTCCCATGGTAAAGATTAATGCTGCTGTTGGATCAACCGTCCTACAAGCTGCATCATTGGGTTCTTCTGGTTCATCAGGCCACTAATGTGCAGCCTAGTGCTCCAGAACCCTTCTCTAAAGGGGCTGGTACCTGGTGGAAAAGGTGCATGATCCGGGGGTTTCCTTCCCCTCCTGCTGCATTGTAGATATTGCAAAATGCAATGTGTGCCTTCGAGTCAGTCCTGACTCCTAGCTACCTCTTTAATATTTATTTATAAACAATTTAGCTCAAACTTTGTCATTGGCAGCTCAGGCAAGTTATGTACAAGTGCACATGTAAAGGTCTGGCACTCCTAGAGACCCACACACTGGACCTCCAAACGCAAGCGAGAGGGCTTTCTCTTCTTTTCTGTGCAATTCTTCGGTTGCCAAACCGAGCCCTTTGTAGATGCCTATTCGTGCTCAGGGGTGGGTACAGATATGGACGTGTCTGTCACCGAGTCCAAACAAGTGGCATCGTGCACATATGTATCTTTTTTGGGAATGTCCCAGCATGCCCCCATGCGACATAGATGTGATTGCATGGAACACATGTAAACTCGGAGTATTCAAAGATGGCTCTTGGGACGTTGATATGATTCGCATGTCTGAACGGGTGTTTTTAGATGTGGGAGTGTATTACTAATTAAAGATTTATATGGATTTTTGGATCAGCAAAGGATATTGTACTTTATCTGAGCCAACTTGCTCCAGAGATGAGAGATCTTTACACATCTAGCCTGGGGAGTGTTAAGAGGCCAGAGAGGGAGACAGAATTCTTCCCTTGGCCTTTGAACAATTCTCTTGGCCAATATAGAAACATTTGCCTAGCCAATGTAGACAGGATAAGAATTCATCAATTATAATGTAAAAGCTTTGAGATGCTTCTAAAACCATGGGGGGTGTCTCCCTTGACAGAGACCCATTAATGATAACAAAAGAACACTTCATCTAGCCTTGGAATGTAGGCCATGGAGGATGTGTCCTTTGAGCATTCTCAGATATCTGACCATGTCTGATTGTGTAAGTTTGAGCTTCTAACAGGTGGTCAGAAGCCCACCCAGAAACCAAAGCAAAAAAGGTGGATGGGGTGGGGAGAAGCTCATGGGTGAGAGCTGGCTGCAACACATTTGTGCCTATATAAGTACAGAGAAAATCCATAACCGACAGAGCGTAGATCTGCTTGGCCAGGCATGAAGGATCCTAGACTGTCATTAGTTCCTCTCGCTGAGCGCTCCCAGCTGATGTGTAAAGGGGTTATGACAAGTTTGGTGAAGTATATTCTTTGTACATAGCTGCATTCTCTCATAACTCTTTCAGTACTGTAATTAAGTGTGCATTCTAGTTATCTTTTCTAACTACTCATGTGTAACTAAGAGAATTACTTGTCTTTCTGAATGTCTTCTTACTTTGTTTGTAAATAAACTGCACGTCTTCATTACAAGGTGTTAGCCTTTGTTGAAGTAAGACAGGGAGTCATGAAGAGTGTTTCAAAAAGATTCCCTGAATAGATTTCCACTAAGAGCCTGATTCCAAAAGGGGCATATCCGAGTAGCAATTAGCATGCGCGGTGACTGAAAACATGATATTGCAGCATCTCCCTCCACCGGCAGCAGCGCTGCCAGAGGACTTCCGCTTTGTGGGCACATTGCTTCTAATATTGTTCTAACACACACCTCTTTTTTCCAGACCACTGTTTCATCAGAAGGGCAGAGATTCAAATATTTAAATTTGGCAAAGTTTCAAATCTAAGAGGGCACACGAGTCACGACGACCAAGGCTAACACGTGAGAACATTACTGTACCCGAAAAGCATTGTGATTGCAATCCTAATAATTTATAATGAAGAGATCACGATCAGAAAAGTCTGGGATGCAAGGACAATGGATATAGCAGTAAAAAGAGAAAAATCGCGAACGAAAACAGAATTTTTCAAGAAAAATGGGAGGAGTTATATTTTTTCACTGAGATCAACCATACAATTCAATGTCTCATTTGTCAACAAACGTTAGCTGTTCCGAAGGATTATAACGTGCGTAGGCACTACGAAACAAAGCACCATGAGAAATATGAAGCGTACGTGGGCAAAGTTAGAGAGGACAAAGTTACGAAACTTAAATCAGCATTATGCAAACAAAGACGTTTCTTTACCACTATTAATCAGTCCAACGAAGATTCAGTAAGAGCAAGTTTTGTTATACGTGAACTTATTGAAAAGTCATCACGGCCCTTTACAGAAGGTTTGTTCATAAAAGAATGTCTTTTAAAGGCAAGTGACATTTTATGTCCTGACAAAAAGAAACTGTTTGAAGGCTTAAGCTTGTCACCCAATACAGTTGCCACCAGGATTACAGAATTAGCAGATAATGTGAAGAAACAATTAATTGAAGTGGCTAAGGACTTTGAAGCATTTTCAATTGCTTTCAACGAAAGTACAGATGTGTCTGATACCGCACAATGTGCAGTGTTCATCAGAGGTGTAGACTGCAGTTTAAATCTGACAGAAGAATTCCTAGAATTAATACCATTGAAGGGTACTACAACTGGACGTGATTTGTTTCAAGCCCTGGAAAAATGCATTGAGAAATATTGCTTACCATGGGAAAAATTTGTATCTTTGGCCACAGACAGTGTACCATCAATGTGCTCTCAAAATGTAGGTGTAGTTGGATTGGTGAAAAACAAATTAAACAGCCTTGAAACAGTAGGAATCAACTTCACTAGTATACATTGCATTTTGCATCAAGAAGTTCTATGTAGTAAAAGCCTACAAATGAAAGAAGTGATGGATGTAGTAGTTAAAACAATCAATCAATTTTATACTTTCTTGGGGGCTGAATCACAGGCAGTTCATATCATTTCTTGCAGATATGGACTCAGAGTATGGTGAACTTCTTTATCACACTGAAGTTAGATGGCTAAGTCGTGGAAATGTTTTGAAGCGTTTCTTTGCACTTAGAGATGAAATCGCTTCATTCATGATAATGAAAAATAGGGCAGTTCCTTTGCTAACTGATTCTATTTTTCAATGCAACCTTGCTTTTCTCACAGATATTATGGATCACTTGAATGGATTGAACTTGAAGTTTCAAGGTAAAAACCAGGTTATCACACAGATGTATGACAATGTGAAATCGTTCAAAGTTAAACTACGTTTATGGATGAAGCAGGTGGGTGAGGGCAATTTGGTCCATTTCCCAACCCAGAATTCTTTACAAAAAGTTGAACCCAAATGTTTGAAAGAATATACAGATTTGCTGTCTAACTTACTTCAACAGTTTGATGTGCGCTTTGAAGACTTTAAGATACTGGAGCCACAATTTCAACTTTTTTCAACGCCGATTGCTGTAGAGGAATTGCAAATGGAGTTGATGGAACTTCAGTGTGATACTATCTTGAAGCAAAAATATGTAGAATTAGGGATTCCCGAATTCTACACGTTTCTTCCACGAGACAGGTTTCCGAGGTTACTCTCTGCTACTGCAAGGATTCTTGCAATGTTTGGAAGTACATATGTATGTGAACAATTTTTCTTATCTATGAAGATTAACAAGTCTGTGCTAAGGTCACGGCTCATTGATGAACATTTGCAAGCAACATTGAGATTGTTTTTTTCTAATAAATTAAAGCCTAATATTGAGGTCCTTGTTGATGCAAAACACTGCCAGCTAAGTAGCCAGAAAAAACTGACTGAAACGTAAACCTTACATGATAATTACATTCACGTTACACATTACGGTTATAATAAATGGATTAAAATAATTAAATAAAGTTTGTAAAGCACTATGTTCTTATTATGTTGACTTTTATTGACTTTTTTCCATTGTAAAAAAAAGTTCCAACAATGCGGCCCTCGGGTTACTTTACAAGTCCTCATTTGGCCCTCAAAGCAATTTGAGTTTGAAACCCCTGTGCTAGACTAATCCAGACGAGTGGGTTATGCTCCCTTGCCTGCAGGTGGAGGCAGACTTGAGTAACTTTCTGGATGTCATCACTTTATAGATCCTCTGGCACAACACAAAGAAGCCAGTATGACACTTCCCAAGCAGTAAGCAAAGCTAAAACATTTTCTGAGTTTTTTTCCTAAATTTTATCAAACACAAACAGTTTTACCCAAAAAAGCATGAGCAAATGGTTCTCTTACCCTGAGGAAAGTATAGTCAGACCCCAAGACTGGAAGCCAGAACCCCAAACCCTAAGGAAAAGTTCCAGGCACTGATGTTGACAATATATCCAAACAGCTTTCCAACCTGCAATTGGAGTCTGCCAGAGTGAGTACTGGGTTGGCCTAGCAGGATTCAAATAAAGGAAATTATCAGGTATGATTAAAATGTCTCCTTTCTTCTTATCCTGCTGGACCAGTCTGGCGAGTGGGATGTACCCAAGTAGTCAGAATCCAGGGTAGGAGGAAGACGACAATCAAGACAGACTGCCCTGTCAAAGGTGTCATCTAAATAGCCCTCACAAACATCCTGCAGGGCTTCATAATGGCCATCCAAAGTCAGAAAGCCTTACAAATGTCCTCTGGGGATACCAGAGCAAACTCCACCCAAAAGGCTTGCACTCCGTGAACTCCTGAAAGCGCTTACCAGGGAGAATGCACACCACTCCCAACGGCCTCCACAGGCCAACAGGCAATAGAGGATCTGACCTCTGCCAGCACTTTCCTTGAACTGCCAAGGAGTACAGAAGAAGATACGACTGGCAGAAAGTACGACAAATTGCTATAATCCAAGCAATACCCTCTGTGAGGTATCTGCTTGAGGATCCTTCTCTACGAAAGAAACAGAACCACAGACCAGCCAGGATGACAAAGGAGGGGGGGAGGCAGACCCCTTGAAGGAAAGATGGCACAAACTTCAAAGCAAAAAGAAGCTTTTGAAAGGACCAGAATGGTTTACTTCAAGCTATGGGCTACAGCATAGACACCACATGGTTGACACTAGAATTCTCTCCCTCCCCCCTGGAATGGTTCGTAAGAAACCAAACCACTAGGGAGACATGGGCCCAAAGAAGAGTCCTTCCAGGGTCTTCTACCACAGAAGCTCACAGAGATTCAACAGGATACTCAGACAGATCGACCTGTTACACTCCTGCTGCAAGGGACAGTGCTGAGATACATCCCAAAGAAGCCTTTGGAGGTGACTTATGTCGAAAATAGGATCACTACTCAATCCCTGAGAGTTCAGGGTCAAGCGCTGGACCAGGTCAAACTGCTAAAGAGCTTTAATATTTGCAAAGAGTCTAGAGGCTCACTGGGTCCTAAACAGGGAGGCTACCACCATTCCCAAACAGCACATATTGACAGGCATGCATCTGCAAGGGCCAGGCCCTAAGCGAGAAGGCACCAGGAAACTGTCTTATTAGTAGCTCCCTCCATGCTTTTCATTGCAGGTCCACATTTTAAAAAGAGTGAGCGAGGCCACACCACTTGGCTCAAGATTCCAAGTGTGAGGTCAATCCAGGGCCCCTAGGATCCCCCAGTCTAGATGGGTTCTTTATCTGTGCAGAAGATGGCTTACCTAGGGTCAGACAGAAAGCCACAGAGTATTTCTTCTCTCAGTCACTCCCGAGGAAGGACCACCAAACCCTGTCAACCGCAGAACTTTTCTATGTCTGAAATAGCTCCGCCAACTGGCCTTTGCTGGGATGGCCAATAAATGAAGTACTGGAAAGCCTCAACTTCGCACTATGAGATTACACATAGGACGACTGAGCTCTCACTGTGCCCGGACTCATGGTATTCCAACACAAAATCGGACCACACACTATCAACACTTGCAATGTGAACTGCAGTTAGAGCAATCAGATATTCTTCCACCCAAAAGCCCAGCTGTATGGCTGCGAGAACCACTCCAGATCCACGAGTTCTGCTGTAATAGAAGCCATGTCCAAAAACCCACAACATACTGCTTCTACTAAAAGAGGCATGAGCATCCCAGGCAGAAGTTCCTCCAGGGGCCCCTCAGGGACACAGAGTCCCTGGGCCAACTGGACTGGGTCTCACACCTCCAGCCCTTCCGTCTGGTAGCCAAGATGACAAGCATCCCCTCTGGTGCTTCAGACAGCATCCCAGTCATGAGGTAGAACCACAACTGCTACTTCAACTGCTCCTTGATCTCCCCTATCATGGTCTAACAGGGAACATGGAGATCAGAAGGATTATGCAGTGCCTCTGAATCGGGTGCATAGCACCCTATATCAAGGATCAAGCCCCAAGGTTGATGCTATGCACCTGAGGATCAGAGGAGACTCTGGCCTGTAGAGCTGACCAGAATCACATGCTCTGCATCAGTTGAGACTTGAGCAATCATGAGATAATTTCTCAGGAGACTAAGAAACAACCTCAGGAACTAAAAAACCTAGGAGAGAATCGGGCGACTCTTAAGACATCTGAATCCTGATCCCAGCTTTCTAGCCAGAGCTCGCCAGGCATGTGCATCACCTTTGGCCTTTTCCAAAGACACTAACTTGGCCAGCCTGACATTCAGGCATGGGCAACGGGCCTTCTGCATAAAAAGAAGTGCCACTACCGCTCCTATTACCTTGGTAGAGGGGTGTGGGAGCTGCATCTGGGTCCAAGGCAAGGCCCAGACTCAAAGAGTTAGCATAGAATGCGAAAGCAGAGAAACAGCTAATGCTATTCACAGTAGGAAAGCAACAAATGCCATGGTGAGGTCCAGGAGGTGAGCTCCACGTAAACGACACAATGATAGACCCGAAGGGCCAAATATGAAAATAAGAGTCCAAAGACAGTCGGCTTTAGGCCCACAACATGCCAAAGGGAACCCCCATTCTTGGATCTGCATGTATCAGAGATAAGCTCTCCAGTCCTACTGTGGAGAGGATGGGAGAAACAACCTGTCATTGCTGGAAGTGCCAAAGCACTGCTGTAATTCAAATACTGCGCATCAGAAGTTCCAGGTTATTTATTTATTTACTTTTATATACCGCACTTTTACAATCAGCGCGGTTTACAAGTTAACAACATACTACAATGAACAATTATAATAGTACATATAACAGGTATACAATAATAAATTACCAAGATTAGCTAACAATAGAATGTTTCCAACAGCTTACAATTAACATGGGACCTGGATAGGCAACTATTTACAGGCTGAGAATATGTGTTGGGGGAGGGCATAATTATTTACAAAACATGGTTGGATTCAGGCTGAGAATATGTGATAGCAAGGAGGGCATAAGTATCTACGGAACATGGTCAAATGCAAATCTGGAAGAGATGTATCTTTTTTTTTGTATTTAAGGGTTTTTTTTATTGTCACCACCTCCTTAACTATATACATTTATCAAATAAAAAAGAAAACGTTCCTTCACCTATACATTGGGTAACAAACAATATTTCTATACATCAAGGTACTCACACATCCTTTTAGCCATAAGGCCTCATTCTACACTCCTATTCCCCCCCTAATACAGTTCAGAATAAACCTTTCCCCCCTACCTTATCTCCATTCTTTGGTAACATTACTAAATGTAACCGACAATAACAAGCCTGTTACCCCCCAACCCTAGTCTACCCTTAAAATATAGCCCTTTACCCTCTGGTCGTTGAGTTTTAAAATGTATCCCCCTTCTTGCCCCCCCCACACCCCCTCCCCTCCCCCTCCTCCCTCCACTACCCCCCCAATCCCTATCCCTCCCCCAGAGCTCGACACAGCTGACCCCACACCTCCTCAAATTTCCCCCCCTTTGCTGTCGTGCTGCCGTAAGCTTTTCCATAAGAACCATAGCCCTAATCCTTGTCTCATAATGCTCTACCAAGGGCATCTCTTTTTGTTTCCACGCTTTCGCCACTTCACACCGTGCCGCACTTAGACACGCCAGCACCATTCTTCCACCCCCCCCCCCCCCCCCGTTGCACCTGCCCATCCCCCCACCAGTTTCCCCTGTATCCACTCTTGTATCCGCCTCCAATACCCCTGGGCTTTTTCACAGCTCCACCAAATATGCCAAAAAGTCCCCACCTCCCCACACTCCCTCGAACATAGGGGAGACCCCTCCGGGTAAATCCAGCTTAATCTCTCTGGCGTATAATACCAGCGCATCATCACTTTATAGCAGTTTTCTTTGATTCTACTCGCACTGGGCCCCCACTTTATCTGATCCCACACCCTTTTCCAATCTTTCGCTGTCCAAGTCACCCCCAAATCTCATTCCCACTCCATCATATACCGAAATTTTCCCTCCCTCCCCTTGTACCCCCTTATATAATCCCAAAATCATCCCCCTCGAACCTCTCTTCCCATACCATATGGCCTCCATATTAGAGGCCTCCCCCTCCATACCCACCCTCCCCAACACCTTTTGTAAAAAAGGGCGCACCTGCACATATGAATACCTATCTACCTCCCCCAAATTAAACTCCTCCTTCACCACCTCGAAACTTTTAAGCGCCCCCTCTTCCAGCAATTGCGAACTATACCTCAACCCCTTTCCCCTCTAGATATCAAACCTACCCCCTTCCCACCCTGGTTTAAATGCTTTCCACCCCCTCCATGGAGTCATTACTGAAAATCCCGTCCCCCTCCCAGCAATCTCAGGTTCTCTAACCTTATCCCAAATCTTCACTACCTGTCTCATCGCCGGCGTTACCCCCCCAAGTTCCACCCTCTCCACCTTTGGGGCCCAAACCCATGCATCCAAATGTTCCCCCCGAACCCTTAGTTTCTCTAGGCTAACCCATGGTTTCTCCTCCCCTCCCTCCCTACACCCTAAAACATGTGTTAACTGTGTCGCCCTATAATAGTCCCTCAGATTAGGTACTCCTACGCCCCCCCCCCTCCTCCTTGGGCGCATACATCACCGCCCTTGCTATTATTGGGGGCTTCCTCTTCCAGATATAGCCAAACACCCGCCTTTGCAACATCTTCATCACTCCCTCTGGCACTTCTACCGGGAGAGCCTGAAACAGATACAGCAAATGCGGTAATACATTCATTTTGAGCACCGCTATCCTTCCCACCCAGGAAATCTCCAAACGCATCCATCCCTCTATGTCCTTGCTAATCTGTCCTAAAAGCCTAGGGTAATTTTCTCGGTACAAGTCCTCATATCTATCCGTGAGCCTCACCCCCAAATACCCTAAGGACTTGCTAACCCACCGCAATGGATATAACCTCTTCAACTTCTCTTCTATCTCCCTGTTCAACTGGACCTTCATCACCTCAATTTTATCTATATTCATTTTAAACCCCGATACTGCTCCGTACCTACCCACCTCCTCCATCACCTCAGGCAGGGACTCCTGAGGCCTACTTAAGTATCAGAGGATGTCATCCGCACATAAAGAAATCTTATGGTTCAGCCCTCCCCTTACTAGACCAACTATCCTTTCATTCACCCTGATACTTTCCGCTAACGGCTCCACCACCATTGCAAATAACAGCGGGGATAGCGGACACCCCTGCCTAGTCCCACGTTCCAACCCAAAGTCCCTAGAGTACCTCCCATTAATTTTAACCCTTGCCCTAGGTCCCTTATACAATCCCTTCACCCAGTTTACGAAATTCGGCCCACACCCAACTCTTTCCAACACCCTCATTAAAACCCCCCAGTGGACCCTATCAAAAGCTTTCTCTGCGTCTACTGACATCAGTAGGAAGTCCTCTTGTTCCTGCCTAGCCTCCCAAATCATCGCTACTGCCCACTTTATATTATCCCCTGCATGCCGTCCCGCAATAAACCCCGCTTGATCAACCTTAATTACTCCCAGTAACCACTGTGTCAGCCTCCCCACCAAAATCTTAGCCAAGATTTTGACATCTACATTGAGAAGGGAGATAGGCCTATAAGAGCTACAGCTAACGGGGTCCTTACCTGGTTTTAACAGGACCATAATCCCTGCCGTCAACATCTCCGGAGACAACTCCCCCCCTTGATTTACCACCCCGTTAAACATCCTCGCTAAGATATCCCTTATCTCTTCTATAAAGACCTTATAAAAACTCCCTGGCAACCCATCTATCCCTGGGACCTTCCCTCCCCTCAGCCCCTTCACTGCCCTCCCAATTTCATCCCTCGAGATCTCTTCCTCCAACTCATTCTTAGCTTCCTCCGGAAGGCCTGCTAACGCCACCCCAACCAGGTACCCCTCAATATCCCGTTCCCCCACCCCCTCCATCCCCTCATACAACTTCTTATAATACTCCCTAAACTGCTCCCTTATCTCATCTTCCATTCTACACATTCTACCATCCCTCCCCCTAACCTGAAATATCGTAGCCGCCCCTTGCTGTTGTTTCAACCTGCGTGCCAGCAATCTACCCGCCTTATCCCCAAACTCATAATGTATTTGCTTAACTCTCTGCAATGCAAAAGCCACCTGATCCACCTGCAGGGTTTGTAACTCCACCCTCACCCTCTCCATCTCCATCCTATCCCGCTTCCTCCCTGTCTCCCGATACTTCTGCTCCGCCTCCCTTAACTCCCTTCCCAACTCCTCTTCCTTCCTCTCTCTTTCCCTCTTTTTCTTGGTTCCCCACATTATAAATCTCCCTCTTATTACTGCTTTCAACCCTTCCCACACTATCACCTCCACCACCTCCCCCATATCGTTAAAGAGCAAATATTCCTTTATTACCCCACGCATATCCTCCACCACTCTCACATCCTTAAAAGCAAGCTCTCATTCAACCTTCAAAACACCACTCCTCCCCTCTTCGGAGGTCGGCATCTAACCTCCACTGCCCCATGGTCCGTCCACCCCACTGTCCGTATACTCCCTTCCTCCACCTCCAACATCCACGCCCTATCCATTAGAAGCAGATCAATCCTACTCCAGCTCTTATGTGGTGCGGAATAGAAAGTATACTCCCTCCTCCCAGGGTTGAGTGCCCTCCAAACATCCACAAATTAAATTTTTTCATCAGATTTCGCAGCCCCCATCTATTTCTACTCCCCCCCTCCCCTCCTTTTGGCGCCCTATCCACCCCTGGATCTATGACCAAATTAAAATCTCCCCCCCACCACTGTTCCCTCTAAGCTGTGTGCGTGCACACATACTTTACAACAGAGCGCACAAAGATTACGGTTCTGATTCTGATAGAAAACACCACAGACGTCTTAAAATTGAAAAGTTGTTGTGTATTTCCAGTTTTCACAAGTTCTACAATATTTTCTAGTGCAATCAATGTGGTGTACATACTGTATTCTGACGTGTAGTCAAATTTTAAAGTATATAACTCTGAGTGGTGTTATGTGGCGCACAAAAATTTAACCTTCCTTCAAAAGCTGCACAGCTGATATTTTATGCGCACACAGCCTACAGAAAATTAGAGGGAACATTGCCCCCCACTACCAATTTCCCCCCTCCCGCTCCCTCGATTAACTTTCCAACCTCCTTCCAGAAACTCCCCTGGTTCCCATTTGGACCATATAACACCACCACCACCACAATATCCTCCCCCCCAAGCTTCCCCCTTATCCCTACCACCCTCCCCTCCGTATCCTTGAAGTGCCCCCCCCCCAATCTGTATTCCACTCCCTTGCCTCACCCACAAGGCCACCCCTTCTTTCTTTATTCCCTCTTTATTACACGAGAAGTATTGGTCTGGATATTGCCTATGCCTCAACCTCCCCACATCCCCCCTCCTCAGATGAGTCTCCTGAATCATCACCACATCCCACTGGGTTTTTGATAACTCCCTAAATAACAAACTGCGCTTCGCAGGGGAGTTCAAGCCCTTTACATGAACAGTGCCTATCCGCAGCATGGGCCCATATTCACCTCCCTCCCTTTCCCATCTGCTGTGCCCTTGAGCCCCCCCCTTCCCCACCCCCCCTTTCCCTCCTCCCCCTTCCCCTCTCCCCCCTTCCCCATACTACACCCTCTCCCCTCCATCCAGGAACATCTTGTCCTATCCCGCCACTCCACTCCCCAATCCTAAATTCCACCTTACATCACCACCTGCCCCCTCTCTTTCCATTCCCTCCTCCCCCACCTTTCCACCCCCCCTTACCATTAAGTCCTCCCGCTCTCCACCCTGCGGCCCTAAAAGTCCAGTGTCCTTCACTCAGCAGTAATAGAGCTCTACCGCCCCATACGCTGTTGCTCACTTCCACTCCTTGCCATTCTCTCTCCCATCCTCAGGGGTCTTCCTCGATCACCGCCTCTTGCCGCTCCTTGGACAGCCGCTGCAGCCTCTTCCCTTTTTCTCCTACTCTCTGCCATTTCGAGCCTGGTTGCTGTTTACCCGGCACATTTTTGTATTAGTGCTGTTGCTCTCTCCCCGCCGCTTGGGGGAGATTCTCACATCCCAACTCTCTCATTATCAACCACGCTTCCTCCGCCGTTTTCACTCTCCTGGTCACCCAATTCACCGTCAACAAGAGCCCAAAGGGGAACATCCATCGATATCGCAGTCCTTTCCCCCTCATGTAGGCAGTGACATCATTCATCATTCTCCTCCTTTCCAGCGTGCCTATAGATAAGTCATTAAACACCTCCACCTCTCTGCCCTCCCAGGCAATTCTTCCAAACTTTCTTGCCGCATTTAATACTTGTTCCTTGAGGGGAAAACTGCTCATGCAGGCGATGATATCTCTTGTCTGCTTCTACCTCCTCGGCCCCAAACTTCTGTGCGCTCTTTCAACCCCGATGGAAGCTGCTCTTTTGCACCACCTGAACACAGTCCCGGAAGGCCTCCTCTTCGGGCACCCCCCAGATGCGCATGTTATTCCATCTTGCTCTATCCTCTATCTCCTCCTGTTGAGCTTGCAGTTTATTTTGAAGCCCCGCCACCTCTCACACCTCCTCTTCGCATTGCTCCACGTGGCTCTCCAAATCCTTCACTCTCTGACCCAGACCGCTCACCTCCTTCTGGATCGCCATCAGGGTCTCCTTCACGTATTTCCGCATGGCCTTTATCTCCCCTTGCATCTCCAACTTAAAGTCTTTCAGCCACTGCTTTAGCGGTATCTCCTTCGAGCCCTCCTTCACCCCTCTTTCTTCCTCCTCCGAGCTCCCAGTGTCTGCCTCCTCTCCCGAGCCGGCTGACTCTGCGGGCGTCCTCAGCTCCCGCCGCGCATACAGAGACTGGAAATTCGCCAGCTTTTTCTTCGCTGCCATCACTAAGGTGGATCCTCGCTTTCCCTCCACTTTATAGTCGTTGGGGTCACAATTTTACCACCACAATCTCGGGAATCGGATGGAGCTAGGCTTCTATGCTGCCATGAGCTCCGTGATGTCACCGGAAGTCCCGAAGAGATGTGTCTTAATTGGCCTGGACCAGAAACTTGAGGTACCAAAGACAGTCATGTGGCTTGTTGAAGGAGCTGAAAAACTCTGATCTTGCCTAAGGACCCTGAAACTCACTAGTATAATGAGGTACAGGTGCACAGATGAAAAAGACTGAATTACACCCCAACTGGCTGCACGTTGGAAGAGACTGCTGGCAACCAATGAGGGAATTACAGACTCCTAAAGGCCTCATGAAGATGACTCAAGCCTACAAGAAGCTCCACCAAGATTGTCCCTACAACAGAGGACACAAAGGGCTCCTCTTTGTCAGAGGCCAACTCCAGGTTCTATGCATAGCCTTAGAAGGGTTCCATGGCCCTTCTATGCCTGTCCTTCTAGAAAAAAAAATCAATACTTAAGAGAGTGTTCCACCACAGACCGAAGTCATCCTCGGAAGAACGGCAGAACTACTAACTGGCCAGCGGAGAGAAACTCTGAACTAGCCTCAACCAGCAGCTGCCACTCAATGGGCCGCTATGAGCCTGCTAGTCCACGGAAGGAGATCAGACTAAATAACAAGGCAGACATTGATAAGGCAGGCAAAGAGAGAATTTGAAAGAAGCTTGCCGTGGAAGCAAAAATATATAATAAAAAAACTTTTTCAAGTATATTTGTAGCAAACATCCTATGAGTCAGTCAGTTGGACCATTGGATGATAGAGGAATAAAAAGTGTGCTAATGAGGACAAGGCCATAGCAGAGAGACTGAATGAATTCACTGCTTCGCTCTTTACTGAGGAAGATGTAGGGAAGTTACCCATGCCTGGAATGATATATACATGATAAATGTATATAGTTCCGAAATTAAATATAAACATATGAACAACAAAACTATGTACATGTTAACTGTACATAATTCCTGTGTTTAATGTACTTTAACATGACGCTGCGGCCAGCTGGCCGGCCCGCCCGCAACAAACTGCTCGATAGTCGATAAAGTCTCGGGTGGGAATCGGGACTGGACTGGAGCTCCTCAAGGAACAACAATTAACAGTTAAGTCTAATTTCTCTTTCCTTATCGTCCCTCCAGTCCAGTCCCTCACCTCTGGGATGTAATAGAGCAGTAAATTAATAGGAGGGACCTGTCCAACCGGACCTCAAAACCGCCGAACCGAAACAGGCATCCCCCGCCACCTGGACATCTAACCGATAATGTCTACTGAAAGTATGCAAAGAGGACCATGTGGCTGCCTTGCAAATTTCAACTGCAGGAACCAAACTATGTTCTGCCCACAAAGCCGCCTGTGCTGCTGTAGAATGAGCCCGCAAGCGTAAGGAAACTTGACGACCTTGCAAGATATAAGCTGATGCTATCATCTCCAGGATCCACCGAGAAATGGAAGCCTTGGCTGCCACTTCGCCCTTACGAGGTCCTCCAAAGAGAACAAACAAATGTTCAGATTTGCGAAAAGGCTCCGAAGCTTTCAGATAACAATGGAGAACTCTCTTTACGTCCAACAGGCGCAAACTACGGTCTGAGATGCTGTCCCCTAAAGTCCCTAACACTGGTAAGGACACCGACTGATTCACATGAAATGGCGAAACCACCTTTGGCAGAAAGGAAGGAACGGGACGCAAAACCATTTTTTCCCAAGAAAAGGTCAGAAAAGGCTCCCTACAGGACAAGGCCTGTAACTCCGAAACTCGATGCGCAGAGCAGATTGCTACTAGAAAGACTGTCTTTAGAGTCAAATCTTTAATGGAGGACTGATTCAAGGGTTCAAAGGGCTCTCTTGTCAATACCCCAAAGACCAAATTGATATCCCACGGAGGAATCACAACCCTGCAAGGCGGACGTAAACGAGACACCGCCCTCAGAAAATGCACGATGTCTGGATGGGAACCCAAGGAGACCTCATGAATCTTTCCGCGATAACAAGAAATAGCCGCCAACTGCACCCTAAATGAGCTGGCCACTAGACCCTTATCAAAACCATCCTGCAAGAAACTCAAAACCTCCAGAATTGACACCGTAGAAGGACACATCTGTTTGACCGCACACCAATCTTCAAAAATATGCCAGACACGAACGTAAGCTAAGGAGGTCGACCTTTTTCTGGCCAAGAGTAAGGTAGAAATCACCGAACTAGAGTAACCTTTCTTCCTTAGACTCACCCTTTCAATGGCCAAGCCATAAGCGAGGGCCAAGCCATAAGCGAGAACCAATCCATCTGAGGCAACTGCCATGGCTGCCCGTCGAGAAGGCACACCAAGTCTGCGTACCACGGCCGACATGGCCAATCTGGAGCAATCAAAATTACGCACCCCTGATGAGCTTCGATGCGTTGAACCACTCTGCCTATGAGAGCCCACGGGGGGGAAGACAGAGGAGTCCCTGCGATGGCCACTGTTGCAGTAATGCATCCCGACCCTCGGACATCCTCTCTCGTCTCCTGCTGAAGAAGCGGCTGGCCTTGGCCGATCGGAAGGTCGCCATGAGATCCATAATGGGAGATCCCCACTTGCTGACTAACTAAGCAAAGACTTCTGGGTGAAGCTCCCACTCTCCGGGATCCACTCGGACTTGACTGAGGTAGTCCGCCATCACACTGTCTGATCCCTCAATGTGCACCATTGACAAGAGCCGGGAGTCGAGGCTCTACCCTTTCGAACAAGGCCTCTGCCTCCTCCTCCTCCAGAGCCACGCTGCCCGTGCCCCCTTGCCGATTGAGGTACGCCACCGCAGAGGCATTGTCTGACAACTCGGACCGTGCAACACAGTAAGTTGGACTCGAAGGTGCATAGCGCCAGAACAACCACTTGCAACTCCAACCGGTTGATCGACCACTGGACCTCTTGAGCGCTCCAGTCCCCCTGCGCGAAGAGCTCCCCGCAATGAGCTCCCCAACCCGCCAGACTGGCATCTGTCAATACAGGAACCCATTGCGGCTGTTCGAGAGGCATGCCTGCTGCCAAATTTTCCGGACGCAGCCACCACTGAAAAGACATCCAAACCTCCAACGGACAGGGCAGACGTTTGGTTAGAGAATCTCTCTGGTGAGACCAGCGACGGAGCAGGGACCTCTGCAAGGGACGCATGTGCACGCTGGCCCATGGCACTACTTCCAACATAGCCGCCATTGTACCCAGAACACGAAGCTACGGCCACGTGAACGGTGCTGGACGCCTCAAAAAACTGCGCACCAAGAGTCGCAGCCCTTGGGCCCGGAGCTCCGGTAGAAACACCGCTCCGACTCGCATGTCGAACCAAACCCCCAAATATTCCAGACTCTGAGAAGATTCCAATTGACTCTTGGCAACATTGACTACCCAACCAAGACTTTGTAGGAGCTGTACCACCCTGGCTGTAGCTCGTACACTCTCGGCTCTGGACTTTGCCTGGATCAACCAATCATCGCCATAAGGGTGAACCAACACGCCCTCTCTGCGAAGAGCTGCCACCACCACCACCATTACCTTGGTGAAGGTCCGAGGAGCTGTTGCCAGACTGAACGGTAATGCCTGGAATTGAAAATGTCCCCATGGCACTGCAAATCTTAGGAACCATTGATGATCTGGTCTGATTGGAATGTGCAGATAAGCTTCGGTGAGATCGAGAGACGTCAAAAACTCTCCCTGTCACACCGCCACTATTACGGATCGCAACGTTTCCATGTGGAAGTGTGGCACTCGAAGACAGCGGTTTACACCCTTGAGGTCTAGGATTGGACGAAAAGCTCCGTCTTTCTTGGGCACCACGAAATAAATGGAGTATCGACCGCAACCGTACTGCTCTCGAGGAACCGGAACGACCGCTCCCAGCTGCAGAAGGCGTGGCCGAGTCTGCTCTACTGCCATTGCCTTGCTCTGCCCCCTGCAAGGGGAGAGAACAAAGGAGTCGACGACCGGTCGGGCGAACTCGAGGGCATACCCTTCGTGAATGATCGGATGTTATCCGGACCCAGGCTTTGAAAATCTCCCCAAGCCGACCCCCTACGGATTGAATCCCTACCTAGGTCCTCCTCGCTTCATTGGGTTTTCTTAAATCCGGCGGAAGAGGGATCAGCGAACCCTCTGCCCGCACCTCGGAAACCCCTAAAACCTTGACCTCGAAAGGGATACCTTCCTCTCTGGAAACTTTCCAGGCGTGATGTCCGAAAATGCCTAAAATCCCGAGGCTGACCTCGCGAAACTGCTCCGGTCCGCCCCGGTTTCAGATTATCTTCCGGCAAACAACCATCTTTTGATTCCCCCAAATCCTTAACCAGCTTGTCGAGATCCTCCCCAAACAGCTTTCGTTTAAAAGGAAGCTTGCTAAGTCGTGACTTGGAGGAACTATCCACTGCCCAATTCCTTAGCCAAAGATAACGGCGTGCTGCCACAAGCGAAGCCATGCTACTGGCCAACACTCTAATGAGGTCATAATGGATATCGCCTTAGTAAGCCACTCTGGACTCCAGTCTGGTTACGTCCGCCAACTGATACTGCGCCTGCTCCCCTGACAGTTGCAAGTGTCGCAACCAGCAAAGACAAGCTCTCGCCACCCACGCTCCACAAATTGAGGTCAATGCGCTCTCATTGCAAGCCTCTAACACCTGCTTCAATAACGAATCCACTTTCCGGTCTTGACCGTCCTTCAAAGCAGCGCTACCTTCCACGGAATGGTTGTCTTCTTTGTGACCGCCGAAACTGCCGCATCTACATGTGGAGAACGAAACATCTCTTGGTCAGCTAAGGGAGAGACGAGACATAGACCGTACGCCTCTTAGTCCTGCCTCCGGCAAATCCCACTCATCCTGGATCATCTTCTTGACCACCCTGTGAACGGGAAAAACTGCCTGGGATTTCCGTACCGCCTGAATGAGAGGATTCTCCAATCCCTCATCTGTCGGCGCAACTACTGAAAGGTTAAGAGCCTGAAGAGACTCCGTAATGAGAGCTGTCAGCTCTTCTCTTCTAAAAACTCTGATAATCCTCGCCTGATCCTCAGGCTCTTGAATTTCATCTTCCTTGAGCTCTTCCACACCATTCTCTGGTTCCATGTCGAATTTGTCCCCTTCTAGCCAATCCGATCCAAGAGGTTGCTCGTCCCCCGACCGAGCTCTCTTAACCGGTCTCGCTTCTGCGCTCCCAGGTTTCTCCGTGGAAGCTCGAACCACCCCAGCACCAAGAACCGAGAAGTCCGTAGCTGCCCCCTGCTGATGCAAACAGTAAGCCTGATGCAACAAAAGAACAAAGTCTGGAGAAAATCCCCCCAGAGCTGTTCCGCCCACCACTGGAGGGTTAGACGGACCCGGTCACGGCAGGCCTGCAGCAAGCAGAGAGGTAGGAGGCTCTAGAAGAGACCCCACCTCCATAGAAACTGCAGAACCTTGCGCAGTCGCCGAAGCTACCTCTTTAGTCTTGTCCTGGAGCTCCTGCTCCATAGTAAGTGCTTCTGTTGCGTAACCATGACACACGCCTGCGTCTGATACCATCACCCAATGGGTACCACAGACGAGACACTGCGGGCACGTAGGCATTAGACACTGCTACCTAACAAAAGTAAACAGAACACTTAATAGAAAACAAAATGAATACAATCAGTTTATTTTCTCTTTTTTTTTTTTTTAACTCCTTCTTCTTCTCTGCCTTATTAAAATCCCTTAGATGCCTCTGGACCCTTAAGATTGCTAGCCAGCTTCCTTGGCCAAACATTGAAAAGGACCGCACTCAAAAGGAAAGGCACTGCTGAAGAAAAAAATGCGGGAAAACAATAGAAACCGCTAAACTGGCAGCGCTGAGGAAAGCCAACCCGGGCATCCCACGAGACAGCAGGCCGTGATCCATCAGAGAAAGGAAATATCGCAATCGGAGACTCACCTCATCAAAAACGGCTCTTCATCAGATAAAACACCTTTCCAACGATGCCGGACATCATCGCTGCAAGCAAATTCAATGTCAGTGAAGGAAACCGGAAGTCCGTTAGAGAGCAGGCAAAATCACCGACGGCTCCTCCCCCGGTAATGAGATCAGGAGCCGTCAGGATGGCAGAGAAAACAATGAAAAGCTCAGCTCCCCTCCGTACAGTCATGAAGAGGAGTGTAGCAGGGCAAAACAGAGAAAGAGAGAAAGAAGCAGCAGGAATCCTCTTTAAAATGACCTTTCCGTCTGCCCTCAGCGCTCTCTTTTTTTTTCTTCAAGAAATTTTAATGTACTAAGCCCAAAGAAAAATAAAATATAGGAATGAAACAAAGCCTAAAAACACTACTAGCTACCCTAAACTAATGCTCCTTATCTGTTCCTCTAGTGAGCCCAGCACTTTGGCTCACTACCCCCTCCAGCTGCTTGGAGACTGAGCACACTGGGAGCTTGTGGGAGGTGCCAGCAGTATAAGTGCAAGTGGCTTCAGAATTCTGACATGCCCAATCTCCAAGCTGTGGGAGGAGGTGCACTACCCAGAGGTGAGGGATTGGACTGGAGGGACGATAAGGAACTGCAGTTTAAGCTATTGTACCTCAAGAGACTGAATGTGAACACAGGGGGCCAATGGAAAGACTTTGCTGTCAGAGTGCCTCTGCTTTTTTTTTTTTTTTTTTACTGCTACTAATAACTAGTGGCAGTGATCTGTAGTGGGAGATCTGGACTCGAGAGGTATTTGAACTTCTGCATTTAGCCAGTATCTCAAAAAGATACCAGACTTCGTAGCATGCACTCCCGAGCAACTGTCAACTTTCCACCAGGTTCTAGTTGAAAAGCTCCTCTCTCTCCTTTCTAAGCTTAGTGCCAACAGCTTGGTTCCAACCTGGTTAAAGTAGAATCCATCCTTTAACAGGCTCCCCCACCTTCCTCCAGAACGTTGATCAGTTCCTAACAAATCTAAATCCCTCCTCCCTACACCATGGTCTCTACGTGTATGAAGACCCCCAGCGCTCTGCCTGTCCCTTGGGTCCAGCACGTGGAAAGAGGGGTATTTCTGAGAATGCTATCCTGTAGGTTCTGAATTTCCACTATCTACCTAAAACAAGAAAATATAGGAGAGGGATTCTGGAAAATGTTGTCGCTAGTATCCACATCTACTAAGACAGTCACTCCTCCCTAGAACTGTCTAAAATCATATCAATCTACAGGTGTCAAATATCTAAACTGTCTAAAATCAAAGTTTGCCACTAATTGTTATCCTTATTGCTGTTCTCAGCAGAAAGGCCCAAGACTGCACAGGCATAAAAAGAGCATTACTTTCATATCCCTAGAGTTGGCCCTGACAGAAGAGGGTTGGCAGAACAAATCAGAAAGTTTCCACACATGCTGTATTTATCCATTTGCTAAATGAAGGACTTCACTTTATAGTGCTGTAGGAGCTAGCCTAGGCCACATTAATGAGTAAAAAATAGACTTTCAGCCTGGGCTGGCTTCTAGAGTGCAGAACATTTCATTAAGAAAAAATGTACTAGAAAAGTCCCCTACTAATCAGAATGCCCATTCCAACAATGTCAGTCCTAAGGGCTCTATTCTATGGCTGACAAAGTGACTTGAGTGCCAAAGCAGATCACTAGATGCCTACAACCCAGCTTCGGGCCACAAGGTGCAAATCATGAAACCTTTAGTCAGTAAGAAGTAATTAGGTCTTAGCTGCTAATTATTGTTCCTGAAGGAACGACAGTCCAGTCCCTTACTTCTGGGTTGCGTAACCCTTCCAGCAGCTTGGAGGCTGAGCCCATCCTTTTTGAGGATGGTACGGTATAAATAGCACCAGCACCACCCACTGAAACCAGTATGCTATACCAAGTAGTCTTAAACAGAACCCAAAACTCTAAAAGGAGAACAAAACACTAGACAAAGCTAACCAACACGAGGACCCATAGATCCCAAGAGGGAGAGAGAAAGAAGAGGGAGAGGGGGAGGAGCGTGGGAAGGCGGAGGAGGTTCACCTGGGCTTGAATCAACTTTGCTTCACCCAGGCCCCCCGAACCTGATGCAGCGGTCCTCTGCTTAGCTTCTGCCCTGTCTTCGGTCCGCCAACTTCGCCCTGCCCACTGGGGCAGCACCCCCTAAGCGTAACTGGGAGGGAACAGGGACTGGACTGTCGTTCCTTCAGGAACAATAATTAGCAGGTAAGACCTAATTACTTCTTCCTTATCGTCACTCCAGTCCAATCCCTTACTTCTGGGATGTAACAGAGTTCAGGCCTGGGAGGGTTTCGCTAACCCGGACCGAAGTACCGCTTCTCCAAACCGAGCATCAGCTGACCCCTGAATATTCAGCCTATAGTGCTTGGTAAAGGTATGTAGGGAAGACCAAGTAGCCGCCCTGCAAATGTCAAGAGGCAGAACTAAGCTATACTCCGCCCAAGAAGTCGCCTGCGCCCGCGTTGAATGAGCGCGCGCAGACCTCCTGGAACTTGCTTCCCTTTGAGGATATAGGCAGAGGCAATAGCTTCCCTGATCCATCTAGAGATAGAGGCCTTGGCCGCCGCCTCCCCTCTATGAGGTCCCCCGAATTGAATGAATAGACGTTCGGACTTCCGGAAGGGCGTCGTGCGGGAGAGATAAAGCCTCAACGCTCTCCGGACGTCCAGGAGACGTAGCCTCTTGTCCTCTCCTGCTAGCTCTTCAGCCGCAAAGAACGGAAGAGAAACCGTCTGGTTTACATGAAACGGGGAGATGACCTTGGGTAAGAAGGAGGGAACTGTCCGCAAGACCACCTTCTCCTTGTAGAAGGAAATAAAGGGAAACTGAGAGGACAGCGCTTGAAGTTCCGAGACGCGTCTGGCCGAGCAAATGGCCAACAGAAAGACCGTCTTCAGAGTAAGATCCTTTAGGGAGGCTCTCTTGGCAGGCTCAAACGGCTCCCTGGTCAAGGCATTTAACACCAGATTGAGATCCCAAGGGGGTAATACTGATCTCTGTTGGGGACGAAGGCGCCTAACTGCTCTTAGAAACCTGGCTACATCCGAGTGTTCACCTAAGGACTTGCCTCGAATTCTGCCCCTATAACAGGCAATAGCCGCCAGCTGGACTCGTAGGGAGCTGGGCGCTAAACCCTTCTCGAAACCTGACTGCAAGAACTCCAATACCTCTGGAACAGAGGCTGCCAGGGGTTTCTTCCGGTGTTCTGCACACCAAGCCTCGAAGATGCGCCAGACCCTAACGTAGGACAGACAGGTGGAGCGTTTGCGAGCGTTCAACAGGGTAGAGATTACTGACCCCGAATATCCTCGCTTCCGAAGCCGCGACCTTTCAATAGCCAGGCCGTAAGCGAGAATCGATCCACGTGAGGCAACAGGATCGGTCCCTGCCTCAGAAGGCTCTTTTTGCAGGGGAGCCGCCAAGGCCGGTCTACCGATAACCTCACCAGATCCGCATACCAGGGACGGCGAGGCCAATCCGGAGCTATGAGAATCACCAGGCCCCGGTGGGCTTCCACTCGCTGTAGGACCCTTCCGATGAGAGCCCAAGGAGGGAATACATACAGAAGACCTTCCGTGGGCCATCTCTGGGCTAGGGCATCTAAGCCTTCGGACATTCTTTCCTTTCTTCGGCTGAAGAATCTGCACGCCTTGGCTGAGGTGAACCGTGCCATGAGGTCCATGATTGGAGTGCCTCAACGGGCTACAATCTGACAGAAGACCTCCTGGTCCAACTCCCACTCTCCTTAATCGATCTTGCACCTGCTGAGGTAATCGGCCATGGTGTTGTCCATTCCGGCCACATGCTGGGCTGACAGCGCCCCCAATCGGGTTTCGGCCCACCGGAATAGGCAGTCCACCTCCTTTTCCAAGGGGGGGCTGCTTGTACCTCCCTGGCGATTGATGTAGGCCACCGCGGTGACATTGTCTGACAGGACGCGAACTGCTCTCCGTAGGACTAAGGGCTCGAGCGCCCGGAGGGCCAGCGCCACCGCTCGCAACTCTAGTCTGTTGATGGACCACCGGGACTCCGTTATGGACCACCGACCCTGAACGAACTGATCCTCGCAATGTGCTCCCCAGCCTGACAGGCTGGCATCTGTCGTCAGCAGCAGCCACTGCGGGGGGTTCGAGCGGCATGCCGCAATTCAGGTTCCCCGAGACCCGCCACCACCGGAGGGCTTCTCTGGTCCGGGGGGCACAGGGCAGCCGCATCGATAAATGATGATGCTGGGGAGACCACCGACGCAACAGGGACCTCTGAAGGGGTCTCATGTGCGCTCTGGCCCAGGGTACTACCTCTATTGTTGCAGCCATGGTTCCCAGCAACTGAAGGTAGTGCCACGCCGATGGAGCACGTCTGTTCAGGAATTGTGCTACCAGGGACCTTAGGCTCCTTGCCCTTGTCTCGGACAGGAATACCTTCCCTCTTCTGGTGTCGAAACTTGCTCCGAGATACTCTATTTCCCGAGAAGGCACCATCTTGCTCTTTGCTCGATTGATGACCCAGCCTAGATTCTCCAGGACTTCTACCACTCTGGTAGTGGTTGAGCGACTCTCCTCTTCTGACTTCGCCCGGATTAGCCAATCGTCTAGGTAGGGATGAACCATGATTCCCTCCTGTCTCAGGGCCGCAGCGACCACTATCTACCCTGGGTGACTTCAGCAGCTCCTTGTCCGATTCCGGTAATGAGTAAAGTCTCGTCATAGCACGCACCCCTCTCAAACTTGACTCTGACTGATCCCACTCCTCTTGGATCATCTGACGCACCACTCTGTGGACGGGGAAGACCTTCTGAGACCTCCTCACTGCTTGGATCAAAGGATCCTCCAATGATTCCTCCTCCCTAGGGGCATCTGCGGCCACATTGAGCGCCCTGAGGGATTCGTTAATTAGTGCCGGAAGCTCCTCCCGCCGGAAAACCCTCACTATGCGGGATTGGTCCTCCTCCGGAATCTCTCCTTCTTCTAGTTCTTCCTCATCTTCGCCTAGGTCCTTGTCAGAGAACTCCTCTTCCGGGGTGTCAGGAGAGCAGGACGGGAGAGGCTCCTCACTCATTAACCGTGCACGCTTGTGAGGGATCTCCGATGCCTGGGAGCTAGATTTCAATGGTCTGCCCCCCAGGGTGTCTTTAGCTGCACTCGGCTCCCCTGCCCCCAGGCCCTGCTTGCGCATGCAATAGGCCTTGTGCAGCAAAAGGATGAACTCAGGGGAAAAGAGGTCATTGGGACTCCCCTCCCCTGCTGCGTTTGGGGGAAGGGGAGGTAGAGAGACCGGAGAATCCGCGGTAGTAGGAGAGGGAGATAGAGGAACCCTACCGTCTTCTAGAGGGTCCCCTGATCCTTGAACGGCTTGAGACATGGCTGATTGGATATCTTGCTCCACTACGGCCGCCTCTGCAGCGCACCCCCTGCAGATCCCTGCATCGGAGGCCGTACCCCTACGTGTGCCACAAGATGGGCACCGTGATTTGCCAGTCATGGTCCTTTAGAAGATAAGCTGAGTAATTTGTCAAATTAGGAAATAATCAAAGGAAAATAAAATAAGGGAAATTAAATGCAAGGAAGACTCCAGTAAGCTCTTGGCTTACGGAACCCTCCAGCTGCTTGGAGGCTGAGAATACTGGTTTCAGTGGGTGGTGCTGGTGCTATTTATACCGTACCATCCTCAAAAAGGATGGGCTCAGCCTCCAAGCTACTGGAAGGGTTACGCAACCCAGAAGTAAGGGACTGGACTGGAGTGACGATAAGGAAAATCTATTTCAACTGTAAAAGTGCACAGCTTGATAACACACACTTGCCCTTTACTACTATAGTTATTTTCTTTCTGCACAAGCGAGTAAAGGGGATAAATGATATCACTAAATTAGCTACCTAGAAAGGCTTATTCTCCTGCTATAGAAAAAGGAGGAAGGGGGTGAGAAGGAGAACAAAGGAGAATTAAAACAGCACAAGGTTAGATGATTTGACTTACTGGTGGAGTTACCCTGCATCTGAATGATGCATTTTGAATCCTTACTGGTCTCCCTGGAGTTGAAAGGTCGCACACGAACAGCCACTTTCACAGAGGCCCCAGACATTCTCAAGTCTCAGGTGTGTAATCCACAAACACAAAGATGGAAATAGTTTATGTACTCTTCTGGGTCCCTGAAACAAAAAAAGCAAAACAAAAACTTGAATATGACAACAGAACAGACTATAACAAATAACTTATTCACACACACAACCTGTAGAAATAACTACATATCTCAATGTAAATAAGTTCCTCTATGTAATAAGTTAATGTCGTAATTGTTCAAATTGTAATGTATATAATATGAAATTAGGTCTTACCTGCTAATTATCTTTCCTTGAGCTTTCTCCGGGCCAGTCCAGGGACAGGTAGGGTTGTCAATCCTCTATAGCAGCTGAGGACTGAAGACTTCAAGCTTTCTTGAGAGGTGAAGCCACTCCCCCTGAGGGTAACCCAGCAGTCTTCTTATGACAAAGCAACTAAAAGAATAACTGAAAATACCAGATTAACCCTTTAAAAACTGATAATGTTCCATAGTCCTTGAAAAATGCGGAAGCCATCAAACGGGCTCCTATAGAGTGGTTTTTTTTTGGGGGGGGGTTTTTAAAAAGCATAACCTAACATTAGTCTGCACTGAATGAAATCTGAAAGCCCCAATTATTTCCTCTCTCACGGATGAATGCCGTAATATGGTGAAATTCTGTTGGATACAAAAAAGGGCCTCCAAACCGAAAGAGGTGGGACCCTGGACTGGCCCGGAGAAAGCTCAAGGAAAGATAATTAGCAGGTAAGACCTAATTTCATATTCCTTATCGCTTCTCCGGGCCAGTCCAGGGACAGGTAGGGCAGTACCAAAGCAGTACCTAAATATGGGAGGGACCCGCGAGCCCTGCGATAAGAGCCGAGGCCCCCAATTTCGCATCGTCCCGGGCTTGAACATCCAATCGGTAATGTTTGGTAAAAGTATGCAACGAAGACCACGTTGCAGCTCCGCAGATATCTATCGGTGACACAAAGGCAAACTCCGCCCAGGAAGTGGCTAGAGCTCGAGTAGAATGAGCCCTTAAACCAACCGGCGGCGAAATTCCTCTGGCAGTGTAAGCTGCCACAATAGCACAGCGAACCCAACGAGCTATGGTGGACTTTGACGCTGGTTGACCTTTACGAGCCCCTGCATACTGGACAAAGAGTCTGTCTGTTTTCCGAAAGGGTTTCGAAACCCGCAGGTACGTTCGTAAGACCCGGCCAAGATCTAACCGTTTGAGCGCACGGTCCATGGGAGAGCCGGAAGAATCAGAAAACACGGGCAAGGCTACCACTGGATTAACATGAAAAACAGACAGTACTTTAGGTAAATAGGAAGGTACTGTTCGTAGCAACACCCGTTCCGGAAGAAATTGAAGATAAGGCTCCCGGCAAGACAAAGCCTGTAAGTCGGAAATCCGGCGAGCTGAACACAAAGCGACTAAAAAAGCCGTTTTCCAGGAACACTCGCGGATATCACGAGAGCTGAGTGAAGCTAAGGACGACTGTGAAAAAGCTTCCAAAACTAGGTTCAAATCCCATGGAGGAACGATGGGGCGCACGGAGGACGGAGGATCTTTGCTGCCCGTAAAAAATGTTGCACATCTGGAAGCGCCGAAAGACGGCGATGCTGCACTGAGCCCCGAAAACAGGCAAGCGCGGCAATATGAACCTTAAGGGTACTGAGAGCCAAGCCTTTGTCTAAGCCATGCTGAAGAAAAAGGAGGAGCTGAGGCAAGGTAGACGACATAGGAGGAATATTGCGCTGTCCACACCACGATTCAAAAAGACGCCATACCCGCACATATGCTAGAGAGGTCGTCGGCCTTTTAGAGTGAAGTAAGCTGTCTACAACGGAATCTGCATAGCCTTTGCGCTTTAAGCGAGCCCTCTCAAGAGCCAAGCAGTAAGTAAGAAGCAATCCACCCTGGGCATGAGAATCGGTCCCTGATGCAACAGACTGATGCGAATCGGAAGAGGCCAAGGTGGAGCTATGAGAAGCCGAACTAGATCGGCATACCAGGGACGACGAGGCCAATCCGGCGCAATGAGAATCACCATCCCGCGGTGGTGCGCAATCCGCTGGATGCCTCGACTCAACATTGGCCAAGGAGGAAAAACGTACAAGAGAGAGTCTAGTGGCCACGGTTGAACGAGAGCATCGAGCCCCTCTGACATGTGTTCTCTGCGTCTGCTGAAGAACCGGCTAGCCTTGGCATTGGTGTACGTCGCCATCAGATCCATCACCGGCTGCCCCCAACGCAAAGTCAGCTCGTGATAAACTGCCCCGTTCAGTTCCCATTCCCCGGGATAGAGGACATTGCGGCTGAGATAATCGGCTTGCACATTCTCCTTGCCAGCGACATGTGCTGCTGATATCGCTAGGAGATTGGATTCTGCCCAAACCATCAATTCCTGACATTCGGACAGGAGGGCGAGAGACTTGGTGCCGCCTTGCCGATTGATATAAGCAACTGTCACTGCATTGTCGGAGAATATCTTGACCGCAGTTCCCTTGAGCAAGTCCGCGAAGTGCAGTAGGGCGAGACGAGCTGCGCGCAGTTCCAGTCGGTTGATCGACCACGAACTCTCCTCGGGGGACCAAGAACCCTGAGCGATGTGCGCCTGACAATGAGCTCCCCAGCCCGAGAGACTGGCATCTGTGGTAACCAACACCCACGAGGGCTCCTGCAAGGGAATCCCCGCCGTAAGATGTTCCGGAACTAACCACCACTCCAGACTGTGCCGCACATGTTCCGGACAGGAGAGGCGCTGCGAGAGTGGGTGAAGCTGTGGCGACCATCGGGAAAGTAGGGCCTGCTGCAAGGGTCGCATGTGTGCTTTGGCCCACGGGACTAGATCCAGTGCCGCCGCCATGGACCCCAAGAGCTGCAAATACGTCCACGCCGACGGAGCTGGTAGATTGAGAAAGGCTTGTACTTGTTGCAAAAGTTTCTCCACCTGCAGTTCGGGCAAAAAGACCGCCCCTCGCGCTGTGTCGAAAAAGGCTCCGAGATAAGTCAGCTGTTGCACCGGTACCAAATGACTTTTGGAGTGATTGATCACCCAACCGAGCTGTTCGAGAAGCTGAACTACGCGAGCTGTCGCCGCCACGGAAGCCAACCGAGAATCGGCCCGGATCAACCAATCGTCGAGATACGGATGAACCCGGATACCCTCCTTTCGAAGCGCCGCTGCCACAACCACCATCAGCTTTGTGAACATTCGTGGAGCCGTCGCGAGACCGAACGGCAAGGCGCGAAACTGGAAATGCCCCATCGGAAGGGCAAAACGTAAATATCGCTGATGAGATTGTCTGATGGGAATATGAAGATAAGCCTCTGTGAGATCTATGAACGAGAGAAACTCTCCCGGCTGTACCGCCCGAATCACTGTGCGCAAGGTTTCCATGCGAAAGTGCGGCACCCGCAAAGTACGGTTTACACCTTTGAGATCTAGCACGGGACACAAAATAGATCGAGTATCGACCGCAGCCGTATTGGTCTAGCGGCACGGGAACGATCGCTCGCAGCTGTAAGAGATGGAAGAGCGTGTCCGAAATGGCCTGCATCTTTAGACCAGGCGCACAAGGAGACATGACAAAGGCGGGTGTTAAAGGGCAGGCGAAGTCTAGAGCATAGCCCTTCTGAATTATTTCCAAAACCCATTTGTCTGACGTGATTACGGTCCAAGCTGCTAGAAAATTCTGCAGGCGCCCTCCTACAGGAACTAACGGCTGGACCAGCCGACCTTCATTGCGGCTTTTTAACTGAAGGTTGAGAGGCCGTGCCGTAAGACCTGCCAAAACCTCTGGCTCCCCGAAAGGACTGACCACGAAAACCGGACCGTCCCCTAGAATAGGGCGCAAAGCGCGCTCCACGAAATCTACTGGAGTCCCGCGTGGAGCCTCGAAGAGTTCCAGTACCTCTCAGCGGCTTAGGCCTATCCTCAGGCAACCGACCGCCTTTTGAGTCGCCTAAATCTTTCACAATTTTTTCCAAGGCTTCCCCAAAAAGCAACTTTCCCTTAAAGGGCAGTTTACTAAGGCGGACCTTCGAGGAAACATCTGCCGACCAGTTACGCAACCAGAGGAAACGCCTGGCAGCTACCATAGAGGCCATGGTTTTGGCTGCAATTCGCAGCAAATCATAAAAGGCATCCGCCGTATAAGCAGCGGCCGATTCTAACTTTGCATTGTCTGGAACTTCAGAAGCGGACTCCCCTGCCGCATCCCCCTGCAACCATCTAATGGACGCACGAGAAACATAAGCTCCACAAACTGCCACTTGCAGCGCCAAAGCGCTAGAATCAAAAGCCTGCTTGAGCAGAATTTCCAATTTTCTATCCTGGAGGTCCTTAAGCGCTGCTGCTCCTTCTACAGGGATGGTAGTCTTCTTAGTCACCGCAGAGGTCTTTAAAAATGGTGGCTTGCTCATTTAGAACGCATGCGCGGCGTTCTTAGCCTGCCCGAAGAAGATACGGGTGATTAGAAGGTTGAAGTTTGTGAGCTGCGATACCGTCAGATTATTAGGGACTTTGCCTTTCCTTTTACATACAAGGTTTGGCAAGTTTGTGTAAATCACTTTTGAATAAAAGAAAAAAGAAGAAAAAGAACCGGAGGACTGTGAAGCCTGGAGACAGACTACAACATTTATTGAGCTAAGTTCATTTTTTCTTATTGAACTATTGAATCATTGGCCACAGTTTTATGGGTCTTTTAGTACTCCTACAAGCCGTTGATGTAATGCCCTTGCACATTCAAGAAACATATACAAAGTTTCTGTATGAGATAGTGCTATGTGGGCAATTTTCTGAGGCTTAAGGAGCGACACAAGTAAAATTGCAGAATAGTGATACTCAAGTGAATTGTTGAATGAATTTTGGTTGAAGTTGGTAACTTTTATCATTCACAAAATACGGCCGTTTGGTGGTTACCGCAGAGACCAAGGCATCCACCTTTGGCATGCGTAATAAATCTCTTTCTTCCTGCGGCAGGGGGTACAGGCGCGAGCTAAGGCGCGGCCTCCTCGCAGAGTAGCTTCGGGACACTCCCATTCAGAATCAATCATTTGTCTAATCACCCGATGCATGGGAAAACAACGTTGCTGGGTCTTAAACCCCTGCAACAAAGGATCTTCCAAAGGTTCCTGAGAGGAAGAAGGAAGAAGCAGGTGCAGAGCCGCCAGAGATTGTGAAATAAGAGCTGCCAGCTCCTCTTTACGGAAGACCCTGAAAACATTAGGATCCTCTCCAGGGGCAATTTCCCCTTCCTCCAATTCCTCTGGATCCTGATCTAAGCTTGTCTCTGCTAGACCCTCTGTGTCTCCCTGACCGAGTAGAAGAGAATCTTGGGAAATAAAAGGATCCAACGGATCTTTAAGAAAGTCCTTAGTCTTAGAAGATCCCTCTCCAGGATCCTCTGTGCCCTGCAAACTAGGTGGTAGTGCCACAGGAGTGGGAAGCGCTGCAGACTGATCAGGCTGTGTAGACTTAAGTAAAAAAGCCCTGTGCATCGCCAAGATAAATTCGGGCGAAAAAAAGGAAGTCATGTCTTCCTGAGCCTCTAAATTGGAACGTGCAGGCTTATCTGTAGGAACGGCTTCCTTAGAAGACTTAGTCTTTCTTTTGTGCGGCCGGGGCTGCTCTGCAGGAGACCCGACCGGCGCCGACAAAATGGCCGCTTTTCCCGCCTTTTCGGCGGGCAAAGATGGCTCTTCTATTTTATTTACCGGCTTGTCTGCCATTCTGAAAAAAGTATGGAAAAAGAAAGAACCCGAGCCTGAACAAAACTGACGGCGCTGAATAATGAACGGCACAGCCAAAATAGTCCGATGGCAGAATGACGTGCAGAACCGGATCGGGACCGAAAAAATAAAATAAATTAAAGAAAACGAAATCAGCAAAGACTCACCAAAGAGAAGAGAGCAACCCCTGAGTACACCATGCAGTCCCGCTGCTAGCGGGAAGCAGGCAACAGTGGCAGCGTTTGCGGCAGAGATATAACTGGGGCTCCCAGAATCACTCTGCCGACCGAGACGGAGAGGGTGAATTAGGCAGGCTCTGCCTCACACCGCAAGAGCATGACTCACTCGACGTCTCATATTTCTTTAAAGCAGTAGCGTCCCAAAAAAAACTGACACAAGGACTCAAGAAGAAAATCAGCCCTGCTAGAGCCAATATATTTTGTTGAAAAAAAACAAAGAACTATAAGCAGAAGGATTGTAGGTGAGGGAGAACTAGAGATTCGATCCTCTTTAGCTGCTGAGGACTGAAAGACTGCTGGGTTACCCTCAGGGGGAGTGGCTTCACCTCTCAAGAAAGCTTGAAGTCTTCAGTCCTCAGCTGCTATAGAGGATTGACAACCCTACCTGTCCCTGGACTGGCCCGGAGAAGCGATAAGGAAGTTCTCTTTGTTCTCTGTACAAGCTGTTATAATGTACACCGCTTTGCCCCGGTGAAAACGGTATAAAAATCCAGCCAAATAAATAAAATAAAATAAGCTGAAAGGTGAACCTGCTGGGGAGGCCAAAAGTGCAAGGCCAATCTCTTGTTACATTTTCCCATGCATAGAACAACAAGTTGCCAATATTATGTCCAACCACTTCAAATCAGCATCCTACCACTCCCACCCTTCCCAATATTATATTTAGCTTTGCTCCCTCCCCCCCCCCCCTTTTCAGGTTCTGCTCCCCCTTCCTCATCGGCACCACACAGACTCAACTAGCCATTCACCATCTCTCCAAAACAGTTGCTACAGTAACCGACCGATCAGATTCTCTCTACTAGTTCTTCTCTACAATGACTGTCCAAATTCAATGCCTCTTTAACAAAAGAAAAAAGAACCACAGCAGATCCAGAGCCCTATCTGAGATCTCTATCTGGATCTTACCACTTCACACAGGGAGCAGCTACTCATCTTCTATTCATCTCTCTCCTGCAACATCATTTTTAACAGAAACAGTATACAAGTTTATCATGCAACTGCATCACAGGGAGATTACGTGACTTACTCTAAGTTACATAAAATGGTGGGTAAAGGAAAAGAACCAGGGCCTCTAACCCACGCACTACATCATTTATTATTTATTTATTTATTTATTTATTTAAAGTCTCTTTTATACCGCGCTATTCAGCATCAGCGCGGTTTACAATAAACAGTGAACATACACATTTCCAATAGTACTTTGTGTTTACATATGAACAGGATAATCAACTTGGCTAACAGGGTAACTATGTACAACCATAAAATATACAATATATACAATTTGTAGGCTGATCATGTGTTTGTGTGGTTTTAGACAGTAGTGATTTGGGTGGATTCGGCAAATCATAGGTCTGTTGCACTGCCATAACATGCAGCAAATTAAGTACCAGTGCACAGCACAGTGGAGACAAGACTATAACAACAGAGCTCCAATTCCATACTCTGCGCTGCACACAAGTTAAGTCTGCACAATGTACTGCAAACAGCAGATTTTGTACTCAACTCCATTACACAGTTCTTTCCCGCCCCTCCAGTTGCAGCACTGCTTAGCATTTCCCCAGTGGATGAAATGAGTGTAAAATGGAGGGAGCAGGAAGAAGCACCAGCAGACTCCAGCCCAGCGCTCCATCAATTAACACAACAGAAATTCCTAGGAGGGGGAGGAGCAGGAGTGCAACAAGATCAAAGACAGCTTTCAGCTATAACAGGCACTGCTTTCTCCAAGATGCAGCTCAAAAACACAATCTCTTATTTCAAACAATGAGTGTGTCTTGTAGCCCCTCCCCCAAACACGGATACATGGTACAAGCCAGAGAATGGAATCACATGGTCCACAATTAATGGAGTCTGCCACTTCTGCTACACTTAGTACTCATCACTATCTGTTCTTAATATAACACAACTTATTGCAGTTGATGAATGCTATGAACAGAGAGCCATTCGGTAACCAGGAGCTGAAGGAATCTTACAACCAACAGTCTCAGGATAAGAAGTCACAGTTCACCAGCTGCAGTCAGAGATCCTGAACAATTAGATAACTGGCAACACATTCAGAAAGCCTGGCAAAATGCCCCCCATCCTTTTTGTCATAACTGCCACTACATGGAATTTTTATCACTGGGTTCTGCCAGAAACAGGTTCAGACTCTTTATTCCAAGGTATCTGACTGGTCTTCTCTATTTGCTTCATTTAATGAATTGCAATTTCTGATGTTACCAGGACAGAGAGAAGGGAAGACAAAGTGTGGCAAAATGAACAAAGCACCATCAGAGGAAAGTCAGGCCCACAGATGACCTCATTCCTGTCTGTATTCCAGCATGAATCATTTTTCCAAGCACTTGTGCTTGCAAACTAATCATGCTCACAGTCTATTCTTAGGAAGTTGAACAGATTCAGAGTGTGGGGGGAATGTTCCCTGAGAGAGGAAGCTGCACAAGGCCTACACACCCTTCCACAGACTAACAGAATGTTTTTTTAAATATAGAACTCTCCACCACAAAGAATCCTAGCTTAAACTACTGTAATCCATTCTAATCCCAAATCTCTCAGCTCAACACAATCACCATCTCTGAAACCTATAGGCATGTGGACAAGGTTACCATGTGCACACAGCTCAAGGACGGGCACTCTTTCCTCAAGCCAGTGCATTCAGAAGACCAATAGCCACTGTAATCCATTCATGAAGTATGCAATAATCTAATCCAAATGCCATCTGCACCAACAAGAACTGGAATCCTTCAGGTAGTGAAAAATAAATTCAGATACTTTCAGCAGAATTCCAGTGATCGCTCAGCATCCCACTCATCCTACCAGTTTTATGCACCTGCTACCTAGATACTCCAGCCTACAGAAGACTCCATTAATACTGGTTACCTCTGAAAAAACTGAATTACAAGAGTCATTCAAATTACCACTGGTGTTACTAAAAATAAAAGTTAAAAAAAATCTATAGTTTTTATAGTCTCAATATTTCGCAAATACAGAAAGCAAGCATCCTCTATGAATTAAAGTTTTACTACTAAGTCATTATGTTTGAATTTCTTGCTGCAGTTTCACTGTAACTGCCATAAAACCCAATGGGAACACATTTGGAACATTTTAAGAGACTGACATTGTGATTACTTGCAGAACTTTAAAGCTACTAACTTTGCAGGAAGATCTGTGACTAGCGGAAGGTCATTCTTGGCTCTTGCTATCATTCTGAACTATTTATTGCACAGTGCAGAGCACAGCTTTCCTTTAATCCTATGGAGATATATTACTGTGTCACAATCAACTTGAAGCTGTTAAAGAGAAAGACCTCATAAGGACATTTCTTAGGGGTCTGGGGAGGAGGAATCTGAATAGTTGATTTTAAGCTTGCAAGAAAAAAGGAAGACGAAAGGGATGTACAGTCATCCCTCGTTTATCGCGGTTAATCAGTTCCAGACTCTACCGCAATAAGTGAATTTCCGCGAAGTAGGATTCTTTATTTATATCCAAGAGTTTTACCTTCTCCTGGATGGTAAGCATCTTCCTCCGGCGCTTAGTTTCATCATCAGAAGACTTAGAAGAAGCAGCACGTTTAGACGACATCGTGGGGTTTAGATAAAGGCCTACAGTCCATACGTACAGTAATTTTAATTGTAATACAGGGGTGTATAATTGACTCAGACAACCGAGCGTGCGCTGTATCATTTTTACTCTCAATTAACTTTTTAATGAATATACATGTATTTGAAAAAACCGCGATAGAGTGAAGCTGCGAAAGTCGAAGCGTGAAGTGACAAGGGACGACTATATAGGCAAAATTGAACATGTGCTCTCAGGAAATCCGTCTCTCACATAAAAGACTATTCTACTCAGGGATGGAAAAAATTTTTGAAAAAGCAATGTTGCTTACCTACTAACAGAGGTTCTCTGTAGACCAGTTTGACAAACCCCAGGCACCAGGTCACCATGGTGACTAAAATATCAGGCCTGAAGTTTGCAGGGAGAGCACAAGAGTTGTAGCACACGTCTAGGGGCTGCACAAATCTACTGGGACAGTGTAAAACTATCAGTGGGCAATGACGGCACAATCGTCATCAGGGCAACTGGAAGCGGCAGATAGCTGTCAAGGTCTTAGCAGTGGCAACAGTGAGCAGGACATGATCTTGAGGCAGTGGCTCCACGATGGCCCAGGTCTTTCTGGGCCAGCGTGGTGTGATTAAGATGATTCAAGCTTCATCCATGCAAATCTGCAACATCTTCAATATTAGCAGAAATCCAAGCAGGATTGATTTTACCGGCAGCGAGCAGAGCCTAATCTTGAGGCAGCAGCAGTGAGCAGGGCCCAATCATGAGGCAGCGGTGGACAGAATGACTGATCTTGGTGGCAGTGAGCACCATTAAATCTCAGCCACAGCAGTAATCAGGCCCGAATCGAGGCAGCAGCAGTGGCTCACTTTGGCTTTTTGTAACTCTCAGGCAGCAGCATTTAAGTAGGATCTTTGATAATAATTTTAAGCTGATCTATTTTAGAGGATTGAGGTGTGCTGCTGTGGGGGGGAGAGGTTGAGTGCAAATTCATCTGAAAGAGGCTGCTGCAGAGGGGGAAAATTGAGCAGAGAGGCTGCTGTGGGGTGAGATGGCTCCTAAGAAAATTTGTCAAGGCCTGCTGCAGATAGAAGGAAAATACGTACAGCCACAGTTGATGGTGATGTCATTCGATGAAGCCTCTGTACCTGCAGCCCTCCTCCAGCCTATGACACGTTTTTTTAGATTTCTGAGCCTATGTTACTGTTCTTGCTCTTTCCTGAAGACTCACTGTCACGGACTGCAATTCTCAGACTGTAGCACAGCTACAAAGGTGATGGCAAGCACCTGGATAATGGGTTTCATCTCTGATTCAGATGACTGTTCTTTATCTTTTTTTTTATCTTTTGAGGGAGAGGGAGAGGGGGGAGGGATAGTATGGCTTCATTTCCCTGCTGTCTATAAAGAAACCCTGTTACAGCGCTTTCTCCATAGACAAACAGGGCAATGCAGGCAGGCACACTTGATGGTGAATCCGGGGCTGAGGGCCGCTGTCCTAGCTGATTATTTTAACAGCCCAAGGATTAGAAGGGTGGAAGAAAAGATAAGATAATGGTTCCAGAGAAAAGAGATTCCCAAGTACAGCTTGTCCAAAAACTGCGTCCTGGGCAGTAGGTTGGTCCAAGCAGTAATGCTTTACAAATATGTGAGCTGAGGACTATGTGGCTGCTCTACATATCTCCTGAATGGAAGCAGTTTGAAGATGAGCGACTGAAGTTGCTTATGCACTGAGCTGATGAGCAGCAACATGACCCCATGAGCCACATGTAGCATAACTATATTTATTTATTTACATTTTATTCTATACCGTACTATTCAACATCAGTGCGGTTTACATGAAACATAAAACTTACACATTGCCTTGGCGGATCTGTGCTTACAAGGAACAGGTACTAAAACTTGGATAACTGGGGTAACTATTTACATCTAGGCGTCATGGGAAGTCGTATCTCGCTAATCGTAGTTCTGGGTGTCTTGTAGGTTTGGATTCAATTGTACGGCCCCGATTATATACAGTCTGCTATCCAATCAGACAAAGTCTGCTTTGAGGCTGGTTTGCAAAGGTCATTTGAATTAAATGTCACAAATAGCTGAATCATTTTCCTTAATTTCTCTAATGCATAGAAATAATAGAGGGCATGCCTGCCATCCAGCATGTAAAGCAAGAATTCCAACTGATCATTCCAAAGACTTTGTAAGAACACTGGTAGGATTACCAAACTAGGAGAAACTTTGTATGGGTATGGAGGACTACTCAATTGTGATAAAATTGGGAACAAGGAGGGTAATGAACAAGTGCTTTAGTACGGCGAGACCAAGTGTCTCAAAAGGTGCTAGCATAAGCTGTGCAAGAAAAACATTGAGGTCCCATGCTGGCAAAGATGGTCTTGAATGGAGGTTTAAGTTCATGAGCTCTCTCATAAACCTCGAGATGAGAGAAACTGTGGAGAGGGATTTTACATCAATGCAATTGTGATGAGTTGCTATGGCTGCAAGGTGGACTCTAAAAGAATGATGTTTTCAAACCAGAGTTCGACAGATGATGAAGGTATGTGAGAATCTGTGTAGGAAGACGGATGAAAGGATATTGCTAGTGGACTGTAAACCAGTGAATAAATCTCATTAATTTTAGTTCATATGACCTTCTTGTTCAAGGCTTCTTGGAAGCTAACAGGATTGCTTTCACTCCACTTGGAAGGGAGAGACTGTCAAATCATTAACCATTCAACTTCCAAGTCATCACTGATGAGCTTTTGAGGTTGGGATGATTTGAGTCTCTTGCCTGACTTAAGAGCAAGTAATGGTGCCCCAGAGGCTGGGGTGGGGGGGGGGGGTGTAGACAGGGTAAGCAGATGGTAAAACTAGGTCTGTCTGGGCCATCACGGTGCAATTATAATAATTCAAGCTTCATCCATGCAAATATTCTGCAACATCTTCAGTATTAGCGGGAACAGGGGAAAAACATAAAGAAAGTATATGATCCATGAAAAGGCGAATGTGTCATGTGCAATTCTTAATGAGCTCAGACAAATCAACTCCTTCCTGGGTGTCTACTCTATTGCAGATTTTGGCATCATCTGCAAAGAGGCAAACATTACCCAAAAGCCCTTCCGCAATATCATTAAAAAAGATGTTAAAAAGAATCAGACCAAGGAAAAAGACCACTTCAGTACTCCACTGGTAACCTCCTTCTCCTCAGAGTGAGCTCCATTTACCTGTACCCTTTGTCACCTCCCATTCAACCAATTTCTAACCCAAGCAGTAACTTTAGGGTCCATCCCTAGGGTGCTCAGTTTGCTTGTAAGTCGCCTGTGCGGAACGGTGTGAAAGGCTTTATTGAACTCTTAATACACCACATCTAGGGCTTTCCCTCAGTCCAACTCCCTGGTCACCCAGTCAAAGAAATTAATCAGATTTGTCTGACAAGACCTGTCTCTGGTGAATCCATTGGACTCCAGAAACCTCACTATTTTCTCTTTTAGCAGTGTTTAAAATAGTTTACTCACCACAGAGGTTAACCTAACCAGCCTGTAGTTTTCAACCACATCCTTACTTCCGCTTTTATGTAAAGGGACCATATGCGCCTCTCTCCAGTCCTATGGCACCACTCCCGACTCCAAAGAGGCATTATAAAGGTCAGTCAATGGAGTTACTAGAATGTCCCTAAATTCCTTCAGTATTCTCACATGTATCCCATCTAGTCCCATCGCTTTGTCTACTTTTAGTTCAGCTAGATCCTCACGAACACAGTCTTCTGAAAAGCATTTGAGATGCCCCTAGCTTCTGTTCCGGTTTGTGGGTGTTTTCTGAGGTCCTGCTCTCGACACTTCATCTGTGAACACAGAACAGAAATATTTGTTAAGCAATTCCGCTTTCTCATCAGCTTCTACATATTCTTCCCCTTCACCCTCGGGTCTGACAATACCACTTTTGCCCTTTCTCCTCTCACTAATATATCTGAAAAAGGTCTCATCCTCCCATTTTATTGCATTGGCTATTTCTTCTTCTTTTTGTATCTTTGCTTTCTTGACTGCTTCAAAAGCCTAAGTTTTTTCCAAACATAGCTGCCTGTCTTCCTCTTTCTGTGATCTCTTGTATTTCATGAAGGCCTCCCTCCTTTTTCTTTACCTTTTCAGCTACTTCTTTTGAGAACAATAGCGGCCTCCATTTCCTTTTACATTTATTTACTTTTCTAACAAAAAGGTTTGTTGCCCTTAAAATATCCCCTTTCAGTTTTGCCCACAGTTTTCTACATCCCCCAGCTGTTCCCATCCCACTAACGACTCCTTGATATATTAGTCCATCTTAACAAAGTTAATTGTCCTAAAGTCTAAGACCCTCGCTCTTGAATGGATTTTATCAGCCCTAGTCCTAATACTAAACCATACCATCTGCTGATCACTGGATGGAGAAGATCTCCCACTATAACATCAGAAACACTTTCACCATTGGTAAGCACCGTCCAGTATGGACCCTTCACGTGTGGGTTCTGTTAACAGCTGCCTGAATAGAGTTTCCTGTAAAGAATCCAGGATCTCCTTACTTCTAGATGACACCGCAGCAGGGGTGTGCCAATCAACATCTAGCATATTGAAATCCCCTATCAGTAGCACTTCCCCTTTCCTGCCACCACTGCATATGTCTTCTATTAAATCTCCGTCCACCACTTCTCCCTGTGAGGAAGGCCTCTATATCACAATGCAAATGGATTTCTCTTTCCCTCTTTCTAGTTTAACCCACAGTGCCTCCTCTCTCCCTTTGAAGCCCTCTAATTCTATATCTTTAATATTACTTTTTACATATAGTATCACTCCTCCTCCCCTTCTTCCTACCCTGTCCTTTCTGTATAAAATATAGCCCGGTATAACTGCATCCCAGTCATGGCTGTCCGTGAACCATGTCTACCTAAATCGCCACTAAGTCCACGCCAGTCTCTCCCATTAAAGCCTCAACACCTGGGATCTTATTTCCATTGCTACGGGAACACCCCTTTCCAGATGTCATCCCTTTTACCCATTTCTATAAAGGTATTTAATGTTTCACTTACCTGGAGGCTTTCTTCACCCATCCCCAACAAAAGGCCCTCTTCAGTAGGTTAGCCAGTCTGCTACTGAATACAAAAGGTCCTTTCAACAGAGCGAATCAACTATTGAGTATCAAAAAAAACGCTCCACTACTCAACTTGACAAGTTGAGTAGTGGAGCATTTTTTTTTTATACTCAATAGTCTGCTACTGAAGACATGTCAACCTTTTTTTGGACAGATGGACGCCATTTATTTATTTATTTATTTAACAGTTTTTATATACCGCACTATTTATCATCAGTGCGGTTTACATCAAACAACATACTACCTAGACAGAAAAAAATAACTGACATAGGTTTACAGATAACAGGGAATATAAACTGGGTATGAACAGGGGAGAACTATATACATTTAAACTGATAACTTTTTGGTCTTCTATTTACATAAAAGCAGCACTTTTGCAAGGCTATCATCTCTGTTCTGGATTACGGTTGAGTGAGAGTCAGTAAGCTACGGTCAGTAAGGTACGTTGAAGTGCAGAGTGAATAGGTAGTGCTTAATAGTCTTTCTAAATTGTATGATGTCCCTGATTGATCTGATGCTGGGGGGGAGTTTGTTCCAGCATTTGGGGGCATAAGATACATCATTCCATGGTTCAGGAAACCAAAACGCTCTTGATGACACCATCCATGCAGCCACACATTCATCTCCAGGATGAGAGCTTTTCTACCTCGGCCTTTACCCTCAACAGGGAGGATTGAAGAGAACACCACCAGCGCATCTATCTGCTTCACCATCTGTCCTAGAGCCATGAAGTCAGAGGGATACCTGGCAGTTGTGTCGACATGGATGACAAAGACATTCATCTTTGATTCTCACCTTTGATGGAAAAGCTGATTGACTACTTTCCCAGTTGAGATATATCATTCATGTGGGTCCTGTTGGCAACTGAGAGAATCCACTACCTGATTTTGCTGCCCAAGCAGATAAACTGCTTGCACGGAAGCTTGAATTGAACAAGCTAAGCACAAGATTCTGGTTGCTGGTGAGCCACCAGAAGGAATCTGTGCAACCACAGAAAAACGATGTGTCAGCAATCAGAGCTTCTGCTGTTAAATGGAGAGACTGAGGTAAAATTCCAAAACTTGTCCACGTTATATTTGTCCCAGCCATCTGTTAAAGTTCACTGCTTTGCTGCTTTTTTTTTTTTAAAGAATAAAATTCCCTCGAGAGAACTGAGGCAGAAGAGACGGGGCTGAGAACAGAGTTCGCAGATTAAGTCAAAGAAGAATTCCACTCAATGACAACAGGTTTTCAGGGAAGAGCAAGAACAGGGACACAGGCTCAGAGATTATCTTAAAAAAAAAAAAACTTTGCATTGGCTGGAAGAGGGCTCCAGACACAAAGGCTTACCAAGTGTGCCTGCAACTACCTGCAAGAGGACTGTGAAAAACTGCAAGAGGACCGTGAAAAACTGGAAGACTGGACGTCCAAATGGCAGATGAAATTTAATGTGGACAAGTGCAAAGCTATGCACTTAGGGAAGAACAATCCAAATTATGGTTACATGATGCAACTACATTAGGAACCACCACCCAGGAAAAGGATTTAGACGTCATCATGGAAAATATGTTGAAACCCTCTGCCGAGTGTGCAGCAGCAACCAAGAAAGCAAATAGAGTGCTAGGAATCATAAAGGAAAGGAATAGAGAATAAAACTAAGGATATTATAATGCCTCTGTATCATTCCATGGTGTGACCGCACCTTGAATATTGTATGCAATTCTGGTCGCCACATCTTAAAAAGGATATAGCAGTATTAGAAAAGGTACAAAGAAGAGCAACAAAAATGGTAGAGGGGATGGAAGGAGAGGCTTAAAAGGTTAGGGCTCTTCAACTTGGAAAAGAGACAAATGAGGGGCCATATGATAGAGGTCTATAAATTAATGAATGGGGTGCAACAGGGAAACATAGGTTGGTTGTTTACTCCTTCAAAAAGTAGAAAGGAGAAAGACTAGGAGAAACTCAATGAAGCTACAATGTAGCCCATTTAGGACTAATACTCGTACGAGAAAAACAATTTTCACTCAACAAGTAATCCAACTCTGGAATTCATTACAGTAAAAGCTGTTAGTATAGCTAGGTTTTAAAAAGATTTGGACATGTTTCTGGAGGAAAGTCCATAAACCTAAAGAGGATCCGGGAAATCCACTGGTTATCACGGGATTAGCATTGTGGAATTTGTGTACCTTTTTGGGAACCCGACAGGTACTTGTGATTTAGATTGGCCACTATTGGAAACAGTATACTGGGCTTGATGAAACAGTATGACATTTCTTAAGTATTATATGAAGACTGTGGAAGGAAGGCTGTGACTTCCTTTGCTCTCCCCTTTCTGCATTTCTCCTCCCTTTGAGTCCACCCCCACCCCAACTGTTTCTCCCCCTTTTATCCCTCTTGCTTCTAGTTTAATATGGCCTACAGTGTCATCTCTCTGGCCTGAGTCTATATGTGACTTTCTGGCCTCTTTGCCCCAGACAGGCTAAGTATCCTACCCAGGCTGCTCAAGTGGGTATTATTTATATTAAACAAATGGAGAAAGCATGCTCATGGAATTCTTTCCAACCACTCAGTGTGTGTCAACATCTTCTGAATGTGCGCACAATTGTGTGTCTTTGGTTTTTTTTATTTTTTTGTGTGTGTATATATGTTTGTGGGTTGGTATGTCTGTGCATTTTGTATGTTACTACATATGTGTGTGTGTGTGTGTGTGGTCATTCTTGTATCTGCATGTGAAAGCTTATATGTATGTGTCTGTGGGTGGGGTAGATGTGTATGTTTGTTCAGTGTGTGTCTAAACGGAAGAGGCAATAAGAGGAGGAATGTCTGACAAGTATAATTGCATAATTGCTATGTTACTGTCAATCAGTGTTCATATGCTGCTGCTGCTATAACTGCTTTTCCTAGAGAAAGCATAGTTGCTTACATGTAATGGGGGCTCTCCGTAGACAGCAGGGGTATGCAGTCACACTCCACAGTGTTGTCTGCTGACAGTACCAATGTCAACTCTCCCTCAGCTCAGAGACATCCTATGGACTTATCCGAGCATGCACACATCTTCCCGCCTCACCATCCCACTTTGCATCCATTCAGTTTATCTCAGAGCAGGCAAGCATAACGCTGAAGGCATTTAGAAAACCCAGAGTAGATACAGAAGAAGGATCTATCGACGACAGGATAGGACTGGTAGAGCTGAGTCTGCATGTTGAAAAATGCCCACTACTTGCGTTGTGGGTTGATTATATTTGTTGGTGTATTGAAATTTTCTTTTTTTTTTCTTTTTTTTAGAAACATAGAAACATGACGGCAGAAAAAGACTACAAGGCCTATCTAGTCTGCCCTTCCATATCAACTACAATAGCCCCCTTTTTATCTTTAGAGATCCTCTGTGTTTGTCCCATGCTTTTTTGAATTCAGATATTGTCCTCATCTCTACCACCTCCACAGGGAGACTATTCCATGCATCTACCACTTTTTCCGTAAAGAAATATTTCCACATATTTACTACTAAGTCTATCCCCTTTCACCCTCATCCTGTGTCCCCTCATAGCAGAGCTTGTTTTCAATCAAGAGAGAGACTCTCATCCTGTGCATTTATGCCACGGAGGTATTTAAACATCTCTATCATATCTCCTCTATCCCGCCTTTCCTCTAAAGTACACATATTAAGATATTTGGGCCCGATATTCTTCTGGGCAGGCAATGCACCGCATCGGCATATAGCCCTGCCCACCAACCCTTAAACCCAGATATTCAATGCCAGGGTCAAATGCGGCCCTGGCACTGAATATCTGGGTATCACCGCACAACCCGAAGCCGCTGAAGCTAACCAGGCAGCAGCGATATTGCATGCTGCCTGGTTAGCGCTTGCACCGTAAAGATCTCCTCGCCTATTTTTTCAGTGCAGAGCACTAACAGGACAGCATGCATTATTGCTGCTGCCTGGTTCTCATGCCCCTGCTTCCGCTCCGCCTCGGAATGCCCCTGACACACCCCAATGCTAGCCAGATAGCATCGGGGCATGTAGGGGACATAGAAGGGGATATTCAACAACACTACCCAGGTAGTGTCAAATATCAGACTCTTTAAGTCTGTCCTCGTATGCTTTATAACAAAGACCACTAATCATTTCTTTTTTCCCTGTCATAAGTCATTTTCTTCCTTATATTTTTTAATTGTTTTTTTTTTGTTTGTTTCTTTTGAGGGGATGGTGGGTGGGCGAGCGAGTGTGGCTGCATATCCTTGCTGTCTACAGAGAACCCCCATTACAGGTAAGCAACTCTATGCTTTCTCCGTCAACAAGCAGGGGGATGCAGGAACACTCCATGGCGAGTCCAGAGCTGAGGGCCGCTTGAAGATCTGACCATGGTTGCGGCCCGGCTGAAAGCTGGGAGGTTGAAGGAAATAAGCAAATAGGTTGCGGGGGGACAGCCTAGCCAAAGGCAAGGTCACTGGCTTAAGATCGATCCAAGCTGCAGTGCTTCGTGAAAGTGTGCACAGATGACCATGTAGCAGCACTGCAGAAATCTTGAGGAGACATAGCAGCTAAATTAGCCACAGTTGCTGCTGTGGCTCGGAGACTGTGAGGTCCCACCGTCCAGGAGGCGTGCGACCCACCTGAAGCTGACAGAATGAAATACAGTCTGCAATCCAGGAGAAAATGGTCTGTTTAGATGCAGACTTCCCCAGGTTGCTAGAATTAAAGGTGTCAAACAGATGGGAAGACTGACAGAGCTATTTGGTGGCTTGTAGATAGTAAAAGCAAAGCTCGTTGGCAGTCCACAGAATGCAGTGCTTGTTCAGGTAAGTCAGGCTGTGCTGCTGGGAAAAAACACAAAAGGAGCACAATGGATTGGTTGAGATGAAAACTGGAGAAAATCTTAGGTAGGAACTTGGGATGGATTCGCAAGAAAACCTTTTTGTGAAGAAACTGGGTATGTGGAGAGTAGTGGACGAGAGCTTGTAGCTCGCTCACATGGCATGCAGAGGTAACAGCAACTAGGAAGATGGTTTTCCAAGTGAGATGATTCAAGGAAGCGGACCCCAGAGGTTCAAAGGGGGCTTTCATGAGCTTGGAGAGAAGAATGTTGAGATCCCATGCTGGAACAGGTTTCAGAGGAGATTTGGTGTTCATTAAGCCTTTCGTGAAACGACTAACTAGCAGATGCATGGAAATGGGTTTGCCATCTTCATGCTGATGGGTCACTGCAATAGCAGAGAGATGGTAGAGAACGGACGAAGTCTGAAGTCCAGAGTTGGAGAGGTGGAGGAGATAGGTGAGGATGTGCCTAAAAGAGCACAAAACAGGATCAAGACCTCATAGTGCAGACCAGTAGGAGTCCATTTACGTTGGTATGAGCATTGTGTAGAAGGTCGGCAAGATGCCTGGAAAATAGCTTGAATAGCGGCTGGCATGGGTTGAACAGCAGTCAGCCAGCCACTCAGTTTCCAAGCTGCTAGGATTAGTGAATGTGGGTTGGGGATGCAGGAGGGAGCCCTCTTGTTGTATGAAAAGGAAAGGATGAGGCAATAACAGCCAGAACCCGTGTTGTGCCATGGTGAGACATGCAGGTACGAGATCTGTATCGGCCACTGTGGAGCTATGAGGATCAGAGAAGCTTTGTTGATGCAGGCCTTGAGGAGGATCCGAGGAATGAGGGAAATGCATAAATGAGGCGGTTCATCCAGGAAATCAGGACGGCATCCACTGCCCATCTGTGCAGGTTGGAACAAAGGGAGCAGTAAAGTAGACACTTAGCATTGTCGTCTGTGGCAAAAAGATCTACTTATGGTGTCCCCCAGGAATGGAAGATGGGGTTTAGAATTGTGGGATTCAAAGACCATTTGTGCAGGTCGGGCAATGACAGAGAATCCGCTAACTGGTTCTGGGCATGGGAGGTAGACTGCACGGAGGAAGACTCTGATGGATTGAGCATAGAGCCAGGGGCAGGCAGCTTCAGAGCAGAGTTGAAGGGATCCAAAGTCACCTTGTTTGTTGATATAAAACATAGTGACTTGATTGTCAGTCTGCACCAGGAGCGATTTGTTGCGGACCCAATGTTGAAAAATATGGAGAGCACAGAAAACTGCAAGCATCTCCAGCAGTATGAAGTGTAGAGAGGCCTCTCTGTTGCGTCAATGTCCTTGATTTGTAAGATGCAAGAGATGGGGTCCCCAGCACACATGGGAAGCATCAGAAGTTAAAATGAGCTGGTGCAGCGGTTCCAGAAAAGGCCAAGAGACACATGCACATGCGAGGGTTGGGGGTCAGAGAGAGACCTCCGATGTCGAAGGAACAGAGTATGCTGGTTCCAGTTCAACTTGAGATGCCACTGGAGTTGGTGCATGTAAAGATGTGCCAACAGAACTACTTATAGTGAGGCTGCCATGTGACTCAGAAGGCATAGGATAGTGTGAGCCGAAGAACTTCAGAGACTTAGAAGTTGAGTGCTGAGCTCCTGGAGGACAATTACTCTGTTGGTTAGCAAGAAGGCTTGAGCCGTAGTGGTGTCCAATCGAGCCCCGATGAATTCCAGGACTTGACAGGGGTTAATATAAGGACTTTTGAAAGTTGATAATGAAGCTGAGATATTGCAGAAGTAAGGATGTCGTGCAGATTGATGCCTGGGTTGAGGCCTTGTCAGGTCCGGAAATGAGCCAATCGTCAAGATATCGATAAATGTAGAAGCCTTGTCTGTGCAAATGTGCAGCAGCCACCGCTAGGCACTTTGTGAAAACCCGCGAGGCCAAGGAGAGTCTGAAAGGTAGAACTTTGTATTGGTAGTGTTCTGCCTTAAAGTGAAACAGAGGTATCTCCAATGGTGAGGGTGGATGGGGACATGGGTGTAGGCATCCTTAAGATCCAGGGAAGCAAGCCAGTCGACTTGCCACAAAAGTGGGAGATAGTGGCCAGAGAAGTCGTCATTTTGAACTTTTCTCACTTGATATGGAGATTGAGCTCCCGGAGTTCAAGGATCGGTCTGAGGCCTCCAGTCTTTCTGGGAATAAGGAAGAACCGGGAGTAGAAGCCCTGGTCGTGTTCTTGCTCCAGTACAGTCTCGATTGCACAGTTGCAGAGGAAGGGTGCAATCTCTTCTGCCAGGAAGGGAAGGTAAAGAGGAGGAATACTGCTGGATGTTAGTGGCCTCCAAGGGGGAGTAATCATGAAATTGAGCTTGTATCCCAATGCAATGATGCTGAGGACCCGGCAATCTGTGGTGATGGCCTGTCAGGCTTCCTGGAAGTGCTCGACATGGTCGCCTACTGGTAGATAGTAAAAAACTGGGGGCCTCCTTGGGCGGCTGTGCTGAAGCAGTTGCAGGCTGTTTCCTATCTCTCTGCCTGGAGCACCGATTATAAATAGGTGCAGGCTGACAATGTGGTTGAGGTAAGAAAAAGGCTGAAAACATCGACGAGGGTAGAACTGTTGGAAATACTGGTAGTGATATGCTCTCCAGTATTGTGAGTATTGCGCATGGCAGGACTGTTGAGCTGTCTGTAGAGGGTGAGCTGAGAGTTCCCGCACTGTGGAGGAATAATCCTTAACTTCTGAGATGGCTTCCTGCACCTTGGGTCTGAAAAGGCTATTGCCCTGGCAGGGAGCATCCACCAAGCAGTCATGAAAATCTTCTCGCAGACCCCAGACTCTGAGCCAAGTCGTGCAACTGACAAAGATGGAAGTAGTTGTGGATTGGGCAACTGAGTCAAAGGCATCATAAGTAGCCCGAATGATATGATAGAAGGACTCCTGTAAATTTCTTGAAGGGCATGTGCGCTTCCAGTGCTGCAATGGTAGTGAGGTTTGGCATCTGCGAGAGGAGATCATGATGGGACTGTAATATTTGGAGATGGTGAGCTAGGATTTTCATGGTTAGCACTCCACTTTTGAAAAGTCATTCTGCCAACGGAGTCCAGTGTCCGCTGGTCTTTCCCTGGCAGGGTCTGGGCATGAGACTTAGAAGACTTAGTCTTCTTAAGTACTGTCTCAGAAACCACTGACTGATAAGGAAGTTGTTGATGCTGAAAACCCGGTGCAGGAAGCACTTTGTACTTAAGGTCCAGGTGACGGGCCTTGGCATGCACTGACACCAGTGTCTTCCAGACTGAGGCAAGGAAGTTTTGCTAGACTTGGGGAACTGGTATTGCCAGACCTCTTTACAGGTACTTATTTATAAGCCCACAAAATAAATAGGAAATACTTGTTATTGGTGGGAGTCAGAGTCACTAAGAGCGAGTGCTCTGGAGACTTTCTGCAGGAATTTCGGGTAGGAGAAATAGTCAGGGGGCTCCTCCCCCACTGGATGGTCTGAGGATGGCACTGCCTCAACTTCTCCAAAGAAGGAGGGTTCCATGTCCCACTGGTGGGCACATGGGAGATTGGCGGCAGAGTAGGTAATCTCTTCTAAAGGCTCAGGGGGCCCTTGAGGAGAGACAGGTGGAGGCTGGAAAGAGGGGATCTCTAAAGAGGGCGGTCAATCGCTAGGAGGGGCAGTTCTTAGCAGGGCTGCACTATCCTGGATGAAGCATCGCAACAATTGAAGGAAAGGGTCGCTGGGGGATGACCTGTCTCCTGCTGGAGAAGCCAAGACAGATAAGGCCGGCCTGGGTGCCAACTGGTGTTTTACCTGCTTAAACATATGGGAGGACGTTTCTGATGAGTCTCCCTCAGACTTCCTTTTGCGTGGTCGCGGGTCTTGGGAACGATGTGTGTTCTCCAGGTCATCTTTGCCATGCTTAGACTTAGTCTTATGTTTGCCACCTACCAGAGGTTCCAACCTTGGAGAGCGTCTTTAAGAGCTTAGGTTAGGTGGAGATGGCCTTTGGCCTGTTTGAGGCTCTGGGCAGTCTTCTTTGATGCTAGCATCGGTAGGAGATCTGTCTCTGGCTGCCTGGCAGCCCCATCTGGTCCCAATCGTGCATTGTCTGGGCCTGATGAAACTGGGGCAGGTGACGAACTAGGAGCGCCATGAGGAGAAATAGTGAAGCTGTTGAAAAAATACAGAGGTTTGACTGCTTTTTTTAAAGTTCAAGGTGCAGAGGAGGTGACAGCATAGTAGACCGAGTGTGTAGAGTCCATGGTTTTCTCCTCCTTATTGCATATTTATTAATTTTGCTTTAGTCGGCAAACGTGTGCCAATGGTGTGAGGGAAGGCTCTGTTTGCTAGACAATCCACAGACACAGGGAGCCACCGGGCAACTGCTTTCTCTTTCTTTTTTCTTTTTTGACCACAAAATAAGTAATCCTTAAGAGAGACGCCGAAATTGAATGATTAAAATAAAAAAAAGAAGTAAAAACCGAAGTGATCCGACGGAGTATGGGAGAGCCATGGCTGACTGGCTGCTGCGATTGAAGAAAACTGAATGGACACAGAGTGGGATGGTGAGGCAAGAAGGTGCGCACATGCTCAGAGAAGTCCTTTGGGATGGAGAGCTGACACTGATGCTGACAGCGGACAATACCAAGGAGTGTGCCTGCATCCCCCTGCTTGTCGACAGAGAAATGCACAGAGACATTTTTGGGGGGTAGAGGCTTCACTTCTCTTCCATCTCCCATCTCCCATCTAAACTTATACAGCACAAAAACAGCTCACCTCCTCTCTTTCTGTTATTAGAACAGCATTCCAGTGCTCTGCTCCCACAGCCTTCCCACTGGCTGGGCCCTATGAACAGTCTTTGTAGCTAGTTACATTGGACGCAGGTAGGCTCACTCACACAGGTGGAAAAATTAGAAAACCACAGAGGTTTTAAATCCTGACTAAAAATGTGCAAACATGTTCGTCTTCCTTCTACCTTCCAGACATTAATGTAGAGATCCAGAGAATCATGAACAAATCTAGTTGCTTCCCAAGTGCTGAGCACATCTAATAGCTTAACTCTACATTTTGGGCCCTAGGTATGTTCCTAGCTTGTCAGTTCCATAATCTAACCCTGACCATGCCAACAGATACTAGCTGACAGTTCAGACAGCAACCAATAAGAAAAGCAGTACAGTTCAGTCAATAGCTTTCACAGTAGAAATAAACAGCAAATAAAATTATATTATATGATTAATTTTAAATGCTGTACATCACAGCTAAGGAAGTATCATAATCTCTATGTCTGTGTATATGTGGTATGTGTGTGCATGCATGCATATGTGATTTTTGCATCACTTATGTGTTCTGTATGTGCTGTGCACATGTTGCATCTAGGGTAAATGAGGGTGATGGAGCATAAATGGAAGACTACTACCTTTGGGGACTGTTGACAGTTATGGGAAGGTATTTTTGAAGTTGGAGGTAGTTTGAAGGATAGTGGGACATATGCAGTGAGGAGTTTTTCGGGGCGGATCATCTGCATGGAGGGATATTCTGGGTGGGTGCAAGGTAGTAATTTTTAGGAGTTGAAGTAGTTTGTGGGGTGGTGGGGCATACAAAGAGCCATCTGATGAGGTGGTGGGGCAGTTGCCAGTGTTAGTTTTTGAGTGTGGGGCATTGTATCAGGCAGTGGGGAGATGTAAAAGAAAAAAAAAGGGTGGGGCAGTTTGTGGGGTGGTAGGGCAGTTGCAGGAGCATAGATTTTAGGGGTGAAGCAGTTTTCAGAGTGGTGAGGCAGTTGCGGAAGGTTGTAGTTTTCAGGTTGGGGACAGTTATTTATGTGGTAGGGCATTTGTGGGGGTGTAGTTTTTAGGGCTGGTTCCACATGTTGTGGGGGTGTAGTTTTTAGGGCTGGTTCCACATGTTGTGGGGGTGTAGTTTTTAGGTCTGGTTCCACATGTTCCACATGCAGGACTCAAAAGACAGGCAGAGCTCCAGAGTCTCAATGCGTGGAAGAGACGATTGTGCAAAGAAGAGGGTTTTGGATTTGTTAGGATCTTGGCAACATTCTGGGGATGGGTGGGGCTTTTCCAAAAGGATGGGCTCCACCTTAACTGGGATAGAAATAGGCTGCTGGCATTGACCTGTAAAAAAGAGACGGAGCAGTTTTTAAACTAGAAGAAAATCGCCCAGGAGCACATGGCTCAGAAGGATGTATTCCTTGAAAGATACTAGCAAAAGAAAGAATTTAGGGCATCCCGACAGAGAGGTTCCAATAAAGATAAAAGTAACCCAGATGCCCTTAAGTACAGAGCTGAAAGATTCCAAAATTACCCCATTAACTGATAACCAGATTAATATGAATAAAATACAACCTCTAAAATGCATGTATGCAAATGCTTGAAGTCTAAACAATAAGACAGAAGGACTAGAATATATAGCACTAAATGAAGGTTAGATATGGTTGAAATTTCAGAGACCTGGTAGAAGGAGGACAACCAATGGGACACTGTGATACCTGGGTACAAAGTATATTGTAATGATAGGGTAGATCAATTTGGTGGAGGGGTTGCACTCTAAGTTAGAGAGGGCATTGTGTCACATTGTATTTTGTTTCCTGCAAAACTTTAATCCTATGTAGAATCTCTATGGACAGAAATTCCATGTAAAAAAGGGAAAAGCAATGGCAGTGAGGATGTACTACCGGTACTGACTGCCTGACCAGAATGAACAGATGGACGATGAAATGCTAAAAGAAATCAGGGAAACTAACAAAAGTTACAAACACAGTAATAATGGGCGATTATATGGGTCAAGGTCGCAGCAGGACATGCTATGGAGATATTTCTAGATGAAATAAATGACTGCTTCTTGATCACAGCGGGCCAGTACCAAGTAAGGCTGATGTTATAGCCTGGAAGGGTGAAAAGGATCATCACCGCTGATGGCAGAGAAGACAACATCAGAATCAGTTAAGTGTTATAATATAGATTATATCATGTTATTTAAGGCAACATTGGAAGATTGGTGACTCGGGAAGACAGAACTTTTGAAGCGCAGCTTGTTCTTACATTCCATATCGGAATGGTAGCTAAATTGTGTGGCCGAATCTGGCATTTAGGCCTTTTGAGGTCTTTTAAATTTGAATGGAGGACTCACTGCAGGAGAGGAAGTTCCCCTCATGGTGAGTGATCCGACAAAAAATAAGATATACATACATATACACAATCAGCGACGTTCTTATTTTAAGGAAATCAATTTGGTGGTTAGATATTTATAGGCTGATTTCACGGGGTTTTGTGTGGTATATAATTAACCCGTTTTGGACCAGCGTATGTTTTACATACATAAGGTTTCCATACTTACTACTCAACTGTTTACTAATTAATGGTCATAAATTCAATGGAACTATGTTTAGCTATTATCGTTATGTCAAAAAGCGTTATATACAGATTTTTTTTTATCTGAGATCTAGTTTAATAGGTATTCGAAGTTTGCTGATTTTGACGGTACTGGCGGCTCAACATAATAAGGTCACAAAAAATAGTAAGTAGCTTATAATGCTGTAATAGCTACTATTTTGCAAATAAAAGTATTTGTAGACTTTAGAAAATAGGTTTAGATAACTGTAAGTTACTTAGTGTCAGAGTTATTGGTGCGTATATCGGCCTTGTATGTTTTTCATACGCTGGGCTAATATGTTGTCGAAATTGCTATCAAGCATTCTGTTCTAGGTGTTTCAATGGTGCAATATTGACGCACTGCATCAGGAGTGTTTTCACGTGTATTATATTCCGCCAGAATGGACTGTTGACAAACTATATTATATCATAATAAAGTGTTTTAAATGAAAACTGCAGTTTCAATAGTATTATACAGTAAGTTTATGTCAATGAATATTGGAACTGAATCCTATCTTTTCTGAAGACGGACAATATACTATATTGGACCAGTGTATGAAAAACACACACTATGTTAAACTTCTATTTTCTGCAAAGTTTTAATATTTGTTATTATTGCCGGTATTTCATAGTTGTTTCAGTATAACAAATCTAATAAATTATCCAGAACAGAGAAAGAATACGCGAGCTGTCCAAAATGGGTTAAGGACATGATTACTGGCACCCTTATAAACAATTCAAATCAGTTTGAACAGAAGAACAACATTCCCACTACAGTAAAATTAGATGCACCCGTGATCAATTGTCAGTGCTCACATGACTTGAATCAAACAATGAATGATGGCTCTAATGCTTAAAATGGTCACATTCATTCCCTGTTCCATTTTCACAATAATTTATTTTATTGTTCTTATATACCGCACTCTTAAAAATCAGCGCGGTTTACATACAACGATACTGTGCCAAATAGGCACTTACAATGAAACAGGAGATTAAACTCTGAATTCAACTGGGGGAACTATGTACAATATTAACAGATTATCTACAATAATGAAGACAAGAGCTGCCTTAGACCATCAGAAACGCCATTATCACCAAACATCAAACTTCAAAGAGGTACAAGGCCTTGCGATTCCTGTCTACAGTTCACAATGTTATTAAGACGTTTTCTGTGTCAACCACTGAAAGCTGTTGGTGCTCAGTATAGTCTGTTTTACCCTGCCAAGATGAAAGTCAAGTAACAACCGCACCAAAATCCTCTGCTTTTACAAACTCGGCTGATATCACAAAAGCATTTGCTTCATTTTGAGAAGCATTTTTCAGCAGAGAGCATAGGAGATGTGGATCCAAGGGAATCCTTCTTTCAACATTAGTGCACCCTGGGCTTTCAATTGATGCCAGCAGTCAATTGGGAGCTCCTGTGCAGGAAGGGGAAATTCTTTCCACAATTAGGCAATTAATATAATAACAAAATCCCCAGTCCTGATGGTCTTACTGCAGAATTTTATAAGCATTTTTTGACACTACTAGCTCCGAAGCTCCGTCAACTGTATCAAAGTTTTCTCTCTCAACTGGCAAACTTATCTAATTTCTCAGAAGCTAAAACTGTTCTCTTTGCAAAGTCAGGCCGTGACCCCCATTCTAATGGGTAATTACCATCCAATTTCACTACTAAATATCAATTATAAAATACCTGTGAAGATCATGGCCACTCGGCTAGGTCAAGTACTCGGCTCGATGGAGAGGAGCAAACAGGATTCATCAAGGGCAGATATATCGGGAACAATGCCCATACTTTCCATAATTTAATTTTACTGGCTAAGCAGGGAAAATGTCTGGCTGTCGCATTTCTTTAGATGCTGAAAAGGCATTTGGCCATATAGAGTGGTTTTATTTCTTCAAAATACTTGAGTGGTTTGGCTGTGGTTCTGCTTTTTGTAATTGGGTTAAGACCCTATACTCTTCTCTAGCCAAGGATTCATGTTAACGGTGTCCATCTGAGGCGGTCTCGCTCTGCAGGGGAACAAGACAAGGATGTCCTCACACCCCTTCTTTTTAACCTCTCTTTAGAGCCCCTTCTGCTTAAAAATCAAGAACAAAATTGGTGTAAGCGGTATTCGATCAAAAGATAAAAGTTGAAAATATGCTGCCTGTGCCGATGACATTCTAATGTTTCTTTCAAGTCCAGCTTCATCTATTTGATATCTCTTGAAGCTAGTGGACAGGTTTTCTATCTTTTCCAGCTTCAAAATTAATTGGGGAAAGAGCATCCTGCTTCCTCTAAATTATCTTGTCAAGCAGAAAGAATTTATAGATTTTCCTTTCCAATGGTCCCCTTCTGGAATAAAATATCTCGGGATGCATTTTTGCACCTCCCCGGAAGAAACACTTAAGTATAACTTCAATGCCTTGTTAGCTGAAGTGCAAAAGGTCTTAAAATGGTGGTCTACATTGTGACTTTCTCGGTGGGGCAGACATGACATCATTAAAATGATGGTTCTTCCTAATGTCCTTTATAAGCTGGGGATGCTTCCTGGATTTTGTAATCAAAGTTTTTACAATCAGACAAATTACTTTCTACATTTTTGTGGAGAGGCAAAAAAACCCGCATTGCGCTGGCTAAGTTGAAACTTCCCAGGAAAAGGGGTGGGGGGAAGGTGGGATTCTTGGACTTTGACGAATCATACAGCATCCCTGTTGAGATATGATGCACACTCGGTAATTATCATCCAATTTCATTACTAAATATCAATTATAAAATACTTGTGAAGATCATGGCAACTCGGCTAGGCCAAGTACTCAATCAGCTCGTCAGGGAGGAGCAAACGGGATTCATCAAGGGCTTAGTACAGATCGCTTTCCTCCATGGTTGGAGACTGAAAAGGAGTTAATTAGCCCCTTTAGACTAACCAAACCACCTACTATGTGTATTCCAGGTTAAAAAAAATAGTCACCCCTTATTGGCTGCATCATTAAAGCCCTAAAAGAATTAGATTCCTGCAGTAAAAACCTCTATTCTACTTCCATGGCTTCTTCCTTGTGGCTCAACCCAATTGTTTGTGTTGAGGGCAAAAAGATTTACTGGAAAGGATGGCTTAACAAAGGGCTTTGTTGGTCAGCTTTTTGAAGATAACTTGATTTCAATACAAAACCTAACTGATCGTAATGGGTTATAGCCATCACAAAACTGCCAAATCTGAGCTCTTGGCTTATGAGTTGACACAGTCCATCTTTAGATCTGAGAGAGGCTGCCAGATTTCAGATATAATATACATTTGTCAGAAACCACTAATGGACGATGAAGCAAATAGAAATTACACTTACCTGGTAATTGTAGTTTTTATTTTATTTTATTTAGCAAGCATTTGTAGCCCGCTCCTTCCAGCGATCAGAAGCGGGTAGGATTACTATTGTGAAACTGCCGAATCAAGGCAGGTACAAATTTTGTTTACAAACAGATTGTCAGAAAAGCACATCATACAGAGTTCCTTTAGTGACTCCAGTTTAGTCCTCCACCTCTGGGTTGTGAACCTCCTCCTGCAGCTGGGAGACTGGGCATGTCAAACTCGTGATATCACTGGATATAGCACATGCTGGAATCTCCCATCAGCCCCAGTGAACTACTGACAAAGCAGACTCAAAAGAGCAACAAACAAGTAGCTAACATATTAATAATAATTTAATACTTAAACTGCTGCCACCCAAGCTCCACAAATGGAAGCCTGTAAGCGATAACTACTCGGCCAAACAACTCTTTCACCCATAGGAGACTTGTGACCGCGCTTGCTCCCCAGCCCTCTGCCACACCAGAGACGCGGAAAAGAGAGCATAGAAAGTAAAGACATTAAACGAACACTCACCTGTAATTTCGCACTGAGTCCCACAGAACGCACTCTGCTAATGAAGTCATCGCTGGGCGGGAATGAGGACTAAACTGGAGTCACTAAAGGAACTACAATTACCAGGTAAGTGTAATTTCTATTTCCTCAGTGTTCCTCCAGTTTAGTCCTCCACCTCTGGGATGTAACAGAGCAGTACTAATGGGAGGGACCTGTCCAGTTGGAGCGCAAAACCGCCGACCCGAAACAGGCATCATTTGCCGCCAGAAAATCAAGGCATAGTGTTTACTGAAAGTATGAAGAGAGGACCAGGTAGCCGCTCGACAAATTTCCACCGGTGGAACCAAGCTGTGTTCAGCCCAGGAAGCCGCTTGCGATCTAGTTGAATGCGCTCTTAAGCCCACAGGCGCTGGGCGACCCTGTAAAATATATGCCGACACAATTGCCTCCTTAATCCATCTAGTACGCCTAAAGTCCAACACTCTGAATCAAATGTGGAAAGTGATAAAAATCACACTACTTCAACAATCTATTCTGTGATACTCCGTGATATTCATAAATAAAACTACCCGTAGTGGTAGTTAACAGGTCTCAGATCAGGGGCTGTAAAAGCAATAGCTTATAGCTTAGAACTTTGAAATAAGCCCTGTTCACATCACCGACCTTTTACCACCACCACCTACGGGATATGTGTTTAAATAAATACTTAAATAATTAAAGATTCGCTTAGCTTGTTAGCGTCTAGTGTAAGGCTGTATCCCCAACGCCATCAGCCGCGCTTAGTTTGCGTTTCACCGGCAACGGTTTCTTCAGGGGGTCGCCTCAGCCATGCTAAAACAGAAAGCGATTATAGAAGTTTATTGGGTTCTCACTTCCAAAATAGTACTCATAACTGAGAATAAAACTTTCCGACTATCCACAAATATTGATAAGATGTTATTTCTGTTTCTTACCGCACTAGAACCAAACTCATCTCCACCAGCGTGTTCAATCTTTCCGACAAGTCTTTGTAACTAGTCTATAGGTGGTGAAGACGCCACGCATGCGGAACTGCTATTTATGGTGGAGTACGGGTGCTTTAAATGCGAATTGATTAGAGACAATGTTCCCATTCGATTCTGCTGTTTAATCCTCGGGGAATTACTGAATCCAATCGATAGATCCAACGTTGTTCTAGTATAATCAACCTGTGTGCTTGTGATGAATCCTGGGCTCTCCATGGGACATGATCAATACAAAAACATCTGAGGTTATCAAAAGAATGTTGTAATGTCAGACAATGGTCAACCAGTGGTGCTTCCCGAGTTTTACATTTAATTCTACTCTTGTGTTCATTCATTCTAACTTGCAGGGTTCTGATGGTCTTTCCAACATAAAGAAGCTCACAAGGGCATAATATGCCATAAACTACAAAAGTAGATTTACAGGTGGTGAAATGTCGTAATTTATAGGTCTTATCATGGTATGTGAAAGCCGTCAATTCTGTTGTAATAGGACAGATATTACACTGTCCACATTTATTATGGCCAGTCGCAACAAGTCCACCTGCTTGTAAAAGGGGTGGTAATATGGTAGGACTTAATATTTCTTTAAGGTTTCTATGTCGTTGCCAGACACATCTAACAGTCTTATCCTACAACCCAGGTACACTGGCCAACACATTGGCATGGCGCTTGATGATTTTCTTCAATTGTGTTGCCATAGGGGAGTACCGTGTAATGAAATTGATATTAGTGTCAGAAAACTGATTAGAATCCGATGATTGACATGGATGCAGCAATAGATGTCGGTGGCAATAGAGAGCCCGTTTATAAGCTTTATTAATGACCATACTTGGGTATCCCCTTGCAGCAAAATTCTGTTTCAACTGTTTTGACTGATGTTTAAAATCCAGAGTTTCAGTGCAATTGCGCCGATGGCCTCCCTATATCACAGTTCATGTGCTATCTCGTAGCTGGGGTGGATGGGCACTAGTGTAGTGCAAAAACGTATTTCGATCCGTATCTTTACGAAACACAGTAGTATGCCATGTGTTAGTTTGTTTCGTTACCAATACATCCAGGAATGTAATGCTGCGATGATGGTAGTTAGAAGTAAATTTTATGTGCATATTTCGAGTAGCAATCCAATCAAAAAATGCTAATAAGCTTTCAACTGGTCCCTGCCATATCACGAAGATATCATCGATGTATCTTCTCCATAATTTAAGATGTTCCTTATAGGGTGATATCTCTAAATATTGTTGCTCAAAATAGTGCATATAAAAATTCACTATGGAGGGGGCGCAAGTTGCCCCCATAGCTACTCCCGAAAGCTGGTGATAAATTTTATCTTCAAAAATAAAATGATTTTCAAAAACTACCAACCGTGTCAATGTAGACAAAAACTCCAATTGTTCATCCGATAGATCTCCCCGCATATTTAAAGCACGCATCACACCAGCATGTGCCTCAAATTGTGGAATCACTGTATACAACGAATTGACATCCAAAGTAGCTAACACTACATCAGTTTGACTGGCTGAGAATGTGCTTCAAGAATTTGTAAAAAATGAGTCGTGTCTTTTATATAAGTCGGGATGGACAGCAGCAAAGGGCTTAAAAAAGAATCAATAAACATTGACGGCGGCTCCAGGAGTGTACCCCGAGTGGATACAATAGGCCTACCCGGTGGGCATGTCAGATTTTTATGAATTTTCGGCACGATATAAAACTTAGCTATTGTTGGATTATTAGGATTCAAGAACTCCCACTCTCTTAGAAATTAATTTGGCCTCAAGGGCTATGGTGGTAATTTCCTTAAGTTGACGTTTGTGATAAGGAAGCTTATCATAGCTCAGGAAGGAGCTATAGAAAAGATGATGTGACTCTGAACAAGCAACCTGTCAGTTCTGGTAGAAATAAGAAAACAGAATTTTCTTACAAAAGACTACCAGTCCCAGAATGCACCAGGTTTCCAGCAGCCATTAGAGGAGCTGAAGTGGGGAAACGTGTGTTCAATCAGGAGGGCTATGAGGTAATCCCTAAGCACTCATCTCAAAGGGCAGGGCCTGATTCAGCACAGCTGCGCTGTATTAGGGAGGAGCACTCATCAAGGCAGAATAAGAATAGAGTTTGTTCTACAGATGACAAGCATCAGCTTCTCCATGATCATCTTCATGATCATCTTCAGGATCACCTTGGATATACAGAGAAGGATCATCAGTTTCATCTGAAGGATCAGCAGAAGCAGAAGCCAAACCGGACGGATAGAGAAGGAAAGAAACCCTCTGGAAGGAAGAGGAGAAAAGCCTTTGAGAGGTCTAGAAGAGTCCAAGGCAGTACGTATACTGGGAGGTATTCCAAGGGCCAGCATAGACCATTGGACTGGGGAAAGCCAGAGGAATGGTGCTGCAGAACAAGGAATCACCAGAGGCTACCTGTGAGGGAGACGGCTGCACGTGGAAGGGACTCTAAGACCTATGCCAGAAGGTATGTGAAGAGAGATCCAGTGTCCAGGGATCAGGACTGGAAGGCTGGACATAAGAACTGGACTACATACTGGCCAGGCTATATAGAGAGGAACTATAGCAACAATGGAAGCTCAGGTATGAACACTGATCTATGCCCTAGCTATAACCTTGAAAGACAGCAGGGAAATAAGTGTTCTCCTGAAAGTGCTCCATTGAAAGATTCATCTGTGCCAATTCATGATAGTGACCCTATGCTTGTTGATGAAGGGGAAATAATAGCAGATCAAGATATTGTTTATATGGACTGCTCTCTATCCAAACTCCGTTGGTAACTTTCTGTGATAAAGCACAGCAGCCATCACAAAGAAATTATAAATTTGTTCTTTATTCCACTAAGAAAAGCTCCTGAAGCAGGATTTGAATCACACAGTAGAAAGCCAGCCTGCTAAAGGGTTTCAGCTGGATAACTGATAGCAATTGAGCTGCACCTAATTGCTTGTGAGCTAGGAGAGAATTACTTCTGGATCTGTGTGGAAAGTAATCAGAAGTTAACCTTACAAGAACAGTTTATTTCTTTCTTTGTGGCTTTTCGTTTGTTAGAGATATGCTAAGAAAACATTAGCTAATTGCCTGACAAGTTTGAAGGTTGTTTTCCTGATTTTGATTTTTGACTTTGTTTTTACCAAGTTAAACACTGCAAGCAAGTAACCTAATTTATGTGCTACCAAGCATATCTGTGCTGGGAGAAATAACCCCATAAATAAAGAAGTATCTTATTGGCTTTAACACTTGTGCACAACTAAATTATTGTCAGCAGCTGTGTCTGGTGTGAATGAACTACATTACCCACAATACCTTGCAAAAATCATATAAATATATGCATTGTCAAGACTGTGAAGATTCTCACCCAGGCAGCCGTCTGACACGTTGCAGGGGTACAGTTGGGTTTACTTGCAGCACTTCATAATTCCGGGGATTTTCCAATTGCCTATATGCCTCTTCTACATACTGATTCCGATTCAATACCACTATGCTTCCACCCTTATCAGCACGTTTTATTACTAAATCGGATCTTTGTTGCAATGTAACCAGTGTTTTGCATTCGAAGCCACTAAGTGCACTCCATTTTCTATTTTTTGTGTGTTCCAAAGTTGACACATCTTTTAAAATTAATTCCCTATATAAGCCTAACACAGGATGTAAAAGACCCGGAGGGGACCATGTCGATTTCAGTGGTAATAACTTCCGGTTAGGATTTGAAAATGTCAATGCACTTGGTTTATCACAAAAATAAGATTTTAAGTTTAGTTTACGAATTAAACGTTCCAAATCCAACCTAAACTGAAAGGAGTCAAAATGAATATGAGGTACAAAGGATAAACCTTTGTCCAAAATAGCTTGTTGTTCAGCCGGTAGGGGAAGCCCCGAAATGTTGAACACTAAGGATCCAGGGTCTTGCGTTTGGACTGATCCCCCCGCCGTGGTCAAGAGTGAGAATCTTCTTTTTTCTTTTTTTGTTTTCCAGAGTCGGACTGAAAATCCCCCTTTTTCTTTTTGCCAGAATCAATAGAATCGGTGTCATCTGATGTTGTATCAAAACTGACTAATTTCTTCTTTTGTTTATCCTTACGTTTCATGTTCATCCAGGGATAAACATAGCCTGTGTTGTAATCTTCATAATCGCGTCTTAGTTTTTTTGTTTTCACTTTTTTCACTTCCTCCCGGAGGCTATCCACTTGTTTTTGAAGGCCACTCATTTGAGCAGTAAAAGTTTCTGAAGGTTCTTTTTCTGGCAATGGACGCTTTCGCCGCCGCCTCTCCTTTTCGTGGCCCCCCCCCCCTGAACGAAAAGACGATCTGACTTGTGGAAAGGTTCAGAAACCTTCAAATAATGCCGCAGCACTCTCTTGAGGTCCAGACGGTGCAACCTACGGTCTGAAACGTTTTCTCCCACAGATCCTAGGACCAACAAAGAAACCATCTGATTTAAATGAAATGGAGAGGAGACCTTCGGTAAAAAAGATGGAACCATGCGAAGAACAACCTTCGCCTTAGAAAAACACAAAAAAAGCTCCCTACATGACAGCGCCTGCAACTCGGAGGTTTGTCTCGCCAAACAGATGGCCACCAAGAAGACGGTTTTCAAAGTTACATCCTTAACCGATGCTTGGCCTAGAGGTTCAAAGGGTTCTTTTACCAGAGCCCCCAAAACCAAATTGAGATCCCAGGGTGGAACCGAAACTCTACGTGCAGGTCGCATTCTAGTACCTGCTTGAAGAAAACACACTACATCGACGTGAGATCCTAGTGCCACTCCCTGAACCTTACCTCTATAACAGGACAGGGCCGCTAATTGAACCTTCAAGGAACTGGCTGCTAGTCCTTTATCGAAACCTTCCTGTAGGAAAGCCAATAGCAAAGGAACAGACGCCGTAGCCGCAAGAAATTGCCACCGCGAACACCAGTTTTCAAAAAGACGCCATATGAGCACATACGCCAATGATGTAGAATGTTTTATCGCCTGAAGTAAAGTGGTAATCACCTCTCTGGAATACCCCTTCTTCCTTAACCTAGCCCTTTCAATGGCCAAGCTGTAAGCGAGAACTGACCGACTTGAGGCATTTGAAGCGGGCCCTGGATCAACAGCCTCTCTGATGTCGGCAACCTCCATGGGTCCCCATCCAGCAAGTGCATGAGATCGGCGTACCATGGGCGCCTCGGCCAGTCTGGAGCCACCAACAGCACCCATCCCCGATGCGCTTCGATCCGCTGAACCACCTGTCCGATGAGCGCCCACGGCGGGAAGACATATAGGAGATCCGACGGCCACGGTTGCATCAATGCGTCAATGTCTTCCGACATCCTCTCTCGCCGTCTGCTGAAGAACCGAGTCAATTTTGTGGACTGAAAGGTTGCCATCAGATCCATGACCGGCGTCCCCCATCTCTGAACTATTTGCTCGAACACGTCCGGATGCAACTCCCATTCCCTTGCATCCACTTGGACCCTGCTGAGGAACTCTGCCATCACGTTGTCCTTTCCTGCAATGTGCGCTGCCGAGATTGCTGGCAACCGATTCTCTACCCAAGAGAACAGACCGTCTGCTTCTTCTTCCATGGCCACACTTCCTGTACCGCCCTGCCGATTTATGTAGGCCACCGTCGCTGCGTTGTCGGACAGCACACGTATCGCTCGCCCTGTCACCATTGTTTTGAACCTTTTCAGGGCTAACAAGACTGCTCTGAGCTCCAGTCGATTGATTGACCATTTGCTCTCCTCCGGAGACCAAAACGCCCTGCGCGAAGAGCTCTCCGCAATGAGCTCCGCACCCCACAAGACTGGCGTCCATCAGCAGCGGGAGCCACTCTGGCTGCTCCAGGGGCATCCCCGCTCTCAGGGACCCGGGCATCAGCCACCAACAAAGGGCCTGCTTGATCCGAGGAGGACAAGGAAGTCTTTTGTTCAACGAGTCGGACTGATGCGACCATCAGCGCAGCAATGACCTCTACAACGGTCTCATATGAAATCGGGCCCACGGCACCACTTCCAGGGTCGCCGCCATTGTCCCCAGCACACAAAGATAACTCCAAGCCGTGGGCGCTGGAGCCGACCTGAAAGCTCGCACCAGCTGCTGGAGCGCTCGAACTCTCCGATCCGGCAGAAACACCGCTCCCCTCTGAGTATCAAACCGTACACCCAGATACTCGACATCCTGGGACGGTACCAGTCGACTCTTGGTCGGATTGATCACCCAGCCTAGACTCTGAAAAAACGTTACCACCTTGTCTGTAGCTCTCTCGCTCTCGACTGCGGATTTCGCCCGAATCAACCAATCCTCAAGGTAAGGATGAACCAGGACTCCTTCTTTCCATAGAGCCACCGCCACTATCACCATGATCTTGGTGAAAGTGCATGGAGCTGTAGCAAGACCGAAGGGCAACGCTTGGAACTGGTAATGTCCCCAAGGCAGAGCGAAGCGCAAGTACTTTTGATGAGACGCTCTGATCGGGACGTGCAAATACGCCTCCGTGAGATAAAGGGAAGTCAGAAACTCTCCTTGCCTCACCGCTACAATGACCGACCTTAGTGTTTCCATTCTGAAATGTGGTATCCAGAGCAAACGATTTACTCCCTTGAGGTCCAGGATAGGCTGGAGGGCTCCGTCTTTCTTTGGCACCACGAAATAAATGGAGTACCGTTCCACTCCATACTCCTCCACCGGTACCGGTACGACGGCTCCCAACTGCACAAGTCAGTCCAGAGTCTGACGGACCGCAAGAGTCTTTGTGTGCCCTCTGCAAGGAGACATCACAAACGAGTCCCGAACCGGCCTTGCCAAATCTAGCGCATAACCTTTGCGTATGATCTCCAGCACCCACTGATCGGAAGTTATCTGAGTCCAGGCAGGAAGAAACCTCTGAAGCTGCCCTCCTATCGGCTGGTTCACTGCCTGGACCCGCCTCCTTTCATTGTGGTTTTCGCGCGGACCCTGCGGACGTTGCAGTGAATCCTCTACTTGCTCCACGAAAGCCACGAAACCCCTGCACTTGAGAAGCAAATCTTCCGCTTTGGAAACCACCCAAACGAGAAGTGCGAAATCTCCTGAAATTTCGAAACTGACCTCTAAAGGCCGGAGAGAATTTTCCTTGCTTAGGTTTGTCCTCCGGTAGCCTTCCACCCTTGGACTCCCCTAAAGCCTTTACCAGCTTGCCAAGATCCTCTCCAAACAATAAATTCCCTTTAAAAGGGAGTTTACTGGGAGTCCACGTGACGCATGCGCGGGTAAAGACGTGTCTCTACTCGCTCCGGGGCCGCCTCGAGAATTTCTGTTGAAATACCTACTATTTGCCCCAGTCAAGCAACTTACCGGTGGCCGACACTTTGCTCCTGCACTAATGCCGCCTCCGACCCGCAAGGAGAAAGAAAAGGAGAAGGGATTGAGGCCCGGTACTTCGGTTCCGGCCATGCCTGTCACGCAGCCCTCCTCGCCGAGCAAGGATAGCGTGGAGTCGGCCACAGAGGATCTGGCAAGGGAGGTGGTCAGACAGCTGGACCCCAAATTCGATCAGATACTGTCGAAATTGGAGGTCATGGGAGCGTCTATGGCGGAGATGAATCAGCGGATGGAGGAATTGGAGAGTAGGGTGGCGGCCGTGGAAGAAGATGAGGGCCGCCAATCCCGGGGGCTCGAGAACATGCGGTCTCAATTAGAGGCCTTGCAAGCCAAGATCGACGACTTAGAGAACCGCTCCCGACGCAACAACATCAGGCTGGTGGGAGTGCCGGAGGCTACTACAGACCAACAACTGATACCATTGATAGAGCAATGGCTCCCGAAGGCTTTGGGTCTGGACGCGCTGGTTGGAGACATCAAAGTGGAGAGAGCGCATCGGGTCGGTGGAAAGATGGCAACCCGGCCGAGGCCCAGGGTAGTAATCGCTCGGATCCTTAATTTCGCTCATAAGGAACGGATTTTGCAGGCGTTTCGCCACAATCGGCAACTCACCTTAGAAAATCATCAGCTGCTCTTATTTCAGGACTATTCTTCCCTAGTCTCGGCGAAGAGACGGGAGTTTACCCCGGTGTGTGCAGCCCTATATCAAAAGAATGTGCGTTTCACACTGGCATTTCCTGCAGTTCTACGTGTGCACAGCATGGGGAAGACCCACATTTTTGATTCAGTGAAGGCAGCTCAGCAATTTTTGAAAGACTTAGAGAAACAGCAGCCGGAGCAGGCGGTGGAGCACAGCCAGGCCTCAGACCAGTGAACGGTTGCCGATGATGTTGCATTTGTTGACTCTGACTACCGGCCTCACTGGCCTTTCAGTCCGTAGATGTCTGCAGCTATTTAATGAGCTGAGTCTACTCCAGACTTGCATGCTGCTGGTTTGAGAGTACTGTTATTTGACACTGGACTTATCTTTTTCATCTCAGCACACTTGGTTCAGTGGCTTTGTTATGGCTCTCCCATAGTACCTGTATGATTGCCTGTGTGACCTGTCTCTGCCACTGTGATCCCTTCTCACCCCACTCTGCATTCCCGCTCTTATTGCAGTGCTTTTTGAACCCTTTTGTAATCTTCTTTCTGCTGGTGGGTGGGAGCCGTGGGATTTTGGAGTGTTGATGTGGTGCAGAGATGGGGGGTTGGTATTGGTATGGGGACTGGGACGGCGGAGTTGGAGGCCAGTGTTGTGGGGCAGAATGGCCTTATTTTTCCTCCTCCCCACTATTGGGGACTCGAGGCGGCCCTGCCGCGCACGGCAGGGACTTGTAGATCAGTCGTGCTGGCTGATGATGGGATAGGTTGCTTTTTATTTTGGGATGTGTGGGGGCAGGGGGGGGGAAGAGTAGTGCGTAGTGGTCGGGGAACAGGGGGGGGTGGAAGAACACTGGGGGTGGGGGGAGGGTTGGGCTGGGGTGGGGGGGAGGGCGGGATGGTTGGGAGGGGAGGGGGAAGCGGGTGGCGTATGAGCAATATACGGGACGGAGGAACTCAATATCTACAGTGGTTGCGGTTACCTCTCACATTCACATTCGCATTGTAAGTGGGCCTGGGGTTGAGGCTGGGCAACCCTGGGCTGTGCTAAGGGAGATTATTTTGCGGTTATCTGTTACATACCCGGGTCTGTGAAAAACCATCTGAGATTTGTATCATGGAATGTGGGTGGGATTAATTCTCCTGTTAAAAGAACTAAAGTGCTCCAGGCCTTGCGGAAGACGAATACGCAAGTTGCGCTGTTGCAGGAAACGCACCTTTCCGAGACAGAACATGCTAAGTTGCAGAAGGGTTGGGTAGGCCAGGTGCTGGCGGCCTCCTCGGGGGGTAGGAAGCGAGGAGTTGCTATCCTCTTCGGCAAGGATATTAAGGTTGAGTTGATGAGCGAAGACCGGGACCCTTCTGGCAGATACCTGTTTGTGCATTTAAAACTTAATGGGGAGGAGTTTATGTTAGGCACGGTATACGCCCCCAATACATATGAGCACTCTTTCTTTCAGAGGGTATGTAGGAAGGTAATTGCAGCTCCGCGGATTCCGCTAATTCTGGCGGGTGATTTTAATTGCCCACATGACCCAGTGTTGGACAAATCCGGCGGTCAAAGGCAGGGCGACTGGAGTAAAAAGGGAGTTGGCTATCTGTGTTTTGCAGGTGGGTTGGTGGACACTTGGCGAATCCTTCATGGGGGGGAGAAGGATTTTACACATCTGTCCCGGGTGCACCAAACTTGGTCCAGACTGGACTATGTTTTAGTGACTGAGCGGGACTTCGATAGAGTGCTCAGTTCCGACATTGAGCCGATGGTGGTGTCAGACCATGCTATGGTACGAATGGATTGGAAGGGACAAGACCGAGGGGACCCTCGTTGGGCCTTCCCGAGACAGATGTGGATGAATGCTGACTTTAAGAAATATTTAGTACAAAAGTGGGAAGAGTACTTACATTTCAATGAATCTAGTGCAAGTTCTGCTACCTTATGTTGGGAGGCAGGGAAGGCCGTCATGCAGGGGTACATCATCGCTTATGTGGCGCGGGAGAGACGTCGAATCAATGGGGAGGTGATGCTGTTAACGCAGGAGTTGCAACGGTTAAAGAAGCTGGTAGTGGGGGCTCGGGGGTCAGTGCACCTCTCTCCGTATTTGGAGACGCAGCGTCGGCTTAATGCTATATTGGAAGAACGTGCAGTTTACAACTTGCACTACTATCGCCATCAATTATTCCGCTTTGGTAACAAAGCTGGCACGCTCTTAGCTAACTTAGTGAAAGAAGGGGGAGGGTCTAAAGTGGTGGCTGTGATACGGGACGGTACGGGGGCTCGACTTTCTAATCCTCGTAGCATTGTTGACGTCTTTCGGAAGTTTTATGAGCACCTTTATACTCCCGAACCGGAAGATCGTGGTGGGGAACAGGCGTTTCTGGAGGCGCTGACTCTGCCACAGCTCTCAGACACCGAGCGAGCGGAGCTGAATAGGCCCATTGAAGGTGGAGAAATCCAGAGAGTAATTCGACAGGGGAAGCTGCATAAAGCTCCTGGCCCGGACGGCTATAGCTCCGCATTCTATAAAATGTTGGAGATGCAGGTAACCCCGACTCTGACTGCTGTTTATAATGATGTTTTGGGGGAGAAAAGATTCCCCCGGGACATGCGAACGGCCGCAATTACAGTGATACCCAAGCCTGGGAAGGATGTGGAAGATCCGGCCTCCTATCGGCCGATATCTCTAATTAATTATGATATGAAACTGTTAGCAGGTGTTTTAGCGCAACGGCTGCAGGGAGTGTTGCCGCACCTTATAAGCCCATGTCAAACAGGCTTTGTTAAAGGGAGGGAGGCCTTCTCTAATATTAGTAGGATTCTCCTGGGGGCGGAATGGAGTGTATTGCGCGGGGACCCGTTGTTGCTGGTGAGCCTAGATGCAGAGAAGGCCTTTGACCGAGTGTCTTGGGCCTACATGTTTGAAGTACTCGGGAGGTTTGGCTTCGATGGTGCCTTTTTGACGTGGCTGCAGGCCTTATACTCGGCACCTTTGGCTTTTCTAGTGGTGGGTGGGCTCCATTCGGCACCCTTTGAATTGCGTCGTGGGACGAGGCAGGGTTGCCCACTTTCACCATTGTTATTTATTCTGCAGATGGAACCTCTACTGCGTGCGTTGGGCCAACAGGAGGTGATTCAGGGTCTTAAGTGGCCGGGTGGTGGCATTAAGCTCAGTGCATTTGCCGATGATCTGTTACTGTGTTTAACGGACCCACAGCGTTCGCTGGGGGGGGCATTAACCACCATCGAACGTTTCGGTGCCTTCTCCGGAATGCGGATAAATAAGACCAAGTCGCTGGGTCTAGATGTTGGCGGGAAGGTCCGGGGGAGCTGGCAGGGAGATTTCCCGTTGGTCTGGGCGGAAGACTCCATTCGCTACCTTGGAATCCAGATCCCTTGTGAGCCTGCTCGGCTGTATTCCGCCAACGTGCGGCCACTCCTGTGTAAAACGCTTCAACGCCTCCAGAAGTGGCGAGACCTCCCGCTCTCCTTGAAGGGCCGTATTGCCCTCTTCAAAATGGTTGAGCTGCCCCGTTGGATCTATATGTTGCGACATGCCCCTCTTTGGCTACTGGGCAGGGACCTAAAGGTGTTGGAGAGTCACCTCTCTAAATTTTTCTGGCGGGGCAAGAGAGCGCGTATTGCGTTTGGAACGCTGCTGCAGCCGGACAGTGGGGGAGGGGCTGGCCTCTGTTCGTTACGAGAGTACAACCTAGTTAGTTTGTTGCGGCCGCTTTGTGATTTGGTCGCGGGGGCCGCCGTGGTGCTTCCCGTGGAGTTGGTGGATGAGGTCTCGGCGCCGTGCCACCGGCTCTACTGGTTACACCGAACGACTGGAGAGCTGCCCATCTTTTGGAAACACTCCACATATCTTGGGGCTATTCGCCAGGCCTGGCGGCACCTCTGTCGCCTTCGGGGTTGCGATTGGCAGCGTTCGGACTGCATTCCACTAGCCGGGAATGGGGACTTCTTGCCTGGCCGCCATGGTGGGGTGGCCAACCGCTGGGCGCAGCACGGAGTGCGCTATGTCGGACACCTGCAGGTAGAGGGAGGCACGCAGATAGACTCTTTTGAGTCCCTGCGGAATCGTTATCAGTTGCCAGTCCATGATTTTTTCTTTTATTTGCAAGTGCGGCACTTTGTACAGACTTTGCATCGAGGGGAAGTGGCGGACGTGCGCAGGAGGGACCGGGGGATGGTGACTCTCTTTAGTGCCTTGGAGGGCAAAATCACTGTTCGGAGACTGCGGGAGGAGTTGTCAGTGGGAGACCACTTGACGGGGTTAACGCGGTTGGCTAGTCGCTGGCAGGAGGATGGGATCCGGGAGGGTACAGTGGAGCGCTTACTCCATGCTTTTCAGGGTATACATCGCGTATCTGAATCGGTTCAGATGCAGGAAGTCCAATATAAATTCTTGTGGCGAGCCTATGTGCATGATGTTTGGGCGAAGCGGATGGGTGTTACGGACACCGACGACTGTCCACGATGTGGAGTGGCGAAGGGTACTCTCGCTCATAAATTCTGGCTGTGTACTACCATTCAACAGTTCTGGGAGGGGGTTGGGCAGCGCCTTAGTGGATGGGTTGGCCGGCCGGTGAGCCTCGGCACTGCCTGGTGTCTGTTTGGCTCTTATGAAGGTGACACGCTCTTGGGTGCTCGGCACAGACAGCTCTGTGAGCGGGGCTTCCTGGTAGCCAAGCAGACCATCTTACGGCACTGGATAGCACCAATGGCGCCGAGTGTACAAGAATGGGAGGGGAGGATGCAGGTGTTATTAGATATGGAACGGTGCACAGCGCGGCTATTGGGCCAGCGGCGGCTGGATCAATTCGTGGAAATTTGGGCTCCGCTGCTAGCCACGGCGCGCTTTTAGAGCTCTGATGGTAGATGTAGCCTTAGCGCGCGGGGCTGGTAGCGGACAGCCGATACTTTAGGGGGACTGCAGCCATGAATGTAGCTACTTTCCTTCCAAATGGGAGTGCTGAGGACGCCACTTGCTTGGTTGGGGAGGGGAGGGGAGGGGAGGGGAGGGGATGGGTGATGGGTGGGGGGGAGGGGACGTAGTGGGGTAACGGGGAGGAGTGGGAGGGGAGGGGTGGGGGGGCAGGGGGGTGACGGGGAGAAGTGGGGGCCCTCTAGGTGGGGCGGGGCAACCATTAGATTGTGTTTGCAATAGACTATTGACCCTTATGCATCTGTGTCCCTAGCTCTGTTTGGTTGAGCGCACCTACTCTGTCTTCTAATTTATTTTCTATTCCTTTTCTATTCCCCTATATATTAGACTTGACAATTGTGCCTTCTACTAGTGTCTATGATAGGGGCTAATATGATGTTAGGTTTTCCTGCCTGCTCTTGGGAGGGTTTGTTTGTTGTGGGTGTTGTTCTGGTTTACTGTTTACTTTGCACTGATGTCTTGGACAATGTTAATCTTTTGTTGTCTTTGTAAATAGTTCTGTAAATAGTTTACCCCTGTTATCCAAGTTACTTGCCCTGTTATCTGTAAACTCATACATGTTAACTGTACTGAGCATTTCTGTTCCATGTAAACCGCGCTGATGCTGAATAGTGCGGTATATAAGAGACTGTAAATAAATAAATAAATAAATACTGTCTGGACATACTTGCTAATAATAATAAAAATGAGTTTCACTAAAAGGGAGTTTACTAAGTCTTGACTTGGAAGATCCATCAGCCGCCCAACTTCTGAGCCACAGAGATCTACGGGTGGCCACCAGCGAAGCCATGCTATTCACCAAGGCCCTGACCAGATCATAGTGTACATCCACCAAATAAGCGGACCCTGACTCTAGACGCTCTAGCTCCCTTACACTGTCCTGTTCCAAAGCGGCCGACTGTCGTAAGTGTTGTGACCATCTGAGGTATGCTCTTGCCACCCAAGCTCCACAAATGGAAGCCTGTAATGACAACGCATCCGCCTCAAAGGATTGTTTCAACAACCCATCCACCTTTCTATCCTGCGCATCCTTCAAGGCCGCACTACCTTCCACCGGTATGGTGGTCTTTTTAGTGACCGTGGACACCGCTGCATCAACCTGCGGAGAGCGGAATTTCTCTTTGTCTTTCTCCGCTAAGGGATAGAGCTTGTTCATAGTCCTAATCCCTCGGAGTCCCGCTTCTGGCTGATCCCACTCATCCTGGATCATCCGATCTACCACCTTGTGGAGGGAAACACTATCTGAGCCTGCCGCACCGCTTGAATGATAGGGTCCTCTCCATCGTCTTCTTCAACCGGTTGCGTCGTGGAGAGCTTTAGCATCTGGAGAGATTCCGTAATTAGTGCCGTCAGTTCATCCCTTTGGAACACCCGAATGATTTTCGCCTGATCCTCAGGTTCAGGGATTTCCCCTTCTTCCAACTCTTCCATATCTGCATCAAGCTCCAGGTCTGTGTCTTCCACCTCCTGCCACCCCAGCTCGGAAGAGGGTTGATCCGGAGGGCAAGACCTCTTCGGCGGTCTCGGGGAAAGACCTCCCCCATCCCGGACGGCAGAGTGGCCGAGGGAAGCAACATGGGATCAGGCAATTTACCCTGACACCTTAAACAAAATGCCTGATGCATTAACAGGACAAGTCAGGACAAAAATCTCCCAGCTGCGAACCCATCCCTGTATCCAAGGATGCAGTAGGGAATGCTGCTGAAGCTTCTGGGTCAGACACCGATGGGGTAGGCCCCCACGGTTCGCCCTCCACTCCCGCCGTGGACCCCTGGGAAGCTGGGACTGCTGTGCTCTCCATCTGCTGCTCCACACTGGCAGAAACAGTAGCACAGCCCCTACAGATGCCGGTGTCTGCCACCTTGCCTCTGTGGGTTCCACAAACCATGCACTGCGGGCGTGCTGATATGTGCTGACGTGCCAATGAGGCCTGGCCAGGAAACGTGGAACGCCCCTCAGTCTAGACAAGTTTTATTTATCTATTTATTTTACTTTTTATTTTTTTGAAACTAATGAAATCAACAGGGAAAACCAACCATCACTGAGCCTTTTCCACTCTCCTTCCACCTGCAAACACCCAGGAGAATGAGGACCCCCTGAAACTAAACCCCAGTTTCTTTTTTATCTTACCTAATTATCTATTTATTTATTTATTCATTTTTTAAACAAGAAACAGAACTCAAGGAGTAATGCAAACCAAAGAAAAAAAGGGGAAGCTGAGCTAATTACTCCTCGCAGCGGCCTGCAACCCCTGCTGCTGCTCCAAGCAGCCACATGGTGAAAACCGCTACTTTAAAATGGCCGCGGCATCTGAAAGAACGAGTTTTGGCATGTAATCTTGAAGAGGCCCTCCGGCTCAAAAAACACCCCCAGACTTTGGCAACGCCGCCGAGAACGGAAGCCTTACCGCCAGAGACCAGGGCCCTTTCGAGCTGCGACGTCGCTCCGCACTAGGAGTAACATCCTCAGCGAGAGCCTCCTCTGCAACTGCTGCTGCATCCGACCACGCTCCCACCAGGATTCAGAGCGTCGGGCCATCGCACCTTAGGGAGAGTGAGGGGCAGGTGGGCCGCTTCAGGAGATCTCTCCTGTGCCGTCCAGGGAGAGAAATCCTGTAAATGAAATATTGACGTCTTGGTACGGCAGGGAGACTTGACCCAATCAGCCTTTTTTTTTTTTTTTAAAGAAATACCCCCTAAAACAAATAAATTTAAAAGGGACAAACCAAAATTGATTGAAACCCAGAAAATTAAGGACCTAAAAATCTAGCTAAGTTGCTCCTTATTCGTTTCTCTAGTGAGCCCAGCACCTAGGCGCACTACGTCCTCCTGCTGCATGGAGACTGGACACACTGGGGCTGATGGGAGATTCCAGCATGCTATATCCAGTGATGTCACGAGTTTGACATGCACAGTCTCCAAGCTGCAGGAGGAGGTTCACAACCCAGAGGTGGAGGACTAAACTGGAGGAACGCTAAGGAACCTCTTTCTTTTATAAACTCTTGATGGACAACTAAGGACCCTCTCTATTAGGCTTCCACAGAGCCTGAGACTGCTGTTCTTCTACCACAAGACAGACTAAACTGGGACATCTGGCATTTCATTGTAAAGCCACAGTGTCTACTAGTTTAGCACAAACTCTGTTCTTTCTAGCTCATAGGGCGCCTTGGAATCTTCACCACATGTTTAGAGCAGGGATATTAACCAGGCCAGTGCTGGCACCGATCTGCCGATATTGCACCCTAGTACATATGCTTTTTGAATGTCACTGTATTAAGGCTTTCTGGAGACGTATGGGGATATATTTGTGAAGTTTTCCACCTAGATTCCCCAACACTCCAGACTGTGATATTTCATTCTTTAAGTTCAAAAAATAAACTGAATAGACACGATAAAAAATTATTTGACATTATGATTTCAGTGGCAATCCAACACACTGTACACTGTTGGAGAGATACTTTGTCACTTAAAGTAACTTTTTGGTGACATGCTGTCTGTCGGACTCGTAAGTTTGAAGGCACTGCCTCCATTTACACTCAAGGTAGAAGGGATATGGAGAGCCTTAGAGGCATATTTGTCACACCATTGATATGTCTGTAATGTAACCTCGGATAATGTATCTTCTCTTGATGGGGGATTTGTTTGTTTGTTTTTAGTGGCTTGATGAATAATTTTAAATAAACTTGAAAAAAAAAAAAAGTTTTCTGCTCATGGAACTTTCAAGAATCTCCCAGGACATGGTGGGAAGAAGAAAATTAATCCAAAAAGTCTTTGAAGGTTAGTGCAAACTGTTGGAAAAACACCATGTACAACAACCAAAGAGCTTAAGGCTGACCTGGAGCAATATGTAGTTGTTGCTGAAACCCGCACCATACGCCATGCACTAAACAAAGAAGGACTTCATGGGCGGAGGCCAAGGAGGACCCCGTTGCTCAAAGACAGACATAAAAAGGCATGCCTGATCTTTGCCCAAATCCACCTTGAGAAATCACAATCCTTCTGGGAAAAGGTTCTGTGGACAGATGAAACCAAACTTGAGCTCTTTGGCAATGCAGACCAGCGATACATTTACAGGCGAAGAAAGTAAGCTTATAAAAAGGGAAAAACACACCCTTTCTGCAGTTAAATATGGTGGAGGTTCCATAATGTTGTGGGGCTGTTTTGCTGCCTCAGGAACTGGAGGCCTGGAATGTATTAAAGGAATCAGGAAGTCAGAGGACTACCAAGATATTCTGGAGCGAAATGTAGTACCTAGTGTCAGAAAGCTATTTCTGGGTCGAAGGTCATGGGTCCTCCAGCAGGACAATGACCCAAACATACATCCAAAAGTATAAATGAATGGTTAAAAAGGAACAAATGGACTTTTTTAAACTGGTCAACAATGAGTATTGATCTCAGTTCAATCAAGAACCTTTGGAAAGAGCTGAAATCCTGGAAACATTCATGAGTTGGAACAAATCGCAATTGAAGAGTGGGAGAAACTACCAGCAGACAGATGTATGAAACTTATAGAAGGCTACAAGAAACGTTTGGAGGCCATCATCACTGTCCAGGTCATATTTTGTTTTTTTCTCAGAAATTACTATATTTAAGTTGCACAGACATCTTTTTTTGCTGTATACCTTTGTACATACTATTAAAATAATATGATGACATACAGTTGGAATATTTCCGATTATTTCTTAAGATATTGTACACAACGTACCTAAAATGCAAGGGTGCCAATTATGTTGACCACAAATGTACATGGCATCAGAAAGGAAGGCCGTAGCAGACTCAAAACAAGGGTTAGTATCAACCAGTGGAAGAGAATTAATCCACTGGAGCAGGGGGCTTGAGACATCAGGTTGGTACATACCACCAACTACGGGATAATAGCCACCAAGGTGAAATGGCTCTGCAACAACAAGGTCCAGAAAATCTCTTAAGGATGATCCACCTTCCACAGGAATGGTGGTCCATCTGGTAACCACCATGATCTCTGCATCCACCTTGGGAATACCAAAACACTCGACACACTCCTCCAGGAGGGCAAAGATCTTTTTACACACTCTTAGCCCCTTAGGCAGGGCGTCTCGAGAGTCCCACTCTGACCGGATCAAATCCTTGATCACATCTGGGAACGAGGAGACAGTAGTGGATTTCTGCACTCTTTGAAGGAGCAGATGTACCTTCTGCTCCTGCTCCCTGCTGGAAGCATCCACAAAGTTCACAGTAGATGAGACCCTGGCAATAAAGGTCCTCAGCTCCTCCTTCCGGGATAGGCAAATCACTCCAGCCTCTGCACAATCTTTATCCACATCAGAGCCCAGTACTGAGCCATCTTAATCCATGTCATAGTCAAAATCTCAGACAGCTCCCAACCGCTCCCCATCTCCAGGGGGCACCCCTCGCTGGGGACTCAGCCAAAGATAATCGAACAGGGCTTCCACTCTCAGCCTGCCCTGCATGAGACTGCACTTGGGGGCACCCAGAGGCCGCAGGGCCTGTATTTCTGCGCCAGAAGGACCAGGTCTGTTGCAAAGGGTAAAGAATTTCAGAGAGGAGAATTCAGTCTGGAAGCTCTCCTCTCAGACATGACTCCCAAACATCAGGGGCACAGCTGCCACAGACCCCCTAGAGGTCGATGAGCAGCTCATAGCACGATCACCGGATCCTCTGACTATCCTTACCCATAGCGCCATCCGCCACCTCCTAATCTGAGGTAGGCAAGGTCCGACTAACTGTATCCTCTGACTGGGAGGGGTAAAGCAGGCCCTCCGGGGATGACTCAGAAGCTGCCATGCAAGAGCAGAGTCCAGAATCCAAGGATGAGGCACCTCGCTTGCCACAGGTCAAACAATGTTTCCAAGATAGAGAGTTAAGCAAGTATTACAACAGCACATTCTAAGGCTGCAGCAGCATGTGTTAACTGTGCTTTTATACAACGCACCTTACAGGCACTAGGGAAGGTGGGCACGTTGGAGCCACTTGGACGGGACACGCATTAGGACCATGCGACCACCAGGTGCACAATAGGTAAAAACGCTACTAACACTGAAAAAAACAGCAAGACATTCCCAAACCAGCAGTCCACCCTGAATTGCATCCTGGGAAAATGGAATCAGAAGCCCCCCAACAAGGACAATGAGGAGGTCAAACCCCGACAGCCCCAGGCAGAGAATCCATGCCAGGCTCAGCTCTACTGCCCTGAAATGGTTTTACTGGCTGACTGTGCAGCACTGCATTTAATGTGGCTAGCAGGTAGATCCCTCCGAGAGCGTTCTATAATCTTCGGGAGAGAGCAGGGGGGACAGAGGAGGAGGGAGGGTGCGATGAGTTTGTGTGAATTCTGCCATCTTTCCAGATCCTTCCAATTTTCTGGCTGCTCAACAGGCTCTTAGCCAGAGTACGAGCATGAAGCTGAACCAATTTTCTCTCCTCCTATGGCTACAAAAAGACCGCAGTCTAGTGGAACCTCCCACGTCACGTTCAAGCGAGTCACTTTTGTTTCTCAAGGTAGTTGTTCATAAGTGTTTAATCCATCTTTTCCTCTCAATCCTCAGACTTTCTTCAGAGAGGAAAAAATCCATCCACCATCTGCTAGAGACAAAGAAATACTGAAGGGACCTCTGGTGGCTGAGGCAAATAGAGGCATGGGAGTGATGTCACTGAAACCTGGTCTTTTCATTAGTTCTTTGTCTCCACCAATCTGCTGGTAAGGGAATACAACTCACTTGTCTGGACTGGTCTAGCAGGATGATACAGAAAGAGTTAATCGAGATCAAACTTCTACAGGCATGAGATATTTGTACTATTACTCTTAGCGAGGCTGGCCTCTAGCTAGTTAGTGAGGGAGAGGATGTGGGGATAGGACGTTCAACAGGGGGAGGGGATGTTTAATTTCTATTACTCATTACTGGCAAATATGGTGATTAATTTTTCTGTATTGGAGTATTCCTGTAATATGGAAATGGCTCTCTGGGAGTTCATGGATGTGTATAAATGTTCCGCCTTAATAAAAATTCTTAATTAAATTTTTAAAAAAATGGAAAGCAACAGTTCAAGAAGGTTATTGCAAAGATCTTGTTACAAACAAAGCAATCTCTTTGCAAATTTCCTTGAACAGTGGCACAATAGTATCCATGAGTTCATTTGAAAATTTCTTGTCAGTTGAGATCTTCAAGATGACAAGACGTTGTAATGTGAGCTGGTCTCCATCTGAAGATTCCATTAGTTCCATATGCTTCATCTGCTTGATGGCTTTCTTCATCTGGTCAAAGGGTGAGGCATTCCAAATACAGGTCCGAATTATCCTCTTCAATGTGTTTATTTGCCTACTTAGCTATTTTGTCTTCTTTCCAATGCTTTCTTTCACTGCGGCTCCCAGTTCCTATGTACTCTTCAGATCTTGAATTCTTTATAGGACTTCCTCAACACTATCACTATCTCAAGATCATCCCTCCAGAAGTTCAGTACCCTAATCTTAGTGTGCTTCAGTTCAGTTTAGGTTTACATAATATTAAAAAACACTGTATGATGTTTTGTTACCATGATGTCTGTGACCTACCCAAGATGGAAGAGACTCAAAAAGGAAAACAAAGTCTGAACTGGATAAGGAGAAGTATCTTTACATGCCCCAGCTTCTACGGCTAGCATATATACTTGCTGTGAGGACAGGAATAATATGGCAAGCTGAATGGACCAACTAGTCATCTTTTGCTATCATCTACAATAGTTCTTCCTGGTGCCATTCTGATGACTCATATGGAATCACCTCTTTTCCCTGGACTGGAGGTCTGTATATTTATTTATAGATATATTCACCACCATTCCAACAGATGCTCATATATACTTAGAATTAACTTTTTTCAGGGCAACCAATAATAATTCAGTTTTTCTTGTATTTCAGTGACTACTGTATTCTTAATATGAAGAACTATTAACAAAAACAGAAAACAATAGACAAGAATTCTAAGATTCATTCAGCCTGCCCAACTTATTTGTCCCTATGAATCCTATGTTGTCTCTTCTGGAAATATTACAACTCTGAATGGCCACAATCAAAACCTATTTTATTTAATGTGTGTCTTAAATAGTGCACTTTTACAAAATTAAACAGAAAGGAAATGAAAAAAAATTATGTCTGCACATACCTAATTTCCATTACATTAAGACTGTGTCTATCTCTGCCATGATCGGTGTCCAGGTCTGTGATAGTGTATCAAGACATCAACAAGATAATGCTTTTCCATCATATATCTTTTTACTTTATTTTTCTATTAACTATTCCATCAAGTAGCCTTCCTCTATTTCTGATCACTTCCTCCTGGGTTTTACTACATGGTTCATTTTGGGCTTCCATCCAATCAGGACCTCTCTTGTTTACCCCTCATTTTTACTTCTGGTGATTCTTGCATCTGCCTAGTACTGAATGCGTTTTCAGGAAAGAGAGGAACTTGAGTGCTGTGTGTTTGGAACTGAGAATTTTGGTAGAATGTCCGGTGCTGTGTGCTTTTTGGGGAAAGAGGAGCCAATCCTGGGTGTGCACTAGGGAAGGGAAGGACTGCTTAAGGTGATGAAAGTTATTCCACTGGGTTATGTGCAGGTAGGCCTAGTGTGTGTATACTGATGATGGGGTTATGTGTTTTGGTGATGAAAGACATTCCCAAGGCTTAGGGGAGATAATGGTTCCCTGGGACTATGTATACACAGGGAGAGGCATCACTGTTCACTGTATACTGACTGGGAGATCCTCCATCTCTGTATGATGAGTGATGGCCCCCAAGAAAGTTTACAGTCGTCCCTCGCCACTTCGCACTTCGACTTTCGCGGCTTCACTCTATTGCGGTTTTTTTCAAATACATGTATATTCATTAAAAAGTTGATTGAGACAGTGAAAATGATACAGCGCACGCTCGGTTGTCTGAGTCAATTATATACCCCTGTATTACAATTAAAATTACTGTACGTATGGACTGTAGGCCTTTATCTAAGCCCAACAATGTCTCCTAAACGTGCTGCTTCTTCTAAGCCTTCTGACGATGAAACTAAGCACCTACTTCGCGGAAATTCACTTATCGCAGTAGAGTTTGGAACGGATTAACCGCGATGAACAAGGGACAACTATATTGACATGGGATGGGAGTTCCCCAGGGCTGCGTATATGCTTCTGAAAGGGATACCTACAGCTATATGCATTGGTGGAGAACTCACCAGGGCCATATATGATTTAGATCACTTTACTGGCATGACAATTTCACATTTGTTACCAAAATAACTTATTTAGTAGTTAAGTGTCTGTACATTAAGGATGGGTGTTCCCCTGAGCTGAATGTATTGATGGGGCTCAGAGCTCAAAGAAACTCAGTATGTATCTAGTGATACAAGGAATTCCCCTGGATGTCTACTGGACTTATGTAAAGTGGGGCTCCCAGGGGTCCTGCATGTGAATAGCCTTGGGGGAAAAGGATCCATCCCTATGTGTATTATATATATGTATTGATGGGGAGTCCTCCAGGACAATACCAATAAAAGTGAAGATTTGGTGGTTCCCCAAGGCTGTCTGCATATGAATTGGGGGGAATGGGGGAAATAGGAAATCCCAGTCTTTCCATATTGAGTGGGAGACCTCAGGTCTCTGTGTGTGTACTGATGGGAGGCGAGCAGTCAGTCCCCCCCAAATTGTGTGTATAGTTTTTGAGAAGTCATACTGATTAGGGACAGTCAAGCTCTCTAGAAATGTAAGCGTAAATGAATATGGAAAGAAGCAATGGTCTCTTGAGCTATCTGTGTCTATACTGGGAGGGGAGCATTGATTCTTGCCCTGGGCTCTCTGGGTGTATACTGATGGGGGTGGTCAGTTCCCCCCAGTACCAGGCTGTTGGAGTGTATATTGACAGAGAAGAGGGTTGATTGGCCCTTGCCCCAGGCCATCTGGATGTATATTGGCAGGGGCAGTGCCACCCACCCCTCAGGCTATTTGTGTACAGTGACTGGGTCAGTTCCATTCCCCTTCAAGCTATAAGAGGAAATATTTCATTTAAATGTATTTCCCAACATATTAAAAATTCAGTGTAAGGCTGAAATAGATCAAAATTCCACAACACAAAACTAAGAGAAAACATTACAGGAAATTTACACAAATAATATATTTGGTCTGCTATATCTATATCTATCTAATATATATTATAGCAGAGCAGTCCCCCTCCTCTCCCTCCAGCTGTCTAGGTGTATATAGTGATGGCGGGCCGGTTCCCCTCTCCTCCAGGCTTTCTGGGAGTGTATTGACGGGACAGGCTGGTTCTCCTTCCTCCCTACTGCCTCTGCCTGGGTATATATCGATAGGGGTGGAGTCAGTTCCCATCCCCTCGGATATCTGGGTGTAATGAAGGGCCCCACCCGTTATGCAGCAGCAGCCGCCGCCGAACAGCTTCCCCGACAGCAGAAACAACGCAGTCGCACCCCGGGCTCTGCCGGACAGAAACGTTGCCGGTACATCGTCAATTATCTCTTCTTACCTCGCTCCGAAGACAGCAGTGGCTATGGACACAGGCTGCGGGCGGGCAGGCCGCGGTCAGCTGGTCACTGTCAGCCCCGCCATGAACGACTGGAGACACAGACACTCACTCAGACTAGGGCTAGGGAAGGGACAAAGACACACACCAGGACCGCCTCAGCAAATAACTCCGCCGCTCCCTCCGCGGCTTCCCCTCACACTGTTCCCCGCACCCCACGCGCGTCACCGCAGCCTGTGACTGAAATCGCCGCTCTCCAATCACGAGCGAGGGAGCCAGAGAGGAGCCAATCACAAGCACCAATGAGGCGGCAGGGCGGAACTTGGACGCTGAGAGGCGACCAAGGTTTTGACGGCCTAACATTGCGGACGGAGGGATGTGGCAAGTGCCCCCTGGCGCCCGCAAAACAGTGCAGCACCGCAGCATCAGCACCACCAGCATCCTCCTAGGGGCTAGGCCAAGCATCCCTGTGCAATATAGGGGACGCGCCCTACCACATGCTAGGCGGCCAGCCAATGTAATTAGCAGAGGGGCAAAGGTATATCGGTAATTTTTTTGCGTTGGAATCTCCTTCCCACTCCCAACCACAGGTAGCTTTGCTTTTATTTAACTTCGGTTTATGCCTTTTATGTTTTATTCCTATATCACCTCTACTCCTTCACTCTTTTCTCTTGCACGTCGTTTCGCATGTTTCCGTCCTTCTTTCATTTCTTCGGGCGTTTTATGTCTCCATTCTCTTTCCTATTATCAAAAATCCCATCCCTTACTAGGAATGCTAAGTAAGGGATGGCATATTGATAAACAAAATATTTTCCCCATCTCACTGTATATTATCTATTTTCTTCCATCTCAGTATGTCACATTTGACTGCTGTCTTTCTTGTTTATTCACTTTCTTTCACCTGCTGTTGGCTCTCACCCATCCTTCTTCTGCCCCATCTCCTTTTTTTACCTTCACACCTCAGCCTCTCTTTCCCCTAATACTATCAGTCAACCCATGATCCTTTCCTCATCTCTCTGGTTCCCCCTCAGCTTGTTACAGCTCCCATGCTATAAGCTCTTACATTACTGCCTGTATTCCCTCCTGTGAGAGCAAGAGCGTAAGTCAAGGGGAAAGGCTGAGAGAGAGCAGCATCCTGAGTCCTAAGTAATGCTTCAGCTCTGCCTTCATATATTTCCACTTTAAACAGAAAACAGACAATTGATGGTGTCAGAGCTGCTGCAGAGAACATTCCCTCAACATAAGAGCACAAGAAATGCCATACCAGGGAGGCAATTTTCCAGTGAGAGCAGGAGCCCATCTTCCACAATGGTCAATTCAGAGCACCTGCAAGCCTCCGTGTAGTTTGCCGTCTTGCTTTGGGAGGGTAAAGAGTAAGGAAGTCATACTGACAGTGGGAGTTGGAGAACCAGTTCACTATAGTGTCTGCAACATTTGGGGGGCACCACCCCCTCCATGCCCCACCCCCCAAACTGTGCCTGTGTGTAGGCAGATCATCATCATCTCTCCCTTACAAATGCCAAGAACCTCTTGCATGCCTAATTAATAGTTTAGAAGCATGTCCTCCAGAAATTCTATAGGTATGCTGTTAACTTTGACTGCATCCTCCATTAATAAATTCCATTACTTAATTGTGCATTGACTAAGAGAATACTATTTGAAATAGTAAATACCCGTTCCTTGTATGCTTGTTCCGCTCCACTCATACTTCTATACCTTTATACAATTCCCTTCTGCATGGTGAAGAGCAGAGAACTGTTTAGGCTTTCTTCAGCCCTTTCTACTGCTCCCTGTTGCTACAAAGCTGGAAAGGAAGAAAATGCAGTTAACAAAAACCAAGAATGAAGTGAGAAGCCACCCTGGTTTGGTTCATCCGCTATAAGATTAACAAAGAATCTAAGGGTTAGAGCAGCTGGCTGACAACCAGCAAAGCCAAGGTTAACACCTCACTGACACTCTTTGTGACTTTGGAGAAGTCACGTCATCCTCCTTTATCCAGAGCCAGCACCACCATTAGGCAAACTAGTCAGCTGCCTAGAGCACCAGACTTTGGAGGGTGCACCACAGCAGAAAGTTCTGGCCTCCAATCTTCCACCCCTGCCATTACCATTGCTGTCACATCTCCCTTGGGCCAATAGCAGTGGCGACAGCAATGACAATATAACAGTAAAGAAGCACAGAACAAATTTAAGCCTCTGAATCCCTATGAGCTGCCTTATTTATTTATTTATTTATTTATTTATTTAGTAAACACTTGTATACCGCTGCTTCCTACGATCAGCAGCGGTTTACTTTACAGAATCATAATGCATTGTACAGTACATTGAGATTTTTCAGTTTTACATTTTGATTAGTCAATGATTTACGTAACACGGGCTAAACAGTTGGATACAGTATACAGTTGATTATAGCACACAGATCAGGGTATACATTTGATTTCAGTAAGTTGGGAGGGGCCCCATATATACAATTTATACAGAGTTAATTTTCAAAGAGTACAGGCTATACATGACTATATGCTTATTAGATTTTATGCTGCCGAGGGTGGCAGAGTTCTTCTGGTTGAGGTAGGGTATTGCAGTTAGATCAGGTTGTAGTGAGTTTGAAACAGATATGTTTTAAGTTTTCGTCTAAATTCACTCAGGCTGTTTGTGAGTCTCAATTCATGCGGAAGTTGGTTCCATTGGATTGGCGCTGTGTATGTGAACGCCCTATTGCTCGTTTCGGCCTTGACAGATCTTATGCTGGTCGGGATACATAGGGTGTTGAGATTCATAGTTCTCCTGCTCCTGTTGCATGGTTGAATAGTGATTAGGTTATTGAGGTAGGATGGTGCGATGCCATGGATGAGCTTAAACGTTGTGATGAGCTGTTTGTAGATGATGCGGGCGGCCACTGGGAGCCAATGCAGTTCGATTAGTACTGGGGTTATGTGGTCGGTGACTTTCTTTTCCATGATGACTCTTGCAGCCACGTTCTGGGCCATTTGCAGGATGCTTAGTGTGTTCTTTGGAAGCCCTTGTAGAATGGCATTGCTGTAGTCCAGGTGGGGAATGATTAGTGCTTGAGCAACAGACCTAAAGTCGGATTTCTCGAGGATATTGCGAAGTGGTTGTAGAATTTTGAGTTTGTAAAAGATGGCTCGGTTAACTGTTCTGAGGTGTTTGTCCATCCTGAGGTTGCAGTCTAGTAGGACTCCTAGATACTTTATTACAGGCTTCGTGTAGTATATGTTTTTGTTAAGTGTGACTGTGGTGGGCGGGATGAAATTGGCTTTCTTCTTCTGTTACAATGTACTGTCCAAGTTTAAACTCCTGTTACAATGTAAGCACAGAACAGTTTTCTGACTGTGCACCCTTGTTGTATGTAAACCGCACTGATAACAAATAGCGCGGTATATAAAAGCTGTTAAATAAATAAATAAATTAAATAAATGAACATGACCTCTGTTTTTTTGTGGTTTATTGACATGTTGTTTTGTTGAAGCCATAATTGGAGCATGTCAAGGCATTCTTCTAGTGGACTGAAATTAGGCTGTGTTATGTCAAGCTGTGTGTATAGCATCACATCGTCGGCATATATGTGGTATTTGATGTTGCATTTCTGGAAGATATCGCAGACCGGCTTTATATACAAATTGAACAGTAGTGATGATAGGGCAGACCCTTGTGGGATCCCTTGGGTTTGGGGGAAAGCATCAGCTTTGTCGTTGTTGAATTGCACTTGTTGCATCCTATTGGAGATATATGAAGCAAACCATTTTAAGGGGGTCCCTGTTATACCCAGCGAGGCAAGACGGTCCAAGAGGGTGTTGTGATGTACTGTATCGAATGCCGCTGAGATGTCAATGAATATGAGTATGAACATGGAGTTTTTGTTCTCGAGGCCCTTAAGTAGATTGTCAAGGAGTGCCAGCAGTAGTGTTTCTACTCCGTGATTCTGACGGAATCCATATTGATGCTCATCTAAGGCTTTTCTCTCGTCCATGTGATCTTGTAGTTGGTGCTGAACTGCTTTTTCAATTGTTTTTGCTAGGAAAGCTATGCTTGAAATTGGGCGGTATGATGCAGGGTCACTTTTGTTGAGCGACTTGTTCTTTAATATGGGTCTTATAATTGATTTCTTGAGATGAGTCGGCATGCTTCCTTGTTGCAGTGACTGGTTGACAATGTGCGCGATGGGTTTTGCGTTGTCTTTCTTAGTTGCTTTCATCCAGGCGGCTGGGCGTGGGTCGAGGGGGGAGGTAGTGGTATTTAAGTTGGTTATGATGTTTAAGATTTGTTGCTCACCTAAATGCTGGAAGGTGTTCCATTCTGGTTCCAGGTCTGCTTGAGAGTTAGTGGTGGTTTCTCGGGTGGTGATGACTAATGGCATGCTTTGATTAATAGTTGTGGGAAGTTGCGGGTTTAGTTTTTTGGCGTAGTGGTCGGCAAGTGTCTGGGCCTTTATATCATCTGAAGAGATGGGGTTTTGTGAAGTTTTGGTAAGAGATTTTACGAGCTCAAAAAGCTCCCTGGGTCTATTGAGAGTTTTGTTGAGTAGGTTAGTATGGTGACTCTTCTTAGCGAGGTTGACCTCATTCTTGTATTTTGAGAGGAGTGTTAGGTATAGTTGCTTGCCCTCTTCGTTTTGCTTTTTCCTCCATTTCCTTTCAAGTTTGCATAGCTCTCTCTTCATTTTAGATAGCGTGGGAGAGTACCATGGTTCGGTTCCTGTTTTTGTTGCAGCGTTTGAGCCTTTCCATGTTGGTCTTGCAGCTGCCTCGATCCCTGAGTTCCATTGGGTTACCAGTTTGTCTAGGTCAGTGGTGGTGTACTCAAAATGTGTAGACATAGAGGTTATCAATGCTTCACTATTGAATTTTTGGAATTTCCTCTGTTGATGTGTTTTCGGGTCGGCTTGTGGCTTTTCCTTTAGTGATGGTAGATGGATTTCAAATTCAATGAGGAAATGGTCGGACCATGGGACCGGGGTTACTCGAGGTTTGGTGTTTTGTTGGGTGTTGTGTGATAAGAACACCATATCGAGGGTGTTACCTTTGTTATGTGTGGGTTCTTGAATGATTTGTGCGTATCCGAGCTGGTTCATGGCTTCTGAGAATGCGTCTGCCTGTACCGGGGGAATTGAAGGGAGATTCAGGTCACCAAGTATGATGCGCAGTTTTTTGGTTGCAGAGGTTGAGATAATTTCCAGTGCGGTGGCCAGGGTTTCATGGTGGGCCGAGGGGGGTCTGTAGATTAAACAAAGTATTGATGTTTTGTTTTCAATCTTGAGTATATCAATGCCTTTGGATTCAGTTAGGGAAGGGCTTGTGAACATTAGGGAGGTTTTGGCAATGACAAGTACTCCTCCTCCTCTCCTGTTGGGCCGGGGGCAGTTAAATAATGTGTAGTTGGGTTGGGGTAGTTGGTTTAGTATTGCTGGGTCAGTGTCTGTGAGCCATATCTCGGTGACACAGAGGATATCGGGTTTGTTGTCAGTGATGTTGTGTATGATGTGGGTTTTATTTCTAATGAATCTGGCGTTGATAAGACAGATTGTAGTGGGGGATTGAAAGTGCAGCAGGTTCCACCTCATCCAACAGACTTCCTGCTTGCAACGGGGCAAGTTGGCTGCACTTTTAGAGCACAGCATATAGTGGTTCTGAAGCTTTCCTACATACTGTGCTTTATTACTGTTGTATGGTTAATTATTTTTTTATTAATAAATAAAAACATACCTTGCTGGCCTGTGGAGGCTCTTACGCAGATCCAGGAAAAACACAAAAGAACATACATGTATTTTCATATATATATATATATATGTTCATGTCCTCCCTTCCCTTCTCCCTCCCACCCACCATTCACAAGATATTCTCACTGCTGCTGTTACCACTGGACCTAGGAAATGTAGCGGCAGCAGCGGTAAGGGCAATGCTGGGGGCAGGGGTAGGAAGAATGAGGGTTGCCTAGGGTGGCTAATGCTCTTACACTATGTACAAAATTAGATTGTAAGTCCTCTGGGGACAGGGAAATATCTATTGCATCCAAATCACCTTGAACTACCAAGGAAAACTGGTGGGCTAAATAACAAAATACAGGTAGAAAGCGAAACTTTGGATTTGAGCTCACAAGGCTTGCCCATCTCTACATTAAACATCTCACCTAAAGGTTGAAGGCCCTTTATTATTGTATCCACATTTAAGTCCAAAAACAGATGACAATAACATTACTATTCAAAGCACTAGGGGCCCAATATTTAAAATGATTAATGTGCTAATCTCTCTGAATGGAATATTTAGTGACACCGACATGGTTAGTGCCGCTGAATGTCTGCGGGTGCCATATACATTATTATTATTTAACTCATGCCTTTCCAGTATTTATTAATTTTTTTAGTATTTTGCAAGCACCTTTTCAGTAGTTGCTCGAGGCGAGTTACATTCAGGCACAGTAGGTATTTCCCAGTCAGGACTGACTCAAAGGCACACATTGCATTTGGAGGGCTTACAATCTAAGGTTGTACCTAAGGCATTGGAGGGTTCTGTGACTTGCCCAAGGCCACAAGGAGTACCGGCATTGAATATTCAGGTTGAAAGTTCAGCGATGGCAGCTAGCTGCTTTAGAACAGCTAGCCATTGCTGCTGAATATTGGGCCCTATGTGTATTACTTGATTTCCCTAAAGGTCTAGCTTCATAAGAACTGATTTTAATGCATCTAGACCTATTTGTTTATCTAAAACCACTTCTGTACTACCAATCATTATCAGCTCTAGGCAGATACAAAAAGAATTATGAAATAATAGCATGAAAACAATGTTACAAACAAAAATAATACCCAAAGACATAATTGCTCAAATATCTGGCAAGAGTTGAAGTCAGATTGATGTTATTTGTTTTAGTTTGATTATAAAGATGTTAATTTGTATCCTATTTACTAGTTTTGACTATTGTAAAGGTTAATTTACATTTTATTTATTTTATATTAACCACTTTGATGCCTCTGCTATTTTATTTATTTATTTATGTTAAAATGTTATATTCTAGGTGGATTACAGCACAAATGAGCATAAAATAAAAACATAACTCACATAACAAAAAAATAATACTGAACTCAAAAACACAACATCCTGCCTTGTTGTTCAATGTATTAAATACCTGAAGAAGCATTCTCAAAGCCTAGCTTACACAATCATCTGGAAAAGCCTGCCAAAACCAATCTGCTTGAAAGAGCCTGCTGGTAACAAATGTGCCTTTAATTTTATGAAGCACCTCCGTTAACCTGAAAGAATATACTTAAAGCCTAGTTTACACCATCTTTTGGAAAAGCCTGTGAAAACAGATGTGCTTTTAATTTCTAAACATGGTATATCAGATTCAACAAATAAACAAAAAAACAAACAAAGGAAGCCACACAATGATTAGCTATTTAACAAGTGAGAAAAGCATCCAGAGTATGGTTCATGGAATTCCTTCCAACCCCTCTGCATGTGTGTTTAGAAAGAATAAAATACAATGATAATATATCAAACCTTGGGATGACACCATCAGATTTCAAAGGATGGATTTTAGAAATTTTTTAAAATTTTGTATTTATAGGCTTTACATTAGAACATTTATATAATCAGCAACACTATTGCATACATTTTAAGGCAATAGTTTTACTCAAGAGAAGAAACCAACCAAAAAAAAAAAGAAAACCAATCATATACATAGTGCTCTTAACATAACCTAAAAAAAGAGGGAGAAGAGACCTGTGAACAACAAAAAAAGAAAAGAACAAGGAAAGAAGGAATTACTAATAAAGAAAATGTACATTGTGCGAGACAGTTCAAAAAGAAGGCAAGACATCCACCATAGGTGAAATGAAATCCTGGCTTCTAAAAAAACCTTTCCAACTATTTTGGATCAGACAACACAAAACTATTCCCCCTCTTATTTAATAAAACATTTACAAGGAACCTGAAGGAAAAAAGGTAGCCCCCAGAGCCAGCACTTGTGAGCACTTAGCTAAAAAAGGCCTTACACCTCAGATGTGTTACTCAGGAGAAATCAGGGAAAAAAAAGAACACCTTTTGATCAAAAAAATTCATGGGGTGGGATATTCAAAGGCACTTACATGATTTGCAAACCTGCAAACCATGTAAATGCGGCTCAGCTGGATAGTCAGTGGCAGTAACACAGTTAGTGTCGCTGAATATCTGCAGGTTCCGCTGGTACACACCCCGATGCTAACTGGTTAGCATCAGGGCATGCTGGGGATGTTCCAGGGCAGCACCCATCGCTATCTGGGCAATGACGATGTGGAGCCACTGCCAGATTGGCGATACACAGCGAAAGTCAGGCATAGGAAATACTGACCTAACTTTCACCACAGAAGCTAACTGAACAGCAGCTGAATATCTGGGTTTAAAGCTCGGCGTCGGTGGCTAGTGCCGGTACTGAATATCCAGCCACATTTTATAATGAAAATACAATCTTAAGATCCAATTTCTATGGCTCAAAAGGGAAGGCTACAATGAAAACAGCCTGAGCAGATATGACTGATTGGATATGGCCAATTTTTTGGAAATTTCTCAAACTATCTCAGCTCTCTGACCTCCTTTGCTTTCTCTTCCTCTAGAGCAGGGGTGGCTAACTCCGGTCCTAGTGTACCACAATCCAGCCTGGTTTTTCAGGATGTCTCTAATGAATATTCATGAGATATATTTGCATCCACTGCCTCCTAGTGTATGCAAATATATTTCATGAATATTCATTAGGGGCATCCTAAAAACCAGGCTGGACTGTGGTGCACCAGGACCGGAGTTGGCCACCCCTGCTCTAGATTCAGTATTATAAGTCTGAGACAAAGATGGGACAGCTATCTTAGGGAATTGTAAGGTTTCTAAAAAATATATATTTATTCATCATATCCATAGGAGATATTAAAGGAGACCTTGGGAAATTCAAAACTGAAGATTCAAATGCTGGTTTTACTTTTCTGAAGCCTCTATCTTATGATGAGCAAGCTCTCTATTCTTAAAAAGGGCAGGATTGCAAGTTCTTAATTCTGCCACCAGTTGTTCAGTTAATCCAAATTGTTCTTTCTGTTACCTCAAGGACTCTGCACGTGAATACCTCTAGCAAATTAGTATTCTCCATAACTTTATCCAGTCTTTTAGTCAGGCACTCTTCCATCTGTGCTATAGGCTTTGCTACTTCCAATAAATATACAGAACTACAAACCTAAACAAACACTCTCAGAGCTAAGGAAAATATTGGTAACCAAACAACCAGGGTTCAATTCCCACTAGCACTCCTTGTGGCCTTGGGCAAGTCACTTAACCCTCCATTGCCTCGGAAGAAAGGCCTGGCAATCTACTTCCGGTGACACTGCCAAGAAAACCCAGGAGCTTCTGGGTCGCCAGGAGTCAGGACTGACTCAAAGGCACACATTGCATTTTGCAATAAAACAATAATCATATACAAAATACAAAAAAAATTCAAAGCAATTTACACTGGAATACTTAATATTATCAAAAGTTAGTCTATAATAAAAATTAATAATTCCAGCAGAAGTTGGTGATTCCAGAAATACACACACACACATATATATATACTGTTTATTTATTCTAAACATGTATCATAAAAAATATACATCACTAATCTAAACTAAGTTTCATGAAACAACCAAGACTTTCATAACATTTCACAATCTACTTATTATTTACAGAACTTGGTAATTCCTTAAACACATGCATATATATTTTGTTTACTTATTCTAAACATATATCATAAGAAATATATATCACTTATCCAAACACACATAAGTTTCATGAAACAGACAAAACTTTCATAACAATTCACAATCAGCTTGTAAATTCACTAACCACAAGAGGAGAATATTACTCCTAAACCACCCACACTTATTCAGATACCAGCTTATAAATACAGCTGATCTTCTGTAGATACTGTCCAGAATACTGGTTTATAAATGGTATTTTCAGAAGATCGGCTGCATTTATAAGCCGGTAGCTGAATAAACCCTGTAGATAGCTGGATAGCTGGTGGGCATGAGGATCATTTGGTAACCTGGCTGTCTGGTGCTAAGGTGATGGACCTCAGATGTCACCTAGATAGGATTCTACAGTAGATGGTGCTGGGGAGGAGCCAGCTGTCTCGGTACATATGGGTACCAACGACAGAGGAAAATGTGAGAGGAAGGTTCTGAAAGCCAAATTTAGGCTTTTAGGTGTAAAATTGAAATCCGGGAACATCCTTGGTAGCAGTCTCAGAAATGCTCCCTGTTCCACATGCAGGAACAAAAAGACAGGCAGAGCTCTGGAGACTCAATGTGTAGATGAGACAAGGTGCAGGGAAGAGAACCTTAGAATTGTTAGGAACTAAACAACATTCTGGGAAAGGGGGGGGGGTGCCCTTTTCCAGAAATATGGGCTCCACCTTAACCATGATGAAACTGATCTGCTGGCACTAACTTGTAAAAAAGAGGTAGAGCAGTTTCGAAATTAGATCATGGTGAAAAGCCAGCAGTCTCCCAGGACTAGACTACTTTGAGCTTTAAGTAAAAAAAAAAAAGACAACTGAAAGATTCCGAATTACCTCAGTCAACTGACAAGCAGGTTGTCAATATGAACAAAAAACATACTTTGAAATGTATACAAATGCTAGAAGTCTATAAAATGAGAAGGGAGAATTAGAATATATAGCACTAAATGAAGAGGTAAGCATACTTGGCATTTCAGACTTGGTGAGAGGAGGATAAAAAAAAAATAGTACACTGTGATACCAGTGTACAAATTAAATCACAGTGATAGGGTAAATCAAATGATAGGGTAGATCAGAGTGGCAATATATCTTAAAAAGGGCATTGAGTCAAACAGGATAAAAGTTTGCAGGAAACAAAATGCACTGTAGAATCTTTATGAACAGAAATTCCATGTGAGAGTGGGAAGGGAATAGTAGCGGGGATGTACTAGCATCCACCTGGCCAGAATGAACAGACAGATGATAAAGTGCTAACAGAAATTACAGAAGCTAACAAAATTGACAATATAGTAATAATAGATAATTTCAATTACCCCAGTATCGACTGGGTCAATGTCCCATCAAGATATACTAGGGAGATATTGGTATAGTATCTGTGATGGAGATAAAGAGGGGCATATTCAAAACAATTATCATGGTTAGCAGACCTGATAACCATATTAATCACAGCAAGATATTCAGCAGCATATAGCTATTTTGTGTCACTGAATATCTCCTCCTAATACCTTGATGCTAACCACATAACATCAGGCGCATTCCAGGAGCCGTGCACATATTAACTGGTCAGTGGCAATATTCAGCCACTGGTTGGTTAACCCAAACCAGCTAAAGTTAGGCACAGGCAAGGTTGGCCTAACTTTAGCCAGTTTAGCTAACCAGCAGTGGCTGAATATCACCACTGCCCAGTTAGCAGACCAGATATTCAGTGCTGGTGGCCAGATATGACCCCAGCATCGAGTATCCTCATCTAAATTAAAACGGTGATGGCCAGCCACTTTACTTGGGCAGGTCGCCGCTGTTGAATATCAGCCCCAAAGTTTCTAAATTAAATAAATGACTGCTTCTTGGAGCAGCTGGTTTAGGAATTGACACAAAGGGGAGCTGTTTTGGACCTAATCTTTAGTGGAAGACAGGATTTGGTGTGAGAAGTAACAGTGTTAGGGCCACTTGGCAAAACTGGTCATAACATGATCAAATTTGACTTAATAGATGGAATCGTTTCAAAACATTCTTTTTGTATTGAAAGATGTTACAATGTATTCTAACTGGGTCTCAGACTTATCAGAGCTTATGGTATAGACTTTTTTCACCAGACGCTCTAGTTTGCATCAATGACCCACTTAAAAGGTATTTTTTCTTTAACTTTTTCTTATATTCAGAGAAAATTTTGCAATTGTCAATAAAAATTCTTGAAAAAGAAGTCAGGCTTATCTTATTTTGAAGTAAAGAATCCCAACGTCAGCCATAGCGCTACTACGTTTCACGAAGGTTGTTTCTTCAGGGGTATTGCACTGACTTTTATTATCCGTTGAAAAATACCTGCCAGCACGACCAGACTTGGTACGTGAACGCCGCGCATGGAAACAACCTTCGTGAAACGTAGTAGCGCTATGGCTGACGTTGGGATTCTTTACTTCAAAATAAGATAAGCCTGACTTCTTTTTCAAGAATTTTTATTGACAATTGCAAAATTTTCTCTGAATATAAGAAAAAGTTAAAGAAAAAATACCTTTTAAGTGGGTCATTGATGCAAACTAGAGCGTCTGGTGAAAAAAGTCTATACCATAAGCTCTGATAAGTCTGAGACCCAGGTAGAATACATTGTAACATCGTTCAATACAAAAAGAATGTTTTGAAACGATTGGAAACTTGTATTGTTTAATTCTCAAACTAGTTGAGTAATCTGATACATATTAGCTTAACGGTGGCATTACTCTATAAGATATTCTGACCACTTTTTTATTGTTAATAGATGGAAGACAACAAGGAAATCTCTGTGCTTGATGGACCTTGGTCTGGCCCAATATGGCATTTCTTATGTTCTTGTTCTTATGTCCTGTGCTAGCATTTAACTTTCAAAAGGGAGACTATGATAAAATAAATAAAATGAGTCAGCAAAAAATAAAAGGAGAAACTGCAGAGGTTAAGAGTTTACATATGTCCTGGACTTTGTTTTAAAATATCATCTTGGAAGCCCAGACCAGATATATTCCATGCTTTAAAAGAAGGCCAAACAACTGCCAGTTGTACGGTGAGGTGAGAGAGGTTGTTATAGCCAAAATTCATCTTTCAAAAAATGAAAAAAGGATCTAAATGAAGAAAATGGAAGACAGCATAAGCACTGGCAAGTTAGATATAGATCAGTGATTATGCAGGCATAGAAAATTAGAAAAGAAGCTTGCTGTGGAAGCAGGGCTGGCCCTACTTCCAGGTGGACTAGGCATCCACCTAGAGTGGCACAATTTCAGCGGTGGCACAGGTATAGCAGAGGTCGGCAGTAATAAAAAAAACAAACCAGCTAGCACTGCTGCTCTATCCTGCTTGTTGCTGCCATTGTGATGCAGTTGCTACCCCCTTGGTAGCACTAAATGTGACTCGGGGCAGCGGCAGGGGTCCTCTGAACATACCCACACACTCTGGGCCTGCCCTCTCCAAAACAGGAAGTTTGGAGGGGATACTGCTTGAGCAAGCACATGTGTTCAAAGGCCCCATGCAAACTGCCCCAAGTCACATTTAGTGCCAGGACAGATAGCAACAGTGTTGCAATGGCAACAGCAGAGGCAGGCCCCATAGGTGGAAGAGATGAGAAGAGATGTTGGACACCAGGGCAGAGGTAGTGAAGAAAAGAAGCTGAACATGTGGAAGGGGTAGGGAAGAAGAGGGAAGATGCCGGGCATGTGAGGAGGAGGAAGGTTGAAGGAGGGAATATGCTGGACACTTAGAATGGTATGGAAGGGAAAGGGTGATGGTGGACATGGGGGCAGGGCCTTGAGCTGGGGGGAATGCATAGCTGAAGGCTTGCCTTAGGGTGTCAGATGGGAGCAGGTGCACATAGTTGAAGGTTCACTAAAGTGTCAGATATACTTGGGCAGACCGTGTGTGGAAGTAAAAGCTCATAAGAATAATTTTCTCAGGTACATTTGAAGCAAAAAGCCTAAGAGGGCATCAGTTGGACCACTGGATAATAGAGGAGTAAAAGGAGCACTAAGGGAGGGCCTGATATCGGTGCTGGGCAAAATGGTGGGAATCAGTATAAGAAACAAAATTAATGAACATGTAGATAGTCATGGTTTAATGTGACAAAGAGGCACATTTCATATGGGGACGTCCAAGTGCAATCTGGGATGTCAAAGCCAGAATGTCTGAAAAAAAAGCAGGCATGTGCAAGTTCAGGTATGATTTTGGAAACATGGACATTCCCAACATGCACGTGTATCAAATATCTATATAGACGTCCCCAGGAGAGCATTTTGGAACCAAAATATCTAATAGCATAATGGTTAGAATAGGGGCTTAAAAACAGCATGGTCAGGGTTCAAATCCCAGTGTGGGCCTTTGTGATCTAAGGCTAGTTACTTAATTCTCCATCTCCTCTACATTCTCTGGATGCCTATCCCTGCCTGGAGCAGGTATAAACACTGAAGTGCAGACTTCTCCGATGTTTCTGAGATTGAACGAGGATGTGCAAGTACATTGCCACACCCTATGCCTACTTGGACATGAGGATGTGTAAGTATATTGCCACACCCTGTGCCTATTTGGACATGAAGACATGTAAGTACATTGCCACATCCCTGCACCAGAGTCCATTGCAAAACAAGGTACCAAAGCTCCATCAACTAAACAATGGCTGGGAAAAATTGTATTGCTAAAGCTGTTGCCCCCATTACAACTTCTGCCTCTGTTCAGACAGAGGTCCAAATGCCAGTTGAAGGATCAGTTCCATGTACAGGATCTCTGCATGCTGAGACTCTCAGGAAAGAAGTGGAGGAGCTCAGGGAAGAGGTGGCAAGACTGAGAAGCATTGGAGACAGTAAGAACTACATTGATGAAATGCTTCTTGAAACATCCAAGCTCTCTGACAGAGATGAAGATGGGAGGCTACAGAAGGAAGAAGATTGGACACAAGTCATCAGAACCTGAAGTATTAACACTCCAACTCCTCCAGCCCTTGAATTGATGAACCAGTATGCAGCCCTGGAAGTGGAGGAGGTGGAAGTATCTGAGGAAATTGAAGAACCACAGCTCGAGCACCCCAAAGTTGCAGAACAAGTTACCACTAGAAAGGAAAGGGTAGCAGTGGTTGGTGACTCTCTTCTGAAGGGTGCAGACCAGATTTGATGTCCAGAGAGATGTGCTGTCTGCCAGGTGCCAAAATCCGAGATGTTATGGAGAGTTTGCTGAGAATCATCAAACCTACTGGCTATTATCCAATATTGATCATCCATGTCAGCACAAATGATACTGCTAGGAATCCCTCTGAGCATATCAAATGTGACTTCATGGCTCTGGGACAGAGGGTGAAGCAGATAGGTGTGCAGGTGGTGTTCTCTTCAATCCTCCCTGTTGAGAGTAAAGGTCGAGACAGAGATGAATGCATGGATGGTGTCATCAAGAGTGTTTTGGTTTCCTAGACCATGGGATAATGTTCCAAGGGCTGCAGAGCAGTGATGGTGTCCAAGAAGGTTTGAAGTGTCTTCAGCAGCAGACTGACTAACCTATTGAAAAGGGCTTTAAACTAGATTCCTGGGGGATGGGTGAAGAGAGCCCCTAGATAAGTCAAACATTAAATACCTCTGTAGAAATGGGTTATAGAATATAGGGTATCTCTGTGTTACAGGTCGCAACCTACCAAATGGATCACAGTGGGCTCTGGTAGGTTGTGACCTGTAACACAAAGACACCCTATACACAGGGCCGGATTTACCTTGAGTGAGGCCCTACGCCAACAAAAATTGTGGGCCCCCAGCAGGGGCGGCCCAAGGGGGGTGCGGACCTCATTTGCATAAGGGGCCTCATTTGCATAAATATTTGCATAATGTTACCATATACTAACTTTTAGTAAACGTGCCTCTTAATGAGTGTATGGATAAAGAAAGACTAAAAGATTTCTACATTACTATAATCCAGTGCCAACTGCCAGACACATTAGGAACTACTACAAACACTGCCCATAGTAAACCCGCCGTATCCTAACAGCACTACCAGGACTCACAAAGCACCATACTCTACCAATCAAAAGGCAACACTGCAAATATTAAACCAATACATTTCAGAGAACAACAATACATGACCTACTGGGGAAAGAGAACAAGTGGCAATGTCAAATAGGAATTATATAAACAGAACACCTCAGCTCAGTTACACATGCAGAACATAGACCATCACCAAACAAGTAATCACAATTTAGAAATAGGAAGACAATAATTAAACTGGGAATCCCAAAAGCCAAACTTGGAATGTACAACACTGTAGAAATAAAACTATACATTAATTTGCTCTTGTACTAAACAAAGCACAGATGTTAATGATGCACATTTACCAGAGCTGACATATTCCAATTAATAAATTCAAAATAAAGAGATATTTTCTACCTTTTGTGCATTTTTTTCTGCTGAAATTGCTCCAGCCACTTTCTTCTGGTTTCTTCGTGTATTCTGCTAACTCTCAATCGTCTGCTGTCCATTTGTCATTTCTTCTCTCTTCTAGATTTTTTTCCATTCTCTCTACATCTGCTTTAACATACTAATCTTTCTCCTTTTGCTCTTTCCTCATTCCTATTTCATCCACTCAAATTTTACCCCTCCATCCTCAATCCCCACTTACTCTCCCAATACCCGGCCAATTGTAGATTTTTTATCCCTCCCACACAAAATATTTTTCCCTTCTCCATTTTACTCTTCCAGCCCCATCCCATTCTAATCCTCCCCCAACATCAGCTCCCTTCTAGTTCCAGCCTCACCCAGCATCCATTCCCTTCTAGTTCCTGCATCAGCCCATTTCCAGTCCTAGCCATCCATCAGCCCATTTCCAGTCCTAGCAACCCCCCAACCCAATACCAGTCCTAGCCCCCCCATCACCCCACTTACAGTCCTTAACCCCCATCACCCCATTTTCAGTCCTTAACCCCCATCACCCATTTTCAGTTTAAGCCCCCCCTATAACCCATTACCAGTCCTAACCCCCCATCAGCCCACTTCCAGTCCTAACCCCATCAACCCATTTCCAGTCAGCCCCCCATAGCCCATTGCCAGTCCTACCCCCCCCCATCAGCCCACAGCCCATTACCAGTCCTAACCCCATCATCCCACCTCCAGTTTTAACCCCCCAGCCCATTTCCAGTCCTAGCCCCCCATAGCCCATTACCAGACAACCCCCATCAGCCCACAGCCCATTACCAGTCTTAACCCCCCCAAAGCCCATTACCAGTTCTAACCCCCCCCCAACAGCCCATTACCAGTCCTAACCCCATCAGCCCACCTCCAGTCTTAACCCCCCAGCCCATTTCCAGTCCTAGCCCCCCCCCATAGCCCATTACCAGACAGCCCCCATCAGCCCACATCCCATTACCAGTCTTAACCCCCCCAAAGCCCATTGCCAGTTCTAAGCCCCCCCAACAGCCCACAGTCCATTACCAGTCCTAACCCCATCAGCCCACCTCTAGCCTTAACCCCCCCCAGCCCAGCCCAGCCCATTTCCAGCCCCAGCCCCCCAATAGCCCATTACCAGCCCTACCCCCCCCCAGTCCATTTCCAGCCCCAGCCCCCCCAATAGCCCATTACCAGTCCTACCCCCCCCCCCCATAGCCCATTACCAGTCCTACCCCCCCCCCGGCCTAAAGTAAACTTTAATTTAAAAAAAAAACCTGGTGGCTGCCGCCGCGGGGCCCCCTCTGCTGCCGCGGGGGCCCCGTCTACAAGCTGGTCGGGTCCGGTCCGGTCCGGTCGGGTCGGGTCTCTCTCCCTCCCTCGCTGCAGGCTGCGAGAGACGCGAAGGGAGAGCGTCTCCTCGCGTCTGTGTTAAGCCTGCAGCGAGGGAGGGAGGGAGAGAGACCCGACCCGACCGGACCCGACCGGACCCGACCAGCTTGTAGACGGGGCCCCCGCGGCAGCAGAGGGGGCCCCGCGGCGGCAGCCACCAGGTTTTTTTTTTAAATTGAGTTTAAAAAAAAAAACTGGTTCTTTTTTTGTGGGCCACTGCCGGCTGTGGGCCCTACGCCATGGCGTACATGGCGTATACGTAAATCCGGCCCTGCCTATACATCAAGAGATATCCCTGCATAATGCCTTCTCTGCCTTGGATAATGAGAGTACCCAATCCATGGAAACTGAAGTGCCCTTAAATGAAAGACTTAATATCAAATCTACTGATAATGTACCAAATAGGAAGAAAAAAAATCACAAAACAGAAAACTACTACTACTTGGAGATTCCATTATCAGAGGCACCAACTTGGGAACTCAGCTCAAAGGAGAGAGGATGGTCAAATGCCTCCCAGGCTCTTCAGCCAGCAGGAATACAAACCAAATTGTTGGTACAGTTAGTGCAGAAAGTGAGCACTCCAAAACTGATATTGTCATCCACTTGGGTACAAATGGCCTGGCTAGAAACAGTGCCTCTGCAGTTCAAAGGGACTTCCAGACTCTGGGAGAGAAACTCAAGCCCACTGCTAACACTATAGCATTCTCAGAAGTTCTACCTGTTCATGGTAAGGGGGCAGAAAGGCTGCATCGCATAAATAACTTTAATACATGGCTCCAAACCTAGTGCAAACAAGAAGAATTTAGATATATAGGCGACTGGGGAAACAGATGGATCAACAAGAGACTATAGTGTGCCGATGAACTACATCTCTCCATCGCAGGGAAAACGGGTTTAAGTGAAAAATTCAGACAGTATTGGACAGGCATTTAAACTAGGGAAAGGAGGTGACGTATTGTGATAAGGAGAGTTGTGTGGACCGAATGGAATGGGAAGGAAATGAGGGATACACCTTTAAAAGTAAAGGCAAACAGGGTTCCCATGGAAACCACAAGCTTTCAGAGCATGTACCAGCTAGAGCTAAACCCTGCCCCAGCAGTGACGTAAGAGCTAGTTTGAGCCCTAACGAACTTCACATGTGCAGCAAGGAGGGAGTGACTGGTGAGAAGAGCCGTTTTAAGGCTGCCTCAGAGTTTAGTAGAGGGAAGCCAGGAGAAGGGAAGCCAGGGAGGAAGCCAGAAGAAGAAAGGAAGCCAGGAGAAGGGAAATCACGGAACTCAGAACAAGCTAAGAAAGCTAAGGAGGATTCTGGAGAGGCTGTTGATCCCTATTCTCAAGGAGCGCTGAAAGCAAACCTGAAGCTTCTGCCAAAGCAACCCAGAGAGGAAGTAGAAAGGCTTACCTTTACCCGGGGAAAGAGCTTGACTGTAGAGAAAGCATTGCACGTTGGAAAGGTACGTGTGCTTCAGTCCCTAACAAGAGCTGTGCTGAGGATATTGTTAAGAAGCTAAAGTTCAGCGCTGAGCAAAGTCAGGACAGGAACGCAGTAAAACCAACTCCAGCCAGGAGTAAAACTATTCCAAGTAAGTGCCCTGAGACATTCTGTGTTCAAATTCTTACAAGAGAATCAAAGTCCTTCCCTAAGCAGTGTACGTGAAAACCAGAGAAAACAGTTTATAGGACAACTGCAAGAGATTTTAAATAAGCTTCAGTTTAAACCTGATTATAAAAGTTCCTTGGAAGGGAATGCTAATGGAGCTTATGAAGAGATGATAATGGATGTTGATGAAGCACCTGTTGATAGTGACATATGTGAAATGGATTGCTCTTTGTGTGAAGCAAACAGCTTGGACTTACGCTGAGTTACCTCTGCATGAGAGAAGTGCATAGCTGTTTCTAAACCTGAGAAAGAAAGACATTTTGTTGAAACTTTTAAGTTTGTCTGATCAGTTCTTCAGCCCTGGCTGTAGAAGCTGGTATTGCAGAGAAGCCTGAGCAGAGCTGTGAATGAAACAGTACTACTATTATTTGATTCTCAACTTTCAACTGTTCCTGTTATCCTATTATTTTGGAGAAATAATCAATGCCATGTCTTGCGTTAAGAATTCTATGCGAGGGGGAAAACCCTGAATAAAAATTTATTTGTTTGCCTTGAACCCCGTGTGGTCACAATACTTTGTTGGAGAGTAATTAAATTACAAGTCCCAGCATCCATTGCTGGCGCACTAGGCTTGAGACATTGCTCGAAAACAAATAAGGCAGCCCTTTTGCCGTTCAGCCATTGGCCCTAGGCAAGGGGGTATGACAGTATGGAGAAGGACAAGTTCAGAACGTCACTCCCAGCAAAACAACATTGGAAACAGATACACTTTTGAAGCACACATCAATGGCAAGCAGGAAGGGGCGTGTAGAACAAAATCCATGCAAAATGCAGGCAAGCCAATCAACAAATGCTGGAAAGCAATGAGCACAAATGCCCGAAGCCTAGTCAACAAAGTTCCTGATCTGGAAGCCTTAATGGTGGAAATGGACTTGGACATTGTGGCCATTACAGAAACATGGTTTAATGAGTCGCATGAATGGGATAGTGCCAAAGCTGGCTATAATCTATTTAGAAGAGATAGAAAGGGTAGAAAAGGAGGAGCAGCCCTATATGTTAAAAGCAATATTAAAGCTGCTGAAATGCAGGGGACTTGGAGAAAAGAAGAAACACTATGGATTGTGTTGGAAAGAGGAGATGGCACTGTCATCCATACTGGTGTGGTCTACAGGCCTCCAATTCAAACCGAAGAAATGGATAGTGAATTGATTGTTGATATTGTAAAGATAGCTATGAAGGGGGAAGTGATCATTTTGGGTGACTTTAATCTACCCGATGTGGACTGGAGTGTTCCTTCTGCAAATCTGGAAAGATGTAAAATAATTGTGGTTACCTTCCAAGATGTATTACTTAAACAAATGGTGATGGAACCAACCAGGGAGAGCTCAGTGCTGGATTTAGTGCTCACCAACAGAGATAGTGTGTCGAATATCCAAGTGGATGCCCATGTGAGCAGCAGTGATCATCACATGGTGTGGTTTGAGATAAAAGCCAAGGTAGAATCCAATCTCAGCAACTCAAAGTCCTAGACTTCAAAATCACTGACTTCAGTAAAATAGCCAAGTACCTGAAGGAGGAGTTGGCAGGGTGGGAGGGGATTAGGGAAGTGGAATTGCAATGGGCTAAACTAAAGGAGGCAATAAAAGGTGTAACAATACATATGTAAGGAAAGTAAATAAAAACAAGAGGAAAATGAAACCTATTTAGTTCTCCAAAGAAGTGGCTGCACAAAAGCTTTTCACAAAATTCAGAAGCTCGCAAAGAGGAACACAGAAAAGAATACAAGATCAAACTAAAAGACAAAAAGAGAAATAAGGATTGCAAAATCAAAGGCAGAAGAAAAAATGGCTAAAGATGTGAAGTGTGGCGACAAAATGTTTTTCAGGTATATTCGGGAGAGGAGGAAAATCAAAGGTAGAATTGCAGGACTCAAAAGTGATGGGAACGGATTCGTGGAAAGTGACATTGAAAAAGTGAAAATGCTAAACAAATACTTTTGTTCTGTTTTTATTAAAGAAAATCCTGGAGAAGGACCACCTGTGACTGACAAATATACAAATGGGAATGGAATAGATACCACACCATTCACAAAAGATGATGTGTTATAACAGCTTGCAAAACTGAAAGTGGACAAGGCTATGGAACTAGATGGGATACATCCCAGGATACCAAAAGAGCTCAGAGAGGTTCTTGCAGGGCCGTTAAAGGATGTTTTTAATAGATCCTTGGAGACATGAGAAGTTCCACAGGACTGGAGAAGGGCTAATGTGGTACCTCTTCACAAAAGTGGTAGTTGGGAAGTAGTGACAAACTACAGGCCAGTAAGCCTTACCTCGGTGGCGGGAAAAGTAATGGAGGCGCTCCTGAAAAAGCGAATAGTGGACTTGCTCGAAACCAACAGGTTGCATGATCCGAGGCAACATGGTTTTACCTAAGAACAATCTTGCAAAACGAATTTGATTGAGTTCTTTGACTGGGTGACCAGAGAACTAGATCAAGGGCATGAGATGGATGTACTCTACCTAGATTTCAGCAAAGCCTTTGATACGGTTCCTCATAAGAGGCTTATCAAACTCAAGAGCTTATGGATGAGTCCCAAGGTGGTGAACTGGATCTCAAATTGGTTGACTGACAAGTGACAGAAGGTGATGTAAACGGAACTCACTCGGATGAAAGGAAGGTGAATAGCGGTGTGCCCCAGGATTCAGTCCTGGGACCGGTACTATTCAATATATTTGTGAGTGATTTTGCTGAAGGACTGAATGGAAATTCCAGTGAGTCTTTTTGCAGATGATTGGAAAATTTGCAACAGAATGGACGCCCCTGAGGGAGTGGAGAACATGAGGAAAGATTTAAAAAAGCTGGAAGAATGGTCTAGTGCTTGGCAGTTAAGGTTTAATGTGAAGAAGTGCAGTGTCATGCACTTGGGAGGCAGAAATCCAAGGGAATTGTATGCAATATGGGGCGAGAGTTTGTGTGCACGGCCCAGGAGAAGGACCTCAGAGTGATTCTGAGGATCTTTTCTCTCTCTACACCCAAGGCCTTGGCGCACTTGTCTCTTCCCATGGCTTTCAGTACCATCTCTATGCCGATGACTCCCAAATCTACCTCTCCACACCTAATATTTCTCCGACAACCCAGTCCAAGATCTGCTTGTCTTTCGGACATCGCTGCCTGGATGTCTCATCGCCGATTGAAAATGAACATGGCCAAGACTGAACTCCTTGTCTTTCCACCCAACTCCTCCCCCCCACTTCCCCCTCTCTCAGTCCATGTGGATGGATCTACTATCCTTCCTGTTCCCTCGGCCCGCAATCTGGGGGTCATCTTTGAAGCCTCTCTCTCTCCTTCTCTGCCCATATCCAGCTTGTTGCTAAGACCTGCCGCTTTTTCCTCTACAACATCAGCAAGATCCGCCCCTTCCTCTCTGAACATACTACAAAACGCTTATCCACTCCTTAATCTCCTCTTGCCTCGATTACTGCAACCTACTCCTCGCTGGCCCCCCGTGAGCCACCTCCTTCCCCTCCAATCTATACAAAATTATGCTGCTTGACTAATCTTCTGCCAGCCTCGCCATGCCCACAATACTCCTCTCCTCAAGTCACTTCACTGGCTCCCTGTCCAATTCCGCATACAATTCAAGCTTCTCTTGCTGACCTATAAGTGCATTCGCTCTATGGCCCCTCAATACCTCATATCTCTTATCTCTCCCTATGTCCCCTCATGAAACTTGTGCTTCGCTAACAAATCGCTTCTTTCAATGCCTTTCACCCGCACCACGAACTCCCAATTGCGCTCCTTTCACCTTGCTGCGCCACACGCCTGGAATATCCTTTCTGCGTCTGTGCGCCAGGCGCCCTCCCTGGCCCTCTTCAAATCCAGGTTGAAGACCCACCTCTTCACCGTTGCATTCAGATCCTGACTTCCATCCCCATCCTACCCTAACCCCCCATTAACGTTTATGACCAAACTATAGACCAAGCTGTACCTTCTGCTGAACTGACTAATACTCTGTACTGTTCTAACTAGATTGTAAGCTCTGATGAGCATGACTCTGACGGGCAGGGACTGTCTCTTGTATGTTAGCCACCTCTAGGCTAGCTGTACAGCGCTGCGTGCGTGGCGCTTTATAAATGCTAAATAGTAGTAGTAGTAGGATCTCAAGGTGGCAAAACAGTGTGACAAGGCAGTGGCAAAAGCCAGAAGGATGCTGGATTGCATACAGAAAGGAATTACCAGCAGAAAGGAAGAGGTATTAATGCCACTGTACAAGTCGCTGGTGAGACCTCACTTGGAATATTGTGTTCAGTTTTGGAGACCATATCTCACAAAGGATATAAAAAGGCTGGAAGCAGTTCAGAGGAAGGTGACCAAAATGATTTGGAGCCTCCGTCAGAAGACTTATGAGACTTGAAGTCCTAAATATGTACACTCTGGAGGAGAGGAGGGACAGGGGAGATATGATTCAGACCTTTAAATACTTAAAGAGTATTAATGAACAAACAAACCTCTTCCAAAAAAAGAGGAAGCTGTAAAACTAGAGGGCATAACGTGAAGCTGCAAGAGGGTGAAATGAAAGGCAATGTCAGGAAATACTTCTTCATTGAAAGGGTGGTGGATGCTTGGAATGCCCTCCCGATGAAAGTGGTGGGAGCAAACAACAGTGAGAGAATTTAAAATGACATGGGACAGACACAGTGGATCCCTTCATAGCAACAGGATAAAATCAAAATAAACATAATTATCTCTTATATCTGAACAAATAAGGGTGACCTACATGGAGCAGTGGGTACACCCCTAACAAAGGCACGGGGAAGGATGACCTGCACGGAGCGGCAGGTGCACCTACTCTTGCCGCCTTGCTGGGAAGACTAGATGGACCATACTGGTCTTTATCTGCCGTCATAAACTATGTTACTATGTTACATCTGGAAAGCAGTGTGTATAAATGCCCGTAGCATGGGAAATAAGATCCCAGATGCTGAGGCTTTAATGGAAGAGGCTGACTTGGATTTAGTGGCAGTTACAGAAACATGATTCATGGATAACCATGCTGGGATGTAATTATACCAGGCTATACTTTATGCAAGTAGGAAGAAGGGGAGGTGGAGTGGCACTATATGTAAAAAATAATATTAAAGCTATAGAATTGCAGGGCTTAAAAGGAGGCACTGTGGGTTAAACTAGAAAGAGGGAAAGGGAAATCCATTTTTATTGGAATTATATACAGATCCCCCTCACAGGGAGTAGAAGCGAATGAAGATTTAATAGAAGACCTACACAGTATTGCCATGAAAGGAGAAGTGCTACTAATAAGTGATTTCAATGTGCCGGATGTGGATTGGCACAGCCCTGCTGCTGTGTCATCTAGAAGTAATGAGATCCTGGATTCTCTACAGGGAGAACTATTCAGTCAATTGGGTGATGGGGCCATATTTGACTTAGTGCTTACTAAGGGGAAAAGTGTTTCTGATGTCACAGTGGGACATCATCTCACATCCAGTGATCACCAGATGGTGTGGTTCAGTATTAGGACTAGGGTTGATAAACTCCATTCAAAAACAAGGGTCTTAGACTTTAGGAAAACTAACTTTGCCAAGATGGGACAATCCCTCAAAGAGTCATTAGTGGGATGGGAACAGCTGGGGGAGGTAGAAAAACAGTGGGCAAAACTGAAATGGGATATTTTAAGGACAGAAACCTTTTTGTTAGCAAGGTAAATAAATGTAAAAGGAAATGGAGGCCGCTATGGTTCTCACAAGTAGCTGAGAAGGTGAAGAAAAAGAGGGAGGCCTTCATGAAATACAAGAGATCACAGAGAGAGGAAAACAGGCATCTATATTTGGAAAAACTTAAGAGAAACCAGCAAAGTAGTCAGGAAAGCAAAGTTACAAAAAGAAGAAGAAATAGCTAATACAATAAAATGCGTGGATAAGACATTTTTCAGATATGTTAGAGGAGGAAGGGCATAAGCAATATAAGAAATGCCATACTGGGTCAGACCAAGGTCCATCAAATCCAGTATCTTGTTTCCAACAGTATTTATTTATTTATTTATTTTAATTTCTTATATACCGCACTATTTAGTATCAGCGCGGTTCACAAGGAACAACGAACCATAATGAACAAAAATCAGTTTTACAGAGAACAGGGAAATACAACTTGGATAACTTAGGGAAACATGCACATCAACTATTTACATATGTAACAGTAAGCTTTGCATAATGGGTTATGCACCTATGGACGGATGTTAAGAATGGGACTAATATACAGTGGTTTCTAGAGAAAAAGGTGTGGCTATGGTGGAGTATGGTTGATCTGGTAATGTTGAATAAATAAGTAATGTTTTAGTGCCTTCCTGAATTGTGTGAGGTCGGTAATGGCTCGGATTTCTGGTGGTAGTGTGTTCCAATGCTTGGGAGCATAAAAACTGAACGCCCTGTTTGACGTTGTTAGTGTGCATTTTGATGATGCACTTGGGATAGTTAGAGTGTTTGCTGCTGTGGATCTTCTGGATCTGTTAGGTGGGGTGGGCTGAACTAGATTAACTAGTGATGAAGCGGTTATGCCGTTGATGTCTTTAAAAGTAAGCATCAGAGTTTTGAATAGAATTCTTGCATGTGTTGGGAGCCAGTGGAGCTGAATTAAGATGGGCCAATTAACAGTAGCCAATCCAGGTTACAAGTACCTAGCAGTTTCCCCAAAAAACCCACAAAGGTTCCACGGTGCTTATCCCAGAGCAAGCAGTGCATTTCCAGGGTCCTCTTTAATAATGGTTTATGGACCTTTCCTCCAGGAATTTGTCCAAATCTTTTTTAAACCCAGCTACACTAACAACTTTTACTACATCCTCCGGCAATAAATTCCAGAGTTTGATTCCGCGTTGAGTAAAAAAATATTTCCTCTTATTAATCTTAAATGGGTTACAGTGTAGCTTCATTCTGTGTCCTTTAGTCTTTCTACTTTTTGATGGTGTAAATAACTGATCTATGTTTACCCGTTCAACTCCATTCATTAATTTATAGACTTCTATCATATCTCCCCTCAGCCGTCTCTTTTCAAGGTTGAAAAGCCTTAACCTTTTAAGCGTCTCTCCTCATAGGGCTATCCTTCTATCCCCTTTACCATTTTGGTGGCGCTTCACTGTACCTTTTTCCAATTCCGCTATATCCTTTTTTTTTTTTTGAAACTCTGTTTATTAATCCACACACATCACCTTACATAACATGGCAAGTAACTGGTGCACTACATCTCCTAGCGGGGTGTACTCTTATCCACCGCCTCAGAGATACCTCAGTGTTCAGTGATAAAACACGACTTCCCCCCCACCCCTCTACCTCCCTCCCCCCGCCCCTCCCTCCCTTCCCATCATACATTTACCCCCCTGTTCCTGCCCCCAGGAGTGAATCTACCCTCTACCTACTCGTACCAGACTGCATCCTATCCCAAAACCTCTTGGAGGGCCCTCCCTCTCCTCTTGGAACTCTACTCTAGTCTCCTCCTAACCCTCCTGCAATAGTTCATTGCGTACCTGTGGTTGCAACGTTTGAATATAGGGTTCCCATATCAAGCAAAAGGAAGACCAACGTGAAGCACTTCCCCTCATCCCCCCGCCTCTCAAAGAGCATCAGCTGATGGAAGCTATTTCACCATTCCCAAAAAGTAGGGGGTACTGCCTCTCTCCATCTATGCAATATCGGTCCTTTACCCACCAGGCATGCCTTTCTCACCAGGATGTGCTCCCATCTCCCCTTGGGGCAGAGTGGTCCAAGTTGATCCAGGGTCCCCGACCAGGCGATCCATTGATGGAGCAGGCTACCCAGATAAGTACTTATTCGCTCTCAGTACTGTCGAATTTCTGGACATCTCCACCACATATGACCCAGATCTGCCAGGGGACCAGAGCATTTCGGACAACTACCATCCAAGGTAAGCCGACTCTGCAGAGCCCGCTTTGGAGAAAAGTATGCACATATAATGCATTTGAATTGTACTTCTCTCCATCTTGCCCCCTCTACCAACCCTGCAATCCGGCCTAGGGCCTTACCGACTGATCTTAAGGCCACCCCCTGATTTAATTCCTCTGCCCACCGAGCTTCCTCTCTGGAGTAATCTGGGAGCACCCTATATTTGTCTAGTCTCTTCTTCAAGCCTGCAACTGTTGGCAGAAAAGGCCCCCCCCAACGAGAAAAATTCCAGCAGATGAGCTGACCGTTCCCCAGACAACTCACCCATCGAAAGAGATGCCACATAATGAGAAAGTTGTGCATATGCAAAAAAATGGCTGCTACTCACCTCATATTCCCTACGCAGAGTCCCAAAGGATTTACACTTCCCCTCTAGGTCCACTATGTGTCCGACAGTTTGAATACCCAGCCTATACTATGACTGAAAGACGTCCGTTTCCGAACCAGGCGTGAAAGTTACATTCCCCTGCAGGGGAAGCCATTTTGAGACTGCCGGGGATCTGCCCCAATATCTATTTAGCTGCCGCCAGGTTTGCCGCATTGGCATCAGTAAGCCGCTTCTCCTCGCCTCTTTATGCAGCAGAGAGGTCTCCAAATGAAGGACTGCCAACAACATCTGAGGTGCTACCATCGCTTCCTCCAACGCTCTAGGGGTGTATATCTCTGTACCGCCTAACCAGTCGCCAATTCCACTATATCCTTTTTAAGATACGGTGACCAGATTGCACGCAATATTCAAGGTGTAGTCACACCATGGAACAATACAGAGGTATTACAATATCCTTTTTTTTATTCTGAATTAATTTCCTTATGATTCCTAGCATTTTATTTGCCTTCTTGGCTGCCGCTGCACACTGGGTGGAGGGTTTCAAAGTATTATCCACGATGACGCCTAAATCTTTTTCCTGGGTGGTAGTTCCTAATGTGGAACCTTGCATCAAGTAACCATAGTTTGGATTGTTCTTTCCTAGGTGCATAACTTTGCACTTGTCGACTTTAAATTTCATCTGTCATTTGAATGTCCAGTCTTCCAATTTATCAATGTCCTCTTGCAATTTTTCACAATCCTCTTGGGTTTTAACAACTTTGAATAATTTTATGTCATCTGCAAATTTGACTACCTCACTCATTATTCCCATTTCCAGGTCATTTACAAATATGTAAAAAGCAGTGGACCCAGCACAGATCCCTGGGGTACACCACTATTCATCTTTCTCCATTGGGAAAATTGGCCATTCAGTCCTACCCTCTGCTTTCTATAAAAATGGTATTGTCAGACTCAAAGATGCAGGGGAGGAATATGCAGAAACTAATGAGGATAAAGCAGAATTGCTTAACAAATATTTCTGTTCTGTGTTCACAGATGAAGGGCCAGGAGCAGGATGTCAGAAAACACCCACAAACAAGAACAGAAGTGACGTGAATCGCAAACGATTTTCAGAAGACTGTGTTTGTGAGGAACTTGTTAAACTAAAAATAGACAAAGCCATGGGTCCGGATGGGATACATCCAAGAATACTGATGGAACTTGGGGACATTCTAGAGGCTCGACTTTCTGACCTTTTCAATGCCTCTTTGGAGTCAGGAGTGATCCCAGAGGACTGGAGGAAGGCACATGTGGTCCCTTTACATAAAAGCAGATGTATGGATGACATTGAGAACTACAAGCCGGGTTAGCCTAACTCTGTGTGTAGTAAATTATTGGGAAGACTACTAAAAGAGAGAATAGCGAGGTTTCTGGAGTCTAATGGATTGCAGGATCCGAAGCAGCATCGATTCACCAGAGGCAGGTCTTGTCGGACAAATCTGATTGATTGCTTTGACTGAGTGACCAGGAAGTTAGACCGAGGGAGAGACCTAGATATGGTCTATTTAGATTTCAGTAAAGCCTTTGACACCGTTCCGCCCAGGTGACTTATAAACAAACTGAGCATCCTAGGGATGGACCCTAAAGTTATTGATTGGGTTAGAAATTGGTTGAGTGGGAGACGACAAAGGGTACAGGTAAATGGAGCTCACTCTGAGGAGAAGGAGGTTACCAGTGGGTGTACTGCAGGGATTCTTTTTAATATCTTTGTTAGTGCTATTGCTGAAGGGCTATTGAGTAAGGTTTGCTTGTTTGTGGTGATACCAAAATCTGCAATAGAGTAGACACCCAGGAAAGATAGATAACATGAGAAGGGATCTAGCTAAGCTTCAAGATTGGTCGAGTATTTGGAAGCTGAAATTTCATGCTAAAAAATGCAGGGGCATGCATTTGGGCTGAAAAAATATAAAGGAGTGGAACAGTATAGGGGGTGAGGTACTTTGCCAACAAAAGAGGTGCGGGACCTGGGCATAATTGTGTCTGATGATCTTAAAGTAGCTGAACAGGTAGAAAAGGTGACTGGGAAAGCCAGAAGGATGATTGGGTGTATAGGAAGAGGAATGGCCAGCAAAAAAAAAGGAGGTGATAATGCCTATTGTCGCGAGCACTACCCTGGCGGTAAGTAGAGGTCAGGACAGGTCGGACACAACTGTATAGGGAGGAGATTGGCCAGTAATCCAGAGGCCCAATTGGCTTTTGGTCCTGTTAGTTTCCTGGATCCTAATCTCCAAAGAATTCAACTGCACAAGTGGTGGGAAAATAAAGGCTTTTATTTCCCCTTCTCGCAAGGGTTCAAAGGATTGGGCAATAACAACAACGCAAATGTCCTTACTTCAGGCAAGAAAAAAGTAAAACAAAAGTTTAAAGCAAAACTGTTACTTTCACAGTAGCGCTGGTATTCACTCAAACAATAATGTTCTAGGCAGCAACACATACAGCTTACAAGCCTGGCAAAGATTCTAGGCTTCCCGTGGTACAGTACGTACAGTCCATTTCTGTATCTGAAACCTCATTTGCCAGTTCCACTTGCATTGGCTCATAGGCGGAAGCCTCTGACTCTGAGTCCCTAGGTTCAGGTAGGTTATAGTCAGGCTTCTTATATAGCTCTTCTAGCACAGCCCAATGTTCTGGGTAACTCGTAGGGTGTCGGCTCTGTGCTGTTTTATATTGAGGAAATTCCTCTCTCCTTAGAGGTTTTATGGCAGCTTTATAAAAACACTTACTATTCAAAACTCTCTTATCGGGTAAACTTTTCCTATAGCTTGTATCATAAAAAGCTTTATCTTGGGAATCTGGCTTCTCTGTTTCCAGTGAAGGTTGAGGCCTGCACCAGTTTCTCCGTTGGCTTGCCTGTACAGCACGGCTTAGGTCTTTAGGCTGTGACCCTGTTGGTTTTGGACAACAGCTGCAGCAATGTCTTTGCCTCTCTGGGCAAACAGCTTTTACTCCTCTGTGAGCTGAGACCTTCCCAGGTTCCTCCTTAGCTCCCTGGCAATCACCTTTCACTCTGGGTGATCTTCTGGCAGTGGAATATTCAGGTTTACATTCTAACCTCTTTTCCTCTGTCTTGCCTTCCTTCCTGCTGCACGTTGTCCTGCTGCATTCACTCTTGCTGCCTCCTCTCCAGCCGTCTCTCCAGCTGCCTTCACCGCTGCCTTTCCCGCTGCTCTGCTTCCAGTCTTCCACACCCTCCTTAAGAAGTCCTTCTGTGCTCGAGGATTGGAAGCTGGCTGGCATTACCTCATGATCAGTGGGGTGTGATTCCTCAGTCACTCTGGAGTCCCTCTTGCTCCCTCTATCTGGTTCCTCCAGATATTGCAGCTTGTATGTACCTTTTTCTTTATTTAAAGCATTTTCCTTTCTCTCAACCAGGTCTGCTGGGTGACACTATGTATGAGTTTTGTGGCAAGGAGGCCTATCCAGAGTATGAGGGAGGACAAAGAGACAGGGAATTCACCCTAGTAAAGGGACCCCTTTTACCGAGGCAGAATAGGAAAGACACAAACACAGCTAGGAATCAGAAAATTTCCACATGGCCCACATTCCATGCTCCCCCTAGTGGAAGGGAGGGGAGAGGATACAGAGCCCAGAACCCCTTAGGCAGGGAGTGCTCCAAGTATGCAGGTGCACGAAGTCAGGCTGATTGCCATCACCTGGCTAGGGAGGGGTGGAAGAGAGAGCCCTGGAAGTATAAACTGAAGCCAGAGTGTGAGAGCAGGGTCGTCGTCATGGGGAGGAGTAGCAGCAAGGATGGAGGTAGCAGCAAAAGGAGCAGCAGGGGAGAAGGAGAAGCAGGAAGCCAAACTGCCACGAGCCGAGGCACAGCTGCAAGCTGGCAAAGCTTGACCGGTGCAGAGCAGAGCTCTTGAGCTTCCAAGAGAGGAGAGTGCTAAGTGGAAGATAGCACATCTGCCAGAGGGTTTGAAGCCAGGAACAGGAGAGACTCCAGGATTCCCTGGGAGGCTGGTAGCTGAGGACTGTGAGCTGGGAAAGTCTGAGCCTATGCAGCTGGGAGAGCCTGAGGTAAAGCTAAATGGGGAAGAGATTCCTATGGACTGTTCTGTGTGCAAGGCTTTAAACCTGAGGAACAGGGAGAAAACAAGCCAATCCTGAGAGAGAGAGTTTACCAGGGAAGGGAACCCATAGTCCACAAGCTGGTGGCCCTGATTCCCTCATGTTGGTAAAGGGAAAGGTCACAAGGACTAAGGAGTAACCCTGGAAGCTGTGAAAAGCTTGTTAAGCACCTGCTGCAGGAACAAGGACACTGGAGTAAGAAAGCAGCTTTTGTAACAGAGCTTTCTTGTGCCCTGAATTGTATTTGTTGTTTGAAGGTTTATGCAGCTGAAGAGAAGCTATACTATCACGGACAGTGAATGTGATTTTTGTTTGTGCTTTTGGCCAGCAAGGCTACAAAGGAAGTGAATTATCCATTCTGTTAAAAGACGGTGTATCCTGCAATATGGAAAACCTTTAAACAGACATTTTTAGTTTGTGTTTGTTTTTGGGAGAATACTCTGTTTCACAGAGACCTGAACCAATATCCTGTACGTGGTGAGAACGAACCATTGTGTAAAATAAATTCTGTCATTTGCCTTAACCCTTGGAGCCTAACTACAGCTTTTTGTCTGATGCACACACATACAGCCAAGCAAAGACTACCTTTCCCAGAAGGCACTACGGGGAAATAGTTGAAAAGGGCTAAAAAAGCAGACAGAAAAAAGTTCCTATAAAATAACCACGCCCCTCTTAGCTTGAGGCGAGCGGTGGCGGCGTGACAGTCTCTGGTGGACCTCATTTGGAGTATTGTGTGCAATTCTGGAGCGTGCACCTTCAAAAGGCTATAGGCAGTTTGGAGTTGGTGCAGATGGTAGCTACTAAAATGGTTAATGGTCTTCGTTATGAAGCATATGAGGACAGACTTAAAGATCTTAATATGTATACTTTAGAGGAAAGGCGGGATGGGGTGATATGATAGAGACATTTAAATACCTCCGTGGCATAAATGCACAGGAGGGTCACTTTCAATTGAAGGCACTCTCTGCTATGAGGGGACATAGCATGAGATTGAAAGGGAATAGACTCTGGAGTAATATGTGGAAATATTTCTTTACGGAAAGAGTGATAGATACATGAATTAGTCTCCCAGTGGAGGTAGTGGACACAAGAACAGTATCTGAATTTAAAAAAGCATGGAACAAACACAGAGGATCTCTAAAGGTAAAAATAGGACTATTGTAGTTGATATGGAAGGGCAGACTAGATAGGTCAGGTGGTCCTTTTCTGCCATTATGTTTCTATGAGGCATCCGCGAATATCATTTGTGGAATGGCTATGGAGACATGTCCATCATTTTGACATCCACATGCAAGTCTTCAGATGTCCAAATCATGACTAAACCTTTTAAAATGGCCCTCAAAGCCAACATGGATTTAGTCAAGGGAAGCCTTGCTCTACCTTTGTGCTACATTTTTTTAAGGTATGACTAAGCATGTCGGTAATGGTTAGCGAGTTAATATAGTATATCTAGATTTTCAGAAAGCTTTTGACAAGGTCCCTCATGAGAGACACTTGAGGAAAATAAAAATTAATGGGATAGGAGTCAGTGTCCTGTTGTGGATTGGGAACTTGTTAAAAGATAGAAAACCGAGACTAAATGTTAATTTTCCCAATAGAGAAAGGTGAATAATGGAGTACCTCCAGGGATCTGTGCTGGGCTCACTGCTTTTTAATGGAACAAAAATTGAGATGATCACATTTGCAGATGATAGAGAACCTTAAAAAATTTAAAGACTTGTCATCCAAATAGCAGATGAAATTTAATGTGGACAAATGCAAAGTTATGCACTTAGTCAAGAATAACCCAAACTATGGTTATACAATGTACATTAGGAGTCACCATCCAGGAAAATGATCTAGGAGTCCTCTGCTCAGTGTGCAGTGGCAGCCAAGAAAACTAATAAAATGCTAGGAATTATAAGGTAATGAATGTAGAATAAAACAAAGGATACCATAATGCCTCTGTATCGTTTCATGGTGCTACCATATCTTCAGTATTGTGTGCAGTTCTGGTCTCCACATCTAAAAAAAGATATAATGGAATTAGAAAAGATACAGAGAAGGGCCAGCAAAATGATAAAGGGGATGGAAGCATACCCAGCCCCCCCCCTTCCAGGCCCATGTAGGCAGCGCGGCAGGCTTACGATAAACTTGGCTTGCTGTGGTACCAGGGGCCAATCAGTCTTCTCTCCTGGCCAAAGTCTCATGATTCACGAGTGTGAGGCACTCAGCAAGCCTGCTTAATTGTAAGTTTGTCATGCTGCCTATGTGGGCCTGGCCAAGGTGCACCCCTTCTAGGCCAGCACCTGGGATGGGCCACACGTATCACCCTGCCCTTGGTATGCCACTGCCCTTATGAAGACAGATTTAAAAGGTTAAGAGTCTTCAGCCTGGAAAAGCGACAGCTGAGGGGACATATAGACGTCTATAAAATAATGAGTGGAGTAGAGTGAGTAAACGTGAATTGGTTGTTTACTCCTTCAAAAAGTACAAAGAATAGGGTACATGCAATGAAGCTACAAAGTAGCATTACTCAGTGCATAATTTAAACTCTGAAATTTGTTGCCAGAGAATATAGCAAAGCTGTTAGTATGGCTAGGTTTAAAAAACATTTGGATAGGATCCTGGAGGAAAAGTCCATAAATCATTATTAAACTGGACTGGGGAGAAATCTACTGTTTAGCCCTTGGATAAGCATCAGGGAATCTATTTACTTTTGTGATCTTGCCAGGAACTTGTGACCTGGACTGACCACTGTTGGAAACAGGATACTGAGCTTGATGGATGACCCTGAATGGCAAATCATATGTTCTTATATTTCCACGTATAAGAACAGAAGAAATACCTTACTGGATCAGACCAAGGTCCATAAAGCCCAATATCCTGTTTCCAACAGTGGTCAATCCAGGTCACAAGTATCTAGCAGGTTCCCAATAAGGAACACAGGCTCCACAGTGCTTGTCCCAGAGCAAGCAGTGGATTTCCTGGGTCCTCTTTAATAATGATTTATGGACCTTTCCTCCAGGAACTTGTCCAAACTTTTTTTAAACCCACCTACACTAATAGCTTTTACTACATTCTCCAGTAATGAATTCCAGAGTTTGATTACGCATTGAGTAAAAAAATATTTTCTCTTATTCGTCTTAAATGGATTAAGCATGGTTACTTACCTGTAACGGGGGTTCTCCGTGGACAGCAGGATAAGTCAGCCACACCAGGTGATGTCCTCTGGGCGGTGCCATGTACGGAAGTGCTCTCCAGAGCTCAGATTTCTGAGCATGAGTAGGTGGTCCCACCTCCCCGGCCCACCCCTAGCCCAGCCAGTGATTAACTAGCTCCGACTTCGGGCTAGGGAGCGAGCCGGTTGGCCGACCTCAACAGGGGAGGTGGGCGGGACATGTGGCTGACTTATCCTGCTGTCCACGGAGAGCCCCCGTTACAGGTAAGTAACCATGCTTTCTCCATGGACAAGCAGGAAGCGTCAGCCACACCAGGGGATTCCCTAGCTACGCGAGAGCGCACTGTGATGGATGAGGGAGGCAGACAGACATATGCAGTCGGAAGCGAGTGGCATTCGAGCTGCTTTATTCGTCAGGTGAAAACATAACAGCACAACAGTGCGGTGCAACAGTTCATAATAGTGCAAACATAACATAGTGCCGTGCGAACAGTGCAAACAGTGCAACATAATGCACTATATAACAGTGCAAACAACATAGTGCAAGAAACAGGCTGCGAGTCTACTCAGTTCCAGTTCTCCGCACTCCGTCTAATGAGGGAGGGGCATGTCAGACTGTGCCTCAAGGTCCAAGCAGTAATGCTTCTGGAAGGTGAGGGCGGAGGACCAGGTGGTGGCTTTGCAAATGTCATCCACAGGAACGAAGCGCAGGTTGGAGAAGGACATCGCCAGCGCCCTTAGCTGGTGCGCCCCTACACTGTCCCCTGTGGTGGATTCAGCCCGACCCAGGCAGAAGGCGATGCAGGCCGTTATCCAGAGTGACAGGGTCCGCTTGGTGACGGGTCTTCCAGGTCTGTTGGGGTTGTAAGACACGAAGAGCCCTTGTCTTATGCCTGCTGTTCTATCCAGGTAGACGCACAGGACTCTGACACAGTCTAAGGTGTGGAGCCTACCCTCCTCTTCGGATGCGTGAGGTTCCGGGAAGAAGGAGGGAAGGTCGATGGTCTGGTTGATGTGGAAGGAGGTGGCCACCTTTGGTAGGAATCTCGGGTGGGTGCGCAGGGATGCACGGTTGGGGTGGAGCTGTGTGTACGGAGGATGGGACACTAGAGCCTGGAGCTCACTGATCCTCCGGGCAGAGGTTATTGCGATGAGGAAGAGTGCCTTCCAAGAGATGAATTTCATGTCCGTAGTCTGCAGCGGCTCAAAGGGCAACAATGTCAGCTGTTGGAGGACAGTGCTGAGATCCCAAGCTGGCACCGGTGGTTGTAGCGGGGGCCGAAGATAGGCTAGGACCTTCATGAATCGAGCCACGATGGGAACAGATGCGATGGAGGCGTTGTCCCCCGCTCCGCCTGAGTGAAGAGACGCAATCGCGGACAGGTGTACTCTGATGGATTGCGTCTTTAGGCCGAGCTCAAAGAGGGACGTGAGATACTTGAGGACCATCGGTATGAGACAGGAGACTGGATCAAGTCCTCGGGAGGCGCACCAGATGGTGAAGCGTTTCCATTTGAGGCCGTAAGATTTGCGGGTGGATGGGCGTTTTGCTGCCAGAATCACATGCTGTACCTCCATCGGCAAATTTAGGGTTGACAAGTGTCTCTGCTCAGTCTCCATGCTGTCAAGGCAAGGGCTTGCAGGTTGGGGTATAGCGTTGTCCCGTTGTTCTGAGTGAGAAGATCCGGGCGCAGGGGCAACCTCGTCTTGGGTTCCAGTGAGAGACAGAGAAGGAGGGGAAACCACATCTGGAGGGGCCAGTAGGGCATAATCAGGATAAAGTGTGCCTTGTCCGAGACGATGCGCTGCAGTGTTGCAGAGATCAGAGGGTTGGGGGGAAAGGCATTAGCTGGAGAACAGCCCCCCCCACGACACGGCAAATGCATCCTGAGCTAGGCATTTGCTGGAAGGGTGCTTGTAGCAGAAGAAGCGACACTTCGAATTGTTCTCCGTTGCAAAGAGATCGAGGTGCGGTGTCCCCCACCGTTGGAAGATGCATTCGGCCACTTCCGGATGTAGGGACCATTCGTGTGGTTACAATTGTCTGCTCAGCTGGTTGGCTAGGGTATTCTCCTCCCCGGGGAGGTATGAGGCTTGGAGGAGGGATCCATTGGCTACAGCCAAGGACCAGATTGCCACTGCTTCCCTGCAGAGGGACATTGACCCCATACCTCCCTGTTTGTTGAGGTAGAACATGGCTACTTGATTGTCCATTTGGATGAGGATGACTTTCCCCTCAGCTGTGTTTGGAAGGCCTTCAAGGCTCAAGCAGGTTGATGTGAAGGCTCTGCTCCTTGGTTGTCCATGAGTCTTGTGTGCTGAGATGCAGGAAGTGTGCTCCCCAGCCTGTGGAGGATGTATCTGTTCTGAGGACGATCTGGTGCTGTCGCTGTTGGAGGCTTTTGCCCCGTGTGAGGTTGGGCTGGTGGGTCCACCAGTGGAGGCCTTCTATTGCCGTGCTGCCCATGGGTACCCGTGTGGTCAGAGGCTGTGAAAGCTGATTCCAGTGGTTGTGTAGGTGCCATTGGAGACCTCTCATGTGCAGCCGCGCAAGCGGGAGGACAGAGCTGGTTGCAGCCATGTGCCCCAGGAGGAGGAAGATGGATCGTGCCGAGGTTAGTTTGGATGCCGACATCCCTCTGGCTAAGGATACTATGGTAACTGCACACTTCTCAAGCAGGAAGGCTTTTGAGGCGCTGGTGTCGATGACAGCGCCTATGAACTGTACCCGCTGCCGTGGTTCCAGCTGGGACTTTTCCACGTTCAGGAGGAATACGAGGTCGGACAGCAACTTGGTCATCCTCCGCATCGTTACGCGCACCTCCGGAGCCGATGGTGCCGAGAGGAGCCAGTTATCGAAGTATGGGAAGACAGCAATGCCCTGCTTCCGGAGGTGTGCAGCTGCTACCGCAATGCACTTTCTGAAGACTCGAGGAGCTGGGGACAGGCCGAAGGGGAGCACTTTGTATTGGTAGTGTTGGTCTCGCACCTTGAAGCGGAGGAATTTTCTGTGAGAACAGTGGATGAGGACGTGTGAGTACGCCTCCATGAGATCCAAGGAGGCAAGCCAGTCCCTTGCTCAGATGAGAGGTAGGATGGAGTTGAGGGAATACATCCTGAAGCGCTCCTTCGAGATGAATCTGTTGAGTTTGCGAAGGTCTAGGATCGGGCAGACTCCTCCTGACTTCTTGGGAATGAGGAAGTATCTGGAGTAGAAGCCAGAGCCGACTTCGCTGTTGGGAACTCTTTCGATAGCCCGAGATGCGAGGAGGTGTTGTAGCAGCACAGACATTGTGTTCCAGAGCTGCGTGGGGGTTCACTTGCTGGTTGTGAGCGCTGAGCATGTGGGGATGTGAAGCGTAAGTGGTACCCCTCCTGTATGATCTGGAGCACCCACTTGTTTGTGGTGATTGCCTGCCAGGCTGGGAGGAATGCAGATAGACGGCCCCCTACCGGGGGGGGGGGGGGACGGCAGGGATCCCGTCCCTTGCGGCCGTCCGTCAAAAAGATGATTTAGCTGGCTGAGAGGCAGTCTGCTTCTTGGTCTTGCGGTCCCGCTGGTTTTGCCGTTGGATGCTAGAAGGCTGGTAGGGCTGCTTGTAGCTGCACGGAACCTGCCACTTCCGTGTGGAGCTGTAGCGCTTGTTGGGGTAGTAAGGTTTCCGGTAGTAGCTGTTTTTCTGCATGGTGGGGTGGCATTCTAGACCCTCAGCTGCCAGAGTCTGCAAGGTGTTGCAATGCTCCTTAAGGTCATTTACCATGTCCGTGACCTTGTCCCCGAAGAGAGATTCCCCTGTGCATGGTGCATCGGCAATCCTATTGTGGGTGTCTTCTCTTAAGCTGGAGGCTTTTATCCAGGCCCCATCTCCGGGCTGAGATAGCGGTGCCTGCTGTCCTGACGGCGGTGTCAAAGGCGTCGAAGGCGGTGGCTACCAGGTGTCTACTGCAATCAGTGATATCCTGGACGGACGAAGTGGTCTCAGCTTGCAAGTCCTTGGGTAGTGATGAGAGGCAGCCTTTGAGAGCTGCCAGCAATCCATCCAGAAAGTGAATATGTTGGAATTGGTGAGCCATGATTCGTGCGCTTAGCATGGTTCCTTGGTAGGCCTTCTTTCCCACGTCGTCCAGGAGCTTAGAGTCTCTGCCAGGTGAATGGTTGGCGAGGGTCCTGGAAGATTTGACCTTCTTGAGAGCCGAGGAAACGACGATGGATTGGTGGGGAAGTTGTTGTTTGAGGAAGCCGGGAGTAGGGTGGACTTGGTATTTGGTGTCCAGCCGCCTAGAGCAAGCTTGGCCTGAGACAGGGGTCTGCCACAGTGAAAGCTGGATGTCACATATTTTTTGGTGGATGGGTAAGGCCATGGCCTGTTTGAGCCCGTGAAGGTACTTATGGAGTTCCGGTTCCTGATCCGCGGCCTTATCCATTGTAAAGTTCAGAGCTGACATCACCTTCTTTAAGAACTTTGGGTAGGTGAGGTCCTCCAGAGGGTTTTTACTGGATGATTCCCTTTGTCGTTGGTAGGCAGCTCCGAATCGACGGAAGCAGTGGATCCCATAGGGGCAGAGTTGTCAATTTCCCCCTTGCTAGCTTCGGACAGGAGGTCCCTGGGGGAGGGGGACCTGGATGGCGTCCGGGGGTAGCTGGCGGTTGTGGCAGCCGGAGCGGCTGCTGGGTCTGCACAGGTCAGGTCTCGTTTTGGTTCTTGTTGAGCGGTCTGCTTGACCAAGGATGAAAGGAGTTCAAGAATGGCTTCAGACCTGTCCCTGGATGAAGATACCTTGTTGTGCCTGTGGGGGGAGCTGCTGTTGGAGCTCGAGCTGCTGAGCCTTCTCCGTTTGCTGCAGTGAGCTCTACTGTCCTTGCTGGAGCTGCTTGATCTTCTGTGCTGCTTCCGGTGTTTGTGGGATCATGCCAGGCTGCTTCTGGAGCTGCAATGTCTGCCGTGATGTTTCTGGGTTGGCCGCTTGGGGCTGCGATGCCTGCCGTGTTGCTGGGTCCCAGGGCTGCTGCTGCCTGAATTGCGCCATCGGGGACTTCCTTTCCTGGCGCGTTCATGACGGCCGGGGGTTGCCTTATCTGCACAGTGACGTCTGGAGCTGGGGGGAGGGCGGGCCCAGAGTCCGAGGGAAGCCTCTCTGTGCCGGGGAACTTCAGCGTGAAAGGAGCCTTCTGATAGGTCATCTGACTGACCAATGGTGCTCTGGTGGGTGGGGCTTGCGTGCACGCTGCCGGCGCCATTTTGTGAAGCATGTGCCTGCCTTGTGGAGGGCTCCGGGGATTCCACCGGGTCAAGCAGAAGCGCAGGCTGGGGATCAGGCTGCCGGCCAGGGAAGGAGGCCACGGACGGTGCTTCCCGGACCGGAGAACCCGGCAGGGCACACTGCAGAGAACCCGGGGGTTGCAGGGGTGCCGGAGAGAAGTCAGAGACAGCGTTGGTCACAGGAGAGGAGCTGGGGACAGCGTTGGTCACATCAGGTGCAGTCAGAAACTCACGGAGAGCATGGCCTCTATGCTCGCGTGCTCTGGGAGACATACAAGAGCATTTGGAGCAGTCCTGCACTTGATGATCCGGCCCCAAGCATCTAATGCAGAGGTCATGGCTGTCGGTGGCTTTCATCTTCCTGCCACTTCTTGAATCCCGGTTTTGGCATCTTCTGAGGTAAGAATAAGCAATTCTAAGGAGTTTGAAGAGGAGAATGGAGAAAATCCGTCTTGATGGCAAGGCGGAAGAAATTAGACTGGCTGGGCTAGGGGCGGGCCGGGAAAGTGGGACCACCTACTCATGCTCAGAAATCTGAGCTCTGGAGAGCACTTCCGTACATGGTGCCGCCTGGAGGATGTCACCTGGTGTGGTTGACGCTTCCTGCTTGTCCATGGAGAACATTGTAGCTTTATTCTGTGTCCTTTAGTCTTTCTACTTTTTGATGGTGTAGATAATCGATCTATGCTTACCTGTTCCACTCCATTCATTAATTTATAGACTTCTATCATATCTCCCCTCAGCTGTCTCTTTTCCATGTTGAAGAACCCCAACTTTTTAAGCCTCTCCTCATAGGGGTATCCTTTCATTCCCTTTACCATTTTTGTTGCTCTTCTTTGTACCTTTTCTAATTCAGCTGTATCCTTTTTAAGCTATGTCGAGCAGAATTGCACACAATATTCAAGGTGCGGTCACACCATGGCACGATACAGAGACATTATAGTATCCTTTGTTTTATGCTCCATTTCTTTCCTTATGATTCCTAGCATTCTATTTGCTTTCTTGGCTGCCGCTGCACACTGGGCGGAGGGTTTCAATGTATTATCCACGATGACACCTAAATCTTTTTCCTGGGTGGTGGTTTCTAAGGTGATACCTTGCATCGTGTAATCATACTTTGGGTTGATCTTTCCTAAGTGCATAACTTTGCACTTGTCCACATTAAATTTCATCTGCCATTTGGATGTCCAGTTTTCCAATTTTTCAGGGTTCTTTTGCAATTTTTCACAATTCTCTTGTGTTTTAACAGCTTTAAATAATTTTGGTTCATCTGCAAATTTGATCACCTCACTCATTATTCCTATTTCTGTGTCATTCAGGAATTTGTTAAAAAGCAGCTGGCCCAGCACAGATCTCTGGGGTACTCTACCATTAACATTTCTCTATTGAGAAAATTGACCATTTAGCCCTACTCTCTGTTCTCCTGATCCACAATACTACACAGCCTCCAATCCCATAATTTAGTAATTTCGCCAAGAGTCTCTCATGAGGGATTTTGTCAGTCTTTCTGAAAATCCAAATACACTATATCAACCAGCTCACCTTTGTCTGCCTGTTTATTCACACCTTCAAAAAAATAAAAGAGATTAGTAAGACAAGACTTTCCTTGGGTAAATCCATGTTGGCTTTCTCCCATTAAACCATGGCTATCTACATATTCAGTAATTTTATTCTTTATAATGATTTCTACCATTTTGCTCAGTACTGACATCAGGCTCGCTGGTCTGTAGTTTCTGGGATAGTTCATAGATTACTAATAGTAGGTCTGAAATCTCATATTTTAGTTCTTTCAACACCCTTGGATGTATACCATCCGATCCAGGTGATTTGCTACTCTTTAGTTTATCAAATAGTTGTAATAATCCTCCCGGTTTATGGATATTTCTTTCAATTCTTTCACTACATCACCTTTATATACCATTTCAGACATGGGTAACTTCCCTACATCTTCTTCAGTAAAGACTGAAGCAAATAATTCATTCAGTCTCTCCACCATGGCCTTGTCCTTCCTTAGCGTCCCTTTTACCCCTCTGTCATCCAGTGGTCCAACTGACTCTCTCACAGGTGTTTTGCTATGAATGTACTTGAAAAAATATTTATTATGTTTATGTTTATTTAAATTTGATATACCGCTCAGGCCAAAAAGGGGTCATTCTGAACAGCGACGTCCATCCCCGCTATTCGCTCTCCTGCCAGCCCTGGCTAAAGCCTTCCCATTTGAACAGGGTGTTTGAACAGGGAGGCTTAGACGGGGGCAAGAGGGGGTGTTCCACAGGCAGAGTGAGAGCATGGCATGAGCAGGCTGCAACCCTGGATATACAGGGCCAATTCAGAGGTCGGCCTTGTAAGTTCGGGGCTGTGAACTTAGGCGGGGGACTTATTCCACTGCAGAGGTGGAATAAGTCTCTCTGGATGTCGTGGGATGATGCTGCCAGGCCTGAAAAAACAGGTAAGGGGGGAAAGGAGGATTTTGGCAGTGGTTGGCGTTCGTAGCTCTTGAATGGAGCCATGGTGCCATGGCAACAGGATGCCATGGCACTGCGGCTCCATTCAGGAGCCTGGTTGAGGTAACCGGGCATGTGGCTGGGCGTGCCGGCCGATCAGAATTGGGATCCAGCCTGCATGTCCAGACCCTAGACCAGATTCTGATCCCGCAGGCATATCTAACCTCCGTTCATCCTAATTCTGATTAGCCACATAGGGGGCTGGACGGCCTGATTGGAATGTGCCTCCACGCGTTTTTGCTTCCATGGTAAGCTTCTTTTCAAATTCTCTCTTTGCCTACCTTATCTATGCCTTGCATCTAACTTGCCAATGTTTATGTTGTTTCTGGTGTTCATCATTAGGCTCCTTTTTCCATTTCCTGAAGGATGCTTTTTTGGCAACAACTGCCTCTCTGACCTCACCTTTAAATTATGTTGGCAGTTTTTGTCCTTCCTTCCACTTTTCTTAGTGTGGAATACAACTGGTCTGGGCTTCCAAGATAGAGCCCAACCATGAGCATTAATGAGGAAGAATGACACCAAAGCCTGAGACCCCAGTACCAGATACTGCTTCTGGTTTGCCATCTATCCAACAGCAGAATCAGTCTTGCTAGCTACTGCCTCACCTCTCGGTCTTTGGGGGTCTTACACTGCTCTGTGCTGAATGAGAATTCAAGATTCTTGTTTGTACCAGTCCTGGAATGTCAAGGGACCCCAATGGAGACCTTGTTTCAGTCACAGACATAACAAAGGTATCCATGTCTGTTGCTCAACAACCCCTAGTACTTCAGACTCGGGAGGGAGTGGGGAGGTAAGTTTGGGTCTTTTCCTTGTTTTTGCCCACCATTCTGGACCCAGCACAATTTCCACAGGCATACTATCAGACATCTTCAGAACTCACCACTCTGTGTCTAGTGTAGACTCTATCTTGCTCTGCATCCTACCCCCAAGTAGAGCTAGAAATTAACCAAAGTGTGTTATTGTTCCATGAATGCCTTTGGGAGGTGTGTAGGCTGTGTATATAAAAGGGATGCTTTTTGGAGATGTGTTTCAGTATATGTATGTGGGGGTGGGGGGGGGCGGAGGGAGGTGAATAGAGAGGAAGAGAAGAGAGAAATGAAAAAAAAAGATCAAATGTAAGGAAGGAAATGATGAAGATAAGTGAAAAGAAGACCATGGAAAAGGCCTTCACATAAGATCAACAGGAGGAAAGTAGAAAAGGGACCAACGTAACATGAAAATGAAAATACTCAGACACAAAAGATAGAAAGAGAAAGCATTTTATTTTCAGTTTTTAGTGCTTGGAATGTTAACTTCTGCAACATGCATACTTTATATATTTGTGTTATGCTTAGTGTAAGAGGAAATACATTTCTGTTTCTCTTTCTTCAGGGGTTTGAACCAGGAGGCAGATGCTTGGGAGGAGGGGGGGGGGAAGGGGTTGGATGAAGAAGGGGAGAGATGTCGGCGAAGAGGTGGAAGAGGGAAGAGGCAAGGAAGATATGTTGGGAAAGGCAAAAGGGTGAATGCTGGGATGGGACAAGGATGCAGGAGAATTGATGGGGTGGGGGATGAAAAGACACTAGGCCACATAGACTAAATTACACAGTCATGTGATAGCATAAACAGTAAACAATGCTTGACAGTTTGTCATATGTTTTAATTGATACCTCGTCTTATTCAAAGGATTAATCCATTCTTTAGTGGTAGATGTCTGGCCACAAAAGCTACATCTCCCATATGGTCTATGTCCCATTCGATGTGTCCACACTCAATGCTCATATTTAAAATCTGAATAAACTATCATGTCCTCGATGCTTCTTCCACATATGTAAGCAATTCAGGTCCTGAATTAAAAATCTGATGTAGAGCCATAACATGCCAGTGATTATAAATACTCCTGGCTTCAAACCAGCCTGATCAGCAAATTGGATCACACAGGCATGCTTGTCCTTGCTCGTCCTCCCACTTTCCTGCAGCAACCAGTCCTGAACAGCAAAACATATTCTTAGCTACTGTATGCCTTACGTGGTGATTGATTCATGAGTAGGCCCAGACAGCAGAAAAATTGCTGTAACTGTGCCACTTTACTAAGGTCCCTCATATTATATAGTACAGCTGTGTAATTTTCTATTTAGTTTGGCTTTGGAAAGCAGCAGTTCCTTCGCTATGTCATCATATGGGGCTGCCTCTATATGTAAGTCAGAACTCCCTCCAAAGGGAGGTGGGAGGGTTACATGAGGACATGCAGAACACCTGCTATGGATAATTAACTGGAGCCCGATATTCAGAGGCGATAATCCAGATAACGGCCGCCGGCAAGAGCTATCCAGCGATATTCAGCAGCTTTCTGGTTAGTGCTGCTAAATATCTTGCAGACTGCCTCTGCACTATCTAGACAGTCCCAGGGCAGAGTGGTGAATATTCCAGAGGGGTAATTTTAGCGCTGCTATCCAGGTAACATTCAATATTGCTACTATCCAGATAATGGCCCTGGTCACCGCTCTATCTGGATATTGGTATTGAATATTTTGATTTTTTTAACCACCATGGCTGGCATAAAAGAAAAATGCTAACTGTAGCAACTGAATAGTCCTCACAAATAGGACTCCTTCCTAACTACAGATTATTTATTTATTTAGCAACATTTCTATACCGATGCATCTACAAGACACAGCGATGTACCGGGAACAAGAACGTGGATATCTTTCCATTTTAATGTACAAAGGGTGAAAACAGAAAACAAACTGCCAACAGGTAGACAGCAAACATGTTTTTGTTTTCAAAAGGCCCTTGCCAGTTTTTAATTAATGAAGGCTAACTGGAAGTTATGCGGATGGGCCTTAGGAGGGTTAGAGTTGAATTCCAAACCTCAAAGTGATTCTGTGGGGGCTTCCTTAGGCTTCTAGACTATGGCCACTAACAAGTAGGGCCAACACTTGAAGAACGATTTCGCTCCAGCGTCTAAGGGTAATAAGCATGTTGACCTGAGTCGCCTTGGGCTTGAACATATGGCAACAGAAGAAAGTGTGGCAGCAAAATATAGTTTGGAAGAGGGAGTTCCAAGACTAGTTTACGATCACAAAGGAAGTCCTAAAAAAACTGGATGCTGGAATTAAGAAAACACCTGGAAAATTAATACTGAGCTGAGTGACTTAATCAGGGAAATAAAAGGTGCCCTGGTAAAAAGTGGGCACTGGCTAGAGGAAGCTAAGGGTAGGCTTGATTCAACCTTGAAGGAGATTCGTGAGCTCCAACATGAACTGAAGCTGCGGGAATCCCTCTGAGAGGAGCTGGTATGAAAAATTGATGATATAGAGAATTGAACATGGAGAAATAATCTCCATATCCACAGCAGTCTGCTGAAGGAGAAGAATGGGGACACGAGGGGTCTGATGATGACGATATTCAGAGAGGTGCTTGGGCTGCAGGATAGAGGTAGGCACAGGCGATCCCCAGACTGAGTGGGTGAATCAAGCACTAGATCTACTAAGACTGGAGAGACCCACAGACATTATTGCCAGACTTCTCCATTTCCCTGATAAGGAGCAGATTTTGAAAAGGTGATAAGAATGCAAACTTAACTTTCCAGGGGTAGCCCTTTAAAACATTTTGAAAAGCAAAGAGAAATGCAGCCCATTACTAAATGCCTCATCCAGGAAAGAATAAAATATAAATGGTTCGTACTACTCAGACTAATAAGCCTTGAGAGCAGGACCAGAGATTGTGGAGGAGAGCCAATGCTGAAGCTTGTATCTGCATAAAAGCTCTGCAGAGACATTGCAAAGTGTCAGAGAGTGATGGGGAGTGGGAGAAGACTGCAGAGACACTCATCAATGTCCAGTAAGCCCTCTTTCCAACTGAGAGAGAAGTTATGCATGTGTGACTATGTTCTCTGCCTCGATAATATCAAAAGAGGGGTGATGGGCTTTGACTTAGGACATATGAGACTCTAAGGAGGGGGGAGACAATGAACAGGGACTGAGAAGGGAGTAATTTGGATATGATAAGGGGGGAGTGGGGAGTGACTGGTAGGGGGCCTTGTGTTTGGGGAGAGGGGAGTGATGTTCAGTTTGACATATGGTGCCTGAACCTTGTGATCTTGAGGCTGGGGGGGGGGATGGGGAGTGTCAGTGACTGTCTGCAACAGGCTGTGTGCAATGTGCTAGTGGAACCAGGCCAGTGATAAGAACATAAGAAATACTATACTGAGTCAGACCAAACGTCCATCAAGCCCAGTATCCTGTTTCCAACAGTGGCCAATTCAGGTCACAAGTACCTGTCAGGTTCCCAAAAAGTCGACAGACTTCATGCTGCCCATCCCAGAGGCAAGCAGTGGATTTCCATGTCCACTTTAATAATGGCTTATGGACGTTTCCTCCAAGAACTCTTCCAAACCTCTTTTAAACCCAGCTAAAATACTTTACTACATCCTCTGGTAACAAATTCCGGAGTTTGATTATGCATTGAGTGAAAAAATATTTTCTCTGCATAATCAAACTCTTTGGATGTGAGCCAGGAAAATGGAGACCAGAGCGAGCCCCATGTAAGGGCATGTATGGACTTTGCACTGCAGTATGGACTGCATAGCAGGGAATGTGCAGGGAACAGATTATGGGAAGGGAAGTAGGGTCCAGTGGAGGTGGGGGATAGATGTTGGGACTGTTAGGAATAGATTAGGGACGGGGAATGTATGTTAATAAGGTGTGATAGAGGGGAGCAAGGATCATGGGATGTGTGTATGTGGAGCAGACAAGGCTGTGGGGAAGGGGATGAGAGCAAGGGAACACCAAAGCTGGTTCAGAGGAACTACTGGATTTGCTAGGCATGCTCACATTCTTCTACCAGATATGCCCTCAGGTCAGGGTGATGTGGAGTATCAAGGGGGAAGAGGGCTTCAGGTGACGGAATCAGGTCGGAAGGAAGGAGGAAGGGGATGGTAAGGTGGGATGTTGGGAGGTCAAGGGTTAGACATGGTCTGTAGGGTGGAGAGACTGCTAGAAAGGGAGGGGTGGGCAGGGAGGGTAATAATACAAGGATGCTAGATCCGCCAGTAACACTAGGCTTTACAAATGCAAAGGGTTTACTTCTCCCCAAAAGAGAAATTGGCTCCAGAACGAGATGAAAGACACATATTTAGATATTATGTTGCTAGACGAAACACATCTTAAGTCTATGGATGAAAGGCTGCTTTGTAGTGGTAGATATGGGATCTTTCTAGCCTCTGACCCAAGGGGATTAAAAAGGCAGGACTGGGGATATTGATAGCTAAAGGACTGGATCTCAGGGTAGAGCTGGTACTACCTGATAGTGAAGTATCTGGGAGCATGAGGTTGGATTTAAAGGCTCTCTTACATATCTCTGTACAACACTGCATATGCCTTATAATGCTGTACAAATTAATAGTAGTGGTTTTTGGTTGCTTCTCTATATGCTGCAAGCGAGGACCAGGTATCTTCCCAGGCCAGACATTCTTACAATTGTTAGACCAAACAGTGGAGATTGTGGTGATGGGAGTGAATTTTAACCTAGTAAAGTTAAGAAGGACATATCCATAGGGCAGATCTAGAGGTGTTAAAACAAAGGAAGATTTTTATGAACTGTATCCAGGACTGGTGGCACCAAGACCTGTGGCAAAATCAGTACTAACAGGATTACACTTTTTAATCTCACCCACATGGGGCTTATTACAGGACTGATTTTTTTTTGGTGAACAAAGAGGCTGACAGCAGAGTTAGAGATGCTGGGGTAGGGAACATAAAGTGTTCTTGTCCATTTGCAATTGGAAATGGGCCAATAGGACAGGTGCTGGGCCCTAAATGATTCATTCCTTCGGGAAGGAGAAATAGTGTAGGAAAGGAAGGACATCTCAAGAGTACTTTCATTTAAAGAATACAGGAAATGTTTCATATGCATTAATGTGGGATGGATTGAAGGTGTACCTTAGGGGAAGATTTATTCAGTGGGAGGCTAGGGCTAAGTGAGCTAAAGAAAGCAAGGAGGCAGAACTTAAACATAAATTATCAGAGGTGGATGCCTGGTCTAAGCATAGGGGTGATCCTAAGGCATTATGGGAAGATCCAGGAGAAAGCTCCAGGACCTGCATGTGAGGGATGTAGCTTTTAAATTACAACTCAAGCAACACTATGAACATAGAGATAAACCCTTGGCATACACATTTTGGAAGAGGCAGGAGCTCATTCAAACAGCTAAAAGAAGTGCTGAGGAAAGGAATATAGTGCATGACAGAAGAGAAGGTATGGGATTTTGGATTTAGCTCACACCTTTTTTCAAGGAGTAGCTCAAAGTGAGCTACCTTCAGGTATGCAGGTATTTTTCTTATCCCTTGGAGGGCTTGTGATCTAAATATGCACTTGAGCAATAGAGGGTTAAGTGAATTGTCCAAGATCACAAGGAGCAGCAGTGCTTCTTCCCTGAGTCCGAGCACATTGCTCTAACTGTTAGTCTTCTCCTCCACTCCATAAGGGATATTCAGCTGTGTTTTATCAGAATCTCTATGCTAAATACATTCAGGCGTTACACGATGCAAGGTTCCACATTAGGAACCACCACCCAGGAAAAAGATTTAGGCGTCCTTGTGGATAACATGTTAAAACACTCGGCCCAGTGTGCAGCGGCAGCCAAGAGAGCAAATAGAATGCTAGGTATCATAAGGAAAGGAATGGAAAATAAAACAAAATATATTATAATGCCTCTATATTGTTCCATGGTGAGACTGCACCTTGAATATTGTGTGCAATTCTGGTCGCCGTATCTTAAAAAGGATATAGCATTATTAGAAAAGGTTCAGAGAAGAGCCACCAAAATGGTAAAGGGGATGGAAGGATACTCCTATGAAGAAAGGCTAAAAAGGTTAGGGCTCTTTAACCTGGAAAAGAGACGGCTGAGGGGAGATATGATAGAGGTCTATAAATTAATGAACGGAGTGGAACGGGTAAATGTAGATCGATTGTTTACGTTATCAGAATATAGAAAGACTAGGGGACATGCAATGAAGCTACAAGGTAAACTATTTAAGACTAATAAAAGAAAATATTTAGCCACCATTTCTTTGTCTGCATTGGGAGATAAGGAAAGGGATTTCCTGGATGTGGATATTTCTACATTTAAGACAGTCAGATCTATTCAAGCTTTGAAAAGATGGAAGGCCCTCTGACTGGACGATCTAATGGCTATATTTTATAAAGCTTTCAGGGAAGAGGACATGGGACCTCCTTAGAAGCTATGTAACAGGCTTATGAGGGGTAAGGTCTTACTGCCATCAATAAGTATCACCTCTATTTTAAAATAGGGGACAGATTTGACATTGTGTAGCTCCTATTGCCCAATTTCATTATTACAGTAAACATAGCTGTGAAAATATTGGCAGGCATATTAGTATCTAGGTCATCAGAGTTGATGGCCAATCTGATCATGCTAGATCAGGTAGAATTTGTCCAGGGATGGGAGAGTCCAGATAATATCTGGAAGATCTGTAGTCTCCTTGGCCAACCATATCAGATTTAAGTACCCATGATGTTGTTGAATCTGAATGCTGAGAAGACATTTGATATGGTGCGCTGGAGGTTCATGATAGGGTTATTAAAGCAGAGAGAGTCTGAGAATATCTTTCTGGCATGGCTTGGTGCAGTTTATCAGTGTCCCACAGCTGCAGTGAAGGTGAATGGAGGGCTGTCCGGATTTTTAAACAGAGGAGTAGGAACAGACATGAATGCCCAACTTTCACCTCTTCTATTCGCTTTGATCAATGAATCCTTTGAGGAGAGGATAAGAGGAAATCAGGGCTTTGGTGCCAGGGCCAGTGCTACCATTAGGTAAAGTTGATGGTCATCTAGAGTGCAAAACTTTGGAGGGCAGCATAAAGTGCCCAATAAAAGTCCTTGTGGTGGTGGCTGCTGATTTCCCATCCCTGCCATTACCCTCGCTGTGCCACTGCCACATCTCTTTGAGACTGGCAGCAGCGGCAGTGGCAATTGTAATAAAACGGGAAAGAAGCGTGGTATGAAGCCTTTGAACCTCTGCACGCTGCACTCTGAAAGTTCAGATAGTCCCACTCCCATGCAAACAGGAAGTCTGCATTGGAGGAGGCAGAAGCAATTGGACTTTCCGAGCACGGCACACAGGGGTTCGGAGGATCTGTGCCACACTTCTTTCTTATTTTTTTGCTATTGTCACCATTTCAGGTCCTAGGGAGATGGGGTAGCCGTAGAAGTAAGGGTGAGAGTGGGGGCAGGGGTGGCAAGAATGAGGTTTTACCTAGGTGCAGATGATGTCCTGCTTATAGTAACAATACCTAGGCCCTCCTGCAGGTTATTTTAAGAGAGATTATGGAATATAGAAACATTCTGTCTTTAAGGTCAATTATTCCAAGATGAAGGCACTCAACATATCACTGCGAGAAAGTGAGAAGGAAGCCCTGATGAGTCCATCTCCTTTTAGGTGGGCTAGAGAATCCCTTAGATATCTATGGGTGCCGTTGACTACTGGGAAGATAAATCATCCTTCTATAAATTCCTCTAAGTTGTTTAGCACAGTCTCCAAAGAACTGGAATTCTGGGGTAGTCCAAATTGGGTACCCCCAAACCCCCTTCTGCCTTTGCTGTGTATAATGTTCTCTCACCTCTTTGCAGCATCCTTGATTGCACCGTTCTAAGAACTCAGATGGGGAGGGCTCTAAATAGCTATTGACAGTCTGAGCACACATTCATTGGATCGGGGATATGCATATGCTTAGAATGAATGTGTGCTCAGACCGTCAATAGCAATAAGAACACCAGCTATGCCATTCTGAGTCAGACCAAGGTCCCTCAAGCCCAGTATCCTGTTTCCAACAGTGGTCAATCCAGGTCACAAGTACCTGGCAGTTTCCCAAAAAGACACAGGTTCCACAATGCTTGTTCCAGGGCAAGAAATGGATTTTCCGCCTCCTCTTAGAACGGTGAGTGGAGGAGTGGCCTAGTGGTTGGGGCAAGGTACTTCGGGCCGGAAGGTCGGGGGTTCAAATCCCACTGGAGGACAGCAACCTTGGGCCGGAAGGACTGGGGTTTCTAGTCCCACAGGTGCTCCTTGTGGTCTTGGGCAAACCACTTAACCCTCCATAGCCCATGTTCCCTGTAAAATAGTTCTCTGTGTGCTGTGCTTTCCTGTCTAATCAATGTGTTTATACCTCAAAAATTTCCTGTCATGATTTGACAATTTCCAATCTGTAATCAAACCGCTGCTGATCGCTGGAAGTAGCGGTATACAAATGTATACTAAATAAATAAATAAATAAATAAAATAACAGTTTATGGACCTCAGCTTGGGAGGAGGAACTGGGGATAGTTGTGAGAAGACGTCTGGGAGAGCATACAGAAAAATACTAGCAGAGCTTCTATCTGTATGACAATTTTAGAGAATGGTTGCAAGATCCTCTACTAGTGGTAGCTGACTGCACAACGATTTTATATGATTTACCCAGCTTGTTCTCCTTACCGCTGGCAGAATATGGGAGGATTGGGATGGTGCTACATGTTTGATGGGGGCGCCCAGTTATAGCAGTCATTTGCAGGAGCATAGCAGATTTTAATAAAGAGATACAATGACCGTAGATTCCCTAAGAGCGTGGTACATCATTTGAAATGCCTGGGTGCCTGGGGTGAAGAGGGAAGATTAGAGGATGGCAAGTCACCTATTAGTAGCAGCTAAATGCTGCATTGCAAAACAATGAAAAACACTTGTGCCCCCAGCATGGGTGAGTGGGTAGAGAGAATTGGTGAACATTACAGTATGGAGAGGCTCACAGTTGAATTGAGGGACAGGCGTTTGCTTACGGGGGTGGGGGGAGCTCTAGACTAGAACAAATAGGAAGGTTGGTATTCCTATGTGGGGAATAGTTGTATGAGGGACTGCTAGTGGCTGGGGGGGGGGGGGGAAGGGAATGCTGATGTTCTGGTACCTGGCCCAGGGGGTGGAGAGGAGGTGTAAGATGCATGGTGGACAGGTGGCAATGTGTGTACAGGTATGCTTCGTGACCTGTGTTACAGTTCTCTTATAGGTTATTCTGAGAGGGGCATTAGTCACTTTTGGATTAGAGTTATCCTCAAGATGGGATACAGTTTGAATTTGTGAGGGGGAAGGAGAGGCTGACTGTAACTGGATTTTCAGGGGATAGTGGCATGGTAAGGGTGCTACAATTGTGTCAATTTTTGTACAGAAGCTTGGAAAAGCTAATGCAAATGTTAAGTAAAACAAAAGGATTCTGAAGGACAGATTGACTAAAGCTATTGCTTCATTGGGAATTCCTTTCCAAATAAAAATATTTTAACATATGGCCCAGTACAGCCTTGCAAACCTCTTCTGTAAGGGCGAACCATAAGCAGGCTATCAATGCTGCCACAACACTGATGTTATGAGCCTTGACGTGACCCTCTATATTTAGGCCTGCTGGGCATAAGCAAAGCTTTTGCAATCTGTTAGCCAATTAGATAGGTGCATTTTGCAATGGCAATCCCAGGCTTATTAGAATCAAAAGAAACAGCTGGGTGAACTTTCTAAGTAGAAGGCTAAGGCTCTTTCTGCAATACAGAGTTAGCAAAGCATGTTCACTTTCATGGGCAGCTCAGGGAAAAATATTGACAAGACTGGCTAAAGTGAAAATCTGACACCTCCAGAGCTGGTGCAAGGACTGGAGGAGCCCTAGATGGACCCTTCATCCTGCTGCTGCTACCCCTCTTTGGAAGTCTGCATCAGAGGGAGGGCAGAAGTGACATAATAGAAGGCAGGAATCACAATGCAGTGCTGGCAATTTTAGGTAAGCACTGCATTGTGGTTTCCAGGCCCCAGAGAGGGGCAGCTGTGACTTCAATGGCCGCCTCCCAGAGGTTGGTGCTTTACATGACTGCATAGTTTGCCTAATGGTAGCGTCATTCCTGGACACCCCCTGCATATAGGAACTTTGGATGTGTGCACAAAACCACATTATTGTTGAAAAACGTCTTATAGGTTGGATCAATCACTAAAGCCTCAAGCCCAGTCCTATCACTAGGTAGACCACATTTCCCTGCAAAAATGCAATGTATGCCTTTGAGTCAGTGCTGACTCCTGGTGACTCAGCAACTCCTGGGTTTTCCTGGCAGTGTGACTGGAAGCAGATTGCCAGGCCTTTCTTCTGAAGCAATGAAGGGTTAAGTGACTTGTCCAAGGCCACAAGCAGTACTAGTGGGAATCAAACCCTGGTCTCTTGCTTGCCAAGCCAGTGTTCTAACCACTAGGCTACATTTGCCTAGGGCAGCAGAATTCAGGAGGTGCCAGTATGGCAAGAAGATAGACAGCAGCACTTTAAAGCATTTTACAGCATGGGGCCTTTGAGTATGGGTGCATGCTCAAGGCCTGACACGTCCCACTTCCCCCAGTAGGAGGTTTGTGTCAGAAGGGATGGGACATGACAGACCCTCAGCACGCACCTGCATTCAAGGACCCCACACCATGCGCACTATTTTTAAATGCTGCAAGATGGTCCAGGGAATGATGTGGGACTGGCAATGTGGAGGGATGTTGACATGAGGGGGGGGGGGGAGAGAGACACTGGACACCTGGGAGCTAGGAAAGGGAAGGAGAGATGCTGGATACGTGGAGGCGGGTAGGGAAGGATAGAAGAAATACTAGATACGTGGGTGGGAGGGAAGACGAGAGATGCTGGAAACCTTGTAAGGGGAAAAGTTAAGAATCTAGGATGGGATAGAGAAGGAAAGATGCTGAACTATAGGAGATAGGGAAGCAAAGAGAAATGAAATGCTGGATATGGAGCAGGAGGAAGGAAAGTGAAAGGGAAAGATGTTGGACAAAGAAAGTAGGGAAGGAAAGGGACATGAGAAATATGCAAGGGAAGCTGTTGGATCACAGGTGGAGGTAAGGAAGGGGAAATACTAGACACAGAATAGGGGGAAGGGAAGAAAAGGGAGATGCTGGACACTGCACATGGGGGGAACATAAGATATGCCAGACTGGGTCAGACCAAAGGTCCATCAAGCCCAGTATCCTTTTCCATAAACAGTCAATCCGGGTCACAAGTACCTGGCAGGTTCCCAAAAAGGTGCACAGATTCCATGTTGCTTATCCCAGGGATAAGCAGTGGATTTCCCCAGTTTCCTTTAATAATGTTTTATGGCCTTTTCCTCCAGAAACCTGTCCATACCTCTCTTAAACCCAGCTATAGTAACAGCTTTTACTACATCCTCTGGTAAAGAATTCCAGAATTTGAGTACATATTGAGTAAAAAAATATTTTCTCCAATTAGTCTTAAATGTGCTGTATTGTAGCCTTATTGAATGTCCACTAGTCTTTCTCATTTAATTTAATTATATCATTTATAGTCCACTTTTACCATTCAAGACATACAGAGAGGAGTACAAAACCATTGTTTAAATAAATATTTTTTATTACCTGTTGTTGAGAGGTGTATTTATAATGTCCTATTTCGTATTATCGGTTATTGTAATATAACTATAAATGCAAATAAAACAAAATACATATAAAATCAGTCACATCAAAGACTTTCTAAAAATTATTTCCTCAATAACGTTTATAAAGATTTTCAAAACTGGAAATATTAACATAACATCATAAGATATGCCATACTGGGTCAGACCAAGGTCCATCAAGCCCAGTATCCTGTTTCCAACAGTGGCCAATCTAGGTCATACGTACCTAGCAGTATCCCCAAAAGACACAGGATCTGCAATGCTTGTACTGGGTCAAGCATTGATATCCTGGGTCCCTTCTTAATAATGGTTTATGGACCTTTCCTCCAGGAACTTGTCCAAACCTTTTTTAAACCCAGCTACACTAACAGCCTTTACTACATCCTCTGGTAACAAGTTCCAGAGTTTGATTACACGTTGAGTGAAAAAATATTTTCTTTTATTAGTCTTAAACAGTTTACCCTGTAGCTTCATTGCATGTCCCCTAGTCTTTCTATATTCTGATAACGTAAAGAGTCGATCTACGTTTACCCGTTCCACTCCGTTCATTAATTTATAGACTTCTATCATATCTCCCCTCAGCCGTCTCTTTTCCAGGTTAAAGAGCCCAAACCTTTTTAGCCTTTCTTAGGAATATCCTTCCATCCCCTTTACCATTTTGGTGGCTCTTCTCTGAACCTTTTCTAAAATCACTATATCCTTTTTAAGATACGGCGACCAGAATTGCACACAATATTCAAGGTGCAGTCTCACCATGGAACGGTATAGAGGCATTATAATATCTTTTGTTTTATTTTCCATTCCTTTCCTTATGATACCTAGCATTCTATTTGCTCTCTTGGCTGCCGCTGCACACTGGGCCGAGGGTTTTAACATGTTATCCACAATGACATCTAAATCTTTTTACTGGGTGGTGGTTCCTAATGTGGAACCTTGCATCGTGTAACCATAGTTTGGGTTGTTCTTCCCTAGGTGCATAACTTTGCACTTGTCCACATTAAATTTCATCTGCCATTTTGATGCCCAGTCTTCCAATTTATCAAGATCCTCTTGCAATTTTCCACAATCCTCTTGGGTTTTAACAACTTTAAATAGTTTTGTGTCATCTGCAAATTTGATAACCTCACTCGTTATTCCACTTTCCAGGTCATTTATGAATATGTCAAAAAGCAGCGGACCCAGCACAGATCTCTGGGGTACACCACTATTCACCTTTCTCCATTGGGAAAATTGGCCATTTAGCCCAACCCTCTGCTTTCTATCTTTTAACCAGTTCCTGATCCACAGTAGTACACTGCCTCCTATCCCATGACTCTTTAGTTTTGCCAAAAGTCTTTGATGAGGGACCTTGTCAAAGACTTTCTGAAAGTCCAGATACACTATATCAACCGACTCACCTTTGTCCACCTGTTTATTCACACTTTCAAAAAAACATAACAGATTAGTAAGACAAGATCTTCCTTGTCTAAAGCCATGTTGGCTGTCTCACATTAGGCCATGACTATCTAAATGTTGAGTAATTTTATTCTTTATGATGGTTTCTACATTTTTCCCGGTACTGACGTGAGGCTCACCGGTCTGTAGTTTCCCGGATCACCCCTCGAACCCTTTTTAAAAATTGGTGTTACATTGGCGATCCGCCAATCTTCAGGTATTAGAGATGATTTTACTGATAGTTCACAGATTACTAATAGCAGGTCTGCAATCTCATATTTCAGTTCTTTCAACACCCTTGGATGTATACCATCTGGCCCAGGTGATTTGCTACTCTTCAGTTTATCTAAGATCCCCTAATATTCCACAATTTTGGCACCGCACCAGAAAAACATCTATCTCTAATCCTCACCTGAGGAAAAGAGACAGATGGCAACACCAATGTACAATGAGTAGTGAAATGTAAAGATTGCACTGAAGAGAAAATCATCAACCTATTTGACAGATATATCGGACCAATCTTATGAATAGTTTTAAAATCAAGACATAAAACCTTAAACAAAACTCGTGTTTCTATTAGTAACCAGTGAAGGAGTAAAGGAGTAACCCGTTCCCTATAGCTATTATACATTGTCATTTTTACTGCAATACTTGTCCACATTAAATTTCATCTTCCATTTGGATGCTCAGTCTCCCAATTTTTCACAATCCTCTTGGGTTTTAACAACTTTGAATAATTTTGTGTCATTTGCAAATGCGACCATCTCACTCATTATTCCATTTTCTAGATCATTTATGAATATATTAAAAAGCAGTGGGCCTAGTACAGATCCCTGGCTTACTTCACTATTCACCATGCTCTACTGAGAAAATTGGCCATTTTGCCTACTCTGTTTTTTATCTTTTAACCAGTTCCTAAAGCACAATAGTACACTGCTTCATATCCGATGACTTTTTAATTTCACCAAAAGTCTCTCATGAGGTATCTTCTCAAAGGCTTTCAGAAAATCCATATATGCTATATCAATTGATTTACCTTTATCCACCTATTTATTCATATCTTCTAAAAATATAACAGATTAGTAAGACAAGACTTTCCTTGGCTAAATCCATGTTGGCTTTCTCCCATTAAACCATGAGTATATGTTCATTAATTTTGTTATTTACAATGGTTTCTACCATTTTGCCCATTACCGACATCAGGCTCACCAGTCTGTAGTTTCTCAGATCATCCCTGGAACCTTTTTTAAACAACTGGCATTACGTTGTTTGATCTCCAGTTTTCAAGTACTAAGGATGATTTTAATGAAAGTTGACAGATTATATAGTAGGTTTGCAATCTCATATTTGAGTTCTTTCAACACCCTGGGATATATACCATCCGATCCAGGTGATTTTCTACTCTTTAGTTTATCAAATTGCTATATTACATCTTTCCAGTTTAACAAGATTTGTTTCAATTCCTCAGATAACGTCACTTTTAAATATAATTTCTGACATGAGTAGCTTCCCTATGTCTTCTTCAGTAAAGACTGAAGCAAAGAAATCATTCAGTCTGCTATAGCCTTCTCCTCCCTTAGTGCCCTTTTTACCCCTCCATCATCTAATGGCCCAATTGGCTCTCCCAGAGTTTTTCTGCTGTGAATTTTATTGAAAAAGATTTTATTATGGATTGTAACTTCCATGGCAAGCTTCTTTTCAAACTCTCTCTATGCCTGCCTTATCATTGCCTTGCATCTCATTTTCCGGTGTTTTGTTGTTTCCTGTTTTCATCATTTGGTTTATTTTTCAATTTTCTGAAGAATGCTTTTTTTTTTTTATATAACAGCTTCCTTGACCTCACCTTCAAACCATGCTGGCAGCTGTTTGGCCTTCCTTCTACTTTTCTTAATGCATGGAATACATCTGGTCTGTACTTCCAAGATAGGGGAGATGGAGAGAGGGAGGAATTAGTGAGAGGCTAAAGAAGGAGGTAGAGAGAGAGAGAGAGAGAGGTATGGGAGGCTTGGAATGAGAGAGATGGAAATGTAAATACAATAAAACAGGGAGAATGAGGACTGAATGGTGAGGAAGAGTGAAACTGGAGTAAATAGAGAAGCTGAAAAATAAATGGAAGATAGCTGAAAGTGAAAGATTGGTGTCAGAGACGGATAAAGAGGCAAAAGTGAAGACAGGAAGAGAGAAAATAAATTGAAGATGGATAGGAGACCCTAGGAGCAGAGTTAAGAGAAGATAGACAGAGGAAAAGAGAAAATGAGAGACTGGGATCATTAGAAAAGTAAGAAGGCCAGACAATGAAGGTAGAAATAATAATGTTGTTTTCAACTTACAGATGAGATCAGTTTTTGGAATTTACATCTGATCTATTTATATTTTGCATAGTACTGGGGGAAATGCATCAGTATTTCAATGTCTCTGATGTTGCACTGCATGCAGAATGTGGATTCTTGGGTTTTCAGTTTAATTTGACTAAATATTTATATTTTAATTTGAAGTAATTTATTTTATACTTGATGCGGGATCTATCTGTTTATCAGAGCTGATCTTATAGCCTTATGACCTACAAAGTACTGCCCAGATTATTTCTCACACTTCCTATTATAGTCAAATGACACCTCATTTAATCCAGCTTCACTGGTTACCAGTTCCCCAGCGCATTATCTTTAAAGTCCTAATTCTGACTCGCAAAGCCATCTATACTCACACACCCCACTACCTGGCCAACTCTCTGCATTTCCGTTCTGTGCCTCACAGTCTTCGATACATTCATATCAACCGTCTTGAGCGTCCTTCCCCCGCACATGCTCACTTAGAGTATACCCGTAACTCTGCCTTTTTCTTCCTAGCACCATCCTTATGGAACTCCCTCCCTCTTTCCCTCTTTCAGGAACCATCCTATCCCAAATTTAAAGCACTCCTTAAAACGCATCTCTTTTGTCTGACCTACAACCTTCCTCCCAGCGCTCCCTGATAGTTTCTTCTGACTTGGAGGAGTAGCCTAATGGTTAAGAACCCAGAGACCAGGGTTCAATTCCCACTAGCACACCTTGTGGCCTTGGGCAAGTCACTTAACCCTCCATTGCCTCAGAAAAAAATCCAAGTTATCAATGTCCCTGTTTAATGCACATTACCAAGTTTAAGTTTCAATGGAAACCGCTTTGATTGAAATGATAAAGTGGTATATAAAACCTGTTAAATAAATAAAAATATCTGTATTAAGTGCCATCTCGGTTTGAGGAATTTGAAAAGAAATACCCCTGGTCAGATTAGCCACAAGACAGGGAGTCCCTGAGTGACTTAGATGATGTCTCAAATTATGAATGGTCCATAGCTACATAGGGTCAATTGGGATTGTCTCACTATGTACTATTACTATTAGAATCAACATTACAAGTGGAGTAGCCGCCGAATGGTTCTGCTCATACTTTTCCAGAAGAAACGTTCACGTCAGTACATGAAACATCAGCCTCCTTATCATGTGGAGTACCACAAGGCTCCATCTTGGCTTCCACCCTGTTTAATCTATTTATCTCACCACTCGCTTTGCTAATCCAGCAATTAGGAATAAGCGCTTATTTCTAGGTTGATGATAGACTGCTGGTGTTTGCTCATGATAATTGGAACCAGGCTTTCCATATCACTTTAGAGGACAATCTAAATACAACTTCCACTTGGATTGAGGCTCACAAACTGATACTTAACCATCAAATGTCAGAGGCACTATGAGTCTCTGACTCTCACAGGTCACTGCCATTTCAACCAAACATAAAACACCCCAATACAGTATCAGTCAAAGACTCCTTTTTATTCCTAGAAGTAGATCTAGACACTAATTTAACCTTCCACTTGCATGCTTTCTGAATGGTGCAAAAATCCTTTTTTGCCCTCTACAGAATCAAATCTCTTAAGCTCTTCTTGGAGAAGAAAGCCTTAAAGATGCTGCTACATACACTAGCAATAAATCGGAAGGCCTATTGTAACTCACTTATGAATGGAACACCACATTACCAACAAAATAAGCTACAGCCAGGGCTGGTGCTATCATTAGGTGACTAGGAAGTTGCCTAGAGTGCTGGCCCTCCAGGAGCACCCATTGCTGCTGCCGCTACCAATCTTGCAACTTGCAGCAACGGCAATTGCTGCAAATGGCACTTACTTCAACTTCAGCGCCACGAGGCTGTTTGCTTCTGCCCCCTCAGACTGCGCGATGCCAACTTCCTGTGTGCAAACAGGAAGTCAGCATTGAGCATCGCAGGGGGCAGAAGCAAACAGCCCCGTGGTGCCGGGGGCACGCCAGGCTGTCCTTGGGCCAATTCTGGTTACTGTGGGAATGTTTTGTTCCCGCAGTCCAGATTCAGGTCTTGCTTGGGGCCGTCCGGACGTGCCCCTATTGGAATCAGGCTCATAGAGTTGTATAGAGCTAGGTATTTTGTTCTCTAGTATTTTGGAGTCTAAGTACATATACTGATTGTCTTGCACTCTCCACTTACTGTGCCTCCACTTAACGTCAAGTCTTATGGAAACAATGTAGTGCTATGCACCAATATCCTTTTGTTTTCTGTCAAGTCCTTGTCTATTTCAACTTTGTTATTTGTACCAACAATAACTGCTTGGATAGTACTCCTTATAGAGGTATATCAAATCTTGCTAAATAAATAATAAATGCATTGAAGTTGATGGGTCTGGACCAGGTTTGAATCCCAAAGCTGTTCCTCATGCTTTTCAGTAAGTCACTTAACCCTTTATAGCCTCAGGTACAAACATAGATTTTAAATCCTCCGTGGATAGGAAAAATTACCTACTGTGTTTGAATATTCTCACCTTGAATTCCTGAAAAAGGCACTACACAATATTGCAGGTAAATCTTAAGATATCTCTTGTGAGTTGTATGTATATCTATGTGGATGTAAGCATCCTTCAAATCAGTCTCCTTTTTGCAAGAAGGGATTAAGGTATCTAGCGAAACCATTTTGAACTTTTACCAGAAATTTGTTCAAGGCACTTAGATCTAGGATGGGGCAGAGTACCCCTCTTTCTTTGGGAACACTTGGAATAAAAGAAAACACTTGGAATAAAATCCCTGTTCTCTTTCTCCTGCTGGAACAAGTTAAACCACATTGGTCTCTAAATGGAGCGGAGACAGTGGCATAAATCCTACCCAAGCAGCCCCTGCAAAGGGGGAGGGGGGTAGGGGGAGGCCAGGCAAGAAAGGGGCCTGCATGGCCTAGTGATTCCACACTGCCGAGGTGATACTGAGGTGGCGGAGGAAGAGCATAGAAAACATTATTTACTTTAAAATCATTTTGCTACACTGTCTCTTCCTATTAAAGTATTCTTTCCCAGCTGCTGAAGAAGCACCTCCCACTGCCAGGCAAAAGTCTTGCAATAACAGCTCATGATTTCACAGCTGTTCCTGAGACACTGGCCTGCCTCTTCAGCTGCCAAGAAAGAAAGTGCCCGATATTCAGTTGTGACAGTTATGCACCTCTACAGCATACAGTAATCGCCGCTGAACCTTAACCCCGGATATTCAATGCTGAGGCCATATCCGGCCACCGGCAGTGAATATCCGAGTCTGCTGCAATGCTCCTTGCCGCACAGAAGCTAATCAGACAATGGCAATTTTGAGCCACTGCCTGGTTAGTTCCCATGGATAAAGATAGGCCAGCTTTTCCCACGCCTATTTTTACCTACGCGTCACTAACCAGACAGCGGTTCAATATCACTGCTGCCCGGTTAGCGATGGGCGCGGCCTCCGCTCCCACCTGGAACGCCCCAATTCTACATGGATAGCATCAGGTTGTGTAGCGGCAGAATCAGTGGATATTCGGCAGCACTATCTCTCTATAACGGCATTTACATGGTTTACAGATTTTTAAACCGTGTAAATGCCTTTGAATATCGGGCCCATTACTTTTAATAGACAGAAACACGGCAAAGTTATTTTAAAGGAAGTTATGTTTGCCAGCTACTATGCTTTCCTTTAACTTTTGAGGGGTGGGGAGGACAAAGATCCCCTTATTTGAGCTTATGCCATTGGGGGGGGGGGAGTTTCTTTAACAGGACATTCTGATATTGAGAATTTGACCATTAATCTCCTGGTGGGCAATTTCTCCAGAATGGACACAGGACTAGTACTGGGTATGTCTGCCTGGATCCAGTCAAAATCTCACTCTTGGTTTTGACTGCTGAACTGGCATGACCTTGGGACTTTTGCTTTCTTGGACAACAGTGAGGTCCACTGATGTTGATGCCAGAAACGAGGGGGTGGAGCATCATGCCTTCTTGGGGAATAGAAGTGTCTCCTTGGCATCCCATTGGAGCACCTCCTAGACCCTTGGTTTTTAATCCCAGTCCTCAAGAATCAGCAACGTAGACCAGGTTTTCAGGATATTCCAAATGAATATGCATGAGAGAGATCTGCATGCCTGCTACCTTCATCGTATGTAACTCTCTCATATGCTTATTCATTAGAGATATTCTTAAAACCTGGCATGCTGGCAGTTCTCAAGGACTGTGAGGGAAGACCAGTGTCTCAGATGAGGAGAATGGGTAAAAATGGCTGCAGAGAGGATCTGAACTGTCAAATAATTCTTTCAGCTGATAGATACGTAGCTTCTTTGACCTCATCTCTGAAGCGGGTTGGTTTAACAACTAGGGGAAACTACATGATCGTCTGTCATCCTCCAGAAGCTGTTGTCCTAAGCAGTAACTGCTGTTGAGAAAAATTATAGATTCTGACAGTCAGGCAACTTAAAAAAAAATAAAAAACAACCTTCAGCCCCTTTACCAACAGGGAGGTAATTTTCAAATAGCCTATTTACCTGAATAGACATTTATCCCAGTAAATGGCTTTTGGAAATGGCTCTCATTGCATGCATACATACTGTGATAAGGAAGCTTATCATAGCTCAGGTAGGAGCTATAGAAAAGATGATGTGACTCTGAACAAGCAACCTGTCAGTTCTGGTAGAAGTAAGAAAACAGAGTTTTCACATAAAAGACTACCAGTCCCAGAATGCACCAGGTTTCCAGCAGCCATGAGGGAGGCTGAAGTGAGAAAACGTGTTTGCAATCAAGAGAGCTATGAGGTAATCCCTAAGCACTCATCTCAAAGGGCAGGGCCTGATTCAACACAGCTGCGCTGTGTTAGGGAGGAGCACACATTAGAACAGAATAAGAATAGAGCTTATTCTTCAGATAACAGCTACAGAAAGAGCTTCAGGAAAAGATACAGCAACGGCTACAAGCTCAAGCACCAGCATCACCTGGAGAAACAGAAGCCAAGCCAAGCCAAGCGGATAGAGAGAGAAGGAAACTCTCTGGAAGGACGAGAAGAAAGGCCATTGGCAGGTTTGGGAGAGTCCAAGGCAGTACCCATACTGGGAGGTATTCCAAATGCCAGCAGAGTCCATTGGACTGGAGTCAGCCAGAGGAATGGAATGGCAGAGATAGGAATCACCAGTGGCTACCTGGAAGAGAGAAGACTGCACGTGGAAAGGACTTTCAGACCAAGGCCAGAAGGTATGTGAGAGGAGATCCAGTGTCCAGGGATCAAGATTGGAAGGCTGGACATCAGAATTGGATTACATACTGGCCAGGCTATACAGAGAGGAATTATTATAGCAGGAGAGGCTCAGGTATGAACACTGATCCAGACCCTATCTATAATAGAGAATGGCAGCAAGGGAATAAGCATTCTCATGATAGTGCCTTAATGAAAGACTCGTCTGTGCCAATGTATGATAGTGACCCTATGCTGATTGATGAAGGGGGAGATACAGCAGATGAAACTATTACTTACATGGACTGTTCTCTATCTAAATGCTATTGCTAGCTTTCTGTGAGCAAACACATCAGCCATCACAAAGAAACCTAACTTTGTTCTTTATTTCCACTGCAAACAGCTCTTAAAGCAGGATTTGGGTTCACACAGTAGCAGCCAGCCAGCTAAAGGGTTTCAGCTGGTCAATTGATAGTAATTAAAGCTGCACCTGATTGTGTGTGTGAGCAAGGGAGAATCACTGCTGGGATCTGCGTGGAAAATAAGCAGAAGTTAACCTAACAAGCAAAGTTTATTCATTTCTTTGTGCCTTTTTATTTGGTAATTATTTGCTAAGAAAACATTAGCTAATTGCCTGACAAGCTGAAGGTTGTTTTCTGATTTGCTTTGTGACTTTATGTTATCCATTTAAACACTGCAAGCAAGTAACCTCATTTATATTGCTACCAAGCATATTTGTGCTGGGTGAATTAAACCCCATCAATAAAAGAAGAATTTTTATTGGCTTTACCACTTGGTTTCACAACTCAATTATTGTCTTCAGCTGTGTTTGGGAGTGAATGAACTACATTACCCACAATACCTTGCAAGAATCATATGAATATATGCATCGTCAAGATTGTGTAAGTTCTCACCCTAGGCAGCCGTCTGACAATACATACATACATAATAAAGTTTAGCATTTAAAAGTGTGATGTCCATCTATGTTTTGTTACAGGATTGTTCTGGAATGGGTGATGTTGTGATAGTCATGATTGTTGAAATGAGAAAGACAAGTGGCACCTTATGCCAGTTTATTGAGACATTTTTTTTTTGAGAAGAGTCCACGTCATCAAATGAATGATGGTTGAGTTAGTTATGAAAAGCTCAAGAGGAATAGGGGGACTAGAGACATGAAAGATAATTAGGGGGTAGGGGAAAAGCTGAAAGTTTGCCTAGGAGATTTAATACTGTTGGCACTGGCCTTGCTCTGAAGAGATGGTCTCCCCTGCATGGTCCATCAGTGAGTTTGGCCTGGTGCCAATAACTATGGCAGAAGCTTTCAAAACCATTTTGAAAATATAGGTTGACATGAAATTGCTTGCCTGTAACGGGAGCGTCTCCATAGAGTGTGGGGATATTCAGCCACATTTCACTGATGATGTCATTGATGGAGTCAGCATGCCAGAGCTCTCCCCAGCTCAAAGAAATCGTTTTGATTTCTAAGCCTGCATATGTAATCCAGATGCCCTTAAGTAGAGCTGAAAGATTCCAAATTACCCCTATCAATTGATAACCAAATTAATATGACTAAAATACAACCTCTAAAATGCCTGTATGCAAATGCTAGGTCTAAAAAATAAGATGGGAGAGCTAGAATAAGTATATAGCACTAAACGAAAGGTTAGATATGATTGGCATCTCAGAGACCTGAGGAAGGAGAACAACCAATGGGATACTGTGATTCCTGGGTAGAAACTATATCGCAATGATAGGATAGATCAAATTGTTGAAAGGGTTGGGCTCTATTAGAGAGAGCATTGAGTCACCAAGGATTAAAGTTTTGCATAAAACAAAATACACAGTACAATCTCTATGGATAGAAATCTCATGTAAAAAGAGGAAGGTGAGGGTGTATTACTGACTGCCTGGCCAGCAGGGGCAGCCCAAGGGTGATGCAGGGCCATGCGTGGAAACTCATTGCAGGGCCTCATTTGCATAGCCACTGGACCTTATTTGCATACATTTAATTTATTTTATTTTAAAATGTATATGTTGCCCATCTAACATTTTAGATGGCTTTCAAAGGAGCCCTTCACAAGCCTCTTTTTTTGTCCTGGCAATGACTTAACACACATTACTATTTAGTAAACGTGCCCCTAAGTGCCACTGCGCCAACAGAAATAAAGGAGTGTTGCTGCACTTAGCGCACATTACCATTTATGAATGCGCATTAACTTTTAGTAGACATGCCTCTTAATGAGTGTCTCAATACTATTTGCATGGGCAGTGAGGATAAAGAGACTACCAGATTTCTACATTACTATACTCCAGTGTCAACTGCTAGGCACATTAGGAAGTACTATACACCCTGCTCATTTAGAATCCATAGCAAACCCACAGTATATTAACAGCATTACCAACACTCACAAAGCACCAAACCCTACTTATCAAAAGTAAACACTGCAAATATTAAACCAATACATCTCCGAGAATACCAATACATCTCCTACTAGGGAAAGAGAACAAGTGGGACTGTCACATAGAAACTACATGAACAGAATATTGCAGCTCAGTTACACATGCAATACATAGTCCATCACCAAACATAGAACAAGGGATCACAATTTAGGAATATGAAGTCAATAATTAAACTGGAAATCCCAAAAGCCAAACTTGGAATGCACAACACTGGAGAAAGCAAAGTTACTTACCTGTAACAGGTGTTCTCCAGGGACAGCAGGAATCAGTCCTCACATGTTGGTGACATCGGCACAGATGGATCCCACAAGGATCCACTCCTCAGCTTTCAAAGAAAGCTTTTGGGAGTTATACCGAGCATGTGCAGTCACCTTCCCGCCCAAAGATGCCATCTTACTTCAGTATGATATCATAGCACAAGATGACAAAAAAGAAAACAACTCCACTGGGAGGAAGTTGTGAGGACTGATTCCTGCTGTCCCCAGAGAACACCTGTTACAGGTGAGTAACTACGCTTTCTCTAGGAACAAGCAGGAAGTCAGTCCTCACATATGGGACTCCCAAGCTACAGGCTACTGAAAAAACCTGTAAAAGCCATGGGCAACCCAAAAGGTGGATTGTAAAGAGCAGCAGGGGGGGGGGGGGCTGGTTGCTGGAAATCTGACACTGCAGTAGCAGCATCAAAGATGTAATCTCCACTCCGGGAGCCTGGACATCACGGGTTGGAGAGAAGGAGTTGCATTATTCCCCAAAGAGGTGACGGAGTATGGCCTAGCCGAAGGTGCTATCCCTCTGGGAGGTCTCTTCCAAACAGTAGTGTGCAGCGAAAGTGTGCACAAATGAGCAGGTGGCAGCCCAGCAGGTGTCTAGTAAGGGAACAGAGTGCAGGCTTGCCATTGAGGCCGCCATGGCACGCACACTGTGAGCCGTCACACGATATTCCAGAAAGAGCCCCGCCTGTTGATAGGCAAAGGAAATCCAGTTGGCCACCCATTGTGAGAGGGTGCACTTGGAGATTGAGACTCCAAGTCAACTGGGGCCAAAAGAGACAAAGAGCTGTGCTGAGTGGTGATAGGGCTGCGTCCTCTGGATATCCAGCATATGTAGAGAGGCCTCCACCCTAGAGGAAAGAGGCCTGGGAAAGAAGATGGGCAACACCATCTCTTGATTCAAGTGGAAGGCAGGGACAATCTTTGGCAAGAACTTAGGGTGAGTCCAAAGGACCACTCTGTTCCTGTGGAACCTGGCATAGGGCGCATATGCCACCAGTAGCAGCTTGCTCACATGCCTGGCCGAGGTGAGCGCCAACAGAAACAGGACCTTCCAAGAAAGGAACTTGACATGGCAGGTAGCCAGAGGTTCAAAGTATGGAGCCATGAGCTTCCACAATACCACATTGAGGTCCCATGCCACTGGTGGCGGGCGGATCGGGGGCTGGGAAAAGAGGCAGCCTCATATAAACCTGCCCATCAGAGGGTGCACCAACACGGCCTGATCATCCACTGCATTGTGGTGAGCCAAGATGGCACAAAGGTGCACTCTGACTGTTTGACTTTAGGCATTGCGCAGGAGAAGGGGTTAAGACCTTTGTCAGCACACCAGTACAAAAACCTGCGCCACTTAAAGGCATAAGCCCACCACATGGAGTCCTTATGCAAGGCAAGCAGAACATCTTCAACCGACCTGGAGAGGCGGTGATGCACTATAGCTAGCCTCTCAGCATCCAGGCTGTCAGGGCAAGGGACTGGAAGTTGGAGTGCAGCAGAGTCCCATCCTTCTGTGACAGCAGGTCTGGGATGCTCCCCAGCAGCAATGGGTCCTGCTGGGACAGCTGCAGAAGCAGGGGGAATCAGGGCTGCCTGGGCCACCTGGGTGCATTGAAGATGACCGAGGCTGCTCTGCTTGGATCTTGAGGAGGGCCTGTGGCACCAGGGGCATGGCTGGAAATGCATACAGGAAGCTCCTAGACCAGGGGAGGAGGAAGGCATCTGCCACCTCCTGTCCCCAGTCCAGCCTCTGAGAGCAGAAGCGTGGCAGCTGCATGTTCTCTGGACTATCAAAGAGATCGATCTCCAGGGTCCCCCAGTGCCAGAAGATCTCCCCCAGCATGGCCGGGTTCAGCCTTCACTTGTGGGGCTGGAGTATTAGGCTTAGGCGGTCGGCCAGTATGTTGTCCTAATCTGGCAAGTACACCGCTTTGAGAGAGATGTTCCTTCCCTGTTGCAAGGTTCCAGAGGCACACTGCCTCCTAGCAGACATGGTACGAGCCCGTGCCCCCATGCTTGATGATGTAGTACATCACCACCTGGTCATCCGTCTAGACCTGAACCACCTGTCCTTCCAGATGAACCTGGAAGACCCACAGGTCATAATAGACTGCTCTGAGTTCCAGCAGGTTGATTTGCAAGGCACTCTCCTCTGGCAACCATGAGCCTTCTGACTGCAAGTGATTGCAGTGGGTCCCCCAGCCCAACTTGAATGCATCTGTTGTAAGGATGCATTGCATTGGGGGAGCCTGGAAGGGCAGGCCAGCTCTGAGGTTGAGTGGGTCCTGCCACCAGGCAAGAGATGTTGCTAGGGCCGGCGTGACTTAGATGCAGTCCTCAGATGGCCTGAAGCTTGTGTCCACTCGGTGCTGAGCATCCATTGAGCCTGCCGCATGTAGAGGTGGGCAAAAGGGGTTACATGGATAGTGGATGCCGTGTGCCCCAAGAGATGGAGCATCTACCTGGATGTCACCGCTGAGCTGCCTTGCACAGCCTGTGCCAGGGTGGAGAGACGATGCGACTGATCCAGCGGAAGAAAAGCTCTCACCTGAGTGGAATCTAGTAGGGTGCTGATGAACTCCAAGAGCTGGATGTATAGTAGGTGAGACCGGGACGTTCACCACAAAGCCCAGGCGCTGGAACAGCCCTATGGTGTGCTGTGCCACATTGCGCACCTCTTCCTGTGAGCCAGCTCATATGAACCAGTTGTCCATGTAGGGGAAGACGAAAATCCCTAGGAGTCTACGGTGAGCAGCCACAACTGCCAGGCATTTCATGAATACCCGAGGAGCCGAGGCTAGGTCGAAGGGGAGTATTCTGTACTGATAATGTCATCCACCGATGACAAATCAGAAATATTGACGGTGCCTTGGATGGATCAGGATGTGGGTATAGGCATCTTTGAGCTCCAAGGAGCATAGCCAATCTCCCTGCAGGAGGTAAGGCATCAAGGTTCCAAGAGACACCATTCTGAACTTTTCCTTGATCAGGAAGTGGTTGAGGTCCCGCAGATCCAGGATGAGCCAGAAGCCCCCTGTCTTCTCGGGGACAAGGAAGTAGTGGAAGTAGAATTCCCGGCCCTGAAGAGGGGGGACGGGCTCCACCGCTTGATCCTTCAGCAAGAACTCAAGCTCCCTTTACAGAAACTCCCTGTGCAAGGGGTCCATGGGTAATTCCCCTGAGAAGAAGGGAGGAGGCAGCTGGGCGAAGTAGAGGAGATATCACGCCCTGACCACTTGCAGTACCCCAGGCTTCTGCGGTGATACTTTGCCACTGGTGTGAAAATTGGACTGGCCGTCCCTCTTGTGAACCTTGGGCCTTGTACCTCCTGGGGGAGGGAGGCTATGCCCAAGGAGTCAAAAGCTCCCATCAGGCTGCAGCTGGGGTGCTTTGGGGTTTAGGGGCCTTTGACTTACGGAGGCCATGTCCCTGGCCCTTGGCTTGCTGCCCCAGTGGGGGGGGGGGGGGGGGAGTGATAGGCCTGAAACTTGGGGAAGTTTCCGTAAGCCTTCTCGATCTTCGGGTGGAAGTGCTTTTTCCTCCGAAGTCTTCCTGCGGGAAGGTTTAGACACTTTCTTGGACATCTTGGTTCTGGGCATGAATTCCTTCTCCAGCTCATCGGCCTTCTCCATCATGGGCTTGCCGAAGAGATTCTCCCCCTGGCAAGGGACATGAGCCAACTTGTCCTGAACCCACTACTTCAAGTTAGAGGACTGTAGCCAGGCAAGGTGGCAGGTACTAATGCGAACTGCAGCTACCCGAGCTACAGACTTGAAGCCGGCGAAGGCCGCCTAAGATTGAAACTTGGAACAGTCTTTGACCAATGACACCAGGGTCCTGAAGCACTCAAAGGGTTCACCTGATAAACCAGCTGAGAACCCGTGAGTTCCTTTGCCAGGTCCCACAGGTACATGCTCATTTAAAGCTGGTATGCCTCGATCTGGGCTGTGAGCATGGAGCCCTGGAAACACTTCCTGCCAAAAGCATCCATGGTACGTGCCTCCCTTCCAGGGGGCACCGAGGAGTGCGTATTTTGGCTTTTAATGCGACGCATAGCCGACTCTACCACCATGGAGTTATGTGGCAGTTGTGTTTTCTGGAAGCCGGGGCTCCGGCCAACTTGATACTGTGAATCGACAGTTTACAATCGGCACCGTCACTGGGGTCTCCCACATCCTGAGCAGCAACCATTTGAGGATGGGGGGCATGGGCACTGTTAGGAGCCTCGTACTGAAGATTTCAAGATCATCAGTATGCAGCTTGTCCTCTGGCACCGCCATGAAGACAAGTGCTTGGGACATCTCCCGCACAAACTCCAGGAAGGCTAGATCCTCCGGAGGTGAATGCTGCTGATGGTGTGGCAGGGACAGCTTGGACGGGATGTCCCGGTGGATGGTCGGGAGACTCCTCATCCCTCTCACTCTGACTCTGAGCTGGAGGAATTGGTAAGCGCCCCCCGCCCCAGTTGTTGGACCGATTCCCGGCATCGGAACTCTAGCGTTACCATGCCTGATGCCGCATTGAGCCTAAAGTCTGTTGCCGATGGAGTTGACACCAATCGAGCCAACTTCTCGAGCAAGGGTGGAGCATCCTCTGGGGAGGTCCTTGTGGCTGGCACCCACGACCCGGAGTGACTGGGAGTCGGGCCCCACTGTGCCTCAAGGAACACAATGAAGCTGCATTCCAGGGCCACCATCCTAGCCTCAATGCCAGACAGCTCCACAGCGGCATGCACTGGCCTCTAGGATGTCGAGGTCGGCATCGGGTCCCTGGCAGGGGAATTCCTGATGGGGATCGTGTCGGGGGACACGACTCAATCCCCTGACTCCATGGACAACTCCTCCTGCTGGGGCTGCTTCGAAGGGAACTCCCGCCCACTGTCACTGGCGTCAGGCCGAGGACTCTATGCCTAGATCCCAGAGATCTTACCCCCTGGGCCAGGGTCGGACCTAGACTTTGGCTTCAATGAAGCCCTCGACACATGGGGAAGGTCCTCCAAGGATGATTCCAATGCCCGATAACCTCAGGACTCCGATCAAGTCTGAGCACATGACACAGAGTCGACTGACGCCGGTGTCTAAGGCAGGGATTCTGCTCCCAAAGCCAATGCAGACTTACCAAACAGCTCCCCCTGCTGCCTTTTGCATTCCTTCCGGGTTTTAGCTGACATGAAAAGGCAGAACAGGCAGGAACACACGTTGTGGTCCACCCTGAGGCATTTAATGCAGGTAGCGTAGCAGTCTGTGCGGGACATAGTGCGGTTGCACTTACCACACTGCTTAATCTGCTGGTCAAAGACATAGCGGAAAAAACGAGCCCTACGAGATTAAACTCTGACATCTCGACCAGCTAGGCTGTGAGCAAAAAATCCACAGGCCAAAAGTAAAAGAAGAAGTACCAGAGCAAAAAACACGACACTGAGGCAGAGGATTTGGGCAGCGGAAAGGTGATCAAACCAATCCTGATGGAAACAGGAGAAAAATACTGACAATGAAAAAAAATCAACTTTATCCGTGGTGCACAGACAGCATGTCTGCAGGGCTCTGCAGAAAAAAGAAGACTGAGGTAAGATGGCACCTTTGGTGGGAAGGTGACCACGCATGCGCAGTGTAACTCCCAAAAGCTTTCTTTGAAAGCTGGGGGATGGATCCGCACGGGCTGTCGGCACTGATGTCACCCATATGTTACAACTGACTTCCTGCTTGTTCCCAAAGAAATAAAACTATAAATTAATTTCCTCTTGTACTAAACAAAATGCAAAACTTAGCAATGCACATTTCCCAGAGCTGACATATTCCAGTTAATAAATTCAAAATAGATTTTTTTCCACCTTGTCTTGTTTTGGGCATTTTATTGCCCCAATCGTTTTCTTCTGCTTTCTTCGTGTCTTCTGCTCTCAATTGTCTGCTATCCATTTGTCCTTTTTTCTCTCTTCTAGTTTTTTCTATTCTCTCTACATCTGTCTCTAACATACTGATCTTACCTCTTTTGCTTTCTTCCATTTCTTTATTCCTTTTTCATTCACTCAAATTTCACCCTTCTATCCTCAGTCCCCACTTACTCTCCCAATACTCAGCCAATCATAGATTTTTCTTCCCTCCCACATAAAGTATCTGTTACCCTCTCTATCTTCACTCCCCCAGCTTCTTTTTTTTCTCCCGCCAGTCACAGCCCCAGTCCCACCCCCAGCATCAGTTCCTTTCTAGTTCCAGCCCCTCCCAACATCCATTTCCTTCCAGTCTCATTCACTATCCCCCTGCATTAGCACATTTCCAGTCCTAGCCCCACAGTATCAGTCCTCCTCCAGACCCTCCCGGCATCAGCTCCCTTCTAGTCCCAGTCCCCCATCCCCAGCCCATTTTCAGTCCTAACCCCCCAAGTATCAGTTCTCTTCCAATCCCTCCTAGCAGCCACTCCCTTCCATTCCCAGTTCCCCATCCCCCAACATCAGTCCATTTCCAGTCCTGCCCCCCCATTCCCATTCTAGACCCTAGTCCCCCCCCCAGCCACACACCAAAAGGGGCCCTGACCTGATTGACGTCAGAGAGAGCCAGGGAGGCCCAAAGCCCCGGCTCACCTCTGAACAGCCGTGGGAGTAAAGAGTGGCATTTGCCTTCTCTTCCATGGCTATGATAAAAAGGAGCCCACTGGCGCGCTGAGTGCCAGGAGGTTAAATGGGAGCATGTTGGTGTGCTCCCGTTTGACCTCCCGGCACTCCCCAGCCCTCTCTGCAGCTAGTCAGATGCAGGACCCCCGAGGTGCGGGGCCATAGGGGACAACATTCCTGCACAATGGACGGGCCGGCCCTGCTGGCCAGAATGAACAGATGGATGATGAAATGATAAGAAAAATCAGGGGATCTCAAACGATTTTCAGAAGACTATTTTCGCGAGGAACTAGCAAAACTAAAAGAAGACAAAGCGATGGGTCCAGATGGGATACATCCTAGAATACTGAGGGAACTTGGGGACATTCTAGCAGCTCCACTATCTGACCTTTTCAATGCTTCGTTGGAGTTGGGCGTGGTGCCAGAGGACTGGAGAAAGGTACACATGGTCCCTTTACATAAAAGCGGACGTAAGGATGACATTGAGAACTACAAGCCGGTTAGTCTAACCTCTGTGGTTAGTCATGGCTCACAGACACCGATGCAGTTCTTACCAATCAACTAAAGCTCCCCAACTATGATCTGTACAACTGTCCAAGAACTAACAGAAGAGTAGGTGGCATCCTGATATTGGCTAGATCTGACCTGCAATTCCAGTTCCTTAACTCCCATAACTCTTCTAATCTTGAATCCATCATTATTGCAAATAAGCAATTAGCAATAGAACTGATCTATTGGGCGCCCTCCAATTTGCAGATGACCTCTCCATACCCCTGGATGTGGTCTGTAATCATTCATTGAACTCAAAACCTCTCTGGATCATGGAAGACTTCAATCTCCCAGCTTTATCAAGGAAAAGCTCTGCAGCTTTTCTTGACGCAATGTCTGCTCTTAAATATGATCAACTAATACATGCCCATACCCACTCTTTGCTCCCTCACTCTTATATTTTTTTATTACAAGCTCTTATATACCGCACTATTTAGCATCAGCGCAGTTTACAATAAAACAATAGACCAGAACAACATACTGTTTGGTTTTACAGAGAACAGGTACGACAACTTGGATAACATAGGGAATTGTTAACTGAAACTATTTACATATATACAGTATGCTTTATTCTCTGGGTTTGAATAGGGCTCCAATTTCTCCTTCCAGCCTCAAATTCTTCCAGTCCCTTGGTCAGAGCACAAAGCCATTATATTCCACATTCCAGCTGCCATCCAAGATTCACCTATCAAGACTACTTCACCACCAGCTCGTCGATTCAAACAATTTATTAAAGATGCATTCCTTGATGAAACCCTGCCTAAACTTGAGACCTGTTCCTCTGATTTAGATGATCTTATACACTCTTGGAACTCAACCCTAAGCCAGGCATCTCTACTCTCCCTACACAGGGAGAATAATCCTTCAAAGAGACCACATTCTGCTATATGGTTTCCAGCTGACTTACGCAACTCCCTATGCAGCCTCAGGAAACTAGAGCGTAAATGGTGCAACGCCAGACTTCCCCATGACAGAGATAATTATATGAAGGCTTTGCAGGACCACCGCATTGCTATTATGGCAAGGAAGAAGGAATACCACACCAAAATCCTGATGCGATCACTCAATAGGCCGCGTGAGCTCTTTTTGTCTAATCCAGTCTCTCACTAAGGATACCCTGATCTACCAAACAGATAACGTGCCTCACCTACAAGACTTTGCTAAACACTTTCATAATAAAACCAAAATGACCACCAATCATCCGGTAGAGCCCTTGCACAGACAAAAAACACCGATATCCCTGCACTGACTCCTTCTACACTTACTCTACTATTCAAATTGAAAATATAATAAAAGGACTTAACTCCACCACCTCACCTATTGATCCATGCCCAGCCCACTGGATCAAGTCTGCTTGTTCTGAATTAAGTCCTCACATCTCCAAAATCCTTCACTTTTCCTTCAACAAGGGTACGGTACCAATACCTCTGAAAACAGCCACCATCAAACCACTTCTAAAAAATCCCAGGTTAGATCCTAGGGACCTGAGCTCCTACCGTCCCATATCTAGTCTTCCCTTCTTAACCAAAATAATTGAGAAAATAGCGCAACAACAAATCCAAGACCACATTGAGTCTTACACTCCTCTGGATCCTCAACAGCATGGCTTCCGTCAACATCATGGTGTCGAGACCTTGCTCACCTCCCTATTTGATAATCTGATTAAAGGCATGAACAATCCAAAACAAGACTTCATCATTATTTTCTTAGACATCACATCAGCCTTTGACAGTTTCTCACAGCCTCCTGCTTACCTAACTTCAACTTAAAGGCATTCAAAGCTCAGCACGATTGGTGTCGCTTTTATCTATCAGATCGCCAACAACAGGTACGCATTGATACATAAACATCAACTATGTATCAACAAACCCAAGGAGTACCTCAGGGCTCATCCCTTTCAGCCCTGCTATTCAATATATATATTCAGCCATTATGCACTATCATTCAATCCTTTGACATTCTTTACCACATCTATACAGGTGATGTGCTACTCTATGCCCCATTCTCATTGGATAACCCTAACATCACCAGAATCACAGACTGTTTTAATGCAGTATCTGCCTGATTAGGAGCACACAACCTGAAAGTAACCTATAAAAAAACAGAAGCACCATCCCACCTACATGCTAAGAATGCTGAACTGAAGTCTAATCACGAGGTTAGATATTTTGGTGTCACTCTGGACCAACATCTAAATGTGGAATCCCATATAAACAATATCACAAAGGCTGTCTACCTCAAAATACGATCCCTCCGCCAGCTCCAACCCTTATTAGAACCTACTGACTTCCAAGCCCTGATCACTCCCCTTTTTGATTATGCTAACATCATACTTCATGGTCTACCTGCATATGTGCTCCATCCTTTACAAATGGCTTTAAATACTGCTGCCTGAACAATTTACAGAGCTTCCAGATATGATCATGCATCACCTCTCCTAATACAGCTACATTGGCTACCAATTAACAATCAACTCAAATACAAAGCCCTTTTATTGTCATTTAGAATCCTTCACCATCTCTCAGCATCATCTCTGGAAATTCTCTTACACTGGACACCCGACACGAGATCCAGGAGAACAAGTATGGCTAACACCCTTGCTATTCCAGCTATGGCCACTAAAATCTCCCAATTTGCCAGAAACAGAGCCTTCTCCTTTTTAGCCCCTCTGCTCTGGAACTCTCTCCCTGCTCCTATCCGTCTTATCACTGATCTGTCAACTTTCCGGAAAGGCAATTAAGACACATCTTCTCCAGCTTTCATTCGACCATGTACCATAGCTGCTTATGGCCTCCCTTCTAATGCACAACTCTCTTTCAGCTTGTATATAGTCACCTTCATTATGACATCTATTATTTATTCAGCTTGTATATAGTTACCTCCATTAAGACACATGTTATTTAATGGAATCATCTATTGTTCTTTATTCCTGTTCAATTTAACTTATACCTGTTTAACTTGTCCTGTTCAATGTATTGAGTTGTTCTTATGTAAACTGTGCTGATCTTAAAAAGTGCATTATATAAAACCAAATAAATAAATTATTGGAAAGCCTACTAAAAGAGACAATAGTGAGGTATGTGGAGTCCAATGGATTGCAGGATCCGAGGCAGGATGGATTCACCAGAAGCAGGTCTTGTCAGGCAAATCTGATTGAGTTCTTTGACTGGGTGACCAGGGAGTTCAACCGAGGGAGCGCCCTAGATGTGGTGTACTTAGATTTCAGTACAGCCTTTGACACTGTTCCACACAGGTGACTTATAAATAAACTGAGCACCCTAGGGATAGACCCTAAAGTTACTGATTGGTTTAGAAATTGGTTGTGTGGGAGGTGACAGGGTATAGGTAAATAGAGTTCACTCAGAATAGGAGGTGGCTACCAGTAGTGTGCTGCAGGGATCTATCCTTGGTCCGATTCTTTTTAACATCTTTGTTAGTGATATTGCGGAAGGGCTGTTAGGTAAAGTTTGCTTGTTAGTGAATGATACCAAAATCTGCAATAGAGTAGACAACCAGGAAGGTATAGATAACATGAGGAGGGATCTAGCTAAGCGTCATGCATTTGGGCTGCAAAAATCCAAACGAGCGGTATAGTGTAGGGGGTGCAGTACTTCTGTCCACAAAAGAAAAGTGGGACCTGGGCGTAATTGTGTCTGACGATCTTAAAGTAGCTAAACAGGTAGAAAAGGTGACTGCGGGGAGGAATCCAAGATGGTGGCAGTTGACTTGTGCTGAGTGCGCAAGTTTCCTGATGGGGAAGAAGAGTAAATGCAGAAGTGGGCCGTTGCCCTTTCATTCCCCTCTTACCTCTACGCCAGTTGCTTCTGGTGTCATTGGTCCTTTGGACTCTTACTTGCTTCATGCTTCTCAGGATATGGTGGTTCCGGGAAAAGTAAACCGAGCTGCAGTTTTGTCAGAGTCAGAGGGCTCAGTGACATCGCTCTCCCCCGGTTTGAGGTCAGCATCAAAAGTACCCCACTATCAGTCATCGCCTGAGGGATCCCTGGGACTGGAATCTCCCCTCAAGTAGGAGGGTTTGCCAGGGCTGAGAGGGTCAGGACCAAAGGGATTGCTGGCAGTGGATTATGTTGTCCCTGACCAGCATTGTACAGCAGAGCCTGTGGATGTCCGGCAGGGAGTGAGACTGCTGGTGAGTGAGGGAGTGTGACGTCGGCAAGGATGGAAGCTGTTCCCCCTCAGCAGGGATTACAGTGACTTTTTCCTTGCAACGCCCAGCAAAGTTCACATAGAAAGTTCTCTGGCACGCTACTTGTCTTTGGGGGAAGTTTTACTACCCCAGGTTTCCACTCTGGCATTGAAGGTGAACAACGCCATGGCTGAGGTTGAACATTTGGAAAGCAAGGTAGCTGCAGTTCAAGTGAAGGTAGAAGAATTGCAGACTAGAGTTGTTGCACTTGAAGAGCAATCTGACGCCCATAGGAAGAACTTTGCCTCTTTTTAGGTTACGATGGAGCTTTTGGATAATATGTCTCAACCTAATAACTTGAGAGTAATCAGCTTTCCTTGTGTATCAACAGTATCTGCAAGGGATATGTTCAAGGAATATTTGGTTGATATTTTGGGGGGTTCCCCTGATTTAATTCCTCCTCTTGTTAGGATTCATTACTTAACTAAAGCTAAGTCATCTTCAGCTTTGGTTTTTATTTATTTAACAATTTTTCTATACTGCTTTTCTTACATTCAAAGTGGTTTACATTGAACGTTAAACAAAATGAACTTTACATAGAACAAGGAATTTAAAAATTGGATATAAAAGGGACATTAATATTGGATACATGGTTTCTTGATGTTGGTTATGATGGTTGCTGCTATTGTATGGAAGGTAAAATGATTGGATGTGTTCATAGGATAGGAGATATATAAGATAGGAGATGTATTAAGATAGGAGATTTATAAGCGGAAACCCTGAATGTAACAGACTTATTGGAAACTTTGTGTCAAGAATCTCAAGTGCCATCTACCTTGCTAATAACTTTTGCATTACTGTCTGATAAAGAATGGTTGCTCAAGTTATTTTTTCGGAAAATAAATCTTTTGTTTCGAGGGTTACTAAAACCTATCTACTCTGATTTTGCTAGGGATACCCAGAGGTGTCGCAGGGCATTTCTTCTGCTGCACCCTGGGATTTTGCAACTGGGAAGGCTCTTTTTCTTTAAACATTCCTGTAAATGTTTAGTGAAATATCACTCTGTCTCATATTTTTTATGAGCCCTCTCAGCTGACTCTTTAATGTTAGGCGTCCAGAGTGCTCTGTAGATTCTCCACTTGTGTCCTCATGAGTAGGATTATGCCAGATTTAGTCAACTGCCTTTTTTTCTTATGTTTGATATAGTTATATAATAGGACCCCCACCCCCCCCCCTTTTTTATTTTTGGGCTAGGTTGAGCAGACATATATAATCTGTATTCAGTGTTTATTTCTTAACTATTTATGCATGATAGTTTTTTTCCATTGTTTTGCTCTTTTTCTGTACTAGATTGTTCTTGTGAACTTTCTTGGATTTATTGTAAGATTTCGTAAATATATAATAAAACTAAAAAAAAAAAGAAAAGATGACTGCAAAAGCCAGAAGAATGCTTGGGTGTATAGGGAGAGGAATGGCCAGCAGAAAAAAGGAGGTGATAATGCCTCTGTACACATCTCAGGTGCGACCTCATTTGGAGTATTCTGGGCAATTCTGGAGACCGCACCTTCAAAAGGATATAAGCAGGTTGGAGTCGGTGCAGAGGATGGCTAATAAAATGCTTAGTGGTCTTCGTTATGAAGCATATAAGGACAGACGTAAAGATCTTAATAAGTATACTTTAGACTAGAGGAAAGGTGGGAAAGGGGAGATATGATAGAGATTTTTAAATACCTCCATGGCATAAATGCACAGGAGGAGAGACTCTTCTGATTGAAAGGAAGCTCTGCTACAAGGGGACATAGGATGAGGGTGAAAGGGGATAGACTCAGGAGTAATACGCAGAAATATTTCTTCATGGAAAGAGTGTTAGGTGAGCAGAATAGTCTCCCAGTGGAGGTGGTAGAGACAAGGACAGTATCTGAATTCAAAAAAGCATGGGACAAATACAGAGGCTCTCTAAACGAAAAAAGGGTACTATTGTAGTTGATGAAAGGGCAGACTAGATAGGCCATGTGGTCTTTTTCTGACATCATGTTTCTAAGTTTCTATGAAATGGAAAAAGGAGCCAAATTCCAAAAACAGGAAACATAAGCACTGGCAAGTTAGATGCAAAGCACTGATAAGGCAGGCAAAGACAGAATAAAAAAAAAAGCATGCCATGAAAGCAAAAACGCATAATAAAACCTTTTCAAGTACATTCATAGTAAAAAAACCTGTGAGAGTGTCAGTTGAATCATTAGATGACAGAGGAGTAAAAGGGGTGCTAAGGGAGGACAAGGCCATAGTGGAGAGATTGAATGAATTCTTTGCTTTGGTCTTTACTGAAGAAGATGTAGGGAAGTTACCTGTGCCTGAAATGGTATTTAAAGGTGATATTTTGGAAGAATTGAAAGAAATATCAGTAAACCAGAATGATGTTTTACAAGTATTTGATAAACTGAAGAGCAGTAAATCACCTGGACTGGATGGTATATATTCAAGGGTGTTGAAAGAACTGAAAGATGAGATTGCAGACCTACTATCATTAAAATCATCTGTAGTACCTGAATATTGGAGAATGGCCCATGTAATGCCAATTTTTAAAAAACGTTCCAGGGGAGATCTGGGAAACTACAGACCGGTCAGCATGACATTAATACCGGGCAAAATGGTAGATACCATTATAAAGAATACAAATTACTGAACATGTAGATAGTCATGGTTTAATGGGAGAAAGCCAACAAGGATTTAGCCAAGGAACGTCTCATCTTACTAATCTGTTATATTTTTTTTGAAGGTGTGAATAAACAGATAGACCAAGGTGAGCCAGTTGATATAGTGTACCTAGATTTTCAGAAATCCTTTGACAAAGTCCCTGATGAGAGACTCTTGGTGAAATTAAAAAGTCATAGGATTGGAGGCAATGTAGTATTGTGGATCAGGAACTGGTTAAAAAATAGAAAGCGGACTGCTTATGGATGTCACCGAACTGCATGGACAGTTGAAAACGAGCCAAAAAACAAAAGAGTGGCAGGTTCACACACAACACCTTTATTATACAATCAATAGGTGGCCTAACCCAACACAGGACCGTGTTTCGTGTTGTACTTCATCAGGGGTTGGGTTGGCCACCTATTGATTGTATAATAAAGGTGTTGTGTGTGAACCTGCCACTCTTTTGTTTTTTTGTTCAGTTCCTGCTGAGTGTGGCTGCTGCTGTCTCTTTGTTGGTTCAGTTGAAAACGAGCTCCACTGTTCATCCCCGCAAAAGCGCTTAATTCTCCCCAAAATAAAGTGATAAGCACCCTAAGTGATGTGGTAAGGTCATTGGGAGCGGAGACTGGAGGTATGACGACAGCGAGAAAAAAAACGGCAGACATAAGAGAATATACATGCGCTGTGGTCAGAGGTGAGCAGAGAGACGGAGGAAAAATGAGAGGTGAAGCGTACACTGAGGCTGAGCAGAAGTGCTGTGGTGCAGATTTCAAAGGAAGAGCTCCGATCATGGTTTGGTGAGCTGAGGTCTGAAATGGCGGGATTCAGAAATGATATGGAGGTGGCCATAATGGAATTTCCTGCAGATGTGCAGGAGCTGGGGAAAAGAGTGGAGGAAGCGGAAGGGCAAGTACAAGAGGTGCGAAGCAATGTGAGTGTGATAAACAAAGCAGTGAACAGTTTAGAAGCTGCGAAAGAACAGACTGAATTAAAGTTGGAAGACTTGTAAAACCGTGCGAGAAGGCAAAACCTCAGAATAAAGAGGGTGCCGGAACATGAGGATTACAGAGACTGTGAGCAGACTGCACGAGACATATGTATGTCGGTGCTGGAGGAGCCCAAGGACGGAGGGCAGGCGCTGGAAGTAAAGACAGGCAGAGCGCACCACACGCTGGGCCCAAGGAGAGGGAAGGCACCATGGGACATTATTATTTGCCTCCAGGACTTTAAAATTAAGGAAAAAATAATAAATAAGGTGAGGGGAGCAGGCCCCCTAGAGTAGAAAGGCAATAAGGTCACAATCTTTGCGGACTTAGTGGTGGCCACGCTACAACAGCAAAGAGAATGGAGAGGATTTTCAATGAGGTTAAGAGAAGAGAACATTAAATATAAATGGCAGTACCCCGCAGGAATTGCGTTCACCAGTCAAGGCATCACAAGGTGGGCGTTAACAGCAACGCAATTGGCAGCAGAGATGAAGGAGGCAGGAATGACACGTTTACCAGAGGTGGGAGAAATAAGAAAACCTGAAAATGGACAGACAACAAGGTGGCAGAGAGTGGAGAGCAAAGAGAGAAAGAGTAAAACGTGTGATGCAAAAAAGAAAGGACATAGGACTGAGTAAATAAGCAGAGGAAAGAGAAATGGAAAAAGAATGAAAAGCAACAGCAAGGTTGAAGAAGCCGCAAAGATGGACTGAGTTGGTGATGTGAGGGGGGGGGGGGGAGGGTGCAAAATTAAATGTGAAGTGATAAGAAAGGGGGATTAAGATATGAAGTGAGTTCAATGTGAAATGTGTAACATGTGCGGGAGGGGGAGGATGATGTCTGGGAGGAGGCGGAAGCTACTAATGGTAGAAAGAATGGGGGGGGGGGGGGGAAATCGGGAGGAAGGAAACTAAGGGAGGGGAGGAAGGGGCAGGAAGAAGGAGGGTACCCGGATGTGTGTAAGAGGAGGAAGTGCAGAGATTGGTGGTTATGGGTAGTAATCAAAAACAGGTGGATGAATGTAAGATTGTAACCATAAATGTCAAAGGACTTAATTCCTGGTTTAAAAGACAAGCCCTATTGAAAGGGGGCAGTAGAGTAGGAGTGGATGTTCTGCTTATACAAGAAGCATTTTAAAAAAGTACAAGAAAGATGGCTGATAAGTAAAGAATATGATAAAATGTATCTGGCCCATAACCAGGAAGCACCAAAAAGGGGAGGAGTGGGCATAATATTTGCAAAAGGATTGAATGTGGAAGAAGAGCATGTGGAGAGAGACCCGGGAGGGCGCTACATTTTGTGGAAAGGGAAAATAGAAGAAAGGCCCGTAGTAGTGGGGAGTATATATGCGCCAAATTCACAGCAAGGGCGGTTCTATGGGAAGTTGTATGAGGCGGTGGAACCCTATTTGCAAAGTCTGGTACATAAGAACATAAGATATGCCATACTAGGTCAGACCAAGGTCCATCAAGCCCAGTATCCTGTTTCCAACAGTGGCCAATCTAGGTCATACGTACCTAGCAGTTCCCCCAAAAGACACAGGTTCCACAATGCTTGTACTGGGTCAAGCATTGATATCATGGGTCCCTTCTTAATAATGGTTTATGGACCTATCCTCCAGGAACTTGTCCAAACCTTTTTTAAACCCAGTTACACTAACAGCCTTTACTACATCCTCCGGTAACAAATTCCAGAGTTTGATTACACGTTGAGTGAAAAAATATTTTCTTTTATTAGTCTTAAATAGTTTACTCTGTAGCTTCATTGCATGTCCCCTAGTCTTTCTATATTCTGATAACGTAAACAATCAATCTACGTTTACCCGTTCCACTCCGTTCATTAATTTATAGACTTCTATCATATCTCCCCTCAGCCGTCTCTTTTCTAGGTTAAAGAGCCCTAACCTTTTTAGCCTTTCTTCATAGGAGTTTCCTTCCATCCCCTTTACCATTTTGGTGGCTTTTCTCTGAACCTTTTCTAATAACGCTATATCCTTTTTAAGATACGGCGACCAGAATTGCACACAATATTCAAGGTGCGGTCTCACCATGGAACGATATAGAGGCATTATAATATCTTTTGTTTTATTTTCCATTCCTTTCCTTATGATACCTAGCATTCTATTTGCTCTCTTGGCCACCGCTGCACACTGGGCCAAAGGTTTTAACATGTTATCCACAATGATGCCTAAATCTTTTTCCTGGGTGATGGTTCCTAATGTGGAACCTTGCACCGTGTAACCATAGTTTGGGTTGTTCTTCCCTAGGTGCATAACTTTGCACTTGTCCACATTAAATTTCATCTGCCATTTTGATGCCCAGTCTTCCAATTTATCAAGATCCTCTTGCAATTTTCCACAATCCTCTTGGGTTTTAACAACTTTAAATAGTTTCGTCTCATCTGCAAATTTGACAACCTTGCTCGTTATTCCCTTTTCCAGGTCATTTATGAATATGTCAAAAAGCAGCAGACCCAGCACAGATCCCTGGGGTACACCACTATTCACCTTTCTCCATTGGGAAAATTTAGCCCTACCCTCTGCTTTCTATCTTTTAACCAGTTCCTGATCCACAATAGTACACTGCCTTCTATCCCATGACTCTTTAGTTTTGCCAAAAGTCTCTGATGAGGGACCTTGTCAAAGGCTTTCTGAAAGTCCAGATACACTAATACTAGGTAATACTAGGAGGGGACTTTAATGCAACACTGAATCCCAGAATAGACACTACGGGGGATAGTAAAGGTGGATCAAAGGGGGTAAGAAGTTGAGGAAGTTGCTGCATAAATTGGATTCAGTGGATGTTTGGAGGAACATATATAGGATTAAGAGGGACTATACACACTACTCTCACCCACATAAGAGATACAGTAGAATAGATATGATATGGGTGGATGGGAGGAACATAGAACAGGCCAAGAAGGTGGAGATCGGGCCTATAAGCTGGTCAGACCACTCCCCGGTGGAGGCTTCCTTGAAGTTACGAAAGGAAGGAGGTGGTCTGTGCTTTTGGAAGTTGAATAAGTCCCTTATTGACGAGTTGGAAGGGCAAAAATGCATACGGAGCACTATAAGGGAGTATATGTGTCACAATGAAGGGGGGGAAGTGGGACCGGCTGGTGTATGGGATGGGTTGAAGGTGGTTGTAAGGGGACAGTGTATAGCCTTGGCGGTGAGAAGGAAGAGAGGAAAAGAACAGCAAGAGTGGGAGTTCTTAAAAGAATTGAGATCCGAAGAGTTAATACACAAGCAGAGAGGGGGAAGAAAGCGGCTACAACAAATTTGGAAAATACAAGAAGAATTAGGGGCCTTACATGAAACTGAGGAAGCCTATAGGTTAAATCAACTAAAACATGAGTTTTATGTACAAGGTAATAGGCCAGGCAGATATCTTGCCAGGAAATTAAGGGAGAAAAGGGTACGCCAGCAGATTCTGAAAATAAAGGATGAACAGGGACAGTGGGTGCGGGCTACAGAACATGTTCAGAAAGTATTTTGGAAATATTATGGTAAGCTCTATGAATCAGAGCAACAAGAAGAGGGAGTAGCTATAGAGAGATACCTGGTGGAGACTACATTGAAACAACTGGATTTAGAGCAACAGAAGTGGATGAATAGAGAGATAGGTAGAGAAGAAGTAGTTGAGGTTATAAAGAGCTTGAAGGAGGGTAAGGCACCAGGATTGGATGGATTTATAGCTCGGTTTTATAAAAAATTCTGTGAGGAGGTTAGTCCGATCCTGCAGAATGTGTTTAATGAAATATTGAAAGGGGAGAAGTTACCAAGCTCTATGGAAATAGCTGGTGTGGTAGTTATACCTAAACCTGGGAAGGACCATGGGAAGTGTGAGTCTTATAGCTCCATCTCACTTATAAACTTGGATGCTAAGATATTAGCTAAAATATTGGCGGCTAGATTGCAGAATTATATTCCAGGGCTAATAAAGGAGGACCAAGCAGGGTTTATCCTGGGCAGGCAAGTGAGTGATAATGTACGTAAACTGTTGGATTTAATATGGCAAGGGCGAAGGGAGCAGACAGAATCTGTAATGATTGCAGTAGATGTGAAGAAAGCCTTTGATAGAGTGGAATTGGCTTTTATGTTTGCAGTTATGAAGAAGATGGGATTGGGAGAGAACTTTCAGAAATGGATAGAGGCACTTTATAAAGAGCTAAAGCACGAATACGCATAAATCGGGTGTATTCAGAACAATTTAAGTTAGGCAGGGGCACAAGGCAGGGCTGTCTGATTTCTCCTTTGCTGTTTGCAATGGTGATAGAACCATTGGCTGAAAGGGTTAGGCAGAATAAGGAAATACATGGAATAAAGGTGGGTGAGGAGGAATATAAAATCTCATTGTTTGCGGATGATGTGATGAATACACTAGGACAACCAGAGAAATCGATACCAGTACTAGTACAGGAGATTATGAAATATAGTGCGGTATCAGGCTATAAAATGAATATGGGAAAAACTGAAGTGCTTAAATTAAGGTTAAATTCACAGGAAGAGGATAGGATACGGAAAACATTTCCATTTAAATGGGCTAGCAAAAGTGTGAAGTATCTGGGGATCAGATTAGTGCGGAGGGGTCTGAACTATATAAGTTGAACTATGAGCCAACTGTAAGGAATGTGCTAATGGATTTAATAAGATGGGACAAACCCATTTTCTCATGGTTGGGAAGGATAGCTATAGTGAAGATGAATATACTGCCCAGATTACTTTTTCTGTTTATGACCCTGCCCATAGAAGTTCCCACAGCCATGATAAATTTGGTGCAGAGAATAATTTTCTCCTTTATTTGGAGACGCAGGCCCCCAAGGGTGCAAAGGAAAATAATGTACAGAGCGAAAAAGGAAGGTGTTCTGGCGGTCCCTGAGATTGGAAGATATTATGAGGCGGCTCAATTGCGAGCGATAATGGGGTGGAAGTTGGAGAAAGTTGGGCCTCAATGGAGCAGAATAGAGCAGGTGGTGGTAAGACCCAATTACATTATGGATTTGCTGTGGAAGAATAGGGAGGAAAGAGAATGAGGCCTAGTTAAGAACCCATATGTGATAAGTACTTTTAGAGCCTGGGATAGGAAACGGAGGGTGCTGACACATATGGGAGGAAGTATTAGGGCACAGCGGATTACACAATGTGAGCGGTTTTTGGTGGGAGAAAGTTCTGGGATATTCCAAAGATGGCAGGAGAAAGGGTTACAATGTATGGGGCAGGTATTAACTGAGGCTGGTCAATTAAGGCCATTTGCTGAGCTCCAGCGAGCGTTCCAAACAGAGAAGAGTGATTGGTTGGGCTATTTTCAATTGGCACACTTTTTAGGGGGAAAAGATATAAAAGAAAGCCTGAAAAGTACAGAGACACTCTTTGAGAAGATGTTTAGGGTGGGGGACTTATCAAGAGGGGTGATTTCTAGGCTCTATAAGGCCTTGAGTAGCCCCCCATGGATCAAGAAACACATATGAGGGCCTGGGAGGCAGATTTGAGAGGTCATTGGGTTGAGCAGAGATGGGGAAAAGTACATGATGGGGTTAAAATACCAGTGGTTTCAGCAGCAATCCAAGAACACTGTTATAAGATGATGTTCTGAATGTATCTAATACCAGTAAGGTTGTGTAAGATGGGGAGATATAATGATGCGATGTGTTGGAGGGGGTGCGGAGAACGGGGGGAGTATATGTATATGTGGTGGTGCTGTCCAGTCTTACAGCAAACAAGGCAGTGGCTGAAGAATCTTATGCGGGAGATGGTGGGCTGGGTAGGAGATATTACACCAGAGGGAATATTAATGAATGAATGGGGGGGGGGGGGAGATTCGAAGAGCGATATGGTGTATATGTTGAAGATGTTTGTAATTGGAGTACAGTTGGAAATAGCAAAGGGATGGAGATCCAGAAGAGCACCAGTACCTGAAAAGATATTAAGTAGAATAGCATACATTTATAGGATGAGTGAAATTAATGCATACATTAAAGACACATTTATTCCAACAGGCTTTTGACTTCCCCTCCCCTAGTCCTACTTAACAGGCTGCTTTCAGGCTATCTCTAATGACCTATTGGATATTCTTTCCTTTCCTATCACGCAATGGAGTTGTTTCCTTTTTCTATAGCGTTAGCATATTTTATTGTAAACCGCTCTCATGTTTCGACACAGGCGGTATATAAAATGTGAATAAAGATAAAGAGCTTTCAAAGGAGATGGCAAAAGTACACTGAGTGGTTACAGAGGGAGAATAATGAGGTAGTGGGCTGATGCTAATTAAGAGTATCAAAGGAAATTCTTAATAAGGAGGAGGGGAACACCGCAGGATCCTAGGGGGGGGGGGAGAAGGGGAGTAGAAAGGAATATTAACGTAATAAAAATTGTACAGGTAAATTGGAGAGGAACCTAAACTGTTAAGTATTGCATAGTAAGGTTAGAAAGGTAAGCAGGTGCATGTTGTGATGATGGATATAGTTGGATGTAGGTTATATCAGTGTTTTGTAAAGCAGTTGAAAAATGTTGTGCTCCTTTGTAGTGTATTAAATAAAAATCAAAATGATAAAAAAGATAGAAAGCAGAGAGTAGGGCTAAATGGCCAATTTTCTCAATGGAGAAAGGTGAATCATGGGCCCATTGCTTTTTAACATCTTCATAAATGACTTGGAAATGGGAAGAACGAGTGAGGTAATCAAATTTGCAGATGGCACAAAATTATTCAAAGTTGTTACAATTCAAGAGGATTGTGAAAAATTGCAAGAGGACCTTGATAAATTGGAAGACTGGATGTTCAATTGGCAGATGAAATTTAATGTGGACAAGTGCAAAGTTGTGCACCTCAGAAAGAACAACCCAAGCTACCATTACACGATGCAAGGTTCCACATTAGAAACCACCACCCAGGAAAAAGATTTAGGTGTCATCGTGGATAATATGTTGAAACCCTCCATCCAGGGTGCAGCAGAGGCCAAGAAAGCAAATAGAATGCTAGGAATCATAAGGAAAGGAATGGAGACTAAAACAAAAGATATTATAATGCCTCTGTATTGTTCCATGGTGCGACCTCACCTTGAATATTGTTTGCAATTCTGGTCGCCATATCTTTAAAAGGATATAGCGTTATTAGAAAAGGTACAGAGAAGAGCCACCAAAATGGTACAGAGGGTGGAAGAATACCCCTATGAGGAAAGACTTAAAAGGTTAGGGCTTTTCAACTTGAAAAAGAGATGGCTGAGGGGAGATATGATAGAGGTCTATAAATTAATGAATGGAATGCAAAGGGTAAACTTAGATCAGTTGTTTACGCCATCAAAAAGTAGAAAGACTGGGGGGTCACGCAATGAAGCTATAACATAAGAACATAACCCATTCAAGTCTAATAAGAGAAAATTTTTTTTCACTTAACGTGTAATCAAACTCTGGAATTCATCACCAGAGGATGTAGTAAAAGCTGTTAGTATAGCCGAGTTGAAAAAAGGTCCATAACTATTATTAAATAGGACCTGGGAAATCCACTGCTTGCCCCGGGACAAGCATTGTGGAACCTGGTGCCTCTTTAAGAACCTGCCAAGTACTTGTAACCTGGATTGACCACTGTTGGAAACAGGATACTGGGCTTATGGACCTTGATCTGATCCAGTAAGACATTTCTTATGTTCTTATACCGGTCATTTTTAAACGTCTATAAAATGGGGAGATAATGCAGGACATATACCTCTTCTAGCCTCCCAGTCACTTGCACTTCTAACTATCTAAATCCTATCACAGAGCATCGAAAGGAATTAATAGGGCCTAATAGAATCCTCCAATACCTGCATAAAATTAATGGGTATTAATACAGACTCTGTCTTATTCAATCTGTAGCCAGATATATTGCTGAAATGGATACATTCTGTCATAAACACTGGCAAGGAGAACAGGCAATGCTCTGTAAACAAGAGGGTATCATCAGCACACAGTGTGACCTTATGCTTCTCTCTGTTTATACAGATTCCCAAAGTATCTGGACTCTCCCAAACTCATTGGGCAAATGGCTCTGGGACTGGGACAAACAAAAAAAGTGATAGAGTGTAGCCCTGTCTAGTGTTCCTACAGATAGGAAAGGAGTCAGTAAGAACCCCATTAACTCTAAGGCCAACAAAACAGCTGACTAGTGCCTCCATTGAAGCATACCATGAAGAATATTTAAAACTCTTCTAATGTCGGAACCATTCCTTCCCTTGATGAATTCTATTTGTTCACGATGAACAAGAGTGCACATTACCCCTTCTAACCTTTTTCACCAAAACGTTAGTGAAAATCTTGGCTTTGGTGTTGATGAGAGAAATGGGTCAGTAAGACCTACAGAGAGCTAGGTCCTTCCTTGGTTTTAGAATAACAGCTATGTTCACTTGCATAAATGACATAGGCACCTCCTCATCTGCCAGTGGATAATTAAAAAAAACTAAGCAGCACAGGAGTAAAAACATTTTGTAGAATTCATTCAGAAAACTGACTGATCCAGCTGCTTTTCCTGAAGGTAAATTGGAAACCTCCCATCTCAGCTCTAGCAGTACGATAGGAGTACTCAGTCTCTCCCTGAGGTAGTCTGATAATCTTGGTATGCTAATGTCAGACAAATAGTCAATGATTTTCTGAGGTGAACTTAGAAAATCAGGTCTATATAGCTCAATACAGAACCTTAATAAAGTTTTCTCAATTCAACCTGCACTGAGGCAGTAAAATCAGCCATAACATTTATTCGAAACACCGCTGACTGTGCCGCCACTTTCAAATGCATTGCTAGTAATCTGCCTATCTCACCACTTTTCTCATAATAAATTTGACTCACCTTATGCATTTGCAATTCAACTTAATCAGTTAGCACTGAATGACTTTCATAATGAAACTGGGGACTAGAGTATGGTAAGCTACACATGAGTAGTGGACAAGACGGCAAGGAGCATCAGGATCCAAAAGCAGCTTCAAAGAGGTGGATTTTTAGCCTGGATTTGAATAGGGCTAGAAAAGGGGCCCAACGCACAGACTCAGGTAGTTTGTTCCAGGCATATGGAGTAGCAAGGTGGCATGAACGAAATCTGGAGTTGGCAACAGCAGAGAAGGGCATAGATAAAAGGGATCTGCCAGAGGAATGGAGCTCTCGAGGAGGGGTATAGAGTGAGATGAGAGGAAGATAAGACATGCAGCTGAGTTTTGAACAGACTGAAGGGGAGAGAGATGATTCAGAGGGAGACCAGTGAGATGCAGGTTACAAAAGTCAAGGCAGGAGGTGACTAGTGAGTGGATAAGGGTCTTAGTAGTGTGAGTAGGAGGAAGGGCCAAGTTTTCTTATGCTATAGAGAAAAAAGTGGCAAGTTTTAGCCATCTGTTGGATGTGCCCAGAGAAAGAGAGTAGAATCAAAGATGGACCCAAGGTTGGGGGCTATGGAAAAGGAGAGGATTGTGGTCTCATCCACAAAAACAGAGAAGGGAGGAAGGGGGGAGGAGGGTTTAGGGGGAAAGATAACAAGCTCAGTTTTGGTCATGTTCAATTTCAGATGGCAGTGAGACATCTAGACAGCAGGCAGAGATCTGGGACTGGATTCCTGTAGTAATTTCAGGCACAGAGAGGTAGATCTGAGAGTCATCAGTATAAAGATGACACTGAAAACCATGGGAGGAAATAAGTGCACCAAGAGACTGAATGTACAAAGAGAAAAGTAGAGGTCCCAAGACCTGAGGTACCACCAACTGAAAGCGGAGATGGCAGTAGAGGAGAATCCACCAGAACATACACTAAAAGTGTGCTGGGAGAGAAAAGAAGAAAACCAGGACAGAACAGAGCCACTAGATCCAAGTGAGGACAAAATATCGAGGAGAAGGTAGTGATCAATAGTCTCAAAGGCATCAGAAAGATCAAGAAGGATGAGAGGATCCAGTAAAAGCCCTTAGATTTGACAAGGAATAAGTTGCTGGAGACTTTGGCAAGAGCCATTTCTGTGGAATGTATAGGTCGAAAGCCAGACTGCAGTGGATCCAGAAGGGCTTGAGAGGAAAGAAAGTCAAGACAGTGGCAGTTCAAGTAGTTTTGAAGCAAAGGGGAGGAGAGAGATAGGCCAATAGCTGGAAGAACAGGCAGGGTTTAGTGAGGGCTTTTTGAGGAGAGGTGTGACCAGAACATGCTTGAGGGCCATAGAAACAGTTGTGGTGGAAAACAATAGGTTAAGGATATGACAGATGGAAGGGATGATGATGGAGGAGAGAAAAAGAGATGGGTGGGAATGGGATCAGAGGAGCAGGTAGTCAATTTGGAAGAGGAGAGAAGATTTGCAGTTTCGTCCTCAGTGATTTCAGAAAAGAAAGAAAGGATGACATAAAGTGATGGAAGGATTTGGGACTGAAGAGGGGGAGGAGGTGGAGGTGAACCTGTGGAGAATTCAAGGCCAGAAGGGGAAGGAGGGACCTTGAGGAGAGAGTTAAGTGTAGCAAAGAGACGGCAAGGGTCAGAGGCAAGACAGTTAGTCAGATTAACATACTGTAGTACTCTTGCTTGGCGAGTGATATGGCTGACTGAAAAGAGGTTAGCACGAAGTTGAAATGTAGGTAGCTAGCAAGGGTATGTGATTTAAGCCAAAGGCACTCAGCTGAGCGGGCACAGGAATGTAGGTAGGTTGTCAAGAACAGCTGCGTTTGAGGTACAGTATGCTTCACAGGGCTGGAAATGGAGGAGCAAGTGCATCCAGAGCAGAGGAGAGTATAGTGTTATAGGAAGATACTATCTCCTCAACAAACTCAGATGACATAATGGAGGAAAGAGGTGATAAGACAGCAGTGGAAAGAGCTGAAGGATTGATAGTGTGAAGATTCCTAAACATGTTGATGGAGATCGGGTGAGACCAGGACTGCAGGTGGCTAAGGGTGAAGGTTAGCAGAGGTGAAAATGGGAGGCTACAGAATGACGAAAATTGGACAAAAGTCACCAGGGCATGCAGAATCACCAATCCAACTCCTCCAGCCCTTGAAATGAAGAACCATTATGCAACCTTGGAAGTGGAGGAGGTGAAAGCATCACAGGAAAGGGAAGAACCAGAGCTTGAGCATCCCAAAGTTCCAGAATTACAAGGAAGTGAAGGGTACTGATGGTTAGTGACTCTCTTCTGAGGAGTACTGAGGTGTCCATCTGCCAACCAGACAATGTCCAGAGAGGTATGCAGTCTGCCAGATGCCAAAATCGGAGATGTTATGGAAAGTTTGCTGAGACTCAGCAAGCCTATTATCCGATGTTGCTCATCCATGTCGGCACAAATGATACTGCCAGTTATCCCTCTGAGTGAATCAAAAGTGACTTCATGGCTCTGCGACAGAAGGTGAAGCAGATAAATGCACAGGTGGTGTTCTCTTCAATCCTCTCTGTTGAGGGTAAAGGCTGAGGCAGAGAAGCTCGATTCCTGGAGATAAATGCATGGCTGCGTGTATGGTGTCATTGAGAGTGTTTTGGTTTCCTGGACCACGGGATGATGTTCCAAGGGCTGCAGAGCAGAGATGGTGTTCATCTATTCAAAAAGGGTCGCTGTGTCTTCAGAAGCAGACTGGCTAACCTAAAGAGGGTTTTAAACTAGATTCATTGGGGATGAGTGAAGAAAGCCCCCAGGTAAGTGAAACATTAAAAATCTCTATAGAAATGGGTAAAAGGGGCAACATCTGGAAAGCAGTGTGTATAAATGCCTGTAGCATGGGAAATAAGATCCCAAATGTTGAGGCTTTAATGGAAGAGGCTGACTTGGATTCAGTAGCAGTTACAGAGACATGGTTCATGGACAACCATGACTGGGATGTAATTATATCAGGCTATACTTTATTCAGAAAGTAAGGGTAGGAAGAAGGGGAGAAGAAGTGGCACTATATGTAAAAAATAATATTAAAGCTATAGAATTACAGGACTTAAAAGGGAGAGAGGAAGCACTGTGGGTTAAATTAGAAAGAGGGAAAGAGAAATCTAGTTGCATTGGTGTAATATACAGACCTCTCTCACAAGGAGAAGTGGATGGACATTTAACAGAAGATATATGCAGCATTGCCAGGAAAGGGAAAGTGCTACTGATAGGTGATTTCAATATGCCGGATGTTAATTGGCACATTCCTGCTGCGGTGTCATCTAGAAGTAAGGAGATCATAGATTCTCTATGGGGAGAACTATTCAGGCAACTGGTAACAGAACCCATTCGTGAAGGGGCCATATTGGACTTGGTGCTTACCAATAGTGAAAGTGTTTCTGATATTATAGTGGGAGATCATCTCACATCCAATGATCACCGGATGGTGTGGTTCAGTATTAGGACTAGGACTGATAAAATCCATACAAAAGTAAGGGTCTTGGACTTTAGGAAAACTAACTTTGCCAAGATGGGACAATACCTCAAGGAATCGTTTTTGGGAATGGGAACAGCTGGGGGATATTGAAAACAGTGAGCAAATCTGAAATGGGATATTTTAAGGGCAACCAACCTTTTTGTTAGAATGGTAAATAAAGATAAAAGGAAAAGGAGGCCACTACGGTTTTAAAAGATGTAGCTGAAAAGGTGGCCTTCATGAAATACAAAAGATCACAGAGAGAGGAAGACGGACATCTATATTTGGAAAAACTTAGAGAAGATTGGGAAGTAGCCAGGAAAGCAGTCAGGAAAGCAAAGATATACAAAGAAGAAGAAATAGCCAACACAATAAAATGGGGGGATAAGACATTTTTCAGATATGTTAGTGAGAAGAGGAAGGGCAAAAGTGGTATTGTTATACTCAAGGGTGAAGGTGAGGAATATGTAGAAGCTGATGAGGATAAAGCAGAATTGCTTAACAGATATTTCTGTTCTGTGTTCACAGATGAAGGGCCAGCAGCAGGACCTCATAAAACAACCACAAATAAGAACAGAATCGATGGGGATATCAAACGATTTTCAGAAAACTGTTCAGGAGGAACTAGCTAAACTAAAAGTGGCAAAGCAATGGGACCGGATGGGATACATCTGAGAATACTGAAGGAACTGGGGGACATTGTAGCAGCTCCACTAACTAATCTCTTCAATGCATCTTTGGAGTCAGGAGTGGTGCCAGCGGACAGGAGAGAGGCACATGTGGTCCCTTTACACAAAAGCGGAAGTAAGGATGTGGTTGAAAACTACAGGCCAGTTAGTTTAACCTTTGTGGTAAGTAAACTATTGGAAACGCTGCTGAAAGAGAAAATAGTGAGGTTTCTGGAGTCCAATGGATTACCGGATCCGAGGCAGCATGGATTCACCAGAGGCAGGTCTTGCAAGACAAATCTGATTGACTTCTTTGACTGGGTGATCAGGGAGTTGGACCGAGGGAGCCCTAGATGTGGTGTACTTAGATTTCAGTAAAGCCTATGACACCATTCCGCACAGGTGACTTATAAACAAACTGAGCACCCTAGGGATGGACCCTAAAGTTACTGATTGGGTTAGAACTTGGTTGAGTGGGAGGTGACAAAGGGTACAGGTAAATGGAGCTCACTCTGAGGAGGTAGTTACCAGTGGTGTGCCGCAGGGATCTGTCCTTGGTCTGATTCTTTTTAAGCTAGTGATATTGCAGAAGGGCTGTTGGGTAAGGTTTGCCTCTTTGCGGATAATACCAAAATATACAGTAGACACCTAGGAAGGAGTAGATAACAGGAGGAGCGATCCGGTTAAGCTTTAAGAATTGTCTAGAATTTGGCAGCTGAGATGTAATGCTAAAAAATGCAGGGTTATGCATTTATGGTTTATTATTTGATAGACTGCCCTCAAGGGGGTCTCAGCAGAGTGGTGTACAATTGGGCTGCAAAAACCCAAGGGAGTGGTATAGTGTAGGGGGCGAAATACTTCTGTCCACAAAAGAGCTGGACCTGGGCATGATTGTGTCTGATGATCCTAAAGTAGCTAAACAGATAGAAAAAGCAACAGCAAAAGCTACAAGGATGCTTGGGTGCATAGGGAGAGGAATGGCCAGCAGAAAAAATGAAGTGGTAATGCCTCTGTATAAGTTTCTGGTACGACCTCATTTGGAGTATTGTATGCAATTCTGGAGACTGCATCTTCAAAAGAATATAAACAGGCTGGAGTCGGTGCAGAGGGTGGCTACTAAAATGCTTAGTGGTCTTCGTTATAAAGCATATGAGGACAGGCTTAAGGATCTTAATATGTATACTTTAGAAGAAAGGCGGGATAGATCTACGTTTACCCGTTCCACTCCGTTCATTAATTTATAGACTTCTATCATATCTCCCCTCAGCCGTCTCTTTTCCAGGTTAAAGAGCCCTAACCTTTTTAGCCTTTCTTCATAGGAGTATCCTTCCATCCCCTTTACCATTTTGGTGGCTCTTCTCTGTACCTTTTCTAAAATCGCTATATCCTTTTTAAGATACGGCGACCAGAATTGCACACAGTATTCAAGCTGCGGTCTCACCATGGAACGTTATAGAGGCATTATAATATCTTTTGTTTTATTTTCCATTCCTTTCCTTATCATACCTAGCATTCTATTTGCTCTCTTGGCCGCCGCTGCACACTGGGCCGAAGGTTTTAACATGGTATCCACAATGACGGCTAAATCTTTTTCCTGGGTGGTGGTTCCTAATGTGGAACCTTGCATCATGTAACCATAGTTTGGGTTGTTCTTCCCTAGGTGCATAACCTTGCACTTGTCCACATTAAATTTCATCTGCTATTTTGATGTCCAGTCTTCCAATTTATCAAGATCCTCCTGCAATTTCCCACAATCCCCCTGGTTCTCAACAACTCTAAATAGCTCTGTGTCATCTGCAAACTTGCTAACCTCACTCGCTATTCCACTTTCCAGGTCATTTATGAATATGTCAAATTGTGTCCTTTATTATGGTTTCTACCATTTTTCTCAGTACTGACATCAGATTCACCAGTCTGTAGTTTCCCGGATCACCCCTGGAACCCGTTTTAAAAATTGGCGTTATATTTGCCATCCTCCAATCTTCAGGTATTACAGATGATTTTTATGATAGTTCACAGATTACTAATAGCAGGTCTGCAAGCTCATATTTCAGTTCTTTCAACACCCTTGGATGTATACCATCCGGTCCAGGTGATTTGCTACTCTTCAGTTTATCAAACAGTTTTAATATATCTTCTCGGTGTATCAATATTTCTTTCAATTCTTCCGAAGTATCACCTTTAAACACCACTTCAGCCATGGGTAATATCCCTACATCTTCCTCAGTAGCAAAGAATTCATTCAGTCTCTCCGCTTTGGCCTTCTCCCCTCTTGGTACCCCTTTTACCCCCATATCATCTAATGGTCCAAGTGACTCTCTCATAGGTTTTTTGCTACAAATGTACTTAAAAATGTCTTTATTATGTGTTTTTGCTTCCACAGCAAGCTTCTTCTCAAATTCTCTCTTTGCCTGCCTTATCAATGCCTTGCATTTAACTTGTCAGTGCTTGTGCAGTTTCCAGTTTTCGTCATTTGGCTCTTTTTTCCATTTCCTGAAAGATGATTTTTTGGCAACAGCAGCCTCTCTGATCTCACCTTTAAACCATGCTGGCAGTTTTATGGACTTCCTTCCACTTTTCTTAAAGAGTGGAGTATAGCTGGTCTGGGCTTCCAAGATAGTATTTGTAAACACCACCCAAGCTTGATGTAAGTCTTTTACCTTTGCAACTGCTCCTTTTAGGTTTTTTTTTAACTATTTTCCTCATTTTATCATAGTCTCCCTTTTGAAAGTTAAAAGGTAGACTGTGGATTTCCTTACCATCCCTCCTCCATTAATTAAATCAAACGCGATCATGCTATGATCACTATTGCCAAGTGGCCCCAACACCCTTATCTTGCACCAGATCTGGTGTTCCACTAAGGACTAGGTCCAAAATGGCTTCCCTTCTGGTCGGTTCATGAACCAGCTACTCCAAGAAGCAGTAATTTATTTCATCTAGAAACTTTATCTCCCTAGCATGTCCTGCCATGACACTGACCCAGTTGATACAGGGGTAATTGAAATGACCAATAATTATTACTGTGCTGTAACTTTTGTTAGCTTCCCTGATTTCTTTGAGCATTTCATTATCCATTTGCTCATTCTGGCCAGGCAGTTGATAGTACATCCCCCACTGCCATCGACTTCCCCTTCCCCTTTTTACATGGAATTTCAATCCACAGAGATTCTACAGCAAATTTTGTTTCCTGCAGAACTTTAATCCTTTGTGACTCAATGCCCTCTCACCAGTACAGGGAAAACTACCCAGCTTATCTTGAACCCACTGTTCAAGATCTGATGCCTGGAGCCATGCAATCCTATATGCATCTATACAGATAGAAGTTGCCCTGCTAGTGATTCAAAACAGTCAAAGGTTGCCCTGTTGACAAATATGGAAACACTTTGGGCATGTTTGAATAATGTAAGGTAGTCTGTCCTCTTATTATCTGGGAGAAGAGGAGACATCGACTCCAGCTCCCTAGTTACCTCCCAAAGGAACATATCCATGTAGAGTATATATGAACTTATCCAGGCTGAGAGCATGGAGGCCTGAAAAAATTGACGCCCAAAGGCATCGAGGGTTCTCGATTCCCTGCCCGGGGGATTGGAGGAGTGCATCTTAGAACTTTTAATTCAATGCATAGCCGATTCCACTACCATTGAGTGGTGTGGAAGTTGCATTTCTGGAATCTGCGGCTTTCCGGTACTCGATACATGGTATCGAGTTGTCGAGTATAGGGAGAAATGGTGAGGGGTGTTTCCCACATCTGGAGCGTAAGAACCTGGCGTATACCGTGAATAGGCAGAGTAGTTGCCTCTTTAGGAATTGTAGGGTATTGAAGAATGTCCAACTCCTCTGCTCTGGGTTCTTTCTCTGATGTAGGAGTAATGGATAGCCCCCTTGCCTTATCTTTGATAAACTCTTGGAAAGACATATCTTTGGGAGGGGACATGCGCCGTTGTGGTAACGGTGAGGGTTCCTCCAGAAGACTTTGCATCTCTCAGGTACCGATTGATTCATCATCTGAAGAATCAAAGTATTGACAAGAGTGATGCTCCTGTTCTTGCAAGGTCTGGTACCGACTGAGATCGGTATCGGCGCGAGAGACTTGCTGTATCGGTACCTCAGAACCGGGAATGGACTCGAGAGTGGATATGGGCAGAAGCGTGCCGAGCAGGATGAAACCAGATGCAGACTGCATGGGCATCGTTGACAGTACTGGTATTGACGATACTGCTGGTAATGACCTGCCCGGTATCGACGCCATTAATAGAGCTGCTAGACTCCGCTCAATGGCCAGCATATGCTGATTCATAGAGCTTGCCGATGCCTGGGTATTGGTTCCGGAAGCATGGGCTACTGTTCCAGAGCACGGCACCAGGAGCTCTCCTGAGGTGGAGGCCTCGGGAGCATCCTGGACTCCTTTTGCAGCTTTGGAGGGGAGGTCCTCCCTCTGAGGTATTTTGGTCAGTCGATCCAACTCCAGGGCAATACTCGAGGCATCTCTATGTTTAGATAGATATCTACCCTTGGGAGGACAGCCTGTCTTTTGTTTTGATACCTGAGATCCATGTGAGGAAGACTATGCCCTTGATGACATCGAAGCGAGTGAAACCGCATCTGAGGCATAAAGGGAGCAGAGTTTTGGAGCCCGATTCTCTAGGTCTCTCTTTGTCATCTTCTTGCATAGGGGACATTCAGATGGCTGGTGATCTGGGCCAAGGCGTTTAAGACACCAATCATGGGTGTCAGAAGCAGAGATAGTGCTACCACACTTGGAACACTTTTTAAAACCACTGGTTGGTTTTTCCATTGTGTCAGTAGGCTGGATGGAAGGCATAGGCCAAGGGTGGGCAATTCCGGTCCTAGAGGGCCACAGACCAGTCAGGTTTTCATGATGTCCCTAATGAATATTCATGAGATCTATTTGCATCCACTGCCTTCCATTGTATGGAAATAGGTCCATGAATATTCATTAGGGACATCATGAAAACCTGACTGGTCTGTGCCCTCCAGGACCGGAATTGTCCATCCCTGGCCTAGGCCTAAGATGGTGTTGATGCGCTTGAAAGAACTAAAGTTCTTTTTTTTTTTTTTTTAGAAAGAAATAGAATGAAAGATATTGGTTCCATTATCGACGGGAAGGCAGACACAACCTCAAAAAATAATAACAAAGAAGAAGAAGAATTTTTTTTGCAGTGACAGGATTTGCTTCCTGCTGGCTCCATGGAAAATGAAGAACTGAGGGGAGAGTGTCACAAAGGCAGGAAGGCATCAGCGCAGGCACAGTGGGATGCTCCCAAAAGTTTTCCTATTGGACACTGGGGAGCGTTCCTGCGTGGGCTCTGTTGGTATCGACGTCACCCATATGTGAAGACTACATTCCTGCTTGTTCCTGGAGATAGGGTCCTATGCTGCTGCCGTGGCCAGACTTTCCCCACAGTGCTGAGCCTATAAATATCGAGGCCTTGGCTCCCAGACAGACCGCGTGGAGAGCTCCCAGTACTCGGTGACCTAACGACCCTGTCTTCACCTGCTACCAAAGCAAATCTTCTGGAGATATTACAAGAACGTAAACTTTTCTGAGTAGGCTTCTCCAAGGTGGTGAGTGATATTAAATCTGAAAGCAAGGCCCTGGATGATAGGGTCACACAAACTGAGATCAACAAAGGTGAACAGATTGATGTGACTGCACTATTCCAATCTAAAATTCATAAGTTGGACATGCTTACAAAAGATCTGCGGGAGTGACATGATGATCTGAAAAACCGGCAGCATTGAAACATCATCCATATCCTGGGGATATCTGAAACAGCCAGAGACAGGCAGGACATTGGAGAGCTGGTTGTTGTTGTTAAGTGCTGTCGAGTCGGAGTCGACTCATGGCGACCCTCTGGATAGCTATCCTAAATTGTGTTCGGTTTTGAGTCAGGCGGCTCATTGTTGACAGACTGGTACCCGTAGCTGCTGTTATTGTATCGATCCATCTCATTGCTGGCCTTCCTCTTTTGCACTGACCTTCTATCTTGCCAAGCATGATGTCTTTCTCTAATGATCTCTTTCTTCGCATGATGTGTCCAAAGTATGAAAGTCGAAGTCTTGTCATTCTGAGCTTCTAAAGAAAGCTTAGGTTTGATCTCCTCTAGTACCGACTGGTTTGTTCTTCGGGCAGTCCATGGTATACACAGTATTCGCCACCAGCACCATAATTCAAAGGCATCAATTTTCTTCCTGTCTATCTTTTTCACTGTCCAGCTTTCACATCCATATGATGTTATTGAAAATACCATGGCTTGAACAAGTCGAATCTTTGTATGGAGAGAGACATCTCTGCTCTTGAGAATCTTATCTAGGTCTTTCATAGCCATTCTGCCAATGCGTCGTCTGATTTCTTGACTGCTTGTTGCTTCTTTATTGATAGTTGATCCAAGTAGGTTAAAGTTGTTCACGATTTCAATTTCTTCTCCTTCAACGATGAACCTGTTGATTATGCCAGTTGTCATGATCTTTGTCTACTTTACATTAAGGTGTAGGCCCATTTTGAGACTATGTTCTTTGATTGTGAGAAGCAAATGTTTCAGAACATCTTTTATGTAATATTGTAAACCGCTCTGATGCTTTGGCTTGAGCGGTATATCAAATGTAATAAACATAAACATAAACATCTTCACTTTCAGCCAGTATTGTGGTATCATCAGCATAGCGAAGGTTGTTGATGAGTCTTCCACCAATCTTCACACCTCTGTTGTCTTCATACAATCCTGCTTCTCTGATGATTTGTTCTGCATATAAATTAAACAGGTAGGGGGAAAGTATGCAGCCTTGTCTTACACCTTTGCTTATTTTAAACCATTCTGTTTCTCCTTGATCCGTTCGAACTGTTACTTCTTGATCAATGTACAGATTGTGCAAGAGTACGATCAGGTGTTCTGGTATACCCATGCTTCTTAATGTGGCCCAGAGTTTCTCATGGTTTACACAGTCAAAAGCCTTGCTATAGTCGATAAAGCACAAATAGATATCCTTTTGGTATTCTTTAGTCTTTTCAAGGATCCAAGACTAAAGGAGAGCTGGTATGGCATCTCTATTCCTTCTGTGTCCCCAGGGCAACAGAACCAGTTAAATTGAAGAGAGCACACATAGGAACCAGCCTCAAAGATAGGCCTGGCTCCTGCCTGCATCCTATCATTGCTTGCTTTCATTCATTCGAGGAGAAGGTGCAGTTATTGTGGAGTTTGCGAGGGAAATGCTCCATCGCCTTTCACGGACAAGAGGAGCAGATATATGAGGACCTCTCTCAATACATTTTGGAATGCAGAAGGAGCTTCAAACTTCTGACTCAACTACTCCAAGAGAAGTCTATCAAGTATTGATGGGGAAGCTGATTCGTGTTGATTTTTGAATGGGACAACACCCAACACAAGATTGTGGAACTGGAAGACTGTTTGGACATGGTTGAATTCCTGCAACAAGGAGGCCGATGTAGCCCAGGCTGACCCAAGGATCGGGCAGGAATGGCAGGCCTCAACCCCTAAACAGCGAAAGGTTCCCGGTTCCAACTTGCTGGCCTGAATGAGGACTCACATGAATGAGAGATGGACACTACCAAGCCTCCTTGAATGACTATGCTGTGAGCATGTTTGCTTTCTCTCTGTTTTCTTACTCACTTCTGTTTCATGGCCTTCACTGTTTTGGCTGTTTCACTGAAAACCAGGTACTCCCTACCAACCCTTCAGCAGCCCTTGAAGAAATTCTTTATTCTTCAGAAGGCCTCTACACAGGGCTCATGCCCGACGGGGCGATTCCATCTTCTTTTCCCACAGCACTATGGCAATGATTGCATGATGAGACACCCATGTTCCCACTAGCCGCGGAACTAAGGACTGAATGCAAGCCCTGCGAAAGAAGCCAATAGTCAATCCTGAAGTAGCTGTTGTGCACAGATGAGAAGCAGGTATAATCTCTCTCCCCGCTAGCATAACTCTCCAGGCTTCAAATAACCCCAACTGTTTCAGCAGGGAATGAAGCCTACCTGCCTCATATGAAAGGTAGTGAGCTGTGGGAGAGTGTTTCGAGACTTGTTGCACTGACACCATTGAGCTTCATGCTCGATTACCTGGTTTTCTTTATCTTTTTCTGTTATGGTCAGCATTGGCCCCCGTTTTTCGGGGAGTTGGTGGTTGGGGGTGGAAGGTTGGGTATAGGTGGATGGTAGGAAGGGGGTTGTTTTGGATGGAACATCACAGAGGTTTATGGCATCTGGTGGGAGAGGATGGTGGTACCCAAGGTGGGTGGTGGTTCAGGTGTCCCAGACCTAGTAATGTATTATTGGTGCTTGTGCCTTTGTGCGGTACATTTTTGGTTCACTGATTCGTGTTTGGACTGGGTCTGTATGGAAGAAGCCTGGATAACCCCAATCCCTCTTAGAGCTGTGCTGTTTCTGAATGAATCTACCAATATCGAGTCTCATTGCACTCGTTTTTAAGGCCTGTGTGGAAAGTTTGGTGCACACTCTGTAAATGATAGAATGTGACTCCCTGACTCTCTCTATATTTATTTGTATTTATTTATTTATTTAGACAGATTTGTATACCACCTTATCCTACAATCAAAGTGGATACCCCTGTGTTGGCCTTTGCCTTTGTTAGAGATATTGGGTTGGGATTACTGACACCCTCTGGGGCCCTGAGAGTAGCCTCTTTTTTTGAAGATACTTCCTTTGTTTCCAAGACAGGGTGGAAGTAGTGTGTGGTGCTTCCTTGAATTTCTTTCAATTTTTTCAGTTGTGACACTTTGTTAGGTCCATCCTCTACGAGACTGAAGTTTTACACCCCCTGAAGATGTAGCAGCATGTTCTATTCAAAGCCATATGGCTGAAGTCCTTCATTGCCAAGTTATACAGGGCTCTCTCAATTGAACTACCTCAACTTGAACAGGTGCTACCATATTGGAGAAGGTGGAGCGCTACAATGGGGGATAAACCTGAGGACGTCTGGGATAAGGTCTGCCGATATACACACTCTTGCTCAATTTCCTTGTCATTGGTCAACATGCAACTTCGTATTCTCTTGTACACGTCTGTCACTCCGGCGGACCTCTTCTGATGGGAAAGAGGGGATGACGCATGGTGTTGGCAGAACTGGGAAGGGAGCATGGTGATCTGGATCATATGTTTTGGCATTGACCCAAACTACATCTCTTCTAGATCAAGGTTCATCAGTGGGTCTCTAAGGTTTTAGGGCTGCCAATTCCCTTTTCGCTTGAATCATGCGTGTTAGGCCACTCATCCTCTGATTTGATTGATAAGGATTGTAGGCATCTTTCAAGCTGTTTTCTACTAGTGGCCCGGCACCAGAAACATCCCGAACCTCTCTCCTGCACGGAACAAATTGTTAAGATATGGTATATAAAAATAATGGAGACGCTCACTGCTGAACTGCGAGGGAAACTGGAGGTGGTTGACAAATTGTGGTCTAGATTTCTAGACCAGGGGGCCCGCTGACACAAGAAGAGTATGAAGCTGTTTTATGTATACCCATGTTTTTTGCTATTCCCGCAGATGCCCGAACTTGATGTCCCTAGTATGTTTATGTTTATTAAAACATTTTTTATACCGCCCAATACCAGAGGCATCTGGGCGGTTCACAATCGTTAAAATAAAATTAAAATTACAGGCTGCAAGGAAACTGAAAAGGAACGCCAGTTAAAAATAAAAGCGACAGAGAGGAGAGAAAGGATAGAAGAACAAGGTAATCGGACATACATCAACAGGAAAGGGGGAGGGAGAGGAGGACGGGGAGGGGAGGTCATATGCCAGACTAAAAAGGTGAGTTTTAAGTTGTTTTTTAAAAGAATTGTAGGATTGCTCTGAGCGGAGAGAGGGGGGGAGCGAATTCCAAAGTCTAGGACCCAGAAAGTAAAAAGCTGAGGAACGAGTGGATTCGAGGTGAGCTTGTGAAGGGGGTGGAAGGGACATACAGTTAACGTGAATGGAACGGAGCAGACGATGAGGAGTATGGAAATGAATCAGGTCAGCAAGGTAAAGAGGGGTGCCTGTGTGAATTATCCTATGTGCAAATGTGAGAATCTTGTCCTGAATGCGAAATGAGACCGGTAACCAATGTTGGGGCAGAAGAAGGGGGGTGACATGGTCATAACGGGAGGCGCAAGTCAATACACGAACCGCGGCATTCTGAATGTGTTGTAAACGGGAGAGTTGGGATTGTAGCAGGTCAGCTAAGGAAACATTACAATAGTTGAGACGGGACATTACAAAGGAGAGAATAAGGGTAGCTAAAGCAGAAGATGAGAGAAAAGGGCGTACAACCCGAAGCTGCTTGAGAGAATGAAAAGAACGCTGAACAATTGAAGAAATATGTTCCTTGAATGAAAGGGAAGAATCAAGAATAACACCTAGATACCTGAGGGAAGAAACAAGAGGAATGGGCTGGGAGGAAAAAGAGGGGGCACAGGTGGGGGAAGGACTCCCAAGGGTGAACCATATGGCGAAAGACTTAGCAGGGTTTACATGAAGAAAGTTAGAGGTGAACCAGGAGGCAACAGCAGTGAGGCAGAGGTTAAGGGGAGAGATATCGGGCACAAGAGAATCAGTATGGTGCAAGAGAATTATTTCATCCGTGTAATAATACGCGGAGATACCGAACTGCTGGATTAGGAGAGCAAGAGGGGCTAAAAAGACATTAAAGAGAAGCGGAGCAAGAACAGACCCCTGAGGCACACCACAAGAGAGAGGGGTGGGAGCTGAAGAAGAAGACCCAACTACTACTGAAAAGGAGCGACAAGAAAGAAAAGAATGAAACCAGTGAAGAACCACACCAGAAAGGCCAGCGTCTTGGAGACGAGCGAGAAGAGTGCGATGGTCCACCAAATCGAAAGCTGCAGAAAGGTCAAGAGAAACAGCAAGAGTGAAAAGACCACGATCGTGAGCGGCATGCAATTCGTTGAGGAGAGAAAGAAGGATGGATTCTGTGCTATGGCCGGGGCGAAAACCAGACTGTCGGGTGTGAAGAACAAGAGAGGCTTCAAGATGGGAGGAGAGCTGAAGGAAAACAAGCTTTTCGAGAAATTTGGAAAGGAAAGGGAGATTAGAGATAGGGCGCCAGTTGGAGAGGGCAGTGGGGTCTGAGGAACGGGATTTCAGAATTGGACGAACAGTGGCGTGCTTCCAAGGGGAAGGGAAGAGACCAGAGGATAGACTAGAGTTGAAGAGAGAGAGGATATAAGGGGAGAGGGATAGAGAAGGTTCCAGGAGCCAGCGGGAGGGAATGGGATCAGCAGGACAGGATGTCTTGCGGATAGAAAGAAAAGTTTTTTGGAGGACAGCCAGGGAGACCATCTCAAAAGAGGACCAGGAATGAGATAAGGCAGGGGCGGGAAGGGAAGGGGAGAGAGGAGTGGAGGGGGAAGTATGGTTGTGTTATATGCTGGGGTGGGGTGGGAGAGATGCTTTGCAGAGAGACAAAGGCGAGTAGAGTGTCCAGTAGGAGGTAAGTGTATTGTAATAGTTGGGATGGAGAGACTCAGGATGGTGCTTGCTTGGCTGATTTCTTCTGGTCCTCTCCTTTACACTGCTCCCACTCCTACCTTTTTCCTCCTATCTTTCTTTCTCTTTCTCCTCCCCTCAATGTGTTATATAATGGTAGGTAGGTAGGGAGTGTCTGGGGAACAGGGTGGGGTCTGGGGTTTAAGTCTGCCCAGTTCCCGTAGTCATTGGGGATTTGTATATATGCTTATTGCATAACCATGCTGTTTAAGTATTGTTATTTGTTATCTTGTTTTTGTTTTATGGAGAAGTTAGCTCCCTTTAAGACCAATAAAAAAAAATTCACACAAAAAACGAATGCCTGACATTATCTGCAAAAGCCTACTATTCTTTAGTAATCAGACCACAAGACAGCAAAATCAACCAAGCTCCAGAGTAGCTTGAGGATTCAGAAGCTTCCCAGAGAAAAACTCACTCCAATCCAAGATGGCAAGATAAAATCAGACCCAGTTAATACTCTCAAATAGCGTAGAAATGCTCCTTTCCTAGGAAATCAAGATCTGGCAGGCACCTAGGTGACATGCCCTCCTCCCATGCCATCCTGGATAAATGACATCCGTCAGTCAGTGACACAGTCCAATCAGCCAATTAAAGGAGGAGAGCACAGTGTCATCACATAAACAAAGGCATTCAAAGAAGTGCAATATATTATCAAAGTTTCAGGCATATTGCAACCACACAGTTGTGGTCAACATTATTGGCACCCTTGCATTTTAGGTATGTTGTATACAATATCTTGAGAAATAATTGGAAATATTCCAACTGTGTGTCATCATAATATTTGAATAGTATGTTCAAAGGTATACAACAAAAAAAGATGTCTGTGCAACATAGATGTAATAATTTCTGAGAATAAAACAAAATATGAACTGGACAGGATTAATGGCAGCCTTCATTAATATTTGGTTGCACAACCCTTGGCAGTGATGACAGCCTCCAGACATTTCTTGTAGCCATCTATATGTTCCATACATCTGTCTGCTGGTAATTTCTCCCACTCTTCAACTGCAATTTGTTCCAGCTCATGAATGGTAAAAGGAATCCTGGAAACAATGTTACATTTCAGCTCTTTACAAAGATTCTTCATTGGATTGAGATAAGGACTCATTGCTGGCCAGTTTAAAGCAGTCCATTTGTTCCTTTCTAACCATTCTTTTGTACTTTTGGATGTATGTTTTGGGTCATTGTCCTGCTGGAGGACCCATGACTTTTGACGCAGACTAGCTTTCTGAAATTAGGTAGCAGATTTTTCTCCAAAATACCTTGGTAGTCCCTCTGACTTCATGATTCCTTTAATACTTTCTAGGCCTCGAGCTCCTGAGGCAGCAAAACAGTCCCATAACATTATGGAACCTCCACCATATTTAACTGTAGGAAGAGTGTTTTTTTACTTATAAGCTTCATTCCTTCATTGTAAATGTATCATTGGTCTGCACTGCCAAAGAGCTCAAGTTTGGTTTCATCTGTCCACCGAACATTTACCCTCAAGGACTGTGGTTTCTCAAGGTGGGTTTGGGCAAAGATCAGGCGTGTCTTTTTATGTCTGTCTTTGAGCAGTAGGGCCCTTCTTGGCTTTCGCCCATGAAGTCCTTCTTTGTTTAGTGCATGGCGTATGGTGCAGTTTGAAACAACCAATCCAGATTGTTCCAGGCCAGCCTTAAGCTCTTTGGATGTTGTACCTGGTGTTTTTCTAACAATTCACACTAACCTCTGAAGTCTTCTTGTATTAATTTTCCTCTTCCCACCAGGACCTGGGAGGGTCTTGACAGTTCCATGAGCAGAAAACTTCTTAACAACATTGCAACTGTAGATAAAGGAATCCCAAGGTCTTTGGAGATGGCCTTGTAGCCCTTTGAAGTTTGATGTTTGGTGATAATGGCTTTTCTAATAGTCTCAGACAACTCTCTTGTCTTCACCATTGTGAAAATGGAACAGGGAGTGAATGGGGCCATGTTAAACATTAAAACAGAGAATGATGGCAGAAAAAGACCACATGTCCTATCTAGTCTGCCCTTCCATATCCACTATAATAGTCCCCTTTTATCCTTTAGAGATATTCTGTGCTTGTCCCATGCTTTCTTGAATTCAGACACAGTCCTCGTCTCCACTACCTCCACTGGGAGGCCATTCCATGCATCTACCACTCTTTCCATATTACTTTCTGCATATTACTCCTGAGTTTCTCCCTTTCACTCTCATCCAATGTCCTCTCGTAGCAGAGCTTGCTTTCAATCGAAAGAAGTTCTCCTCTTAGGCATTAATGACATGGAGGTATTTAAATGTCTCTATCATATCTCCTCTATCCTGCCTTTCCTCTAACGCTTACATATTAAAATCTTTAAGTCTGTCCTCATATGCTTTATAATGAAGACCTCATGAGGGACCTTGTCAAAGGCTTTCTGAAAATCAGGATACACTATGTCAACCGGCTTACTCTTGTCTACCTGTTTATTTACACCTTCAAAAAAATATAACTAATTAGTAAGACAAGACTTTCCTTGGCTAAATCCATGTTGGCTTTCTCCCATTAAACTCACGGCTATCTATATGTTCAGCAATTTTATTCTTTATAATGGTTTCTACCATTTTGCCTGGTACTGATGTCAGGCTTACTGGTCTGTAGTTTCCTGGATCACCCTTGGAACTCTTTTTAAAAATTGATGTTACATTCGCCACTCTCCAATCCTCAGGTACTACATATTTATTTATTTATTTAACGTCTCTTCTATACCACGCTATTTACATCAGTACGGTGTACAATTAACAGAACCTTATACAATGCAGTCGGGGCTGCATTGTATTTACAGAGAACAGGGACTGTAACTTGGACATAACTGGGGTAACTTTCTACAAATTATTTACACTAATAAATATACTATAACCTGAAATCTACTTGGGGTTGCACCGGTGGGGCTAGTTGCTCTCTAGTGTGCTGGGTGTGCTATTGGGAGAGTCGTGGTGATTAGTAGGAGTGTTTGCAGGTAGATCTTTAAGGCTGATCTCTGGGTAGTGCCGTATGAATAGGTGGTGCTTCAGTGCCTTCCTGAATTGGGCCAGGTCGGTGATTGCTCGAATGGGTGTGGGAAAGGCATTCCAACATCTGGGTGCATAGAGCATGAAGGCCCTATTAGATGTCGCCTGGGTGCATTTCGCTGTTTCCTTTGGAATTATCAGTGTATTGACAGCTGTGGATCTTCTGAGTCTGTTCGGGGGTGTAAGGTGGATTAGCTCGGTGATGGAGGTGGAGGGTTGATTGTTTAAGGCCTTAAAGGTCATTACTAGGATCTTGTAATATAGTCTACCATGGATTGGTAACCAGTGGAGTCTCTTCAGAATAGGTGTAATGTGGTCCACTCTTGAGACTCCGTATAGAACTCTAGCGGCTGCATTGATTGCAAGCTGGAGTGGGTTTAGCGATGCTTGAGGGAGTCCGTATAGGATTGCATTGGCGGAATCAAAGTGTGGGGTTACTAGGGCTTGATAGATTGTTCGAAAGTCATTGGGGTCCAGTAGAGGTCATAGAGTCCGTATTTTATGGTATATTTTCTTGACTGTGCTTCTTATGTGGGTTTTCATGTCCAGCTATTGGTCCAAAGTCACACCTAGGTAACGGATTGTGGATTTGGTTATCAGCTCGGCGTTCTTCACCTTTAAGGAGGGTGGAGGGGTGAATCCTTGGTTCCTCATGATGAAGAGGACGTCTGTCTTGTTATGGTTTATTTGGAGGTTTTGCGTATGGAACCAGTCAGCAACTGCGTCGAAGCAGCTTGTTAGAGGAGAGAACTCTGGCTGGTCTATTGTAAATGGCATGTATAGTAGAACGTCATCTGCATATACCAGGCAGATGTTGTTAAATGAGCAGATCGGGGCGCAGATGGGTTGCATGTATATGTTGAACATCAATGCTGATAGCAAGGATCCCTGAGGCACACATATGATTTAACGATAGTTCACAGATTAATAATAGCGATGCCTGGCTGGCTGGCTGACGGGGAACACAGAATCCCACCTCCCCAAGTGAAGGCTACAGAGGGGTATCCATAGATACACCCTAGAGACCCCCAACAGTTTATCTGTATTGGGAAGGTGCCCCACAGGATGGCTGCTCAGATGCCTTAGGATCCTTCCTGTGCATTAGTCCACATTTGCTGGAGACTGAGAAATACTGAAAGGTGCCTCTAGCTGCACCAAGCCTGGCATCAGTGGTATCATCACTGGAAACCTCTAGTTTTTCTCTTTCTCCACCATCTGCTGGCAAGGGGACACTACCAACTTGTCTGGACTGGTTTAGCAGAATAATCTAGAAGTTTTAGGAGTGGCCTAGTGGTTGGGGCAAGTTACCTCAGGTTGGAAGGTTGGGGGTTCAAATCCCACTAGAGGACATCAACCTTGGGCCGGAAGGACTGGGGTTTCTAGTCCCACAGGTGCTCCTTGTGGTCTTGGGCAAGAAACTTAACCCTCCATTGCCCATGTTCCCTGTAAAATAGTTATCTCCAAGTTCTAATGCCCTGTTCAATGTAATTTCAGTTTGTTCAATGTAAACCGCCTTGATATCACGAAAGGCGGTATATAAGAAATGTTAAATTAATAAATAAATAAATGTCAGAAAAAGAGCAACCGACCCTCATCTGCCCAGATATTTCAGACTGCACTAATGATACATCCCATCTGCCATCCATAGAGTGTAACTACCTATAGGATTTCATCTTATCCAGGACAATGTTTTTTTTTCTTTATATATCACCATTGTAGGTAAATGAGCATACAAGATCTCTATTAATTGTTCCCTTTAGTACCCCCTCCCTCATGTTTATTCACAATCCTCTGTAATAATTAAAATAGCCAGCAATACTAGTGTGGCCATTGCCTGAACATTCAGCCTTCTAGGACCCGTACGTAACCTGCCACACAAACCCAGCTAGATGAGCACCTGCATTTCCACTAGAACCTCAACCCAGTCAGATAGACAAAGCTGATAAACTGTGGTGGTTGGCCAGACTATCAGGCACATCTGTCCACCTGGATGTATGGGTTACTACCAGAACTTCTAACACTTCATATTAACAATTTGATCAGATATTTTGGCAGCTCCAATATCCATTGTTGAATCAGGGAAATACAGTGATATGAAAGCTTAAATACCCCTCACTAGAGGTTGTCCTTTCTGCTCTCTCCATGTTTGGCAACTACTGTAAGCATCCGCTGTGTTATCCTATGCCCTCTTTAACCTAATTATTATTTTGGCTGCACAATTCCTTGTTTTATGGACCCTTTGAGAAGAATAGCTGCTAGTAGGGCAAAGAAATGATGAGTTGAGGGCTACCAATTGGGTAGGTTAGACCCAGAGGGAAAAGAGGATTTATGAGAGAGTGCTCCCAGGGTAGGTTATGGCTGGGAGGAAAGCTGAGCTACTCACTGGACACAAGGCCCAATTGAGACGCCACTTCAGATTCTGCAGCAAGACAGTTCTGCTAATAATATTCTAGTGTCTTCTGGAAATTCAACTGCTTATCACATTTGCAAGCTGGACTATAATGTATGCTTGCTTCAACCTTCTGATGTATTCCTAGTGTCTCAGGAGAAGTTAAAAGCTTGCTCTGTCTTTTCAGAGGATTCTCAGATAAAATAAAGCGCCCTTTTTTTTTTTTTAAATTTACTGTGCAGCACTGCTCTTTCCAGCCTAAGAGCTAGTGATCTAGATCTTGTACCAAGGATGACTTGTCACATGATGTGATGACATGATCCCTACCCTGGTAAAGCGGAGACAGCCTTGATTATATGCTCCTTGTAAACAGCAGCATGTAAACACACTCTGTGAATATATGTATATAATCTTTGTAAATAGTTACCCCAGCGATGTCCAAGTTATAGTACCTGTTTCTCTGTAAATACGGAGCAACTCAGTCTGCAATTTATAATCTACTGTTGTATGTAAACCGCACTGATATTAAATAGCGCGGTATAGAAGAAACATTAAATAAATAAAAATAAAAAATAAAATAAATGTTACTGTTTCTACTTGCTGGCTATTGAGCCTAATGTGAAAAGCAGCCCTTTCCCATCCCCTACCAGCAGAAGAAAGACTCAGCACAGACGGCTTCAGGAATCTTTATCACCATTTATTGTAGTTCAAGAGTCTGGAACTAAACAGAGGACACGATCAGCAAGGAAAAGAAAAAAAAAAATACCCCAACCATTTTTACAGGCTTAATTTTAAAACACTGTCCTGGTTTCAGATCCTTAAAAGGACAATTGAGGAATTCAAGTATCCTGAGCAGGGGTCAGTAATACAAAACTGTTTTATTTTTTTAAAAAAGGCTCTTTCCCAGATCTCCTGTACCTGCGCTTTGGTAAGGCCAAGCCATGGATTGAAGATGATATCCCGTGAACAGTGGCCACATATGGACTCTGCAGACGAAGTCAATCATAGCTCAGAGCATGGCACCAAACAAATGATATGATAGGTTAAAAAAAAAAACCAAAAAAACAGACGACAACAATCTGCACAAGACCTAGATTTCTACCAACCTCCCCAGTTCCGGGCCTGCACGTACACCAGCTCCAGTCAAGGTGCTTTACTCAACCAACAAAATTCTGTGTAGTGATCTCAGACAGGACGTTATAGATGCTCTCAGTCACTGGCAGAAGCAGGGTTTGCATTTTATTCTTCTGTTGCTTAACACCACATTAAATTAAAAAAACCAATAACGGACTATGTACATACAGGGGCTACACACCCCTGCCTGGAGTTGCTCTCAGCTACAAACACCATTAGATCACAGAATGCAGGCTCAGTTTTATATTTTTAATTGGAGGTAGGGATGCAGAGGATTGGGGTAGGTGGCTATTCTTAAAATTCTTATGTCCATCATTAAAATACAAGTTTGTGCGGGAAACTGTGTGAGACTAACAGTAAGCGTGGGAGCTGAGTGTCTCCAGGAAGTAGTGCTGGTGCTCCGCTGTGCAAGAGGGAGTGGACCTGCTGCTCTGAGCTGTCTCTCTCCAGAGGAAGACTCGGCTGCCAAACCTGTACCCTCTAATCTGTACCTCAACCAGCTAAGCAGCAGAGGAGCATATGCACCCCTCTAATCTGCCCATTGATCTTCACAGCATCTGCTTCCTTCTAAGTCATCTTCCAATTTTTTGAGTTAATATTTAAATATGTACACGTCAGCAATGTATCCTCTCCGTCCTTTCTCCGTTTACAGCCCCAGCGCATGTCTGCCACCTGCAGCCTCCTTGGCCACTGCAAACCTCAGACGTTTCTGCCTGCCTCTGACTCTGTTGGCAGAAGACCATTACTGGTCATTGTTGTGCTTGTCCCTCATCCAGGCATGGATCCTCTCTTTAAGCTCAGGCACTGAGGACAAAGAGACAGACATCATCAATGTCACAAGATTAAAAAGTTTATTACAGAAATATATATAAAAGGTACAATACATCAGAATGGCAAGTTGGAGTTAAATGTTTTCTTATTTGTATAAAGAGCAAAAACATCACAGGCAGCAGTATAAACTTCACCCCCATACACTGCCCCACCACAGAACAGAAACTGCAAGAAGAGCAGTAGTACAAGCTTTTCTCTTTTTTTGTTTTAGTGCCGTCAAGTCAATGCTGACTCTTGGTGACCTAGTAGCCCGTGTTTTCTTGGCAAGGTATGACCAGAAGTAGATTGCCAGGCCTTTTCTTCCAAGGCAATGGAGGGTAAAGTGACTTGCCCAAGGTCACAAGGCGTGCCAGTGGGAATCAGACCCAGATCTCTTGGATGCTAGGCTGTTGCTCTATCCACTAGGCTACTCCTCCACTCTGTTTCTCTCACACACACACACACAACCCCAGACAGCAAGAGCCCTCCCCCCCTCCTCCTATGCCATTCACCAGAAGACAGGGCAACACAAGTAGCTACAATGCAAGCGTCCCCCTCCTCCCGTGCTGTCCATCACAGAAAGCAACATTGCAAGTTATCCCGTCCCCTCATGATGTTCACGACAGGACAAGAACGGCACAGTTAGCAAAACTGCAAGTTTCCCCTCCCCCACGATGCCCATCACAGAACTGGTGTGGCACAGGCAGCATCAGTGTAAGCTTCCTCTGGCATTTGTGCAAAGGTGATAGCATTACCTGGCTCCAGCATGTTTTCTGTGAGGGTCTGTCGGTTGAAAGGGTCTGTAGATGAATTCAGCAGGTGCCGTAGAATAATGGAGCGGTCCATGATAGTTCCAGATGGAAGCCTCACAGGGTCAGACATTAGTGTGTCCATCAGTGGATCTGCAAAAGATAGTACTTCATAAAACTGTAACAAAATGCTGAGGTGGTAACGCTGGATGTTAGAACAGTGGAGAATTTTTGCATAGCCTTTTGGCTTAGCTCATTTAATAACTTGCCTCTGAACTCATCAGGAGCATCACTATAATCCATCTCTGCACGTGCGTTCTTTGCTACTATTTCTTCCACCTTCTCAGCCAGTAACTGGAACTTTTCTATCGCTATTGTAGACTTGATACCTGCTTTGCGCATCTTAGAAATAACTTCCTCAAAGAGCTCTTTGCTGTAGGAGCGCTGCAAGGAAAAAGCAGGAGACACAGGTAGGCAACTGAATTCCCAAACGAAATTTCTTCAGCTCTTTTAGACCGGGAGATGTTATACCACAGTAACTATTAGGACCACATGGTCCTTCAGATGAGCATCTGAATGAAGGCAGTGACGCTGCTGGGAGCCTCCCAGTGCAATAGAATATGCAGAACACAAAGTACAGTATCCTCTTATATCTTTAAGTATAGCATATCTGCAAAGCAGAGAAGTGCAACATGCAGAATATGGCCCCAACAACCCTGTGCATGAATGTTATAGGGAGACTTGCCAGCGCTGCCGGAGGAAATTAAGGAGGTAATATGCAAAGGTATTTCCGCAGGTAAAATGGGTATTCACTTGTGGAAAAAGTCCTTTATAAAACTGCCCTAGCTCTCCACAATGAAGAGGCAGTACTAAGGGCAGGGCTGGAGCAGGCCAAAGGAAGTTCAGGGATTTCATCTGAAATCCACACATCTGCTTTTCACCGCTTCAACTTGCCTAAACTGCACCTGCAAAGCATGCAGGCTAGACTCTTGAGAGCAATGTCTCTAAATGGCTCAACTGTGCACATACCATGACAGTCATGGACTTCATTCCTAAATCAGGGTGTGTGCAACGTGATCTCAATTGCTCAAATTTCCTGCTAATGCTAAGACTCTCCGTGCTGTGAGAATCACCCTTCCTAAGCCCTTCTCTGGGATTTTGGAGCTAAGCCTCAGGACAAAGTCAAGATCTGGGTGATGAGTTGATATGGAGAGTATTCTCTTGTTGCTTTAGACAAATTTGACTTGCTCTTCTCTCCTTTTTCATTTCAATGGACTCTCCCCCCACTCATCTAAGTTTGTATCACTAAAAGGCTTGTTTTAGCAAGATATGTTAAGGGTATATCAGTAAATGTTTATTATCTGATTCAATTTGTTTTTGTACAGTGCAGGGCATGAGAATTAGATATTGGTTTTATTGTGAAAGGTGGCTGCTCCAGTTTTACATATGTTTAAATCCTCAAAAAAAATCAGTCTAGCCTAAAAACCCCCCAAAAAGCACAAAGTGAAATTGTTAGGAAAGCACAGCAGAAGGTAGGATTTCTGCATCTGTGTGACCCACCTGGTCATCCGCAATGGCCTTAGCAAAGCGAGCACAATCTAAGTGCAGGTAAATGTCTGTCAGCTGATCCAAAAGCTTCTTTGGTTCAAACCCATATTTTTCAGGGTTCTCCACTTTCAGGTCACGGCACTTGGGTCCACATAACTGCTGAAGATTAAAGTTTAGCATCGCAGCTAAGCGGGGTCCAAGCTCCTAGAAAACCACAGAAAAGAAGAGAAACCATTTCATTCAAAGAGAGATCTGCAACTGTCCTGCTTCTCACTGCCCCAGGAAGGAACAGACACCCCACATCTGTAGGAGCACGGAGAGCTAGCATGGGCTCCAGGACAGACATCCTCTCTGGGTCCAGGCTTTAAAAACATGAAACAGCTTGCAGCATGTGTGTGTGCTTTAAGTCGGCCGCATCCCTCCTCCTCCACTACTTCCTGTCAGAAGGGGCCGGGTAGTGTTAGCCTAGAGCATGCACAGATGCTGCAAGGCAGGCTGAGGCTGTGCCCCTTAAGAGACTTACAGGCCCTGGGTTCAAGCAACTGCTGCCCTCCTCTTCTTGTCAGGCCTGCACAACTGTAGATGCTTTTTCTAACGTAAGAAATTTAGATCTTGCATGCTGGACTGAAGAAGAGAAGTTTTTCAGTCTCTTCTTCCCTATCAAGCACTTAAGCAGATCTCCCAGTCCAGGTATACTGAGCATGTACTGCAGATACAGGAATCTTACAAGCTACATGCATCAAACAGGACACTTACAGAATATTTGAAAAAGGCACCTATTTTAATAAAGAACAGACTCGTCTATGCTCCTTTATAAAAGAGACTCCTACAATATTTCCCAGTAGTGTGCAAATGCTCCTGCTCAAAACTGCACCTACTCTGATGCATGTGCCTCATATGGGAAATGCTTCATAAAATTACTACATATGGGCGAAACATAGTGCAGACAGGCCTCTGCATTTGCTTACTGAACTGGATCTATCAACTAAAGCATAAGAAAGCAGGTTTATAAGTGAATTAAGGTACAAAATGTCACCCGTCCTCAATGTCAAAAATAAGTCAATTCCCTACTCTCCTCTAATCATAGGAGTCAGAAGCCAGCTGGATAGTAACAGTCAATACAAGAGAGAATGAAAGCATCTGCCACTTACCGGTCGCAAAAACGGCTTCTGAACTTGTTTTGTGAGCATGTGAAACATGTCAACTGTCTCTGTGGCCAAAGCAAGATAGGATCGAGAAACACGCTCATCCTGAGCCAGCTGCGACTGTTGGGCTTGCTGCTGCTCCTGGAACCAGCAAAGCAGAGCATTCAGGGAAAGAGCAGGCACCGGAAAGCAGTCAGAAGACAGGGTGTGTAACGTGTCATGAATGGAGCAGCATATATATGTGTGTGCGTGACTGTATGGGGGGTGGGGAGTTACTTTCATTTACATAGGGACTCCTCCTGGGATTTTCCTGTTGAAAATGCACTGGTGCACAAACCATAGGCAAAAAAGCAGCTGTAGACATTGCACCTGTTTTGTGAACCCACCCTCCCTTGACATAATCCTCAATCTAATATTATAGTTTACAGTAAAAAACAACTCCTTGAGGAGGTAGGACGGGTACTGTGGACTTGTATCCAACTCATTCCAATTGTTCTTTTCTCTTTCAACATTCTCCCTCCGTTCCTCCTTTTCCTTCTGTGTCTGACCTTATCTCTTTTTCATAAATAATTTTTATTTTTTAAACTGCCTTGCTGTGCTCTTGCTCTAAGGGTAGCATATAAAATGTCTAGAAATAATAAAGAAGGAACCACACTTGTCTTGGTCAATGGGGGGGTTCCCTGGTCCCTTCTAAGTTAGGAGATCGAAGGATATGCACATAGAATGCTTCCCTCCCAATCTAGGAGAAAGGCATCCAAGGCTAGTTTGCCACGTGTCCCTACCCTGGAACAGAAATGGGATATCTTCCTGTTCTGAGGAGTAGCGAACATTTCTATTTAGGGACTGCTCCACTCTTGAAAAATTCAGCTAGGGCACTGTCCTTCCCTGTTAGGTACGTGGTCCTGAGGACAATCTCGTGGGAGACAGCCCAGTTCCACATCTTATCAGTTTATCCAGCACAGGAGCTATGACCCTGTTAGAACATAAAACATAAGATATGCCATACTGGGTCAGACTAAAGATACATCAAGCCCAGTATCCTGTTTCCAACAGTGGCCAATTCAGGTCACAAGTACTTGGCAGGAACCCAAAAGAAATATATTCCATGCTGCTTATTCCAGGGATAAACAGTGAATTTCCCCAAGTCCACTTTAATAATGGTTTATGGACTTTTCCTCCAGGAGCTTGTCCAAACCTTTATTAAATCTAGCTACACTAACAGCTTTTGCAACAGCCTTGGACAACAAATTTCAGAGCTTAATTACACATTCAGTGAAATAACATTCTCTCAGATTAGTCTTAAATGTACTACTTTATAGCTTTATTGCATGTTTCCTAGTGTTTGTATTTTTTGAAGGAGTGGACAACACATTCACATTTACTCCTTCCACTCCACTCATTTTATGGTTTTTTATCATACAGTATCTCCCGCTCAGCTGCCTCTTCTCAAAGCTGAATAGCACTAACCTTTTAAGCCTTTCCTCTTAGGAATATCCTTCTATCCCCCCTTTATCATTTTGGTCACCCTCCATGTACCTTTTCTAATTCTATCTTTTTTGAGATGTGGCGACCAGAGTTACACACAATGAAGTCGCACCACAGAGAACGCACAGAAACATTATATCATCCTTAGGTTTATTCTCCTTGCCTTTCCTTATCAGTTCTAGCATTCTATTAGCTTTCTTTGCACAAACTGAACAGAGGATTTCAACATATTATCCATGATGATGTCTAGGATCCTTCTTCTGGGTGGTGACTCCTAATGTGGAACCTTACATTTGTGTAGCTATAGTTTGGGATAAGTGCATAACTTTGCACATATCCATATTAAATGCCATCTGTCATTTGAAAGCTCAGTCTCCCAATTTCTCAAGGTCCTCTTACAATTGTTCATAATCCTCTTGTGATTTAACAACTTGGAATAATTTTCTATCATCTGCAAATATGATTACCTTACTTATTTCCATTTTCAGGTTATTTATAAATGTATTAAAAAGCAGTGGTCCCAGGTCAGATCCCTGGGGCACGCCTTCTCCATTAAGAACATTGGCCATTTACCCCTACTCTGTTTCCTATATTTTAACCAGTCCCTCCTATCCCATCTTTTCAATTTCCTCAAAAGTTTCATGAGGGATCTTGGCAAAGGCTTTTTGAAAATCCAGATATAGTATATCAAACCGACTTACCTTTAACTACTGGTTTATTCACACCTCAAAAAATTGAGGCAAGGCTTCCCTTGGCTAAATCTATGTTGGCTTTGTCCCATTAAAGAATGGCTATGACTGTATGACAAAGCGGCATATAAAGCCGGTTAAATAAATAAAAGTATCTTCAGTAATTTTGTATTCTATACTGGTTTCTATCATTTTGCCTGGCACTGACATCAGGTTCACTAGTTTGTAGCTTCCAGAATCATCCCTGAAACCCTTTTTAGAAGTTAGTGTTAAGTTGGGCACTCTCTAACCTTGAGGTACTAAAGATAACTTTAATGATAGTTTACAATTTACTAATAGTAGGCCTACAATTTTGTTTTTTTTTTACTTTCAATTTGTATTAAACAAATGCACACACCAATATACATGGCCCAATCAGAGCCCATGAAGACTATGCTGAAAGATTATTTTTTTTATAAAATAATACCCGCCCCACCCCCTTGCTTCAAGTCAATGCTGTAACAGTGTTAAGCTACAGAAATCCCCTCTCCTTATATTCCTCCACTCTTCTGCCAGCCTCCTTCTCTCCCGCTATCCCATTAACGCTGATGCTCCAGTCATTTCCATACTTCTTTTCATTGACTATAGATCTTCTCTGCGTTACCCCTTTTTACTGCAGTCAGGGAGTGCATGGAGTAGAGAAAGGTAAGTCTGTGTATATACCCCTCCAGAGCTGGCAGAGTGGGCCGTATCCATTTTGCTGCTATTTCACACCTAGCTGCTACAATACAATGTTGTGTTACTCCTCTCAAGTGAGCGGGCATCACTTCCATACCATGAAAAATTAATAGTTTTGCTGGGCATCTAGGGATTTTCACCTCCAGCATTTCCTCCACTATCGCTAGTACTAGTTCCCTGTAGCGTTGTACTTCCCGACATTCCCACCACATGTGATAAAAAGTCTCATTTCCCCCCCAGTTATGCCAGCAATCTGCTGAGTGGCGAACCCCCCACTTTATATAGCCTTACCAGGTAAGGTACCATCACATAAGCAATTTGTACCGTTTTCTACTATGGTGGTCACTACAAATAATTTGGTGTGCTGTTGTAGTATACGATCCCAGTCCTCCTCCCTCATGTCACCACTAGATCTCTTTCCCACCTTTCCAAGTATCCCACCTTGGAGATGGTGTCTGTGTCTAATCCCCTGTACAGTTGGGAGATCAAATCGTTCTCACCCTGCACTCTTGTGCATAATGCTTCAAACCACGTTCTCTCTTTAGCTAGTTCCCGTCGTGTCTGTTCTTGTAAAAGTCTATAGTTTAATTGTGTATAGCTGTAAAAGTCTTGCTGATCAAGCTTATAGAGATCTCGGAGTCCCTCAAAGGACCATAACTTCCCTCTGTGTACAAGTTGTTCTACCTGTATTACCCCCTCTGTCATTCATTTTTTCCACACCCTGGGATCTGGGTCTTCTCCTTCTCTAAAGCAATCGGACAGTAGCGTTGCTACAGACACTGATCTCCCTCCCAAAAGGGCTTGCCGATGGTGGTACCAAACTCCCAACATTTGCCCTATATATGGATTGTCCACCTTGATGCCCCTTTTCCCCCAGATTCACTTCTCCAGATTTCCTCCCTAGGCCAGCTCCCCCTCTAACGTAACCCATTGTTTTGAGAGTTCTTGTAACCAAGCATATACCTCTCTTAGCTGGGCTGCTTCATAATATCTCTGTGTATGTCTGGGAATCCCAGGTCTCTCTTGCTTTTCGGTCTCTGAAGTATCTTCCAGGCAACCCTAGGTGCCCGGCCATTCCATAAAAAATGAGCTGTCTTACCCTTGGACTCTCTTCAATACCTTTGCTGGTACCTCCACCAGGAGTACCTGGAAAAGATATAGGAATTGCAGTAGAAGCATCATCTTCACCACTGATTTCTGTCTAACCATGAAAAGTAGCCTTGGTTCCACTGGCGCAAGAAGCTATCTAACTCCCCACCAAAATTTGGTAGTTTCATGCATACAACTTTGTGGCCACCCTCCCAGTGTTGATCTCCAAATAACAAATCCCCTTTGTGGCCCATCGGAATGGATATCAGGTTTGTAGGGCTCTGTGCAGAACATCTGAAATCGTGATCTCTAAGATTGATTTGGCCCAGTTGAGCTTGAATTCGGAGAGGCGCCCAAATTCTCTTTACTCCCACATAATCAGTGGAAGGGATATCTACGGGCTGGATACCAACAAAATAATGTCTTCTGCAAATAGGGTTATCCGGTAATCTCAGAACCCCACCTGTATCCCGCTCGTTACTACTCATTCTCATCTGCACCATTAGCAGTTCCAGGGCCAGCACAATAGCAACGGGGAAAGCAGGCAGCCCTGCCGTGTACCCCTTTCAATTGGGAAGAATTGGGAGTACCCTCCATTTATCTTGACACATGCTCTCGGTGTACTATAGAGGGACTGCACCCATGCCTTAAAGTTCTCTCCTTATCCCATTTGATCTAGCACACGAAACATGAATTTCCACGAAACGTGATCGAATGCTTTCTCTGCGTTGAGCGATATTAGGGATTGTTCACTCTGTTGTTCGGCTGCCCAAACCAGATTTAAGATTTTGTGTACATTGTCTGCCACTTGCCTTCCAGGCATAAATCCTGCCTTGTCATCAAGGACTAATGTCAAGATGAATTTGTTTAGACGATTGGCTAGCACCTTTGCCAAAATCTTAGCATCAAGGTTTAGTAAAGATATGGGGCAACAGGATGCGCAGGACAAAGAGTCCTTCCCTGGCTGGGGTATCAAATAAATTCCCACCCATCCCACTGTTTCGGCGAGTCTACCCCCCTCTCTGGACAAATTGAAAACTTGCACCAATTGTTCTAGAAAATGGTCCCTGAATATACGATAAAAGCATGCTGTGAGGCCATCCATTCCGGAAGCCTTTTCCCGTTTGAGGATTTTGATTATCCTTTGGAGCTCTTCCCCTCCAAGCTCTCCCAGAGTTCCCCCTCAAGCTTTTTCAATGGGACAGAGGTTAAATAGCTATTGCTGTCCCCTGTTGCAGGGGGACTAGGCGTTGAATACAACTGCCTGTAAAATTCTGTGAATTCCTTACGCATTTTTTCCCCTTTTTGTGTGTAGCTGTCCCTGCGCCCCCCTCACCGCTATTATCTGGTTGCGAGCTCTCTTCTATTTCAGCTGTCACGCTTGTAGTCTTCCTCCCTTATTTCCCCCCTCAAAAAAGGTTCTGGTAGGCCAGTTGCATTTGGTGGCTAATCTCTGCTGTTTCCAGGACACTGAGTTGCGCTCACAGGGCTAGTACCAGACTGGTATATCGCCCAGACCTATCCCTAGCATCTGCTTCCTCTGCTTGCAAAAGCTGTCTTTGCAATTGTACCAGCCTTTCCTCTTTCTCCCTCTTTATTTGCGTCTCCCATTTCAACAGGGTACCCCTCAGTACTGCGTTAAAACTATCCCACACCACTTCCCAGCCCACCTCCTTGTTGTCATTTACAGTGAAGTAGTCGCATATATACCCCCCTACATCCCCCTACTTGGGCGTAGTCTAGAAGGGAATCATTCAGACGCCAGAACTTTGTCCCCCCGTCTCCACTGTGCATTTCCAATATTACTTCAACAGGGGCGTGGTGAGACTATGTTATGGCGTTTATTTCTGCTTGTTTTATACTAGAGACGTCTTTCCTTCCCATCTATATCATACTGATTTGAGAGTATGTTGAATGGACGTGGGAAAAATATGTGTATTTCCTTTGTCCCGGGTTCGGGAGTCATGACACATCCACCACTCCCTGGTCACAGGCAAAACTCTTGAGACGAGCCCTATCAGCTTTCTTATATGGCCCCCCTCCCAGTCGTGTCCAGTCTAGGTCCCAGGTTATATTAAAATCCCCTCCCATAATAGTTAAACCTTCTCCTATTGTGTTCAGTAGAGTACCTACTTCCTCAAAAAAATTTCCCTCGACATCACTGGAGGCACAGATATTCACCACCTTCTACTACTCTGTTTCTACATAGTAACATAGTAAGTGACGGCAGATAAAGACCAGCATGGTCCATCTAGTCTGCCCAGCAAGATGGCAAGAGTAGGTGCACCTGTCGCTCTGTGCAGGCCACCCCTCCCCATGTTTTTTTTTTTTTTAGGGGTGAACCCACCACTCCATGTAGGACACCCTTATTTGTTGAGACGCTAGATAGTTCAGAAGTTAGATGGTACCGTTTATTTTGCTTTTATCCTGTTGCTGTAAAGGGATCCACTGTGTTTGTCCCATGCCGTTTTGAATTCCATCACCGTGTTTGCCCCCACCACTTCCATCGGGAGGGCATTCCAAGCATCCACCACCCTTTCAGTGAAGAAATATTTCCTGACATTGCCTTTCAATTTACCACCTTGCAGCTTCATGTTATGCCCTCTAGTTTTACAGCTTCCCCGTCTTTGGAAGAGGTTTGTTTGTTCATCATTTCTCTTTAAGTATTTAAAGGTCTGAATCATATCTCCCCTGTCCCTCCTCTCCTCCAAAGTGTACATATTTAGGTCTTCAAGTCTTCTCATAAGGCTTCTGATGCAGGCTCCAAATCATTTTGGTTGCCTTTCTCTGAACAGTTTCCATTCTTTTTACATCTTTTGCAAGATATGGTCTCCAAAACTGAACACAGTATTCCAAGTGAGGCCTCACCAGTGACTTGTACAATGGCATAAGTACCTCTTCCTTTCTGCTGGTAATCCCTCTTTGTATGCAGCCCAACATCCTCCTGGCTTTTGCCACCGCCTTGTCGCACTGTTTTGCCACCTTGAGATCATCAGAGATAATCACACCAAGGTCTTTCTCCTGAACCATGCATACCAACCTCTCACCCCCTATCGTGTACTTTTCCCTTGGATTTCTGCTACCCAAGTGCATGACACTGCACTTTTTCACATTAAATCGTAGTTGCCAAGCATTAGACCAGTCTTCCAGCTTTTGTAGCTCTTTCCTCATGTTAACCACTCCCTCTGGGGAGTCCACTCTGTTGCAAATTTTTGTGTCATCTGCCAAAAGACAGACTTTTCCATTCAGTCCTTCAGCAATATCACTCACAAATATATTGAACAGTGCCGGGACCAGGACCGAACCCTGAGGCACCCCGCTAATCACCTTCCTCTCATCCGAGTGAGCTCCATGTACCATCACCTTCTGTTGTCTGTCAGTCAACCAATTTCTAATCCAGTTTACTATCTTGGGACACATCCCCAAGCTACTGAGTTTATTGACAAGCCTCCTATGAGGAACAGTATCAAAGGCTTTGCTGAAATCCAGATAGATGACATCCATTGCATGCCCCAGATCTAGTTCCTTGGTCACCCAATTAAAGAACTCAATCAGATCTGTTTGGCAAGACCGCCCTTCGGTAAAACCATGTTGCCTTGGATCTTGCAACCGGTTGGTTTTGAGAAAGTTCACTATTCGCTCTTTCAGGAGCGCCTCCATTACTTTTCCTGCCACCGAGGTAAGGCTCACGAGCCTGTAATTTGACACTTCTTCCCTGTCACCACTTTTGTGTAAAGGTACAACATTAGCCATTCTCCAGTCCTGAGGAACCACTCCTGTTTCCAAGGATCTGTTGAAGACATCCTTTAACGGTCCTGCAAGAACCTCTCTGAGCTCTTTCAGTATCCTGGGATGTATCCCATCTGGTCCCATGGCTTTGTCCACTTTCAGTTTAGCAAGATGTTCTAACACCTCATCTTCTGTGAATGGTGTGGTATCTACTTCATTCCTATTTTTATATTTGGGAGTCACAGCTGGTCCATCTCCAGGATCTATCTTTAGATGTGCTAATATATAGCAGCCCGCTTTGTCCCGCAGCACTTCCCCCATTTCCACCCGTACTCCTTCTGCTGCCATTATTGCCACTGCCCTTCTTCTTCCTGACCCTACTGGATGCAAAAAGACATTGTTGGGTGGGTTTGGAGCTAACTAAATGTTCATGTTTGAGTTGGAGATGTATTTCTTGGATTAGGGCAATAATCGCCTTATGTCTCCTCAGTTCTTTAAAAGCTTCTGTCTTTTTAGTGGGGAATTTAAACCCCTTACATTAAAGAATATCACTTTAAGTGCAGCCATCACAATGCCTCCCACCCTTGTAGCTTATCTCTCCCTCCTACCCCTACCCCTACCCATTTGTCCCTATTCTGTATAGTAGGGCACCAGGACACCACCGTCACCAGTACAGTGTGGCCGGGCCAATCTCCCCCAAGTCCTCTCCTCAACTTGGCCTTCCTACTTGATACATGTCACTTCACCCTCTTCGCCCTCCCCGTATTCCTTCTTTTCCCCACCATTCATAGTGATAGCCCCATACCTTCCCCCCCCCCCCCCCGGCTCCCTCTCTCTCTCCCCATTCACTCCCCTCGAGTCATGCATACAATGTCTGTTACAGTCTCAGGAGATACTTCAAGTGTGGGCACCACATTGGAACTGGGATTCAGTCAGTTCTATAGTAACTCTATGTTCAGTTCCAGTGCCCATCTTGAGTTGGTTTAGGTCTGGTCCTTTGTTTCCATCTCTTTGATCCAACCTCCAGAGTTCCGGTATAGTCTCTTTCTGCTGTGATTCATGCTCTACCATCGAGGGTATTCCTTCCATTGTGTTGGGTAAATGCTGTTTGAGGCCTGTAATGCCATTCTCTGCCAGTACCTGAATGACTTCCTCTCTGGTCCGTACTCATCAACATTTCCAAGACATGCTAAAAGACAGTCCAAAGGGAAAAGTCCAGCCCTTTTTGCTATGTAGTTTTTGCACTATCTCTCTCATTTCTCTGCATTTCTGCAAGGTTGTCTGAGACAGGCCTGAATAGATATCCACAGTGTTTTGCTTCCATTGAAATGTCCCATTTAGTCTACCTTTGTCTGCCACCTGTTCTTTCATGCTGTAATCGTGAAAGCAGGCAATTATGTCTTGAGACTTGTTTTTGTCCATGCTTGCCGGGCCAACCACCTGATGTGCTCTATCTAGCCTGCAATCTCTGCCCTGTACCTCCAACTCCTGCTGCTTGCAGCAGTTATATTTTGTATCACGACTGCACAATCCTGTATTGCTCCCCTTCTGGGATTCCTTGGGACCTTAGATTCTGATATCTGGACCTATTTTCTAGGTCTTCCAATTTTTCCTCCATTTTGGATTGGTGTTTATCCAACTCTGCCCATTGCTGTTCCAAGGAGGTGGAGATCTCTCCTTGCTCCTCTACTCGACTCTCCAGTTCTTCCACCCACCACCTCAGCTTGCACAGGTTGGCTCCGAGACCTTCTAGACCTCTTCCCATATCAATGTGATATCTGTTTTTAAATCACAGAACCATGCTCGCATCTCACTCTGGAGATCTTGTTCTATCTCCGATCTCTCCCTTTGCTGCCTTCCTTCTGACTCCACTCATCGGAGGGAGGGGGGGTTTTGGGGGACTAGCATTACTTCCTTCGCTGCTCTTTGGCGCTACCAACACTATCCTTTCTGCCGCTCGTTGTTGCACTGCCATCTTCCTGGATATGCAAAGTCTCACAGGTCTGATCTTTTCCCCTTCACTGCCATCAGCCTGTCTTCAGGGACTATCTCACCGCTAAGGAGGATGTTTAAAACAAGTTCACTGGCTTAGCCACTTTATTTCCCCCTATGGCCCGCCGGAGCTCCGGCTTAAGTGGCTATCTTGCCTGATGACATCACCTTCAATTTCATTTTTGAGTTCTTTCAGCACCCTGAGATGTATACTATATGGTCCAGGAGATTTGCTACCCTTTAGTTGTCAAATTGCTCTATTACATCTTCCAGGTTCACCAAGATTTGTTTCAATTCCTCCGATTCATCATCTTAAATATCATTTCTGGCATGGATATCTTCCCTCCATCCTCTGCTAAGCAGATCCGCCAAGATATTGAGCTCCCTGGGCAGATATATGGCTCGGAGGACCATGCCTTGGGAGAGGGCAAACTTTCAGAGATGCTCCTTTTCCCAACACAAAAGGTATGACCCTGTGCCGTCTTGTTTGTTGACATAAAACATCGCCACCTGTTGTTTGTCTGAATAAAGACTATCTGGTTGGCCAACTGCTCCCGAACGCCCGAAATGTGTTCGACATGGCTCAGAGCTCCAGGAAGTTGATCTGGTGCAGGCTCTCCTGAGCCGTCCAGTGTCCTTGTGCAGACTAACGAGATAGGCACGTCTTGGAGGCATCGGTAGTCAAGAGACGCTGATTCAGAGGGGCCTGAAAGGGAAGCCCCATGAGCAGGTTCTGAGGCTGTAGCCATCAGGACAGCGAGTCCTTGAGAGGTGGAGTGACCACTACTGTGTCCATGAGATGACCTGTGGCTTGATGCCACTGCATGCGAAGAGTCCACTGCGCTTGCCTCATCTGGAGGTGGGCCAGAGGGGTGACATGGACCGTGGAGGTCATGTCACCAAGGGTGTGAAGCATCCATTGGGCCATTGTGGCCCAGACTCTGATGTAACTCGCGGGTCACTATGATGAGACGCTGGGTCTGATCCATAGGTAAATGAGTCCGATCTAGGACAGTATCCAGGAAGGCCCCTATGAGCTCTAGGCATTGAGAGGGCTGCAGGTGAGACTTTGGTAATTGATGACAAGCCGAGATGCTCCAACACCCGAATGGTGTGAGCTGATGCCTGCCGCACCTCGGCCGGTGTCATACCCCTGATTAACCAGTTGTCTAGACAGAGGAAGGTGACATTTTGTGAAGACCCTCAGGGGCGGAGGCTAGACCGAAGGGCAGCACCCAATACTGATAGCTTCTCCTGTTGAGGATAAAGCGGAGATACTGCTGATGAAGGGGGGGGGGGGGTGTATGGGAATGTGAGTATAGGCATCTTTGAAAACAAGGGAGCAAAGCGAGTCTTCTCATTGGAGATATGGCAACAAAGTTTCCAGGGAGACAATCTTGAATTTCTCCTTCACCAGGAAGCGGTTCAGATTCTGTAGATCCAGTATGAGCCACCCATGAATGGAGTGGAACGGGTTAACGTGGATCAATTTTTTACGCCATCAAAAAGTAGAAAGACTAGAGGATACGCAATGAAGTTCGAATGTAACCCATTTAAGAACATAAGATATGGGTCAGACCAAGGTCCATCAAGCCCAGTATCCTGTTTCCAATAGTGGCTAATCTAGGTCATATGTACCTAGCAGTTTCCCCAAAAGACACAGGTTCCACAATGCTTGTATTGGGTCAAGCATTGATATCCTGGGTCCCTTTTTAATAATGGTTTATGGACCTTTCCTCCAGGAACTTGTCCAAACCTTTTTTAAACACAGCTACACTAACAGCCTTTACTACATTCTCCGGTAACAAATTCCAGAATTTGATTACACATTGAGTGAAAAAATATTTTCTCTTATTTGTCTTAAATACTTTACCCTGTAACTTCATTGCATGTCCCCTAGTCTTTCTATATTCTGATAACGTAATTAATCGATCTACGTTTACCTGTTCCATTCCGTTCATTAATTTATAGACTTCTATCATATCTCCCCTCAGCCGTCTCTTTTCCAGGTTAAAGAGCCCTAACCTTTTTAGTCTTTCTTCATAGGGGTATCCTTCCATCCCCTTTACCATTTTGGTGGCTCTTCTCTGAACCTTTTCTAATAGCACTATATCCTTTTAAAGATATGGCAACCAGAATTGCACACAATATTCAAGGTGCAGTTGCACCATGGAACGATACTAATAAGAGAAAATATCTGTTTTACTCAACGTGCAATCAAATTCTGGAATGTGTTACTGGAGGATGTAGTGTGGCTGGGTTTAAAATAGGTCTGGACAAGTTCCTGGAGGAAAGGTGCATAAAAAAAAGGATCTGGGAAATCCACTGCTTACCCCAGGACAAGCACTGTGGAACCTGTGTGCCTTTTTGTGAACCAGCCAGGTATTTGTGACCTGGACTGGTCACTGTTTGAAACAGGATACTGGGCTTGATGGACATGGTCTGACCCAGTAAGGTATTTCTTATGTTCTTGGAAGCCAGGAAGTAATGGGAGTAGAAGCCTTGTCTGGCCTGAGAGGGTGGGACAAGCTCAATGGCTAAATCGGCTAGGAGAGGAGCTCCCAGTGTGAGGATCTAGGGGATACTCCCCTGGGAAGAATGAGGGAGAAAGTTGGTCTAAATGCAACAGGCAGCTGTCCTGGACTATCTTTAGTGCCCAGGTGTCTGTGATTTGTGATACATAATTGTTTTGAAATCTCTTCTTATTCAGCTGGATTAAGCCTCACATGGATAACAACATCTCTTAGGCTCCCATTATCATAAGCATGCTATCCATGGATAGTACTATACTCCACTAGTTTCCTGTGCTACTGACATTAAGTCTGGACTTATTTATTTATTTTATTTTATTTATTTTCCTCCTTTCTTTTCTTCTTTGGGAACTGCAGTATATTGCAGTATTGTTTACTAAGATATAACAATTAGTCACATGAACTGATACAGGATTCAAAGATTTATTTGACTCTTATTTACATATTGTTGTTTATACATGTTTTATATATACTATAATTTATTTTATTTTACTATATTATTTTATATATTATGCCTTCATGTAATTTATTTTTAATGTTTTTAACATCTTTTGTTCTTAATAGATGTAATTTATTTATCCTCTCTTCATGATAAACTCGTCAATTCATTTATTTTCTTTCAAGTTTGTTATTACGCATGACTCATTCTTGAATTTAATTGATCTCTTCAGTCATCATATGCGTTCTCCACCTTATTTCATTTTACATTATTTTAGTTGTTTTTAATATGTTGTATATGGATGACATTTTCATGTTTGATATGATTTTTAATTGTTGTTGTTGTTGTTAAGTGCCGTCAAGTCAGTGTCAATTAATGGCGACCCTCTAGATCAGGGGTCTCAAACTCCAGTCCTGGAGGGCCGCAAACCAGTCAGGTTTTCAGGGTATCCCTAATGAATATGCATGAGATATATTTGCATGCACTGCCCCCATTGTATGCAAATATATCTCATGCATGTTCATTAGGGATACCCTGAAAACCTGATTGGTTTGTGGCCCTCCAGGACTGGAGTTTGAGACCCCTGCATAGTTGTCCTAAACTGTGTGCAGTCTTCAGTCAGCTATGTTTATGTTTTATCTATAACCCTATCCCTTGACGAAGGCTTTGTCAAAACATTGTCTAACATCGTCTAATAAATTTTGGATTTGACACCTCACACTAGATTTTTGTACGATAGAACTCTGGCCACCAGCATGGAGTTCTGGAAGCATCACCTGCCAAAGGAATCCAAAGTTCATGCCTCCCTAACTTGGGATACAAGGAGTAGGTCTTATTGCACTTGATTCTCTTCAGGGCAGACTCCACCACCAGACAGTGATGCAGAAGTTGAGGCTTTTCAAATCCTGGGGCCTTCTGGACCCAGTACATAGAGTCCAGCCTTCTGCTGACAGTGGGTATCATGAGAAGGTTTTCCTACATCCTCATCTGCAGCCTCTGCAAGATCCAGGGCACTGTGACCATCACATTAGTAGTCAAAGGGTACTGGAAGATCTCCAGTTCCTCTGTCCTGGGCTCATCCTCCATCTCCAGGGAGAAAGGAATGGCCTTGGCCATATCTCTTATGAAGTCCTGGAAGGACATGTCCTTGGGTAGGAGATTTCTGGTGTTCATGTGGAGGAAAGGGGTACGATGGAAGCTCAGGAGACTGGCTGACCGACAGGACCTCTGATTCCACATCAGTCACCTAGCCGTCCAAGTCTGAATCTGAAAGAAAGTTGAAGTATCGTTGGGACTCCTCCCGATGTTCCCTCTGACTGCACGGAGAGGGAGAGCATCGACAGGACCGCTGAGGCATCAAGTGCTTCCTAGGTTTCACTGGAACATCGGACCCCTACACACTCAAGTGGAAAATGGCCATTGGGGACTGGCATAAATTCCGGCTGATGCCCTGACACTGCCGCATTTTCAGGCAATGCATGGGTCTCAAGTATCAGCTGCACAGTGTGCGATGATGATGCTATGGGCACAGAGGTGCCAGCCTGCTGCTTCCCCAGCACCACTGACATAACAGCTTAAGCTACTGTCTCTGGCATCTCCCCGAATGCATCAAGGCCACAGATATTGGGAGATATTGGCACCTTGGCGAGTCATTACCGGCCATCGCTCTCAATGTCGTGTCAAGAAGGGCTCCGATGTCGATGCAATGGGGCTTAGCCTGGTGCTCGGACGGGTCCCCCTTCAACGTTGATGGAGTCAATGTCGCTTCCTTCCTCAGTTCCATATGAAGGTCGATTGACAACTACAGTTCAAGGCCACTACAGCCCCTCAGCTCCGAGTGAGCTCAAGCACCCCTCAATGTCGACACCTCAGCGGGTCCTAGTGGGGCCATTAGAACCGATGCCGGAGCCGAAGATGTTGAATCAGAGCACTGCCTGAAGAGGGACACACTGCTTTTCCTGACCCTTGTTGTCTGTAGCCACAGATTACAAGAAGAGGGCTGGTGATCAGGACTCAAACACTGAAGGCACCAACTGTGCTTGTCCGTGACCAAAATCATCCTGGCACATTTGGTGCACTTCTTGAAACCGCTGGCCAGCTTTTGGGACACGTCTAGAAAAACAGCTGTAGTAAGGTCAAATAGCTTGATGGTGCCAGCCGCAGGAAACAAAAAGAAGAATAAACAAAATAATTACCAAAAATGAAAGGAAGTATTGGAACTGGATGCAAAATCGATGACAGCACTGAAGCTACTGACGGTAGGGAAGAAAAACAAGCAAAAACAATCTCCAGAGGGTAAAATAGGGCCTGACATTCAAAGGCATTTACACGGTTTACAGACCTTTAAACCATCTAATGCCGCTTAGAGGAATCTTGAGCAGTACCAATATGGTTAGTGCCTCTGAATATCGCTGATTTACATCACCACATGCCCCGATACTAATTGCTTAGCATTGGGGGCGTTCCAGGGCAGGGCAGAAGCGGTGCCAGTTGCTAACTGGGCATCGGCGATATTGAACCACTGCCCAGTAAGCAACCTGGAGGCAAAGATGGGTGGACAAAAGCTGGCCTATCTTTACCCACAGAAGCTAACTGGGCAGTGGCTCAATATTGCTGCTGCCTGGTTAGTTTCTGCACCACTGGAGGCTGTGCAGTGACCCGGATATTCAATGCTGGGGCTGGATATGACCATAGCATTGAATATCCGGATTTAATATTCAGCGCCGGTGGCTAGCCACTGTAATTGCGGTAGCCGCCAGCACTGAATATCAGGCCTGTAGTATTATAACGGCAGGTAAAGACCAGTCTGCCCAGTAAGGTGGCTAGAGTGGTTGTACCTGCTGCTCCGTGCAGGTCACTTCCCTCTATGTCTATGTTTAGGGTTGTACCTGCCACTCCATGCAGGTCACCCCCTTCTATGCCTGTGTTTAGGGAATTCAGTAAGTGTGCCAAACAAGAGGAATTTGGCGCCCCCCCTCAAAGAAAAAACAAGGGGAACTTGGCGGCCCCCACAAAACCCCATCCATTGCAAGAAAAACAAGAAAAGATTGGCAGCCTAAACACCATAACTCTCACATCAACAAAAACAAGAGGGACCTTTGTAGATATTTGGGTCATGTAATGTCTTAGTAAATGGAACAGGTTTCAATTACCAAGACACGACATGACCTGGAAAACTGCAAAGATTATGATACTAGCTGTGGAGGCTAAAGAGACCAAAAAACAAGAGGGGCTTAATGCCCTCAACATACAGTTCTCACTCCCACAAAGCTACCCATATACCTTCCAATCTTCTTCCCTCCTGCACAATGCACCCAACAGCTTCCTCTTTTACCCCTTGAGTTTCCCCCTGCTCGTCTCCCATATCTTGCGGTTCCCTTATCTCCTTTTTCTCTTACCCCATCCCTTTCAACCCTCGGCTACCATCTCTTCCTCTCCTTTTGCCATACTTCCTTCTCTTCCTATCCTGACTAACCTCATACTCCCCTCCCTGTCCCCCAAACTTCCCTCACTCTGACCACTACGCCTCTTCCACCCTTTTCCTTTTCTCCTTTCATTTACTCAGCTCCCCTCTTTCCATCCTGCCCCCACCATCTCCTCTTTACCCCACATTCCTCCCATTACTGCTCTCATCACTCCAAGATGCAATCCTACCCAGCCCCCGCCCCTTCTCATTCCATTCTTGCTCCCTAAATTCCCCTTTCTCTGCCTCACACTCTCTCTATAAAAACAGCAAAATTCATCCTTCTTTTCTGAACACATTACTAAAATCCTTATCCACTCTCTAGTCACCTTCCATCTTGACTATTATAACCTGCTGCTCACGGGTCTCCTTCTGAATCATCTCTCTCCTCTTCAATCTGTTCAAAACTCAGCTGCATGGCTTATCGTCCACCAGTGTGGCTATGCTCATGTAACTCCTCTTCTCAAAGTCATTTCAGTGGCTCCCTATCTGTTTCCGCATTCAGTTCAAACTTCTCCTACTGACCTGTAAGTGCATTCATTCTACAGCGCCTCACTTTTCTGACCCTACACCTCTTCTCAGGAGCGCCACACCTTTGGCAGATCCCGCTATCCGTGCCCTTCTCTGCCACTGCCAACTCCAGACTTCGTTCATGCCACCTTGCTGCTCTGTATGCCTGGAACAAACTACCTGAGTCAGTATGTCAGGCTTTTCTCTAGCCTTATACAATTCCAGGCTAAAAACTCACCTCTTCGAGGCTGCTTCTGGATCCTGATGCCAATCACTCTCTGTTCACCACTTATGTGTATCCTACCATATTCTAGTCTCCAGTTTTGTGATGATGTTCATCTTGATTAGACTGTAAGCTCTGATGAGGAGGGACTGTCTCTTACATCTGTATGTACAGCACTGTGTATGCTTTGTAGCACTATACAAGTGATAAGCGGTAGTAGTACTAGGCCTAAAAAAGGTAATGGAAATAAGAACATAAGATATGCCATACTGGGTCAGACCAAGGTCCATCAAGCCCAGTATCCTGTTTCCAACATTGGCCAATCTAGGTCATACGTACCTAGCAGTTTCCCCAAAAAAGACAGGTTCCACAATGCTTGTATTGGGTCAAGCACTGATATCCTGGATCCCTTTTTAATGATTTATGGACCTTTCCTCCAGGAACTTGCCCAAACCTTTTTTAAACCCAGCTACACTGACAGCCTTTACTACAACCTCCGGTAACAAATTCCAGAGTTTGATTACACATTGAGTGAAAAAATATTTTCTTTTATTAGTCTTAAATAGTTTACCCTGTAGCTTCATTGCATGTCCCCTAGTCTTTCTATATTCTGATAACGTAAACAATCGATCTACGTTTACCCATTCCACTCCATTCATTAATTTATAGACCTCTATCATATCTCCCCTCAGCCGCCTCTTTTACAGGTTGAAGAGCCCTAACCTTTTTAGCCTTTCTTCGTCAGGGTATCCTTCCATCCCCTTTACCATTTTGGTGGCTCTTCTCTGAACCTTTTACGCTATATCCTTTTAAAGATACGGCGACCAGAATTGCACACAATATTCAAGGTGCGGTCTCACCATGGAACGATACAGAGGCATTATAATATCCTTTGTTTTATTTTCCATTCCTTTCCTTATGATACCTAGCATTCTATTTGCTCTCTTGGCTGCTGCTGCACACTGGGCCGAGGGTTTTAACATGTTATCCACGATGACGCTTAAATATTTTTCCCTGGGTGGTGGTTTCCAATGTGGAACCTTGCATCATGTAACCATAGTTTGGGTTGTTCTTTCCTAGGTGCGTAACTTTGCACTTGTCCACATTAAATTTCATCTGCCATTTTGATGCCCAGTCTTCCAATTTATCAAGATCCTCTTGCAATTTTCCACAATCCTCTTGGGTTTTAACAACTTTAAATAGTTTTGTCTCATCTGCAAATTTGATAACCTCACTTATTCCCTTTTCCAGGTCATTTATGAATATGTCAAAAAGCAGCGGACCCAGCACAGATCCCTGGGGTACACCACTATTCACCTTTCTCCATTGGGAAATTGGTCATTTAGCCCTACCCTCTGCTTTCTATCTTTTAACCAGTTCCTGATCCACAATAGTACACTGCCTCCTATCCCATGACTTTTTAGTTTTGCCAAAAGTCTCTGATGAGAGACCTTGTCAAAGGCTTTCTGAAAGTCCAGATACACTATATCAACCGACTCACCTTTGTCTAACTGTTTATTCACACTTTCAAAAAAACATAACAGATTAGTAAGACAAGATCTTCCTTGTCTAAAGCCATGTTGGCTGCCTCCCATTAGGTCATGACTATCTACATGCTGAGTAATTTTATTCTTTATGATGGTTTCTACCATTTTCCCCGGTATTGACGTCAGGCTCACTGGTCTGTAGTTTCCCGGATCACCCCTGGAACCCTTTTTAAAAATTGGTGTTACATTGGGGATCCTCCAATCTTCAGGTATTACAGATGATTTTAATGAAAGTTCACAGATTACTAATAGCAGGTCTGCAATCTCATATTTCAGTTCTTTCAACACCCTTGGTACTGGGTGCTGAAACCTTCTCCTCCTATGCTCGCTGATAAAGATTATGGCCTGACCTCTCTTTTTTCCTCCTTCAGTGGCCATTGGTCCAGCCAAGATGAGTGGCAGCAGCGCAGCGCAGCACAGGCACATTAATGCTTATAGGGATTCTGATAGGCAGAGATAGAACTGGCAGTACAGGAGGATCCAGGAGAGGAGCAGTAGAAAGCTCAAAGCTTTGGGCAGGATCAAAATTTGATGATGTTTTTGTTCAGGGCAGAACATGAATGAAGCACAAACACAGAGGGCTCCCAGCTTGGTTTCGTAATCGACAGTGTGGCATCGGCAGCACTGCAATACCATGAGGAAAGCATGGTAAGGAAAAGACATGAAATAGTCCCTTCTAGCTTATTCGTGATGTAATGTGATAGACTGTGAACAGGTACAGAAGCTGCAGCTGAGAGTTACATGTGAGCCAGCAGAAATCGTTTTGCATCTTTGCTCATACCAGCTCTCCTCAAACAAAATGGAGAACAAGGGAAACAAGAAGGGGAACAAGAAAACACGTTTACCAGTGGATCCCGCAAACTCATCCTAGGGGCTCTGTGGAAAACGAAGACAGGGAATATGGCGCCACAGTAGACAGGAAGACAGGCATGCAAGCACCTTCCAAAAGCTTCCATTAGAAGCGGGGGAGCGTTTTCGTGCAGGGCTCCATTGGTGACATCACCCATATGTGAAGACTTCATTCCTGCTTATCCATGGAAAAGGTCAAATATGGGTCCTGACAGGACAAGGCTTGCAGCTCCAAAATGCACTGAGCCAAATAAATCACCACCACGAAGATAAACTTCAGGGACAAATCCTTTAGTGTGACTTGTCACAGTGGCTCAAAGAGAGGGCCCATTAAGGACCCAAGAACTAGGCCAAGATCTCAGGGCAGAAAAATGGCTCAGGAGGAGGAACACAGATGTTTATGAACATAAGATAAGCCACACTGGGTCAGATCAAGGTCCATCATGCCTAGCATCCTATTTCCAACAGTAGCCAATCTAGGTCACAAGAACCTAGCAATTTCCTCAGAAGACACAGGTTCCACAATGCTTGTACTAGGACAAGAAGTGTATTTCTCGGGTCCCCTTTAATAATGGTTTATGGACCTATCCTCCAGGAACTTGTCCAAACCTTTTTTTTAAACCCAGCTACACTGACAGTTTTTACTACATCCTCCGGTAATGAATTCCAGAGTTTGATTACGCGTTAAGTGAAAAAATATTTTCTCTTATTAGTCTTATATGGGTTACACTGTAGCTTCATTGCATGTCCCCTAATCTTTCTACATTTTGATGGTGTAAAGAATCAATCTACAATTACCCGTTCCATTCCATTCATTAATTTATAGACCTCTATCATATCTCTCCTCAGCCAACTCTTTTCCAGATTGAAGAGCCCTAATCTTTTTAGCCTCTCCTCATAGGGCTATCCTTCCATCCCCTTTACAAATTTGGTGGCTCTTCTCTACACCTTTTCTAATTCTGCTATATCCTTTTTAAGATATGGCGACCAGAACTGCACAGAGTATTCAAAGTGCGGTCGCACCATGGAAGAATACAGAGGCATTATAATATCCTTTGTTTTATTCTCCGTTCCTTTCCTTATGATTCTTAGCATTCTATATGCTTTCTTGGCCGCCACTGCACACTGTGCAGAGGGTTTCAATGGGTTATCCATGATGATGCCTAATGTGGAACCTTGCAACCTGTAACCATAGTTTGGGTTGTTTTTTCCATGTTAAATTTCATCTGCCATCTGAACATTCAGTCTTCCAATTTATTAAGGTCCTCTTGCAATTTTTCACAATCCTCCTGGGTTTTAACAACTTTGAATAATTTTGTGTCATCTGCAAATTTGATTACCTCACTCATTATTCCCATTTCCAGGTCATTTATGAATATGTTAAAAAGCAGAGGACCCAGCACAGATCCCTGGGGTACTTCACTATTCACCTTTCTCCACTGAGAAAACTGGCCATTTAGCCCTACCCTTTGCTTTCTATCTTTTAACCAGTTCCTAATCCACAACAGTACAATGCCTCCTATCCCATGACTTTTTAATTTCCCCAAGAGTCTCTCATGAGGGACCTTGTCAAAGGCTTTTTGAAAATCCAGATGCACAACATCAACCAAAAACACCTTTGTCTACCTGTTTATTTATACCTTCAAAAAAATATAACAGATTAGTAAGACAAGACCTTCCCTGGCTAAAGCCATGTTGGCTGTCTCCCATTAAACCACGATTATCTACATGTTCAGAAATTTTGTTCTTAATAATGGTTTCTGCCATTTTTCCCAGTACTGATGTCAGCCTCACCGGTCCGTAGTTCCCAGATCACCCTTTGAACCCTTTTTAAAAATTGGCATTACCATTGGCCATCCTCCAATCTTCAGGTATCACTGATAATTTTAATGATAGTTCACAGCCTACTAAAGGTAGGTCTGCAATCTCATATGTCAGTTCTTTCAACACCCTAGGATGTATAACCATCTGGCCCAGATCATTTACTACTCTTCAGTTTATCAAATAGTTGTAATACATCTTCCTGGTTTATCGATATTTCTTTCAATTCTTCTGCTGCATCAGCTTTAAATACCATTTCAGGCATGGACAACTTCCCTACATCTTCTTCAGTAAAGCGTAGTTACTCACCTGTAACAGGTGATCTCCGGGAACAGCAGGAATTTAGTCCTCACATATGGGTATCGTCGGTACTGACGGAGCCTGCGCGGAAACGCTCCCCAGCGTCCAATAGGAACGCTTTTGGGAGCATCCCTCAGCACATGCGCGCTGCCTTCCCGCCTTTCCAACTGTCCCTCTTCAGTTAAGTTTGTAGCTGAGTGAAAGGATAGAGGGAGAGAGGAAAGAGAGAGAGAGAGAGAGAGAGAGAGAGAGAACTCCTAGGAGAGGTGGGTGGGTTGTGAGGACTAAATTCCTGATGTTCCCGGAGATCACCTGTTACAGGTGAGTAACTACACTATCTCCAGGAACAAGCAGGAATGTAGTCCTCACATATGGGGACTCCCTAGCTGAAGATGCCAGGGAGATAGCCCCAGGAAGGTGCCACCGTCGAAGGTGAGAATCTTCCTCCCATGGATCTCTGGCTTCCCACCAGGGTTTGTGGATAGGAGCTGGTTTAAGTTTGAAAGAGATTTTGAAGAACAGCTTGGCCAAAGAAGGCATCCGATGGGAGGCTTTATCTAGGCAGCAGTGGGCTGTGAAAGTGTGTACCAAAGCCTAGGTGGCTGCTCGACAAATGTCATCGATAGATACAGAGTGGAGATTAGCCATAGAAGCTGCCATGGCTCTCACATTATGAGCTGTGACATGGTCTTGAAGAGGAAGACCCTTACTCTCATAAGCAAAGGATATGCATTGGGCAATCCATTTAGATAAAGTTCTTTTGGAGACTGGAAGTCCCAAATGACTAGGGTCAAAAGCTACAAAAAGTTGCAAGGACTTTCTATGTTGCTGTGTTCTTTGTATGTAAAAGGCTAAGGCCCTTTTACAATCCAAAGTATGAAGGTTTCTTTCTGCATTAGAGGCGTGAGGCCTCGGAAAAAATACAGGAAGATAAATTGATTGGTTTAAATGAAAAGGCGAAACCACCTTTGGCATAAAGTGTGGGTGAGTTCGAAGAAAAACCTTATCATGATGAAATCTAGTATAAGGAGGATCAGCCACTAAAGCTTGCAATTCACTAATGCGACGGGCAGAGGTGATTGCAATTAGGAAGATGACCTTCCAAGTCGAAAACTTAAGGGCTGTAGTGGTCAAAGGTTCAAAAGGTGGCTTCATGAGCTGCCCGAGAACTAGATTTAGATCCCATGCTACCGGTGGTGGCTTGATGGGAGGTTTAGTTAATAAAAGGCATCTCATAAATCTTGACAGGAGTGGATGAGAGGAAATTGGTTGTCCATTTAGAGGCTTATAAGAAGCTTCAATTGCACTAAGATGGACCCTTACCGAATTGGTATTTAACCCAGATTTCGATAAGTGAAGGAGATACTCTAGTATCGATTCTAGGGGTATGACCTAGGGGTTTAATCCCCTCTTGCAGCACCATATAGTAAAACGTTTCCACTTGAAGGCATAAGATCTTCTTGTGGAAAGTTTCCTAGAAGCTTGAAGGATATCTTTTACCTGCTGGGACAGGTTGAAATCCTGGAGATTTAAGCCTTCAGCAACCAGGCCGTGAGGTGCAGGGACTGGGGATTCGGATGCCATAGCATCCCGTTCTCCTGGGAAAGGAGATCTGGAGCATGCCCTAACTCCAGAGGTGCCGCTTGAGAGAGATGCATAAGTAGGGAATACCACGTTTGGCATGGCTATTGTAGTGCTACGAGAATCATGCGACCCCTGTCCCTCTGAAGCTTGAAGAGTGTTTTGGGGATGAGGGGAATGGGTGGGAAGGCATAAAGGAAGTCCTCACCCCAGTGAAGGAGGAAGGCATCCCTTGCCTGACAGTTGTCCGCCAGAATCCTGGAACAGAACCGGGGAAGTTTGGCATTCAGTGGACTTGCAAAGAGGTCTATGTCTGGAGTGCCCCAGAGATGAAATATCTTTGCCACCTGGTCTAGGTGGAGTGACCACTCGTGAGGTAGCAGTACTCGACTGAGTTTGTCTGCCCGAAGGTTTTGAATGCCTGGAAGATATACCACTAGAAGGTGAATTTGATGCTCTCTGGCGAGGGCCCATAGTCGTAAAGCTTCGTTGCATAACAACAAAGAGCCTGTCCCGCCCTGCTTGTTCACACAGAATATGGCTACCTGATTGTCCGCCTGGACTAGAACTGTCTTGTAGCTCAGCTGGGCGTGGAACACTCGAAGAGCTAAATAAATTGCTCTTAATTCCAGGTGGTTTATGTGTAAACCAACCTCCTGTGGAGTCCAGGTGCCCTGAGTAGAGAGATGATTCAGGTGTGCTCCCCAACCCACCTGTGATGCATCTGTTAGGGTGCCCTGAAAGAGGGGTTGATGGAAAGGAGACCCCACTGTCAGATTTTCTAGTGATTGCCACCATTGGAGGGACAAAATTAGTCGTTGAGAGATTATTTTGTCCGACAAATGACCCGTGGCCTGTGTCCACTGTGTGGAGAGGGTCCACTGAGCTGCTCGCATGTGGAGGCGAGCATATGGGACTACATGAACTGTGGATGCCATGTGTCCCAGTAACTGCAGTAATTCCCGAGCAGTGAGGGAGGATTTGCCTGCTGCTTGGGAAGCTAGCTGCATAATGCGAAGACACCGGGCTTGTGGAAGGAAACAACTTGCCTGTCTGGTATCCAGACAGGCTCCTATGAATTCTAGGCATTGGGAAGGAACTAGATGAGACTTTGGGAAGTTTATTTCCAATCCCAAGTATTGGAGGATTCGCATTGTACGGGACAGTGCAGTGCTGGCCTCTGCAACTGTGGGGCTCGAATGTACCAGTCGTCTAAGTAAGGGAAGACAAAAATCCCCAGGGTTCGTAGAAATGCTGCTACTACTGCCATGCATTTCGTGAACACCCTTGGTGCTGCAGCCAGACCAAAAGGAAGAACCCTGTACTGGAAATGTCTTCCCTTGAAAAGAAAACATAAAAATTTCCTGTGATCTGGATGGATGAGAATGTGAGTGTATGCATCCTATAAGTCTAGAGAGCAAAGCCAGTCCTGGCTTTGAAGGTATGGCAGAAGAGTTCCTAGAGAAATCATTTTGAATTTCTCTCGAAACAGATATTTGTTCAATTCTCTGAGGTCTAGAATGGGTCTGTGTCCCCTTGTTTTCTTTGGAATAAGAAAATAGGGGGAGTAGAACCCTGTCCCCTGTTGAAAAATGGGTACTTCCTCTATTGCCCCTTGAGCAAGAAGTGTGGAGACCTCGTGATCTAGCAGATTGTCTGCAGAGGTTTGTGAATTGAATTGCTTTAGAATTGTAGGAGGGGGTATACTGTGAAAATGAAGCTTGTACCCCTCTCCTACAATGGACAAAGTCCAATCTTCTGCTGTTATCTGATGCCATCTGTTGACAAAGTGGCATAACCTGCCTGGAATATTGGGGGGTTGGGGACCCCACTCAGAGGCAGGAAGGAAAAGCTCTCTTGCAAGGAGTCAAAGCCCTTGAGGGGGCTGAACCTGGACAGCTGGTTGGGCTCTCGGGCCTTTTGGTTTCTTTTGCTGTCTGGTTTGTCCCTTTTGGGCAACCTGACCTGGAGTCTGGCTCTGCTGGGTATAGGAAGGATAAAACTTCCTCTTTTTGCTAAAAGAGGGTTTTTTTACAAGGTTTCCTTTTGGCTGGAGTGGCTGTAGAATTTGACAATCTAAGGTAGAATTGTCAGCATCTATGTCGTTAGCCTTTTCCTGCTAGTTCTTGCCGAAGAAATTCTCCCCCGTGCAAGGAATGTTGCCTAACTTGTCCTGTATCCAAGTCTGATGCCTGTAGCCAGGCAATGTGTCATGCACCAATGGCAATAGCAGAGGTTCTGCTGATGCATTTGAAGCAGTTAAAGGCTGCACGATTGACAAACTTGGAGACATCTTGAGCATGCTTAACTAGAGCAAGAAAATCTTGTCTCTTATCATCTGGGAGAAATGGGCTCATAATTTCCAAGTCTCCTGTGACTTCCTTAAGGAACATTCCCATATATAGAATATATGACATGATCCTAGCTGAAAGCATGGAAGCTTGAAAGGTTCTGCGTCCGAAAGCATCCAGAGTCCTGCATTCACGACCTGGAGGATTGGATGCATGTCTTTTTGCACTTTTCATCCTACGCATAGCTGACTCCACTACCATTGAATGGTGTGGCAGCTGAGTTTTCTGAAATCCAGGACATGGTGGAACTCGATACATAGTATCAAGTCTCCTAGAGTGAGGAGAAGTAGTCAGAGGTGTCTCCCACATTCTGAGCATCAAGCTATGCAGAATTTCATGGATAGGCAGAGTAGCTGCCTCCTTAGGAGCTTTAGGATACTGGAGGATTTCCAATTCCTTTGCTCTGGGTTCCTCTTCAGGAGCTACTGTGATTGAAAGACCTTTGGCCATATCATGGATGAAATCCTGAAATGACATGTCCTCTGGAGGTGACATTCTGCGTTGGGGAGAAGAGGGATCTTCTAGGAGAAACCCTCTGGTGCCAGCAGAATTGTCAGAGTCTTCGGAATCGGAGGAATCGAAGTATTCCTGACCCCGATGCTCTTGCAAAGCACGATCCCGGCACCGATCGAAGTCGATACCAAGGTGACCCGGTACCGCTTTATCCACTCCAGCCAGAGGTGGAATGGGAAGAGTTCCCATCGGGGCCGGTACCGTCGGTACTGGCATCGTCGGTGTCAGTACCGGTGTCGATGTCGGCACCGGTGCTCTTGGGACCACCGGTACCGCAGCTGAGAGAAGAGCTGCGATACTGCGTTCGATAGTAAGAAACCTCTGGTCTATCGACGCTGCCGATACCAGGGTGTCGGTACCGGTAAGAATGGCTGGAACCCCTGAGCATGGCACAGGTAGTTCTTGCGAGGTTGAGGCCTCAGAACATCCTGAAGCCCCATCGATGCTTTGGAAGCCGAAGCCTCCCGCCAGGGCTGTTTTGCCGGTGTGGTTCCCTCAAGGGCAATGCCAATGGCCTCTCGATGCTTAGCAGGAGAGCTACCCTTTGAGGACCGGCTTTTGTGTTTAGTTACCTGAGATCCATGGGAGGAAGAAGAGGCCCTTGACAATGTCGATGCAATGGATCTGACGTATGAAGAAAAGAGGGTACCGAGCTTTGCGGCCTGGTTCTGTCTTCCTCTTTTGGTCATCCCCATGCAGGAGAGACATTCAGTTGGAGAATGATAAGGTCCTAAACATTTTAGACACCAATCATGGGTGTCAGTGACGGAAATGGTACCGCCACACTAAGTACATTTTTTAAAACCACTAATTGGCTTTTCCATGATTTAGGAAAAATGGGGCCTAATGCGAAAAATGGTGCCTAGCACCAAAAAGAAAAGTTTCTGAAAAGAAACAGTCTAAGTCTAAGGGTTTTGTTTTTTTTATGAAAAGAACCGGCGGTACCGGTAGGCGTTGTGCTGTAGGCAAACGCGACCACAAGAAAGAATTTTAAAGACGGAATTTTCTGCGGTGACAGGGAATAGGTCCTGCTGACTCCACGGAAAACGAAGAACTGAAGAGGGACAGTTAGAAAGGCAGGAAGGCAGCACGCATGTGCTGAGGGATGCTCCCAAAAGCGTTCCTATTGGACGCTGTGGAGCATTTCCGCGCAGGCTCCGTCGGTATCGACGATACCCATATGTGAGGACTACATTCCTGCTTGTTCCTGGAGATAGACCAAAGCAAATAATTCATTCAGTCTCTCCACTATGGCCTTGTCCGTCCCCCCCCCCCTTAGTGCCCCTTTTTTACCCCTCGGTCATCCAATGGTCTAATTGACTCTCACAGGTTTTTTGTTACGAATGTACCTGAAAACATTTTTTATTCTGCGTTTTTGCTTCCACAGCAAGCTTTTTTTCAAATTCTCTCTTTGCCTGCCTTATCAGTGCCTTGCATCTAACTTGCCAGTGTTTCCAGTTTTTGTCATTTGGCTCCTTTTTTCCATGTCCTGAAAGAAGATTTTTTGGCTACAACAGCCTCTCTGACCTCACCTTTAAACCATGCTGGCAGTTTTTTGGACTTCCTTCCACTTTTCTTAAAGCGTGGAATACAGCTCGTCTGGGCTTCCAAGATAGTATTTTTAAACAACACCCATGCTTGATGTAAATCTTTAACCTTTGCAGCTACTCATTTTAGTTTTTTCTTAACTGTTTTCCTCATTTTATCATAGTCTCCCTTTTGAAAGTTAAATGTAGTACTGTTGATTTCCTTGCCATCCTTCCTCCATTTATTATATCAAGTGCAATCATGCTATGATCACCACTGCCAAGTGGCCCCAACACCCTTATCTCTTGCACCAGATCTTGGGTTCCACTAAGGACTAGTCTCAAAATGGCTTTCCTTCTTATTGGTTCATGAATCAGCTGCTCCAAGAAGCAGTCATTTATTTCATCTAGAAACTTTATCTCCCTAGCATGTCCTACCATGACACTGACCCAGTCGATACCGGGGTAATTCAAATTACCCATTATTATTACTGTGCTGTAAATATTATCATCTTCCTTGATTTCTTTGAGCATTTCATCATCCATTTGTTCATTCAGGCCAGGCGGTTGAAAATATACCCCCCCTGTTGCCAACGCCTTCCCCTTTTTACATGGAATTGAAATTCAATCCATAGAGATTCTACAGTGTATTTTGTTTCCTGCAAAACTTTAATCCTGTGTGACTCAATGCTCTCTCGAACATACAGCGCAACCACTCCACCAATTTGATCTACTCTATCATTGCGATATAATTTGTACCCAGGTATCACAGTGTCCCACTGGTTGTCCTCCTTTCACCATGTCTCTGAGATACCAATCATATCTAACTTCTCATTTAGTGCTATATATATTTGAACTCTCCCATCTTATTTTTTTAAGACTTCTAGCGTTTGCATACAAGCATTTTAGAGGCTACATTTTATTCATATTAATCTGGTTACCAGTAGGCAGGGGTAATTTAGTCCCCCAGAGAAAGCAAAATATTTCAGGGGTGTGAAGCCAAGGGGCACCAACAATTCAGCCTCTAGAAACAGGCCAATGAGGCAACTTGAACTCTCAGGGAACTCAATGTGAGGCCTTTTTCCAAACCTTCATGAAGGAAAGCCAAGAGGCAAGGCATGTCAGCCTGCCAAGGAGAAACCTCCCAAGTCTTAACACCACACTTCAAACAGGCACCAAACCTGGACAAACACCTAAGAAGGTGATCTTTGCAGTGCCTTCAGCAGAGTAGATATTACCACGGAAGAGTACCCCTTCTGCTTCAGTGATGCCTTTCAAGGGCTAAGCCATAACAGAGAATGGGACCCTGGTGAAGAAGACCCTGCCCTTGCCAGAAGGGAAGCAGCTCCCCTACCAGAAGCTGGAACGGAATGCTTTTCTCCAGCTGATAAAGGAATCTACCTTGACATTTGCTTGTGTAACTATCAAATCCAGGGACAGCCTACCTAACAGTCCATGATCTGCTGAAAAGCCTCCATGCCTAATTCCCACAGCCCAGGGTTGAGTTTGTAAAGACTAAGTTAGTCCACCATTGACATTCTTGACTCCTGCAATATGCTACGCAGAGATCACCTCTAAAATGATTTGGAGCCTGCGTCAGAAGACTTATGAGAAGAGACTTGAAGACCTAAATATGCACATTCTGGAGGAGAGGAGGGACAGGGGAGATATGATTTAAGTATTTAAACCGCTATGTTATAACTTGAATGGCAGTATATCAAAACTAACAAACATAAACATAAACAAACAAACCTCTTCCAAAGACGGGGAAACTGTAAAACTAGAGGGCATAACATGAAGCTGCAAGGGGGTAAACTGAAAGGCAATGCCAGGAAATACGTTTTCACTGAAAGGGTGGTGGATACTTGGAATGCCCTCCCAATGGAAGTTGTGGGGGCAAATATAGTGACAGAATTCAAAATGGCATGGGACAGACACAGTGGATCCCTTTACAACAACAGGATAAAATCAAAATAAACTTAACTAATTTCTCAACATACAGGGGTATCCTACACGGAGCGGTGGGTTCACCCCTAAAACAAAGACATGGGGAGGGGTGGCCTGCACGGAGCGGCAGATGCACCTACTCTTGCCATCTTACTGGGCAGACTAGATGGACCATACTGGTCTTTATCTGCCGTCATTTACTATGATACAATGTTACTGCCATCATATACTATGTAGATGATGCTCCTCCCAGGGGAACAGCAATTGCATTTCACGAGCCACCATCTCGCTCTTGGTACCCTCTTGACGACTGATGAACGCTACAGCTGTTAAGCTGTTCATAAACATCTGGACCACCTGTCACTGGACCAGAGAATGGAAGTGAAGCAAGGCTAGCCAGAAGGCTAGTGTCTTCAGCCTATTGATCAGTCAGGCTACCTTACCTGGAGACCACTGCCAATAAGCTGTCGGGCCCAAGCAGTGGGCTCCCCAATCCAAGAGACTGGCATCAGATGTCAGGACAACTCACAGAGGGTTATCAAATTAGAAGGCCACCACAGACTCTACGGCATGGATGAGAGCAGGAGAAGCAGGACCCTGAAGCCTTGAGACAGTAGTGTCCTCTGAAGTGGACACATGTGCTCATGCCAAAGGGATAAGATCCAGTGTGGCCACCATCGACCTCAGGAGCTGCAGATGTCCCACACATCCTGGGGGACACCTGGGCTCAGAAAGCGATGTTAGAACGAGATCTTGTCCCACCTTTTGTTAGTCAGGAATACCTTGCCCAATTGTGTGTTAAACTGCACCCCAAGATACCCCAGGGACTGCAACAGCACTAAATGAGCCATACACTCAGCCCAAGCCCTCCAGGAGCTATACCACACGGGCCAACAATCGTGCTTCAACTTGGATCGGATGAGAAAATCATTGAGATACAGGTAGACCTGGATCCCCTCTCGATATAGGGCTGTTGCTGTTGTCACCACCAGAACCTTGGAAAAGGTTCTGGGACTGTTGCTACACCAAAAGGCAAGGCTGGAAATTGTAAATGATTGCACAGAATGGCAAACCACAGAAACCTCGGCATATCTTCCTGGAAAGGAATAGGTAAATATGCTTCGGACAGATCCAAGGATGACAGAAACTCCCCCCCCCCTTTCTATTAAACTTTGATGACAGACCATAGGGTCTCCATATGGAAGTAAGAAATCCGCAAGCAAGAATTGACCGCCTTGAAGTCAAGAATTGGCCAGAAGGAGACACCCTTCTTGGGAACTACAAAATAGATAAAATAGCCTCTCTGACCCAGTTTGTGAGGAGGTACAGGCACAATGGCCTGAAACTAGAGCAGCCTTTACTGAGTGGCCTCAATGGCTGCTCTCTTAAGCAGCAAGCTGCAGGAGAGACCTCAAATGTATCTGAGATAGGCTCTGTTCACTCTAGAATGCAACCGTGTCAAATAATGTTCAAACCATTGATCCAATATAATGTGGGCTAACTACTGATAAAAAAGACATCCAAGGAATCTGCCCACCTGGGTACCTCAGAATGGACCAGCTGCCCATCACTGGCCAGTGCAAGAGGCACTGGCTCCAGAGAATGAGAGGTCTTTGGACCTCTGCACTCCCCCCCCCAAAGGCCTAGGATTTGCCACGAGACTTCCCCAGGGATGTAAACTGCTTACCTGACATACATTCTTGAGTCCTGAAGTCAGGATCAACAACTGCCAAGAGGAGACCTTTGGCTTGCTCTTAGGCAGTCACTGAGGCTCAGTCATCCCTAAACCCTTAACCAACTTCTCCAAGTCCTCCTCAAAGAGGAGCCTGCTGTTAAAGGGCAGTTTGGTAAGGCAGGCCTCAGAGCTGTATCTGCCGACAAGTGCCTCAGGCAGCCAGCATGCACCTGGCTGCTATAGTTGCTGCAACTACCTGCATCACCAGCCAAATAAAATCATAACACTGAGTTGGTCAGAAATGCAGCTGAGAATTCCAGACAAACAGACAGTCCTCCGGTAACTGCTGAACCCAATGAAGGAGCACACTGCCCACCAAGCTGCCACAGATGGAGACTGAAAAGATCGTCTTCAACAAATGTCTCCATCTTGCAATCCTGATGATCCCAGAGGGCGGCTCCGCCCTCCACCAGGATAGTGGTGCACTGAGTGACTGCAATAACCAAGGTGTCTACATTCAGAACACATAACCAGCTATCCATGTTGGCTTGGGGAAGGGCATACAGCTTGCCAATAACCTTACTCCTCCACAGAAACCCATCAGAGGCCTCTCATTATGCCAAAATCATGTGCCGGACTGTCTGTGGAAGGGGAAAAGCGACAATCAGGCTCCATAAGAACATAAAAAATGTCATAATGGGTCAGACCAAGGTCCATCAAGCCCAGTATCCCGTTTCCAACAGTGGCCAATACAGGTCACAAGTACCTGACAGGTTCCCAAAAAGGCACACAGGTTCCACATTGCTTGTCCCAGGGTAAGCATTGGATTTCCTGGGTCCTCTTTAATAATGGTTTATGGACCATTATTAACTTATCCAAACCTTTTTTAAACCCAGCTACACTAGCTTTTACTACATCTTTCGGTAACAAATTCCAGAGTTTGATTACGCGTTGAGTAAAAACATATTTTCTCCTATTAGTTTTAAATTGATTACATGATAGCTTCATTGTGTGTCCTCTAGTCTTTCTACTTTTTGATGGCGTAAACAACCGATCTAAGTTTACCCGTTCCACTCCATGCATTAATTTATAGATCTCTATCATATCCCCACCTCAGCAGTCTCTTTTCCATGTTGAAGAGCCTCAACCTTTTAATCCTCTCTACACAGAGGTATCCTTCAATCCCCTTACCATTTTTGTTGCTCTTCTCTGTACCTTTTCTAATTCTGCTATATCCTTTTTAAAATATGGCAACCAGACTTTCACAAAATATTCAAGGTGAGGTCGCACCATAACCCCTCCAAGAAGGAATCCATGTCGAACTTCTCTTCCACTGTCATGTCAACAGTGCAGAGAGATAAGGGAGCAACAGATTAAAAGTAGGACTCTATTATCATTTCTCATGTATATATGTATACATCCTCTATATTTTAAATATCCCTCATTTATATATATTTACCTTCCAAAATAATAAAATGTACAAAGTGCAATAAAGAATAAATATATGGACTTATACTCATATGCAGAAAGAGGTGTAATGATATATAAAAGTGTTTTTATTATTTTGGAAGGTAAATATATATAAATGAGGGATATTTTCAATATAGAGGATGCATACATGAGAAATGATAATACAGTCCTACTTTTAATCTGTGGTTGCAATTTCTTTTGGCGCTCTTTCTTTGAATGCATAGATAAGTTGAGAAATAAGGGATGTCACCTCATTGCGCCCAAGCCAACGCAGGACCCACAAGTCATCCTCCTCTGTGAGTGAAATCTTGCCTGCTTTCATACTCTTGCTACCATCAAGACTTCTGGAGTTCTCCTACTCCCTCCCCACTATCCAGGGAAGGGAAAACTTGCAAACCCAAAGCCCATCACGCTTCCTCTTTACGTAAGAGGCAATGGTGCTTCTGCAGCACAGCACCCAAGGGGACTAACTTTAGACCAGTTCCAGAAGGACCCTAGGAGGAAGGCCCACAGGGACTGGGCTGAACCAGACCCCCAATATCATCAAACAGAAGGCTTGATACAGGAACAATGTCAAGAGAAACATCCCCCTTCCCTGACAGTGCCACAAGAGACTGGGACTGTGGAGCACCCCCAAAGTCCCCTCCTTTTGTTATCAATATTGGAGGACCCAATATGCTCCCTCTAAGGGAGTCTGCAGATCCAACTGAGGGCTGCCTGAGATTGTGGGGATCCTCCCAAGAGGCCAGCATTTCCTGCCCTGCCAATCGTTTCAGTGATGACCGGCCATTACTGCCATGCCTCCTACTAATTATTTGCCCAGATGCACCGCACATAAGGCACACAAACCATCCACAATCATGCCAGTCCGCTGTGCACCACAAGTAAGGCAGCAGTGGCTAAGGCCCTCCATGCTACTTGCACCATCACCCTTAATTTGAAAGGGTCTGCTCCTGAAGCAATCAAAGGCAGTCAGATTACAGCACACCCACTGTGGAGGAGAAACAACAAAAGGTAGCTGACTCAGAGGAACTCAAGCAACCAATCTGCTTGCCCAGGCCCAATCTCGCACCCCCCCCCCTAACAGAACTGTCATTGAACCTAGTACACCAAGGCCCCTCTCTCCTTCCCTGGGACCAGTAATAGCTGAGTACAGCCCCAGTCCCAAAGGAATACCCACTGTGCCTTCTATCTTTTTTTTTTGCAAATTTGGTGGGGGGGGGGGGGGCAAAGGAGGAGAGACGCAAGAGAAGGTGGTCGGAGGACCGGTGGGGGGGGCAGCAGAAAGAGAAGCTTGAGTCTCTAGCCCCCTGAAGTACAACTCACCTACCCCCCCCCTAGGTATCAACTGGCCAAGCTGGAGCTGATGAGGAACCTGGATTCCACAGGTACACTCACTCGGTGGGGCTGTCACAGCTGCATCCTGGGAGCCACCGCCAAAAGATGTTCAACCAGGAAAGGTGCCCGTCAGGACAGCGTTCTAGGAGCTCCAAAACAGAAAGACAGCTCAAATGGGGAAAATGGCAGCCCTTCGACTGTGAGTCCAGGAGCTTCCAAAACAAACACACAGCTGCACCAGACCAGCAACCACCATCTGCTGGAGAAAGAAATACTGAAGGGTACCCCTTAGCTACATCAATCCTTATACCAGTGGTGATGTCACTGAAAACCTCTAGTTTTTCACCGTCTCCATCATCTGCTGGTGGTGGTGGTGGGTGAGGGGGGGGGGGCAGGACCATAATCCACTTGTTTGGACTAATCTAGCAAGATGTACTGGAAAGTTTTTTTATTATGAGTTTTTGCTTCCACAGCAAGCTTTTCAAATTTTCTTTTTGCCTGCCCTATCAATGCTTTGCTTCTAAAATGCCAATGCTTATGTTGTTTCCTGTTTTCTTCATCTGGTTCCTTTTTCTATTTTTTGAAAGATGCTCTTTTTCAGCTATAACCACATCTCTCACCTAACCCTTAAACCATGATGGCACTGTTTGGCCTTCCTCCCACCTTTTTTAAAACATGGAATATATCTGGTCTGGGCTGACTTCCATGCTGGTACTTTTAAACAATGTCCAGGCCCGATGTAAATTCTTAACCTTTGCAACAGCTCCTTTTAGGTTTTCATTAACCATTTTCCTCTTTTTTTTTTCATAGCCTTCCTTTTGAAAGTTAAATGCTAGTGCAGTAGATTTCCCTGCTGTCTTCCCTCAATTTATTCAATCCAATTCGATCATGATATATCCACTATTACCAAGTCGTTCCAACACCATCACCTCTTGCACTAAATCCTGTGATTCCATTAAAGACTATGTCAAAAACATATCCCCTTCTTATCAGCTCCTGAACCAGCTGCTCCATGAAAAAAAACAGTCGTTCATTTCATCTAATAACTTTATCTGCCTAACATGTCCTGATGGGACAATGACCCAGTCGATACTGAGGCAAATTGAAATCATCTATTATTAACGTGTTGCCTATTTTGTTAGCTTCCCTAATTTCTGTTAGCATTTCATCTGTTCTTTCTGGCCAGGCGGACAGTAGTACACCGCCCCTCCCAGTGCTATTCCCTTCCCCTTCTCACATGGAATTTCTATTCATAAAGATTCTACAGTGCATTTTGTTTCCTGCAAAACCTTTAGCCTTCTGACTCAATGCCCTCTAACATATTGTGCCACCCCTCCACCAATTTGATTTACCCTATCATTGCAATATGATTTGTACCCTTGCATCACAGTGTCCCATTGTTTATCCTCCTTCTACCAGGTTTCTGAGTTGCCAAGTATATCTACCTCTTCATTCAATGCTACATATTCTAATTTTCCCATCTTATGTTTTAGATTTATAGCATTTCCATACAGGTATTTAAAAGTATATTTTTAAGGTGTGTTTTGCATCAGGTAAAAATTGTCTACTGATGAGAGTCAATCAATATCTCTGTCTGTTCCTATATGTAGCTTTATTTGTGCATGTGTAAATACAGCTATATACCTATGAAGACAGAAAGCAACAGGCCACAGATCCCACCCCTGTACACACACGCCCAAAGTCAACTCAACCACCACATCCATGACACTCCCAGCCAACCTCACCCTCCCACACACACACAGCATACCCCCTCACCCCACACACACATACGGCATGCACTTACCCCACACCCGCAGCACACACACACAACTCTGTCTCGATCTCTGCACATTGATGTTAGTGGGCCTTAAGTGAGTGTGATGAGACACCAAATATTTCTGATGCCACAGTGAAGCTTCCTCCGCTGATGCACTGGAGTATGGCAACAATGCAGCAAACACAATATCTGAGGCCTTTCGAGATGTCAGTATTGATGTCTTTCCTGTGGGCAATGCATGAGTCTTGAGAACCAGCTGAATCTTTCAGTGCACTGACACAAAGCATTACAAAGTTGCAGTGTTGGGTTAAGCAAAGAACCACTGCATCTACGCATCTAATCTCTTCATGAGCTGCTCCTCGAAGGCTACTATCGACAAAGGCGTAAGGATCACAGCAGGCATGGCCATGTCTTCCTGAGAAACTGGGAGAGTATTAGAGATGTGATCTCAGGTCCTTAGAGGTTTCTGCATCCTCTCCTGTATGGAGAAGGATGAGAAGTTCTCATGGTGAGGGTGCTTCGAGGACGCTGGCTCTTTCAGTGCCTCAATGATCTTGACATTGCACTCCGATGTGGTGCAATGTAGGTGCACCCTGACCTCTGCACTGCAAGCACTTGACATTGATGAAGGAGGAGGAGGAATCCTTCTTCTTCCAGCAGAATCCCAAGGATGTCAAATCCTGATGGTCTCTATCGATATTTGATGTGAGGTTGATCAATGCACTTCCAAAGATGATGCATCCCCTCATCCGATGAAGCTCCTGGACTCTGGAGACAGATGTTTCTGATGCCAATTGACCAGACTTATTGATGCCAAAAATGTGTTCATGCTGCTTCTCGCGACCCTTGATCCCCCTCTTTGACATCTGTGAACACAAATTACATTGAGAGGATTCATGGTCAGGCCTCAGATACTGCAAACACCAGTAGCAAGTATCCATTATGGTATGGTCTTGCCACACTGGGTTCACCTCTTAAACTTGCTGGGCAGTTTTTCTCTCTAAATCAAATGACTATTTTGAAAAGGAATCCGGCCCAAGGCTTATTTTCAAGGCCTGGATCAGGCAAATGCAAAAAGAAAGAAAATTTAGAAAATCGGCCATAAACCTACCGAAAACACTACTGGGAATCAAGACTCGCATGACAGCAATAAAGATAAACATGTGAAAAATTATTAAAAGACAAAAATGACAGTCTTTATGGGAGCTATGATGACACAACCTCTTGGCTGCACATAAAGACACACTGAGGTGATCCTGTGCAAAAGCAGCAGGCGGGAAGTGCTGCACATGCACAGCGAACCTCTCAAAAGCTTTGAGAGATATCAAGCTGGAGAGCTGCATCCCGTAACAGGCTATGTTGGTGAAGTCACCCATGTTGTGAGGGCTTGCTATCCTGCTTGTCCTTGGAGAAAAGCCCATTTTTTAAATTCAAAATTTAATCTTTATTTATTCACTCCACAACGTTAAGACAATTTACAACTGCCAGGACTCAAAACCAACAACACTTTGATCTCCCCAAGAAGCTCAACATCCCAAATCACCTGAGTGAATAAAGATTTTTCATATTTCACCCCCCCACACACACACTCCTCCCACATTTACTTAACACAAATACACTTCTTTAAGGGGAAATTTTACTTACTGTTAATTTCCTTTTGTGGAGTCCTACTAGACCAGTCCACACAAATGGGTTATCTTCCCCTGCCAGCAGATGGAGATCGAGAAAAAAAACTAGAACTATGCTGTGACATCAGCAATACTACTACCAAAAAAGGACCTATTCCCACTGAGGTTCTCACTGCCAAAATGATCTGTTTTTGTCGGACTATTGTCTGTGTGAGGATTAACCCCTACCTCAGATCGCATCCATTTTAATCACATTATGCAGTAAAATATGCTCAACAAAGAGAAAGCAAGCACTTATCTTATGGTCTGTCCAATCATGAAACAACCACGTCTTCCACATGACATGAAAAGAAAAACAGGGTACAACACAGCACTGCGTTTCGGTTCTATCATAACTCCAAAGACCCTGCGTCAGGCAAACATCCCCAACAAGTCTGGAAGATTGTGAAAGGACAAAACTTCTCAGCGGATCCTTCTTTTGAAGAAAACAGGGGTCTGACGTCACACCTTGTTTTACCTGAGTCAGAGGTGTTTCTGGTGATCTTAGACGTTGTGTCTTTATATACAAACATTTCACAACAGGAAGCACTGCAGGTGATATCTGCTGTCCCTTTGACACTCCCCTCTCAGCTACCTAAACAGTTTGTTTTATCATTATTAGAAAATGGTGCTCTCTAGGAATTTTTTTCTATATGATGGTGTTTTTTTATTTGCAAATCTGGGGGATTGCAATGGGAGCCACAGTAGCTCCCTCTATAGCAGGGGTCTCAAACACGCGGCCCGCGAGACAACTTTGTGCGGCCCGCGACGGAGGAAAACAAAAAAACCCCAAAACCCTGGCTTCTGCGGTTGCCGCCGTGGCAGCGGCAGAAGCAATTGTCAAATTTAAAAAAAAACTGACTTCTGCTGCTCAAGCAGCAAAATCAGCTGTCCTGCGGCCCCTTCCCCTGTGCCCGGAGATCCGAGTCTGCTCTATCAGCGGCGTGCTTTTCAAGCCGCGAAGAGAGTATTCCCCTCTCGCGCGGTTTCAAGCCGCGCGAGAGGGGAATACTCTCCTCGCGGCTTGAAAAGCACGCCGCTGATAGAGCAGACTCGGATCTCCGGGCACAGGGGAAGGGGCCGCAGGACAGCTGATTTTGCTGCTTGAGCAGCAGAAGCCAGGTTTTATTTTAATTTACCGGGGGGGGGGGGGGGGTGTTGGACTGGAAATGGGCTATTGGCAGGGGGGGGGGGTATGACTGGAAATGAGCTATTGGCAGGGGGGGGGGGTTATGACTGGAAATGGGCTATTGGCAGGGGGGGTGTTATGACTGGAAATGGGCTATTGGCAGGGGGGGGTTATGACTGGACATGGGCTATTGGCAGGGGGGGGTTCAGACGGGAGGGGGGCTAGTGGCAGGGGGGGTCAGACTGGTAAAGGGCTATGGGGGGGGCTTGGAGTGGAAGTGGGCAGGTGGGGGTTAGGAAGGACTGGAGGTGGGCTGATGGCGGGAGTTAGGACTGGTAATGAGCTAAGGAAGGGCTGACTGAAATGGGGTAATGGGGGTTATGGCTGGAAGTGGGCTATTGGCAGGGGGGTTATGACTGGTAATGGGCTATTGGCAGGGGGGGGTTATGACTTGAGATGGGCTATTGGCAGGGGGGGGGGTTATGACTGGAGATGGGCTGTTGTCAGGGTGGATATGACTGGTAATGGGCTTTGGTGGGGGCTAGGACTGGAAATGGGCAGGTGGGGGTTAGGAAGGACTGGAGGAGGGCTGATGGGGGGAGTTAGGACTGGTAATAGGCTATGGAAGGGCTGACTGAAATGGGGTAATGGGGGTTAGGGCTGGAAGTGGGCTATTGGCAGGGGGGTTATGACTGGTAATGGGCTATTGGCAGGGGGGGGGTTATGACTGGAGATGGGCTATTGGCAGGGGGGGGTTATGACTGGAGATGGGCTATTGGCAGGGGGTTATGACTGGTAATGGGCTATGGTGGGGGCTAGGACTGGAAATGGGCAGGTGGGGGTTAGGAAGGACTGGAGGTGGGCTGATGGGGGGAGTTAGGACTGGTAATGAGTTATGGAAGGGCTGACTGAAATGGGGTAATGGGGGTTAGGGCTGGAAGTGGGCTATTGGCAGGGGGGTTATGACTGGTAATGGGCTATGGGGGGGGGTAAGACTGAAAATGGGGTGATAGGGGGTAAAACTGGAAGTGCGCTATGGGGAGGTTAGGACTGGTAATGGGCTATGGGGGGTCTAGGACTGGTAATGGGCTGGGGGGGTTGCTAGGACTGGAAATGGGCTGAGTGGAAGGGGGGCTTGAACTGCAAATGGCTGATGGGGAGGGGGGCTTGGAATGGAAATGGGCTGTGAGGGGAGGGAGCTAGGATTGGAAATGGGCTGATGGGGGGCTAGGATTGGAAATGGGCTGATGGTGAGGCTAGGATAGGACTGGAAATGGACTAATGGGGGGACTAGAAGGGAGCGGATGCTGGGTGGGGCTGGAACTAGAAGGGAGCTGATGTTGGGGAGGATTAGAATGGGATGGAGCTGGGAAAGTGAAATGGAGAGGGGAAAAATATTTTGTCTGGGAGAGAAGACAAATCTACAATTGGCCAGGTATTGGGAGAGTAAGTGGGGATTGAGGATGGAGGGGTAAAATTTGAGTGGATGAAATAGGAATGAGGAAAGAGAAAAAGGAGAAAGATTAGTATGTTAAAGCAGATGTAGAGAGAGAATGGAAAAAAAACTAGGAGAGAAGAAAGGGCAAATGGACAGCAGACGATGGAGAGTTAGCAGAAGACATGAAGAAACCAGAAGAAAGTGGCTGGAACAATTGCAACTGAAAAAAATGCACAAAAGGTAGAAAAATATCTCTTTATTTTGAATTTATTAACTGGAATATGTCAGCTCTGGGAAATGTGCATCATTAATGTTTGCGCTTTGTTTAGTACAAGAGGAAATTAATTTATAGTTTTATTTCTACAGTGTTGTCGTACATTCCAAGTTTGGCTTTTGGGGTTCCCAGTTTAATTATTGTCTTCTTGTTTCTAAATCTTTTAGTCTTTCTTTATCCATACTCATTAAAGAGGCATGTTTACTAAAAGTTAGTGTATGGTAACATTATGCAAATATTTATGCAAATGAGGCCCCTTATGCAAATGAGGCCCCGCGTCTTATGCGGCCCCCGGGTTACTTTACAAGTCCTCATTTGGCCCTCAAAGCAATTTGAGTTTGAGACCCCTGCTCTATAGCCACTTTGTTCATGGCATCTTTAGAAGAGAAACATATTCAGCTCTCTCATTGGCTTCAGATGGTTCTACTATGGTGTCGGTTTTTAATTTAATTTAATTAACAGATTTTTTATATACCGCTCCTTCCATTGATCAGATGCGGTTTACATGGAACAACAGTAAACAGGGAGAGCTGTTTTTACATATAACAAACTGGAACTTGCATTTAACAATTAACAAATAATGAACTATGTACAAAGGAACAGAATTAAACTATATACAAAGTTATTTGTTATTCAATTGTCTTCAATACATTGTTTTAGGGCTTGTGATAAGGAAGCTTATCATAGCTCAGGAAGGAGCTATAGAAAAGATGAAGTGACTCTGAACAAGCAACCTGTCAGTTCTGGTAGAAATAAGAAAACAGAATTTTCCCATAAAAGACTACCAGTCCCAGAATGCACCAGGTTTCCAACAGCCATTAGAGGAGCTGAAGTGGGGAAACGTGTGTTCAATCAGGAGGGCTATGAGGTAATCCCTAAGCACTCATCTCAAAGGGCAGGGCCTGATTCAGCACAGCTGCGCTGTGTTAGGGAGGAGCACTCATCTAAGCAGAATAAGAGTAGAGTTTATTCTACAGATGACCATCTTCATGATCACCTTGGATATCCAGAGAATTGTCCTCAGTATCCTGAGAATCAGCTTGAGTTTGATCATCAGTTTCATCTGAAGGATCATCAGAAGCAGAAGCCAAACCGGACGGACAGAGAGGGAAAGAGACCCTTTGGAAGAAGGAAGAGAAAAGCCTTTGAGAGGTCTAGAAGAGTCCAAAGCAGTACGTATACTGGGAGGTATTCCAAGGGCCAGCATACACCATTGGACTGGGGAAAGCCAGAGGAATGGTGCTGCAGAGCTAGGAATCACCAGAGGCTACCTGTGAGGGAGACGGCTGCACGTGGAAGGGACCCTAAGACCTGTGCCAGAAGGTATGTGAAGAGAGATCCAGTGTCCAGGGATCTGGATTGGAAGGCTGGACATAAGAACTAGACTACATACTGGCCAGGCTATATAGAGAGGAACTCTAGCAGCAATGGAAGCTCAGGTATGAACACTGATCTATGCCCTAGCTATAACCTTGAAAGACAGCAGGGAAACAAGTATTGTCCTGAAAATACTCCATTGAGAGATTCATCTGTGCCAATCCATGATATTGAACCCATGCTTGTTGAACAAGGGGGAATAATAGCAGATGAGGATCCTGTTTATATGGACTGCTCTCTATCTAAACTCTGTTGGTAACTTTCTGTTATAAAGTACAGCAACCATCACAAAGAAATAAAAATTTGTTCTTTAATCTACTCAGAAAAGCTCCTGAAGCAGGATTTGACCCACACAGTACAAAGCAAGCCAGCTAAGGGGTTTCAGCTGGATAACTGCTAGCAATTAAGCCTTACCTAATTGCTTGTGAGCTAGGAGAGAATCACTTCTGTATCTATGTGGGAAGTAATCAGAAGTTAACCTGAAAAGAACAGTTTGTTTCTTGCTTTGTGGCTTTTCATTTGTTGTTTTCCTGATTTTGACTTTGTTTTTGCAAGTTAACACTGAAAGCAAGTTACCTGATTTTATGTGCTACCAAGCATATCTGTGTTGGGAGAAATAACCCCATAAATAAATATCTTATTGGCTTTACCCAAGAGCACAACTAAATTATTGTCAGCAGCTGTGTCTGGTGTGAATGAACTACATTGCCCACAATACCTTGCAAATCATATAGATATATGCACTTGCCAAGACTGTGAAAAATTCTCACCCAGGCAGCCGTCTGACAGGCTTCAGTACTTTATTCCTTTTCTGGAAGAATATATTAGCTGGAATAGGTTATCCTTTATCTAGATGAGAGGTGAGAGGTGAATTCGTCAAGGATCCATAGTGCATTGTAAATAAGTGTGTTTTTAGTTTTTTCCTAAACTCCATGATTTCAGGTTTTTGGATGATATCTTTTGTGTGTGGTGTGGTTCATTATCTAAATTATGTTTGTTCATTGATTGGCTAAATGCTCGAGAAGAATCTATAAAGTTTACAGCTAAATACCATTCCACCACTATTGAATTTCTAGATGTCACCATTTTTCGTCAAGGGGCCAATTTACTTACTACATTATAAAAGAAGCCCGTGCAATGGGCTATTACATTATCAGAGTTTTCATCAATTGACTCTAAAATGCGAGTTTATGTTTATGTTTATTACATTTGATATACCGCTCAAGCCAAAGCATCAGAGCGGTTTACAATATTACATAAAAGTTACAGAAAATATGAAAAAAACGCCATAATTAGATAGGACAGAATAAGAGATACAGTGACAGTTAAAGGAATAGAGGAGACAAGAAGAAATGCTCCACATAGCATCTGAAGAGGTAGATATCATACTACCAGGTGTTTAAGCTCCCACTCATAACCTCTGCTGTCGACATCACTCCTCCACCGCTCCAATCTCCACAGCAAGCAGAACCAATGTAGCAGCATTTTAAACGGCCCTGCACGGTCCTATGCCTAAGGGCCATGCCAAAGGGCGCGCCAGTGGAAGTGACGGTTTTAAAGCCGTTAAAGGCAGCTGATATGGGCAGGCTGAAAGGAAAGAGGTGGAGCTCCCGCTCACACACCTCCGATGCTGGCTGGCTGCTGCTCTCCCCGTCTCTGCGCGCCAATGGAAGTGATGGTTTTAAAGTCATTAAAGGCAGCTGGTATGGGTCCTTGGAGGACTTTAAAATTCATGCCTTTGAGTTGAGCCAGCGGCTGTAAACCCAAGGTTATCCTCGCACTATTATTCGAAGAGCATACAAGTGGGCATTAAACAATCACAGAGAGTGGCACCTGTCTCCTCAACATCAATTAATTACTACTCCTGAAAAGATTGTGGGCATCTTACCTTTTAGTAACCGGTCTACTCAGGTCACTAAGATCTTATGCAAGTTCTGGCAAGTTCTTAGTGTACATGCATGCTTTCAGAAGCCTCTGTTTATTGCATATACCAGAGGTAGAAATCTTAGGGATCGTTTGGCAAGTGCAGTTCCGGTCCCCTGGGTTTGGCCGGAGCGGAAGGGCCATTTTCCACGTGGGGAATGTTCATTCTGCTCTGACACTTGGTGGGGGAATCATGTTTAGACACCATAACCCATAAAGAATGGCACGCACATTATTACACTACTTGTGATACAGATTTTGTTGTTTATCTCAATGGATGTCTGTGTGATCTCAAATATGTGAGCCGTTCCATTCGCCCCTTTAAACTTTAACTTTAACTTTATTCCACACTTGATAGACCGCTTACGTTAAAAAAACATTAAAGCGGTGTACAAATAAAATAAAAGACAGCACTGCAAACTACGGAAAAAGAACGCCAAAAATAATAGGAAAGAGAGAAAAGAATAGCACAAAACTGTACAAACAATAATAAATAACAATTAAACATGGGCACGAGTTAAAACAATAAGCAGTATTCAAATAACACAAGTTAAAAACAATAAAAATTCAAACAATAATAGGCGTTAGAAACAGCCACCAATTGACAATATTCAAACACTAACCAATAATTAACACCAAAATAAAGACAAAGAATGCAGACAGCACAACTAACAAAGACAAACAGAGGGGGGGGCAAGACCAACTAAGCTAGGACAGAACAATAACCAGGGGCGGTATCAGGGAGGGAAATCAGGGGGATAAATCAGGGGGGGGAGATCAAACACTTTTTGAAACAGATGCGTTTTGAGAGAGGATTTAAACTGTGAGTAGGAGGATTCTAAGCGGAGGGATGAAGGTAGGGCATTCCATAACCAAGGTCCAAGAAAGAAGAAAGCAGCCTGACGGGTCTTCTCAAGATGGGCATGAGATGGAGACGGTAAGACCAGACGGTTAGCGTGAAGGGAGCGAAGCTGACGGTAGGGCGTGTGAAGAGAGATTAAATCAGCCAGGTATAAAGGGTTATTGGTATAGAGTGCACGGCGAGTGAGGATCAGAAGTTTGTAATGAAACCTAACACGGAGGGGCAACCAGTGGAGTCGAATGAGAATGGGAGTGATGTGATCAAAGCGGCGGGCGAAGGTGACAATACGGGCGGCAGTATTTTGAATGAGCTGTAAACGTTGAAGTTGGTATTTGGGGAGATTGGCCAGAAAGATGCTTGGCTGAATATGCATCCCGTTTCCGTACTAGGACATTGTCTGCCCCTTTGGTCCAACACAGTATACAGGTTAACTATTCTTTTTCTCAGTTCAAGTGGCGTATACTGGATTGGATTCCTCCACTCATTAGGGGTGGTGATCGTGAGGCCATTCTCCAGTCACTTGAAGAGAGATTAAATTTTACTTTACAATCTGTATCTCCATTGGGTTTAAACCTGGAACTTGACTGGCACAGCCTTTTGTGAAGGGAGCTGTAGTGGTTAGGCATCTGCATTATTTCTTTCGCCTATCCATTGGCTCTTGCAGTAACCAATAGGGTGGTGTGACGTCAGACCCCTGTTTTCTTCAAAAGAAGGTTCTGCTGGGAGGGTTTGTCCTTTCACGATCTTCCGGACTTGATGGGGATGTTTGCCTGATGCAGGGTCTTTTTGGGTGATGACAGACCCGAAACGCAGTGCTGTGTCATACCCTGTTTTTCTTTTCATGTCATGTGGAAGATGTGGTTGATCATGATTGGACAGACCATACGATAAGTGCTTGCTTTCTCTTTGTTGAGCATATTTTACTGCATAATGTGATTAAAATGGATGCAGTCTGAGGTAGGGGTTAAATCCTCACAGAGACAATAGTCCGACAAAAACAGGCCATTTTGGCAGTGAGAACCTCAATGGGAATAGGTCCTTTGCTGGTAGTATTTCAGGGACCAGGCCTTTCTTTTTTGCTCTTTGGGATATTTTTGTGTGGTGACATCACCAACGGCATAAAACCTAGCACAGCTAGAAGGAGCCCTCAGTGTTTTCGTAACAAGCAAATGGAAACATCTGAATCCTCTGAAGGTGTCTCCAAGACAATGTATTAACAATAAACAAGTGCAAACACAAAGAGATCTGCATGAACAAGCATCCGTGTATGAGACACAAGGCTAAAAAGTGGGTGGGTCCTGGACTGGTCCAGCAGGACTCCAGGAAAGGAAATTAACAGTAAGTAAAATTTCCCCTTCCAGATCTTCCTGCTAGACCAGTCCAAATAAATGGGAAGTACCAAAGCTACTCCATACTGGTGTGGGAACAAATCGCAGCCACAAGCACACCCAAGTCAAATTGTGCTGTCACCTGAGCTTGGCCATCCAGCTAATAATGCCTGACAAAGGTATATAAAGAGGACCAAGCCGCAGCCCTACAGATATCAAGAGGAGAAACATAGGATGACTCTGCCCAGGAAGCTGCCAGGGCTCTAGCAGAGTCAGCTGTAAGGCCATTAGGGACAGGCTTACTTCGCAACAAATATGCTGAAGCAATGGCCTTCCAGATCCAGTGGCCAAGGGTAGCCTTCGATGCCGCCTGTCCCTTCGGTGGCCCCGCAAAAAGGAAAAAGAAGCGATTGGAAAGCAAAAGGAATTAGTCACCTCCAAGAAATGCAACAACATTCTGCGTACATCCACAAAGCGCAAGGGTAAAGGCTGGAAGAAATGACCTGTTTGACATGAAACGGAGGGCACCAGTGGCAAGGACACTCCTTCAACTGAAAAGGATAAACAAAGATCCCAACAAGTTCTGAGATCCACCACGCTGAAGTAATCATCACCAAAAAGATGGTCTTCAGAGAAGATCCATAAAGGGGTTTGAAGGGAGAATGAATTAAGGCCTGAACCACAGGTGCCAAGTCTCAGGAAGGAACTACTGGCCACACTGGAGGACGGGGAGCTCAAACGCTTTGAAGGAAGTGTGCCACATTCTGGTGTGCCGTGAGGCAGCGACCCGCTATTGGGTCACAAAAGCAGGAAGAGTTGCAACCTGCACCCTGAGAGAATTTCAGGCCAAGCCCTTCTTAAGGCCATCCTGAAGAAATGCTTAAACCAAAGGGATATGTGCACACCATGAAGAAATACGGTGCTGCTGGCAGAAAGCCTCAAAGAGACATCATACTGAAGCCTAAGCCAGGGAGGTGGAGCACTTTCTGGCCCACAGTAATATGAACATTACTGCTGTTGAGTAACCTTTATGAGTTAAACACTACCTCTCAAGGGCCAAGCCATAAGTGAGAAGAGAGCCGGATCATCCAAGAGGACTGGTCTCTGCTGCAGAAGACCTCTCTGTGTCCAGAGGTTCAGGAGCTACGCCACAACCAACTGGGGGTTATTTTCTATCCATTGAAGGACCCAGGCTATCATGGCCCATGGGGGAAAACGGAGGAGAGGGACCTGGGGTCCAGTGTGGGGCCAGGGTTGGACCAGGGCGTCCACTCCTTTTCCATCTAGTCTCCTTGTGGCGACTGAAAAAATTGGATACCTTGGCGTTGACCGCTGTTGCCATCAAGTCAGCTTTCAGCATCCCCCACCAGTCTACTAGGTAAGAGAAGGTCCATGGGCGAGCTCTCACTCCCTGGGATCGATGCCGACTGAGGTAATCGGCCTCCACACTATCTTGCTTGGCGATTTAAAGGGGTTTTTTTTATACCGCTTTATCTTAGATTCAAAGTGGTTTACACTGTAACTCAAAGTAGAACATACATTGTAATATTATAATAGGGACAATAACATGGAGGCAAACCATATAACAGGATTAGACATAACTATATACACTGATATTTATTTATTTAACCAGTTTTGTATACCACCTTATCCTTCAATCAAAGTGGTTGACAAGACAACAAAGGCTTACATATTGAGGGTATGGGAAAACAAAAACGATACACTACAATATAAATACAAAACAAAACAGTATGTTATAATACTATATTATAGTGAAATTAAATATACATTACAATATAAATACAAAACAAAACAGTATGTTATAATACTATATCACAGTGAAATTAAATATACATAATGGTTAATTTAAGTTATTTCACCAAATGATTCTATAAATAAGTAAGTCTTTAAAGATTTGCGAAATCCTTAAGGTCTTCCTGAGTTCTTAAGTCTTCAGGAATAGAATTCCATAGCTCTGGTGCCATAAAGGAAAACGCTCTTTTAGAAGTCATTTGTTTTGATTTGTTGAAGTTCAAAGGAGTATTAAGTTTATTGATATTTTGAGATCGTCTTGGTCTTATGCTCTTGTCTTTTGAAATAATAGATTGTAGAATATCCACTGAGGATTGGTGAAAAAATTTGAAAATAGTCATTAGGTTTTTATATTTTGCCCTTGCAATAACCAGAAAGAAATGTAACTGTTTGAGGACAGGAGTTATGTGTTCAAATTTTGTAGAGCCAGTTATAATACACGCAGTGGTGTTCTGAACTAACTGGAGAGGATGGATAGAGTGTTTAGGAAGACCTTGATACAAGATGTTTCCAAAATCAAGTAGAGGTGTTATGACTGCCTGACATACCGTGCGAAAGTGATTTGTATTTAGTATTGGTTTTAGTCTTCTTATAATCTTTAAACGATGGTATGCTTTTGACGCAATTTTGTTTAGATAAATATTTAAATTTAAAATCTCATATAATGCTACACCTAAATATCATACTTCATCTTTAATTTTTATTTCTCTATTTAATACATTAATTTCAACTGGTAGTTTTAAGGACTGGCATTTAGATATGAACATTGCTTCTGTTATGTCAGAATTTATTTTTAAGTTGTTGTTATTAAGCCAATCATTCATATCAGCCAAACAGTTATTAATTTTTGTTGTATCAAAGGTATTTTGGTCAATTATAGTATAAACCATAATGTCATCAGCGTATAAATGATAATTAATTTCATGAAGATTAATAATTTGACATATGGGTTGAATATAAATATTAAAGAGAATAGATGATAAAGCCGAACCTTGAGGTATGCCTTGTCCAATCGAAAATTGAGAGGATTTTTTGTCACCATATTTTACTAACTGCGTACGATTAGTTAGATAAGAGGCAAACCATTTTAATGTATTGTTGCATAAGCCAATATCTTGTAGACGTTGTAACATTATTGTGTGAGACACAGTATCAAAAGCTGCTGAGACATCGATGAAGATTAACAGAAATAACTTATTTTTTTCAAGGCCTGTTATAAGATTATCAAAGAGAGAGATAAGTAGAGTTTCCACATTGTGATTAGGTTTAAATCCATGCTGATGTATATCCAAAGGGGCATACGAGTCAATGTGATCTTGCAGCTGAGCTGATTTTGCATTACTTTTTCTATAATTTTTGAGATAAATGGTAAACCGAAATAGGACGGAATGACTTAGGGTCAGTGATGTCCAGTGATTTCCCTTTATAGACTGGTCGAATTATAGCACTTTTTAGTATAGGTGATAAGTAACCTTGTTTTAAAGAATTATTTACAAAATTTAAAATGTGAAAGCTAATATGATTTTTAGTACTTTTAATCCATTCTACTGGACAAGGGTCAGCTGCTGAAGTTGTTGTATTAAGTGTGCTGATTATATTTTCAATCTGTTTTAAAGTTGGTAAAGAAAAATCCTTCCAGACTTTTGTGGATTCAGTGCAAGGTTTAAACCAAAGTTGGTGGAACTGTGATGCAGATAAGTTGTTTGAGGAAATAGCATTCTTGCTTATCAGGTAATTTGCAAATTTTTGGGGGTCTAGTTGAGGATCACCACATAAAGTGGTCACTTTTGTAAGTTGTTGAACAATGTTGAATAGTTCTCTTGGTTTGTTATTTGCTTTCATTATTAGATTGTTGTTTACGGTCATTTATTAACTTATTATATTCCATTTGTTTTACATTAAATAGGAATTTTACATCATGAGATTTAGTTAGTCTCCATTTACACTCAAGTTTTCTTAGCAGGCGCTTTGCCTCTCTGATTTCATTAGAATACCATGGTGCGCTTTTCTTCCTACGCATTTGTACTTTATTATTTTTTGGGGCTAGCGCAGCATTTGAAATATTATTCCAATTTTCTATGGCTTTATCCAGTTCAGTGCAATTTTGTTGCAATTGTGGCACAATGTCCTTAAGAAAATCCTCTTTATGGAAAGCTCTAAATTTTCTAGTCTTGTAATCATCTTTTAAGTTGTTAGGGGATGTTTGTAGTTACAAGGTAAATGAGATAATATAATGATCAGACCAAGGTACTGGGGTAATTTTTGGGACTGTAATTTGGTTTTGTGAAAAGAGTTGCTCAGGGCAAAAAATTAGATCAGGAGTGGTTCCATGTTGGTGTGTAGGTTGGTTAATTATCTGTTGATAGCCTAAAGATTTCACTGTTTTCAAGAAGGATCTGTTCTCATTAGAAGGTGATGATGATAGATTGTAATCACCTAATGCAATTAATGGTTTAATTTGAGAGCTATAAGTGCAAATTAATTCTAAAATTTTTGAGAGGTGATCCTTAGCAGCATTAGGCGGTCTATATCTGAGGCAAACATTGAATTGGTGATTTGATATAATAATTGAAGTTGTTTCAGTTGAATTGTTAGTTGTAATAGCTTTAAACTTAAAGGTTGTTTTTGTTAATATTAAGATTCCTCCTCCTTTTTATGTTCTCTAGGACAATTAAAAATATCATAATCTAAAGGGGTAATTTGGTTTAAAATAATTTGATCTGTGTCTTTTCAGTGATGCAAATGATATCAAGCTTTTGAACTTTAATATAATCGTAGATAATGTTTGGTTTATTCCGTATTGACCTTGCATTCATTAAAACACACTTAATTGGTGAATAAAGGATTGGATTTCTAGTGCTATGTTTAGATAATGAAGAATGAATTTTATTTAATTTCTTACATTTTTGATTATGATGATGAAGTTGTTTGAAACAATTATTATACCTAGCATAGTTTGGAGAAATAGGATTAATTACTACAGCGTTTGGTAAATCTTGCTGTGTAAGGAATAACATATTAAAATATAGAAGTATAAATTGATAAGTTGTATGCATGTTTAAAAAACTAAAATGACCTTTTAAGCAGTTAGATATATGAGTTATTTTAATTATTAAGAAGATATACGCTTAAAATTTCATATGATTACATTCAATGCATTAAACTTTCTAACATTTGTTTTAATTGGAAGGAAGAATAGATTAGGTAGATTTTTAAATTGAATTAATAGGGTAGGTTGATGAACTATTGATATGACTTAGTAGCTTACCATTAGTTTTCTTACTTTTGTTGTTGATAGTTTCGCGTGTTTCTTATCACGTCCCCGCCTAAGGGCCACACCAAAGGGCACTCTGGCGAAGCCCTCAGGCGCGGGCCCGCAAGGCGTGGGCACGCCTGACGGTGGCAGCTCCTAACGGTATGAAGGCTCCTCCCCCTAGCCCCGATTGGTAGATTAAGCAACGGCATGCCTTAGAGGTGATCAGGAAAAGAGCTGCTTGATGATCTTAAATCAGCTGTGCAGGACAAACAGGCAGTCTGATCCAGATGGTGGCAGCTCCTAACGGTATCAAGGCTCCTCATATGTGATATCAATATGTGTTGGGTGTGAGGTATGGGGAAACAGGAGTATGGGGTAATGGATAGTAGGAGGACAGAGGAGGGATTTGGGTAGGTTAAGTGTGATTATCAGTTTGCATGTCCATAGTGTTCTATAAAGAGGAATGTTTTCAGTGTCCTTCTGAAGTCCCATATGTCCTTGATGGATCTGATATGTTCTGGGAGGGCGTACCATAATGTAGGTGGGTATACAGAGAATGCTGTATTGCACTTTGTCTGGTTGAATATTTTTCTTGTGGTTAGGATGGTGAGTAGGTCTTTGTGGTTTGATTTTTCTGGGTCCTTGTGGATTAGTGGTTGGAGGATGCTTGGAGATAGATCATGTAGGATTTGGTGCATACATGTACTGGGAGCCAGTGTGGTTGCATAAGCCTAGGCGTTATGTGGGCGTGCCGTTTGGTTCCTGTGATGATTCATGCTGCAGTGTTTTGAACCATCTGGAGGGGTAGAATTATGTGTTTTGAGAGTCCTTAGTAGATTAGATCGCAATAGTCCAGGATAGGGGTTACCATTTTGTGGTATGCTGTTCTTGTTTTGTTGGTATGTGATTAGAAGTTTAGTTTTTGGTCTAAAATAACGCCTAGGTATTTGACCTCAGATTTAACTGTGTGTTCCTTGTTTTGTATTTTTAAGGTTGTGGGTGGAGTAAATGTGGTGTTACTGGTAATGTAGAGGACCTCCATTTTATTGTAATTTATGTATAGGTTCTGTTTTACTAGTCACTGTGTCATTGCCGCTAAACATTCTGTTATTTGTGTGTAGTTGGGATGTTCTGTGTTGAAGGGGCTATAAATCATTATATCATCTGCAGAGATGTTATAATACATGTTGTAGGTTTTTATTTTGTCACATAGGTATATGTTGAACAGGACTGATGATAGGGATGAGCCCTGTGGGATTCCTTGGGCTTGAACTATTGCTTTTGATCTCTGTAGGTCATATTTGATGTGCTGTCTTCTGTGTGTCAAATATGAGGTGAACCATTTGAGTGTGGTGCCACAAAGTCCTATATCCTGGAGTCCTTAGTAAGGTGAGGTGGTTGACTGAATCAAAAGCAGCTGTGATGTCAATGAAGATCAGGAGAAATCCTTGTCTGATGTGGTCTATGCCCATGATTAATCTGTCAAGGAGTGATATAAGAAGTGTTTCCATGCCATGATTAGTTTTAAATCCATATTGGTGTTGGTTTAGTGGGGCGTGTTGGTCTAAATGATCCTGTAGTTGTTGTTGGACCATTTTTTTCTATGACTCTGGCAAGGAATGGTAAACTTGAGATGGGTCTATAAGCAGATGGATCCTTGTTCTTCAGTGCTGTTCTTATAGAGGTGTGTTTGAGAGTGGGAGGTAGGTTACCTTGTGTGAGAGATAACTGAGTGATGTTAAGTAAGGATGGACCTAGTTCTTTTCTAGTGAGTTTGATCCTAGATATTGGGCATGGATCTAGAGAGGATGTGGTTGCTGGGTTATTATGTTGTTCAGCTGTTCTGCTGTTGGAATATGGAATGAGATAGTTGCTATGGTATTTTGTGGGTAGGTCTTTTAATTGCTTGTGTGAGTGTGTTATCTTTCATCTTTCAGGAAATGGAAAAAAGAGCCAAACGACGAAACCTGGAAACAGCACAAGCACTGGCAAGTTAAATGCAAGGCATTGATAAGGCAGGCAAAGGGAGAATTTGAGAAGAAGCTTGCTGCGGAAGCAAAAACGCGTAATAAAGACTTTTTCAAGTACATTCGTAGCAAAAAACCTGTGAGAGAGTCAGTTGGTCCATTAGATGATAGAGGGATTAAAGGGACACTAAGAGGCGACAAGGCGATAGCAGAGAGACTGAATGAATTCTTTGCTTCGGTCTTTACTGAGGAAGATGTCGGGATGTTACCCATGACTTAAGTGGTATTTAAAGGTGCGGAAGAATTGAAGGAAATATCAATATATCGGGAAGATGTATTACAACTATTAGACAAACTGAAGAGTAGCAAATCACCTGGGCCGGATGATATACATCCAAGGGTGCTGAAAGAACTGAAATGTGAGATTGCAGACCTGCTATTAGTAATCTGTGAACTATCATTGAAATCATCTGTAATACCTGAAGATTGGAAGATTGCGAACGTAACAACAATTTTTAAAAAAGGTTCCAGGGGTGATCCGGGAAACTACAGACCAGTGAGCCTGACGTCAGTATCGGGAAAAATGGTAGAAACCATCATAAAGAACAAAATTGCTGAACATGGAGATAGTCACGGCTTAATGGGAGACAGCCAACATGGCTTTAGACAAGGAAGATCATATCTTACTAATCTGTTATGGTTTTTTGAAGGTGTGAATAAACAGGTAGACAAAGGTGAGTCGGTTGATATAGTGTATTTGGACTTTCAGAAAGCCTTTGACAAGGTCCCTCATCAGAGACTTTTGGCAAAACTAAAGAGTCATGGGATAGGAGGCAGTGTACTATTGTGGATCAGGAACTGGTTAAAAGATAGAAAGCAGAGGGTAGGGCTAAATGGCCAATTTTCCCAATGGAGAAAGGTAAATAGTGGTGTTGCCCAGGGATCTGTGCTGGGTCCACTGCTTTTTGACATATTCATAAATGACCTGGAAAAGGGAATAACCAGTGAGGTTATCAAATTTGCAGATGACACAAAACTATTTAAAATTGTTAAAACCCAAGAGGTTTAATCTCCCCCAGACCTTTAACCATTTTCTCGAGCTCCTCCCCAAAGAGGAGGCCGCCTTTAAAGGGCGATTTGCCCTTAGAAGCTGCATCCACTGACAAATTTTGGAGCCATAACCAGCGGCAGACCACCGAGATCATAAAAGGCATCTGCCATGAAAGCCACCACATACTCTAGACATGCCGAGCCCGTGTCATCCGGGAGAAGCTGGTCCCACCACAGTAGGGCGCGAGACCCTAGACCTCCATGTGGCCACTAGGACTGCCAGAGAAGAGGCAGAAAAGACCAACTGCAACAGCTCTTCAATCTTGTGGTCTTGTTGGTCCCGAAGGATGTGCTGCCTTCCACGGGAAGGATAGTATGCTTGGTCATACCGTGATCAGGGCATCTACCCTGGGAAAGCGGAGCAACTTGTCTGAGTCTTCCTAAGACCGGCATATATCCTACCCAAAAGCCGGGCATTTTGAAGGCTGCAACCGGAGAGTCCCATTATGCAGACACCATCTGTTGTAACTCTGAAGGAAAAGGAAAGGACCTGGAAAGTTTCTTTATCCCTGCAAGAATGGGGATCAGAGGTTGACTGGTCCGGGACTGGTAGAGAAGGGTCAGAAATATGCAGCTCAGATGTGATTATGGACAATCAAAGCAGGGATCTACTCCCTGTCACAAAGATGCACTATTCTTGACTTGCTGTAATTGTCAACAGAGGAAGCCTCTCCCTCATCAGATCCACAAAACAGCGACTCATCCCCTTCTGTATCATCGCCATTGCAAGTGTCAGACTCCCAAATGGCTTCCTTGGACGGGTGACCCCTCCGCGGTCTTGTTCAGCAGCACCAGAGAGTTTTCGTGAGCCCCCTGCGGGAACTGCTAAAGAAGCAGAAGGGGTCCCCTGTGACATGGGCAGACCCTGTCCCCCCTTCCATAAGTTCCATGCATGCTGGAAGAGCAACCAGCATGCATGCATGCTGAGGGAGTGAAATCAGCTGGACTACTGACTGCTTTAGGACCAGGAGAGGAGGAGAGGGGTCCCTTTTGGAGACCACTCTGACCCCATAGAAGTGGCCGGAGGAGTCAGCGGGAAAAGCTGCGGGGTCACTATGGGACGGGATGGAGCTACGGCTTGCAATCAAGCACTCAAGGCCTTTCCTGGATTGGCTGTGCAAGTGATGCACAGGTGATAAACTAAAACGCGCCACCGCTTGCCACAGCCGAGGCAGTGTGGGAGGGAAGTCAGCATATTGAAGGACAGCCTGGAGGCATGTGCACACACCCATGCAAGATCGCTGCTCAAAATTATGGCAGGAAGTAGGCCACAGGCCCTCTGTCAGAGGCACACTGACTGGAGCACACAGCTGTGCAAAATTGGGCCCCTATCAGGAAATGAAGCAGGCACTACACACAATTTGACATCCTGCCAGCCTGAAGCCCCAGTCACAAGCACGGAGACACTCGGGAGGCTTTGCAGCTGCGATGTCTGCCGAGGGGAAAGGGGGGTATACAGGGAGGCTTAGTTAGCTCTCATGCCTTTGTAGTATTATTTCTTTTTCTTTCGCTTTTTAAACTTTTAAGTGAAACTAAAGAGCTAAAGAGCTAACAGGCACCCCTGTAGAGGGCCTCGTGATCTTGAAGAAACCCAGAGTTACACAGATCCCCTTAGGCCAGGAACTTCTCACCAAGATAAACTGTGGGTCAGACCAGCCAGAGGAGTATCTCATATATGCCCTGGAGTCCCCCCAAGACCAAGCTCAATTGACCTGTGGGCCCCAGTACCCACCAGGTGCTCTAAGCCTTAGCTGTAGAGGAAAACAGCAACCACCATCTGCTGGAGACAGAGAAAATACTGAGGGCTCCCTCTAGCTGTGCTAGGTTTTATGCCAGCGGTGATGTCCCAGCAAAGTTCTATTTTTTTTTCTGTCTCCATCATCTGCTGGCAAGGGAAGATAAACTATTTGTCTGGACTGGTGTAGCAGGAATTTCTGCAAATCAACTTTATCCACTCTCACCAGTACACGTTCAATAGTCATATTACATCCCCCACAAACACCACACACTTTCCCCAATGTAAGTCATTTGTAGGTTACTGTCTTGTTTCCTGTGCCATCCCAAATAATCAGCCAGTTTCTCCATTCCCCTTCCTCAGCATTAAATTTGTCATTACACATATCATTAAGTTTCTTCAAGTCCAACTAACCCAAACTTTTCTTCCATTCTGCAAGTGTGGAAGCCTCCAGATTTTTCCAGTGTCCTCCTATCTAGCACCTAAAAGCTACTATCCCCAACCTAGCTAATCTCCTCCGCTCCACCTAACCTCTTAAGAATCAACCTCAACAACAGCACTTTCAATACCTCCTCAAAAAGCTCTACCAACCCCTCCATATTCTGTAGTATTTCTTGCTAAAACTGCTCTTTTGGGGCATGACCATCAAAAGTGCAGAAATGATCCCTCCCCTCCACACCCCTCTGCCAACACCTATCAAACCCTCTACCATAGATTTTCTTTTTTTTTTTCAGGCATCATATACCATCTATAAATTATTTTGTAGACATTCTTCTTAATCAAAGTACTAACAGCATTTACCCGCCTTATATATATCCTCTTCTACATAGCTCCCTCCCCCCCCAACAATTCTTCCCCTAAATCTCTTTCCTAGTTGCACAAACTTAACCTTATCAGATCTACCCTCTCAGATGATTATAAATTTTTGTAATGGCTTCTTTCACAGTAGGCATAGAGGCCCACAAATCTCTAACTGCTGCGCCCCTCTCCCCCCCCCTAACTGTTCCCTACTCCAATAGACTTTACTCTAAAATGCTGAATCTACATTACTGCCATTAAGTCATCTACCAGTACACGATATTGTGCCCTTAAATCCTGAAATATAATAAAATTCCCTATCCTCTACAAACTTAGTTGAAGCATGCCAACTCTTTACCCTATCTAGTATAAAACTCTTTCCCCTACCCAGTAACCCTCTTGCCTATAGGCAAATAGATGTGCATCCAAAAATTACCCCCTTTAGCCTTTTCAATTGAAGGATCTCTTCCCAAACCCCTAATATTATGCTTAGTGATGGGATTATTTAACTCCTTCCTCAGCCTTCCCATTCCCAATAGCCATGGTATAAATTTCAACTCCTCCCCTCCACATCCTATCTGCTCTAACATCACTCCCGGCTTTCTAGACCCCATCTCCTAGTCCAACACAGGAAAGGAACCTAGCCCTGTGCGAGCGGTGCGGCCACACAGGGCGCAAAGGCTTAAGGGGCGCATTTCAGCTGTTTGTCGTTGTCTGCCGCCGCCACTTTTTCTTCTCTCAGTGGCAGCAGGCAACAGCAGACAGCTGAAATGCGCCCCATAAGCTTTCTTGCAGCACTCTAAGCAGGTCTGGTCCCTCCCTCCTTTGACATGACGTCAGAACAGGGAGGGACAGATCTGCTTAGAGTGCTGGCGACAGCACATCGGGCATGCTTCTTCTCTCCTGCTGCCGTCCAGAAAGTAGCTGTATGGAGGTGTGGAGGGCACGTGCCCGATGTGCAAGTCGTACAGGGCGCGATTCATGCTTGGTACGACCATGGTCCAACATATGCTTCATCTGTGCTAAGTAATAAAGACAAAAGTTCAGCAACACTAACCCACCCCACTTTCCCCTGTACAATACTGTCCCCGTGCAGCCCTCGCCCTTTTCTTCCCCCACATCAATGTGGATACTTCCCTCTATAAATTTTCCAACACCCCTCTAGGGACTGCAATTGGTAGTGTCTGAAAGAGATATAGCAGCCCTGCAAGGACATTCATTTTTATCACTGTGATTCTCCCCCACCATGAAAGATATCACTTGTGCCACCTAGCCATATCCTCTCAATTTTTTTAATAAATCCTATCAGAATTCTACTCATGTATCTTACTTAAATCTGCCCCAAACTGAATGCCTAGATACCTAATTGTTTTTGTCCACTTAAAGAAGAAAGAAGACTGTAAATGGGCCATCTCCCTCTGGACCAAATTCACATTGAGCACTTCAGTTTTATCCTAATTCAATTTAAACCCTGCCAATTCTTCATAACTTTTCAACTCCCTCATCAATACCACCTGAGATAATAGCTGCTAGTGCCTCCCTCCTGAAGAAACAGGCTATGGTAGAACCATCTCTCATTTCAACAGGACTCTTGGCCACTTCGAGATCATCTGCCACCAAGAATCTTTTATATCTCAAGCTGGCCAAACTCCCGCAGACTGCAACTGCCCAGGAAGCACATGACAGACCCCCCATCATCTGTTAACCCCAATCATGGCAATTTGGCCAGTGAGGGCTCCACAATGACCCTTGTCTGACTCAAACAACCAGGGTCCGAAGTGGAGCACTGAACCTGCTTGAGGAAGATAGGCTTAAGGGAGATAGCCCTCATGCAAGGGAAAAAACACCCAGATTGACTCTGGGAGGCTGCAACTGAAAATCAAATTATCCATACGAGCTGAGGAGCAAGAGGCGTTCCAGGATCCAGAGCAAGGGAAGGGAGCTGAAACGTATGCTATTAAGTCACAGGAAGCTAAATGGCTGCCTCTCCCATGTTTTTCCAACTGCCACAGTTCTCTATGGTGATCCTGTAAAACCCATGGTTACTCCTGCGATGCCCTGACAGGCAAGTCTGAGCATGACCCCTGATGCTGCGCTGGTCAAATACGACTGACTCAACAATCCTTGGCTGCAGGAGCTGCACTGTCCAGTGCCTCCCCGTTTTCAGACTCAACTATACTGTACGCACTCTGAGGGGTGGGGGAGGGTGAGAGCTATCTTTGGGCCAGGCAGTGGACGTGCTCTGTTGCAACGACTCCCTGCTGGACAGCCATGCCATGAAATGGATCAACTGCACCAGTGAAAGACTGCCTCAGCAGAAGTGAAAGTGAAAACAAAGGACTGTAAATATGCTGCTCTCAATGCTGACAGAGGCAGGCAGGTAGCAGGCAAACACCACCGAACAGCCTGGGAAGCTTCCTCCCGATGCCCTGGTTTCAAATTTGTTGGCCCATACTGCAGACACTATCTCCCTGCACACTGAAACACTAGTAAGCAGGAAGCTCCACAGCCAAAAGAGACTACAATTCGCCTCTTTAATCATCTTTCCTTTTAATATAAGAAGAGGGAATGGAGGAGGAAGGGGAGGGAAGGAAAATAGAAAGAAAAACCTTCCCCAAAGTCTGCCGGACTGGTGGTGAGGGACCTAGACTCCTCCAGTTAACCCCAAGGAAGCAGCCACCTGAGATAGGCCAGATGCTCCTCTGAATGCTCACTGCTCAACTAAGAACCCAAGTCTCCAACTGGGCCCCGGAGTTTGTGTCCTTTGCTGCATGGAATGCCCAGTACCATCTATTGGAGACAGGGAATACTGGAGAGTAAGTGCCTGCATGGTGCCTTTTATAGAGCAGAGCTCACAGCTCTTAAGTCTGTCACCAGATGCTGGCTGGCTGGCATAATCCATGCATTCTGAACTGGTCTGGTGGATGAAAAGGAAGAAGACTTCAAATGGACCTCCACCTCCCCCTGGGTCAAATTTACATTGAGCTTTTCAATTTTATCCCAATTAGCTTTAAACCCAGCCAACTCTTTATAAATCTTCAACTCCCTCATCCTGTGATAAGAGGGGTTGTGCCACATATAATAGAATATAGTGGAAAGAATATAGAGTCCTTATACCATAAAGATGAAGTGGACCAACAGTCATTTCAACTTGTACCTTATGATCAGGAACCATTGGTGATGAAAGAAGTCAAAGCAGCATTGAAAGCCTTATCAAAGAACAAAGCACTGGGCATTGATGGCATTGCCACTGAAGTATTACAGCAACTGGATGAAGCTGTTACCATACTTACAAGGCTCTGCCAGGAAATTTGTAAGACAAATTCATGGCCAACTGACTGGAAAAGATCTCTGTTTATACCAATACTGAAGAAAGGTGACCCGACTGACAGTGGAAATTATCGCACAATCGCTTTCATCCCACATGCCAGTAAGATTCTACTGAAGATCATTCAGCAGAGACTTCAACCATACCTGGAACGAGAACTGCCTGAAATGCAAGCAGGGTTCAGGAAAGGACAAGGAACGAGAGGCATTATCGCGTATGCGAGATGAATCCTTGAAAAGACAAAAGAATACCAATAAGGACATCCATATGTGTTTTATTGACTACAGCAAGGCTTTTGACTGTGTAAACCATAAGAAACTCTGTTCTATGGCACAACCTTAGGACATCAAGACTAAGTGCCTTTTCCCCTGGAAACCCCTAGATCTGTCCTTTACCTCTCTCCCCAAAATGGGGGCATTAAATTGCTCTCAAACTTCTGATGACAATACTGGGAGATGCAAGCCTGTTAAGAAACTATCGATATTCGCCTCAAATACCTGGCCCTCCTGAGCATAGAGTCATTTAGAGAATTGAATAAATTGATCTTTTATAGCTTTATCATTGTATAGCATATTATCGCCCCTCCCTTTAATTTTCTGCACATTAGTGGTTGCCACAAATTCTTTTCTAGTCAATAAAGCGTAGTTACTCACCTGTAACAGGTGTTCTCTGGGGACAGCAGGAATCAGTCCTCACATATGGGTGATGTCGGCATCGACGGAGCCCTCATGGAAGCATCCCTCCAGCTTTCAAAGAAAGCTTTTGGGAAATGCCACCATGCATGCGCGGTCCCCTTCCTGCCCAAGGGTGCCATCTTGCTCAGTCAGATGACATAACTAAAAGGCGCAGCGTTTTTTGGAAACCACAGAAGAGACATTACTGAGCGCGGGCAGCAGTATCTCTAAACCTTCCTGAAGAAACTCCTGTTTGGAGTGAAACGCTCTGAAGGTGCCGAGGGAGGCGTAGAGGACAGCAAATAAGATAAGCGATCTTATATTTCAATAGTACTTTTGACATAAAGGGATGGAGAAAGGAGGATTTAAATCATATAAAGAAAATCTCCCACTAAGTCATTGATGCGATGAAGCGCTGATGTTTGTTTGTATATCGAATACATCACCAGTTTCTAGCGCTGTTTGGTCTGAGACATTATGCTGGGAGCAGAGTATTAGACAAAATATATGAAGAAGTATTTCACAAATTTATAATTTACTAGTTTTTCTCCACAGCCCATTGAGTTTTGTTTTTCATAAGACATTGATTACTGTTTGCAAAGAGTAATCCTTAAATACTTTGTAATTATCACATACTCCGTGAAGACCGATTTTTTTGAGTTTATAACTAAAAGGCGGCAAAAATAAAAGATGGTACAGTAGCAACTACAAGGGGAGGAGAGAGGGATATGAGGACTGATTCCTGCTGTTCCCGGAGAACACCTGTTACAGGTGAGTAACTACACTTTCTCCGGGAACAAGCAGGAAGTCAGTCCTCACATATGGGACTCCCCAGAAACAGGCTACCGAAAACCCATAGCAAAAACAGGGCTCCTGTGAGGCGAACCCACAAGCAGCAGCAATTAAGCCCGTGTGCACAGACCACAGTAGGACCCCTGTGTCCGATGAAACCAGCGCTCCGGTAGCCTGAACACAGAAGGGAAGGAGAGTAGGAGTTGACTAAACCCAAAAATGGTTATGGAGCACGGCCCGGCCGAAGACACTGTCCCGTCGAAACTCTCTCTCCAAGCAATAGTGGGCTGCAAAAGTATGGACTGAAGACCAGGTGGCAGCCCGGCAGATGTCCACCATCGGGACAGAGCGCAAGTTTGCCACTGAAGCCGCCATGGCCTCGACACGGTTCACCGTGATGCAGCCTTCTAGTGGGAACTTTGCCTGCCCATAAGCAAAGGTGATACAGTCTGCCACCCATGTGGACAACGTACGCTTGGTCACCACCACACCCAGCCTCCTGGGGTCGTAGGAGATGAAAAGCTGAGCAGCTTTATGTTGGCCTTGAGTGCGTTGGATGTAGAAGGATAAGGCCCTCTTACAGTCCAATGTGTGAAGGACCGTCTCCACCCGACTGAAGTGAGGTCTTGGAAAGAAGGTAGGAAACACCACTTCCTGATTAAGCGACACTACCTTTCGCAGGAACTTGGGGTGTGTGCGAAGCACCACCCTGTTCTTGTAGAACCTGGTATAGGACGCCTCTGCCACAAGAGCTTGGAGCTTGCTAACTCTGCGAGCGGAGGTGAGCACAACCAGGAAAACCACCTTCCAAGAGAGATAGCGAAGGTGGCTAGTAGCCAGAGGCTCGAAGGGCAGGCGAGTGAGCTGCCCTAACACAACGTTGAGGTCCCATTCAGTCACCAGAGGGCGAACCAGGAGCAAGCTCTGAAGGAAGCGGGTTACCAAAGGTTGGAGTCAGAGGGGCTTACCATCCACCAGGTGGTGGTGCACCACCAGGGCACTACGGTGCACTCGGACAGAATTAGACTTGAGCCCGGATTGGGAGATGTGGAGAAGGTACTGCAACAAAGCCACCAGCCCCATGATTGGCGCAACAAACAGAGAACCTGTGCCTTTTGAGGGCATACGCCTTCCTAGTAGAGGCCTTGCGAGAGGCCAGCAGAATATCTTTGACCTCAACTGGAAGGTCGAGGGGGCGAGAGTCACCCTCTCAGCAGCCACGCTGTCAACGAGAGGGACCCCAGGTTGGGGTGCAAGAGAGAACCCCTCTCCTGAGATAGGAGTCCCAGGGCAGTGTCCAAGGGGATGGGGGCCTCCACTGTCAACTGGAGAAGCAGTGGGAACCACGGCTGCCTGGGCCACCTGGGAGCTATCAGGATGAGTGAGGCCCTGTTGCGGAGGGTCCTGAACAAGGTCTTGGTGATCAGCGGCATCGAAGGGAAGGCGTACATGAGGCCTTCAGACCACGAGACTAGAAATGCATCCGCTGCCACCCTGGAGGGGTGGGCCTGCCGGGAGCAGAAGCGGGGCAACTGAAAATTGTCTGGACTAAGCAAACAAGTCCATCACGGGTTCCTCCCAGAGCCAGAAAAGCGGAATGGCTATCCTGGGGTCCAGCTGTCACTCGTGCGGCTGGAGAACTCTGCTGAGCTTCTCGGCCAGCAGGGTGTCCTGGCCTGTCAGGTACACTGCCCGCAGGAGGATACCCTGTTGGATTGCGTACGAGCAGAGGACCAGTGCCTCCTGGCAAAGGACATGGGACCCCGTGCCCCCTTGTTGTTCACGTAGAACCACCTGGTTGTTCATCTGGACAAGGACCGGCTGGTGGCACAGGTGGTGATAAAAAACCCTCAGAACGAGGTGTATGGCTCGGAGCTCCAGGAGGTTGATCTGTTGGGTGCTCTCGTCTGGTGACCAGGTGCCCTGAGTGCGGAGGGCTTCACAGTGGGCTCTCCAGCCAAACAGGGAGGCGTCAGTGGTGAGGACGCTCGAGTGGCTGGGAGTCTGGAAGGGCATGTCCACTTCTAGGTGTTGGGGCAACTGCCACCAGACCAGGGAATCTGCCAACTGGCAGGTCACTGCCACTCTGTCTTGGAGGCGGCCTGTGGCCTCAGACCACTGGTCCCGGAGACACCACTGCACTGCCCTCATGTGGAGGCGAGCATCTGGGGTGACATGGACTGTGGAGGCCATGTGCCTGAGGAGACGCAGAAGGTGCCAGGCAGGCAACGAGGGATGGTGCTATATATCTCGAGCCAGAGATCTGAGATGATCGGTCAGGTCCTTGGGCAGGAAGGCCTTCACCTGGAGGGTGTCGAGCTTTGCCCTGATGAACTCCAGGCATTGTGTTGGGAGAAGGTGAGACGGGGTAATTTATGACAAAGCCCATGTGTTGCAGAACCTGGATGGTGCGGGAGGTGGTCTGTTGCACCTTGGAGGCTGTGCCTCCCCTTATGAGCCAGTTGTCCAGGTAGGGAAACACAAAGACCCTTTGGAGCCTGAGGAAGGCGGCCATGACCACCAGGCATTTCATGAAGACCCTCAGGGCAGAGGCTAGGCCGAATGGAAGCACCCTGTATTGAAAGTGTTTGCCCCCCTACCACAAACCGCAGGTATTACCTGTGGTTGGGGTGGATAAGGATATGGGTATAAGCATCCTTGAGGTCTAAGGAGCATAGCCAATCTCCCTGCTGGAGGTATGGCAGCAATGTTCCAATGGAGAGCATCTTGAACTTCTCCCTCACCAGGAATTTGTTGAGGTTGTGCAGGTCGAGGATGGGTCTTAGGCCCCCTGTCCTCTTGAACGAGGAAGTATCTGGAGTAGAACCCTTTGATCTTGAGGTGGTGGGGCACCTTTTCCACCGCTTTGTCCTGGAGAAGACCTGACAACTCCTTCAGGAGAAGGTCCCGGTAGAAGGGAGACCTGAGGGGATGAGGGGCTCTCCCAGGAAATAAGGGGGAGGTGTCTGAGCCAGGTGGAGGAGATAACCTTCCTTGACTACCCTTAGTGCCCAGGAATCGGTGGTGATGGGCACCCACCTCTGGGCACAGAGTGCCAGACGTCCCCCTGTGGGCTGCTGATCTCTTGGGGTAGAGAGGATGCTCAAGGAGTCAAAAACTTCCCCCTGGCTGGGTTGGGGCTAGTGCCTGGAATTTTGGAGCCTTCTGCTTACGCGGGCCATGACCATGTCCCTTGGCCTGCTGACCCTGTTGGAGAGTCGGGGAGGCCTGATAGGGTGGGTAGTTTCGGTAAGCAGCCTCCTTCCTCAGGTAAAAGGGCTTTTTACCCGAGTCCTTCCGTCGAGGAGGGGCAGTGGTCTTCTTGGAGAACTTGGTACTCGTCATGAGCTTGATCTCCAGCTTGCGGTCTTGTCGGTCATGGGTTTGCCAAAGAGGTTCTCCCCTTGGCATGGGACATCAACCAATTTGTCCTGAACCCACTACTCGAGGTCGGACGACTGAAGCCAAGCTTGGTGGCATGCACCGATGCCCGCTGCGGCTACCCAGGCCGCCGACTCGAACCTGACACAGGCTGTTCGAGACATAAATTTAGAGCACTCACGGACAGCCTTGGACAGGCTCCTGAACTGCTGCAAAGATTCTTCGGAGAGACCAGCCGAGAACCCGGCGAGTTCCTTCGCCAGGTCTCTCAAGTACATGCCCATGTACAGCTGGTAGGCCTGGACCTGGCAGATGAGCATCGAGCCCTGGTAGCACTTCTTGCTGAAGGCATCCAATGTGCGGGCCTCCCTGCCTGGGGGCCCCAAGGAGTGTGTCTTCTGGCTTTTCAGCCGACACATGGCAGACTCCACCACCATGGAGTTGTGCAGCAGTTGAGACTTCTGGAAGCCCAGGCTCTGGCAGACCAGATACATTGAGTCGAGCCATCTACTCACCACTGGCACCAACACCATTGTCTCCCACATGCGGAGCATGAGCCGTTCCAGGATGGGAGGAATAGGCACCGTGAGTGATTCCCGAGGAGGGGCCTCATACTGGAGGATCTCCAGCACGTCCGTCTGAGGGTCCTCCTCCGACTTGGTCGGGAACGCCAGGGCCTTGGACATGTCCTTGACAAAGTCCAAGAAGCCCATGTCCTCCGGCAGTCACCACCTCCAAGTTTCTAAGATTGGGGAATCGAAAGGGATGTTGCAGTGGTGACGGGTATCAGGAGACTCCTCATCCTCGGTCTCCCATTTGGAATACTCCGAGGATGACTCGTAGGCAGGCTGCTCCGCGGGCTTCGAGGCCACTGATGCCCTGCAGTCGACAACCAGTAGACTCGCCAGGGATGACCGAGGTCCTGTCGAGCGGGAAGCCAAGTGTGACCTCGGCCTAGGATCGACTCGAGGTCGCAAGACCTCGAGAATCGGCTCAGTCTCCGGGGACGTCTTGGATGTCAAATGCCCGGTGGTCAGGGAGGATGAACTGGACGTGCCGGATAATAGCGCCCGTTGCTGGTCAATGAAGGCAGACAAACTGCGCTCCAGGACTGCCATTCTGGACTGCAGGCCAGAAGGCTCTGCAGCCTTTGGCGCGGACACCGAGGGACTCGGGCCCAACACCGGCTCCCCTGAAGGGGAATCCTCGACAAGGATAGTGTCTGGGGACAGAGGCCGGTCCGTGGCCGGGTCCTTCCGGGGGGCCTTGGCAGATCTCTCCTTCTCCGACGCCTCGGACTGTGGGAACAGACCCAGGAGGTTCCCAGCTGGTCGTAACCATCCAAGGACACCGCCTTTGAGGGTTTCTTCTTCTTCCTGTGTTCCCTTGAGGACCCACAATGACACTCGGGTTCGGAGAGCTCCTCCCGAGACGTCGGGGCTTCAGACAAGGCTCTGGCCTTCAGAGGCATTGGGGATTCAGGGAAGAACTTATCGTGCTGCTACTGGTGGATCTTCAGGGCCTTGCTGGACATCCTTTTGCAGGGACCTCTGGCCACTAGGTCATGTTCCGGCCCGAGGCAACAGAGGCAGCAGTCGTGTGGTCAGTTAAGGACATTATTTTACAGCACCGATCACACTTCTTAAAGCCACTGGTAGCCATGGGAGAAAAAAGTAGCCCTGAGAGGTCGAAGACTCCCTGGTCTGCCAGCGGGGAATAAAGGCGCCAAGGCGCCAGAAGATAAAAAGAACAAAGATTATAAAAATGAACCAAACTCGACGCCGAGGCACCGAGGACAGTAGGCAGGAAGAGTACCAGTACAAGACTGGAGTCAAGTTGAAAACTCAAGCACAAAAAATTCAACTTTTTCCGGAGGAAAGTCAGACAGCATCTGAAGGGCTCCGCAGAAAAAAGGAGACTGAGCAAGATGGCACCCTTGGGAGGGGAGGGAAGGGGACTGCGCATGCATGGTGGCATCTCCCAAAGGCTTTCTTTGAAAGCTGGGGGGATGATTCTGCGAGGGCTCCGTCGGTGCCGATGTCACCCATATGTGAGGACTGACTTCCTGCTTGTTCCCGGAGAATCTATGCAGTTTATTACCTAATTCACAGAAACTTTTATGTCTGAACAGCTGAAAGTTTCTACAAATGAAGCTCCTTAAGCCTAGCCCTTACCCAATCTAATTCTTCCAACCTCTGACCTGTTGCTTTCCCTTATGTCTCTGTTCTAATTGTCTTAATTTTTCCAAATATTCCATTTTCTGCCTTTCCCGTTTTTGCTTTTTCATGGCCCTCGTTTAATAAAGCAATCCCTCACTACCACTTTCAAGCCATTCCATAAGGTATCCAGACCTACCTCTGCTATGTTATTGATTTCTAAATACTCCTCAATGCTCGGTTTCACCTGCCTAACCATTTCCTTATGCCTCAACCTACTCACTTCCACCCCCAACTGGTGCATGATCAGAGACATGGATATTTCCAATCTCAGAAACCCCTATCTCTGCAAACAGATTCCTGCTACAGAAGATCCCCATTCGTTGGCTACTTTCTTTTCCCAAAAAGTTCTTGACCTTCGGTCATCCTTTCCTACTCCCCCTCCTCCCCCGCCCTCGCCACCTGCTTCCCTTTACGATCCAGTTGCTACCAATCATGCGCTGTTGCCATCTACCGTTCTGCCCAATCGGGCTCTTGCCCATACATGGTCTTCTTTTCATCCAATTCTCCCGTCTGAAATTCTCTCAACTCTATCTACCACCCGTAAGACCACCTGTTCCCTTGACCCTATTCCTTCTCGTTGGCTGTCTGAACCCTCCCTACAGCTGGTCCCCATTATCACTACTATCATTAATACGAGTTTCTCCTCTGGTTTGTTCCCCTCTCCTTGGAAATCAGCAATTGTTCATCCACTCTTAAAACAACCCTCCCTTGATCCCTCTGTTCTTGCCAACTGGCGCCCTGTTTCAAACCTTCCCTACCTGGCCAAACTTCTGGAGCGATTTGCATTCCATCAGTTGTCTTCCCATGTTGAATCCACAAACACACTTCACCCCCGGCAGGCCGGTTTTCGTCAAGGTCATAGTACTGAGACTGTTCTTCTTGCTGTCCTAAATGAAATACACGTTGCACATGACCGCGGTGATCTCACTCTTCTGGTTTCTCTGGATCTATCCGCGGCTTTTGATTTAATTGATCACACTCTTCTTCTCACTCGTCTTGCTGAGGTGGGGTTACGTGGGGCGGTTCTTCTCTGGTTTCATTCTTTCCTCACTTCCCGCTCCTTTTCTGTTACTTTAAATGGTAAGTCTTCCAGTTCTTGTCCTCTTACTTGCGGTGTCCCTCAAGGTTCTGTTTTGTCCCCTTTGTTGTTTAATATTTTCCTAGCCCCTTTGCTTTTGGTACTTCAGCAATATCCTGTGTCTTGTTATGTCTATGCGGATGATATTATTTTGCTCTTTCACACCTCTCCACTTTCCTTAGATCTTTCTCCCTTCAACGCTTGTCTTTCCCAGGTGGCCTTCTGGCTCTCTCAACACTTTCTCCGTCTCAACCCTTCTAAGTCCACTGCTATGTGGGTTTCACTTTCTGGGTCATGTCCGTCAGTCACACCCATGATTGATTCTATTCCTGTCCCTTTGGTGTCTTCTTTTCGGTATCTCGGGGTGATTCTTGATTCTTCTCTCTCTTTTCATGATCATATTTCTTCCCTTACAAGACGCTCCTTTGCCATTCTTCGTCGTCTTCGGGCTGTTCGTTCTATTCTTCCCCTTGGGTCCCTGGTCACTCTCGCCCTTGCACTTATTATTAGTCGTCTCGACTATTATAACATTTTTCTGGCCAATCTCCCCAAGTACCAACTTCATCGCTTACAGCTCATTCAAAACACTGACGCCCGTATTGTAACCTTTGCCCGCCGTTTTGATCACATCACTCCCATTCTCATTCGTCTTCACTGGTTGCCCCTCCGTGTTAGGTTTCATTACAAATTTCTGATTCTTGTTCACCGTGCATTTTATACTAATAACCCTTTATACCTGGCTGATTTAATTTCCCTTCACACACCCTACCGCCAGCTCCGCTCCCTTCACGCTAACCGTTTGGTCTTACCGTCTCCATCTCATGCCCACCTTGAAAAGACTCGTCAGGCTGCTTTCTTCTTCCTTGGACCTTGGTTATGGAATGCCTTACCTTCATCCCTCCGTTTAGAATCCTCCTACTCACAGTTTAAATCCTCTCTCAAAACTCATTTGTTTCACAAAGTGTTTGATCTCCCTCCCTGATTTTTCCCCTCTGATTTTCCCTCCCTGATACCGTCCCTGGTTAAGTGTCTTGTCTTAAGTCTAGTTGGTCTTGTCCCCTTCTGTTTGTCTTTGTTAAGTGATGCTGTCTGTATTCTTGGTTTTTATATTTTTGGTGTTAATTATTAGGTTAGTGTTTGAATATTGTTAATTGGTGGCTATTTATTGCCTTTTATTGTTTGATTTTATTGTTTTTAATCTATGTTACTTGGCTACTGTTTGTTGTTTTAACTTGTGCCCTTGTTAATTGTTATTTATTATTGTTTTGCACAGTTTTTCTTTGTACTATTCTTTTCTTTCTTTCCTATGATTTTTGGCGTTCCCTTTCCGTAGTTTGCAGTGCTGCCTTTTATTTTATTTGTACACCGCTTTAATGTTTTTAACGTAAGCGGTCTATCAAGTATGGAATTAAGTTCAAGTTAAAGTTATAATTGATCCTTATATAGAATTGATGTACCCTGGAATAATATGCATAATTTTGCTGGTTCCCATGGAGTAATCTTTAAATATCGAGCAGATTTCATACCTTCAAAAACAGCTTAAAGCTCTTCCTGTGATTAGCACTTCCATCCCTCCCCGGAATGATCCAATCCAGCATTTAATGTCAAATTAGCATCCCACCAACAGATGCTCCTCTTGAACAAAAGTCAGTAACTTGTGACTGAGATGTTGAAAGGATGCAGCCTGTCCTGTATCGGGAGCATACAAACTCACAAAAGTCATTCTCCCCCCCCCCACCCATAATATTCCCTTTACAACTACACACTTACAATCCCTATTCCATTATACTCCTCCATGATGAAAAGGGAGATTTTTCCTCAATACTGCCATCCTTGCTGTTTTTTAAGCCATTCTGCTTAGACTTTCAATATATAAGGCCAAAAGCCCCATCCCGGAGCAGCCTCTCATCACGGACTTGCAGGTGAGTTACCTGTAATAAAGCCACTGCCCACTGTAATTGTCCCAATTCTCTTATTGGGGCTATTCAGGCCATTCCAAGTTAACCTCAGACTTCACACACTGACCTCCCTCGACTCCCTGTAAGCCTCATACTCTCATCTCCTCTCCCCCCTCTTCCTAATTCTCCCACCCCAACATCCCTCCCCCATCCAGCCCCATTTAACCTTCAGCTGCTTCTACAAGGAGAAAGTATGCCCACTCCTAGACATTTATAAAGATACCTAGACCCTTACCCCAACTTTAACCCACCCCATCCCTACACCCTCCCTCATTGCCTCAACGAAGACCCTCCCTATCCCCATTCACATTCACACTCTCCAGACACTCCATGCGCTCTATTAAACAAAGTCTTGTAAAAAAACCTCTTGCAACTATCAAGTCCATCTTTTATGAATCAAATAGTAGTTTATGGAAGATATGAAAATATCTCAAATTGAGCCCTCCGCTAAAACCACTGTCCAGATCTAAAGAATAACCAAACGTCTGCCTCAACACTGAACCTGGACTCTGGAGGGTCTAGAAGATGAACCAGAAGAATGAAGGACAATGCTATCCTTCAGGGAAAGGATTCTTAGACAGGGACTTTTCCTGTTTGGGACCCTCAGCCCCTCTTAAAGTGTGCACTGCTTGAGCTGACCTGACAAGACAGCCCTTCACCATTAAGCTTCTACCTCACAAAGAGGAGATCCCCTGGATGTACCCGACACACTCAGCTCTCCAGGAACTCCCTGGAGGCCTAATCAGACATCTTGCAGACAAGGCACTGCCCTCTCAGCCCCCCAAAGGAAGTCAGATTAATTCCAACAGCTGATGCCACTCAGGGAGGCTGTAGCCTCTAATCTGGTCTCCGGAGGCTAGGGAGACCTGGCTCTTCTTTTTTCCTCATGAACTGTACGAGTCTCTTGTGCTTATTAAAGTCAAAAGACTTAGAGGAAAAATTTGCAGAAACCAGAGCTCCATATGAAGGTGTAAAACCTTCCAGCACTGGCTGGGAGATACCTCCAAGGTTCAATGAAAACTCTTTCCAGTGAATCCCCGACTCATAGGCAATACACGCTAGTTGGCTGGAAAATGGAGGGAAACAATCTTGCACCTCAGCCTAGTTGCAAGCCGGAATGGATTGCATTCTGATGCCGCTTGCACTTTAATCACCATAGCAAAATTCCTCAGGGGGAACTACATGCACCGCACTTCTCTGGCCATACCACCGCTACCAAAATGATCGCTGCTCCCGGTGGCAGACAGAGCTTCTCTGCTCGGCGCTCCCGATGGTTCAAAGTTGATACTCTGAGCAGGGCCAGCATAAGGAGACGAGGCGCCCTAGGCGAACCTCATCCCTTGCGCACCCCGCACTCATAGGCACTACACTGTGCCGCCGCCACTGCTGCTGCCGCCGCCGCCACTCTCTTGGACCTGCGGCAATGGTTGCAAACAGTGCCATGGCGCTTACCTTACAACTTTGGTGTCACGGGGCTGTTTGCTTCTGCTACCTCAGACAACCCGATGCGGACGTCCTGTTTGCAAATAATGGCCACAAACAGTCCTGTGGCGCTTACCTAACAACTTTGGTGTCACAGGGCTGTTTGCTTCCGCTCCCTCTCCCTCTGACAGCACGGACTTTTAGCATGGCCATACAGAGCCCTTGAACGCCTAGCCCATACGTCTGTGCTACTCCTAGTAGCCTAATCAAGCTGGCTTGCATGAAAAAAACCAGCAGGCATGGAAACTCTGCAGCTGAAATGCACTGCTCCCGGCAGCTCAAAGAAGCATGCTGAATAAAACGATGTGCCACTCCCGGCAAATGCCTATCTCTCCTTCCCTCCAGCCAGCCATCCACACAGGAACTTCCTTCCCACTTGGGCTGCTGCCAAAGACCAGTCTCCCACTCAGTTGTACCATTTCCTTACCACTTTAGGGTCTTTATTCCTTCTGTTTTTTAAACTGGTAAGGAGGGGGGGGGGGTATCCACTCTGCACCTTTTTAGAAGAGAAAGGCAGGAAAGGACCTGAATTCTTCCAAGTATTCCCCAGGACTAACCAAACCACTCTAAGCCTATCCTCAGGAGTCCTGACTAATCCTTTATCCACCAGAGCCCAGAATACCCATCTATCATCCATTGGAGACAAAGAAATACTGAGGAGCCTTTATGGGGAAATCACAACCTTTTCTTCTCTGTCTCCATCTGCTGGTAGAGGGGCATAACCCATTCACTCTGGACTGGTCTGATGGACGACAAAATTATAATTCTGTAAGTCCTTCCCAGTCCAGACTAGGAAGACTCTTCAACTTTGCTGCAATTATCTCTTTGAGTAAGTATTCCTGCATGTACGGGCAGCCCTCCACTAGGCGGTCGCCTAGGACGGCAGATCCTGGTGGGCAGCATCGCTAACCTCCCCTCTGGGAAGCAGCAGTTCAATGCTGCGGCAGGCTTCAAAATGCCCGTGCGTGCAGTTCCAGCCTACTGCTCCTTCCAAGAAAGCTGCATTGGGGGGGGGAGGGGGCCAGGAACAGCAGGCTGAGCGCGCACATGTGCATGGGCACTTTAAGGCCTGATGCAGTGCTGAAGCAGCAGTTCAGCTGCTGCCGCTTCAGCGCAAGGGGGAAGGCCAGATGGCAGCGCAGTCCTTTGGGGTGGCACAGAGGGTCTGCCTAGGATGGCAGAAACCCTTGGGCCGCCACTACCTGCATGCAGATCACAATGTTCCTTAGGTTCTATGCATTCTATCCAGTTGCACATCTTCTATTTGCTCGTCAGTGCTTTCATATTCCAAGATAGTTTTTTACAGATTTTTGGAGCAACAGTTCTACATTCTTTATATTGAAAGAGTTCCAGCCCCTCATATGCACAAATTATGTCTCTGGGACCTGTTTTTCAAGTCCTCAAGCTTGTTCCAATGCTGCCACTGACTTATGGAGCTCAGACAAGTCTGTTACATGTTGCTCCAACAGCAACTCAGATGCCCCAGCTCTGCCACCTCCATATGCAGATCTTTGATGCTCTTCAAAAGCTTTTGTTTCATAACACCAAAATCTGCTCTAAGCTCCCTAAACTATTGCTTCAGTTCAGACCATGTGATAGTCTTGTCCTCTCCTGCTCTCTGCTCATCTGGATCATTTTCCTCACTCTTCTAAGACCGCATGTTACAACCACCACCATCTTCCCCCACTCCTGTGGCTGCTGCTGCTTTGCACGTTGAAAAAGAGAACTCATGGAGGTTAATGGATTTGTGCTTTACCAACATCACACTCAAATTTTCTGAACAATTACTGGTAAGATCCACTATTTTTCACCTACAAAATGCTGCTATACTTAGCTGCTTAAAATCCAGCCTCATAGAGCTCACAGCTCAGCATCTGCTCGGGGCTGTAACGTCACTTCCCCTCCCCCCAAAAAGAGCATTTTATTCAGATAAATATATTTACCATTGTAAAAAAAAACCTTTGAATACCGTTTTGTACGTGCATGCATTTGTGGAGGAGGAGTGTAGGGAGTGGGGAGAGAGGAGCAGCATATGTATGTGTGGTAAGGGGGCTACGATGTACAGAATATAATCCTGCCTAGGTACAGAGCATAGATGTAGGGTTTAAAGTCCAGTAACTCACTCACCTGGGGTAACTGGTCCCAGTGCTCCTTGTTCTTCATCTCTTCCTGCATTTCATGGATTCGCTTCAGAGATTCCAGACTCTCATCAAGCAGAAATGTGGTGTCATTTATTAGCATATTAATGTACCGGACAAACTGCTTTCCAGAGCTGCAAGAGGCAGAACTCATTAATAGTGATGCAACACTTGGATTACATTAGTTTGTATAAGTGGAGAGGAGGGTGGGGGGGGGGGGGCTCAGTAACAATAGGAGGACCAGTTTTATTGGGTCTTGTTATATCCCAGTAACAATAAAGACTGGCTCAGTTTCTCTTTAATAACACCAAGCATACAAGAGGAAATGGAGCCTCTCACTCACTTGAACTCCTCCATGAATGTACCATGATGTGCTATGTTCTGCCAGAGGCTTTTAAAAATGGTGCTTATGTGATAGCGAATTGTAAATTTGTCATAGAACTCGCTGGTGGCGCCAGTGTGCTCCACATCTGTGAAGAGACAGGAAAATAGTTGGTAAACACAATAATCAGAGACAGGGATCCTGTAGCTGTAGCCTGATCTACCAGTGTACTACTGTACTCCTGCCTTCCTGATAACCAATGGAAGTATGCCAATACTGAAAACTTAGTCAAGGATTCTTCTAGAACCCTGTGGAAAATAGACATTACAAATGTATTATGGCATGTCAAGAAAAAATATCAACTAGAACTTATTTGCAGACTTGTTTCTGCAAATTGAATGCATGGAGAAGCTGTTCTGATTTTCTTAAAACTATTGTATAAAATATATATATTTTTTAGGCAAAATGGGGAGGGGGATATTCAGTGGCTAGCTGTTACCGATTAACTTTAAACCTGGATTATTCAATGCCGGGGCCAAATCTAGCCACCAGCATTGAATATCCGGGTTGGCTGGATAGCAGCAAAGCTAACTGTGGCAAAAAATTAGGCCAGCCTTTAAGGTGTCTAACCTTTGCCACTTAGGGATAACCGCTAGCCAGCCAGCATTGGGGTAATTAATGGCAGTACCCAGGCTATTCAGCGACACTAACCGCATTAGTGTTGCTGAATATCCTGGTCGCTGCAATTAACCCAACCATACTGCCTTCATACTGAGACAGTTCACAGAACTATTTAAGAGAGATCACATTTGGTGTCTCCTCCTAATCTACTGCTGTGAATAGCAGGACTGGAATCTGGATCTGAGGTACCACGGCTCTATGCTGCTGATACAGATACACCACCTCTTGTTTACAGTGATTCAGAGTTGTTTAGACAATTATGTGTGCTTGTTAAACTATGGGGGGGTGGGGGGGGTTCAAGTTGCCCACATAGTTGCAAAGTATAAGGGCATTTTTAATGCACATATTTTATCAGAATTTTCAAAAGGAAGCCACATGAGTACTTTGAATGCTCAGGTAACGTACACATATTAAAACCACCCATGTAGTTTGCATTTGCATCTATTCTTTAGTGTTAGTGGTCAAGAGGTGAAAAACAGGCCATATACTTTTGAAAATGTAATGAATGTGAGCTCTTTCAACCTTTAATCTAAACAGATTAAAAGGAATATAGTGTTTTAATTCAGGTAAAAATATGTGTATTATGATACTGTACCTGTGTAAATGGCTTTGAAACTATCCTCTATGGGTGGGAACTTGAAAATTTGAGAACTAACCAAACCAATCACGACCAAAGCCCAGTACAGTCCCATGCCCTTCATGTGCCCTATCTGTTCGTGTGACTGGAGTCTGGCAATGCATTGACTCTAGCACCAGTACTTACCTGTATAAAACTTCATCAGTGAGGGGACCAGGAGTTTGGTGGAAAGTGGGTGATTCTCGATCATTTCGAAGAATTTCTGCGTGCGAGGTTGGATGGCAGGATTTGTTACAAACATGACTTCCACCAGCTTGGCCACCAGATATGGGTTTCGGATGTAGTTCTGATTGCATAGCAGCACCACCAAGAAGGTGACTATGTCTTGAGTACAAGGCTCAAAGAGAACCTGAGGAGAATATCTGAGAGAAACGGGAAGAATGTCAGACAAGTCTCTAAGAGAGAGGGATTCAAAGCATACACATGATGACACAGCCAACATTAATGTCTCCTTCTCTGTGCAAATCCCTTAGTGTTAGGGGTCAGTCTAGTGCCTACAAAAATGTGCTCATAATGGAGCAGTAGAAATGTATTTTATTTATTTAAACATATTTTTATACTGCCTTTCTACTATTCAAAGTGGTTTACAGTTGAAAACAAGTTATGGTATAAAGTTTTACATGAAACTGAAACAGATTAACAGTAGAATGCCAACTATGAACATTGGGTATACTAACTATGAACTATATAGAAACAGCTGTCAAACTCTCTGGTCATGTCACCCACTGATGAAAGCTGGTGGCCACATACATCCATGCTCTGGTTGCCACCAAATTTCTACAGATCACCCTGAGCACTTCTCTGAAGGACATGCCAACAAGGGAAAATTGATTTAATAAATGAATAGATATAAGAACATCATAATTTGTACATCTTGTAAGTTTTTGTACAAACGCCTATTGACTGATGAAATATTTTAAAAACCATAAGGGCCGATATTCAAACTGTGGTGCTTAACTATCAGATGGATATTCAGTGGCAGTATCTAGAGAGGAGCTGCCGCTGAATATCAGGACTGAGCAGTGCTATCCAGATAAGTGCTGACATTTATCCGGCTAGCAGTTTTTCAATTGGCACTGTACAGGCATGCAACTTAGGCCATCTTTTCATGCGACCTAAGTTGCCCAGCTAGGTGCCAACTGAAAATCCTCTACCAGGATAAGTGTTGGCATTTACCTAGATAACACAGACCCTGCCCTTGCTCTGCCTCCCTGGATCACCCCTGCACTAACTAGATAATGCCGGTGTCGTCTGTGAGGATATTCAGTGGCATTAACACAGCCAGCCGGCTGGCATCCTATTGGCCGATCAGCTAAGGGTTTTTAAATTCTGCAGTATTATTGGGAGAGAAGGCCATCCTGCTCGAAGTAACAAAATATTTCTTGCCACAGCCTTTCCGCCATAGTGCTTGTGAACAATGATGGTTATACAGGCCCTCCCCCCCCCCGATAACAAGATCACATTTATGGTCACCACTGCCCATAGTGGGGGGTCTTTAATGAAAGCAGATTATTATAAAAGAACCCAAGATTAAAGGCCACGCCCTCTCATTAGGAACAGAGGACCATTTCCCTCCCTCTTGTGCATACAAATGTGGCAGAGGGCTCACTCATACTTACTGTACAATAAAAAACAAAAACTCAGCTACATCTTCTACATAAAACTCTGGCAGTGCTGCAAACATTTTGGGGATATCCAAGCTTAAAGGCAGTGTGATACTGCAAAGAAATCAAGAGAGAACAGTCAGCATGTGCCTAAAAAGGCAGAAAAACCTCCCCCACCTACCCCTTGACCCCATGTCTAGCATTTTTTTAAATTAGTTGCTTCACGCTGAGTGAACTTATACCTAGACTGCAAAAAGAACTAAACTACAATCTCTAAGCACAGCTGTAATCTGCCCAGATAGTAAACAGAATGGAATATAAATCCTTTTAAATAAAATAAATACTGTAGTGAGTATGGTTTTACTTCCACACAGTCTTTAGTGAGGAAAAAGCAGGCAGCATACAATCTACCAACCACCCAAAAGCAAGGCAGCACCTACCCTACCAGACAAATACACTCACACGGGGTTGCAACAGAAAGTATTGAGAGGTCATTTTCCATAACCTATGCAGGTACAAAGTTCACCGGTACAAGAAAAATCTGGAAAGTCTAGCAACTGCAATGTTTACAGGTCAGTTCTGTGCTTGAAAACACAGATTTGAAATCAAATTTATGTGTAATTTCCCTCCCCAAACTATCTCCACCACTGGATGGTTCATTTTTGCCACAATTACAAGTTAGAACAAACCTGGTTGGCCAGAAACCAAAAGAGCCATGAGCATGTAACACCTATTAGTATATACAGAGTGGCCCAAAAAAAGTGAGACCATCTCGTAGCATATAAGTTATTTAAAAATTCAAAAAGACAGATGTAAACGATTGACAAATAAAAATAAAAAGATGGCGACCGGAAATTGTCAAAATAAAGACATTATATAGCTAAAAAATGTAAATAAGTAAACTATTTAAGCTTTTAATTTACGAGATGTTCTCACATTTTTTGGGCCACCCTGTATATCTGGAACTGCACCAGCATTACAGGGACAGCACAACTACAGTCAGGTGTTGGACGGGAACCACAAAGTGGTGGTGTAACGGAAACAGTTATGCAGAACCAGATAATGGTCAGGAGCAGAGGTCACACATGACAAACTCCAATTTAAGGCACATCCTGCACTAGCCCAGTGAGGAGTTTCCAAAGTTGTGTCTAACTCCATTGGGCTCAAGAGCTTACTGTCTCCAGACTTTTTCATGGCTCAGCAATCTGCAAAGATCTGCTGCAGATCTCCAGTTTCAACTCTGCTGGGTCAGTGGTGCCATCCTCATCGATGCTGACAGAATGGACCTCCCCCCCCCAATGGCCCTTTCTTGGGAAATCAGGGCCTAGATTTTATTGGTGCTCCCTGTGAAACAGATCAGTTGCTTGTTGGCATGAACATTTCGCAACAGGCTTCCAGCTGCGTTCCTCCGAATCTCTTCCATTAACAGGCAATGTAATCAACCACAGATGCATCAGGAATCTATGATTTATTGAATGACGAAGTCCTGGTGCCCCCTGCTACTGGCTGTAAGGAAAGAAGCCACCAATCTGGGAATGGATTCTGCCTACAAGACTGCAGGAGTGCTACATGGAACATTAGATGAATGTAGAGGCCACTGGGTTCACTTGTTCTTGAACTGCAGTGGGGCCTATGAGGTTTTGGTTGAGCTTTTGGTGGGTCTTACACTCTTTATGAGTCTGATTGAGACTCAGTCTTTATCCCACATTGCAAACTGAGGACCTACTGCTGTCATCTGTCCACATGCTTCTTCTGAGACGCCTTCATCTTTTTTAATTCTTGCTAAACGTGCATGCAGTTTATGTTTATTAAAATCCTTAATATACTGCTATTAGTGGCAACATCATGGAAGTTTACAATACAATAATTAAAATAAAAAAATATAGAATGGTAAAAGAATTCTACAAACTAGAGGGTAAGAACAGAGAAGGAGGCAGAAGAGAGTGTCTGGTAGGTCAGGAAACGTCCACCCATGGTTTACCAGTCCCCAAAGGCCTGAGAAAAAGAAATGTTTTTGAACCAATTTTGAATTTAGAAAAAGATGTTTCAAGGCAGAGATATTTTGGAATAGCATTCTGGCATAAGAGAGCAAGAAGATAAAAGATAGAACTGAGAGTGGATTTATGAACAGCTTGGGAGGAAGGGGGAATGAAAAGAAGCTTATCATTGCAAGAATGAAGGATACAAGAGGGGGCATGAGGAATTAAGACATTGAAAAGTTGAGCAGATTGGACAAAATGCATTGCCTTAATTGAAAAAATAAGGACTTTAAATTTAATTATATATGTCACAGGGAGCAAACAGGCATCCTTGAGAAGACGGTCAAGTGATCAGTGGGTTTAGCATGCTTGAGAAGATGAATGGTAACATTTTATATTAACTGAAGTTTTCTAAGAGCGGTGAGGCATATGTCATTATATAATGCATTGCAATAGCCAAGTCAACTTGTAACTAGTACATGTGCAAGGATTCTAGCGGCATTGTTATCCAGAAATGCTTGGATAGACCTAATTTGGCATAGTGCATAAAAACATGATTTGGCTACTGAAGAAACTTGTTTTTCTAAAGTAAGTTGTGGATCAAAAATAACAGTATTTTCAGTAGGCATTTGAGGGTAATAGAATGACCAGCAAGTTGAGGGGCTAAAGAAGGGATAGTGGAGTCTGAGGAGATCTACACTGCCTGATATTTATTAGGGTTCAATTTTAGGGAATTGGAGTCAAGCCACTGCTATACGAGAGAGAGACAGAAATAAAGTGGTAAAAGATCAGGGACATGATGGTGAACATATAAAAGGAGCTGAATGCTGTTGGCGAAAACAAAAGAACGGATACCCAAATACAGTCAAACCTCGGTTTTCATTTGTCCCGGTTTTCATACGCTTCGGTTTTCAACGTCTTTTCTGACTGAGATTTTGTCACGGTTTTCATGCATTGCTTCGGTTTTCAACGTCTTTTGACTGAGATTTTGTCCCGGTAGCAGGGAAGAAAAGCTGTCAACGTAAGCAGGAGATGTTGCATGAATGTGGGAGGCAGTTCTTTCTCTTGCAGGGTACGTCTGAAGCTATATCATTAAGATTTTCTGCCATTCTGAAGCATTGAGCAGATAATGTAAAGGTATTTTAATGGACTGAATTCAATGTGATTCCGAAGAGAGCTGGGCACAGCAGCTTGTCAGGGGTGGCTAAGGCCAGATGTTAACATACTGTACTGTACAGTACTGTACTTAGCTTGCTTTCAGTGATGTTAAATGTTCATTTATCCATTTCATTAGTCATTTATATTTATTTCTCATTGTTTTCTGTATGTAAAAATATAGTTATTCTCTATAAAATGTATTTTTTGTGAATATTTTTGGGTGTCTGGAACGGATTAATTGGATTTACATTATTTCTTATGGGAAATATTGCTTCAGTTTTCATACGTTTCGGTTTTAGTCAGACTTTTTCGAACGGATTAATCATGAAAACCGAGGTTTGACTGTACTGAATAAGTGTGACAAGACAAGCAATAAAGAGATTAAACAGAACTGGAGCTAAAACTGAACCCCATAGTTCAAAGAGTAGGGAGAGGAGTACACATTGTTGAAGAGAACTTTAAAGGTTCTATCTGTAAGAAAGGACTTGAACCAGTTAAGAACGGTGGGGGGATATTCAGCATCGGTGGCTAGCACCTGTAAAGCACATAACCATTGCTGCTGAATATTAACCACAGATATTCAATACTACAGCCATATCTGGCATATTGAATATCCAGGTTGCCGCAGAAGCCAAAAGCTAACCGGACAACAGCAATATTGAGCCATTGCCCGGTTAGCTTCCACTGGCAAATTTAGGCCAACCTTTGCCATGCCTTACTTTACCTACTTTTCACTAACCAGGCAGAGGTTTAATATTGTAGTTGCCTGGTTAGCGACGGGCGCTGCCTCGCTCCGCCCCTAAACACCCATGACATGCCCCAATAAAAAGCACTTGGTACCTGCAGTTATCCAGTGGCACTAAAACATAGTTACTCACCTGTAACAGGTGATCTCCAGGAGCAGCAGGCATTTAGTCCTCTCATATGGGTTACATCGGGTACCGACGGAGCCCGTGTGGGAAGCTCCCCAGCTACCAATAGGAAAGCATTTGGGAGCAGTCCACTGTGCTTGTGCTGATGCCTTCCCGCTCTTCTGATTCTCCTCAGTTGAGTGTATAGCTGAAGAAAGTCTAGTAGAAGGAGAGAGAGAGAGAGAGAGAGAGAGAGAGAGAGCGCTACAACTCCTTGGGGAGGTGGGTGGGTTGTGAGGGCTAAATTCCTGCTGTTCCCGGAGATCACCTGTTACAGGTGAGTAACTACGCTATCTCCAGGAAAAAGCAGGAATGTAGTCCTCACATATGGGACTCCCTAGCTGAGAGATCTCGGGGATGTCTGAATCGTTGGCCCCGACCTCCCATAGCTGAGATATGAAGAGTGGGCAGGGGGTTAGGAGTTGTGCTAAGTCCCAAAGAGATGTTGAAGGACTGCCTGGCCAAAGGCTGCATCCCGGCGGGAGTCCTTGTCCAAGCAGTAGTGAGCTGCAAAGGTGTGAATGGAGAACCACGTAGCAGCTCGGCATATTTCAGAGATGGGGACTGCTCGGAGGTTTGCAACCAAGGTAGACATTGCCCGAACATTGTGAGCAGTGACATGCCTTGTTAGGGAGAGTCCTGCTTTACCGCAGCAGAAAGATATGAAGTCCGCTATCCAGCGTGAAAGGAATCGTTTGGTTACTTGTAGTCCCAGATGAGCTGGACCAAAGGATACAAAAAGTTGAGAGGACTACCTGATGGATTCAGTCCTCTGTATATAGAAAGTCAATGACCTTTTGCAGTTCAATGTATGCAGGGAGGCTTCCGCCCGGGAGGCATGTGGTCTGGGGAAGAAGACAGGGAGGATGACTGTCTGACTGATATGAAAAATGGAGACCACCTTTGGGAGGAAGTGTGGGTGTGTCCGCAGGAACACCTTGTCATGGAGAAAGTGGGTGTAAGGGGCGTGAGCCACTAGGGCCTGTAGCTCACTTACATGTCTGGTTGAGGTTAGGGCTATGAGGAAGAGCACTTTCCAAGAGACATAGCGGAGCTGTGCTGTGTCCAGCGGTTCAAAGGGTGGTTTGAGTAGTTGAGCCAGAACCACATTGAGATCCCACGCCACTGGTGGTGGGCGGATAAATGGCTTTGTTAGGAGGAGGCCCCTCATGAACTGTGCTACTGGGGGGGGGGGGGGGCAGTAGAGATTGGTTTACCATTCACCGGGGTATGAAAAGCCGAGATGGCGCTGAGGTGCACTCATTATCGAATTGGATTTGAGCCCCTGAGAGGAGAGATGCAATAGGTAGTGTGGTAGTGTCGGAACAGATGCCTCAAAGGGATCATGGGTGTTGTTGGAACACCATGAGGTGTATCTGCGCCACTTTAGGGAGTAGGCCTTCCTAGTGGATGGTTTCCTGGAGGAGAGGAGGATATTTCTGACTTCCACCGATAGGGGAAAGTGGCATAAAGCTAAGCTCTCAGGAGCCATGCTGTCAGGTGAAGGGAGCGCAGATTGGGATGGAGGAGTGTTCCGTTGTTCTGAGATAGAAAAACTGAGTCAGATCCTAGATGGATTGGTGGGGTCTGGGAGAGTTGTAGGAGGAGGGGAAACCTTGGTGGTGGGCCCAGTAAGGGGCTATGAGGATCATGTACCCTTGGTCTTCCTTCAGTATCAAGAGGATTTTCAGGATTAGGGGTGTAGGGGAAAATGCATAAAGCAGACCCAGACTCCAGTGAATCATGAAGGCGTCGGCCGCGAGGCGGATTCTCGAGGGGACTTTCGAGCAGAAGCGGGGGAAGTTTGCCATTCACTTGAGCAGCAAAGAGTTGATCCATGGAGTTCCCCAGGTGTCGAACATGTGGTTGGTCACCGTATGGTCTAGGGACCACTCGTGAGGTTGGAGCATGCGGCTGAGTTTGTCCGCCTATAGATTATCCTGACCTGGAAGGTAGACTGCTCTCAACTGCATGTGGTGTTGAATGGCAAAGTTCCATAGTTGGCAAGCTTCCTGGCATAGGGGAAGGGAGCCCGTTCATCATTGTTTGTTTATGTAAAACATTGCTACTTGATTGTCCGTACGTATGAGGATAGAACTGCTGGAGAGGTGGTCCTGGAAGACTTGGAGAGCTCTCGACACCGCTCGAAGTTCCAGGACATTTATTTGTTGTCTGGATTCTTGAATAGTCCAAAAGCCCTGCGTGGAGAGAACCTCTAGGTGAGCTCCCCATCCGTGCTTTGAAGCATCCGTGGTTAGGGTATGATGGGGGTTGGGGGGGGGTAAAATGGTGACCCTTTGAGGAGATTTTATGGAACGGATCACCATCGGAGAGTGTGTGCCATGGGAGGCGTTATTTGGATGGAAGCATGCAGATCTCCTTTGGCCTGAGACCACTGAGTCGAGAATGTCCTTTGTGTTTGCCACATGTGAAGCCTGGCAAACTGTGGAGGCCATGTGTCCCAGTAACTTTAAGGAGGAGTGTGCTGGTGCACGATGGCGCTGATGCATGCTGTTCGCTAGGAGTATGCATTCAGTCTCGTAGGAGAAAGGCCTTGGAGTGAGTGGTGTCTAGGACGGCTCCGATAAATTCCAGCCTTTGGGTGGGGATGTGATTTTGGAAAGTTTATTACGAAACCTAGAGACTGCAGGAGTCCTATGGTTTTGGATTGGGCTGAGCAGAGTTCTCGAGGGGAGCCTGCCTTTATCAGCCAGTCGTCTAAATAAAGAAAAACAAACTTTGTTGATACGCAGATGAGCTGTTACCACGGCCATGCATTTTGTGAAAACTCTTGGCGCTGAAGCTAGGTTGAAGGGAAGAACTCTGTATTGATAATGCACGCCTTGGCATATGAACCTGAGATATTGCCTGTGAGATGGGTGGATGAGTATGTGAGTGTAAGCCTCTTTGAGGTAAGCCTCTTTGAGGTCCAGGGAACAAAGCCAGTAATTTTGTAAGAGATGAGGAAGTTCCCAGTGAGAGCATCTTGAATTTTTCTTTTACTAGAAACTTGTTGAGATCTCAGAGATCCAGAATGGGCCCGAGACCTCCTGACTTCTTTGGAATGAGAAAGTAGGGGGAATAGAAACCTTTGTGGTGTTCTTGAGGAGGTACCGGTTCGATGGCTCCCTGGGTTAGGAGAGAGGTTACCCTCCTGTTGTAGAAAGGCATTGAAGGAGGCCTTTGAAGGAGCTTGGTTTCTGAAGTGGTGAAGGGGGAGCTCCTGAAAGTTCAGAGAGTATCCATTCTGGATGATGGTAAGAGTCCGTTTCTTCAATGTGATGTTTTCCCATTGTGTGAGGAATTTTGAGAGTCGTCCTGGAATGGGCAGTGCATCTAAATGGGATGGACTGGCTATGCTCCTGAAGTGGGAATCAAAAAGACGATGTGGCGGCTGCTGGTGGCTGTGGCTGTGGTTCCTGTTTTGACAGTCTGGGCTTATTGGCCTGTTTGAGCCCCTACTGTTTCTGCTGTGAAGGACAGGAGACTGGGAATACTTATAAAACCTCCTCTTCTTGGGATAGAAAAGTTTTTTTTGATTGGGCCGACTTCTTAGAGGGGTCAGGTGTTTTCCTCGACAGTCTTTTGAGGGTAGTATCGTCAGTTTTCAGTTCACCGGCCTTCTCACGCCAGTTCTTTCCAAACAGGTTCTCACCTGTGCAGGGGATGTTAGCCAGCTTGTCTTGTACCCACTGTTCTAAGTCAGAGGATTGAAGCCATGCTAGTTGCCTTGCTCCGATGGTTATGGAAGAGACTCTACTAGAGGATTCAAATGTATCAAAAGCAACCCTGTTCATAAACTTTGACACGTTCTGGCTGTGGGACAAGACTGCTTGGAAGGTTGGATGTTTTTCTTCCAGAAGGAAAGGTAGAAAGCCTTCCCAGTCCTTATTCAGCTCCTTGAGGAACATCCCCATATAGAGGATGTAGGAGTTGATTGGCTAGCTAACATGGAAGCCTGGAAAGTACGGCAAATGAAGGAATCAAGGGTTCTTGATTCCCAACCTGGAGGAAGGGATGCGTGGGTTTTCCGCTTTTAATACGGTGCATCGCTGATTCCACCACCATGGAATGGTGGGGAAGCTGCGGTTTCTGAAAGCACAGGCTTTCAGGGACTCGATACATAGTATCAAGTCGGCGACTTATGGGGGAGATAGATAAAGGTGTCTCCCACATCCTCAACATTAAGTTATGGAGGATACAATGCATTGGAAGGATGGTGGCTTCCTCTGGTGCAGTCTACTGCAATATCTCAAGCTCTTCTGCCCTGGGTTCTGGCTCCGAAGCTGCTGGGATGGAGAGTACTGCTGCCATGTCATGAATGAATTCTTGAAATGACATGTCCTCTGGTGGGGACTTCCTCCGGGTAGTGGAATGTGGAGGCGAGGTCTCCGGTGCAAAATCTCTAAGGTCCTCGGAGTCTAGTGATCAATGATCCGAGTCTGAGGAATCAGTACTGGACTCCGGAGAATAGCAATAGTGTCAGTGTCGAGTATCATGGAGGTGTTGGTCGATGTTCTTTGGTTCCATCCAATGTCTGGCCACGAAAGATATGAGCTTGGTGGCAACTGAGATGGTATCAGCATCAGGGGTGCCGTTGGCATTGGAACCAGTATCAAGGACATCAGACCCTTCGGTGCCTGCTGGGACGAAACTGGTGGAGGTATCAAGGTCGAAGTCAGTGGCAGGGTGTCTGGGGCCGAGGGCGTTACTGGCACAGAGGCTGCCAATAGAGCTAAGGTCCGTTCTAGAGTCAGCATGCGCCATCGTACTTGGGCACAGCATCGAGGGTTCAGTGGTGGTTGAAGCCTCAGGAAACTCTTGAATCCCCATCGATGCTTTGGAGGACAAGTCCTCCTGCTGGGGATGCCTGGAATTGGTTGAAGTCCGCAATGACTCCCGGTGTGAGCGGATGAGGTTGAGAACTACGGGCCGGTTAGTTTGACTTCGGTGGTGAATAAATTAATTGAAACACTACTGAAACAGAGGATAGTGAGCTTTCTGAAGTCCAATGGATTGCAGGATCCGAGGCAGCATGGGTTTACCAGAGGCAGGTCTTGTCAGACAAATCTGACTGATTTCTTTGACTGGGTGACCAGAGAGTTGGACCAAGGGAGAGCCCTAGATGTGGTGTACTTAGATTTCAGTAAAGCCTTTGACACTATTATGCACAGGCAACAAAAATAAATTGTCACCTCCCACTCGGTTACTTTAAGGTCCATCCCTACAGTGCGCAAAGTGTACAGGTAAATAGAGCTCACTGAGGAGAAGGCTATTACCAATGGTGTGCCGCAGGGATCTATCCTTAGTCCTATTCTTTTTTTTTTTTTTTTTTTTACAGTTCAAACATACTTGACATAAGCAAGTGTAAAGAAATAAACAGAAAATGCATTAAGAAACCATATCATAAAAGGCAATCTTCATAAACAACCAATTGCAGCCCACATCCAGGGGATAATTACAAAAGAAACAAAAAAAAAGGAGAAAAAACTCTCAAACTCAGAGCCATACTATAGAACCGCCCAATATTCCCTCATCACTCACCCAGGTTCTCCCTATCCGACAAAAAGGTCTTCAATTGTAAAGAATCAAGAAAAATATACTTTACACCCTGAAGTGTTACCACACACTTATAGGGAAACCTAAGAAAAAAGGATGCCCCAAGGGCCAACACCCTTGGCCTAAGGGACAAAAAAAGCCTGCCTACTCACTTGAGTTGCCCTAGAGACATCCTGAAACAATTGTACTTTAGCACCACAAAAAGGAACATCTTTATGTTTAAAGTAACTCTTACATACCAAAGCTTTATCCAATTCAGATACAAATGAAGCCACCAACGCGGATCTAGTTAGAATGGTATCTTGTGAGTCCTCCAGGAATTGGGTAAGATTCACTGGGGATTGAAGGTGTAAAATATCATATTCTCCCACGGACTCATCAGATACCCTTCGAGAGGAAATATAAAACATATTAGAAAAAACTATGGTATCTGCAATTGGAAGTTCTAACACTTCCTTTATATATTTACGGAGCAATATCTCAGATGATAACAAATGAGTAACAGGAAAGCATAGTTACTCATCTGTAACAGGTGATCTCCGGGAACAGCAGGAATTTAGTCTTCACATATGGGTATCGTCGGTACCGACGGAGCCAGCGCGGGAACGCTCCCCAGCGTCCAATAGGAAAGCTTTTGGGAGCATCCCACAGCACCTGTGTGCTGCCTTCCTGCCTTTCCCAATTGTCCCTCTCCAGTTGAGTTTAAAGCTGAGACAGAGAGAGGGAAAGAGAGAAAGAGAGAGAGATACAACTCCTAGGGGAGGTGGGTGGGTTGTGAAGATTAAATTCCTGCTGTTCCCGGAGATCACCTGTTACTGGTGAGTAACTATGCTATCTCCAGGAACAAGCAGGAATGTAGTCTTCACATATTTTTATTTATTTTTTATTTATTTACATCTCTTATATACCGCACTATTTGCGATCAGCGCGGTTTACATAGAACAAACAATATCCGACAATAAACAAGAGTCAGGTCATTACAATGAACAGGAGCAGTAACTTGGATAACAGGGGAAACTATCATATGGGAACTCCCTAGCTGCAGATGCCAGGGAGAAGACCCCCAGAAGTTGTGTGCCCCTGTGAAAGGGCTCCACTTCCCCCCATGGATCTCTGGCATCCTACCAGGGATGGTGGGTAGGAGTTGATTAAGAATGGAACAGGTGTTGAAGAACAGCCTGACCAAACAAGGCATCCTCGCAGGAGTCCTTGTCTAAGGAAGGAAGTCCAGGAAACTGCCAGCATGGTTTGAGGGTGGGGTCAGAGAGGCTGTTGCCAAAGGGGCATCTTTCAGGAAATGGAAAAGGGAGCCAAACGACGAAACCTGGAGACAGCACGGGCACTGGCAGGTCAGATGCAGGGCATTGATGGGGCAGGCAAGGAGAGAATTTGAGAAGAAGCTTGCTGCGGAAGCAAAAACGTGAAATGAAGACCTTTTCGGGTACATTCGTAGCAGAAGGCCTGTGAGAGGGTCAGTTGGTCCATTGGATGATGGAGGGGTTAGAGGAGCACTGGGAGGCGATGGGGCGATAGCGGAGAGACTGAATGAATTCTTTGCTTCGGTCTTTGCTGAGGAAGATGTAGGGATGTTACCCATGACTGAAGTGGTATTTAAAGGTGCGGAAGAATTGAAGGAAGTATCGATACATCGTGAAGATGTCTTGCAACTGTTGGATGGACTGAAGAGTAGCAGATCGCCTGGGCCGGATGGTGTACATCCGGGGGTATTGAAAGAGCTGAAATATGGGATTGCAGACCTGCTATCGGTGGTCTGTGAACTATCATTGGAGTCATCTCTAGTGCCTGAGGATTGGAGGATCGCCAATGTAGCACCAGTTTTGGGGGGGGGGGTTCCAGGGGTGATCCGGGAGACTGCAGACCGGTGAGCCTGACGTCGGTACCGGGAAAAATGGTAGAAACCATCATAAAGAATAAAATTACTCAGCATGTAGATAGTCCCAACCTAATGGGAGACAGCCAACATGGCTTTAGACAAGGAAGATCTTGTCTTACTAATCTGTTATGTTTTTTTGAAGGAGTGAATAAACAGGTGGACAAAGGTGAGTCGGTTGATATTGTGTATCTGGACTTTCAGAAAGCCTTTGACAAGGTCCCTCATCAGAGATGTTTGGCAAAACTAAAGAGTCATGGGATAGGAGGCAGTGTACTATTGTGGATCAGGAACTGGTTAAAAGATAGAAAGCAGAGGGTAGGGCTAAATGGAAATTTTCCCAATGGAGAAAGGTGAATAGTGGTGTACCCCAGGGATCTGTGCTGGGTCCGCTGCTTTTTGACATATTCATAAATGACCTGGAAAGTGGAACAACGAGTGAGGTTATCAAATTTGCAGATGACACAAAACTATTTAAATTTGTTAAAATACAAGAGGATAGATGAAAATTGCAAGAGGATCTTGATACATTGGAAGACTGGGCATCAAAATGGCAGATGAAATTTAATGTGGACAAGTGCAAGGTTATGCACCTAGGGAAGAACAACCCAAACTATGGTTACACGATGCAAGGTTCCACATTAGGAACCACCACCCAGGAAAAAGATTTAGGCGTCATTGTGGATACCATGTTAAAACCCTCGGCCCAGTGTGCAGCAGCGGCCAAGAGAGCAAATAGAATGCTAGGTATGATAAGGAAAGGAATGGAAAATAAAACAAAAGATATATAATGCCTCTATATCGTTCCATGGTGAGACCGCACCTTGAATATTGTGTGCAATTCTGGACGCCGTATCTTAAAAAGGATATAGCGATTTTAGAAAAGGTTCAGAGAAGAGCCACCAAAATGGTAAAGGGGATGGAAGGATACTCCTATGAAGAAAGGCTAAAAAGGTTAGGGCTCTTTAACCTGGAAAAGAGACGGCTGAGGGGAGATATGATAGAAGTCTATAAATTAATGAACGGAGTGGAACGGGTAAACGTAGATCGATTGTTTACGTTATCAGAATATAGAAAGACTAGGGGACATGCAATGAAGCTACAGGGTAAACTATTTAAGACTAATAAAAGAAAATATTTTTTCACACAACGTGTAATCAAACTCTGGAATTTGTTACCGGAGGATGTAGTAAAGGCTGTTAGTGTAGCTGTGTTTAAAAAAGGTTTGGACAAGTTCCTGGAGGAAAGGTCCATAAACCATTATTAAGAAGTGACCGAAGATATCAATGCTTGACCCAGTACAAGCATTGTGGAACTTGTGTCTCTTGGGGAAACTGCTAGGTACATAGGACCTAGATTGGCCACTGTTGGAAACAGAATACTGGGCTTGATGGACCTTGGTCTGACCCAGTATGGCATATCTTATGTTCTTATAAGCAGTAATGGGCTGTGAAGGTATGAACCGAAGCCCAAATCGATAGACACAGAGTGAAGATGAGCCATAGAGGATGCCATGGCTCTCACATTGTGAGCTGTGACATGGCCTTCAAGAGGAAGGTCCTTACTCTCGTAGGCAAAAGATACGAGGGTTGCTATTTATATTTCTGGCCTTAGCAACAGTAAGTGTTGCCAGGCGCCATCCAATGGTTCCATTGGAACACTGACATTGTTGAACATAACCTTATTCATAACATTTTATCATTTGAGCGCGATTTGTTGTTTACAGTAACTTGAAAAATTCATCTCGGGTGAAAAATGGAATTAACTCGTGAACATTTTCGTGCGATTATTTTTCATAACTTTCGATGTGGATTATCAAGACAAGAGTGCATTGATGAACTTAATTTTTTATACGGCGATAAAGCACCATCCTACAGCACTGTAAAAAACTGGTATAAACGAATTCAATCGTGGCCGACGTTCGCTCCAGGACGAATTCCGTCAGGGTCGTCCAAAATCGGTTGTTGTGCCAGAAAATATCGATGCTGTGTGTGAACTGATAAAGCAAGATCGTCATGTGATATACCGTGAGATTGAGTCATCTTTGGGCATTAGTATGACAAGCATCAATAAGATATTGTATGATCATTTGGCCGTAAAAAAGATTTGTTCGCGTTGGATCCCGCATAATCTGACAAACGCTCAAAAGAAGGCTCGTGTCGATTGGTGCAAGGAAATGTTGAGAAAATACGTTCAAGGTGCATCAAAGACTGTGTATAACATCTACACAGGTGACGAATCATGGATCTATGCATATGAGCCCGAAACAAAACAGTAATTGACTGTATGGGTCTTCCAAGACGAGCCAAATCCAACAAAAATTGTTCGTGGAAGAAGCACATTGAAGCAAATGGTTGCCTGTTTCTTCGGCATTACCGGTCACGTGGCGACAGTGCCATTAGAGCAACATAGGATGGTCAATTCTGAATGGTACACGACCATTTGTTTACCAGAAGTCTTCGGAGAAATTCGGAAAAAGTTGAAGAAGAGGCGAATAATTCTTCATCATGACAATGCGAGCTCTCACACATCGGCTCAAACAAAGGAATTTTTGACCGGCCAAAACATCGAATTGATGGGTCATCCACCGTACAGCCCTGATTTGGCACCCAATGACTTCTTTTTATTCCCGCACATCAAAAACAAATTACGTGATCAACGATTTTCAACACCCGAAGATGCGATTGATGCATTCAAAATGCATGTTTTGGAGTTACCTCAATCGAAGTGGAAAAGGTGCTTCGAAAATTGGTTCAAATGCATGCAAAAGTGTATTGATCTTCATGGAGAATATTTTGAAAAACAATAAAACCAATTTTGATCATAAATATTTGTTTTTTCATTATTAGACCAGAAATATAAATAGCAACCCTCGTATACACTGTGCAATCCAGCTGGACAGTGTTCTTTTGGAGACTGAAAGTCCCAAATGACTAGGATCAAAAGCAACAAAGAGTTGAGAGGACTTTCTATGTTGCTGTGTCCTTTGCAAGTAAAAGGCTAAAGCCCTTTTGCAGTCCAAAGTATGAAGATTCCTTTCTGCATTTGAGGTGTGAGGCCTTGGGAAGAATACAGGAAGGTAAACCACTTGGTTTAAATGAAAAGGTGACACCACCTTTGGCATAAAGTGTGGATGAGTCCTAAGGACTACCTTATCATGATGGAACCTTGTATAAGGAGGATCAACCACCAACGCTTACAATTCACTGATGCGATGTGCTGATGTGATTGCAATAAGAAAGATGACCTTCCAGGAAAGGAATTTCAAAGAGGTAGTAGCTAATGGCTTGAAAGGTGGCTTCATGAGCTGCCCAAGAACCAGATTTAAGTCCCATGACACTGGTGGTGGCTTAATGGGAGGCTTAGTTAAAAGAAGGCCTCTCATAAATCTCGCTATGAGAGGATGAGACGAAATAGGTTGTCCATTTAGAGGCTTGAAAGAAGCTGCAATAACACTCAAATGAACTCTCACTGAATTGGTCTTAAGCCCTGCATTAGATAAATGAAAGAGATACTCCAGTAATGATTCCAGAAGTATCGCAAGAGGGTTAAGACCCTTCTGCGAGCACCATATGGTAAACCTTTTCCACTTGAATGCATAAGAGCGTCTTGTGGAAGGCTTCCTTGAAGCATAAAGGATATCCTTTACCTGCTGAGAAAGGTTAAGACCGTGAAGTTCCAGGCTTTCAGCAACCAGGCCCTGAGATGCAGAGACTGGGGATTGGGATGCCACAGCATCCCGTCCTCCTGAGAAAGGAGATTTGGAGCAGATCCTAACTCCAGAGGCGGAGCAGAGGGTACCACATTTGCCGTGGCCAATGTGGAGCTATGAGAATCATATAACCTCTGTCTCTCTGAAGCTTGAACAGGGTTTTGGGAATTAGGGGAATGGGTGGGAAGGCATACAGGAAGTCCTGGCTCCAAAGGAGAAGGAAAGCATCCCTGGCCTGACAACCCTGAGTTGGAATTCTGGAAAAGAATCGGGGAAGTTTGGCATTCAGCGGACTTGCAAAGAGGTCTATGTCCGGGGTTCCCAAATTTGGAAAATTTTGGCCACCTGGTCTGCATGGAGAGACCATTTGTGTGGAAGCAGAACTCGACTGAGTCTGTCTGCCCAAGAGTTTTGAATGCCTGGAAGATACACTGCAAGGAGATGAATCTGATGTTCTCTGGCGAGGGCCCATAGTCGCAAAGCTTTGTTGCATAGCAACAGAGAGCCTGCTCCACCCTGCTTGTTCACATAGAACATGGCTACTTGATTGTCCGTTTGAACTAGGACTGTCTTGTAGCTGAGCTGGGTGTGGAATACTCGAAGAGCAAGGAAGATTGCTCTGAGTTCCAGGAGGTTGATGTGTAGATAGGCCTCCTGTGGAGTCCAGGTACCCTGGGTATAGAGGCCTTGCAGGTGGGCTCCCCAACCCACCTGTGAGGCATCTGTTGTTAGAGTGGCTTGGGGTGGGGGTTGCTGAAAAGGAGACCCTACCAAAAGATTTTGGGGTGACTGCCACCATTGAAGGGACAAAATAAGGTGATCTGAGTTTGCTATCTTGTCTGACAGGCAACCTGACGCCCGAGTCCACTGAGTGGATAAAGTCCACTGGGCTGCCCTCATATGGAGGCGAGCATAAGGTACCACATGCATGGAGGATGCCATTTGGCCTAGCAAATGTAACATTTCCCGAGCAGTGAGGTGAGGCTTTAGCACTGCTTGGGAAGCTAACTGCACAATGCAAAGGCAGCGGGGCTGTGGAAGGTAGGCCCTTGTCTGTCTGGTATCCAGCAGGGCTCCTATAAACTCTAGGGACTGAGTGGGAGCAAGGTTGGATTTTGGGAAGTTTATGACAAGTCCCAAATACTGAAGGATGCGCATTGTGCGAGAGAGGGCAACCCTGGCCTCTGGCTCTGAAGGGGCTCGAATGAGCCAGTCGTCTAAGTAAGGGAAGATGAATATTCCCAGGGTGCGGAGAAATGCTGTCACCACAGCCATGCATTTTGTGAACACCATTGGTGCAAAGGCCAGGCCAAAAGGAAGAACCCTGTATTGGTAGTGCTTTCCTTGAAATAGAAAGCGAAGGAAATTTTGATGAGTTGGATGGATGAGAACATGAGTGTACACATCCTTGAGATCTAGAGAACAAAGCCAATCCTGACTCTGAAGGTATGGCAGCAGAGTTCCCAGAGAAATCATTTTGAACTTCTCTTTGGAACAGGAATTTGTTCAATTCTCTGAGGTCTAAAATGGGCCTGTGTCCTCCTGTTTTCTTTGGAATAAGGAAATAGGGGGAGTAAAACCCTGTACCCCGTTGGGGAATGGGTACCTCTTCTATTGCTCCTTGAGCAAGGAGCACAGTGACCTCCTGACCTAATTGGTCATTGAGAGAGGTCTGAGAATTGAACTGTGTTACTATTGTAGAAGGGGGCATGCTGAGGAAATGAAGCTTGTACCCCTCTCTTGCAATAGACAGAGTCCAATTTTCTGCTGTTATCTGACCCCATTGGGGGATAAAATGACATAACCTTCCTGGGATGGTGGAGGGTTCTGGACTGTTCAGGGCCAAGAAGGCAAAGTTCTCTAGATAGCAGTCAAAGCTCCTGTGGAGGCTGAGTTTGCTGAGCCGGTTGAGGATTAGCTGCTTTTGTCTTTCTTTGCCTAGGTTGTTGCTGCTATCCCTTTTGGGCAGACTGACCTAAACGATGCCCCTGCTGGGTATAGGAGGGATAAAACTTTTTCTTCTTACTGAAGAATGGTTTCTTATAGGATTTTTTCTTTGCAGGATCAGCTGTAGATTTAGACAATCTATCCAAAGTGATATTGTCAGCATCTATTTTATTAGCTTTTCCCTGCCAATTCTAGCCAAAGAGATTCTCTCCTGTGCAAGGAATATTCCCTAGTTTATCCTGTACCCAAATTTCCAAATCAGATGCCTGGAGCCAAGCAATCCTATGTACACCTATGGCAATGGCAGAGGTTCTGCTTATGCACTCAAAGCAGTCAAAGGCTGCACAATTCACAAACTTGGAAACATCCTGGGCATGTTTGACAAGGGCGAGATAATCCTGCCTCTTATCAGGAAGGAGAGGGCTCATAAGCTCTAAATCTCCTGTGACTTCCCTTAAGGAACATTCCCATATATAAGATACATATATAAGGAACTGATCCTAGCAGAAAGCATGGAAGCCTGGAAGGTTCGATGTCCAAAGGCGTCAAGAGTCCTACACTCACGTCCTGGAGGATTAGATGCATGCCTTTTTGCACTCTTTATCCTTTTCATTGCTGACTCCACCACCATGGAATGGTGTGGTAATTGAGTCTTCTGAAACCCAGGACAGGGAGGAACTCGATACATGGTGTTGAGTCTTTGAGAGTGAGGAGATGTGGTTAGAGGTATTTCCCACATCCTTAACATGAGATCATGCAAGATCTCATGAATAGGTAAGGTAGCTGCCTCTTTGGGAGCTTTAGGGTACTGCAGGATTTCTAATTCCTTTGCCCTAGGCTCCTTTTCAGAAGCCACTGTGATGGAAAGACCTCGAGCCACATCTCGGATAAAATCCTGAAAGGACATATCCTCTGGTGGAGACATCCTATGCTGAGGAGAAGAGGAATCCTCAGGAAGAAGTACTCTGGTATCGGCAGAGCTTTCAGTCTTCAGACTCATCCGAGGATTTGAAGTATCTCCGATCCGGGTGATCGTGCAAGGCACGGTACCGATCGAAGTCGGCATCGGAGTGGTCCGTTACCGACCTATCGATACCGGATGAATATGCATGACTCGGTCCCAGCAGAATACCTGCCCATGTCGATGCAGATGGTGCCGGCACCGGTGTCGATACCAGCTGAATTGTCTGAAGTGGTTTCAAGGGCATCGAGGCAGTGAGAAGAGCCACCAGACTGCGTTCAAAAGCCAAGAATCTCTGGTCTATCGATGCTGCCGATGCTTAGGTATTGGTACCAGAAGAAGCGGCCGGTACCCCAGAGCATGGCACCAGTAGTTCTGCTGAGGTTGAAGCCTCGAGAATGTCCTGGAGCCCCATTACTGCTTTGGAAGCCGAAGCCTCCCGCCGGGGCAATTTTGCCGGTGAAAGTCCCTCAAGGGCAACGCCAAAGGCATCTCGCTGTCTAGAAGGAGATCTACCCTTTGAGGACTGGCCAGATTTATGTTTAGTTACCTGAGATCCATGGGAGGAAGACGAAGCCCTGGACGACATCGATGCCACGGAGTCTGCATCGGAGGGAAAAAGGGTGTTAAGCTTAGCAGCTTGGTTCTGCCGGCCCCTTTTCGACATCATCCCACAGACAACACACTCTGAAATAGAGTGGTCAGGACCTAAACGTTTGAGGCACCACTCATGGGTTCAGTGACGGAGATGGTACCGCCACGTTTAGAACACTTTTTAAACCTGAGGTGGGTTTTTCCATTCTGAAGGAAACGTTGGGCCTAGTGCCCAAAATGGCACATGGAACCTGAGAGAAAATTACCGGAAAGACTCCAGAAGAAAGTTTTTTTGTTGTTTTTTTAAAGAAAAGAAAGAACCACCACCGGCGGTACCGGTGTAGCGTCAAGGGAAGGCAGACGCGACCATAAAAAAGAAGAATAGAAGGGGTTTTTTTTTGCGGTGACAGGATGTGCGACTTGTCGGCTCCGCAGAAAATGAAGAACTGGAGAGGGACAGTTGGGAAAGGCGGGAAGGCAGCACGCTGGCGCTGTGGGATGCTCCCAAAAGCTTTCCTATTGGACGCTGGGGAGCGTTCCCTTGCAGGCTCCGTCGGTACCGACGATACCCATATGTGAAGACTACATTCCTGCTTGTTCCTGGAGATAATTTAAAAACAAATATTTTCATCCTAAGAGAATTTTCCAAAGAATCCAACCTACGATGAATAAGTAAACTACCCTTAACTGAGGAGACACTCATCAACTGTAGGGAGGCATACTGGGAATCACATATCTGCACCTGCACAGTTAAGGATTCCAATCGCTCATCAACTGCCCCCAGCCTTGTAACAGCTTCCTGTGTAAATTTACAAAGCTGGGGCACCATGGTTATCAAGGTAGCCTCTGTATGTGTCACCACATGCCAAAATTCCACCAAGGGAACCTGAGAATTAGGTATATTTGGGGGAATATACTGGGGAGGTGACCAAGTACCAGGTAAAAAAGAACTTACAACAGGAACTGGAGTACTCTGTTGTACTGGTATACCATTTGCAGGCAAGTTGGGCGGGGTTATCAATGACGGGGGAAGAGGCGGAGAGCGCTCAGGGGAACTCAGAGAAGCTCCCTCTGGAGTCTGCAAAGGCGAAACAGTACCTGCAGAGGGAAGAGACACACGTCCCCAATCTTCAGAGGTCCAGTCTCTCCTGGAGCCAAAGGGAAGTTCTTCTTTCTCTTACCCATAAATACAACAACTTCGCAAAACTCCTCAGGGGCTCCTAAGGGGCCTATTTGCCCCTTGTGGCACGCCATGGCCGCGCGCCTAAAGGCGACTGAGAATTTAAAGCCCCCGGTATCGTCAGGGACAGTCCACGCCGCAGCCTGCTCACACCGGGAGACTCCGACGCTACACGACTGGCTCCAATTCAGCTCTCCCAAAGGCACAGTGAGCTCTGCTGGCTTATAAAAGACCCAGGTATCGTCAGGGGTAGTCCCTGCCGCAGCCTGCTCACTCCAGGAAACTCCGACGCTGCACGGCTGGCTCCAATTCAGCTCTCCCCAGTCCTATTCTTTTTAACATCTTTGTTTGTGATATTGCATGATACCAAAATCTGCAATATAGAGTAGACACCCAGGAAGGAATATTTTTCTTTAATTTATTTAACAGGTTTTTTTATACCGATTTATCATTTCAGTCAAAGCGGTTTACATTGTAACTTAAATTTGGTAGTAAATATTAAACAGGGTCATTGATAACTTGGATATTTCTGAAGAAATGGAGGGTTAAATGATTTACCTAAGGCCACAAGGAGCGCTAGTGGGAATCAAACCTTGGTCTCTTGGTTCCCAAGCCAGTGCTCTAATCATTAGGTTACTCCTCCACTCCCTCAGCACATGAGAAGGGATCTAGCTAAGCTTGAAGACTGGTCAAAAATTGGCAGCTGAGATTTAATTTGAAAAATGCAGGGTCATTCATTTGGGCTGCAAAAATCAAAGGGAGCGATACAGTGTAGGTGGCAAAGTACTTCTGTCTACAAAAGAAGAACGGGACCTGGGCATGATTGTTTCTTATGATCTTAAAGTGGCTAAACAGGTAGAAAAGACGACAGTGAAAGCCAGAAGTATGATTGGGTGTATAGGGAGAGGAATGGCCAGCAGAAAAATGAAGGTACTAGTACCTCTGTACAAGTCTTTGGTGCGACCTCATTTGGAGTATTGTGTGCTATTTTGGAGACCACACCTTCGAAAGGATATCAGAACAGGATGGAGTTGGTGCAGAGGGTGGTTACTAAAATGGAAAGTGGCCTGAACTTAATATTTATAAGTTAGAGGAAAGGCGGGATACAGTAAATATGATAGAGACGTTTAAATACCTCTGTGGCAATGCACAAGAGGAGAGCCTCTTTCGATTGAAAGTATGCTCTGCAACGAGGGGACATAGGATGAGGATGAAAGGAGATAGACTCAGGAGTAATATGCGGAAATAGTTCTTTACGGAAAGAGTGGCAGATACATGGAATAGTCTCCCAGTGGAGGTAGCAGACAAGGAAAGTATTTGAATTCAAGAAAGCATGAGACAAACACAGAAGATCTCTAAAGGTAAAAAGGAGACTATAGTAGTTGATATGGAAGGGTAGACTAGATAGAAACATGATATCAGAAAGAGACCATTTAGCCTATGGTTCTAAGTATTTGCCTCAGGCACCAGAGGTCTCTTCAGTATTTATCCCAAAGCATATCGGAGATACATGGCAAGCCTCACACAAACTCAATCATGGGCAACAAGGAGTAATCAATAATAGAGAACTATGTACAGGAAAGTATAAACAGAAGGCCGTCAGTACAAGATACACCTGCAGAGCCAAAGATAAAAATCATAGTGGACCAAAGAAAAGAGCAAGTGGTGTAAGAACAGAGCAATATAGTTCCAGGATTAGGTCCTGGACTGGTCTAGCAGGACTCAAGGAAATTGTTGCTACTCACCTGTAACAGGGTGTTCTCTGGGGACAGCAGGTATCAGTTCTCATATATGAGTGAGTCAGCATCGACGGAGCCCACACGGTAACCTCTCCTCAGCTTTCAAAGAAAGCCTTTGGGATCCAACACGCATAAATGGTTACCTTCCCACCCAAGGGTGTCATCTTTCCTCAGTATGATGATGTAGCTCAAGGTGGCAAAAGCAACTCCACAGGGAGGAGGGAGGGTTATGAGGACTGATTCCTACTGTCCTAGGAGAACTCCTGCTACAGGTGAGTAACTACACTTTCTCTGGGAACAATCAGGAAGTCGGTCCTCACATATGGGACTCCCTAGCTACAAACCTGTAAGCCACAGGCGACCCAAAATGCAAACTGTGAGGAAAAACAAAGAGTACAGTTTGGTTGCAAGACTTCAGCAGTGACCCCAGCATCGACTAGGGAAACCAGCTCTCAGGTACATGGACACACAGAAGGGCCAGAAGGCAGGAGTAGCCTCAAACCCCAAACAAATGATGGAGTACTGCGTGTCCAAAGGGGCTGTCCCTCCGGGACGACTCCTCCAAGCAGTAATGCGCTGCAAAGGTGTGAACAGAGAACCAGGTGATGGCCTGGCAGATTTCCAGCAAGGGAATTGAGTGGAGGTTCGCCACAGATGCCACCATGGCCCGGACACTGTGCGCCATGACGTGACACTCCAGCGAAAGACCAGCCTGACCATAGGTGAAGGCAATGCCCTCTGCCACTCAGGTGGACAGAGTATGCTTGGAGACTGCTACACCAAGATAATTAGGGTCACAGGAAATGAAGAGCTGTGAGACGTGGTGATGGGGCTTGGTCCACACTAATTAACAGGCCAAGGCCCGTTTATAGTCTAGCGTATGGAGAGCAGCCCTCCCTAATGGCATGAGGTTGTGGGAAAAAGGTGGGAAGCATCACCTCCTGGTTGAGATGGAACGGGAAGACCACCTTAGGGAAGAACTTAGGGTGTGTCCGGAGCACCACCCTGTTCCTGTGAAACCTGGTGTAGGGGGCATGAGTCACCAGTACCTGGAGCTCACGAACCCTGCGAGTGGATGTGAGCGCCACAAGGAAGACCACCTTCCAGGACAGATACTCGAGATGGCAGGAGGCCAGTGGCTCAAAAGGATGGAGCGATGAACTTTGAAAGGATATCCCAACTGCCACCAGTGGTCAAATGGATGGGTTGAGAGAGCAGGAGGCCCCTCTGGAAGCGATCCACAAGAGGCTGGGCAGAGAGGGGCTTCCCCTCAATGAGGTGATGGTGTGCTGATAGCACACTGAGGTGAATCCTGATGGAGTTAGACTTCAGACCAGCATTCAACAAGATGCAGCAAGTACTGCAGCACCAGCTGGACAAAAGAGGAGAAGGGGTTAGCACCCTCTCTGCACACCAAACCAAGAAGCGATGCCACTTGAAGGCATACGTCTGTTGGGTTGAATCCTTGCCGGTTGCCAGTAGGACCTCTTCCACTTCCCTGGGCAAGTTGAACTGGCCCAGGGCTACCCTTTCAGCAGCCAGGCCATCAGGGCCAGGGACCCCAGGTTGGGATATAGGAGAGAGCCATCCTCCTGCAAGAGCAGGTCTGGAGCACTCCCCAGGGGGACACCCAAGACAGGCTGAGGAGAAGCAGAAACCATGGCTTCTGGGGCCACCGGGGTGCTATGAGGGTCAGGGTGGTCTGGTCGAGCTGGACCTTGAAGAGGGTTTTGGCAAAGAGGTGAATGGAAGGATAGGCATAGAGAAAGCCCAACGTTCACGGGATGAAAAACACATCAGCTACTACCCAGGAGAGGTGCAGTGCTATGGAGCAGAAGCAGGCCAGCTGAGCACTGCCCGGGCTGGCAAAGAGATCCATCACAGGAAGGCCCCAGCAGCGGATCAGACGACTGGCCACCCGCGGGTAGAGCCACCACTCTTGGGGATGGAGAACCAAGCTCAGTCGGAGAGGCCGATGGTCATGACAGATGACCTGGATGAACCAATGCTGTGCTTGAGGGCTGCCATTTTTAATTCAAGGCCAGATGGCCCTGTAGCAACCAGCATGGGCACCGAAGGCTTTGTGCCCAATGCCAGCTCCATTAAGGGGGTGTCCTCGACGAGGATGGATTCAGGAGACCAGGGTTAATCTCCCAATGCCAATGGTACTTTCTCCCGCCAGGGCAGCTTGGAGGGATGCTCCCAGCCATCGTCCTTGGCATTGCGCCATGGTCTCCGATGCTGGTGATCATGGGACTTACACAATGCTTCGGCGTCATTGCCTAATGATGCAGACGACGACGTCCAGCTCTTTGAGGGACAGCCTTATTTATTTATTTATTTAACATTTTTTATATACCGCACTATTCATCATCAGCGCGGTTCACAATGAACAACAATATACCTGTCAATACATGACTGATCTAGGTTTACATATAACAGGGAGGATAAACTGGGTGTAAACTGGGGGTAACTATCTACATAAATATAAATTATATATACATTGAATAGGTTACATCAAAATTTGATTTTGACAAGAATACAGTGTTATTACGTTTTGATTTTTTGCTCTGGGTTGTTGTTATGTGTAGGAGTTATCTGAGTGAGGTGGGGGCCGGTTCTATTGGGTGTATGGTAGCCTGAAGTGCAGAGTGAATAAGTAGTGCTTGATGGACTTTCTAAATTGGGTGATATCCCTGATTGATCTGATGTTTGGAGGTAGTTTGTTCCAGCATTTGGGAGCATAGGACACAAAAGCTCTGTTAGTAGTTTGTTGTGTCCATTTTGTGGAGATGCTAGGAGTAACTAGTGTGTTTTCTGCTACTAGTCTCTTGGGTCTGTTGTTTGGTGTGAGGGTGATGAGGTTTGAGATCGATGCAGGAGATAATTTATTAATAGCTTTGAATGTGATGAGGAGGGTTTTGTATGTTATTCTGCAGTTTATCGGAAGCCAGTGCAGATCAATCAGAATTGGTGTTATGTGATCCCTTATAGAAGCTCCAGATAAGATGCGGGCTGCCGCGTTCATCGCCAGTTGAAGTGGATTTAGAGTATTCTTGGGGAGGCCATGAAGGATGATATTCGCATAGTCAAAATGTGGTGTGACTATTGCTTGGAAGACTGTACGGAAGTCCTTGGTCTCCATCATTGGTTTCAGGTGGCGCAGTGTTTTTAGTTTGTAGTAAATTGATCTTACTGTTTTCTTTATGTGTTCTTTAAGATTGAGTTGTTGATCGAGTATCACACCGAGATACTTTATGGAAGTCTTGATTGGGAGTTCTGCATCTCTTACTGTGAGGGTGGTTGGTGGAGAAAATTGCTTGTTTCTTGTGACTATGAGTACTTCGGTTTTCTTGAAATTTATTCTCATGTTCTGATTGAAAAGCCAGTCGGTTATTGCGTTGAAACAGTTGATTAGTGGAGTGTAGTCAGGATTTGAGATATTGATCTGTGTGAATATTAGTACGTCATCCGCATATAATAGGCAGGATATATCGAAGTCTTTGGTGATTTGGCAAATTGGCTGCATGTATATATTAAAAAGCAACGCAGATAGAGATGAGCCTTGAGGTACTCCCTGTTTCTGTCTGAAGGGTTCGGATGTAATGTTGCCTGTACGGACCTGTTGCCAGCGCTCATCTAGGTAAGATTTGCACCAGTTCCAGGCTTGGTTACGGATACCTTTTTCGTGAAGTCTGGCTAGCATAATCTTATGGTCTACTGAGTCGAACGCCGCTGATATGTCCAGAAAAATCATTGCAATCGCCATTTGAATGTTATCAATCCCGCAAATGAGTTTATTAAGTAGTGAAGTCATGAGTGTTTCTGTTCCATGAGCTTCTCGGAATCCGTGTTGGCATGGGTCCAACGGAGCTGCTGTGTCAATGTGGTGTTGGATCTGCCTCTGAGTTTCCTTTTCAAGTATCTTGGCTAGATAAGGAATGCTGGAGATTGGGCGGTAGGACTCTTCCTTCGTTGGATCCATCTGGTTGTTTTTTAGCAGAGGGCGAATTGATGTTTGTTTAAGGGCGGTAGGGAAGATTCCAGTTAGATAGGAAATATTTACGATCTTAGCTATGTAAGGGCTAAGCTCTGCACGTAAGGTTTTGATCCAGTGTGCTGGACATGGGTCATTTGGAGCCGTGGTGGTGTTTATGGTAGCGATAATTTCTTCTATGGTTTTTCTTGATGGTGGTGAGAACATATTGAGTGATGCCTGAGCTTGCGGGAGTTGGATTAGTATTTGTGATGACGTTGTGTTCGCCTTGACCATTTTGGCTTGGATGAAATTAGCATAAAGTTGTGGTGGTACGGATTCTTGGTGCGGTGGCGATGGATCTTTGGTTAATGTTTTTACTAAATTGAAGAGATCGCGTGGTCTGTTTAATGTTTTGCTGAGAAGGTTGGAGTGGAATTCTTTCCTTGTATTCCAAGTTAGTTCGCGGTGCTTTTTGAGGTGGGTGAGATACTCTTCTTGATCCTGGTTGTTGTGGGTGTGTCTCCATTTTCTTTCTAGCTTCCTTAATTGGAGTAGAGATGTACGTAGTTCTGGAGAGAACCAAGGGGCATTCTGCTTTTTATTGGAGCGGTTCCTGGATGGGAGCTTCTTGTTCATGCTTGGTTGATGAGCATACTGGTGGAGAGTGTCGTTCCAGTTAGAGATCAACTCGTTTAGATTGTCCGTTGGCTTGGATAATTTTGGCAACGCTTGTTTAGTGAGGGTCTCTATGTCTAACGACTTAAATTGCCCTACGCTTGTTTTTGAAGTGACTGGTTGGGCGAGTGCATTTGAGTTTGTTGGAATCTGGAATAAGATCAGGCTATGGTCTGACCAAGGGAGATGATCCCTGGTCCGACGCCCCGTGACCTCGGGGCTCAGAATGGGCACAGCCATCCACGAGGATGAGTCAAACACGGCAGCCCCTGAGGGTGGCAGCTCCACGAGCGACACTGGGACTGAAACAGAGATCTTCTCGAACATACATTTTCGCTGCTTCTTATGGTTCCTCTGTCTTTTGCTCGTCATTTGCTGACAGAACCCACAGGAGTCATCATCATGGTCTGAACTGAGACAACGGAGGCAGCAATCATGCGGATCCATGCGGGACATGGTGTGCCCGCAGCAGTCACATTGCTTGAACCCACTGGCTGAGGACATAGCGGGGAAGACTGTGCCTGCGAGATCAAACTCAAGTGTCCTGGCCTTGGAGTGCACAAGGCTTCCCATGCAACAAAGTAAAAGACCCCGAGAGGAAAAAAAAACCCCAAGGGGAAAAAGTCCCGAGAAAAAAGCAGCGCTGAGTTGGCAGCAGACCCAGGGAGGCAAGAAGGCACCGGCATGTATAGTAGAGAAGTAAAAATAAGAAAGAAGAAAATAGATCAACCTTTTCCAGGGTGAAAACAAACGTCCAGTGGGCTCCACGGAAAAAAGGAGACTGAGGCAAGATGGCACCCTTGGGTGGGAAGACAACCATGCATGTGTGGTGGATCTCCCAAAGGCTTTCTTTGAAAGCTGGGGAGAGGTTACCACATGGGCTCCATCGATGCCGTCATCCATATGAGAGGACTGACTTCCTGCTTATTCCCAGAGAAAAGACATTAACTGGTAAGTAAAATGTCACCTTCCATATTGTCCTGCTAGAACAGTCCAGACAAGTGGGGTGTACCAAAGCTACAACTCCAATGGGTGGGAGGAAGACACAGCAGTTCGCAAAACCCTTGACCCAAAGCCAGTGCCCGCCCTCACGTGGACATCCAAGCACTAATGCTTGACAAAAGTGAAAAGTGATATCCAGGTTGCTGCCTGACAAATGTCTTCAGGGGCTACTGAACTCCGGTTCCCCGTTCCATCCATGAGGACCCCTGCACTCAGGTAGAATGAGCGCACAAACCCTCAGAAACCAGTCAGTTCTGTAACAAATATGCCATGGCAATGGCCTCCTTAATCTAGCGCCCCAAGTTGGCTTAGCTGCCGCATCACCCTTGCGCGGGCCAGCCAACAGCATAAAAAGATGGTCAGACTTATGAAAGGAATTTGTAACCTCCAAATACCAGAGAAGCACCCTCCCAACATGCAAAAGGTGAAGATCCTTATCCTTCCTCCGACGCTGCTCCTTAGAGAAGGAGGGCAGGCAGACCATATGACTTACATGAAAGGGAGAAAGCACCTTAGGCAAGAAGGAAGACACAGGCCGAATGGAAACGGCCTTCTTTGAAAAATTTAGATAAGGATCTCGGCAAGACAGAACCTACAGCTCAGAAATTTGCCTTGCGTAACAAATCGTGACCAAAAAGGCAGTCTTGAGCGTCAAATTCTTCAAAGTAGGGTGCTTCAACAGCTCAAAGGGTGCCACCCATCAGGGCCCTGGTCACCAGAACAGATCCCAGGAAGGAATCACAGATCGGAGGGGAGGACAAAGATGCCAAACCCTCTAGAGAAGCACGAGATGTCTGTGTGCAAAGCTGGACACTTACTTGCCACCGGACCTCGGAAACAGACCAAAGCTGCCACCTGAACTTTCAAGAAGCTAAGAGAAAGGCTCTTCTCCAAGCCATCCTGTAGAAAGGCCAACAGATATGGCACCTTGACTGCTTCAGGGGTCAACTGCCGAGCGCCACACCATCGCTCAAAGAGGCATCAGATATGCACATATGCTAGCTTGGTAAGTCTCCTCTGTGCTCCAAGCAGTGTGGAGACCACCGCTGGAGAGTAGCCCTTACATGCTAGACATCTCAAGAGAGAAACTAAGCGAAAAGGGAACTGGTTCCTCCAGGACGATCAGTCCATGATGCAATAGGCCCTTAGATAGAGGCAACCGAAAAGGAGGCACCTGCAGGAGCAGCATCAGGTCTCCGAACAGCAATATCCTCAGCCAATCTGGCGCCATCAGAACAATCCCCTTCGGGTAGTGTTCTATACCCCAAATCACACACCCCACCAGGGGCCATGGAGGAAACATGTACAGCAGGTGCTGACTTGGGAAAGGCTGAGTCAGGGCAACAATGCCCTCAGACCTGTCTTAGTGTGGTGATTGAAGAAATGGCACACTTGGCACTGGAGCGGGTTGCTGGCAGATCCCGCTTGGGGCGACCCCAGCAGCGAAATGACAACTGAAACACCTCATGACTTAACGCCCACTCTCCTGGAACCACAGAGTGTGTCAACAGAGAAAATCCGTTTCCACAGTATCCACCTCAGCAATGTATAGAGCCAACAAACTAGGAGGTTCTTCGCCACCTAGGGAAACAGGAGAGCTCCAAGGCTATAATGGCACTCTTCGTGCCACCTTGCTGACTGACTTAAACCACCACCATGGCATTGGCCAAGAACACTCAAAACGTTCATCTCTTGACCGGAGGCCAAAAATGCAGAAGAGCTATCTTGATGGCAGTTGATGGACCACACCACCTACCTGCAGTTCCAATGACCCTGGGCCACATGGCCTTGGCAATGGTCTCCCCAGCCCCCGAGTCTGGCATCCATCATCAAAAGGATCCACGAGCAATCGTCCAGCAACACGCCCTTCTTCAGAAGACTGGATTGCTGCCACTACCACAGGCTGGTCATCACCATCATTGGGAGTGGGAGCCTGAGCTCGAACCGCTGAGAACTGAGGAACCCCCAAGCCAGTAAGAATAGTTGGAGTGGCTGCCTATGAGCACGCATCCACGGCGCCATCTGGGGAAATGTTACCGCATGGGCTCCATCGATGCCGTCATCCATATGCAAGGACTGACTTCCTGCTTCCTGTCACTGCCATCAATCTGAGGAGCTGAAGATTGACTCGGACTCTCGTAGTCTGCTGATAACAGAACAATGCCAGGCAATCCAACAGCCTTTAACTTTCTCATCTGGCAGGAAGACTCCATATACTTGAGTACTGAAATGTGCTCCCAGGAACTCCAGGGACTGGGAATGCAACAACTGGCTCTTTTCCTAAGTGATCACACAGTCAAGGCTTATCAGAAAGGACAACACTCAGGAGCTACCAGAGATGCCTCTGAAGTGAGAATGAGTTCGAATGAGCCAGTAGTACAGATATGGGTCCAACAAATCTCTGGGCACCACAAACACCACTACCATGACCTTGGAGAACGTCCTTGGGGCAGTGGAGAGTCTGAATGGGAGGGCACCAAACTGAAGGGAGGAACCAAGCATGGCAAAACAAATACTTTGCTGATCCCCCAGATTGGGATATGACAATACACTACAGCCAAATCCAGAGATGCCAGGAATTCCCCTTGGCGTACCACATGAAACATGGATCGCAAAGTTTCCATTCATGCAAGCGCTTATTGACACACTGGAGGTCCAGAATGGACTGCAATGTTCCTTCCATGTTAGCTCCACAAAATAGAGAGAATACCTGCCCTGACTGTCCAGAGGAAAGGGTACCAGTGCCTTCAGAGGAGGCAACTTGTCCAACGTAATCCACACAGCAGCCCTGCTGTTCGCAGATCTACAGGGAGAAGATGAAAGCGCCTGGTGCGAGAGAAGGGGTTAACACAGTAACACAAAAAATCATTGAAATGTCTGAATGCTGGAATTGTACTGAGACGCGTATGTGAAGCTCTGAGAGGTATGTGACATCATATGGAAAAGATGTGAAAATACACTTATCAGTAAATGGTGGACCTTGAGAAAGGGCAGAAAGGCAATCATGAGAGATAAACATGCCAGCTTAGCATGAAGAATAGCATATGGCCCCAATATAGTTGTCAGAACACAGAGAGTTAAAGAGATATATTTCTTGGGAACTGAGGGGTTGGAGAGAACCAAGCAAGAGAACCAGGTGAAGAACTGAGTGAGGGGGGAAGAGGTCAGTTAACAAGCTGACAAGGCCCAGGGCCTCGGAAGATGGTCAACGGAGAGGGGTACAGATATGAGTAGAATAACATGGCAAATCACACAAGTGGGGCCCTAGACAGCTGGAACAAGAAAGAGTAGTTACTCACCTGTAACAGGTGTTCTCCACGAGCAGCAAGAATCAGTCATCACTTATGGGTGACATCGACGCCGATGGAGCCCCCGTGAGGAGCATTTCCCCAGCTTTCAAAGAAAGCCTTTGGGAATACTGCACGAATGCGCGGTCCCCTTCCCGCCTAAAGGTGCCATCTTGCTCAGTCAGATGACATAGCTAAAAGACAGCACACAAAAATGTAAAAATGAACTATGTACAACTGCAACTCCCAGGGGAAGAGGGAGGGTGGTGAGGACTGATTCCTGCTGCTCCTGGAGAACACCTGTTACAGGTAACTACTCTTTCTCCAGGACCAAGCAGGAAGTCAGTCCTCACTTATGGGACTCCCCAGCGTCAGGTTACCGGGGACCCAGAGCTGAAAAATGAGCTCCCTCTAGCCTCAGCAGCAGAGAAAGGATTTCACTGAAACATACCCCCACCGGTAGCCCAACCAGAGGACTGGAGGGTAGGAGTTGCCTAAACCTCAAAGAGATTCCGGAGCACTGCCTGACTGAAAGCACTGTCCCTATGGGACTCCCTCCCCAGGCAGTAATGGGCTGCAAAAGTCTGGCTTGAGGACCAAGTTGCAGCCCTGCAGATGTCTGCCAACGGTACAGAGCGGAGATGAGCTACTAAGGCAGCCATTGCCCTGACACAGTGGGCCGTGACCCAACCCTGCAAAGGAAGGTCAGCTGCCCTGTAAGCCCAGATGATACAGTCAGCCACCCAGATGGACAAGGTACGCTTGGAGACAGGTACCCCCAAGTTATTGGGGTCAAAAGATATGAAGAGCTGAGTAGCCCTCCTATGCCCCTGTGTACGTTCAAGGTAGAAGGATAAGGCCCTCTTACAGTCCAGGGTATGCAGGACTGTCTCAGCCTGGCTGGCATAGGGCCTAGGGAAGAACGTTGGAAGAACCACCTCCTGGTTGAGATGGAAAGAGGAGACAATCTTTGGGAGGAACTTAGGATGAGTCCTAAGGACTACTCTGTTCCTATAGAAGCAAGTGTATGACCTGTCACAGACCAGGGCTTGAAGTTCACTCACTCGCCTGGCCGAGGTCAGGGCCACTAGGAATAGAATCTTCCAAGAAAGGAAGCATAACGGACATGTAGCCATTGGCTCAAAAGGTGGGAGAGTCAGTTGCTGCAAGACCACATTCAACTCCCACTCAGGGGCCGGTGGACGGAGTGGAGGCTTGAGCAATAGTAAGCCTCTGAGAAATCTGGACACCAAGGGATGAACCGACAAAGAGTGTCCTTCCACCATTGAGTGGTGAACTGCCAGAGCAGAGAGGTGGACCCGAACAGAATTGGACTTAAGGCCCTGATTGGACAAGTGCAGAAGGTACTGGAGTACTACTGGCACAGTGCAGGCAAAAGGATCTTCCTTGCGTTGTTGACACCACAAGGAGATCCTCCTCCACTTCAGGGCATATGTTTTCCTGGTGGATTGCTTTCTAGAGGCCAAGACCACCTCTTCCACTTCCTGAGGCAGACCCCAGGGAGCCAAGACTACCCTTGCAGCCTCCAGGCCATCAAATTGAGAGATTTGAGATTGGGGTGCAGGAGGGAGCCCTGATCCTGAGAGAGAAGATCGGGTTGGAACCCCAGAGGCAGTGGTGTTTCCACTGCTAGTTGAAGCAGGAGTGGGAAACCAGGGCTGCCTCGGCCACCTGGGAGCAACCAGAAGGACCGAGGCCTTGTCCCTTAGAATCTTGAACAAGGTTCGGGCCACCAGAGGCGTGGGAGGAAACGCATACAGTAGGCCCTGGGACCAAGAAATCAGGAAGGCATCCGCCGCTAACCTTAGGGGATGCGGTTGCCTGGAACAAAACCTGGGTAGTTGGTGATTCAGGGGACTGGCAAAGAGATCCATGGATGGAAGTCCCCATTTCAGGGAAATCTTTTGCACCACTAATGGGTGCAGCTGCCACTCGTGGGGCTGCAGAATTCTGCTTAATCTGTCTGCCAGAAAGTTCTCCTGGCCAGGAAGATAAACAGCACTCAGAAACATCTTGTGCCTGAGGGCAAAGGAACAAAGGGCCTGTGCTTCCAGACATAGGGGCTTGGACCCAGTGCTGCCCTGTTTGTTCACATAGAACATGGCCACTTGATTGTCCGTCTGAACTAGAATAGACTGGTGAGGCAAAGTGTGAGAAAAAGCCTTGAGGGCTAACCGAATAGCCCAAAGTTCTAGTAGGTTGATCTGTTGCATGGCTTCCCATGGAGACCATAGGCCTTGAGTGCAGCTCTCCTGACAGTGTGCACCCCAGCCCTGCAAGGAGGCATCTGTCGTCACCACCACTGTGGGGACAGGCACCTGAAAAGGCACCCCCTGAAGCAAGTTGGGGGGGATGTAGCCACCACTGAAGGGAATTCAGGAATGGTTTTGACACCCTGACTTTGTCTGCTAGGCTCCCAGTGGCTTGCTTCCACTGAGTTCTGAGGCACCACTGTGCAGGCCTCATGTGGAGGCGGGAATTGGGGGTCACATGTACAGTCGATGCCATGTGTCCTAGGAGCTGCAGACAGAGCCTGGCAGAAACCTTTGGCATGCTGAGAAACCGGGACGCCAACTCCATGAGCCTTTGAGCTCTGTCCTCTGGCAAGTAAGCCCTTGCTTGCAGAGAGTCTAGTCGTGCTCCTATGAACTCTAGGTTCTGGGAGGGGAGCAAAGTGGACTTTGCGAAGTTTATGACAAAGCCTAGGTCTTGAAGGAGTGATACAGTTCTGAAGGTGGCCTGCCTGGCCTCCTGGTAAGTCTGACCCCTGATGAGCCAGTCGTCCAGATAGGGGAAGACAAAAACACCTTGAGTCCTCAAGTAGGCCGCCACCACAGCGCACTTTGTAAAGACTCTTGGGGCGGAAGTTAGGCCAAAAGGCAGCACTCTGTACTGGTAATGGTTTCCTCCCACCATGAACTTGAGGTACTTTCTGTGGTCTGGATGAATGAGGATGTGAGTGTACGCATCCTTTAGATCTAAGGAGCATAGTCAATCTCCCTGCTGGAGGTAGGGCAGAAGTGTTCCAAGAGTAAGCATCTTGAATTTTTCTTTCTCCAAGAACTTGTTGAGATTCCCGAGGTCTAGGATAGGCCTTAGGCCTCCGGTTCCTTTTGGTACTAGAAAGTACCTGCAGTAGAAACCGTGCCCCTGTAGGCGAGGCGGTACAGGCTCCACCGCCTTGTCCAGAAGCAGACCTTGAAGTTCTTGAAGGAGGAGGTTTGTGTGCAGGAGAGGCCTTAGAGGCTCTCCTGGAAGTAGGCAGGGGGTAACTGCTGGAAATAGAGCATATAGCCCTTGTGGACTATGCTTAATACCCAAGCATCCCCTGTAACGGGTGGCCACCTGTGGGCAAACAGGGCTAGACGACATCCTGTGCAGGAATGGGGCAGCAGAGGTGGAAAGGCTATGTTGTGGGAGTCAAAAACCTCCTCCCTGCTGGGTAGGAGCAGGAGCCGGAGGCTTGGGGGTCTTCTGCCTACAGGGCCCATGTCCCTGTCCCTTGGCCTGCTGCCCCTGCTGGGGAGGCCTGGTACTGAGGGAAAGGTTTGTAGGCAGCTGCCTTTTTACCCGAGCCCTTCTTTTTGTGAGAAGGGGCAGAAGTCTTTCTGGACAGCCTTGTCCTAGTCAGGTGCTCGGTTTCGAGCTCAGTCGCCTTCTCGGCCATGGGCTTGCCAAAAAGGTTTTCACCTCGGCAAGGGACATCGACCAACTTGTCCTGCACCCAGGGCTCGAGGTCCAATGACTGCAGCCATGCCTGGCGTCGGGCTCCGATGCTGGCTGCCGACATGCGAGCCGAAGCCTCGAAGCCAGCATAGGCCGCTCGGGACATGAACTTTGAGCAGTCCCTGATTCCTGAGGACAAAGTCTGGAACCTCTGCAAAGGTTCCCCAGAGAGGCCAGCAGAGAATCCGGCAATCTCTTTCGCCAGGTCTCGTAAGTACATGCCCATGTACAGCTGGTAGGATTGGACACGGCAAGCAAGCATCGAGCCCTGGAAGCACTTTCTGCCGAAAGCACCCAGGTTACGGGCCTCCCTGCCGTGGGGCACCGCGGAGTGCATCTTCTGGCTCTTCAGACGATGCATGGCCGATTCCACCACCATGGAATGGTGCGGCAGCTGCGCCTTCTGGAAACCAGGGCTCTTACGGAGTCGATAGATGGAATCAACCCGCTTGCTCAAGACCGGCGCCGAGGCCGGTGCCTCCCACATCCGGAAGAGGAGCCATTCCAGCATTGGAGGAACCGGCATAGTAAAGGCCTCCTTCGGAGGAGAGTCATACTGGAGGGCCTCGAGCTCCTTGGCTCGAGGCTCCTCCTCGTGGTCCGCGGGAATCGCCAATGCCTTGGCCATGTCCCTCACGAACTCCGAGAACCGGGTGTCCTCTGGGGGGGACCTACTCCAGGGCTCGGACTGTGGTGAGTCCGAAGGGATGCAACGAGTCCGGAAGGTGTCGGGGGACTCCTCGTCCTCCGTCTCCCACGCTGACTCATCCGAAGAGGAGCCGAGGGGCTCCGACCGCGCAGGTCTAGGTGGCACCTGCCCTGACGCCGAAGGCACCGGCATCGACGCCCTCGGTTCCGAGCGGGAGGTCGAGAGGGACTGTGACCGAGGACGACTTTGAGCCTTCATGGTCTCGAGTATCGGCTCGGTCTCTGGGGTCGACTTCGACATCGATGTCCCGGTGGTTGGGGCAGATGCACCAGCGAGGCTGGCCATCAGTACCCGTTGCTGATCCATGAAGGCAGACAATCTGCACTCCAAGGCTGTCAGCCTGAGTCCAAGCTCAGGAGACTCAGCAGCCACCAACTCGGGCCCCGGCGGCGCCGGGCCCAACGTCGGCTCCCTCGGAGGAGAGTCCACGAGGACTACAGGACTTACGTGTCCGACGGTCTCCGGCTCCACACGAGGTATCTTGGACGGCTTCTCCTGTTCCAAAGGCCCGGGACGGCGGTCAGGGGTCTTAGACCTGGCCCTCGAGGAACCAGGGACCTCTTCCGACGCTGCCCTCACGAGCTGTTTCTTCCTCTTGCGTTCCCGGTCGGGGGACCCCCTGTCCGAGGAACCCCGGCGATGCTCGGGATCAGACTCCCGAGACATCGAGGCCTCAGACGAGGTCCGGGCCCGGCCGGAGGCAGAATCTGAGAAAATCCTTTCTTTCTGGTGCTGACGGCTTCGAAATGCCTTGGTGGACATTTTGCCACACGGGCCACAGATCTTTGGATCATGATCTGGGACGAGGCACCGAAGGCAGCAGTCATGTGTGTCGGTGAGAGACATTAGTTTCTTGCACCAATCACACTTCTTGAAACCACTGGAAGCCATCGGGGAAAAAAGGGCCCCCGCGAGGTCAAAGGACCGGCCTTCCAGGGAAAAACAGAAAAGGGCGCTAACGCTAGCCATGAAGGGCAAAAACAGAAAAATAGACGACAGGCTCGATACCGGTGTACCGAACCCGGCGGGAAGGGGAACCGGCATCGAACCGGAGAAAAAGACGAAGTAATCGCTGAAAAAAACGTCAACTTTTCCGGGTGACACGGACAGACGTCCGATGGGCTCCACGGAAAAAGAAAGACTGAGCAAGATGGCACCTTTAGGGGGGAAGGGGACCGTGCATGCGTGCAGTATTCCCAAAGGCTTTCTTTGAAAGCTGGGGAAATGCTCCGCACGGGGGCTCCATCGGCGTCAATGTCACCCATAAGTGAGGACTGACTTCCTGCTTGGTCCTGGAGAATTAGCTAATTAGAGAAGAATGCCCTGAATAATAAGTATGGTCCTGAGCAAAGGTATATAATGTGACAGGACCAGATAGGCAAGGAGTTCATCTCCTGCGCAGTGAAGGCTGCATGGGGTATGGATTCCCTATGGCCCCAGTATCCCTGTTGTCGTGTCTGAGAGTTTTGAGTGCATGCTAGTTTGTCTTGTGTATGTCTATTACACTGATCTCTTGTGTCCAGGAAAGTCTTTCATACATTCTCTCATTCGCTGGTGAGTCAAGAAGTAAGACAGAATCATGCAGGCAGGACCAGACATTCTGGCTTGTAGCTAGAGATCTGCATCCGAGATAAGTACAGAATGACCCTGTTTGCCTGCTGTGAGAGGTGGCAAAATCTGTAATTCCACTGGACTGTTTTCCTCTGTTCTTAGTTTCTGTAAGATAGGGAATAATAAAAGGATCCTTTTGGAAGAAAATTCTGTGAAATAGTTATTACCATGTACGAGCATGTTGTCCTGCATAAGGTGAGATTTTATTGGGAAGTGTAAGTCCTCTCTGTGATGTTTCTTTTATTGGGTAGTGATATGTCCTACCTGAGTGGTTCCCCTTTTGGATGGAGCAAGGTGTCTGCTTGGGAACTGTTTGGCCCACAGTCCAGCTGGCCCTTCGCCCCGTACATATTGGCTCTCTGAATTCCAGGACATAGCCATACTACCCAGGGACTAGCACCCAATGATGTTTGGTGACCTGTGTCCCCTTCTTGAAAGATGAGGTGGAGCCTGCCCGCAATTGGAAAGACCAGAGAATGGGATTCCAAAACCTTCATTGCACAGCCTGGGAGGACCCTCCTCTGGATGGGACCGGGTCCCTGGGCCCAAGCGCTCCACCAAGGGACTGAAAGTGAGCCTGAAGTCCCATAAGGGAAAGAAAGGTTCTACAGACTGGTAGCAATGGGATTCCCGAGACCCCTGGGAGTCCAAACAGCGCTCCCTCAAGCAACGGGTGGAAGCTGATGAAAATGGAGCTCCTACTCGCTACTCAGGCTCCTGGGGCCTGTCCTCCAGAAAGCAGAAAGATTTTGTCTTGCTTGGGTCCTTTACCTGCTTCCCCAAATCAAACCCAAAAGAAGCAACCTTTTAAGGACAGATGGGCAACCGGGCTTTGGAAGATGAGTCCGCTGCTCCATGTAAAAGCTAAGCCAATGCCATGTCACCATTGACAGGGCACAATCCCTGGCCGCACCAGCTCCTCACTACCTTTTCTCTCTTATTTCTCCCTACACCCCTCCTCAGGAACTCCGCTCTTCTGGAAAATTGCTTCTATCGGTGCCCTTCTCTTCTACTGCTAAATCCAGACTTCCCTCCTTTCACCTTGCTGCTCCTTATGCCTGGAACAAACTACCTGAGTCAGTACGTCAGGCACCTTTCTCTGGACCTTTTCAAATCCAGGCTGAAAATTCAACCTTTGCTGCCGCTTTCGGATCTTGACTCACCTGGTCCCCTTTGTGTTTTCTTACCATTCCCCTTAGATGTATCCCATGTCAACAGCTAATGTGTTGTCTGTCTTGACTAGATAGTAAGCTCTGATGAGCAGGGACCGTCTTTTGTGTGTATCTGTGCAGCGCTGCATATGTCTTATAGCACTATACAAATGCTCAGTAGTAGTAGTAGTAGTAGTAGTAGTAGAGATAGCAGTACACGGCATCAGAAAGGAAAGCCGTAGCAGACTCCAAAAAAGGGGTAGAATCATCTGGAGATACAAGCCACTGGAGCAAGGCTCGAAACATCAGGTCTGCAAACACTGCCAACTGAAGAATAGCAGCCACTGGAGCGAACTGGTTCTTCAACACAAATCCACTCTTTGGTCCAGAATATCTTTTAAGGCTAATCTGCCTTCCACAGAAATGATGGTTTGACTGGGAACCCCCATGACTTGCGCATCCACCTTGGAAATATTAAACCATACAACACACTCCTTCTCCAGAAGAGCCTGCATCTTCTTATACACCCCTTTAGCCCCTTCCCTTAGGCAAGGAATTGGAGAAATCCCACTCCCAGAGGAGGTTCTTCCATTAGGCCACCTGAGGCGGCACTCTGATGGGGGCGGCATCTGAGGCACCCCTGCCTTAGCCAGGCCCGAAGCAAAAAGAAAAAACCCCACAACCCTGGGCCATTTCCCACGCTAAGCCTGCCACCTTGCGGTCCCCTGCCACGGAGTTCCTGCTACCACGTGGTCTGCTCCCTGGCTCTACCTCCCTGCATAAACCCCAATGCTGCAGAAGGCCCTTCAGAACGGAAAAACAAAAGACAAATAGAAATGAAGATGAAACTGCACAGGATTCCTTGAAAAGGAAAGTACCTGCTGTCTGCTGCAAACTGCGAAACCACTCAGCCCCACCAGCAGGCTTTGGTGGCTGCGCAGTCATGGAGGAGGGGCAGATTTGTCAGATGCCGACACTCCGGCTCTGTTTTAATTTTAGATTTTGCAGCCTCTGGCCTGCCTCTGATTTCCCATGAGGAAAGGCAGAGGCAGGCCAGAGGCTGCAAAATCTAAAATTAAAACAGAGCCGGAGTGCCGGTGTTGGACAAATCAGCCTGATCGCTTGCAGGAACACTGCAAGCGATCAGGCTGATTCGTGTGGCAGCAGCGGCACTCAGGCTGTTTTCATTTTAAATTTTCCTGCTTCTGGCCTGCCTCTGCATTTCCGTCACTTTTTTTTTCTCGCTGCAAGCATTCTTGAGGAAAAAAAAGCACGGGGAAGGTAGAGGCGGCAAAATCTAAAATAAAAACAACTAGAGTGCCGCCACTGCTGCCGGATGAGAGATGCAGGTAGAGGGAGTGGGGACAAAAGGAGGACAAGGAGAGACAAAGGGGAGAGACAGGGGGGCAAATGATGGACAAAGGGGGAGACAGGGGGACATACTGGACAAAGGAGAGAGACAGAGGGCAAGTGCTGGACAAAGGGGAGAAACAGAGGACAAATACTGGACAAAGGGGGAGACAGGGGGACAAGGGCTGGAAAAAGGGTGGAGGACAGGGGGCAAGTGCTATACAAAGGGGAGAGACAGGGGGCAAGTGCTACACAAAGGGGAGAGGCAGGGGGACAAATGCTGGACAAAGGGGGAAACAGGGGGACATAGTGGACAAAAGGGAGCGACGGGGACAAATGCTGGACAAAGGGGAGAGACAGTGTGGGTTAGGGTTATAATGGGCTCATGTGGGGGCTAGCACTGGAAATGGGCAGATGGGGGGCTAGGACTGGTAATGGGCTGATTAGGGGACTAGCACTGGTAATGGGCAGATCAGGGGGGGCTAGGACTGGTAATGGACTGATGGGGGAGGGTTAGGACTGGTATGGACTGATCGGGGGCTAGCACTGGAAATGGGCTGATCGGGGGGGGGGGCTAGCATTGGAAATGGGCTGATTAGTGGAGGCTAGGACTGGTAATGGGGTTGAGTGGGGACAAGCACTGGAAATAGGCTGATGGGGGAGGCTAGCACTGGAAGTGAGCTGATTGGGGGGACTTCGATGGAAATGGGCTGATGGGGTGGACTAGGACTGGAATGGGCTTATGGCGAGGATAGAGCTGCTGGCCTTGGAAGAAAACTGGAGGCTAGGGCTACAAATGGGCTGATGCGGGGGGATGGGACTGGAAGGGAGTGGATGCTGAGAGGGGCTGCCATGGTATTTGCACTAGAAGGGGCTGGACAGTGAGGAAGGAGGGGGACTGGAAGGAAATGAACACTAGTGGCAGTCATGGGAATGCAAGTTGACATTGGAAGGTACTGGGAGGAGGACTGGAAAGGGGCTGATGGAAGGAAGTGAAGAAAACAAAAGACAAGATAAGAAATGGCAGATGGACTATTGACCATAGAAAGAGAGCCAAGAGAAGACAGGAAAGCAGAAGCTCAGATCGGGACCAGCATGATCAGAGAATAAAATGGTCAGACAACAAAGATAGAAAAAATAATTTTATTTTCATTTTAGTGATTGGACTTTGCGCTATCTTTATATTTTACACAGTATGGGGTACTGCATCTCTGTCTGATGTTGCACTGCATGCGGAGCCTGTCTTCTTGGAGTTTCAGTTTAATATTTGTCTACATATTTTTATTTTAGGTTGTAGTCACTTAATCTGTATTTGGTGAGGGTCTGTGTTCTGAGTGTGTGACTGGGGCCAGGTATTCTATTAAAATGGAGTTTGTACATAGGGATCTATACTGTACTGTAGTAATTTGACTTGTTCAGCTTTTCAAACAGGAGTGTGAATGTTCTAAGACCCGCTGCAATATTTATGATGTTGCCCTGTTCTGGGTACACTCCATGTTGTGTGAGTGCTGTTATGGAATAGTAGATTTGCTCTATGGATCCTGTACTCTGGGTTCTTGGCGAGGTCAACTGAAGGGTGTTGGTTGGGGGGAGGTACTGGCATAAGTATTGTTTTTGAGATATGCAGTTTTGCGTTCTTTATGCTGCCAGACTGAAATTTAAAATATTTTGTCAGTTCAGATTCAAGGAAATTTCAAATTTTCAGGGAATGTCTCAGATTAATTTTGTTTAGTAGCCTGATAGCTTCACCGCTGCTGAATTATGGACTTGTCCAGCTCTAACACAATCCAATCCAGCATTAGAATTCATGGCTATCAGGATTAGTTTCTCATTTTATATCTTCCCTCCTCATCAATAACCTGGTCATAGCAAAATAAATCTGATATGTAGATATTTACAATGGTTTGATTGGGAGTGGCTGTGTAAGTGACTTTTCATTAATCAAATTTCATGTTTTATTATTATTTTTGCTTTATTGTAACATTGTTTGACTAAATTGCATGTGTATGTTTAGAAGCCACCTAGGATTTTAGATGGGTGGCATATACATTTTAAAATAAAGTATACTAAATTTATGCAAATGATGCCGCAGTGAGTCTGCACATGGCCCTGCATCACCCTCCTGCCATCTCTGTGGGAAAGTAGATAGGAGGGTGCACTGGGAGACAGAGAAAGCATAGTTACTCACCTGTAACAGGTGATCTCCGGGAACAGCAGGAATTGAATCTTCACATATGGGTATCGTCGGTACCGACAGAGCCTGTGCAAGAACGCTCTCCAGCGTCCAAAAGGAAAGCTTTTGGGAGAATCCCACTGCGCCTGCGCCGCTGCCTTCCTGCCTTTCTAACTCCCCCTCTTCAGTTGAGTTTATAGCTGAGGCAAAGGAGAGAGAGAGAGAGAGAGAGAGAGAGAAATACAACTCCTAGTGGGGGGGGGGGGAGTGGGTTGTGAAGACTCAATTCCTGCTGTTCCCGGAGATCACCTGTTACAGGTAAGTAACTACGCTATCTCCAGGAACAAGCAGGACTGTAGTCTTCACATATGGGGACTCCCTAGCTGAAAGATGCCAGTGAGATGACCCCAGAAAGCTGCGAAACCCAGGTTGAGATGGAACATGCTTCCTCCCATGGATCTCTGGCATCAAACCCCAGGACGGCGGGTAGGAGTTGTTCTAAGCCTGAAAGAGATGCTGGAGAACAGCTTGGCCAAACGAGGCATCCCGACTAGAGTCCTTGTCTAAGCAGTAGTGGGCTGCAAAGCTGTGCACCGAAGCCCAAGTGGCTGCTCTACAGATGTCATCAATGGACACTGAGCGAAGGTTAGCCATAGAGGCTGCCATTGCTCTCACACTGTGAGCTGTGACATGCCCTTCGAGAGAAAGTCCCTTGCTCTCATAGGCAAAGGATATGCAATCTGCAATCCATTTAGACAAAGTTTGCTTGGAAACTGGTAATCCAAGATGACTGGAGTCAAAGGCAACAAAAAGCTGAGAAGCCTTTCTCTGTTGCTTAGTTCTCTGAAGGTAAAAAGCTAAAGCTCTTTTACAATCCAGAGTATGAAGATTCCTTTCTGCATTAGAGGCATGAGGCCTAGGGAAGAATACAGGAAGGTAAACCAACTGGTTTAAATGAAAAGGCGAAACCACCTTTGGCATAAAGTGAGGGTGAGTCTTAAGAACTACTTTATCATGATGGAAACTTGTATAAGGAGGATCAGCCACTAAAGCTTGTAGCTCACTGATGCATCTTGCAGAAGTGAGAGCAATTAGGAAGATTACCTTCCAAGAAAGAAACTTCAGAGATGTAGTGGCTAAGGGTTCGAAGGGCAGTTTCATAAGCTGCCCAAGGACAAGATTCAAATCCCATGCCATGGGTGGTGGCTTAATGGGAGGTTTAGTTAAGAGTAGACCTCTCATAAACCATGCTACTGGCGGTTGAGAAGAGACAGGTTGTCCATCCAAGGGCTTGTAGAAAGCTGCAATGGCACTAAGGTGGACCCTTACTGAATTGGTCTTAAGACCAGAGGACGATAAATGTTTCGAGGGAGATCATCTTGAATTTTCCTCGGAACAGATACTTGTTCAACTCTGAGGTCCAGTATGGGTCTGTATCCCCTTGTCGTCTTTGGAATGAGGAAGTAGGGGAGTAGAAACCCATACCCTGTTGGAATATGGGTACCTCTTCTATTGCCCCTTGAGCAAGTAGTGAGGTGACCTCTTGACACAAGAGAGTGGTGAAGGAGCCCTGAGAATTGAACTGTCTTGTGATGGTGGGAGGGGGCATACTGTGAAAATGGAGTTTGTACCCCTCTGTTACAATAGAGAGTCCAGTGCTCTAATGTTATCTGTTGCCATCTTTCGGCAAAATGACCGAGTCTGTCTGGGATGGTGAGAGGCTCTGGACCCTTCAGGGGCAGGATGACTCTCTAGGAAGGAGTCAAAGCCCCTGAGGAGGCTGTGTCTGCTGAGCTGGTTGAGCTCTAGGGACTTGGGCCTTCCTCTGCTGTCTGGGTTGTTGCTGCCCTTTTTGGGGAGCATGAACTAGGTAGTGGACAGCCTGGGTGTAAGATGGATAAAATTTATTTTTCTTGTTGAAAAAGGGTTTCTTAACTGCCTTTTTCTTAGTTGGGTTGGCTGTGGCCTTTGATAATCTGTTCAAGGTGGTGTTTTCGGACTCAAGCTGATTAGCTTTGTCCTGCCAATCCTTGCCAAAGAGGTTTTCTCCTGTGCAAGGAATGTTCCCCAGCTTGTCTTGCACCCATTGTTCTAAACCAGATGCTTGTAACCAGGCAATGCGACGTGCACCGATGGAGATAGCAGAGGTTCTGCTAATGCACTCAAAGCAATCAAAGGTTGCACGGTTCATGAACCTAGAAACATTCTAGGCATGCTTGACCAGAGTGAGAAAGTCAGCTCTCTTAACATCGGGAAGAAGTGGAGCCATGAGTTCTCAATCTCTTGTAACCTCCCGAAGAAACATACCCATATAAAGTATGTAAGAGCTTATTCTAGCTGATAGCATTGAGGACTGAAAGCATCAACGCCCAAAGGCATTGAGAGTTCTCGATTTATGACCTGGAGGGTTGGATGAATGTGTCTTAGCACTCTTGATCCTACGCATTGCCGATTCCACTACCATCGAATGGTATGGTAATTGTGTTTTTTGGAAACTGGGACACTGTGGTATCCGGTACATTGTATTGAGTCTCCGAGAATGTGGCAATACCGTTAAAGGTGTTTCCCACATCCTAAGCATGAGATCATGCAAAATTTGGTGAATGGGAAGGGTAGCAGCCTCCTTAGGAGCTGCCAGATACTGAAGAATTTCCAACTCTTCAGCTCTTGGTTCCTTCTCAGAGGTCACGGCGATCGAGAATCCCCTTGCTACATCATGTATGAAGTCCTGAAAGGACATGTCCTCCGGGGAAGACAACCGACGCTGTGGCAAAGGAGAGGGATCCTCTGGAAGAACCACACTGGTACCGACTGAGTCATCGGAATTGGAGGACTCGAAGTATTGTCGGGCCGGATGCTCTCGTATTGCTTGTCGACGGTATTGATCGAAGTCAGCATCGGACTGCCTCGATACCAGACCCTTGATGCCGGATACCAATTCCAGGGCCAGCATGGGAAGAAGCATGGAGAGAGGCGCATCGGATGATGCAGGTACGTTCGGTACCGATATCGGTACAGAAAACTGCATCGATTGAAGTGGTTTTAGCGGTACTGAGGCTGCTAATAAAGCCGCAAGACTGCGCTCAATGGCCAGGATACGTTGATCCATGGAGCCTGCCGATGCCTGGATGTCGGTACTGGCAGAGCAGGCCACGACATCAGAACATGGCACCAAGAGGTGGAAGCTTCGGGAACATTCTGGAGGTGGAAGCTTCGGGAACATCCTGGAACCCGGTTAATGCTTTGGAGGCCGGGGCCTCCCGCAGGGGTTGTTTGGCCAGTATTTTCTCCTCGAGGGCAATGCTAGCAGCATCTCGATGCTTAGGAGATCTACCCTTTGAGGAGTGGCCGGTCTTGGAAGACCTGGGGTTTGGTTACCTGGGATCCGTGGGAGGAAGATGAAGCCCTGGACGATGTCATGCAACAGACATTGCATCTGAGGCAAAGAGGGTGCCGGGTTTTGCAGCTCTGTTCTGCAGGCCTCTCTTGGTCATATTTCTACAAAGGAGACACTCCAATGGTAAATGGTCAGGACCTAAACATTTGAGACACCAATCATGGGTGTCGTTAGCAAAAATGGTACCGCTACACTTTGAACATTTTTTTTAACCATTTGATGGTTTCTCCATTTTGGAAGAAAACGGGGCCTAGTGCCCAAAATGGCGCCTGGCACCAAGAAGAGACAGACCCTCCAAAAAGAAGTTATTCTTTCTTTTTTTTTTTTTAAGGAAAAGAAATAAGAAAATAAAGAAAACACCGGTGGTACCGGTATAGGCGTCAACGGGAAGGCAGACGCGACCACAAAAAGATGATTTTCTGCGGTGACAGGGTTTGCTACCTGTCGGCTCCACGGAAAATGAAAAACTGAAGAGGGAGAGTTGGAAAGGTGGGAAGGCAGCGGCGCAGGCGCAGTGGGATGCTCCCAAAGGCTTTCCTATTGGATGCTGGGGAGCGTTCCCACACAGGCTCTGTTGGTACCGACGATATCCATATGTGAAGACTACATTCCTGCTTGTTCCTGGAGATAAGCAGAAACCTCAGATTGGGACCTACATGATCAGAGAATAAAATGGTCAGACAACAAAGTTAGAAGAGAATTTTATTTTCAATTTAATGACCAGACTTGGTGCTATCTTTATATTTTATAAAATACATGGAAATGTATCTCTTTCTATTTCTCTAGTATTGCACTGTATGCAGAAACTGGCTTCTTGAGGTTGCAGTTTAATTTTTATCTACATATGCTTATTTTTAGGTTACGGTCACTTATTCTGTATTTGGTGAGGGTCTGTGTTTTGAGTGTGTGACTAAGACCAGATGTTCTGTTAACATGGAATTTGCATGTACGGATCTGTACTGTAGTAATGTGAATTGTTCATCTTTCCAAATAGGTGTTTGGATATTCCAGGGCCCACTATAGTATTTACAGTGATACTTTTTTTGGGATGGCTTCCGCATGTGAGTTTTGGAAGTTGGTGCTGGTATGGTATGGTAGATTTACTCTATAGATACTTAGTGACTGTTGTAGGGTTTTGTATTAATTCACAATATGCCTGGTACTGGATAATGTTTATTTGTTTGTTTTTTTATGATATTGAGTTCTGTGGGTGAATGTCCTGGTTCTGCTCTGCACCCACTGCTGAGGGAGGGGGTTCTGTGGATGCAAAATATATGTTCAAAAAGGAAAAGCAAGAACCATAACGCAGTTTCTAACAAAATAAAAATGAGTTATAGTTTAATTTTATAAACTGTGCTGTGGTTCTCACTCTTTTAGTTCCTTAGTGTGCAAACTCTTGTATTTCCTTCATATAATCTAATCGGCTTTTTGGTTTGGTTTAGCATCTGAGTTTTGAGAAAGCCTCCCCCCCCCACTATGGGGGGGGGGCGCCGCTATCTCATCCCTCGCTTCAGGCAGCAGATTGACTTGAGCCGCCCCTGCTCACTCCGACCAGAACAGGTCCTTGAGCACCTTTGGGAACGGGAAGACAGTAATGGATTTTCGCACCCTTTGCAGGAATGGACGCCTTCTCTGTGCTTGGAGCATCTGCCAAGCTTAAGGTGGATAAGACCATGGGATCAATCCTATCTCCCAGAATGGCGGACAACACTGGCCTCCTCACAAACCTCTGAAGGCGAGTATCTTTTCATCTACAACAAACATCTCAATCCAAGCTGATCTCCGTCTCCAGGGTGGTGCCCTTTTCCGGGGATGCTTAGCCATCAATCAAATTGGGCTTCCACTCTCAGCCTGCCGCTCATGAGACTATGCTTGGGGGAAACCAAAGGCTGCAGGATCTGAATTTCCATGCAAGAATGACCAGGCCTGCAGTAAAATGAAAAGAATCCCAGTGAGGACTATTCAGCTCTGGAAGTTCTCTTTGCAGAAATGACCCCCCTCACACTAGGGGGCAAAGCTGCCGTCGATTCATAGAAACATAGAAACATGATGACAGAAAAAGACCACATGGCCTATCTAGTCTGTCCTTCCATAACAACAACTACAACAGTCCACTTTTTATCTTTAGAGATCCTCTGTGTTGGTCCCATGCTTTTTTGAATTCAGCTACTGTCCTCATCTCTACCACCTCCACTGGCAGACTATTCCACGGATCCACTACTCTTTCTGTAAAGAAATATTTCCGCATATCACTCCTGAATCTATCTCCCTTCACCCTCATCCCATGTCCCCTTCGTAGCAGAACTTGCTTTCAATTGAAAGAGGCTCTCTCTCTGAACATTTATGCCACGGAGGTATTTAAACATCTCAATCATATCACCTCTATCCCGCCTTTCCTCTAAGGTGTACATATTAAGATCCTTAAGTCTGTCCTCATATGCTTTATAATGAAGCCCATTAATCATTTTAGTAGCAACCCTCTGCACTGACTCCATCCTGTTCACATCCTTTTGAAGGTGCGGTCTCCAGAATTGCACACCATACTCCAAATGAGGTCGCACCAAAGACTTATACAGAGGCATTATCACCTCCTTTTTTCTGCTAGCCATTCCTCTCCGTATGCACCCAAGCATCCTTCTAGCTTTTGCCGTCGCCTTTTCTACCTGTTTAGCTACTTTAAGATCATGAGACACAACCACGCCTAGGTCCCGCTCTTCTTTAGTGGACAAAAGTACTTCACCTCCTATACTGTATTGCTCCCTTGGATTGCTGCAGCCCAAATGCATGACCTTACATTTTTTAACATTAAATCCCAGCTGCCAAATTCTAGACCATTCTTCAAGCTTAGCTAGATCCCTCCTCATGTTATCTACACCTTCCTGGGTGTCTACTCTATTGCAGATTTTGGTATCATCCGCAAAGAGGCAAACCTTACCCGACAGCCCTTCCGCTATATCACTAACAAAAATGTTAAAAAGAATCGAACCAAGGACAGATCCCTGGGGCACACCACTGGTAACATCCTTCTCCTCAGAGTGAGCTCCATTTACTTGTACTCTTTGTCGCCTCCCACCCAACCAATTTCTAACCCAAGCAGTAACTTTAGAGTCCATCCCTAGGGTGCTCAGTTTGTTTATAAGTCACCTGTGAGGAACGGGGAGAGGCCCATAGCACGGTCGCCAGAACCTATGGCCAGCTGAATATCCTTACCCATAGCATCATCAGCCACCTCCTGCCCTGAAGCAGGCAAGTTCAAACTAACAGCATCCCCAGACTGATAAAGGGGAGTAGGCCCTCCAGGGACAACTCAGAAATAGCCATGCTAGAAGGGCAGAGTCCAGAAGCTGGAGATGAGATGGTTCGCTTTCCACAGGCCAAACAAATTTCCTGGAGGACAACGTAGCGAGTTCAGGCAAGTATTGCAATAACGGGTGCAAAGGCTGCGGTGGCCCGGAAGGCATGTGTTAACGTCGCTTTCATTGCAATGCTTGTTTCAGATGCTAGGGTAGGAATGCACGTTGGAGCCACTCGGGTGGAACATGAGCAAGGACTGTGCGACTGCCAGGCGCACAATATTAAAAATGCTACTAATGTGTGCAGAAAACGACAGGAAACTCCCACACAGCACCAATGGTCATCAGCAGTCCATTTCTAACTGCATCCCACAAAGATGAAATCAGGAGTCTCCAACAAGGACAATGACACGGTCAAGCCTTGGTACTCACCCCATGAGAGTCCCAGGCAGAGGATCCATAATGAGTTCCGCCTTACTCCCTTGAAACTATTTCTCTGGTTTGGCAGCACTACGCTTAAGGTGGGTGGCAGGCAGATTCCTCCGAGAGCCTTCTCCAATATTCGGGAGGGAGCAGAGGGGACAGTGGAGGAGGGAGGGGGTGATGAGGTTGTGTGAGGCTGCTAAATTCTTCCATTCTTCCAGATCCTTCCAATTTTCTGGCTGCTCAAGAGGCTGTTATCCAGGGTAAGAGCATGGATCTGAACCAATTTTCTCTCCTCCTATGGCAACCAAAAAGACTGCAGTCTAGTGGAGCCTCCCATGTCATGCTCAAGTGAGAGAATCACTCTCAAAGTAATCCGTCACGAGCATTTTTTTTATAATTTTGATTTTTATTTGGTACAGTACAAAGTAACATATCATTTTTCATCTCCTTTACAAAACAATGGCATAACCTGCATCCAGCTATATCCATCAGCCCAACATTTACCTGATTACCATTCTATCCTTACTTTACATTACCTTACAATATATACTTCTCTCCATTTACCTGTACATTTTTATTTTAATATTCCCTTCTACTCCCCTCCTCCCCCCCCGGATCCTGCGGTGCACCCATCCTCTTTTTTACAATTCCCTTCGGTACTCTCGATTAATTTCAGCCCATTAATTTGTTATCCTTCCTCTGTAACCACTCAGTGTACTTCTGCCATCTCCTTTGAAATCTCTCAATCCTGTGCATTTTATAGGCATTGATCTCACTCATCCCATAAATATATGCTATTCTACTTAATATCCTCTCAGGTGCTGGTGCTCTCTCAGACCTCCAATCCCTTCGTTATTTCCATTCGCACTCCAATTGCAAGCATCTTCAACATATACACCAGATCACTTTTTGGATCACCCCCCCCCCAATTCATTCATTAATACTCCAGCTGGTGTAATATCTCCCAACCAGCCCAGCATCTCCCACATGAGATCCTTCAGCCACTGCCAAGTTTGCTGTAGCACTGGGCAGCTCTACCACATATGCATATACTCCCCCCGCTCTCCACACCCCCTCCAACACATGGCATCATTATGTCTCCCCATCTTACACTATCTTACTGGGGTTAAATACATTCGGAACAGCATCTTATAACAGTGTTCTTGGATTGCTGCCAAGACCACCGGTATTTTGACCCCACCATATACTTTTTCCCATCGCTGAGAATCCCAATGACCCCCCAAGTCTATCTCCCAGGCCCGTATATGCGTTCCTTGATCCATGGGGCCACTCAATGTCTTGAATAGCCTAGAGATCACCCCTCTTGATAAGTCCCCCACCCTAAGCATCTTCTCAAATAGTGTCTCTGCTTCTCAGGCCTTCTTTTATAACTTTCCTCCTAAAAGGTGTGCCAACTGAATATAACCCAACCAATCACTCTTTTCTATTTGGAACTCTTGCTGGAGCTCCTCAAATGACCTTAATTGGCCTACATCAGAAAGTACCTGCCCCATACACTGTAACCCTTTCTCCTGTCATCTTTGGAATATCCCAGAACTTTCTCCCATCAAAACCCCCTCACATTGAGTAATCCGCTGTGCCCTAATATTTCCTCCGATATGTGTTAGCACCTTATGTTTCCTGTCCCAGGCTCTGAATGTACTTATGTATAGGTTCTTAACTAGGCCCCTTTTTCTCTCTTCCCTATTGTTCCACATCAAATCTGTAATATAGTTGGGTCTTACCATCACCTGTTCTATTCTATTCCATTGAGGCCCATCCTTCTCCAATTTCCATCCCATTATCACTTGCAGCTGTGCTGCCTCATAATACCTTGCAATCTCAGGGACCGCCAGACCTCCTTCCTTTTTCGCTCTATACATTATTTTCCTTTGCACCCTAGGGGGCCTGTGTCTCGAAATAAAGGAGAAGATTCTTCTCTGCACCAAATTTAACATTGCAGTAGTGACTTCTATAGGCAAGGTCATAAACAGAAAGAGTAATCTGGGTAAGATATCCATCTTATTTATTTGTACTTTTTTTTTCTATATCGCCCCTTCCAGCGATCAGTGGCAGTTTACAGCGAACAGAAAGAATAATGATAATTCTTTTTATTATTATTATATTTACAAAGAACGGTTTTAAACATGTCAACTCTTTACACTGAACATTATAATGTAACTTATTAACTTCATAACTAATTACATGAAACTATTTACAGGCATATATAATGACATATGGTTTAATTAGTCTTGTTTGATTTACATGGAATGGAGTGGTGCAGAGTAACGGTGGAGAGAAGGGAATTGTGCTCGACATCGGAGAGTCTAGGTGGGGTTGACATGGGGTTGCTGATCAATAATGACCTGTGAAGACTGATCATTACTGAGCTGAAGATTGTCAAAATGCTGTATAAAAAGGTATGACTATCCTTCCCATCCATGAGAAAATGGGCTTATCCCATCTTACTAAATCCATTACAGATGGCTCATAATTCAATTTGCATAGCTCAGACCCCTCTGCACTGATCTGGATCCCCAGGTATCTCACACTTTTATTAGCCCATTTAAACAAAAATGTTTTTCGTACCCTACCCGCTTCCTGTGAATTCAGCCTTAATTTAAGCACTTCTGCTTTCCACATATTCATTTTATAGCCTGATACCGCACTATATTTTGTAATCTCCTGTACTAGTGCTGGTATAGACTTCTTAGGTTGTCTTAATGTGTACATCACATCATCTGCAAATAATGAAATTTTATATTCCTCCCCAACCACCTTTATTCCATGTATTTCCTTATTCTGCCTAACACTTTCAGCCAGTGGTTCTATCACCATTGCAAACAGCAAAGCAGAAATCGGGCAACCCTGCCTTGTACCCCTGCCTAACTTAAATTGCTCTGAATACGCCCCATTTATCCATATACGTGCCTTAGGCTCTTTGTAGAGTGCCTCTATCCATTTCTGAAAGTTCTTTTCCAGTCCCATCTTCTTCATAACTGCAAACATAAAAGCCCATTCTACTCTATCAAAGGCTTTCTCCGCATCTACTGCGATCATTATAGATTCTCTGTCTGCTCTCTTCGTACTTGCCATATTAAATTCAACAATTTACGTACATTATCACTCGCTTGCCTACCCGGGATAAACCCTGCTTGGTCATCCTTTATTAGCCTTGAAATATATTTCTGCAATCTAGCCGCCAATATTTTAGCTAATATCTTAGCATCAAAATTTATAAGTGAAATGGGTCTATGACTCACACTTCCCATGGTCCTTCCCGGGCTTAGGTATAACTACCACTCCAGCTATTTCCATAAAGCTTGGTAACTTTTCCCCTTTTAGTACTTCATTAAAAATATCACACAATATTGGACTAACCTCCTCACAGAAGTTTTTATAGAACCTGGCTGTAAATCCATCCAATTCTGGCGCCTTACCCTCCTTCAAGCTCTTTATAGCCTTTACTACTTCTTCTCTAGCAATCTCTCTATTTATCCACTTTTGTTGCTCAAAGTCCAATTGCTTCAATGTGATCTCTGACAGGTACGGTTCTATATCCACTCCCTCTCCTTGTTGCTCCAATTCATAAAGTTTACCGTAGTAGTCCTGAAATACTTTCTGTATTTGTTTCATACCTCGAACCTACCTTCCATGTTCATCTTTTATTTTCAGGATCTGCTGATGAACCTTTTTCTCCCTAAATTTTCTTGCAAGATATCTGCCTGGCCTAATTCCCTGTACATAAAACTCATGTTTAAGTTGGTTTAACCTAAAGACCTCTTCAGCTTCATGTAATCCTCCTAATTCTTCCCGTATTTTCCTAATCCGTTGTAGCTGCTTTCTTCCCCCTCTCTGCTTATGCATTAGCTCATCTGATCTCAACTCTTAACAACTCCCGTTCTTTCTGTTCTTTTCCTCTCTTTCGTCTCGCTGCCAGCACAATACACTGTCCCCTTACCGCCTTCAACCCATCCCATACACCAGCTGGCCCGACTTCACCCCCCCTCATTATGAAACATATAATCCCTTATAGTTCTCTGAATACTTTTTTGCCCTTCCACCTCATCTATAAGGGACTCATTCAACCTCCAAAAACGCAGACCTCCTCCTTCTTTTTGTAATCTCGAGGAAGCCTCCACCGGGGCATGGTCTGACCAACTTATGGGACCTATCTCCACCTTCTTAACCTGTTCTATTATCCTCCCATCCACTCATATCATATCTAATCTGCTGTACCTCTTATGTGGATGAGAATAATGTGTATATTCTCTCTTATTCCCATATAGGTGTCTCCAACATCCACTGAGCCCAATTTATGTAACAGCTTCCCCAACTTCTTACTTACCCCCTTTGGCCCAGACTTATTGTCCCCTGTAATATCTATTCTGGGGTTCAGTGTTGCATTGAAGTCCCCTCCTAATATCACCGGATTTTGCATATGGGGTTCCACCACCTTGTAGAGCTTCCCATAAAACCTCCCATGCTGGTGTTTGGCGCATATATACTCCCCACTACTACGGGGCCTTTCTTCTATATTCCCTTTCCACAAAATAAAACGCCCTCCCGCAGGGCCAGATTTACCTATACGCCACCTACGCCGTGGCGTAGGGCCCACAGCTGACAAGGGCCCACAAAAATAGCCGCCTTAAAATTAAATTTAAAAAGAAAAAACGCTGGCTGCCGCCACGGCAGCATGGACTGTTCCTGCGGGGCCCCCTCTGCTGCCGCGGCAGCATGGACCGACCCGCGGGGCACCCTCTGCCCAGCTGAATCGTCCGTCTGTCCCTCCCTCCCTCCGTGCCGGCATTGAGAGGCGCGAAGGGAGAGTGTCTCCCTCGTGTCTCTGTTAAGCCCGCAGGGGCTGATGGGAAATTTCCCATCAGCCCCTGCGTGCTTAACAGAGACGCGAGGGAGACACTCTCCCTTCGCGCCTCTCAAAGCCGGCACGGAGGGAGGGACGGACGGACGATTCAGCCGGGCAGAGGGGGCCCCGCGGGTCAGTCCATGCTGCCGCGGCGGCAGCGGTAGCAGCCAGCGTTTTTTTTTTATTAAATGTTACTTTAGGCCGATGGGGGGGGGGGTAGGACTGGTAATGGGCTATTGGGGGGGGGGCTGGGACTGGTAATGGGCTATTGGGGGGGGGCTGGGACTGGAAATGGGCTGGGGGGGTTAAGGCTGGAGGTGGGCTGATGGGGTTAGGACTGGTAATGAGCTGTGGGCTGTTGGGGGGGGTTAAGAACTGGAAATGGGCTATGGGCTGTGGGCTCATGGGGGCTGTCTGGTAATGGGCTATGGGGGGCTAGGACTGGAAATGGGCTGGGGATTTAAGACTGGAGGTGGGCTGATGGGGTTAGGACTGGTAATGGGCTGTGGGCTGTTGGGAGGGGGTTAGGACTGGTAATGGGCTATGGGGGGGGCTAGGACTATAAATGGGCTGATGGGGCGGGCTAACACTGGCGGTGGGCTGATGGGGTTAGGACTGGTAATGGGCTGTGGGCTGATGGGGGTTAGGACTGGTAATGGGCTATGGGGGGGGTTAGGACTGATAATGGGCTATGGGGGGGCTAGGACAGGAAATGGGCTGATGGGGAGGGGTTAGGACTTGAGGTGGGCTTATGGGGTTAGGACTGGTAATAGGCTGTGGGCTGATGGGGGGGGTTAGGACTGGCAATGGGCTATGGGGGGCTGACTGGAAATGGGTTGATGGGTTTAGGACTGGAAGTGGGCTGATGGGGGGTTAGGACTGGTAATGGGTTATAGGGGGGGCTTAAAATGAAAATGGGGTGATGGGGGGTTAGGACTGTAAGTGGGTTGATGGGGGGGCTAGGACTGGTAATGGGTTATAGGGGGGGCTTAAACTGAAAATGGGGTGATGGGGGGTTAGGACTGTAAGTGGGTTGATGGGGGGCTAGGACTGGTATTGGGTTGGGGGGTTGCTAGGACTGGAAATGGGCTGATGGGTGGCTAGGACTGGAAATGGGCTGATGCAGGGACTAGAAGGGAATGGATGCTGGGTGAGGCTGGAACTAGAAGGGAGCTGATGTTGGGGGAGGATTAGAATGGGATGGGGCTGGAAGAGTAAAATGGAGAAGGGAAAGTATTTTGTGTGGGAGGGATAAAAAATCTACAATTGGCCGGGTATTGGGAGAGTAAGTGGGGATTGAGGATGGAGGGGTAAAATTTGAGTGGATGAAATAGGAATGAGGAAAGAGCAAAAGGAGAAAGATTAGTATGTTAAAGCAGATGTAGAGAGAGAATGGAAAAAAACTAGAAGAGAGAAGAAAGGACAAATGGACAGCAGACGATGGAGAGTTAGCAGAAGACACGAAGAAACCAGAAGAAAGTGGCTGGAGCAATTGCAGCTGAAAAAATTGCAGCTGAAAAAAATGCACAAAAGGTAGAAAAATATCTCTTTATTTTGAATTTATTAATTGGAATATGTCAGCTCTGGTAAATGTGCATCATTAACGTCTGCGCTTTGTTTAGTACAAGAGCAAATTAATGTATAGTTTAATTTCTACAGTGTTGTACATTCCAAGTTTGGCTTTTGGGATTCCCAGTTTAATTATTGTCTTCCTGTTTCTAAATTGTGATTACTTGTTTGGTGATGGTCTATGTTCTGCATGTGTAACTGAGCTGAGGTGTTCTGTTTATATAATTCCTATTTGACATTGCCACTTGTTCTCTTTCCCCAGTAGGTCATGTATTGTTGTTCTCTGAAATGTATTGGTTTAATATTTGCAGTGTTACCTTTTGATTGGTAGAGTATGGTGCTTTGAGAGTCCTGGTAGTGCTGTTAGGATACGGCGGGTTTGCTATGGGTTCTAAATGGGCAGTGTTTGTAGTAGTTCCTAATGTGTCTGGCAGTTGGCACTAGATTATAGTAATGTAGAAATCTTTTAGTCTTTCTTTATCCATACACTCATTAAGAGGCACGTTTACTAAAAGTTAGTATATGGTAACATTATGCAAATATTTATGCAAATGAGGCCTCTTATGCAAATGAGGCCCCGCACCCCCCTTGGGCCGCCCCTACTGGGGGCCCACAATTTTTGTTGGCGTAGGGCCTCACTCAAGGTAAATCCGGCACTGCCCTCCCGGGTCTCTCTCCACATGCTCTTCTTCCACTCTCAGCCCTCTTGCAAATAATATTCCCACTTCTCCCCTTTTTGGCGATTCCTGGTTGTGGGACAGATACACTTTTTCATATTTTTTACTCATCAACCATCTTTCTTGTACTTTTTTTTAAGTGCATTTCTTATATAAGCACAACATCCGCTCTTATTCTGCTGCCTTCTTTTAGTAGGGCCTGCCTTTTATACAAGGAATTGAGACCTTTCACATTTATGGTTACAATCTTGAATTCATCAAGTTGCTTTTGGTTACTACCCATAACCTCAATCTCTGCACTTCCTCTTCTTGCACACACAAGATCCAGGTACCCTCCTCCCCCTCTTCCTGCCCCTTCCTCCCCTCTCTTAGTTCCCTTCCTCCCAGCCTTCCCCCCTCCTCCTTCTTTCTACCATTTAGTAGCTTCCATTTCCTCCGTGGCATCATCCTCCCCCTCCCACTCATGTTACACAATTCACATTACACTTTCTTCTTATCTTAATCTCCCCCCATTATCTCTGCTCATTTAACCTTACCCCCCACTCCCCCTTCTTATCATAAACTCAGTCCAACTTTGTGGCTTCTTCAACCTTGCTGTTGTCTTCCATTCTTTTTCTATTTCTCTCTCCTCTGCTTATTTGCTCAGTCCCATGTCCTTTCTCTTTTGCATTACATGTTTACTCTTTCTCTCTTTGCTCTCCACTCTCTGCCTTCTTGTTGTCTGTCCATTCACTGGTTTTCTCATTTCTCCCACCTCTGGTAACTGTGTCACTCCTGCTTCCTTTATCTCTGCCACCAACTGAGCTGCTGTTAACGCCTGCCTTGTGACGCCTTGACTGGTAAATGTGATTCCTGTGGGGTACAGCCATTTATATTTAATATTCTCTTCCCTCAATCTCATTGAAAATCCTCTTCACTCTCTTCGGCGTTGTAGCGTGGCCGCAGCCAAGTCTGCAAAAATTGCCACCTTGTTTCCTTTCCACTCTAGGGGGCCTGCTCCCCTCACCTTATTTATTATTATTTTTTTAGTTTTAAAGTCCTGGAGGCATATAATAATGTCCCGTGGTGCCTCCCCTCTCCTTGGGCCCAACATGCGGTACACTCTGTCTATTTTCACTTCCAGTGCCTGCCCTCTATCCTCGGGCTCCTCCAACACCGCCATACATATGTCTTGTGCCGTCTGTTCACAGTCTTTAAATTCTTCATTTTCCGGCACCCCCTTTATTCGTAGATTTTGCCTTCTCTTCCGATTTTCCAAATCTTCAAGCTTCAACTCAATCTGTTCCTTCGCAGCTTCCAAACTGTTCACTGCTTTGTTTATTGCACTCACATTGCTTCGCACATCTTCCACTTGCCCTTCCGCCTCCTCCACTCTTTTCCCCAGTTCCTGCACATCAGCGCGAAACTCCATAATGGCCTCCTCCATGTCTGTTCTGAATCCCGCCACTGCAGATCACAGTTCACCGAACCATGACCGGAGTTCTTCCTTAGAAATCTGCACCATGGCACTTTGACTCTGCACCTCTTCCAAGGTGCTCAGCTGCTCTTCAGACTTAGCCTCTATAGTCGCTTCACCTCCCATTTTTCCTTCTTCTCTCTGCTCACCTGACAGCTGCGAACATATACTCTCTTATGTCAGATGTTCAGCCAGTTCGCTCTGTACAGCAGTTTATTTATTTATTTATTTACATTCTCTTATATACCGCGCTCTTCTGTAAATAGTAGTAAATAGTTACCCACGTTTCTATCCAAGTTCTGTTCCCTGTTAATTGTGAACACAAATCAACGGTTTTGAAATGTGTATTTAACTAGTTCTATGTAAACCGCACTGATGGAAAATAGCGCGGTATATAAGAATGTAATAAATAAATAAATGTCTGCCGTCTTTTTCATTGCCATCATCATTCCACCAGCCTCCGCACCCTCTGACCAATCCAATCCTCTTTGGGGTATTTGCATCGTTTTGTTTTTGTGGGAGATTAATTACTTTTGCGGGGATGAACGGCGGAACTCTTTTTCAGTCATCCATGTGGTTCGGTGCTGTCACCGGAAGTACGTCACGAGCATTTTTATCAATCTTTTCCTCTCAATTCTTCAGATTTTCTTCAGAGGAGAAAATCCATTCACCATTTGCTGGAGTCAAAGAAATACTTCAGAGACCTCTGGTGGCCAAGGCCAATAGAGGTATATGAGTGATGTCATTGAAACCTGGGCTTTTCATTGGTTCTTTGTCTCCACCAATCTGCTGGTAGGGGAACATAACCCACTCGTCTGGACTGGTCTAGCAGGACGATATAGAATTATGCTTTGGAACTTGTTGCTGGAGGATGTGCTAAAAGCATTTGGCGCAGCTGGGTTTAAAAAAAGATTTGGAAAATTCCAGAAGGAAAAGTTGATAAACCATTATTAAGGTAGACCAAAAGAAAACCACTGTTTATCTCTGCAGATAGTAGCATGGAGTCTGTCTACTTTTGGGATATTCCAGGTACTTGTGACCTGAACTTGGCACAGCTGAAAAGGATACTGGGCTTGATGACCTTTGGTCTGCCCCAATATGGTAGTTCTTAAGTCCTTATGTTCTACACAGGCCCAGCCAATGGGGAATCATGACAGCTTCAGAGTATGTTTAGGCATGCAGTGCCACTGGATTCATATAATTTCTTCCTTTTATAGAGGCATTCCCTATAAGCCCAGTTCCTTCCCCAAACCCTGACATTCCTTGCAGTTGGTCTTGTGTAACGTCATCACTAGACAGGCCTGTTTTTACTTGCAGGATGTCAATTTTCCTAATGCCCAAGACAAAATTCACAGGTGAGGAATGACAGGGGTCTTTGAATCCAGTGCCTCTATCCCCTCTCACAAAGACAGGGCCATCCATCTTATTATTCTGAGATGCTGGCTGGTAAGTCAGAACAATATTAATTTGGGAAAAGAAAAGTAACCAAAGTGCTTGTCTGAAGTTCATATTTGATATTTTTTAAGGAATTCCAGGATCTTGCAATCTGCAAAGATCTGAAATTGGTTACACATCACTTCTAGAAGGTGATGCCAGTCTTCAAATGCTGTCTTTATGGTAAACTGCTGCATGTGGGTGGTAGACTCCGGTGTATTTTAAAAAGACCAACAAGGAAAAGTCATCAACAGATTCAACAGCTACACTTACCACTTTTTCACCCAGTCAATATGAGATTGATAAAGCATACTGAAGCTCTGGAGCCCATCACAGCAAAAGTAAGAAGTTCCTTATCTTCCAACAAAATTTGAACTGGAGTCATTACATAAATGGTTTAAGTACCCAGTGTAACATTCATTCTCAGAAAACTTGTTTGAGCTTCCCCCCAACCACCTCCTTCTACTAAGGTTGGAAGCATCCATTTCCCTTTTGGGGGCAATCATGATTCTGAGGCCTATACAGACAATTGAGGCACAGACCTTTCTCCTCTACCAGCAGGCGATGTCTTTTGTCATCAATCATCATGAACTTAGCTAAAGCTTGCTGTGTATCAGAAGACCTCATGTTGCTTCTCATTTCAGCTCTCCTGCTCTGCAAGGTGTCCTAATTTGGACACATAGCATGAGCAGTGATTCCAGATCTGTCAGTGGTTCCAGCTCTGCCAACTCATCTTTAATATGTGAGCAGCAAGGCCCCATCACAATGGGCTCAGAGTGTTTGCTCATGCTAATCAAAGTCAGTAGTCCAGTGACAGAATTCTGTGGTATATTGTCTCTTGCTGGTCCCTTTCATCTACTGCTTTCTGTCAACTGAATCAACTCTGGCTCCCCAAAGGCCTGAGAAAAGACAGCTATAAATTAATCTGTCTGATTCAGAATTGAGTCATCCTACTCAGGCAGAGGGGTGACCCAGGCAAGAATCTTCTTTGCAAGTAAACTGATAAAGGCAACTTGGGGCAAGTGTATGCAGGTGCAAGCAAAACCTGAACTTGCACTGATATAGAAAACCATGAAATTCCCTTCTGATTCAAATAAAAATTCTCCAGGAGCAACATTCGTTATTGGGCGAAGTCAGATGCTTCTCTTGATACACTGAGGGAATCCACCTTTCACAGAAGCGAATAAACATGGGTCACATCACTTGAACTTTCTGGGTCTGCTGCTTTTTAACATATTTGTAAATGAACTGGAAATAGGAATAATGAGTGAGGTGATCAAATTTGCAAATGACAGAAAATTATTCAAAGTTGTTAAAACCCATGAGGATTGTGAAAAACTGCAAGAGGACATTGATAATTTGGAAGACTGGGCCTTCAAATGGCAGATGAAATTTAATATGGACAAGTGCAAAGTTATGCACCTAGGAAAGAACAGCCCAAAAGCATAGTTACTCACCTCTAACAGGTGTTCTCCGGGGACAGCAGGAATCAGTCCTCACATATGGGTGACATCTGCACAGACGGAGCCCTTGCAGAAGCATCCCCCCAGCCTTCAAAGAAAGCCTTTGGGAGATACTACCATGCATACATGGTCCCCTTCCCGCCCAAGGGTGCCATCATGCTCAGTCAGATGACATAAGCTAAAAGACGGCAAAAATAAAAGATGGTAAAGAAGCAACTCCAAGGGGAGGAGGAGGGTTGTGAGGACTGATTCCTGCTGTCCCCGGAGAAACCTGTTACAGGTGAGTAACTACGCTTTCTCTGGGAACAAGCAGGAAATGAGTCCTCACATATGGGACTCCCCAGCTACAGGCTACTGAAAGCCCATAGCGAAAAAACACGGTCTCCCTCAGGGGGAGCCACAAACAGCAGCATTGAGTCCGAAGTTACAGACTACAGTAGGATCCCTGCGTCCGGTGAAAACAAACATTCCGGTAGCCTGAACACAGAAGGGTCAGAAGGTAGGAGTTGCTAAACCCCGAAAAGATTAAGGAGCACAGCCTGGCCGAAGGCACTGTCTCGTCAGGACTCCCTTTCCAGGCAGTAATGAGCTGTGAAGGTATGGACTGACGACCAGGTGGCTGCCTGGCATATATCCACCATCTGGATGGAACACAGGTTTGCCTCCGAGACTGCCATGGCCCGGACACTATGGAAACAGAAAAATGACGACAGAAAAAGACCACATGGCTTGTCTAGTCTGTCCTTCCATATCAACAACTACAACAGTCCCATAGAAACATAGAAAAATGATGACAGAAAAAGACCACATGGCCTATCTTATGTGCCATTACACGGTCTTCCAGTGGGAGCTCTGCCTGCTCATAGGCAAGGGCAATACAGTCCACTACCCAGGTAGACAGTGTACGTTTGGTCACTGCCTCCCTCAGACCACTGGGGTTGTAGGAGACAAAAAGCTGAGCAGCTTTGCGGTAGCCCTGAGTATGATGGATGTAGAAGGACAAGGCCCTCTTACAATCCAGAGTGTGAAGGACTGTCTCTCCCCCATTGGTGTGAGGTCTTGGAAAGAAGATGGGAAGTACTACTTCCTGGCTGAGATGAAAGGACGATACCACCTTTGGAAGGAACATAGAGTGCGTGTGGAGCACCACCCTGTTCTTATAGAACCTAGTATAGGGCGCCTCCGCCACTAAGGCCTGAAGCTCGCTGATCCTGCAAGCAGAGCTGAGGAGTGCCACCAGGAACACCACCTTCCACGAAAGGACTCAGAAGTGGCAGGTAGCCAGAGGCTCAAAGGGCAGGTGATTGAGCTGCCCCATTACCACAATGAGGTCCCATTCAGTCGCTGGAGGGCAAACCGGGGGCTTTGATGAGAGCAGACCCCTTAGGAAGTGGGTCATCAGCGGATGGACCGAGAGGGGTTTGCCATCCACCGGGTAGTGGTGTGCCCTGACAGAGTTAGACTTAAGCCCTGATTACGAGAGGTGGAGAAGGTACTGTAAACCAATCCCACTGGGAAGGAGAATGTGTCAGTCCTGTGCACACCAAGCTGAAAACCTGCACCATTGAGGGTGTAAGCTTTCCTAGTGGAAGCCTTACGAGAGGCCAGCAGAAACCCGAGAGGTTGAAAGGGGCTAGGGTCGCCCTTTCAACAGCAAGGCCGTCAGTGACAGGGACCCCAATTTGGGGTGCAGAAGAGAGCCCCCTCCTGAGACAGGAGCCCTGGAGAGTTCCCCAATGGGTTGCCTGGGCCATCGAGGGGCTATCAGGATGAGCAAGGCCTTGTCGCGGAGGGTCCTGAAAAAGGTTTTGGCAATCAGCAGCGTGGGAAGGAAGGCATAAATGAGGCCCTCCGACTATGAGATGAGGAACGCGTCCGCTGCCACCCTGAAGGAATAGGCCTGTTGTGAGCAGAAGCGGGCAACTGGTAGTTGTCCAGGCTAGCGAACAGGTCCATCACCGCTTCTCCCCAGAACTGAAAGAGCCAGTCGGCCACACTGAGGTCCAGCTGCCACTCGTGCGGTTGGAGGACCCTGCTCAATCTGTCGGCCAGTAGGTTGTTCTGGCCTGGTAGAAAATTTTCTGCCTGCAGGAGTATACCCTGTCTGACTGCTTAAGAGCAGAGGACCACTGCCTCTCGGCAGAGGGCATGAAAACCCGTGTCCCCGTTTGTTCACATAGAACATCAACACCTGGTTGTCCGTCTGGACCAACACCGGCTGCTGACATAGACGGTGGCTAAAAGCTCAGAGGGCTATCGCCCGTAGTTCCAGGAGAATGATCTGCTGGATGCTTTTGTCCTGCGACCAGTTGCCCTGGGTGCAGAGTTCCTCGCAGTGGGCTCCCAAGCTGAGCAGAGAGGCATCCGTTGCGAGGATCCTTAAGGGGCTTGGGACTTGAAAAGGCATCCCCACCTCGAGACATTGGGGAGTCTGCCACCAGGTTAGAGTCTGCCAATTGGCAGGTCACTGAGACTGTCTCAGAGGCACCACTGCATGGCCCTCTTGTAGAAGCGGGCGTCTGGGGGTGATGTGAACCAAGGAGGCACAAGAAGAGCCGAGCGAGCACAGAGGGACAGTATTGTACATCCAGAGCCAGGGCTCTGAGGCAGTCGGCTCAGTCCCAGGGCAGGAAGGCCTTTGCCTGGAGGGTGTCCAGTTTGGCCCCGATGAACTCCAGCCATTGCGTCGGAAGGACGTGAGACTTGGAGTAATTTATCACAAACCCCAAGTGCTGCAGGACCTGGATGGTGCGTGCAGTCGCCTGCTGCACCTCTGAGGCCATGCCTCCCTTTATGAGCCAGTCTTCCAGGTAGGGGAAGACAAAGACCTCCCTGGAGGCAGAGGAAGGCAGCCATGACCGCCAGGCATTTTATGAGGACCCTTGGAGAGGAGGACAAGCCGAAAGGCAGCAACCTGTATTGGGGAGGGGTAGCGGTCTTTTTGAACTTGGTCTCCAGCTCGGCAGCATTGTCGGTCATGGGCTTGTGAAAGAGGTTCTCTCCTTGGCATGGGACATCGACCAATTTGTCCTGAACCCATTGCTCAAGATCAGAAGACAATAGCCAAGCCTGGCATTGGGCACCGATGCCCACCACAGCTACTTGAGCCTCCAACTCAAATCTGCCATAAGCTGCCCGAGACACAAACTTGGAGCACTCATGAATGGCCTTGGCTAGGTTCCTGAACTGCTGCAGGGGTTCCCCGGACAGACCAGCTGAGAACCCGGTGAGTTCCTTCACCAGATCTCTCAGGTACATGCCCATGTACAGCTGGTAGGCCTGGATGCAGCTGATGAGCATCGAGCCCTGATAACACTTTCTGCCGAGGGCGTCCAAGGTGCATGCCTCCATGCTGGGGGGGGGGCACCGAGGACTGCGTCTTCTGATTCTTCAGTCGAAGCATGGCTGACTCCACCACCAGGTAGTTGTGCAGCAGCTGTAACTTCTGGAAGTCTGGGCTCTTGCAGACTCGATACAACGAGTTGAGCCACTTGCTCACCACCAGCACCGACGCCGGTATTTCCCACGTGCGAAGCATCAGCCGTTCCAGGATGGAAGGGATGGGCACTGTCAGCGATTCCCTTGGAGGGGCCTCATATTGGAGGATTTCCAACTCATCCGCCCGAGAAGCCTCCTCTGACTCCATCGGGAATGCTAGGGTCTTGGACATGTCCTTGATGAAGTCAAAGAACCCCATGTCCTCTAACAGAGACCAGCACTGGGGCTCCGAAGCAGGGAAGTCCAAAGGGACATTGCCCATGGCAATGGGTGTTGAGCAACTCCTCATCCTCCATCTCCCACTGGAAGGTCTGTAGAGGACTTGAAGGAAAGATGGTCCGTGGGCACCGGGGCTGACCCTGGCCCATGGCCCTCCGAGGCCCTGCAGCCGGTGTCTAGAACAATGGCTGGGGATGATTGCGACCCGGTCGAGCAGGAAATGGATCAAGACTGTGGCTGAGGATCAACTCGAGTCGAGGCAGAAAGGACCTCAAGGATTGGCTCGGCCTACGGGGACATCTTTGACGTCAAGGGCCCGGTGGTCAGGGCGGATAAACCGATAGTACCAGACAACAGCATCCGCTGCTGGTCCATGAAGACGGACAAACTCTGCTCCAGGGCTGCCATTCTGGACTCCAAGACAGAAGACTCCACAGCCATCGGCGCGGGCACCGAGGGACATGGCCCGATGGCGGTTCCCTCGAAGGGGAGTCCTCGATGATGATGGTGTCTGGTGACTGAGGCTGATCAGAGGTTGATTCCTTTTTTGGGGGCCCTTGCAGACGCTCCCTCTCTGATCCCTCAGACAAGTGCCTTGGACTGTGGGACCTGGCTTGGGACATTCCCAGCCTGTTGCATCCATCCAGGGATGCCACCTTTGAGGTTTTCTTTTTCTTGGGTTCCTCGAGGGAGGGCCCCTTTCTGAAGAACCATGGCGCCGCTCAGGTTCGGAGGGAACCGCCTGAGATGTCGTGGATTCAGATGAGGCCCTGGCCTTAGGAGGCACCGGGGACTTTGGGAAAAATGTATCGTGCTGCTGCTGGCGGCTCTTGAAAGCCTTGCTGGACATCTTTTTGCAGATACCGCATGCTGTAGAGTTGTGGTCCAGCCCAAGACAATGAAAGCAGCAGTTGTGTGTGTCGGTCAAAGACATAATTTTGGTACACTGATCACACTTCTTGAAGCCACTGGCAACCATGGGTGAAAAAAGTACCCCAGCAAGGTCAAAGACCCATTGAGCTGCCAGTTGTAAAAAAGGCACGAAGACGCCAAAAATGCAAAACTACAAAAAAGGGACCAGAACTCGATGCCTAGACAGTGAGGTCGGGTGGCTGGAATACCGGTGCAGTACTGGAGGAGAGTATGAAACTCAAGAGAAAAATAAACTTTTTCCGTGGAAAAGCTAGATGGCATCCTTGGGTGGGAAGGGGACCATTCATGCGTGGTAGCATCTCCCAAAGGTTTTCTTTGAAAGTTGCGGGGATGCTTCTGCGAGGGTTCAGTCGGGGCCAATGTCACCCATATGTGACTTCCTGCTCATTCCCGGAGAAAGCATAGTTACTCACCTGTAACAGGTGATCTCCGGGAACAGCAGGAATTTAGTCTTCACATATGGGTATCGTCGGTACCAACGGAGCCTGCGCAGGAATGCTCCCCAGCGTCCAATTAGAAAGCCTTTGGGAGCATCCCACAGCACCTGCGTGCTGCCTTCCTGCCTTTCCCAACTGCCTCTCTCTAGTTGAGGTTAAAGCTGAAACAAAGAGAGAGAGAGATAGGGAAAGAGAAAGAGACAGATAGAGAGATACAACTCCTAGGGGAGGTGGGTGGGTTGGTTGTGAAGACTAAATTCCTGCTGTTCCCGGAGATCACCTGTTATAGGTGAGTAACTATGCTATCTCCAGGAACAAGCAGGAATGTAGTCTTCACATATGGGGACTCCCTAGCTTTAGATGCCAGGGAGAGAACCCCAGAAGTTGTGTGTCCCTGTGAAAGGGCTCCACTCCCCCCCATTGATCTCCGGCATCCTACCAGGGATGGTGGGTAGGAGTTGATTAGGTATGGAACAGGCGGGAGTCCTTGTCCAAGCAGTAATGGGCTGTGAAGGTATGAACCGAGGCCCAAGTGGCTGCTCGACAGATGTCGTCGACAGACACAGAGTGCAGATGAGCCATTGAAGCTGCCATGGCTCTCACATTGTGAGCTGTGACATGGCCCTCCAGAGGAAGATTCTTACTCTGATAGGCAAAGGAAATACACTATGCAATCCAGTTGGACAGTGTTCTCTTGGAGACTGGAAGTCCCAAATGAGAAGGATCAAAAGCAACAAAGAGTTGAGAGGACTTTCTATGTTGCTGTGTTCTTTGTAAGTAAAAGGCTAAAGCTCTTTTACAGTCCAAAGTATGAAGATTCCTTTCTGCATTTGATGCATGAGGCCTTGGAAAAAACACAGGCAGGTAGACCGCCTGGTTCAGATGAAAAGGCGAGACCACCTTTGGTATAAAGTGTGGATGAGTCCTAAGGACTACCTTGTCATGATGGAACCTTGTATAAGGAGGATTAGCCACAAGTGCCTGCAACTCACTAATGCGACGTGCTGATGTGATTGCAATGAGAAAGATAACTTTCCAGGAAAGGAATATCAACGAGGTAGTAGTTAATGGTTCGAAAGGTGGCTTCATGAGCTGGCCAAGAACCAGGTTTAAGTCCCATGCCACCGGTGGTGGCCTAACGGGAGGCTTAGTTAGAAGAAGGCCTCTCATAAACCTTGCTATAAGAGGATGGGAGGAAATAGGTTGTCCATTTAAAGGCCTGAAAGAAGCTGTAATAGCACTCAAATGGACTCTTACTGAGTTAGTTTTAAGTCCTGCATTGGATAAATGAAGGAGATACTCCAGTAATGATTCCAGAGGTATCGCAAGGGGGCAAAGACCCTTCTGCGAGCACCATATGGTAAACCTTTTCCACTTGAAAGCATAAGAGCGTCTTGTGGAAGGTTTTCTGGAAGCATAAAGGATATCCTTTACTTGCTGAGAAAGGTCAAGATCATGAAGATCTAGGCCTTCAGCAACCAAGTCCTGAGATGCAGAGACTGGGGATTGGTTTGCCATAACATTCCATCCTCCGGAGCAGACCCTAACTCCAGAGAGGGAGCTTGAGAGAGATGCAGAAGCAGAAGGTACCACACTTGCCGTGGCCAATGTGGAGCTATGAGAATCATACGGCCTCTGTCTCTCTGAAGCTTGAACAGGGTTTTGGGATTTAGGGGAATGGGTGGAAAGGCATAAAGGAAGTTTTGACCCCAATGAAGGAGAAAAGCATCCCTGGCCTAAGCGCCCTGAGCTGGAATTCTGGAACAGAACCGGGGAGGTTTGGCATTCAACGGACTTGCAAAGAGGTCTATGTCCGGAGTTCCCCAAATTTGAAAAATCTTGGCCACCTGGTCTGCATGTAGAGACCATTCGTGCGGAAGCAGAACTCGACTGAGTCTGTCTGCCTAAGAGTTTTGGATACCTGGAAGATACCACTGCCAGGAGATGAATCTGATGCTCTCTGGCGAGGGCCCATAGTCGCAAAGCTTCGTTGCAAAGTGATAGAGAGCCTGTCCCTCCCTGCTTGTTCACGTAGAACATGGCTACTTGATTGTCCGTATGAATGAGGACTGTCTTGCAGCTGAGCAGGGTGTGGAACACTCGCAGAGCAAGGAAGATTGCTCTGAGCTCTAAGAGACTGATGTGTAGATGAGTCTCCTGTGGAGTCCAAGTGCCTTGGGTAGAGAGGTCTTGTAGATGAGCTTCCCAACCCATTGGTGAAGTATCTGTTGTGAGAGTTGCCTGGGGTAAAGGTTGTTGAAATGGGGACCCCACCAACAGGTTTTGAATGGACTGCCACCACTGGAGGGACAAAATAAGGCAATTTGTGTTTGATATTTTGTCTGACAGACACCCTGATGCCTGGGTCCATTGAGTGGATAAAGTCCACTGGGCTTCTCTCATATGGAGGCGAGCATAAGGAACCACATGCACGGTAGATGCCATGTGGCCTAGTAGTTGTAACATTTCTCAGGCAGTGAGATGAGGCTTTAGCACTGCTTGAGAAGCTAACTGCACCATGCAAAGGCAACGGGTCTGGGGAAGATAGGCCCTTGCTTTCCTGGTATCCAGCAAAGCTCCTATGAACTCTAGAGACTGAGTGGGAGTTAGGCTGGATATTGGGATGTCTATGACCAGACCCAAATACTGAAGGATACACATTGTGCAAGATAGAGAAATCCTGGCCTCTGACTCTGATGGGGCTCGAATGAGCCAGTCGTCTAAGTAAGGGAAGACGAGTATTCCTAGAGTGCGAAGAAATGCTGCTACCACAGCCATGCATTTCGTAAATACCCTTGGTGCTGAGGCCAGGCCAAAAGGAAGCACCCTGTATTGGTAGTGCTTTCCTTGAAAAAGGAACCGAAGGAACTTTCTGTGAGTTGGATGGATGAGAACATGAGTGTACGCATCCTTGAGATCTAGAGAACAAAGCCAATCCTGACTCTGAAGGTATGGCAGCAGGGTTCCCAGAGAAATCATCTTGAATTTCTCCTTGAACAGGAATTTGTTCAATTCTCTGAGATCTAAAATAGGTCTGTGTCCCCCTGTTTTCTTTGGGATAAGGAAATAGGGGGGAGTAAAACCCTGTACCCTGTTGAGGAATGGGTACCTCTTCTATTGCCCCTTGGGCAAGGAGCATAGTGGCCTCTTGATCTAACAGGTTGATGAGAGAGGTCTGAGAACTGAACTGTCTTACCATTGTGGGAGGGGGCATGCGGAGAAAGTGAAGCTTCTACCCCTCTTTTATAATGGAGAGAGTCCAATGTTCTGCTGTTATCTGCCCCCATCTGGGGGCAAAGTGACACAACCTTCCTGGAATGATGGAAGGTTATGGTCCGTTGAGGGCCAGGAAGGCTAAGTTCTCTAAATGGAAGTCAAAGGCCTTGCGGAGACTGAGACTGCTGAGACAGTTGAAGCTTAGCAGTCTTTGCTTTCCTTTGTTTAGGTGGTTGCTGACTCTTCCGGACAGGTTGACCTGCAGAACATCCCTGCTGAGAATAAGAGGGATAAAACCTCTTCTTTTTGGAGAAGAATGGTTTCCTGAAAGATTTCTTCCTTGCAGGATCACTGTGGCTTTGGATAGTCTATCCAAAGTGAAGTTGTCAGCATCCAACTCATTGGCTTTTTCTTGCCAATTTTTGCCTAATAGATTCTCACCTGTACAAGGGATATTGCCCAGTTTGTCCTGCACCCAGAGCTCCAAATCGGATGCCTGGAGCCAGGCAATTCTACGTGCACCTATGGCAATGGCACAGGTTCTGCTTATGCACTCAAAACAGTCAAAAGCTGCACGATTGACAAACTTAGAAACATCCTGGGCATGTTTAACCAGTGTGAGAAAATCCTGCCTCTTATCTTCAGGAAGAAGAGGGCTCAAAACCTCTAAATCTCCTGTGACTTCCTTAAAGAACATTCCCATATATAAAATATAGGAACTGATCCTGGCAGAAAGCATGGAAGCCTGGAAAGTACAACGTCCAAAGGCATCCAAAGTTCGACACTCACGTCCTGGAGGATTAGAGGTATGCCTCTTTGCACTTCTGATCCTTCTCATAGCTGATTCCACTACAATAGAGTGGTGGGGAAGCTGAGTCTTCTGGAAGCCAGGACACGGAGGCACTCGATACACGAGAGTGAGGAGAGGTGGTAAGAGGTGTTTCCCACATTCTTAACATGAGATCATGTAAGATCTCATGGATAGGCAAAGTAGCTGCCTCCTTAGGGGTCTTGGGATATTGTAGAACCTACAATTCCTTTGCCCTGGGCTCTGTTTCAGGAGCCACAATAATGGAAAGGCCTCGGGCCACCTCCCTGATAAAATCCTGAAAGGAGATATCTTCTGGAGGAGACATCCTACGTTTGGGAGAGGAAGGCTCCTCGGGGAGAAGTACTCCGGTACCGACAGAGCTGTCAGAATCCTCAGACTCCTCCGAGGATTCAAAGTACCTTCTGTCCGGATGCTCTTGTAGAGCATGATACCTGTACTGACCGAAGTCGGTGCCGGGGGGAATCGGTACCGGTGAATTGGTACCGGAAGGCATAGCATGACTGGGTGCCGATAATAATGCAGACACCGATGTCGATGCTGATGCTGTCGGTACCGATACCGGCGCCGGAGTCGGTGCCGGTACCGGTTGAACTGTCTGACGCGGTTCTGAGGGTGTCGATGCCGCAAGGACAGCTGCCAGACTGAGTTCAATAGCCAGGAACCTCTGGTCTATTGATGCTGCCGATGCCTGGGTATCGGTACCGGAGAAAGCGGCCGGTACCCCAGAGCATGGCACCAGTAGTTCTGCCGAGGTTGAGGCCTCGAGAACATCCAGGAGCCCCAATAATGCTTTAGAAGCTGAAGCCTCCCGCCGGGGCAATTTTGCCGGTACAGAACCCTCAAGGGCAACACCAGAGGCATCTCGATGCTTGGAAGGAGATCTACCCTTTGAGGACCGGCCAGACTTATGTTTAGTTACCTGAGATCCATGGGAGGAAGACGAAGCCCTGGAAGACGTCAATGCCACAAAGGCTGCATCGGAGGGAAAAAGGGTGCTGAGCTTAGCAGCTCGGTTTTGTCGACCCCTCTTGGACATCATGGCACAGGCCATACACTCCGAAATGGAGTGGTCAGGACCTAAACATTTAAGACACCACTCATGGATGTCGATGACGGAGATGGTACGCCACACTTGGTGCACTTATGGAAACCCGAGGCGGGTTTTTCCATAGTAAGGGAAATTTTGGGCCTAAGGCCCAAAATGGCGCATGCACCTGAAGAAAAAAGGTTTGGAAAAAATATATATTATTTTTTTTTTTAAAAGAAAGAAAGAACCGGCGGTACTGGTATAGCGTCGAGGGAAGGCAGACGCGACCACAAAAAAAGAAGGAGAATAGAAAAAAATTTTCTGCGGTGACAGGAATGACAACCTGCTGGCTCCGCAGAAAACGAAGAACTGGAGAGAGGCAGTTGGGAAAGGCGGGAAGGCAGCACGCAGGCGCTGTGGGATGCTCCTAAAGGCTTTCTAATTGGACGCTGGGGAGCGTTCCCGCGCAGGCTCTGTCGGTACCAACGATACCCATATGTGAAGACTACATTCCTGCTTGTTCCTGGAGATCTATGGTTACACGATGCAAGGTTCCACATTAGGAACCACCACCCAGGAAAAAGATTTAGGTGTCATTGTGGATAACAGCTTGAAACCCTCCGCCCAGTGTGCAGCGGCGGCCAAGCAAGCAAATAGAATGCTAGGAATCATAAGGAAAGGAATGGAGAATAAAACAAAGGATATTATAATGCCTCTGTATCATTCCATGGTGCGACCGCACCTTGAATATTGTGTGCAATTCTGGTCGCTGTATCTTAAAAAGTATATAGCGTTATTAGAAAAGGTACAGAGAAGAGCCACCAAAATGGTAAAGGGGGATGGAAGGATACACCTATGAAGAGAGGCTAAAAAGGTTAGGGCTCTTCAACCTGGAAGAGAGATGACCAAGGGGAGATAATGATAGAGGTCTATAAATTAATGAATGGAGTGGAACGGGTCAACATAAATCGATTGTTTACGCCATCAAAATACAGAAAGACTAGGGAACATGCAATGAAGCTACAATGTAACCTATTTAAGACTAATAAGAGAAAATATTTTTTCACTCAACATGTAACCAAACTCTGAAATTCGTTACCGGAGGATGTAGTAAAAGCTGCTAGTGTAGCCAGGTTTAAAAAAGATTTGGACAAGTTCCTGGAGGAAAGATCTATAAATCATTATTAAAGGGGACCCAGGAAATCCACTGCTTGCCCCAGTACAAGCATTGTGGAACCTGTGTCTTTTGAGAAAACTGCTAGGGCTTGATGGACTTTGGTCTGACCCAGCATGGAATATCTTATGTTCTTAACTTCACCTATTACGTTTTTCATATTAGAAGTCCTGGCTGGGTGTTCTATTTCAGCCTTGCGCTGGCGTAGGGGGATTCAGGCTATCAAAAATTGCCTCACCGAGGAGATAACAGTGCACTACACGGGCAACATATCTGGAAAGGCTCAGGGCAGAGTGGTGGCAGTGTGGAGCTAGATGCTGGAAAGGAGCCAGGAGTTAAGGTGAGATGAACAGAGTGTCCACAGGACAAACTCCAAGAAACTTGTTGGATTTCAAAGGTGTGTCTTTCTGGACTTCCTTGTATTTTGGTTTCAATTTAAGATTCCTTCTGATCCCATGATGGCCCAAAGAGGAGCTTCTTGGAAGCATGTTTACCTCCCCCTGGTTCACCACATAATTATTCCCAGGCTTGTTTGTGGATCAGTGACCTCCACAGCTATGCTGCAGATCTCCGGCCTCAGCTCTCCAGGGGTGTGGATTTGATCTATATTTATATTTCAGGTCACCAGGCTTGCTCTAGCTTTTATTTAAAGTGTGTCAATCAGACTTAAACAGCATGCACCCTACTGATAAAATCTCCACAGAGGTGGAACGCACATCCTACCAAACCAAATCCTGCTCAAAAATAAGCAATAAATTAAAAAAAAGAAACCCACAGGAAATCTGCATGTCCTACTGATCTCCCTCCCAAAAACAGGATGCGTGCATGCCTATCAAATGTCGCCCTCCCCAAAAAACAGGCAGCATGTGTGCCCTATCAAAACCCCAAAAAACATGCAATGCATATACATATTAGCCTAATCTTCCCCAACAACCAGGTAGTTCATGCACCAACAACCTTCCCAAAGCCCAGGCAATGCATATAACTCAGGACCGGCCAAACGTTTTCTGTTGCCCCAGGCAGAAATTCCGACAGCTCCGCCCCCCACCAAGCCATGCCGCTACCGCCCACTGATGCCGATTCCATCTTGGGGGGGGGAAGGCAGTATTTTAAAAGCGGCGGTAGGCCATGTGCTTCAGCACACATGGCCTACCACTTCTGACCCCCCTTAGACAGTAAGTTGTATATTGCTGAACACTCACTTAGGGAAACATGGGTCAAGGATATGAAGGATCAGCTGAATCACCATGCCATAGAAACTGAGGCACCGCCTCAGAAAATTCTCATCTAACAATCCAGCATCAGCACAGGCCTTGCAGCGTACTAACTTCTGCAAGAAGTGGAAAATAAACATATATTACAGAAGGATCAGGTATTGTCAGATGTGAAAAACCCAAGATGTAAAAATACATGCAAATAAGTTTCTAACAGATGTAGTTATTGAGCCCAACACCCCTCTCTTCCCAAGCAGGAAGAAACATGGGAGATAACAGATGCACAAAGTGCTGTAATCCACAAAGGCCATCACAGCACATTATCACCATAGAACAAACAGAACCAATACTGACTACATATGGAGCACTGTACAGCCCTTGCTGGGGGTGGGGAGGTATGATGTGCCAATACTGGTTTCAGGATGGAAGTGCGGCTCTTGGAGTTGCAATGCCCCCCTAGTCTGCCTTACAAAAAAGTGGAGGAGGATCAAGGAAAAAAAAACATGGCAATAAAATAAATCCAAAACTCATGTCTGAGTTAACTGTGTAAGTGCTGGGAAAGGTAGGCCCCTATTGTACCTTCAACTGGGTTTTACACCGTTTCAGCATCTCTCGATGTCTGGTCGCCAGGGGTGAATCTTTCCATTGACTTTCATTGTTCTTCAGTTCCTCCACAGTCCTATAAAAACCAGAGGAACCCATAGCCAACAGGGGCACTGACCATACATTATCAATGGTAACACAAAGCAAATAGGTGCACGGAGGCTAAACAGGCTGAAACTGAAGTACTAAGGAGAGGCTCAAAACGCAAGGATTTCTTTACAGAACTCACCTATCCTGTGATGGTGAAATTAGGTCTTACCTGCTAATTCATTTTTCTTGAGTACCTCCAGTCCGTCTCAGTACTTGTGGGTAATCAATGCTCACCAGCAGCTTGGAGACTGAGCATGTCATCTTTGATGACATCAGCACACACAGGCAGCTGGCACCACTTACCAGCCCGTAACTACTGACAAAGCAGACTCACAGGAGCAACAATTAAGAAAACGGGGAAAAAAGAATACAATTTTTATTCCCCCCAAAAGTCACATTGGCAAGCAAAGTTTCAGACAGCCTTTTTAAATTAAGAAACAAAAGATTAATAGTAGTGAAAAACACTTATCTGAAGGAAAACCAAATTCGTTCAGCAAAAAGAGCAGCAAAGTTTCAGACAGCGACATGCATGTTTCGAGCCCAAAAAGGGCCCTGTATCAAGCGGGTTCCATTATGCATGTCGCTGTCTGAAACTTTGCTGCCCTTTTTGCTGAACGAATTTGGTTTTCCTTCAGATAAATGTTTTTCACTACTATTAATCTTTTGTTTCTTAATTTAAAAAGATAAAAAGGCTTCTGCCGACATAGAGAGGGGAGCTTTTCCTCTCCCCGTCTCGGGTCGGCGGATCCCGACAGAAAAAGTGCCAATTTGAAAAATGTTGTTTTCTTTATAAACGGATTCACGGGTGGTATATCATGTTTTGACTTTTATCTTTTGAATTATTGTGTGTCATCATATTTTTTGGAGGTTTTTTCTTCCTTATAACCGTGTGCGGCAGAAGAACCAACTGGGGTTTCCTGACAGCCTGAAAAAGCAGATCTTCTAACGGGTCTTCCTCCTGTGACCCCCTCCTGCCACCATGTTCAGCGTCTTCAATGACTGTGAGATGAGCACCACCAGCTCTTCCCGGCAGAACACACACACAATGCGGGACTACAGTGGAATTTCACCTTCCTCCAGTTCCCCTGGTTCAACCCCCAGGTCCGTCTCCCCTTCCGGGTTTAGCAGGTCCTCCAAATGGAGGGACCCTGACTCCTCCCAGGGATTCCCCCTCCTTACACCGCCACCTTGCAATAGGCTCCTCCTCTGCACCCTCTTTGCTCTCTCTGGTGCCGCCGAGGGCTCTGCTCCCTGCTGCTTCATGCTGAACGCCTTATGCCTCAGAAGCACAAATTCCAGAAAAAAAAAATCCCAAGTGTTCACTACCCCCAGTTGACTCCTGCGAAGTGGACGACCCCGGGGAAGAGAACTCCAGGCACCTATGCTCTAGAATTGGTGGGCTTGACCCACACCCTCTGCTGCGACAGAGAGACCCACCACTGGCGGAGAGCTGCCCCCTGTCAGCTGTGAGGTCACCTCTGCCTTACCAGAGGTACTTGCTTGCCCAGCCTTCAGCACATTATCTAAGCAGCCTTCCTCCGCTGACCCAGACTCCGCCTCACAGCCGCAGCAAAACCCCGTGGCCAAGATGGAACCCCTTCTATCCCCACAAGTGAGGCACGTGGCTTTGGCAGGCATAATTCCAGTAAAGGAAGGCAAGGAGAACTGTAGCCTCTCCTGCACACCTTAATGCCCAATATACCTGATATGCTTTACCCCTACCGTTTCTCTCGGTTTCATTTTTTTTTTTAACTCCTCTAGAGCTCTACTGGCAATCATTGATGCAGGCAGGGAAACCAAAAACAAACAAAAAAATGCACAGGAAGAGTCCCCCAATGTCTGAGCCAACTTCCCTTTTAACTGCTCTGCCTAAAAAACACCCCGAGGGAAAATCGCCACATTGAAAGACAACACCACAATCATGCAGCCTTCAAAATGGTCCTTTGAGGGCCTTGCACTCCCCCCTCACAGTGCTGGGAACCGGTTCCTTGTGGCCAAATAAAACTACCCCCGCTCCTCCATTACCTTCCCCAGGCCTCTGACCAACCTAATGGAATCTGGCCTGCAGACAGTCTGACAAACTCAGCTCAGCCCTCCATGCAGCTTCGGCTGAGCGTTGGGTGGTCCACAAGGGATACAATGCTGCAGTATTTGTAAGGACAGCAGCTCCTCACCATTGTACAGGTTCAGTAGCTGCCATGTCTGCCAGAAATCGTTGGGGAAGGCCCCCCCCCCCCCAAGAAGGGTTTTTCTCCAGTTCTTTTTATTATTTTTTTTCTCTAAACTTTATGCTTGTAATTAAACCCGAGCAGACTAGGCAGGGATCCTGAATCTCCATATGACCAGCTAATAACAAAAAATGGTGCTGCTCCTTATTTGTCCCTAGAGTGAGCCCAGTACTCTGGGATCAGTTCTCTCCAGCTGCTTGGATACTTGAGTTACTGAGGCTGGTAGGTGGTGCCAGCTGCCTATGTGTGCTGATGTCATCAAAGATGACATGCTCAGTCTCCAAGCTGCTGGTGAGAGTTGACTACCCACAAGTACCGGGACTGGACTGGAGGGACGATAAGGAAACATTCAAATTTTCACATCTAGGATGGAAGAAACATTTTTAAACTTTTTGGGAAGTTCTCACTAGGAGGCAGGGTGAGGGGTCTCTCCTGGACAATGTACTATTTGAGATTGCCAGAAGGTTTCACCTGTTCAGTTCCCGGATAGCACGTAGCCTGCGGATGTAACGTCGACAGCTGGGCAGGATAGCAAGATGGTGTGCGTGCAATGTTAAGAAAAAGCACTCCGTGGGGAATTTTGGCTCAGAGAAAAGCAAGGGATCCCCACCTAGAAACAAAGAAAACAGGACTTCATTGTGCTGACTTCAAGTCAAGCCGTACATTTCAAAACTCCTATTGAGTTATAGGGAAAACTCATGCACACTGTCTGTTCTATGTGTATCAAAGCCCGGGAGACCCACAGGTCAATGAAGCGGCATAAAACGCAAGGTAGGATTTAAATTTAGTTAAATTAAAATTTTCATATACTTCCTTTACAGTTTGATTGTCCAATCAGTGTATATACAGATAAAATACATCACAAAGCTCAATAATCACCAACACACTAAGCAAAATAAGAAATATAACCAGAGATGACATACAAATTGCCTGTACCCTAAAATCCCTTCCAAAGCAATCACACATAATAAACATCACATACTAATATAAAAATACTTATGGTTCTTCCAAAATCTAAAGATATAAAAAGTTTTCTTAACTCATGGAAAATAACCAGGTCTTAAGTTTTTTTTTTTTACTAAAAGTAAAATCTGGGAGTTCTGCACTAAGACCACTGGAAAGTTCACTAATAGCTGTAAAGAGCCATATGATCATATTTCAATTATTTCTTTTTTTATGTATGTGTTTAATTTCAGTTTGCTAGAAACCAACCAATCTGATACTTCCTGGAGACATTTGTTCACTTGCTTGACCATCCTTCCCTAATCATATCCTAACTACTATTTGCTGAAAATCATCTGCTTAACAGTGACCTACAGTCCCATGTTTCCTTATTAATTCACCCACAGGACCTAAAAACAAATTAAAAAGAGAGACAGGGAAGAATCCAGTGGGACACTGCACCAAAGATGTCCACTGGATGTTCCACCCTAAGCAATCACTGCTTGTGTTCATTCTTCCATAAATGATACAATCCATTTTACTACACATGCAGAGGCTTTCAACAGTAGAACTCACATAAAAGCACTGTGACCAAACCACATGCCCAAGACTTGTATAGGGAAAAAAAACTACAATCAACCACAATCAGAGAAAACCTCACAAACATAATAATTTCAACCCTAACTTGCATAAGACCTTTTTATGGAAGAAAAAGTCTCACCTAAGGCGAGAAATACAGCTGCTTAATTTAAAGAATTAACAATGATCTTTTGACAGAATATGCACTACCACAGTAAAACAGAGCAACTTACCTGTAGCAAGTGTTCTCCATAAACAGCAGGATAAGTCCTCATATATGGGTCCTGTCATCGACAGAGCCCCGCATAGGAACTTCTCCCGGCTTCTTCTAGAGGCTTTGGGAGTGTGCCTGTTCCTGTCTGCTGCCACCACACCTTGCCTCTTCAGTAAGTTACTAGCTGAAGGTAGAATGCAACTACAAGGGGAGGAAAGAGGATTATGAGGACTTATCCTGCTGTCTACGGAGAACATCTGCTACAGGTAAGTAACTCTGTTTTCTCCGTGGACAAAGAGGATATGTGCTCACATACAGGATTCCCTAGATACAGGCTACCTCCAAGATAAAGAGATGAAAAACTGGTGTTGCAACTAGCTGACACTGGAAAAACGTTTTTGTTTGCATCACTATTTTGGAGTTTTTAACATTTTTTTATTATTTTAAACAGCTTTTTTTTTTTTTTTTTAAATAAAGCAGGCAGCCTGGAACAGAAACTAACAGAGCCTAGGGGGGTGGGGGGGGGGGGGGGATGGAGTTGGATTCTATTCCCTTAAAAGATTCTGGAGAATGGATTGGCCAAACCTGCTGTCATGTTGGGAGTCCCTTTCCAAATAGTAATGAGATGTGAATGTGCAGACAGATGGCCAGGTTGCAGCTCTTTTCCATGGAGGCTGATCTCAAGTGGGCCAGCGAAGCAGCCATGGCTCAACTTTATGAGATGTGACATAAGCCTCAGGAGTCAAGCCAGCATGGGTATAAATTAAAGAGATGTGATCCACTAGCCAATTTGAAAGCATACATTCAATTACAGCAGCCCTCAATGTGTTGGGATCAAAAACACCTAAAAATTTGGGTGGACTTTCTATGGCAGTGGTTCTCAACCCAATCCTCGGGTACCCCCAAGGCCAGTCAGGTTTTCAGGGTATCCACAATGAATATACATAAGATAGATCTGCATACAATGGAAGCAATGCATGCAGATTTATCTCATGCATATTCTTTGTGGATATCCTCAAAAACCTGAATGGGCTAGGGCCTGAAGCTCGCTAACTTTGTGTGCTAAGATGACTGCCACCAAAAATAAAACCTTCCAGATCAGGTAATTAAGTCCACAGGCATCCAGCAGCTCAAAAGAAACTTTTGTCAGCTAAGTTAAGATCACACTGAAATCCCAAGACACCAGGGGAGGCTTAGAGGGAAGCTCTGTAAAACATCTCCCCACCCCCATGAAGTGAACAACTAAAGGTTGTAGAGAGATTAATTTACCTTCTACTTGATGGCGATAACTGCCAAATGTACAGCAGTATTCCTTTACAGAGTTAGTCTTCAGCCAAGACCCTGACAAATGTAGAAGGCATTCAAAGAGTTAGTGTGGGACACAAGAAAGGATTTAGGGCCTCTCCCTCACACCAGACAGCAAACGTCTTCCACTTGAAACCATATGACCTCCGAGTGGAATCTCTCCCGGAAATCAAGAGGACATCGGCCATGCCAATCAGCAAGTTCAGGAAGGGCAAGCTTAGCTCCTCAACATCCAATCTGTGAGGTCAAGGACTTGATATTGGGATTCAACAACATCCCCCAGTCTTGTGTAATTAGGGTTGATGAATCACCCAGACATTCTGTTTTTTTGATGGAAAGTTTGAGAAGAGGAGGGAAGAAGGGTCGTCTGAGCCAGTAAGGAGGTACGAGGATCATAGTGGTAAGTAACTGGGTTATAACTGTGTGCAATGAAGTACAAGGAATTCCTTTTTAAAAATATATATATATTTATATTTATTGTGTATTTATATGTTGGAACAAGTGTGTATTTATTTGATTTGAATCTAGATAAATTGACCTCTGATGAAGGCTATATGCTGAAACATGGCTGTGTAGGTTCTTTCTATAGATATTTTTTATTCTAATGGTTTCTACTATGGACATTTTCATTATTTATTAAAGCTTTCTATTCTTAACTTTGTTTTTATTTTACACTCTGCTTTGTGTCATCCACTGTTCTGTGTAGCTTGCAGTCTCATTTCTTTTGTGGACTCGTTTTGCCCTAGTTATCGCTGAATTTCAAGAGTCTTCGCAACTAGAGATATAGAAAGATACACATTCAGAAAACTCTCCCACCAAACAAGGAAGAAGCCATCCAAGGCTAGTTTATCATGTGTCCCCCACCTTGGAGCAGAACTGAGTCACTTGCCTGTTCTGAGGGATGCAAACAAATCTATCGAGGGGATGCCCTACTCCTACAAGATACTCCAGGTGACTCCATTCATAAATCTGAAGGACATGACTCAGTTTGTCTGCTCGGATATTGTCCTTGCCAGCTAGATACGTGGCTCTGAGCATCATCCCATATGAGATGGCATAGTTCTAAATCCTATGTCTCCCAAGCACAAGAGGTACGACCCAGTGCCTTCCTGATTGTTGATGTGGTACACAGCTACTTGGTAGGCCATCTGAATCAACAATTTTATTGGTCAACCAACCAATCTCTGAAAGCCTTTAGAGTTCAAAACTGCTTTCAGTTCCAGGATATTGATCTGATGTAGACTCTTCTGTGAGGATCACATTCCCAGAGTATGAAACTCATCTACATGGGCTTCCCTGCCCAGTTTAGACACATCTATTGTGAGTAGCTTTTGAAAGGGAGGAATTTGAAAAGGTAATCCTTTGCTCAGATTGAAATGGACCATTGACCAGAACACAAAGTCCCAGAGGGGAATCATGACAGATATGTCATTCAGTCTGTGAGTAAACTGTGTTCAAGGTCCACTGACCCTGTCTCATTTTGAGACGTGCCAAGGATGTGATATGAACTGTTGAGGCCATATGGCTTAACGTCCTCAATATGTTCCTCACTGACATCTGCTGACTCTTTTGGATATCTCCCACAATTGCCTGTCTTATGGGAAAAAGGTTTTCACCTGAATCATGTCAAGCAGAGCTCTGATAAACTCTAATTAATGTGTTGGGCTTACATTTGACTTGGGATAATTTATGATGAACCTAGCAACTTCAACATCCGGATGGTAATGAGCAGGAATTCTTGAATTCCTTCCTGAGTAGTGCTCTTGACCAGCCAATAACCCAAGTAAGGAAACGCATGTGCACTCATTCTGCATAGATATGCTGCAACAATGGTGAGGCATTTTGTAAAAAACATGAGGAACGGGTGTGAGGTCAAATGGCAGTATGCAATACTGGAAGTGGCATTTTCCTACAACGAACTGCAGATATCTTTTGTGACTGGGATGTATCTGAACGTGGGCGTTGGCATCTTTTAGAAAGGACCAGTCCATCCATTAGGCAGACCAAGCAGCAGCTTAGGGTGGCAGACCATAGCGGCACCACCGTGGCCCCCACACAGTGGCAGAGCAAATCACTGTCAGTGCAACAGCAAGCATTTAAGCCTTTAACCTTTGTGAGTGCTTAAGGCCTGCCTCTCTTGCCCCTCCATCACAGGAGGCAGGACCAGCAGGCCAGGAGTGTGCGTGTGGCACTGGAAGGCCTGCCACTGCACTGACAGTGCTTTGCTCTGCCATAGTTTTAATGGAGGTTTAGGTGAGAAAAAGTGAAGAGATGTTGAACACCTTAGGGGGGGGGGTAGGGGAGATAATGGACACCTTTGGGGAGGATAGAAAAGGGAAGATAATGGATACTTTGGGTGGGGTGTAAGGGAAGATGAGATACTAGAGACCTTGGGGGCTAGGGAAGGGAAGAGAAGATGCTGGACACCTGGGGGAGGGGAGGGAAAGGAAAGGAAGATGCTAGACTAACAGTAGGGTGTCGTGTGGCTGAAGGTTCACTTAGGGCCAGCCCTGCTTTAGGTACAGAGAAAATAGCCAAATCCCTTTCTGAAGAAAGGGATGCAGGGTGCCGAGGAAACCATTTTGAATTTCTTGCAAACAATGTACTTGCTCAGATTCCTCAGATCCAGGAGAGGACGGAATCCCTTTGTTTTCTTTGTTACTACAAAGTACCTCAAGTAAAACCCTTGTCCTTCCTGCATTGGTGGAACTTGGGTGGGAGCGAGATCCTTGCTTGGTTTGAGACAAGCAGAAGGAAGGAGGATAACTATGCTTGTGAGAGTAGTAGGATCTCCTTTGCCTTCTGCTCCAGAACATAGATGAGAAGATCAGGTCAGAAGTGGGCTTAAAGAGGGTCTTAAGAATGTCACTGTGCTGCGTGATGAGGGTAGCAGTCTTCTACACCTTATTTTCAAAGAGATTCTCTCCATGGCATGGTATGGCATGTCATGTATGCAAGTTTCTACTGAAAACTAGGTTGCAAGTCTCAGGCCCGGAGGCTCTTGATGCTATATTAAAAATATCATATGTCATTTGGACAATGTCTTTTCCACATTCCTTCCCTTGGTCCACTAAGGACTGGAGCTGCAAGGCTCTCTGGAGGGAGAGATTCAGCAAATTCATTCAGACTGCACATGATGTTCTACAAGTACATGTCCATGAAAGGTTGGTAGGACAATACATGGACATTAGCATAGCATTCTGAAAGAATTTCCTCCCAAAAGAATCCAATGTCCTAACCTCCATCCCTGGGGGTGCCAAACAGTGAGACCTGGAACTTTTGGTTCTTTTGAAAGTGAACTCAACAACCATAGAATGGTGCAGCTGCAGGAGCTTCTCAAATCTGGGAGCCTTTTGAACACTATGTATATAGAGTCAACATTCTTGTTGACTGGAGGCACAAAGGAAGGGAGGGGGGATCTCCCACATTCTCATCTGCAGCCTTTGAAGGATATGGTGCACAGGCACTGTTGCCACCTCCTTAGGGGGATCACAAAATTGGAGGACTTCCCATTCTTCTGCCCTGGGTTTCTCCTCTACTTCCAACTTAAATGGTATGAACATGCCCACAATCTATAAAAAAAAATCATAGAGGGAGAGCTCCTCAAGTGAAGACTTACAACGCTCATGCAGAGGTAAGGGGCCTGAAGGCAACTTGGTAGACCTTTCCTCTGAGAAATTTTCCAGATCATACTCAGAATCCCAGAAGCACTCAGATACAGATTCAGAGAAGTACTCAAGAGACATCCAAGCCTCTGCCTCAGCCTACGGCCGCCCCACAGAGGAAGCAGACCTCCTCCAAGAGTGCTAGTGCATCAATGCTCTCTGAGGCTGCAGGGAGCAATCACCCCCGATACACTCGAGATGGACACTGGCTAGGTAGTCACTGGTGTCAAGGCCCTTTGAGGTCTCTATGATGGCGTCTCCCCTGCAAGCAGGTCGCGAGTCTCAAGGATTGGTTTAATGCTACAATGCATCATCTTTGATGCTGTCAAAACAGTGGCCTTGTGTAGAGCAAAGAACAATCAGTTTGAGTCTTTTCACAAGACACTCCTCAAGAGCTTCCATCGACAAAGGTTTGAGAATCTCCAGCAGGTTCAGCCCATGTCTTCAGAATTCTATGAGGAGCATTGCCAGGCTGATCTCAGCCTCTTGGAGACTTGCACAGTCCCTCCTGATGCATCTCAGGTTCTGCCCAATACTCAGTGCCTTTAGTCCCCGATGTCTGGAAAGATAAGGATAAATATTTTGGGTGAGAAAAGACGGATGATTGCTCCCTGGACATCCTACCGATGCTCAACTCTGAATGTGCTCAATGACTTCTTGATGCATACGACTGGTAGCGCTATACAAATGCTCAATAGTAGTAGTAGTAGTAATGTCCATGCAGCTCCTGAGGCCATGTGGATCAATGCCATTGAAGACGATAAAGATGGATCGGATTTATGTGCACCCAAAATCCTTTTGTGCATTTCTTCAAGACCCTCAAGCCCTCCCTTTATCATCTGTAAATATAAGCGACAAGGTGGTTCATGATCGGGCCTCAAGCAGTGCAGGCATCAATTATGAAGTTTGGTTTCAGACTTGGTTCTGCTGCACTTTTTAAACCTGTTGGAGAGTTTACCTTGGGATATCTCACCTGGAAAAATAACCGCAGTGAAATCAAATGTCTCTTTTTGACAAAAAAGCATGTAATCTGGCCAATGCCCCTGAGGCCTAAATGTGGCCTATAGCGGCAAAGCAATAAAATAAAAGAAAGATGGTCAAAAATCTGACTAAAGGAGATAAAAGGAAGAAACATGCAGCAATGGCAACAGCAAGCTGGGAAGAATGAAAACTCACAAATTGCAGGATAAAAATTAAATGAAAATTGGATCATCATGGGAGATGGGACAACATGTTTGTAGTGCTCCATGGACGAAAGAAGATTGAGGACATGAGGGGCAGCAATGGCAGGTGGGATCAGGCATACAGGCACATTGTAAATGCTCCAAAAGCTTCTAGAAGAAGCTGGAAGAGGTTTCTTGTATGGTCCTCTGTCGATGATACATTTATCCTACTTGTCCACAGAGAAACTTTGCTATTTAGGAAGAGGCGTGGAAGAATGACTGAATACTGCCTTCTGCACTCACTCAGCTCAGCCACCCAGCTAACCACATCTTCCATCATGGCCTTCACTCTTGTCTCATCGTTGGGGACAGTGATGCGACACTTGGGATGGAATATGTACATGGGGTCAACAGTCTCCAGCTTGATCTTGGTGCTCAGCTGCTGCAGTACCCACAGAAAGTTGAGCATGAATCCATCTGTGGACACTAGTCGATCATCTGTCTATAAAAGACCAATACCAAGGGAACAAAAAAAAGAAAAAGTTACCAAGAGGAAAATATTCAGCAGCAGGATATCTGTGTAAAGAACTAGATAAGATATCTGGTTATCTTTAATTGGATATCCAGTGACTCAACTCATTATCAATGCTGCTGAATATTCCTGGATAGCATAGTTGCTTACCTGTAATGGGGGTTCTCCATAGACAGCAGGGGTATGCAGCCACACCTTCATAGGTGATATCTGATGAAGCCTTTGTGCCGGGCTCTTTCCTAACTCAGAGAAGTCTTTTGGACTTCTCAGAGCATGCATGCACTTCCCACCCTTAAGTCCCGCTCTTGTTTCAGTTCATAACATAGCTACGCATTATGGATGCTATGAAGATCTGACTTACAGTGTTGATACACCGAATCCTTCCTTCCTCTGCGCCTGCGATTTTCTTCTTTTTTTTATGAGGATGGTGGGCGGGTGAGAGTGGCTGCATACACATGCTATCTATGGAGAAGGTAAGCAACTATGCTTTCTCCACAGACAAGCAGGAGGATACAGCACCACTCCATAGGTGAACCCAGAGCTGAGGACTGCTTTTGAGCAGTAAGAATTTGCAGCCCCAAGCCTCCTCTCATGGAAGGGAAGTGGAATGAGCAGAGATTAGGGAGAAAAGAAGTTTTGGAGGATCGCCTGTCTGAAGGCAAGGTCCCGAGCAGATGAGCAGGCCAAGCTGTAGTGTTTCATAAACATATGGATTGATATCCACGTGGCTGCTTTGTAAATATCTTGCACCAAGATCAAGGCTAAGCAGGCTATCATGGTTGCGATAGCACTGAGACGTCCAATATAGCCTGGTGGTTGCACCTGCACCTGGTTGTAGCAGCAAGAGGTGCAGTTGACTATCCAGAAGGAGACGGTCCATTTGAAGCTGACTGCACAGAGTTGTTTGGATTATATGTGATGAAAGGTTGCAATGAAGTCTGCAAATCTTTGGTTGCATGGAGGACGTTCAAGAGTGCTCTTGTTTGTTTGTTTAATACATAGATGTAGAAACATAGAAACATGATGGCAGAAAAAGACCATATGGCCCATCTAGTGCACCCTTCCAAATCAACTACAATAGTTCCCTTTTTTCCTTTAGAGATCCTCTGTGTTTGTCCCATGCTTTTTTGAATTCAGATATTGTCCTTGTCTCTACCACCTCCACTGGGAAACTATTCCACGCATCTACCACTCTTTCCATAAAGAAATATTTCCGCATATTACTCCTGAGTCTATCCACTTTCACCCTCATGCCCTCATTTGAGCTTGCCTTCAAATGAAAGAGACTCTCTTGTGCATTTATGCCACGGAGATATTTAAATGTCTCTATCATATCTCCCCTATCCCACTTTTCCTCTAAAGTATACATATTAAGATCTTTAAGTCTGTCCTCATATGCTTCATAATATCATAATAAAGACCACTAACTATTTTAGTAGCCACCCTCTGCACCAACTCCAACCTGCTCTAATATTTTTGAAGGTGCGGTCTCCAGAACTACACACAATACTCCAAATGAGGTTGCCCCAGAGACTTATACAGAGGCATTATCAGTTCCTTTTTTCTGCTAGCCATTCCTCTCCCTACACACCCAAGCATCCTTCTGGCTTTTCTAGCCGCCTTTTCTACCTGCTTTAACATTAAATTTCAGCTGCCAAATTCTCGATCATTCTTTAAGCTTAGCTAGATCCCTCTTCATATTATCTACTCCTTCCTGGGCGACTACTCTATTGCAGATTTTGGTATCATTCGCAAATAAGCAAACCTTACCCGACAGCCCTTCCACAATATCAGTAACAAAGAAGTTAAAAAGAATTGGACCAAGGACAGATCTCTGCAGCACACCACTGGTAACCTCCTTCTCCTCAGAGTGAGCGCCATTTACCTGTACCCTTTGTCGCCTCCCACTCAACCAATTTCTAACCCAATTAGTAACTTCAGGGTCTATCCCTAGGGTGCTCAGTTTGTTTATAAGTTGCTTATGCGGAACAGTATCAAAGGCTTTACTGAAATCTAAATACACAACATCTAGGGCTCTCCCTCACTCCAACTCCCTGGTCACCCAGTCAAAGAATTCAATCAGATTTGTGTGACAAGACTTGCCTCTGGTGAATTCATGCTGCCTCGGATCCTTTAATCCACTGAACTCCAGAAACCTCACTATTCTCTCTTTTATAGCCTTTCCAATAATTTACTAACCACTGAGGTTAGACTAACTGGCCTGTAGTTCTCAATGTCATCCTTACGTCCGCTTTTGTGTAAAGGGCCCACATGTGCCTTTCTTCAGTCCTCTGGCACCACTCCCAACTCCAAAGAGGCATTGAAAAGGTCAGACAGAGGAGCCGCTAGAATGTCCCCAAGTTCTCTCAGTATTCTTGGATGTATCCTATCCGGACCCATCACTTTGTCTGCTTTTAGTTTAGCTAGCTCCTCATGAACAGTGTCTTCTGAAAATCGTTCAAGATCCCCGTCGCTTCTGTTCCCTTTTGTGGGTGTTTTCTGAGGTCCTGCTCCTGACCCTTCATCTGTGAACATAGAACAGAAATATTTGTTAAGCAATTCCGCTTCATTCTCATCAGTTTCTGCATATTCCTCCCCTTCACCCTTGAGTCTGACAATACCACTTTTGCCATACCTCGTCTCATTAACATATCTGAAAAATGTCTTGTCCCCCCCCCATTTTATTGCATTGGTTATTTCTTCTTCTTTTTGTACCTTTTCTTTCCTGACTACTTTGATAGCTTCTCTAAGTTTTTCCAAATATAGATGCCTGTCTTCCTCTCTCTGTGATATCTTGTATTTCATGAAGGCCTCCCTCTTTTTATTCATTTTTTTCAGCTACTTCTTTTCAGAACTATAGCGGCCTCCTTTTCCTTTTACATTTATTTACCTTTCTAACAAAAAGTTTTTTTGCCCACTGTTTTTCTACATCCCCCAGCTGTTCCCTTCCCGCTAACTTGATTAACCGCCTTTAGCACCATTCATCAAAGTGGTGTATAAGAAAAATTACAAAAAGATAGAAATAATCAATATAGAACAACAACCAACCAACACAAAACAAACGAACAACAAACCCAACAACACAATCAACAGCAGGCTCCCTGCCCTACACACCCTACCTCAGCAGCATCTCACCAAAGGCTTGTTAAAAAAAAGTATCTTAAGATACTTTTTAAATACCTTCAATGATTATGCCTGGGGCACATACACCAGAAGCAAAATTCCACAACCAGGGGGGCCACAAAATAAAATGCCGATTGTCAGGTAGACTCTAAACAAGCAGCATGCACCATAGGAAGCACTAGCTGACATTGAGTTTGTGCATGAGTATTTCGCAATGGAACATATAACTCCAGAAGAATCCACCAGATAACCTGTGCTATAGGCTTTAAAAACAAACCAAAGAATCTTAAACTTCACCAGGCAAAGCACAGGCAGTCAGTGATAAGCTTTCAATAGAGGAGTAACATGATCCCATAGATGCAAGCAGCAGCCTTTTCCAGGGAGTTTGCCAGAGGAATGGGAAAAAAGGCTGGCAAAATGATAGACTGATTGAGATGAAATTCCGAGACACCTTTGGAAAGGAATTTCGGAGGAGTGCGGAGGATTACCCTGTTCAACAGCAACTGAGTGTAGGGAGGGTAGTGAACCAACACTTGAAGTTTGCTAATCCTCATAAGTTACTGCTACAAGAAAGGCAGTTTTCCATGTGAGGTGTTTCAGGGAGGTTGAACTTAGGGATTCAAAAGGTGGCCTCATGAGTTATGCCAAAATGACATTACGGTCCCATGCTGGTAGAGGCAGTTTGATGGGAGGTTTGGTGTTAATGAGCCCTTTCATGAATCTTATTACGAGAGGATGTACCAAGATGGGCTTTCCTTCTATAAGAGCATGGGAAGTGGCTATGGCAGAGAGGTGACATCAGACTGATGTGGTTTGTAGATCTCACAGTAATACTTGCAGCAGGTAGGCTAAGACTTGGCCAAGGGGACAGAAAACTGGATCCTGCTGCTACTCTTAAGCCCAGTGTGAAAAACGGAATTGCTTGCATCGGTAGGAAAGTTGAGTTGCCAGTTTTCTGAACGCTAAAATGATGGTATGTACTTCACCTGATAGCGACATTTCTCCCGCTAGGCCTTGTGTACCTTCCAGGCCACTAGGGAGAGGTGGCTGGGATGTAGTAAGAGCCTCTGGTTCTGAGTGAGAAGGAATAGATGTGTGCCCAGTGGATGTGGCGCCTCATCTGCCATGGCAAGATGGTGCGGTCACCAGGCATGTTGGGGCCATTGGGGGACTATTAAAATGGCGGTGGTTTGTCCTGCCATATTTTGATCAAGACCCAGCTGATGAGTGGAAACAGAGACAACAGATATAGAAGCCAGTGACTCCAAGATATGACAAGAGCATTGTGTGCCCATCGATGCTGACTGAGTCGAATGGAACAGAATAGAGGACATTTCACATTTATGGTGGTAGCAAAGAGATCTATCTCTGGAACGCCCCACCTTTTGAAGATCCTGTGAATGACTGTCAAGTCCAGGAACCATTCATGAGGGTCTAACCGTTGGCTGAGAGTATCCACTGAATGACTGTCAAGTCCAGGAACCATTCATGAGGGTCTAACCGTTGGCTGAGAGTATCCACTAGTTGGTTTTGATTCTCTGTTAAGAAAGTCGCTCTGAGAGCAGTGCCTATGGATCAAGCAAAGAGCCAGAGGCATGTAGCTTCCTGACACAGTCAGAGGGATTCTGATCCTCCCCACCCCTTGCTTAGTGATGAAAAACATGGAGTCTGCACCAAGAGTATCCAGTGGTGGACACAGCGACTGAAAAGAGTGAGGGCATAGAATACTGCTTTGAGTTTCAACACACTGATGTATAGGGTACGTTCCTGGGCTGTTCATGCTCCCTGTGTGGACAGATGGAGGAGATATTCCCCCCTAACCGTAAGTGGAAGCATTGGTTGTGAGGGCGAGATTGTGTTGTGGCACTTGAAATGGATATCCCTCTGAGGTTGGATGGCTTGCTCCACCACTGAAGGCTTTCATGGAGATCTCTATGACTGTATCCAGACATGGGGATTCTTGTGCGCAGAGATGGCGTATATTGATTCCAGTTTAACCTAAAGTGCCATTGCAATAGGCGCATATAGAGTCTTGCTAGTGGGACAACATGGATGGAGGCTGCCATATAGCCTAGTAACTGAAGGACGGCATAGACAGAGGCAAATTGGAGCCATGCAAGCTTGATGCTGAGGTGCTGGAGAACCAGGACCTTGTTGTGAGGAAGACGAGCTTTGGCAACTACGGTGTCTATGCATGATCCGATGAAGCAAATGCTCTGCTGGATTTTTGCACATACACCATGAATCCTGTTGCTTTCAGAGTGTCCCTGTTGGCAGGCTTCCACTATGCAGTGTACTTCTTACTTGGATAAGGTAGAGATATACACAGTACCTCTGATGTTGCAGGTGCACTGCGACAACCGCTAGACACTTTGTGAAGACTCATGGTGCTGCCGAGAGGCTGAAAGGAATTACTCTGTACTGGTAATGATCATTGTTGAATTTAAAGCAAATATATTTCCAGTATAGAGGATGGATGGGGATATGGGTGTAGGTGTCCTTAAGGTCCAGGGAGGCCAGCCAATTGTTGCAGCTCAGCACGGGGAGGATGGTATTGAGGAAGTTCATTTTGAACTTCCACTGTATGTAATGGTTGAGGTCACGGAGACTGAGGATCGGGCGTAGTGTGCCCATCTTCTTTGGAATCAGGAAAAACCTTGAATAGAAGCCCTGACTGTGTTGTCCGAGAGGGACTTGTTCGATGGTCTGATTGCGCAGAAATTCCAAGATCTCTTGCTTCAAAATGAACGGACGTTGAGCTGGAACTTGCTTGGTGTGGGGTGGGTTGGGGCAAGTGCTGAGAAACTGATCTTGTTCCTCACTTGAACTATGTTGAGAACCCACCGATCCATGGTTATGGATTTCCAGACCCCCCCCCCCCTGAAGTGCTGGATCCTGCCTCCTATTGGGGTTTGGCTTGGGGGGGGGGGGGGTATAAGGTTAGGAGGTTGCGGCTTCCTTTCCCATGTTTGACGACTGTAAGCAGGGCCGGGGAGGTGCTGAGTCGGCTGTCTGGAGTGGGGCGTGAATCTCCAATGTGGGTAGAATTTCTGGAAATGATAATGGTTAACTCTTCAAAACTGAGGAAGCTGTGGCCATCAAGTCTGCGGTGTGGGCTCTGCAAGATGGGCTGCTAGCTCCTGGACCTTGAAGAAATGGTCTTTGAACTCTGAAGCAGCTTCTTGCACTTTGGGGCCAAACAGTCTATCTCCCTGGCATGATGCGTTCACTAAGCAGTCATACGGGTCCTCTCGAAGTCTGGACACCCAGAGCCAAGCCATACATCTGGTGGAAATGGCCATGGCAGTGAAGCTAGTCACAGAGCCAAACACATCACAAGTAGTGCAGATGACGTGATACAAAGATGTGTGGAGTTTGGCCTGCAGTTGCGCCTGGTTATCTGCTGACAGGGCAGATGGGTCATCCAGTTGCAAAAGGAGATCATGATAGCAGTGAAAGATCTTTAGTTGATGTGCCAGAATCCACATAGCTAGGAGGCCACTCTGATTCTATTTCCGACTGATAGGACCCAGCGTTCTCTGCTCCTTGCCCGATGGTGTTTGGAATACAGACTTGCTACTCTTAGATTTCTTGAAGACTGCCTTGGAGACAGCAAATTGATGAGACACCTTTTGATGATCAAACCAGGCAGGAGCACTGTACTTTTTGATCTAGACACCAAAATGTGGCATGCACTGATGTTGGGGTTCTTCCAGGTAAGATGTTCAGAGATCTTGCAGGATCTGGTGGACAGACAAGGCTATTATTTCCTTAGCGGCGCTGAAAGCATTAAGGATAGACAAAGACCTGTCTGTTGGTACAGTAGGTGTTTGAGAGTTGCCTAGGGCGAGGGACCGACATATCCTTTATAGAAATTTTGGATACGGGTAATCTTCTAGGACCTCTTCCGAGGGCCCTTGTTCTGTTGTATGAGTGGGGGTGTCTCGCCCAATTAGTGAGAACTTTGTTTCACTGTGGGAGTAAGGGGCACCGAGGAAGGAGCAGGCATTGTCCTCAACTGGTGGTGGGGTGCTCTAGTCAACCATTGGGGGGGGGGGATTTTGGATGATGAAGCTCCCTTGGGTCCACCAGTGCATCGGGAGGGTGATCTGCAAGCAGGGGGCCCCATCCTGGAAGTAGCCTGAAGTATAGCTGCATTGTCCTGCACAAATCTCCTGAGGAAAGAGGCAATGGGATTTGTGGCCCTCCAAGACTTGTGGAGGGGTCTCTCAGGTGACAAAGCGGCATGTCTGGTTCCCAATGCCTGTGGATTTTTTTTAGGGTGTTCTCTGTGGTCTACTGTGTCTCTTTGGGACTGGTGCTTGAGGGCCTTATCTGAGGAGCTGTCAGTAGGTCCCCAGGTACAGATGCAGATTGCTGGTACTTATGGTGCTTTGTCTTTTGTTTCATTTCACCTTCCCTCCTATGGGCCCTGATGCTGCAGCAGTATTAGTCAAGCTTGCAGGATGGTTGGGGGGGGGGGGGAAGAGGGTAGAACCTCCAGTCTGAGTCTGCAGGTTCTGGCCTGAAGATGCTGAAGCCAGTGCTGGTAGGAGGTCTGCCTCTGGTCGCGCAGTTGCCCTGCCCATCCCTAATCGTGCCTTGTGTGGATCACTGTGGAGTCACAACCATGTGGGAGGAGATGATCCCCCAATCTTCCTGGGAGCAAACTGAAAGACTTTTTTTAAAAAAATTTTAAGAGATGCTAATTCCCTCAGGAGCGAAAGCAGGAGTGCTTGCAGAGGCGCTGATTTGATCTTTTTTTTTTTTTTGAATGGCAGCAAAGTAGTCCACAGGGACCTCTGAGGAAAATGAAGCAGCTCAAATTAAATGATGTTGTCCTGATGCATTGGCCCAAAGGAGAATAGGAGAGTCATGGCAGCCTGAGCTGCAGTCAAAGAGAACTGAAGCAAAAGCAGGACTTCTGGGCAGGAAGGTGCATGCATGCTCAGAAGTCCAAAACACTTCTCTGAGCTAGGGGAGAGCCTGGCACAAGGGCTCCATCAGAGAGTTCACCTATGGAGTGTGCCTGCATCCCCCTGCTTGTCTGCGGAGAAGAAAATAACCGGATAAGTTAAATTGACTGCAGAAAAAGCGTAGTTACTCACCTGTAACAGGTGATCTCCGGGAACAGCAGGAATCTAGTCTTCACATATGGGTATTGTCGGTACCGATGGAGCCTGCGCTGGAACGCTCCCCAGCGTACAATAGAACGCTTTTGGGAGCATCCCTCAGCACATGCGCGCTGCCTTCCCACCTTTCCAACTGTCCCTCTCCAGTTAAGTTTCTAGCTGAGTGAAAGGATAGAGAGAGAGAGGAAAGAGATAGAGAAACAACTCCTAGGGGAGGTGGGTGGGTTGTGAAGACTAAACTCCTGCTGTTCCCGGAGATCACCTGTTACAGGTGAGTAACTACGCTATCTCCAGGAACAAGCAGGAATGTAGTCTTCACATATGGGGACTCCCTAGCTGAAGATGCCAGGGAGATAGCCCCAGGAAGGTGCCACCCTAGAAAGGTGGGAATCCTTCCTCCCATGGATCTCTGCCATTCCATCAGGGCTGGTGGGTAGGAGTTGATTTAGGTCTGAAAGAGACTTTGAAGAACAGCTTGGCCAAAGAAGGCATCCCGACGGGAGGCTTTATCCAGGCAGTAGTGGGCTGTGAAGGTGTGTACCGAAGCTCAGGTGGCTGCTCGACAGATGTCATCGATAGACACAGAGTGGAGATTAGCAATAGAAGCTGCCATGGCTCTCACATTATGAGCTGTGACATGGTCTTGAAGAGGAAAACCCTTACTCTCATAAGCAAAGGATATGCATTGGGCAATCCATTTAGATAAAGTTCTTTTGGAGACTGGAAGTCCCAAATGACTAGGGTCAAAAGCTATAAAAGGTTGTGAGGACTTTCTATGTTGCTGTGTTTTTTGTATGTAAAAGGCTAAGGCCCTTTTACAATCCAAAGTATGAAGGTTTCTTTCTGCATTAGAGGCATGAGGCCTCGGAAAAAATGAAGATAAATTGATTGATTTAAATGAAAAGGCGAAACCACCTTTGGCATAAAGTGTGGGTGAGTTCTAAGAACAACCTTGTCATGATGAGACCTAGTATAAGGAGGATCAGCCACTAAAGCTTGCAATTAACTAAGGCGACGTGCAGAGGTGACTGCAATTAGAAAGATGACCTTCCAGGTCAAAAACTTAAGGGCTGTAGTGGCCAAAGGTTCAAAAGGCAGCTTCATGAGCTGCCCGAGAAAGCGTAGTTACTCACCTGTAACAGGTGTTCTCCAGGAGCAGCAGGAATCAGTCCTCACTTATGGGTGACGTCGGCGCCGACGGAGCCCTCGCGGAGCAATTTTCCCCAGCTTTCAAAGAAAGCCTTTGGGAATTGCAGCGTGCATGCGCGGTCCTCTTCCCGCCCAAGGGTGCCATCTTAGCCAGTCAGATTACATAGCTAAAAAGACAGCATAAAAATTTGCAAAAAACTAAAGCAGACGATTGCAACTCCAAGGGGAGGAGGGAGGGTTGTGAGGACTGATTCCTGCTGCTCCTGGAGAACACCTGTTACAGGTGAGTAACTACGCTTTCTCCAGGACCAAGCAGGAAGTCAGTCCTCACTTATGGGACTCCCAAGCTCAAGGCTACTGGAGACCCTAAGCACAAAAATGAGCTCCCTCTAGCTCAGCAGCACAGAAGGAAAGAATCTTCGCTGAATGATTACCCACCGGTAGCCCACATCCGGGATGGAGGGTAGGAGTTGCTCAGACCTCAAAGAGATTACGGAGGACTGCCTGTCCGAAAGCACTGTCCCTGCGGGACTCCCTCTCGAGACAGTAATGGACCGCAAAAGTCTGGCTCGAAGACCAAGTAGCGGCCCGGCAGATGTCTGCCAGCGGAACAGAGCGGAGGTAAGCCACTGACGTAGCCTTTGCCCGAACGCAATGAGCCGTGACTCGACTTTCCAAGGAGAGTCCGGCCGCCCCATAAGCCCAAGAGATACAGTCCGCAACCCAGATGGACAGGGTACGCTTGGAGACCGGGAGCCCCAATTTATTGGGGTCAAAAGACACAAAAAGCTGAGCAGCTTTACGGTGCTCCCGCGTACGGTCAAGGTAGAAGTTCAAAGCCCTTCTACAGTCCAGGGTATGGAGGACCGTTTCAGCTCGGCTGGAGTGTGGCCTGGGAAAGAAGGTTGGAAGTACCACCTCCTGATTGATGTGAAAAGGGGAGACCACTTTTGGAAGAAATTTTGGGTGAGTCCGTAGGACTACCCTATTTTTGTAGAACCGAGTGTAAGGGGGATCAGACACGAGGGCCTGCAATTCACTTACGCGTCTAGCGGAAGTGAGGGCTATCAAGAACAGTGTTTTCCAAGACAGAAAACGGAGAGAACAGGTAGCCATAGGTTCAAAAGGCGGACAGGTGATCCGCTGCAAAACCACATTCAGGCCCCAGTCAGGCGCTGGCGGGCGCAGAGGTGGTTTAAGTAGAAGGAGACCTCGGAGAAACCTCGCTACGAGAGGGTCGCTGGAGAGAGGTCTGCCGTCCACCGGCACATGATGTGCCGAAAGAGCACTGAGGTGAACTTTGACGGAGTTGGACTTAAGTCCCAGATTAGAGAGGTGTAGCAAGTACTGCAAGATCACCGACACTGGGCAGGAGAAGGGATCCTGAGACTGTTGGGTACACCAAACGGAAAAGCGATGCCATTTAAGGGCGTAGCATTTGCGGGTAGAAGGCCGTCGCGAAGCCAAGACGACCTCCTCCACCTCTGCCGGCAAGAGAAGGGGAGCAAGGACTACCCTCTCAGCAGCCAGGCCATTAGGTTGAGAGACCTGAGGCTGGGGTGTAGTAGAGACCCCTGATCCTGAGTGAGGAGGTCCGGTTGAAACCCCAGAGGGAATGGATCCTCCACCGCCAATTGCAGCAGGAGCGGAAACCATGGCTGTCTGGGCCAGCGAGGGGCCACCAGGATCATGAAGGCTTTGTCTCGGAGAACCTTGAAAAGAGTCCGAGAGACTAGCGGGATGGGAGGGAAAGCGTACAGAAGGCTTCCCGACCATGAGAGTAGAAAAGCGTCCGCCGCAACCCGAAGGGGGTGGGGCTGACGAGAGCAGAAGCGAGGAAGTTGCCGGTTGTGAGGACTGGCAAAAAGATCCACCGTGGGGAGGCCCCACTTTAGAAAGAGCTTCTGAACTACCAAGGGATCCAGACGCCACTCGTGCGGCTGGAGGATCCTGCTGAGTTTGTCCGCCAGGTAATTCTCTTGGCCTGGGAGATAAACTGCCTTGAGGAGAATGCCGTGACTGACGGCCCAAGAGCAGAGCTTCTGTGCCTCCCGGCAGAGGAGGAAGGAGCCCGTGCCCCTTGCTTGTTCACGTAGAACATGGCAACTTGATTGTCCGTCTGGACAAGGACGGACTGGTGAGAAGTCAGGTGGGAGAAAGCCTTGAGAGCCAGGCGGATCGCTCTGAGCTCCAGGAAGTTGATCTGCTGAGCAGACTCCCACGTGGTCCAGAGGCCCTGAGTACGTGCCCCTTGGCAATGCGCACCCCAGCCCAGGAGGGATGCATCCGTTGTCAGCACCCGGGTCGGCTGAGGAGACTGGAAAGGCATTCCGAATGTCAGGTTCGGCTGCTGAAGCCACCACCGGAGAGACGAGATCAGCGGCTCGGAGACGCACACTAGGTCTGCTAGGCCGCCTGTGGCTTGTCGCCACTGCTGGCGGAGACACCACTGAGCAGGCCGCATATTCAGGCGGGCATTGGGGGTCACATGGACGGTGGAAGCCATATGGCCGAGTAGTCTCAGGAAGCGCCTGGCGGAGACCAGGGGCTGGCCGCGAAAACGGTCGGCTAGGTCCATGAGCCGTTGAGCCCTGTCGAGCGGTAGGTATGCTCGTGCCTGAGGAGTGTGCAGTCTTGCGCCGATGAACTCGAGATCCTGTGAGGGGAGCAAAGTGGACTTTGCAAAGTTTATAACAAAGCCCAAGTGCTGCAGAAGAGTCACCGTGCGGCGCGTGGCGTTGGTGACCTCCAGAGCGGACGCTGCTCTGATGAGCCAGTCGTCGAGGTACGGAAAGACAGAGGCCGTGAAGCCGGAGATGGGCCGCCACCACCGCGAGACATTTTGTGAAGACTCGCGGTGCGGAGGACAGGCCAAAGGGCAGTACCCTGTACTGGTAATGATTTCCTGCCACCACAAACCTTAGGTATTGTCCGTGGCTTGGGTGGATGAGGATGTGCGTGTAGGCATCCTTTAGATCCAAGGAGCATAGCCAATCTCCCTGCTGGAGGTAGGGCAGAAGGATTCCAAGGGTAAGCATCTTGAACTTCTCTCGCACGAGGAACTTGTTGAGGTTGCGCAGGTCCAGGATGGGTCTGAGGCCTCCTGTTCTCTTTGGTATCAGAAAATACCTGGAGTAAAAGCCTTGACCTTTCAGGTGGTGGGGCACCGGTTCCACCGCCTGTTCCTGTAGAAGACCCGCTAACTCCTGAAGGAGTAATTCCCTGTGCAGAGGGGGTCGTGGAGGCTCTCCCGGAAAAAAGGAGGGAGGGACCTGGTGGAAGTGGAGAAGATAGCCTTCTCGCACGACTTGAAGCACCCAGGCATCTGAGGTGATGCTGGACCACCTGTGGGCGAAGTGAACCAGCCGGCCTCCGGTGCTGGGAGGAACCAGCGGGGGGGGGAGAGGCTATGCTTAGTGAGTCAAAAACCCCCACCCTGCTGAGCAGGGGCTGGTGGTGCAGGCTTGGGGGCTTGCTGTCTACGGGACCCGTTACCCCGTCCCTTGGCCTGCTGGCCCTGTTGGGGAGCTGCAGGGGCCTGATAATGGGGTATTGTTTGTAGGCAGCCGCCTTCCTCGGGTAAAAGGACTTTTTTCCCGAGCCCTTCTTTTTCTGGGAAGGGGCGGAGGTCTTCCTAGAAAGCCTGGTCCTGGTGAGAGTCTCCGTCTCAATTTGTGCAGCCTTTTCAGCCATGGGCTTGCCAAAGAGGTTTTCGCCTCGGCAGGGGACATCGACCAACTTGTCCTGCACCCAGGGCTCAAGGTCTGACGACTGAAGCCAAGCCTGTCGGCGGGCACCGATGCCGGCTGCGGCCACTCGAGCCGATGCTTCAAAGCCATCATAGGCTGCTCGGGACATGAACTTTGAGCATTCCCGAATGCCAGTGGACAAGGCCAGGAACCTCCGCAAGGGTTCCTCGGACAAACCAGCGGAGAATCCGGCTAGCTCTTTAGCCAGGTCTCGGAGATACATGCCCATGTATAGCTGGTAGGTCTGGACACGACACGCAAGCATAGAGCCCTGGAAACACTTCTTACCAAGGCCATCCAGGTTACGGGCCTCCCTGCCAGGAGGCACCGAGGAGTGCATCTTCTGGCTCTTAAGACGATGCATGGCCGATTCCACTACCATGGAATGGTGTGGTAACTGTGCCTTTTGAAAGCCAGGGCTCTTGCGGACTCGATAGATAGAATCGACCCGCTTGCTCAGGACCGGCGAGGAGGCCGGACTCTCCCACATGCGGAAGAGTAGTCGTTCCAGCATAGGAGGAACCGGTACAGTAAAGTGTTCCCTTGCGGGAGAGTCATACTGGAGGGCGTCGAGCTCTTCGGCTCGAGGCTCCTCCTCGGGGTCCGCAGGGAAGGCCAAAGCCTTGGCCATATCCCTGACGAAGTCCGAGAACCGGGCATCCTCCGGGGGGGACTGCTTCCGAGGCTCGGACTCCGGTGAGTCCGAGGGGACACACCGAGTCCGGAAAGAATCAGGCGACTCTTCCTCTTCAGACTCCCAGACCGACTCCGACGAGGACTCGGTGGGGTCGGCCCGGGCAGGGCGTGGCGCCTGCCGCCCCGACGCCGAGGGAGTCGGCGTCGGCGACCTCGGTCCCGAACGGGAGGCCGAGGGTGACCTCGACCGAGGATCGACTCGAGTTCGCATCGACTCGAGGATCGGCTCGGTCTCCGGGGTCGACTTGGACGTCGACGTCCCGGCGGTCGGGGCAGCGGGGGCAGCGACGCCAGCGAAGCCAGCGAGCAGTGCCCGCTGCTGGTCCATGAAGGCAGACAGTCTGCTCTCCAAGGCCGTCAACCTGAGTCCGAGCTCAGGTGACCCAGCAGCCCCCGACTCGGGCCCCGACGGCGTCGGGCCCGACGTCGGCTGTCGAGGAGGTGAGTCCAGGAGGACCACAGGACTTACCCGAACCGGCAGCTCCGACTCCAGGCGAGGTCGCTTCGTGAGGTGCTCCTTCTCCAAGGACCCGGGGCGGCTATCGGGGCTATGCGACCTGGCCCTCGCGGAGCCAGGAGCGTCCACCGACGCCGCCCTCGCGGGTTTCACCTGACGTCGATGGTCCCCGGAGGGAGAACCCCTGTCGGAGGAACTCCGGCGATGGTCCGAGCTGGAACCCTTGGACGCGGAGGCCTCCGACGAAGTCCGGGTACGGCTGGGGTCAGCGAAGATCCTATCCCGCTGATGCCGCCGACTTCTCAACGCTTTGGAGGACATTTTGCCGCAGGGCCCACAGATCATTTCTTCATGATCCGGGCCCAGGCAGCGGAGGCAAAAGTCGTGTGTGTCAGTTAGTGACATATTTCGGTCACACTGACCACACCGCTTAAAACCACTGGCAGCCATCGGGGGAAAAAGGGCCCCGGCGAGGTCAAAGGACCGTGCTGCCAGGGAAAAACCGAAAACGAAAGCTGACTAAGTCAGAAAAACCGAAAAAAGGAAGAGGACTCGAGACCGGCGTCGCGAGTCCGGGCGGGAAAAAGACCGGCGTCGAACCGAAGGAAAAAGAAATAAAATTATGAAGAAATATCAACTTTTTCGCGGGGACACGACGGGGACGTCTGTAGGGCTCCGCGGAAAAAAGAAGACTGGCTAAGATGGCACCCTTGGGCGGGAAGAGGACCGCGCATGCGCGCTGCAATTCCCAAAGGCTTTCTTTGAAAGCTGGGGAAAATTGCTCCGCGAGGGCTCCGTCGGCGCCGACGTCACCCATAAGTGAGGACTGACTTCCTGCTTGGTCCTGGAGAACTAGATTTAGATTCCAAGCCACCGGTGGTGGCTTGATGGGAGGTTTGGTTAATAAAAGGCCTCTCATAAATCTTGATAGGAGTGGATGAGAGGAAATTGGTTGTCCATTCAGAGGCTTATAAGAAGCTGCAATTGCACTAAGATGGACTCTTACCGAATTGGTTTTTAGACCAGAATTCGATAAGTGAAGGAACTAGAGTATCTCCTTCACTTATCGAATTCTGGTCTAAAGACCAATTCGGTAAGAGTCCATCTTAGTGCAATCGATACTAATCGATTCTAAGGGTATGACAAGGGGGTTTAATCCCTTCTTGGAGCACCATATAGTAAAACGTTTCCACTTGAAGGCATAAGATCTTCTTGTGGAAAGTTTCCTAGAAGTCTGAAGGATATCCTTTACCTGTTCGGTCAGGTTGAGATCCTGGAGGTCTAAGCCTTCAGCAACCAGGCCATGAGGTGCAGGGACTGGGGATTCGGGTGCCATAGCGTCCCGTTTTCCTGGGAAAGGAGATCTGAAGCATGCCCTAACTCCAGAGGTGCTGCTTGAGAGAGATGTAGAAGCAGGGGATACCACGTTTGGCGTGGCCATCGTGGTGCTATGAGGATCATGCGACCCCTGTCTCTCTGAAGCTTGAAGAGTATTTTGGGGATGAGGGGAATGGGTGGGCAGGCATAAAGGAAGTCCTCACCCCAGTGAAGGAGGAAGGCATCCCTTGCCTGACAATTGTGAGCCGGAATCCTGGAACAGAACCGGGGAAGTTTGGCATTCAATGGACTTGCAAAGAGGTCTATGTCTGGAGTGTCCCAGAGATGAAATATCTTTGCCACCTGATCTAGGTGGAGGGACCACTCGTGAGGCAGCAGTACTCGACTCAGTTTGTCTGCCCAAAGGTTTTGAATGCCTGGAAGATATACCACTAGAAGGTGAATTTGATACTCTCTGGCGAGGGCCCACAGTCACAAAGCTTCGCTGCATAACGACAGAGAGCTTGTTCCACCCTGCTTGTTCACATAGAACATGGCTACTTGATTGTCCATCTAGACTAGGACTGTCTTGTAGCTGAGCTGGGCGTGGAATACTCGAAGAGCTAAGTAGATTGCTCTTAATTCCAGGAGGTTTATGTGTAAACCGGCCTCCTGTGGAGTCCAGGTCCCCTGGGTAGAGAGATGATTCAGGTGTGCTCCCCAACCCACCTGTGATGCATCTGTTGTTAGGGTGGCCTGAAAAGAGGGTTGATGAAAAGGAGACCCCACTGTCAGGTTTTCTAGTGACTGCCACCATTGGAGGGACAAACTTAGTCGTTGAGAGTTTATTATTTTGTCCGACAAATGACCTGTGGCTGTGTCCACTGTGTGGATAGGGTCCACTGAGCTGCTCTCATGTGGAGGCGAGCATATGGGACTACATGAACTGTGGAAGCCATATGTCCTAGTAACTGTATTAGCTCTCGAGCAGTGAGGGAGGATTTGCCTGCTGCTTGAGAAGCTAGGTGCATTATGCGAAGACACCGGGCCTGTGGAAGGAAAGCCTATACCTGTCTGGTATCTAGACAGCTTCCTATGAATTCCAGGCATTGGGAAGGAACAAGTTGGGATTTTGGGATGTTTATTACCAATCCCAAGTATTGGAGAATTCGCATTGTACGGGACAGTGCAGTGCTGGCCTCTGCAGCTGTAGGGGCTCGAATGAGTCATCTAAGTAAGGGAAGACAAATATCCCCAGGGTTCGTAGAAATGCGGCTACTACTGCCATGAATTTCGTGAATACCCTTGGTGCTGAAGCCAGGCCAAAGGGAAGAACCCTGTACTGGAAATGTCTGCCCCTGAAAAGGAATTGTAAGAATTTCCTGTGATCTGGATGGATGAGAATGTGAGTGTATGCATCCTTTAAGTCTAGAGAGCAAAACCAATCCTGGCTTTGAAGGTATGGCAGAAGAGTTCCTAGAGAAATCATTTTGAACTTCTCTCAAAACAGGTATTTGTTCAATTCTCTGAGGTCCAAAATGGGTCTATGTCCCCCTGTTTTCTTTGGAATAAGAAAATAGGGGGAGTAGAACCCTGCACCCCGTTGAAGAATGGGCACTTCCTCTATTGCCCCTTGGGCAAGAAGTGTCGAGACCTCGTAATCTAACAGATTGTCTGCGGAGGTTTGAGAATTGAATTTCTTTAGAATTGTAGGAGGGGGCATGCTGTGAAAATGAAGCTTGTACCCTTCTCCTACAATGGACAAAGTCCAATCTTCTGCGGTTATCTGATGCCATCTGTTGGCAAAGTGGCATAACCTGCCCGGGATATTGGGGGGTTGGGGTCCCCTCAGAGGCAGGAAGGCAAAGCTCTCTAGGAAGGAGTCAAAGCCCTTGAGGGGGCTGAACCTGGAGAGCTGGTTGGGCTCTCGGGCCTTTTGGCTTCTTTTGCTGTCTAGTTTGCCCCTTTTGGGCAACCTGACCCCGAGTCTGACTCTGCTGGGTATAGGAAGGATAAAATGTCCTCTTTTTGCTGAAAGAGGGTTTTTTATAAGGCTTCTTTTTGGCTGGAGTGGCTGTAGATTTTGACAATCTATCTAGAGTAGTATTGTCAGCATCTAACTCATTAGCCTTTCCCTGCCAGTTCTTGCCAAAGAGATTCACCCCCGTGCAAGGAATGTTGCCTAATTTGTCCTGTACCCAAGTTTCCAAGTCTGATGCCTGCAGCCAGGCAATCCGTTGTGCACCAATGGCAATAGCAGAGGTTCTGCTGATGCATTCGAAGCAGTCAAAGGCTGCACGATTTACAAACTTAGAGACATCTTGAGCATGCTTAACTAGAGCAAGAAAATCTTGCCTCTTGTCATCTGGGAGAAATGGGCTCATAAGTTCCAAGTCTCCTGTGACTTCCTTGAGGAACATTCCCATATATAGAATATATGGACTGATCCTAGCTGAAAGCATGGAAGTTTGAAAAGTGCAGCGCCCAAAAGCATCCAGAGTCCTGCATTCACGACCTGGAGGATTGGATGCATGCCTCTTTGCACTTTTCATCCTACGAATGGCTGACTCCACTACCATTGAATGGTGTGGCAGCTGAGTTTTCTGAAATCCAGGACATGGCGGAACTCGATACATAGTATCATGTCTATTAGAGTGAGGAGAAGTAGTCAGAGGTGTCTCCCACATTCTGAGCATCAAGTTATGCAGAATTTCATGGATAGGCAGAGTGGCCGACTCCTTAGGAGCTTTAGGATATTGGAGGATTTCCAATTCCTTTGCTCTGGGTTGCTCTTCAGGAGCCACTGTGATTGAAAGACTTTGGCCATATCACGGATAAAATCCTGAAAGGACATGTCCTCTGAAGGTGACATTCTGCGTTGGGGAGAAGAGGGATCTTCTGGGAGAAACCCTCTAGTACCAGCAGAATTGTCAGAGTCTTCGGAATCAGAGGATTCAAAGTATTCCTGACCCCGATGCTCTTGCAAAGCCCGGTCCCGGTATCGATCGAAGTCGGTACCGAGTTGATCCAATACCGATCGGTCGATTCCAGCCAGAGATGGCATGGGAAGAATTCCCACCGGGGCTGGTACCGGTGTCTGTACTGGCTTCGGTGTCGATGTCGGTACCGGTGCCTGTTGGACGAACGGTACCGCAGCTGAGAGGAGAGCTGCGATGCTGCGTTCGATAGCGAGGAACCTCTGGTCTATCGACGCTGCCAATGCCTGGGTGTTGGTACCGGTAAAAACGGCCGGAACCCCTGAGCATGGCACAGGTAGTTCTTGTGAGGTTGGGGCCTCGAGAACATCCTGAAGCCCCATCGATGCTTTGGAAGCTGAAGCCTCCCGCCGGGGTTGTTTTGCCGGTGTGGTTCCCTCAAGGGCAATGCCAATGGCTTCTCGATGCTTAGCAGGAGAGCTACCCTTTGAGGACCGGCTTTTATGTTTAGTTACCTGAGATCCATGGGAGGAAGAAGAGGCCCTTGACGATGTCGATGCAATGGATCTGTCATCCGAAGAAAAGAGGGTACCAAGCTTTGCAGCCCGGTTCTGTCTTCCTCTTTTAGTCATCCCCATACAGAAGAGACATTCAGTTGGAGAATGCTCAGGCCCGAAACATTTCAGACACCAATCATGGGTGTCAGTGACGGAAATGGTACCGCCACACTTACTACATTTTTTAAAACCACTAGTTGGTTTTTCCATGTTTTAGGAATACGGGGCCTAATGCCCAAAATGGCGCCTAGCACCAAAAGAGAAAAGTTTCTGAGGAGAAATAGTTTAAAGTATAAAATTTTTATTTTTTTTTTGAAAAAGAAAAGAAAGGAACCAGCGGTACCGGTAAGCGTTGTGCAGCAGGCAAACGCGACCACAAGAAAACAAATTTAAAGACGGAATTTTCTGCGGTGACAGGGATTAGATCCTGTCGACTCCGTGGAAAACGAAGAACTGAAGAGGGACAGTTGGAAAGGCGGGAAGGCAGCGCGCAGGTGCTGAGGGATGCTCCCAAAAGCGTTCCTATTGGACGCTGGGGAGCGTTCCCACGCAGGCTCCGTCGGTCCGACGATACCCATATGTGAAGACTACATTCCTGCTTGTTCCTGGAGATAGCAGAAATAAAGTTAACCAGTTAAAAGTTTATTGGATAGCACTGAATCAGAGCACTATCCAGTTAACTTTAAGCCATGCTCTCCTATGCCTTCCAGACCTTTCCATTAATTTTTAGCCAGACATGGGATTCTACAGCCAAAATTAATTTGTTCTGCAGCCCTAAATTTGAAAGCAGAGGATTTATCCAGTTAACACCTGAAGTTAACCAGACAAATCCTTTTGAATACTGACTCTAGAGCATGGAAGGGATTCACCACTATTCAAAAAGGGAAGTGCTGAGCAGAGCTGATCATTCAGCTGAACACCAGGAAGTCTAAATCCTGTATATACATAAAACTGAAAGTTGCAAAATGCTGCAGTTTATCTTTAATACAATACAAAGATATAAATTGTCAGTATAGGCTTTTTGTTGCTGAAGCTTTGTATATTTTTTGACATCCACTGATCAGGTTCTGGTGAATTTCAATTGAATAAATATTATAGTTGGTCTTTATATGATCAGTTCACTTTATTGAAAAATTATACCTTTTGACAGATGGATGGATGAACTCAACAACTAAGCACATTTCAAATATGTATGAATGATGCTAAAGATGAAATTTAAACTTACCTGCTAATTTCCTTTTGTTAGTCCTGCCAGACTAATCCAGACAAGTGAATTATGTCCCCCTGCCAGCAGATGGAGACAGAGAAGAAAAAAGCTCAGAGCCGATTTTACTCCCCTTATTGGTGACTGATACTGACTCCAGCACCTATGTCAAAGCTACCCTTATCTATGCCTTGGATATGAAATGTTTTTTCTTATGCAGATGATTTTCAGATCATAATCGCAAATAGTGATGGGGACTCCACTTTCCAATCATTGGTCAACAACAACTTGGCAGTTATTTCTGAGTGGTTGTCATCCCATAGGCTTAAACTGAATGCATCTAAATTGGTGGTGGTCTGGTTTACAGAAAATAGATCTCTACCATGGATTTGTCTTAGGCTTGAGAGGGATTGCATCCCAGTTAAGGAAACCATTTATTCCTTGGGTGCCATTCTGGATAATAATCTTTCCTTCCTGCGTCCCATACATCTCAACTCTGGTTAAGAAAGCACAGTTACTTACCTGTAACAGGTGATCTCTGGGAACAGCAGGAATAAGTCTTCACATATGTGTATCGTCGGTAACGACGGAGCCTGCGCGGGAACGCTCCCCAGCGTCCAGTAAGAAAGCTTTTGGGAGCATCCCATAGCGCCTGCGCGCTGTCTTCCCGCCTTTCCCAACCGCCTCTCTCCAGTTCGAGTTTTAAAGCTGAGACAAAGAGAGAGAGAGGAAAGGAAAGATAGATAGAGAGATACAACTCCTAGGGGAGGTGGGTGGGTTGTGAAGACTTATTCCTGCTGTTCCCAGAGATCACCTGTTACAGGTAAGTAACTGTGCTATCTCCAGGAACAAGCAGGAATGAGTCTTCACATATGGGGACTCCCTAGCTGCAGATGCCAGGGAGAGACCCCATGGTTGTGTGCCCTTGCAGAGGGCTCCACTTCCTCCCCATGGATCTCTGGCATCCAACCAGGGTAGGTGGGTAGGAGTTGATTAGGAATGGAACAGGTGTTTGAGGACAGCCTGACCAAACGAGGCATCCCGGCGGGAGTCCTTGTCCAAACAGTAATGGGCTGTGAAGGTGTGAACCGAGGCCCAGGTGGCCGCTCGACAGATCTGGTCGATGGACATCGAGTTTAGATGAGCCATTGAGGCTGCCATGGCTCTCACATTGTGAGCTGTGACATGGCCCTCCAGACAAATGTTCTTACTCTGGTAGGCGAAAGAAATACACTGAGCAATCCAGCTGGACAGTGTTCTCTTAGAGACTGGAAGTCCTAAATGAGAAGGATCAAAAGCAACAAAGAGTTGAGAAGACTTTCTATGTTGCTGTGTTCTTTGTAAGTAGAAAGCGAGAGCTCTCTTACAATGTATGAAGATTCCTCTCTACATTTGATGCATGAGGTCCTGGAAAAAAGACAGGTAAATATACCTCCTGGTTCAGATGAAAAGGCGAGACCACTTTAGGCATAAAGTGTGGATTGGTCCTGAGGACTACCTTATCATGATGGAACTTTGTATAAGGTGGATTAGCCACCAAAGCTTGCAGCTCACTGATGCGGCGTGCTGAGGTGACTGCAATGAGAAAAACAACTTTCCAAGAAAGGTTCCAAGGGTGGCTTCATAAGCTGGCCAAAAACCAGGTTTAAGTCCCATGCCACTGGAGGTGGTCTAATGGGAGGTTTAGTTAAAAGAAGGCCTCTCATGAATCTTGCTATAAGAGGGTGAGAGAAGATAGGTTGTCCATTGAGAGGCTTGAGGGACGCTGCAACAGCACTCAAATGGACTCTTACTGAATTCGTTTTCAGGCCTGCATGGGATAGATGCAGGAGATACTCTAGTAGAGAATTCAGAGGTATTGCAAGAGGGTTTAGACCCTTTTCTGAACACCAAATGGTGAATCTTTTCCATTTGAAAGCATAGGAACGTCGAGTAGAAAGCTTCCTAGAGGCATGAATAACATCTCTGACTTGTTGAGAGAGATGAAAATCTTGAAGGTCTAGGCCCTCAGCAACCAAGCCCTGAGATGGAGCAACTGGGGGTTTGGGTGCCACAATGTTCCGTCTTCCTGGGACAGAAGGTCTGGTGCAGAGCCTAAGTCCAGGGAAGGAGCTTGAGAGAGATGCAGAAGTAGAGGGTACCACACTTGGCGTGGCCAATGTGGTGCTATGAGGATCATGGTCCCTCGATCTCTCTGAAGCTTGAATAGTGTTTTGGGAATTAGGGGAATTGGTGGGAAGGCATAAAGGAAGTCTTGACCCCAGTGAAGGAGGAAGGCATCCTTGGCCTGAACTCCCTGACACGGAATTCTGGAACAGAACCAGGGAAGTTTGGCATTGCACGGACTTGCAAAGAGGTCTATTATGTCCGGGGTTCCCCAAATTCAAAAATTCCTGGCTACCTGGTCCATGTGGAGGGACCACTCGTGTGGGAGCAGAACTCGACTGAGTTTGTCCGCCCAAGAGTTTTGAATACCTGGAAGATATACTGCCAGAAGATGGATGTGATGCTCTCTGGCGAAGGCCCAAAGTCGCAAAGCTTCGTTGCAAAGCGACAGAGAGCCAGTCCCTCCCTGCTTGTTTACATAGAACATGGCTACTTGATTGTCCGTATGGATAAGGACTGTCCTGTAGCTGAGCAGGTAATGGAACACTCTGAGAGCTAAGAATATTGCTCTGAGTTCCAAGAGATTGATATGCAGAGAAGTCTCCTGTGGAGACCAGATGCCCTAGGTGGAGAGATCTTGCAGATGAGCTCCCCAACCCTTTGGAGAAGCATCTGTTGTGAGAGTTGCTTGGGGTAACGGTTGCTGAAAAGGGGACCCCAGCAACAGGTTCTGAGAGGACTTCCACCACTGGAGAGACCAAAATAGACGACTGGAGTTTGCTATTTTGTCTGACAGGCAACCTGATGCCCGAGTCCATTGGGTGGACAAAGTCCATTGAGCTGCCCTCATGTGAAGGCAAGCATATGGAACCACATGCACGGTGGATGCCATGTGGCCTAATAGTTGTAACATCTCTCAAGCAGTTAATTGGGACTTTAACTGAATCTGGGAGGCTAACTGCACCAGACGTAGGCAACGGGCCTGAGGAAGATAGGCCCTTGCAGTTGTGGTATCCAGCAAGGCCCCTATGAACTCCAGAGACTGAGTAGGGGTGAGATTGGATTTTGGGATGATTATTACTAGTCCCAAATACTGAAGGATACGCATTGTGCAGGTTAGACAAGTCTGGGCCTCTGACTGGGATGAGGCTCGAATGAGCCAGTCGTCCAGATATGGGAATACGAATATTCCTAGAGTGCGGAGAAATGCAGCTACTACTGCCATGCATTTCGTGAACACCCTTGGTGCAGAGGCCAGACTGAAAGGAAGCACCCTGTATTGGTAGTGCTTTCCTTGAAAAAGGAACTGAAGGAACCTTCTGTGTGTGGGATGGATGAGGACATGGGTGTACGCATCCTTGAGATCTAGAGAACAAAGCCAATCCTGACTCTGAAGGTATGGAAGCAGAGCCCCTAGAGAAATCATTTTGAATTTCTCCTTGAATAGAAACTTGTTCAATTCTTTGAGATCTAATATGGGTCTGTAGCCCCCTGTTTTCTTTGGGATAAGAAAATAAGGGGAGTAGAACCCTGAGCCCTGTTGAAGAAGAGGTACTTCTTCTATTGCCCCTTGGGCAAGAAGGGTAGCAATCTCCTGACCTAGAAGGTTGAGGAGAGATGTTGGAGAATTGAACTGTTTCACCATGGTGTGAGGAGGAAGGTTTAAAAAGTGAAGCTTGTACCCTTCCCTTTATGATGGAGAGGGTCCATTGCTCTGCTGTGATTTTCTCCCATCTGGGAGCAAAGTAAGTCAACCTTCCTGGAATGGTGAGGGGCTCTGGGTTTCCCAGAGCTAGAAAGGCTAAGTTCTCTAGTTGCAAGTCAAAGGCCTTGAGGAGGCTGAGGCTGCTGGGCTGTGGTAGGCTTGGCAGCCTTTGACTTGGCCTGTTTAGGTGGTTGCTGACGCTTTGCAGCAAAACGACCTGCAGAAGATGCCTGCCCATGAGCAGGATAATATCTTCCCTTTTTAGAAAAAGATGTCTTTTTGAACAATCTTTTCTTAACAGGGGCAGAAGTAGACTTTGAAAGTCGATCCAAAGCAGAGTTCTCAGCATCCATCTGAGTGGCCTTTGCTTGCCAATCCCTGCCAAACAGGTTTCCACCTGTACAAGGAAGGTTTCCCAACTCATCTTGGACCCAGAGTTCCAAATCAGAGGCTTGTAACCAAGCAATTATGCATGCACCTATGGCAATAGCCGTGGCTCTGCTTACACACTCAAAAGAGTCAAAGGCTGCACGGTTGGAGAATTTGGAAACATCTTGGGCATGTTTGAGCCAAGTGAGAAATTCCTGCCTTTTATCTTCTGAAATAAAAGGAGCTAAAGTCTGCAGATGATCTGTGACTTCTTTTAGAAACATCCCCATATAGAGACTATAGGAGTTGATTCTGGCAGCAAGCATATTGGCCTGGAAAATCCTTCGGCCAAAAGCATCTAGAGTCCTACATTCACGTCCTGGAGGGTTAGATGAGTGTCTCTTTGCACTCTTTATTTTCTTCATAGCAGACTCAACCACAATAGAGTGGTGAGGAAGCCGAGTCTTATGAAAACCAGGACAGGGAGGGACACGGTACATGGTGTCTAACCTGCGAGAATGAGGAGAGGTGGTGAGAGGAGTCTCCCACATGCCCAACATGAGATCATAGAGAATCTCATGAATAGGTAGGGTAGCTGCTTCCTTAGGAGCCTTAGGATATTGCAAAATATCTAATTGCTTGGCTCTAGGCTTTGACTTAGAGGCCACTGTAATGGAGAGGCCTCTAGCCACTTCCCTAATGAAGTCTTGAGAAGACAAATCCTCTGGAGGAGACATTCTTCGTTTTGGAGAATCAGACTCCTGAGGAAAAAGCACCGGTGCATCGACAGAAGCCTCTGACTCATCAGAGAGTCTTCGGAGGAATCGAAGTATCGCCTGTCCGGATGCTCCTGTAAAGCCCGATACGCACACCGAGTGGGATCGACATCGGGAGTAAGCGGTACCGGTTCGGTACCGATGGGCATCGTAGGACAGGGTACCGTTGCAGCCGACACCGAAGCCGATGTCGATGCAATCGGTACCGGCACCGGGAACGGTGCCGATGCCGGAGTCGGTACTGGCAACGGAGATTGTTGCGGTACCGAAGGCGTCGAAGCCTGCATAAATGCCGTAAGGGTGCGCTGTATGGACAGAATTTTCTGATCCATCGACGTCACCAGAGTCTGGATGTCGGTACCAGTGGAGGCCACCGGTACCCCAGAACACGGCAACAGGTGATCGATCGAGGCCGCGCCATCGATGTCAACCTGTGACCCCATAGGTAATGCTTTGGAAGCTGGAACTTCCCACCGGGGTAATTTTGCCGGAGCGGAATCCTCGAGGGCAAGCCCGGAGGCATCTCGATGCTCGGAGGGAGATTTGCCCTTCGAGGACCGGCTAGATTTATGTTTGGTTATCTGAGATCCATGGGAGGAAGAAGCAGCCCTGGAAGACGTTGATGCCACCGAGGCTGCATCACAGGGAAACAGGGTACTGAGCTTGGCTGCTCGGTTCTGCCGACCTCTTTTAGACATCATGGTGCAGGGGACACAATCCGTGATGGAATGGTCAGGACCCAAACATTTTAGACACCAATCATGGGTGTCGGTGACAGAAATAGTACCGCCACATTTTGTGCACTTTTTAAACCCGGAAGCGGGCTTCTCCATGAGGAGAAAATATTTGGGCCTAAGGCCCAAACTGAAAATGCACAGTTGAAGAAATAAAAGGGTATTTTTTTTTTTTGAAAAAAGAAAAAAAAAGAAAAGACCGGCAGTACCGGTCTGACGTCGAAGGCAGACGCGACACAGAAAAATAAAGAAAAAAATAAAGATCTTCTTCTGCGGTGACAGGAACACGACCTGCTGGCTCCGCGGAAAAGAAGAACTGGAGAGAGGCGGTTGGGAAAGGCGGGAAGGCAGCGCGCTGGCGCTGTGGGATGCTCCCAAAAGCTTTCTTACTGGACGCTGGGGAGCGTTCCCACGCAGGCTCCGTCGATACCGACGATACCCATATGTGAAGACTCATTCCTGCTTGTTCCTGGAGATAACTTCTCTTCCTTAGGAGAATCCATACACTGATTCCTTCTCTCAACCAGAAGGCTCTTAAGACTCTTAAGATTCTTCTATAAGCTCTGGTCCTGTCTAGATTAGACTACTATAATTCACTTTTAGTTAGAATGCCATGAGTACAGCTCAAAAGACTTCAATTGGACTGGGAAGGATTAAATATCAAGGCCTTCACAGATTTAGCTCCTGCCACAGTTCAGAACCAATGGGACTTTGGTGATATGGTTAAATGTTTACAGCAAGAGAACCTGAGTTTTAAATGGATTTTCCCTTGAGTATGGTATTCACAATACATGGCTTAACTAAACGGGTGATGGATTCAGATGAAGCCTAGGCCTTGCTGAAGACTGAGGGATTTCGTGATGTGCCTACTCAATGGAAGTGAGCACAATACTCTTGCTTAAAGATCAGCCAAAGTGGCAAAGAGTATTAAATGGTGGCAAACGGTTAACGTGTAATTCTGCCTCGGCCCAAGAAATATGGAGCACAGATACAGAGAGATGAGACTGAGGAAAAAAGAAACAATACTAAGGTGCCCTGAAAATAGCCTATGAAGTCTGGAAAGCAGGAGATGGATAAGAAGTATTTTTTGTGTTGGACATACACAGGATTTCTAATGCGCAATAATGTAGAATCGGGGAGTGCCCGTTATCTCCTTGGAGACATTAATATAATAGTCACTTCTGGACTACTTGTTTTCAATTGATGCTGAGAAAGTATTTGACTAGGTGGGCTGGGTGTTTCTCTTCAGAGTCTGAGTGAATGGGATTGGGGGAGGGGGAGTTTTTTTGACATGGGTGAAAGTGATATTTGCTTTACCTACAGCAATGGTATGGGTTAATTGGGGAGGGGGGAGGTAGTCTCTACTGTCTTCCTCTTAAAACAAGGGACAAGACAGGGGTACCTCTTATCCCCATTATCGTTTGCTCTTTTTCAAATCATTGGGAAGCTTGATGTAAAATAATCCTGACATTAAGGGGGATTTGGAAATTTCAACCCCCCCCCCTTTAATCATGTTTGCCGATGACATTGTGTTTTCTATAATGGAGCCTTTAATCACATTTCCAAATATGCCTCAAGTGATTCGGGAATTTAGCGACATCTCAGACTTTAAGGGGTATGTTTATAAAAGGTCAACATGCATTAAGTTAACGCAAGCTAAGTGCTGCAATGGCTCAGAAATGAATGGGCAGTTGAGGCACTTAACGTGTGTTAACTTTACTTAACGTGTTAAACAATATTAAACATGCCCATAAAATTAATATTGCAAAATCAGAGGTTCTCAATATAACCTTGGTATTAGACTTGTAGATAGGATGAAAGAAATCTGTATTTAGATGGTCATCAACAAAACTGAAATACTTGAGGGTTTACCTCTCCCCTAAATTGGGGACACTTTATGAATTAAACTGCTCGCCCTTTTATTAAACAGAATAAGGACAGATATTGATTGGGTAGATATAACTTTTCATGGATAGAGTGACTGGCTCTAATTGAAATGATAGTGCTACCTAAATTTTTATATCTTTTCCAAATATTGCTGATTGCATTGCCCTTGGGTTGTTTGTTTGTTTTTGTTTTTTTAAAGAGGCTACAGAGGCAGCTGAACAGGTTCATTTGGCATGGGAAGGCTATGAGGATTGCTAAGAGAATTTTATGTAAATCAAGGTAGATGGGTGGACTAGCAGTGCCTGACTTTGGGAAATATTATAAAGCAGCAAAGCTAAAAGTGGTGCCAGATTGGTTTAAATTTCCTCTCAAACAAGATAGTCAATGGCTAGCAAGGGAACAAGAAGCATGGGAGGGAGTGCCTCTGCGCTATGAGCCTTGGTTGGCCCAACTACTAGAGCAGGGGTCTCAAACTCAAATTGCTTTGAGGGCCGAATGAGGACTTGTAAAGTAACCCGGGGGCCGCATAAGACACGGGCCTCATTTGCATAAGGGGCCTCATTTGCATAAATATTTGCATAATGTTGCATAATGAGTGCATGGATAAAGAAAGACTAGAAAATTTCTATATTACTATAATCCAGTGCCAACCGCCAGGCACATTAGGAACTACTACTAACACTGCCCATTTGGAACACATAGCAAACCCCCCGTATCATAACAGCACTACCAGGACTCACAAAGCACCAGACCCTACCTATCAAAAGGCAACACTGCAAATATTAAATCAATACATTTCAGAGAACAATACATGACCTACTGGGAAAAGAGAACAAGTAGCAATGTCAAATAGGAATTACACAGAATACCTCAGCACTGTAGAAATAAAACTATAAATAATTTCTTGTACCAAAGCACAGACATTAATGATGCACATTTCCCAGAGCTGACATATTCCAGTTAATAAATTCAAAATAAAGAGATATTTTTCTACCTTTTGTGCATTTTTTTTTCAGTTGCAATTGCTCCAGCCACTTCTGGTTTCTTCGTGTCTTCTGCTATCTCCATCGTCTGCTGTCCATTTGTCCTTTCTTCTCTCTTCTAGTTTTTTTCCATTCTCTCTCTCTACATCTGCTTTAACATACTAATCTTTCTCTTTTGCTCTTTCCTCATTCCTATTTCATCCACTCAAATTTTACCCCTCCATCCTCAATCCCCACTTACTCTCCCAATACCTGGCCAATTGTAGATTTGTCTTCTCTTCCAGACAAAATATTTTTCCCCTCTCCATTTCACTTTCCCAGCTCCATCCCATTCTAATCCTCCCCCAACATCAGCTCCCTTCTAGTTCCAGCCCCACCCAGCATCTGCTCCTTTCTAGTCCCTGCATCAGTCCATTTCCAGTCCTATCCTAGCCTCACCATCAGCCCATTTCCAATCCTAGCCCCCCATCAGCCCATTTCCAATCCTAGCTCCCTCCCCTCACAGCCCATTTCCATTCCAAGCCCCCCTCCCCATCAGCCATTTGCAGTTCAAGCCCCCCTTTCACTCAGCCCATTTCCAGTCCTAGCAACCCCCCCAGCCCATTACCAGTCCTAGACCCCCCATAGCCCATAACCAGTCCTAACCTCCCCATAGCGCACTTCCAGTCTTACCCCCCCATCACCCCATTTTCAGTCTTACCCCCCCCATAGCCCATTACCAGTCCTAGTCCCCCCCATAGCCCACTTGCAGTCGTATCCCCCATCACCCCATTTTCAGTCTTACCTCCCCTCATAAGCCATTATCAGTCCTAACCCCCCAATCAGCCCACCTCCAGTCCTAACCCCCATCACCCCATTTTCAGTCCTAGCCCCCACCATAGCCCATTACCAGTCATAACCCCCCCTGCCAATAGCCCACTTCCAGTCCTAACCCCCATCTGCCCATTTCCAGTCCTAGCCCCCACCAAAGCCCATTACCAGTCATAACCCCCCCCTGCCGATAGCCCACGTCCAGTCCTAACCCCCCTCTGCCCATTTCCAGTCCTAGCCCCCACCATAGCCCATTACCAGTCATAACCCCCCCCCTGCCGATAGCCCACTTCCAGTCCTAACCACCATCTTCCCATTTCCAGTCCTAGCCCCCACCATAGCCCATTACCAGTCATAACCCCCCCCCTGCCAATAGCCCACTTCCAGTCATAACCCCCATCTGCCCATTTCCAGTCCTAGCCCCCACCATAGCCCATTACTAGTTATACCCCCCCAGCCCATTACCAGTCATAACCCCCCCTGCCAATAGCCGACTTCCAGTCCTAACCCCCATCTGCCCATTTCCAGTCCTAGCCCCCACCATAGCCCATTACTAGTTATAACCCCCCCCAGCCCATTACCAGTCATAACCCCCCCTGCCAATAGCCCACTTCCAGTCCTAACCCCCATCTGCCCATTTCCAGTCCTAGCCCCCACCATAGCCCATTACCAGTTATAACCCCCCCCCAGCCCATTACCAGTCATAACCCCCCCTCCCCCCTCTGCCAATAGCCCACTTCCAGTTCAGTCAGCCCCTCCATAGCTCATTACCGGCCAACAAAAAACCCCCCAAAACCCTGGCTTCTGCTGCTGCCGTTGCCGCCGTGGCAGCAGCAGAATCAATTGTCAAATTTTAAAAAAAACTGACTTCTGCTGCTCAAGCCGCTGTCCTGCGGCCCCGTTCCCTCTGCCCGGAGATCCGACTCTGCTCTATCCGCGGCGTGCTTTTCAAGCCGCGACGAGAGTATTCCCCTCTCGCGCGGTTTTTCAAGCCGCGCGAGAGGGGAATACTCTCTTCGCGGCTTGAAAAGCACGCCGCTGAGAGCAGAGTCGGATCTCCGGGCAGAGGGAAAGGGGCCGCAGGACAGCTGCTGGAGCAGCTGAAGTCAGTGTTTTTTTTTACTTTCACATTTGAGTCTGCTGCTGCCACGGCGGCAACGGCAGCAGCAGAAGCCAGGGTTTTGGGGGATTTTTGGTTTTCCGCCGTCGCGGGCCGCAGAAAGTTGTCTCGCGGGCCGCGTGTTTGAGACCCCTGTACTAGAGGGCAGGGGGAGCCCATTTGCTCAGCATACCTATAGGATGTGGCAAAGGGCACAGGGACAAATATTGAGGGATAGTGAATTTTCACCCTATACATCAATTATAGTGGGGACTTTTCACTGGGTCAATATATGATCTTCCAAAAATAGGAAAAATTAGACCTAATCAGCCTTGGACAATTCTTTGAAAAAGAGAGGCTCCTGGAATTTAGGGAATTGTATAAGCAATACCATATTTGGGGAAACAGAACTACTACTATGGGTTCTTACAGGTACTATTCCTTTTTGAGTAAAAGGCAAGTGAAACAAGAACTTTTAACAGAATGTATACTTTTTGAGAAACTGACTAGCAAACTGGACATGGGTAAGAGATTCATATCACATCTACATTAATTTTTGACAGATGAAACTGATGACAAATTATAGTTTCAGTAAATATGGAAACTTAGGATTGGAGTTAGAGGAAGATGAGTGGTTCATGATGTTTTTGATCATACCTGTTATTGATTTAAACATCTTTTATTAGAGGCGGCTTCCAGTTCCGGTACAGATGTGAGCGGAGGGAATCCACGCATCTCTGTGCTATTGCATTATCAACTTGGTATTTACCCGATCACCCTTCCCCTGCCTTTGACTTTATAAACACCAGCAGCATACGGAAGACCACCCACACCCACTCCAAAAAGACAGACAAAGAGTTGCACGCTGAGAGAACTAAAAAAATCCACATTGCCAGAAGCTAGGAAAGGTGTCATGGCAGATGGGGAAGAGGACCCATCAGAAATCGGAGACTCCGACCCTGAATGGACTGATAATATGGCTTTAATGCTACAAGAAATCTGTGCCCCTAAAGTGGCGATCATTTCCACAGTTACAGCCAGTTTTACTGAAAGATTTGACATACTTGTATTGCGGATTGCTGAGATGGAGGATTGGGTGAGAGCCGCTAAGGAACGAGGAACAGAGACAACGAAAGCGCTGGCCAAATTAAAGAAAGCTGTAAGATGGGTCGAGGAGAAACCAGAGGACCGAGAGAATAGAGATCGCCAGCAGAATATACGAATCTTCGGCGTGCCGGAGTAGAGCACCCAGGTGTGCGGGGCTTTGTGAAAGATTTGTTTGACTCATGTTTTCCTGCCCAGATTGCCTCCTCCTCCTACAAGATAGAAAGGGCTCATAGGGAAAGGCGCCCTCATCCCAGCCCTAGGAAATGGCCAAGGGCTCTGATTGTTCGACTCCTGCGATACCAGGTAAAGGAGAATACAATATTTGAGGCGCGCAAGACTAAGACAGTCACGTATAAGAATTGGAAGAGATCTATATTTCCAGATATGAGTACAGAGACTATCCGGGGGCACAAAGCACTGCTCCAATATAGGGACGCAGTCCTGAAGGCCAGACTACAGACAAGTATTTGGCACGGCTTACTGCACTCGTACAAGGGAAGCGACGTTTCCTGCACTTGCCAGAGGAGGTGCAGAAACTTCTTGAGGAGATGAGGAAGCACGGACCCAACCCCTCTAACCGCCCCAGCTGAACACCCAGACAAAAGCATCAAAAGATCTCTAGGCAGCAGCAGGAGAAATAGTCCATGAGCGGAAGGTTGGATATCTGAGCAACATGATTGCCTCCTTGTGCAGGATGGACGGTAGGTCGCGGCAGCGGCAAGCTCGGAGGTTGGCAGCAACACTGAAGAGAAGGCTGCGGTTGGACTGGTGGGAGATTGAGGTGGCAGCTGCATTTGCATACAGACTTATGCAGTATAATTGTGTGGCCTGAAATGTCACTATTTGCCTGGCTCCTGTATGTTCAGCCCCCCTTTCGCCTGTAACCCCATGGTTATTCCTGAAACTGGGGGCTTACTAGTCTGGTTGCCCTTGTACAAGCGGATGGGGTTGCTGCGGCTCTCTAATATACAGGTTTGAGTGTGTATGAATGTAAGATTAAGCAATCGAAATCCATAAGGGACATGCATGGCTGAACTGTGGACCACCCCCTCGTATTTTAGTGCCCATCCAGATAATACCAGGTCGTGAGAGGAGGGGGTTTTGCCTAAGTCAGTGGGCGAATACGAATGGATGGGTGACAAGGAATACAGGCCCGTCTATGCTGGTGTGGATAGCGGAGACCCCTACCCCGACACAGTTAAGTGCATATTCCCTTTGCAAATATGACATGATTGACTGCATAAGGGGGTGCCTCTTTCACCTAGTGGGTGGGAAGCTTCTAAGAGTGGATTCTGGACTGCCTGCTTACTGTAGGTGAGTAGAGGTGCTTGGTGTATGTAGGTAGATGAGTGTGTGAGATAGGATGTGTGCTGGTGTGGAGGGAAGGGGGTGAGCCCTGAGGGTTAGAAGGGGGAGTTGGGTGATTGGGGGACGGGTTCGTGTTGGCCCATGCCTCCCCGAGCTGTGGGAGACAGGGAACTGTGCGTGATGGCCCAGAGCTGGTTGAGACTGGAAATCTGCACGTGTATAGTATCCCTAAAAGAGGACTGGTGACTGAATGTTCCAGTATTTTGTTATGGTTGGTTTATATTGTTTTTTTGTTTTTTTATTGTTCCCTTACCTTCCCTTTTAGGTGCTCCAGTGAATGGACTGCAGATGGGGGGGGGGGGGGGAAAGAATCAGAGACCAGGTTGGAAGGTTGATATATGGAGTGGCGGGCTCTTTCTTTTTGAGATCACTGATGGCTCAGAGTAGTTACTCACCTGTAACAGGTGTTCTCCAGGAGCAGCAGGAATCAGTCCTCACATATGGGTGACGTCGGCGCCGACGGAGCCCCCATGCGGAGCATTTCCCCAACTTTCATAGGAAGCCTTTGGGAATGCAGCGCGCATGCGCGGTCCCCTTCCCGCCCAAGGGTGCCATCTTGCTCAGTCTGATGACATAGCTAAAAGACAGCAAAAATAGCAAAATTAAATCATATGACTGCAACTCCAAGGGGAGGAGGGAGGGTTGTGAGGACTGATTCCTGCTGCTCCTGGAGAACACCTGTTACAGGTGAGTAACTACTCTTTCTCCAGGACCAAGCAGGAAGTCAGTCCTCACATATGGGACTCCCTAGCTTAGGGCTACCAGAGGCCCCAAACTGAAAAATGAGCTCCCTCTAGAGTCTCAGCATGCAAGAACAGATTCTTCTCTGATAACGCCTCCGACAGGTAGCCCAACACCAGGGCCGGAGGGTAGGAGTTGCCTAGACCCCAAAGAGATTATGAAGTACCACTTGCCCGAAAGCACTGTCCCTGCAGGACTCCCTCTCAAGGCAGTAGTGGGCCGCAAAAGTCTGGCTTGAAGACCAAGTAGCGGCCCAGCAGATGTCTACCAACGGAACAGAGCAGAGATGAGCCACTGACGCAGCCTTCGCCCTGACACGGTGAGCTGTAACACGACCCTGCAACGAGAGGCAGGCTGCCCTGTAAGCCCAGGCGATGCAGTCAGCTACCCATATGGACAAAGTATGCTTGGAGACAGCCAACTCCAACTTATTGGGGTCATAAGAGACGAAGAGCTGAACCGCCCTCCGGTGCTCCCGCGTACGGTCAATGTAGAAGGACAACGCCCTCCTACAGTCCAGGGTAAGCAAGACCATCTCAGCCTGGCTAGCATGAGGCCTGGGAAAGAAAGTCGGAAGAACCACCTCCTGATTGAGGTGGGAGGAGACAACCTTTGGGAGGAACTTAGGGTGAGTCCGTAAGACTACCCTGTTCCTATAGAACCTAGTATAAGGTGCTTCTGAGACTAGGGCCTGAAGCTCACTCACTCGCCTAGCTGAGGGCTACCAGAAATAGCGTTTTCCAGAACAGGAAACGCAGAGGGCAAGTAGCCATAGGTTCATATGGTGGGCAAGTAAGGCATTGCAAGACCACATTTAAATCCCAGTCAGGGGCAGGTGGACGCACTGGAGGCTTAAGCAAAAGCAGGCCTCTGAGGAAGCGAGCCACCAAAGGATGGCTGGAGAGAGACTGACCCTCCACCTGTGAGTGGTGTGCGGAAAGAGCACTAAGATGAACTCTAACAGAATTGGATTTAAGGCCTAGATTGGACAGGTGAAGCAAATACTGCAGCACCACTGGTACCAGGCATGAGAAGGGATTCTCGTTGTGTTGAGTACACCAAGAAGAGAATCTACGCCACTTAAGGGCATAAGACTTTCTGGTGGACTGCCTCCTAGAGGCCAAGACTACGTCCTCCACTTCCCTAGGCAGTAGTAAAGGTGCTAGGACTACCCTTTCAGCAGCCAGGCCATCAAATTGAGGGACTGGAGATTGGGGTGCAAGAGAGATCCCTGCTCCTGAGACAGGAGATTGGGTTGCATCCCCAGAGGAAGAGGAGTGTCCACCGCTAGTTGCAACAGCAGTGGGAACCAGGGTTGCCTTGGCCACTTGGGGGCCACCAGAATCACTGAGGCCTTGTACCGGATTCACCTTGAATAGTGTCTTGGACACTAGAGGCGTGGGAGGAAATGCATATAGGAGGCCTGTAGACCATGGAATGAGAAACGCATCCGCTGCTACTCTGAGAGGATGCGGTTGTCTGGAGCAGAACCTGGGAAGTTGACGGTTCAGAGGACTGGCAAAGAGATCTATGGTTGGAAGACCCCATCTCAGGAAGATATGTTGAACCACTAAAGGGTTCAACTGCCAATTGTGCGGCTGCAGAATCCTGCTCAATCTGTCCGCCAGGTAATTCTCCTGACCTGGGAGGTAGACTGCTTTGAGAAGAATGCCATGATAGACTGCCCAGGAGCACAGTTTCTGCGCCTCCTGACAGAGAAGACGGGACCCTGTGCCCCCTTGTTTGTTCACATAGAACATAGCCACTTGATTGTCTGTCTGAACTAAGACGGACTGGTGAGAGATGAGATGAGAGAAAGTTCTCAGGGCTAAGCGGATAGCTCTCAGTTCTAAGAGATTGATCTGCTGTGCGGCCTCCCAAGGAGTCCACAGGCCTTGAGTACATGCCCCTTGGCAATGTGCACCCCAACCTTGTCGAGAAGCATCGGTTGTCAGCACCTGAGAGTGTGGAGGTGCCTGAAAAGGCACCCCTTGCACTAGATTCGGAAGATGAAGCCACCATTGCAGAGAAGACTGTAGTAGGCTGGATACCCTCACTTTGTCCGCGAGGCTTCCTGTGGCCTGGTGCCACTGAGTCCTGAGGCCCCACTGAGCTGGTCTCATGTGTAGACAGGCATTTGGAGTCACATGGACCGTGGATGCCATGTGGCCTAAGAGCCTCAGGGATTGTCTGGCAGAGACTAGAGAATTGCTGTGGAATAGCCTGGCTAGAGCAATCAATCTGTGGGCCCTGTCCACTGGTAGAAAGGCCTTTGCCTGAAAGGTGTCCAGTCGAGCTCCTATGAACTCCATGTTCTGGGAGGGATGCAAACTGGACTTTTCGAAGTTTATGACAAACCCCAGGTGCTGAAGTAGAGCGACAGTGCAAAGGGTGGCTTGATTGGCCTCTTGCGGGGACTGACCCCTGATGAGCCTATCGTCCAGATATGGAAAGACAAAGAGGCCCTGAACCCTGAGGTAGGCCGCCACCACCGCCAGGCACTTGGTGAATACCCTGGGAGCGGATGTAAGGCCAAAGGGTAGTACTCTGTACTGATAATGGTTTCCTCCCACTACAAATCTGAGATATTGTCTGTGGTCTGGATGAATAAGGATGTGAGTATAAGCATCCTTTAGATCTAAGGAGCATAGCCAAACTCCCTGCTGGAGGTAGGGCAGCAGGATTCCAAGGGTAAGCATCTTGAACTTTTCCCTCTCCATGAACTTGTTCAGGTTGCGCAAGTCTAGGATGGGTCTGAGGCCTCCTGTTCTCTTTGGTACCAGAAAGTACCTGGAATAGAAGCCGTGACCTCTCAGGTGGTGGGGCACCGGTTCCACTGCCTGATCCTTTAGAAGACCTGCCAACTCCTGCAGGAGTAAGTCCCTGTGCAGAGGGAGTCTGGGAGGCTCCCCTGGAAAATAGGAGGGGGGTACCTGGTGGAAGTGGAGGAGATAGCCCTTCTGGACTATACTTAGAACCCAGGTATCCCTTGTGATGGCTGACCACCTGTAGGCGAACAGGGCCAGCCTGCCTCCAGTGCTGATGGGAGCCAGCTGAGGAGGAGAGGCTATGCCAATGCAGTCAAAATCCCCCTCCCTGCTGAGCAGGAGCCGGAGTAGGAGGCTTGGGGGCCTTCTGCCTACGGGGCCCATGACCCTGCCCCTTGGCCTGCTGACCCTGTTGGGGAGCTACAGAGGCCTGATAATGAGGGTACGGTTTATAGGCAGATGACTTCCTCGGGTAAAAGGTCTTTTTCCCCGAGCCCTTCTTCTTCTGAGAAGGGGCAGAGGTTTTTCTGGACAGCCTTGTCCGGGTAAGAGTCTCGGTCTCGAGTTCGGCAGCCTTGTCAGCCATGGGCTTGCCAAAGAGGTTTTCACCTCGGCAGGGGACATCGACCAACTTGTCCTGCACCCATGGCTCGAGGTCTGATGACTGTAGCCAAGCCTGACGGCGTGCACCGATGCCGGCCGCGGCTTCTCGGGCCGAAGCCTCGAAGCCATCATAGGCTGCTCGAGATATAAACTCCGAGCACTCACAAATACCCGAGGACAGAGCATTGAACCTCTGCAAAGGTTCCTCGGAGAGACCAGCAGAGAACCCGGCAATCTCCTTTGCCAGGTCTCGAAGGTACATGCCCATGTACAGCTGGTAGGTCTGGACACGGCAAGCAAGCATAGAGCCCTGGAAGCACTTCTTACCAAGGGCATCCAGGTTCTGGGCCTCCCGGCCGGGAGGCACCAGTGAGTGCATCTTCTGACTCTTCAGACAACGCATGGCTGATTCCACAACCATGGAGTGGTGCGGTAATTGTGCCTTTTGGAACCCGGGGCTCTTGCGGACTCGATAGATGGAATCGACCCGCTTGCTCAAAACCGGCATCGAGGCCGGCGCCTCCCACATGCGGAAGAGCAACCGTTCCAGCATCGGAGGAACCAGAACAGTAAAGGCCTCCTTCGGAGGAGAGTCATACTGCAGGGCCTCGAGCTCCTAGGCTCCTCCTCGGGATCCGCGGGGAATGCCAAAGCCTTGGCCATGTCCTGCACGAAATCCGAGAACCGGGTATCCTCCGGGGGGGACCTTCTCTGAGGCTCGGACTCAGGAGAGTCCGAAGGAACGCACCGAGTCCGAAAGGTGTCGGGCGACTCCTCATCCTCCGTCTCCCAGCCGGACTCCTCGGAGGAGGAATCGAGCAGCTCCGGTCGGGCAGGCATCGATGCCATCCACCCCGACGCCGAGGGTACTGGCGTTGACGACCTTGGTCCAGAACGGGAGGCCGAGGGGGACCTTGGCCGAGGATTGACTCGAGCTCGCATGGACTCGAGGATCGGCTCGGCCTCCGGGGTCGACTTGGACGTCGATGTCCCGGTGGTCGGGGCAGATGCACCGGTGAGACCGGTGATCAGTGCCCGCTGCTGTTCCATGAAGGCAGCCAAGCTGCTCTCCAAGGCCGTCAACCTCAGTCCGAGCTCAGGAGACTCAGCAGCTTCCGACTCCCGCCGGGGACCGACGTCGGCTCTCCTGGAGGTGAGTCCACGAGGACTACAGTACTCACGTGACCCGGGGACTCCATCTCCACACGAGGTTGTTTTGCAGGCCTCTCCGACTCCGAAGACCCGGGACGGCGCTCAGGGCTATGCGACTTGGCCCTCGAGGAGCCAAGTGCATCCACCAACGCCGCCCTAGCGGGTTTTTTCTTCTTATGATGCTTCCGCAAGGGAGACCCCCTTTCAGAGAAGCCTCGACGCTGCTCGGGGCCGGAGTCCCGAGATGTCGAGGCCTCTGACGAGGTCCGGGCCCGACCGGATGTGGAGTCAGAGAAGATTCTTTCCTTTTGGTGCTGCCGACTCCATAACGCCTTAGAGGACATTTTCCCACACGGACCACAGATCATTGGGTCATGATTGGGTCCGAGGCACCGGAGGCAGCAGTCATGTGTGTCGGTGAGAGACATAAGTTTCTTGCACCGATCACACTTTTTAAACCTGCTGGCAGCCATCGGGGAAAAAAGGGCCCCTGCAAGGTCAAAAGACAGGGCTGCCAGTGAAAAAAGAAAAAATGGCGCGAATGCTAGTCACTAAGGACAAAAAACAAAAAAGAGATCCGGGCTCAATACCGACGTATCGGGCCCAGGCGGGAAAGGGAAACCGGCGTCGAACCAAAGAAAAACAGGTTAACGCAGAGAAAATCAACTTCTTCCTCGGGTGAAACAAATATACATCCGTCGGGCTCCGCGGAAAAAAGAAGACTGAGCAAGATGGCACCCTTGGGCGGGAAGGGGACCGCGCATGCGCACTGCATTCCCAATTCTATGAAAGCTGGGGAAATGCTACACACAGGGGCTCCATCGGCGCTGACATCACCCATATGTGAGGACTGACTTCCTGCTTGGTCCTGGAGAATAAAGATTGCCACCTTGAATGTTGGTGGGCTTAACAACCCCATCAAGCGTAAGCAAGTTCTGGTCTACCTCCGCCAGGAGCATGTGGATATTGTCCTCCTGCAGGAGGTATGGATAACACCTTGAAGATGGAGAAACTTCAAAGTAAACACAAGGACAGGATCTATTATTCTGCTTATAACACCAAGAAGAGAGGGGTGGCCATTCTGATGAGTAATACAGTTCCCTTTACGCTCTATGACACTGGGGGGAACAGTCAGGGCAGAGTGTCTGGGTAGCAGGCCGGCTTGAGTGACAAGAGATTTCTCTTCTCAATCTCTATGCCCCCAATGGACCAAAGGGTATCTTTTTTCAACAAGCTTTTGCCACCTTTGTGCAAAAGGTTAAGGGCTCCCTTTGGATTGGCGGGGACACGAACTGTATCCTGAGATCCCTGGATAGGTCGGGTCGGGTGATTAAAGTGTCCTCGGTGACAGAGGGCGCTGCCTTAAAGAAAGCCCTATATCGGCAGGGCTAGGTAGATGTCTAGCGGCATTTGCACTCAAGCGAATGGGACTATACCCACTGTTCAGCAAGGATGCAGGGGTATTCTAGACTAGATATGTTTTGTTGCTCAACCGAGGAGCTCGCGAGGGTAGACGCTATCACAATTTGCCATTGGAAGTAAGTGACCATGGTATGGTTTCTCTGTCGCTGGACTTGGATGGTCCAAGGGCTGCAAGAGGGGGCAGTATTGGTGGGCAAATTTATGGTTGATACAGGAAGAGGGTGTTAAAAGGTTGATGGAGGAGTGGTGGACGGACTTCCTTTTGCACAATGATGATGGTAACACTGCACCTGGCCTACTGGGAGGCAGGGAAGGCGTACATGAGAGGTCGGCTCATCCAGTTAGCCTCATGACGGATTCCGAGAAGCAGAGTTGATTAAATTTCGGGTTCGACTAGAGGACTTACAAATGGCTCATAAAAGGTCAGGGAGCTGCAAGATGTACCAACAGATTTTAGAGGTAAGGCGAAGCTTGAGGTTCTCGAGACAGAACAGTTGGAATTTCTCTTGTGGCTGTCCAAGCGAAACTTTGTAGAGAATGGAGGGAAGGTCGGGCGGCTACTGGCAGGGCAGCTCCGTAAGAAATGTAGCAGTCGCTTTGTTAGTGCGGTATATGATTCCAATAGGGTGCTGCAGAGAGACAGTCTTGGGATCTCCCGGGCCTTCCAAGCCTTTTATGCGAAATTATATGAATCCGAGCTTACAGCTTCCACTTCAGATATAGCAGTTTTACTGGATCAGGCTGGACTCCTGGGACTGTCAGACCAGCAGAGGGACTCATTGAACTGGGGATATTATGGGAGGGGAGGTTGTCATGGCCATTAAGTCACTTGCATCTGGCAAGGCAATTGGGTTGAACAGTTTCCCTATGGAATGATATAAGGCTATGGGCGCCTCTTTGGCCCCCATACTGCAATGTGTTTTTAATGAAGTCATGAATATGGGATGCCGAGATTTCTCTTATCTTAAAGAGGGGCAGTCACCTGAAGACTGTGGCAACTATCGCCCAATATCATTGCTGAATAGTGATGTGAAGATATTCGCTCAGGTGCTGGCCAATAGACTAGATGGTGTTATATCTGATTTGGTCCATCCAGATCAATCCAGGTTCATTCAGGGGCAGCAAATAACCGACAATGTGCAAAAACTATTAAATATTATCCTCCACATGTCACGGGCATCCAAGGTGGTCTGCTGTGTATTTCTAGATGCCAAAAAGGCCTTTGACCGCATTGAATGGGATTATCTTTTTGCAGTCATGACCAGATTTGGCTTGGGTGAACGGTATGTGGGATGGGTGCGAGCATTATATGCAGCTCCTAGGGCGCAGATGTCGGTGAATGAACTGCGGATTAACAACTTCCGGTTATATTGGGAAACAAGACAGGGTTGCCCCCTGTCCCCGTTATTGTTTGCACTGGCCATTGACCCCCTTGCCTGCCTTTTGCACTCCGCCCCGGATATCACCCCTATTACAGTTAATGCCGTCTCTCACTGCGGATCTTTATACGCCGATGATACATTGATTTTTTTTAAGAGGATCCTTAAAAGCTTTGGAGCAGATACTTAGGGACTTTGCTAAGGTATTGGGGTTCAAGGTCAATCTCGATAAGTCAGAAATACTATCCCTTGGGAATGGTGCGTTCACTCTGCTGAGAAATTGCCTGATTCTGCTGGTGACAGGCCCAGTGAAATACCTGGGGGTGAGGGACCTCTTCTCCCTCAATTATGCCCCCCTTAATCGCCAAAATTCAAGAGGATCTGGCACGCTGGGGTGAGCTAACCTTATAATGGCTGGGTCAGGCAGCAGTGCTAAAAATGGTGGTCCTTCCCATACTACTATATTTGTTCTCGCAATTGCCCATTAAGCTGCCAGAGGAGTTGTTTGCCAAGTTGAAGAAATGTTTTGGTCAATTTGTATGGAAATCACCTAGAGCGAGGATTGGTTGGAAACGCTTGGTTCATCCTGTTGAGACAGGTAGATTGGGTTTTCCAAAGCTTCTGTTATACTACAAGGCAGTGTTTCTCCATGGGCTACGGTATCACTACGTCCGACCGCCAGATGCACAGTGGGTCCAGATGGAGAGAAGTTGGATCTCTCCTCAGTCGGTGTTTGAGCTGGAGGGTAGGGATGGGAAGGTAGTAGAGGGTAACATCTTCCTGGCCCCTCTGGTTCAGGTGGTGTCCCAGGTGCGGCTGCAGGGGAGGCTCAGGGGGAAGCTGTTTCCGGACGCTAAAATTCACGAATTTACCCATTCAGTGGCGCAGAGTTTTGCTGCCTGTGATTTAGTTGGGATGCAAATGGTCTTCTCCGGTTTAGGGACTTGCTGGAGACAGGTACGTTTATGAGTATGGAGCAACTGATTAGGAAGGGGGGGTCCGCATCCCCTTCTTTCAAGATTTTCAGCTCCGCCATTTTGTAAGTCGGGATGATCATTGGTCGCAGCTGCTACGTCCTCCCTCAGAGCTAGAGCGATCATCTTTGGTGAGGGCCACGGTTGGCGTGGTATACTGGCTAAGTGATAGTGGGCCCTTCTTCAGCTATATTTTCCAGGGGTTGGAGCACACATGGCAGGATGGCATGGTTTTCTTGGGCGTATACTCTCCGAGGATGACTGGTAAGGCATACACCATCGACTATATCGATGTGCGCGTACCAATTGCTGAAAAACCCACTTTAAGCTTTTGCAGCAGGCCTATGCCACCCACCAGCATCTGCGCAGGTTGGGCTTGCGAAACTCGGAGTTATGTTGGCGAGGATGTGGCCACATTGAATCCTTTTATCACATGTGGTGGGAGTGTCCTTGGGCCCAGACATTTTAGGTACAAATTATGGATTGGATTAATTCCATTGCTGATATTCGCTTTTTTGTTGAACCTACTACCTATCTCTTGGGACTAGGTATTGAGGGTGCGACTATTCCCGCTGTTAGCGAAGGCCTGATAGAACAGCTCTTGGTGGTTGCTAGGATGGTCACTGCACAACAGTGGCGGGTGGTGGAAGGGCCTAAAGTAGATGACTGGCATATTCGGATTAATACTATGATGAATACAGACAAGCTCTCAGCTATGCTTAAAGGACGCCAAGATTGTTTTGAGCGAGTCTGGGCCCCTTATGTACGATGGTTGTATACACGTTTGGAAAGGTGAGCAGGATTGCATACAGAACTCCCCCCACCTATCTCTCTAAAATTTCTCTTTCTATCCCAAAATAGGCATCTCAGAATCCTGTAGCTACTGCCTTAGTTAATATTATATATGCCCGACTACCTTCTATTGCCTGGACCATTTCGCCCAGGTTTCTCCATCTCCGTACATCTTTTCTGTGATTCTGGAGTCCAAGGGATTTAGGAGCGCCAAGTGGAGCTTTTACCCCTTCTAACCCTTTTGGTTATTGTTTAAGAGCCCAATTCCATCCGGGATATACAGGCCCTCTGTGCGTCCGGTCGGAACTGGACGCACAGAGGGAGTTGCGATTCTGATCCCGCGGGGCACATTAGCCCCACGGGATCAGAATCATGAACAGGCCTGTACATGCAGGCCAGGACTGCAATTCAGCCCTGCCTGCACGTACAGGCCTTGCCTGATTAACTCGGTCGGGGTTTTCAAATGGAGCCGAAGCACCATAGCATCCAGTTGCCATGGCACTGCAGCTCCATTTAAAAGCCGTGATTCCTGGCTGACTGCCTCCAAATTGCTTTCCCTACAGCCCAACCCCCGATCTAGCTTCCCAGGGCCAGGGTTGGGCTGTGGGGAATGCCCTCTGCCACCCCTTCCCAGCCCCGGGCCCGCCAATCTTGCCGCATCAGGGAAGTTATTCCACCTCAGAGGTGGAATAACTTCCCCATTTAAGTCGCCGGCCCCAGACGTACAGGGCCAACATTAGAATCGGCTCTGTACGTCCGGTGCCGGCAACTGCCCACTGCCTGCCCTAACGCTGCCCCTGATCCTCACCTTTCCTGCCCCCGTCTAACTTCCCCATACAAAGAGCAGGGAAGGAGGATGGGGACGGGAAAGGGCACGAATAGGGGGAGATGGATACTATTCATGGCTCAGAATAACCCCCTAAGCCTTTATTAAATTGCAAATTATATTTAGTGAAGAATATACTGTAGAAAGGTTTAACTGAAATAAATGGGGGACATTTGATAATTACTTGGATTATGTACTCCATCAAATAATATGGTATGGATAACAGATGAAAATTATGCTGACAACCAGGTGTAATAACCACTTGATATTTTTGTATTCCTTGTGCCTATAAATAAACAAAATTATTTAAAAAACCCATCTTTTATTAGAAAATGCTTATAAATTATTATATTGCTGGTATGTGACACTAGCGAAATTTAAGAGCATAAAAGCACAATCATCTGATCTCTGTTGGCGGGGCTACGATTACAGAGACTCATTTCTATACATGTTGTGGCACTGTCCACCACCAGCAGCACGCTGGTGTATGTGAAACAGCTGATGGAGGAGCTTTTGGGTGGGGCTGTTGAGCTAACACCACAGACCTGTTTATTACCATGTATGCCTGGAGGAAAGGTCCATACACCTAAAGGGGACCCAGGAAATCATTGTGGAAGCATTGTGGAACCTGTGTCCTTTGGGGGAAACTGCTAGGTATTTGTGACCACAAAAGCCGAAAGTCCCCTAACACATCTGGATCCCACTCAACCCGCTTTAGACCACTCAACCAGAGCATAGTCCTAGAGAATCTCAGACCTCTCATGGCCAACACAACCATGGACTTAGATGATCTCATATCCAAATGGGATGAAAACCTGAGAGCTGCCTCCTGCCCATCACTCACCGAAAAGAAAATTCGAAAACGTGAACATACTCCATGGTTCTCCACAGACCTTCGTTCATCCCTCCACCATTTACGCAAACTCGAGCGACAGTGGCGACGAACTCACTCCCCCGAGGCGCTGGTAGCATACAGCTCATACCTAACTACCCACCGAGCAAAGATATCACAGAGCAGGAAAACTTACCACTCAGGATTAATAAAACGCTCCATCAACAAACCACATGCTTTGTTCAGCATAGTAAAGTCCATAACAGGTGAACCGGTCTCAGCTCAACCCCCCATGCCGCAGCCGCAGGACTACGCAAACTACCTGCAGTCAAAGATGATAAAAACCAACACAGACATAAATGTCAATAACGCCCCCACTTCACTTAAGACATCCCATGCTATGCCACTTCACAACTTCTCCACTGTATCAAATAGCGAGGTTGTGAACATTATTGCCTCAATCAACCCCAGTACAGCTCCTAATGACCCGTGTCCAGCCAGCTGGATCAAGGACATGCGACATGACCTCAGTCAAATATTGAGCAAAATACTGAACCAGTCTTTCTCATCAGGTTCATTCCCACAGAGCCTAAAACACACTTCCATCAAGCCCCTACTGAAGAATAATAGACTGGACCCATCCAAGGTTGATTCCTTCAGACCTATCTCGAGCATCCCTCAGCTTGCAAAAATCATTGAGAAGGCCGCCCAACAACAAATCCAACATCATATTGACACTGAAGCACCACTAGATCCATCGCAACATGGCTTCAGGGAAGCACATGGAGTTGACACAGTCCTTACAACACTATTCAATGTTCTAGTAACAGGAATAAACAACATACAACAGGGTTTCGTCCTCATCTTCCTGGACATCTCCGCTGCTTTCGACTCTGAGTCATGATATACTCCTACAACGCTTGAAAGATAAGGGGATTCAAAGCACAGCACTCGAGTGGTGTAAATCCTACCTATCTAACAGGTGGCAACAAGTAAAAACAGGCCACGCATCCTCAGAACCATTCCTGCAATCACAGGGTGTACCTCAAGGATCGTCCTTATCGGCACTAATGTTTAATATCTACATGCAGCCGATATGTGACTTGATCAGATCCTTTAATGTACAATGTCTCGCTTACGCAGATGACATCCTCCTATATGCCGTTCACAATTGAACATCCAGTATTCTCCCCAATAATCAAATGTTTTGAAGCTGTAGCTGAATGGTTGCTATCACAAAACCTTCGGATAAACCACAGCAAAACCGACGTTCTTTTTGTCACAAGGAACCGTAAGTTCATACCGCCTCCATCACTACTCGTCAACAACATAGAGTTGAAATCAAAAGCTACCATCCGTTACCTCGGCATCACATTGGATCAGCACTTGGATATGACAACTCATGTCAAGAACATCACAAAAAACGTATATTATAAGATCAAATCGCTACATCACCTCCGCTCCCTACTAGATCCCACAGACTTCCGAACAACCTTCCAAGCATTAGTCCTCCCACACCTGGATTTTGCCAACATCATCCTACATGGCCTCCCTCAATCAACGTTAAACCCGCTCCGCCTAGCCATGAATACAGCCGCCAGAGTCCTCTCCGGCTCATCAAGATCTGACCATATAACACCCATCATGAAAGAACTGCATTGGTTACCATTACATGCCAGAATCCAGTATAAGTCTTTAGTCCTTACTTTCAAGGCACTAAATAACTACCCCCCTACGCCAATCAGCAAGCTTATCCATTGCACCCTGGAAAACAGAAAAAGGAGAACCACATCAATGAACACCTTAATTGTCCCGAAGATAATAACGAAGTGTACTAAGGCCACCTCCAACAGGGCCTTCTCCTTATTTGCTCCTCTAAACTGGAATGCACTACCTCACGAAATCCGTGCTATCAAAAACCTAATCCTATTCAGAAAAGCATTGAAATACCACCTGTTCACAAAATGCTACCCAGAAGTCAACCTAGTCACTAACAAAACTACCACCTCAATACAACCTGAAAAGGGCTAGCAGGTCAACCTTTCTCTCTAGTCTTATTAGTGAACCACATTGTAACATCCAATCGAGTTTGATATTACTGTATATACCATTAAGTTAATCTGTACATAGTTCCCCCGGTTGTCCTATTGTTGAATTTCCCTGTTCAATGTAAAACTCAATGTTACCTGTATGCATTGTAGTATGTTCTTGTTCTATGTACACCGCACTGATTATAATAGCGCGGTATAAAAGAATTGTTAAATAAATAAATAAATAAATAAATTGGCCACTGTTGGAAACAGGATACTGGGCTTGATGGACCTTGGTCTGACCCAGTATGGCATATCTTATGTTCATTTGATTTCCTGTTGATTTCCCCTTCTGCTCCTTTATCCTGCGGTGTCCTGCAGGGATCCGTCCTCTCACCCCTCCTCTTCAACGTCTTTCTAGCTTCTCTCTCCCTAATAATTTGGCAATCTGGCATCTCGGCATATTATTACACCGATGACACATTCTCCATCACTGTACTGATTCTTGTCTTCCTGACCCGGCTCCTCTGAATTCATGTTTGGTCCTTATCCATTCTTGGCTATCCACAAATTATTTACATCTTAATCTGTCCAAGTCTACTGCCACATGATTTACTTTTGGTGCCCCTACTTCCTCCGTGGCTCCAGTAATTTCAGACGTTCCTATCCCTATTGTCTCTTCCTTTTGGTACCTGTGTGTCACCCTAGACTATTCCCTCTCTTTTGCAGAACACATCTCAACTCTTATCTGCCATGCATTCTATTCCCTACGTCAAATCCATGCAGTCCGTCCTTTTCTTCCACGCCCTCTCTGACCATATTTCTTTTCCTGATAACCTCAAGGATTGTAATGTTGCCTTGGCTGGTGTTCCCCAATATCAATTACAGAGGTTTCAACTCTTAGAGAATATGGTAGAGCATCTCCTCACACACTCCTCCAGATTTGACCACATCACCCCATTGTTGATCTATCTCCATTGGCTCCCGGTCCGCTTCAGAATACGGTATAAAATTCTCATTTTTATTCATAAAACTACCCATACAGGCATTCCCCAAAACCTTGCCATCTTGCTTCACTTTCATATTCCCCATTGCCTACTACGCACTGTCCATAACCACCGTCTAGTGCTTCCCTCTGTCTCTCTTGCCCGCCTGGAACGCACTCAGGCATCAGCTTTTTTTCTGTCTGGGTCCCACCCTGTGAAATTCCCTCCCCGTTGCTCTCCATTCTGAACCATTTTTCATCAGTTTCAAAGCTGCTTTAAAAAGCCACCTCTTTCAGATGGTATTCGGCCTCCCCAATTCCTCGCCCTCTTAGGTTTCCTGTTCCCTTCTCTTTCCCCCCATTACTGATGTCACTCCCCGGTCCTATTCTTAGTCCCCCTCCCTTATCCTCTGTGTGCCCCCCCCCCCCCTTCTTCCCTTTCTCTTGCTGTCCTGTCATTTCATGGCGTTCCATTTCCTTTTCCTATTTTGCAGTCCTTGTAAATTTTGTAAACCACTCTGACGCTACTGCCTGAGTGGTCAATCAAGCTATGCAATAAAGAAAAAGATAAAGATAAAGATTATCAGAGTATTCTTTATGAATGTGGTGGTTGCTGCAAGCATAGAAATAGTATCTGCATGGAAATAACCGTAATGCTGAAAAAGAACCCCCGATACTTAAACTAAACCAAGTGTATGTAATAGCCATATTAATAGTCTTATATCATAGGCACATGAAGAAGCATGAGAAGAATTGGTCAATCTTTATTAAATGGTTATCGAATAATTAAGAAATTGGGAGGTGATTAAGTATAGAGAATAAGAAGGGACTTTAATGAATGTGTGTGCGAGGTCACCAGGGGTAAGAGGGTGGTTGGGTGAGTGAGGGTAGAGAGAAAACACTATGTGGTCAGTGCATTGATGTGATCTTGTAAAATTTGATTACTGTATGTGTTGGATTTTTGACCCAATAAATCTGAATTATAAAGAGACTTCAATTGATGCAAAATACAGCAGTGAAGAGGATTTCTGGGTCCAAATGTTATGACATTACCCCCTTGCCTTAAACAACACCACTGGCTTCCAGTTGGTATTATAATAAAATTTAAAATTCTATCTTTGACATTCCTAGTTATCTGAACTGGACTCCCCTTGTATTCAAATTCTCTTGCGTCTCACACTAAGATCTGCTCAGGACAACTTACTGATAGTTCCCTCTTACAGAGTAATTTGTTATGAAATAAGAGTTTTGCTTTGCCTGTGTGGTTCCATTTTTCTGGAATATTCTCCCTCAGTACTTGTGACTGGAACACTCACTATTGAGATTTAAAACTGGTCTGAAAATCTGGCTTTCGGAGCAATCTTTCGGGGCAGATTAGCTCTCAGAATAGACTTCTTCTTTGACTAAGCCTCAGTCACAGGTTTATTCGTCTGTTTTCTACTGTGTTTGATGTATAGAAGTCTTCTGGTAGGATTTGTTGTGCTACTACAATCCCTGCTTCATATTTTCCCAGTCTCGTCAGATTGTGATTTTAATGAAATTATTATTTACTTATTTATTTTATTTACATTCTCTTATATACCGCGCTATTCTGTATCAGTGCGGTTTACATTGAACAAACTGAAATTACATTGAACAGGGCATTATAACTTGGAGATAACTAAGTGGCTTGCTCAAGACCACAAGGAGCACCTGTGGGACTAACCCCCAGTCCTTCCGGCCCAAGGTTGCTGTCCTCTAGTGGGATTTGAACCCCCGACCTTCCGGCCTGAAGTACCTTGCCCCAACCACTAGGCCACTCCTCCACTCCATTTGTCTAATTTTTGTATATCAAATAATTTAATAAATAGATAAATTTACTTGCACAAGTGGCAATTTATATGGATAAAATGACCTCTTATAAAATACCAACATAGCATAAAAGTGGGGCACATTGTTTGCAGGATGTGTTCTTTCATTGTGGGCATGGACATGGGCAGAGTCTGGCCAGTGCAAGCAAGTAAGCATATCTAGAATACTATCATATATACACCTAGGGCCGATGTAAGTGACTGCACCTTAATTTAAGGCACGTTTTCTACCCCTCCAGCTCCCGAATGGCATTGGGGTAGAAGGCAGGAACCAGAAGGCCTCCCTGTTCCCCACCACAAGGCCAATCGTGCCTGGATTCAGCACCGCAGCAGCAGACAAAGAAAGTGTCTCCAAGTGGGCCCACGCCTGAGGGCCTCGTCATAGGATCCCCGCCAAAGAGCCCTATCAGCACAGAAGAACACTGGACGAACCAACATTCTCCAGTCAATCGGCGACCATCCTGAGCCCTAGAGGAGCAGCAGAGCCAGATGGCCAGATGCAAAGATTTCTCCAGACGTGGGAATACGCTGGCCATCTCCTCCTGTGGGGACTGAAAGGTGGGCCATACTGATCCCTCCTTGCAAACAACCCTACCTTCCCTCAGCAATGAAGAACAAGCATGGTATACCCTAACGCTGTGCTGCAACTGCAGGAGGTAGGTGCTTGGGACAAACACCGTAAAATGCTTGATCTCACACAAAAAAACCAAGAACACAGGACTTCCACCCAACACAAGAACATAACTCTCTAATTTAAAAAAAGTGTTATTATCTATAACAGGAGTTCTCTGAAAACAGCAGGAATCAGTCCTCACATATGGGTGACGTCGGCACCGATGGAACCTGTGCAGAGCATTTCCCCAGCTTTCAAAGAAAGCCTTTGGGAATGCTACCATGCATGCGTGGTCCTCTTCCCACCCAAGGGTGCCTTCTTGTTCAGTCAGATGACATCGCTTAGGCGAAAAGATAAAAACAGATAGAGAAGGCAACTCCCAGGGGAGGAGGGAGGGTTGTGAGGACTGATTCCTGCTGTTCCCAGAGAACACTTGTTACAGGTGAGTAACTACGCTTTCTCCAGGAACAAGCAGGAAATCGGTCCTCACATATGGGACTCCCTTGATCCAGGCTGTGGGGACCTGAACCACGACAGCACCAACGGTGACCACCAGGGGAGGCCGCCAGTTGTAGAAGATGAGTCCCTATCCAGAGACTCCGCAACGCCCAGCTACCCTCGTTGCTATTAGTCCAGTAGCCTGACCATCGATGGGATGGAGGGCAGGAGTTGCCTATACACAGAGTATGCTATGGATTACCGCCTGGCCAAAGGCATTGTCCCTGCAGGAATCACTCTCTAGGCAGTAATGTGCTGCAAAAGTATGCTCTGAAGACCATGTGGTGGCCTTGCAAATTTTCATTACTGGTACTGAGCACAGGTTGGCCACCGACGCAGCCATGGTCCTGATGCAATGAGCGGTGATCCAGTGCTCCAGGGAAAGGCCAGCCTGCTCATAAGCGAAGGTGATGCAGTCTGCCACCCCAGAGGACAGAGTCCGTTTTGTTATTGGCAGCCACAGCTTACTGGGGTCAAACAAGATAAAGAGTTGGGGCGCTTTGCGATGGTCCCTGGTCCTATGAAGACAGAAGGACAGGGCACTCTTGCAATCCAAGGTGTGCAAAAGCGACTCTACCTCGCCGGCCTGAGGCCGTGGAAAGAAGGTAGAGAGAACCACCTCCTGGTTGAGGTGGAAAGCAGACACCACCCTAGGAAGGAACTTATTTATTTATTTATTATTTATTACAATCTCTTATATACCGCACTATTCGACATCAGCGCGGTTTACATGAAACAAAAAACCAGAACAAGCTGTTCTGTTTTACAGAGAACAGGTGTACAAACTTGGATAACATAGGGGAACAATTTACATGTAATATTTACATACAGGCGTTATGACAAAGCTCAATGATCTCGGATATCGCATATAGAGAGTTGATGAGGCTATCTAGCTAAGCGTATTGCTGACTGGGTAGTACTTGAGGAACAGGTGATATTTGATTGCCTTCCTGAACTGGGCTAGGTCAACGATAGCACAAATGTTCGATGGTAGAGCATTCCAGCAACTTAGGGTGCGTACACAACACCACTCTATTCGTGTAGAACCGGGTGTAGGGAGGATCCGTCACCAGGGCCTGCAGCTCGCTCATCCTGCGGGCAGAGGTCACGGCCACCAAGAAGACCACTTTCCAGGAGAGGTATCTCAGGTGACAAGTGGCCATAGGCTCAAATGGCAGTCTGGTGAGCTGGGACAGCACCACATTAAGGTCCCATTCCACAGCTGGACAAGGAGACCAGGGGCAAGGTCAAGAGGGGTCTGCCCTCTACAGGGTGGTGGTTCACTGCTCTAGCGCCGAGATGCACCCTGACTGAATTCGATTTCAAGTCCGAGTGCAAGAGATGCAAAAGGTACTGCAACACGAGTTGTACCTGGCAGGAGAATGGATTCACTTTCCTGTCTGTGCACCAGATGGAGAACCTCCTCCACTTGAAGGCGTGAGGTGGAAAGAGGCCAATGCTACCCTTTCAGCAGCCATGCCGTCAGCGCTAGGACCGTCACATTGGGGTGCAGGAGGGAACCCCTCTCCTGAGAGAGAAGGCCCAGGCCTGACCCAGGGGTACCGGGGCTGTCACTGACAGAGAGAGCAGCAGGGGGAACCAGGGCTGCCTGGGCCACCTGGGGGCCACCAGGATCACCGAGGTGTGCTTGCTCTGGATTTTGAGCAGACACTTGGGTATCGGGGGGGGGGAGGGGTCGGTGGGAATGCGTAAAGCAGACCCTGCGACCATGATATCAGAAACGCATCCACCGTTACCCTCCTGTGGTGTGGCTGAGGGGAGCAGAACTGTGGAAGCTGCACATTGTCCGGAGAGACGAACAGGTCCAGGCAGGGCCTGCCCCAGAGTCGGAAGAGCCTCTGGACCATCTCAGGGTCCAGGCACCACTCGTGCGGCTGGAGGACCCTGCTGAGCTTGTCCGCCGGGAAGTTGTCCTGGCCTGGTAAACACATAGCCCTTAGGGTCATGCGGTTGCATACCACAGAGGAGTGAAGTGCTACAGCCTCCTGACAGAGGGAGGAGGAGCCCGTTCCACACTGTTTATGTAGAACATGGTCACCTGGTTGTCCGTCTGTATGAGGATCGGAAGACCTCAGAGCAGGTGGCAGAAGGTCCCCAAGGCTAGAAAGATGGCCTGGGGTTCGAGGAGGTTGATCTGCAGGAGAGACTCCTCAGAAGACCAGTAGCACTGAGTGCTCTGGTCCTCGCAATGTACACATCAGCCCACCAGGGAGGTGCCCGTAGCCAGAACCCTCTGAGGTGCTGGTGCCTAGAAAGGCATCCCGGCCTGAGGTGGTGTGAGGACTTCCACCAGGCCAGGGAGGATTTATTTATTTATTTAGACAGTTTTGTATACCGCCTTATCCTTCAATCAAAGCGGTCACAATACAATTGAGGGATACATTTAACACGCGGGGATATGAGACACATACACTAATATTACAGGGAACATGGGCAATGGAGGGTTAAGTGGCTTGCCCAAGACCACAAGGAGCATCTGTGGGACTAGAAACCCCAGTCCTTACGGCCCAAGGTTGCTGTCCTCTAGTGGGATTTGAACCTCTGACCTTCCGGCCTGAAGTACCTTGCCCCAACCACTAGGCTACCCCTCACTCCCTGGCAGGATGCCAGCTGCCGGGTGACCCACATCCTGTCCCCAGTCTGCGTGTGGCCGGAGACCACTGAGACCGAAGGCACCAATGGGCTGCCCGCATGTGTAGATGGCTAAGGGGGTAACATGCACCTTTGAGGCCATGTGGTCCAACAAGCGGAGGAGCCGCCGGGCTGGCACCAACCTGCAGGCTTGCACCTCCCCAGCCAACCGCATCAGGCGGCGGGCTCTGACTTCTGGGAGGAAAGCCTTGGCCAGCAGAGTGTTCAGCTGGGCCCCTATGAATTCCAGGGTCTGAGCTGGGGAAAGCCTGGACTTGGGGTAGTTGATGACGAAGCCCATCCAGTGGAGGGTGTGAATGATAAGCATTGTGTCCCAGTCTACTTCCCGGGTGGTGCTGCCTGACAAGCCAGTCGTCTAGATAGGAGAAGATGTGAGACTCCTGAAGGCGCAGATGTGCAGCTACTGCGGCCAGGCATTTTGAGAAGACCCTTGGGGAGAAAGCGAGGCCGAATGGGAGCACCCTATACTGGAATTGCAGACTTCCCACCACAAACCTCAGGTATCGCCTGTGGGAGGGATGAATCAGTATGCCAGCATAAGCGTCCTTGAGATCCAAGGAGGAGAGCCACTCTCTCTGGCGCAGGTAGGGCAGTAATGTTCCAAGGGAGAGCATCTTGAACCTCTCCCTCACCAGGAACCTGTTGAGGATGCACAGATCCAGGATAGGTCGGAGGCCTCGTATTCTTTTGGGGACAAGGAAATACCTCGAGTAGAAGCCCCTGCCCCAGAGGTAGTGGGGTACAGGTTCCACCGCTTTGTCCCTGAGCAGGTTTGCAAGCTCTGTGATGAGTAAGGCCTGGTGAAGGGGCGGATGGGATGGCTTCCCTGGAAAGTAATCTGGAAGGTTTGGCTGCAGGTGGAGGGAATAACCCTATCTTACCACCCACAGGACCCACTTGTCTGTAGTGATGGTGGTCCAGTTGTCAGCGAAGGAGGCCAGTCGACCTCCTATGGGCTGAAGAGGGTCTCCTGGGGGAGTCCCGGCCCACCGAGTCAAAAACTGTCCCCTGGCTGAGAGGGAGCTGGTGCCTGGGGCTTCGGGGCCTTGGGTTTCCTTGACCCACGCCCCTGACCCTTTGGCTGTGCTGGTTGGTGAGGCTGACCCTGGTAAGGCTGGTAATAGCTAGCCGAGGGGTAACCCCTTTTCCTTAGGAAAAAGGTCTTCTTTCCAGAGGGCTTCTTCCTGGGGAGACCGAGGTCTATTTGGAAAGTCTCTGCCAGGTAACTACCTCGGCCTCGATCGCCTTATCAGACATGCACCCATTGCTCCAGGTTTGAGGTCTGCAGCCACGCCGACCTCGAACCCATCATAGGCGGCTCTAAAGAGAAACTTAGAGCAGTCCCGGATAGCCCTGGTCAAGGACAAGACGTGCTGGAGGGGTTCGCCGGCAAGGCCTGCCAAGAACCCAAAGAGTTCCTGGACCAGGCTCTTCAAATACATCCCCATAAACAGCTCATAGACTTGCATACGGCACCAAGTATGGTGCCCTGGTAGCATTTACAGCCCAGGGCATCAAGGGCCCGGGCATCCTTGCCCCGGGGCATGGACGAGTGGGTCTTTTGACTCTTGAGCCTTTGCAATGACGTTTCCACCACCATCGAGTTGTGGGGGAGTTGAGGCTTATGGAACCCCGCACCCTTCTGGACTCAGTAAATGGCGTTGACACGCTAGTTGACCACTGACACCGAGGCCGGCATCTCCTATGTCCGGAGCAGGAGCCTCTTGAGGATGGGCGGGATCGGGACCGTGAGAGTCTCCTTGGGCGGAGACTCGTACTGCAAAATTTCCAGCTCCACAGTGCTCGGGTCCTCCTCAGACTATCTGCACTGGGAGAGCCTGGGCCATGTCCCCAATGAAATCATGGAACACCACATCCTCGAGGTTGCGGGGGTGAGGGCTCCGAAGGGACGTCCCGATGCCAGGAAGTCTCAGGAGAAGCCTTGTCCTCGGTCTCCCAGTCGGATCCCAAAGTAGTCGAGGACTCGGCCTCGAGGGTAGCCCCAAGGAACCGGAGACCACCCGAGGACTTGGGGTCAGACCCCGTAGGCTTGCGGGGAGAACCAGAGCTCTGAGGACCGGGACCGTCGACTGGGCCCAAGGGCTTACCCGAGGTTGGCGGCGCTCAGTGCCCAGCTTGACACCCCGAGGCCGGGGGGGGGGCCCAGGTGTTGGGGCCAATGATGCTGGGAGCCCAGACATAATGCCTGCTGCAAGGCCAGAATGAAGGAGAGGCTCTTCTCCATGGCCGCCATGTGACCTCGAGGCCTGATGGCTCAGCAGCCTTCGGCATGGACACAGAGGGCTTTGGGTCTGATGCTAGCACTCCGGAGAGTGTATCCTCCAAGGAGGATCATGGACTCTTGAACCCTGGTGCGGTCACCGCCAGCTGAGGGCTCCTGCTTCGAGACTTTTAGAGAGCATTGCACCAAGTCGCCCGAGTCCCGTCGTGGGGCCTTTCCAGGTTTCGTCAGCAACTCGGGAGGCCACACCTTCTTCTTAGGAGGGTCTGGCAACCTACCAGAGGAACCGCCGCCGCGGGACTCCGAGAACGCCCAGACCTCTCTCGAGGAACCCTCCTTCGGAATGGGCGAGGGGGACGCTGGAACGGAGTCTGGCTTAGGGAACAGCTTCCCCTGCAACTCCGACTTCTTCCTGATGGTCTTGGGCATCATGGCCTGGTACCAGTCACAGGAGGAGCTGTTGTGGTCCGGGCCCAGACAGCAGAGGCAGCAATCATAAGTATCTGTTACCGATATGGCCACATCGGTCACACTATCCACCAGGAGCCATGGTGGAAGAACACCCGGCTGAGGTCGAGAACCCCCAGGCAAAAAAGGTACTAATGCCGGTCATGAAAACCTCGACAAAAAGGACTGCAACGAGGCCGAGGACGGCACCAAGGTGCCCGACTCGAGGCGGGGGACAGTACAGGACTGAAGTCTAAGAATTTGGAAGGGGAATCACTTTTTCTAGGAGAGATGAGGACCATGTCTATTGGGCTCTGCGGAAAAAAGGAGACTGAACACGATGGCACCCTTGGAGGGGAAGGGGACCACACATGTGTGGTAGCATTCCCAAAGGCTTTCTTTGAAATCTGGGGAAATGCTCTGCGCAGGCTCCGTTGCCGCCGTCACCCATATGTGAGGACCGACTTCCTACTTGCTCCTGGAGAAAAAAAATGGGTACCAACCACACATCCATTCTCCTATTAACTATTTGCCTCCTATCTCTGCTACTAAGGCAAGCCAGAGCCTTCCCAGTATATTGCAATACTCCGATTGCACTATTACCAGCAAGCACACAATATAATGCATTATGGCACCTCCAAACTAAGCAGCCTACCAAACGCACACAAAGACTCATACCCATCAGATGTACCAACCTAATACAGACCAATAACAAAAACACAGTACTAGATTCTATGATCAGCTGCACATTATTTTATTTCTAACTGATCTAGCATTAATTAAACACAATAGAAGACTACATTCAAACAACAACATAGACATAATGTGCACAACGGAAACATTGATCTTAGAAACAAACAAAGTACTCCTAAATCAACTCATGTTACTCATGTACACGGACCTTTAACTCTCCAAGAATACACAAACGAGGAGGAAGAGTGCTGATACTTGCCAAGACTCACTTCAAATTCAAGTAATCTCAATGACCAGTACAGAGGAAAGTAACACTGTGATTATTTCAAATAAATACATTACATTTTGCCTCACTTACAGAGCCCCCAACGCCAAAACTGATGAGCTCTCATCAATATTAGAAGCAGTATGCACCCTTGCCTCACATCACAAACCAATGCTGACAATGGGGGATTTCAAACTCAGCAACCCAAAAGGAGGCTGGCTCTTTCTTAAGAGCCATGGAGGCCATAAATCATATTCAATTAATACACGAGCCCACAACTCCACCCTTGACCTCGTCTTCACCCCATCCGCCCTGGTAAATGACGAACACATAACCCCCCCAACCATAACACCAACCCCCTGGTCTGATCACTATATAACAACATTTAACATAATGATTCCAACCTCTGATATGCTCACCAAAGTGCAACAAATCCAGAGGAGATTTAGGACATATAACAAAGAACAAGGGTGCCTAGTGGTTAGAGCAACTGCCTAGTACACAAAAGATCAAGGATTTGATTCCCACTGGCACTCCTTGTGACCTTGGGCAAGTCACTTTACCCTCCACTGCCTTGGAAGAAAAGGCCTGGCAATCTACTTCCAGTGATACATTGCCAAGAAAACACAGAGGCAGCTGGGTCATCAGGAGTCAGCAATGACTTGATGGCACTAAAAACACAACCCCCCCCAACCCCTCCCCCCAAAGAACAATTCTTGAATGACGTATTACCTAGACTGGATCACAACCACACTGATCTTGAAAGTATAATGGAGAACTGGAACCAATCCATCCCAAATTCGGCAATAGCGCAAAAGAAACCAAAAACTCCCTGGTACTCAAAAGAAATCAGAGAAACCAAAAGGAATCACAGAAAAAATAGAGAGGAAATGGAGATGAACAAAGACCACGATGCATTACAAAAATACAGGACTATGCAGAACGATTAAAACAAAATGATCAACGAACGTAAACAGGAATAAAATACACACCTAGTAATGAATGCAGTGAACAAACCAAGAGAACTTTGGAATAGTCCACATGCTAACAAGAGAACCTTCACAGGAAGACTCCACTGACATACATCCGCAATGAATAGCAGACTACCTAATATTGAAGCAGCTCAGCAATCACCCAAAAACAAAGACAACATCAAGTGAATCCAATAACCTACTGCAACACCCCGAGACATGGGGAGACTTCACTATCCCAACACTCAGTCAAGTAGAACACACCATACTCACCAACCGACCCCTGTCAGGTGACAGATAAAATCACCAAAGAAATACTCATCCCTTTTATCCACCACATCATACACACATCTCTTGCATAGGGGTATATTCCTGTATCCCTTAAACTGGCATCAATCAGGCCCATTCTAAAAAGCTTCAAAACAGAACCCATATCCTACCGACTGATCTCCAGCTTACTTTTCACGGCCAAAATAGAGAAGACAGTTCAGTTACAACTACAGGACCACATCAATTCTTATGTACCCTTGGACCCACATCAACATGATTTCAAGCAACATCATGGGGTTGAAACCTTACTAATGGCTCTCTTTAACCACATCATTAGAGAAATTGACAACATAAAAAAAGGGCATTATCCTACAATTTCTCGACATATCAGCTTCCTTCGACTCAATATCACACTACATACTTCTAAGATGCCTACAAGAAATCGAAATCTACAATAACACTTTGAAATGGTTCCAACCATACCTAAATGATAGACAACAGTACGTTAGATGTGGGAGAGAAACATCTTCTCCTTCAAACTAACACAAAGAGTACCTCAGGGGTCAATATTATCATCCATGCTAGTTGACATATACATTTAGCCACTATGTGAAGTCATAAGAAAAACATCCACCACAAAATCTATGCCGATGACATCATGGTAAACACAGAATTTTATGTCAAAACCCCAGATTATATAACCATAACGGAATGCCTCACGGATACCTCAAGGTTGGCTAAACTCCCATAATCTTGTCTTGAAGAACTAGAAAAGGGGACTGTTACTTCTGGAGAGAGATCTGCAATTGTGAGTATATACTTATGGGAATTTTCTGAAAGGAATTCTTTCTATTAAAGCTAATTAATCTGTGAACCACTCTTTTTGTTAAATCAGTCAGGGCCTAGTAGCAGCAGTTTAAGTTTAAATTTAAAACACGGAAGAGAACTTTCTGGTTACATTTCATACCCAGCAGAGAGCTTGTAGATTAAATGTAATAGTCACTCAGGGCCTAGCATCAGCAAAGTACTTTTAGTTTAAATTTAACACACAGAAGAGAGCTTTCTGGTTAAATTTAGAACCCAGCAGAGAGCTTGTAGTTTAAATTTCATAATAAGTTAGAGCCTAGCAGCAGCAAAGAGCTATAATTTAAATCAAATCAGAATATAGCTTACCTCAGCAGCACAGGACAGGGTACTGTGTAGCAGCCCTCTTTTAATAAGTGTTATTTCCCTCCCTCCCTCCCCAACACCCACCCACCCCTGGGATAATCGTAGCTTTATAGGTACTTACACATCTTAAAGGACTGGAGGTGCTCTCAGGTGAAGCTCGTTACCCAAATCAGTCATACACTAAGGAACTGAGATTAATTAAGCTTCAGGTGAACAAGGTATATTAAACGTATTAGGTACAGTTTTATTAGTATAAATATCCATAGCAACCTTTAGTAAGTAAAGAACTTAAATATCTAAACACAAGCTTAAAACTAAGATGCAGACAGTAGTCCAGCAGCGAGATGGGGCTTTCCAGTCTTTTGCATTGAGTGTCACATGTATGATTTTCTCCCAGTTGGTGAGTGGTCTTACATGTGCACTAGGTGCAAGGAGCTCTTTGCTCTCAGGGAACGAGTCCGTTCTCTAGAGCCAGGGTCTCAAACATGCGGCCCGCGAGAGAACTTTGTGCGGCCCATGACGGAGGGAAAAAAAAACTTGGCTTCTGCTGCCGCCGCCGTGGCAGCGGCAGAATCAACTGTCAATTTTTTAAAAAACCCTGGCTTCTGCTGCTGTGGCAGCGGCAGAATCAGCTGTCCCGTGGCCCCTTCCCCTCTTCCCGGGAGAGCCCTGAGTCTGCTCCATCAGCGGCAGGCTTTTCAAGCCGCGAAGAGAGTATTTCCCTCTCGCGCGGCTTGAAACCGCGCGAGAGGGAAATACTCTCTTCGCGGCTTGAAAAGCCCGCCGTTGATGGAGCAGACTCAGGGCTCTTCCGGGCAGAGGGGAAGGGGCCGCGGGACAGCTGATTCTGCCGCTGTCACGGCTGCAGCAGCAGAAGCCAGTTTTGTTTTTTTAAATTTACCTGGGCTGATGGGGGGACGGGGGGTTAGGACTGGAAATGGGCTGATGGGGGTTAGGAAGGACTGGAGGTGGGCTGATGGGGGGGAGTTAGGACTGGTTATGAGCTATGGAGGGGCTAAGACTGAAATGGGGTAATGGGGGGTTAGGACTGGAAGTGGGCTAATGACAGTGGGGGGTGTAGGAGTGGTAATAGGCTATGGGGGGGCTAAGAATGAAAATGGGGTGATGTGAGGGTTAGGACTGGAAGTGGGCTGTTGGGGGGCTTAGAACTGGTAATGGACTGGGGGGATTGCTAGGACTGGAAATGGGCTTAGTGGGGGGGGGAGCTAGGACAGGAAATGGACTGATGGTGAGGCTAGGATAGGACTGGAAATGGGCTGATGCGGGGACTAGAAGGAAGCGGATGCTGGGGGAGGATTAGAATGGGATGGGGCTGGAAGAGTGAAATGGAGAGGGGAAAAATATTTTGTGTGGGAGGGAAGAAAAATCTACAATTGGCCGGGTATTGGGAGAGTAAGTGGTGATTGAGGATGGAGGGGTAAAATTTGAGTGGATGAAATAGGAATGAGGAAGGAGCAAAAGGAGAAAGATTAGTTTGTTAAAGCAGATGTAGAGAGAGAATGGGAAAAAAAACTAGAAGAGAGAAGAAAGGACAAAGGGACAGCAGACAATGGTGAGTTAGCAGAAGACAAGAAACCAGAAGAAAGTGGCAGGAACAATTGCAACTGAAAAAAATGCACGAAAGGTAGAAAAATATCTATTTTGAATTTATTAACTGGAATATGTCAGCTCTGGGAAATGTGCATCATTAACGTCTGCGCTTTGTATGGTAACATTATGCAAATATTTATGCAAATGAGGCCCCGCGTCTTATGCAGCCCACGGTTTACTTTACAAGTCCTCATTTGGCCCTCAAAGCAATTTGAGTTTGAGACCCCTGCTCTAGAGGCTAGAGTAGCAGACTTGGAAAACATAAGAAAGACAGAGAGGTACATAGACGAGACCTACAGGGATATAGTCCTGAAGTCCCATCTCCAGTCTGGCAGCATCCCTGTTGCCATGGAGGAAAGAGGTCACGTGAGAGGAGAGCATCACCCTGGTGTGGCAGGAAGTGATCCTGTAACTAGGACCTGTCCTCCAGACGATGTAAAACCCTCTCGCACCGAGGAAGTTTCTCCAGGGCCATGTGTCCATGAGGGAAGGGTCAGGACAGCCGTTATAGTTGGTGATTCGATCATTAGGCATGTAGATAGCTGGGTGGCTGGTGGACGTGGGGATCGCCTGGTAACATGCCTGCCTGGTGCAAAGGTAGCGTACCTCACGCGCCACCTAGATAAGGTCTTAGATAGTGCTGGGGAGGAGTCTGTTGTCTTGGTACATGTCGGTACCAATGACATAGGAAAATGTGGTAGGGAGGTTCTGGATGCTAAATTTAGGCTTTTAGGTAGGAAGTTGAAATCCAGAACTTCCAGGGTAGCGTTCTCCGAAATGCTTCCCGTTCCACGTGCAGGACCCAAAAGGCAGGCAGAGCTCTGGAGTCTCAATGCGTGGATGAGACAATGGTGCAGAGATGAGGGTTTTGGATTTGTTAGGAACTGGGGAACATTCTGGGGAAAGGAGGGGCTCTTCCGAAGGGATGGGCTTCACCTTAACCGGGATGGAACTAGGCTGCTGGCATTAACCTTTAAAAAGGAGATAGAGCAGCTTTTAAACTAGATAATAGGGGAAAGCCGACAGTCGCCCAAGAGCGGATGGTTCTGAAGAATGTATCCTTGAAGGATACTACCAAAAGCAGAGAGGTTCCAAAAAGAGTAAAGTAGCCCAAATGCCCTCGAGTATGGAGCAGACAGAGCTTAAAGATCCCAAATTACCCATGTCTACCAATAGCCAAATTAATATGAATAAAATACAGTCTCTAAAATGCTTGCATGCAAATGCTAGAAGTCTAAAAAATAAGATGGGAGAGTTAGAATATATAGCACTAAATGAGAGGTTAGATATCATTGGAATATCAGAGACATGGTGGAAGGAGGACAACCAGTGGGACACTGTGATACCTGGGTACAAACTATATTGTAATGACAGAGCTGATCAAATTGGTGGAGGGGTTGCGCTCTATGCTAGAGAGGGCATTGAGTCAGAAAAGATTAAAGTTTTGCAGGAAACAAAATTTGCAGTAGAATCTCTATGGATTGAAATTCCATGTAAAAAGGGGAAGGCGATGGCAGTGGGGGTGTACTATCGACCACCTGGCCAGAATGAACAAATGGATGATGAAATGCTCAAAGAAATCAAGGAAGCTAACAAACGTTACAGCGCAGTAATAATAATGGGTGATTTCAATTACCCCGGTATTGACTGGGTCAGTGTCACAGCAGGACATGCTAGGGAGATAAAGTTCCTAGATGAAATAAATGGCTGCTTCTTGGAGCAGCTGGTTCATGAACCAACCAGAGGGGAAGCCATATTAGACCTAGTCCTTAGTGGAACACCAGATCTAGTGCAAGAGATAAGGGTGTTGGGGCCACTTGGCAATAGTAATCATAGCATGATTGCCTTTGATTTAATTAGTGGAGGAGGGATAGTAAGGAAATCCACAGTACTACCTTTTAACTTTCAAAAGGGAGACTATGATAAAATGAGGAAAATAGTAAAGAAAAAACTAAAAGGAGCAGATGCAAAGGTTAAAGACTTACATCAAGCTTGGGTGTTGTTGAAAAATACTATCTTGGAAGCCCAGACCAGCTGTATTCCACGCTTTAAGAAAAGAGGAAGGAAGTCTTTACTGAGGAGTGGAGGAGTGGCCTAGTGGTTGGGGCAAGATACTTCAGGCCGGAAGGTCGGGGGTTCAAATCCCACTAGAGGACAGCAACCTTGGGCCGGAAGGACTGGGGTTTCTAGTCCCACAGGTGCTCCTTGTGGTCTTGGGCAAGCCACTTAACCCTCCATAGCCCATGTTCCCTGTAAAATAGTTATCTCCAAGTTATAATGCCCTGTTCAATGTAACTTCAGTTTGTTCAATGTAAACCGCACTGATGCAGAATAGCGCGGTATATAAGAGAATTAAATAAATAAATAAATAAATAAATAAATAAAATTAAATAAAGTCCAAAAAACTGCCAGCATGGTTTAAAGGTGAGGTCAGAGAGGCTGTTGTTGCCAAAAAAGCATCTTTCAAGAAATGGAAAAAAGAGCCAAACGACGAAACCTGGAAACAGCACAAGCACTGGCAAGTCAAATGCAAGGCATTGATAAGGCAGGCAAAGGGAGAATTTGAGAAGAAGCTTGCTGCGGAAGCAAAAACGCGAATTAAAGACCTTTTCAAGTACATTCGTAGCAAACAACCTGTGAGAGAGTCAGGTGGTCCATTCAATGATAGAGGGGTTAAAGGGGCACTAAGAGGCAACAAGGCGATAGCGGAGAGACTGAATGAATTCTTTGCTTTGGTCTTTACTGAGGAAGATGTAGGGATGTTACCCATGACTGAAGTGGTATTTAAAGGTGCGGAAGAATTGAAGGAAATATCGATACGTCGGGAAGATGTATTACAACTATTAGATAAACTGAAGAGTAGCAAATCACCTGGGCCGGATGGTATACATCCAAGGGTGTTGAAAAAACTGAAATATGAGACTGCAGACCTGCTATTAGCAATCTGTGAACTATCATTAAAATCATGCAGATCTTACCTGTCCGGAAGATGGCAGCATGTACGTTCTGGAGGGACAACTTCAGAACCCTTCCACCAAAGCCAGGGAGTCCCACAAGGATCCTCCCTTTCTGCCCTATTGTTCAACATTTACATGCAGCCAATTTGTAAGATCATCCAGTCCTTCAATGTTGATTGCATGTTATACGCTGACGATGTCCTGCTTTACATACCCTTCTCTACTGAACATTTGGACCTCTCCCCACTGACAAGCTGTTTCAATGCAATATCTGACTGGCTTCTCTCCCAAAACCTCAGAATACAACATAAGAAAACGGAAGTACTCTTCATTACGAGGAACCCTAACTTTACCCCACCACAATATCTTAAAGTAAATGAAGCTGAGTTACAATCTAAACCTTCAATACGTTACCTGGGAGTCACTTTGGATCAACGCCTGGACATGAAGGCCCACATAGGAAACACAGTCAGAGCAATATACTACAAGATCTGCTCACTTAGGCATTTATGATCCATGCTGGAACCAAATGATTTCAGGACAATCTACCAGGTGTTGATCATACCTCATTTTGGGAGACTGAGGAAGGAAGTCTTTACTGAGGAGTGGAGGAGTAGCCTAGTGGTTGGGGCAAGGTACTTCAGGCCGGAAGGTCGGGGGTTCAAATCCCACTAGAGGACAGCAACCTTGGGCCGGAAGGACTGGGGTTTCTAGTCCCACAGATGCTCCTTGTGGTCTTGGGCAAGCCACTTAACCCTCCATTGCCCATGTTCCCTGTAAGTATTAGTGTATGTGTCTCATATCCCCATGTGTTAAATGTATCCCCCAATTGTGTTGTGACCGCTTTGATTGAAGGATAAGGCGGTATACAAAACTGTCTAAATAAATAAAATAAATAAATAAATTTTGACTATGCCAATGCCATCCTACAAGGTCTTCCCCAATCCACCTTGAACCCGCTGCAGCTCGCCATGAACGCGGCAGCAAGGGTCCTCCATGGAGCCTCCAGGAGTGACCACGTGACGCCTCTGCTGATACAGTTACATTGGCTACCCATCCAGGCTAGAATCGTTTTCAAGACCTTGTTACTCACTTTTAAAGTTGTTAACAAGCTCTCCTCTGCATCCTTAACTGCCCTCATCCATACCACATCTCCAAATAGAGCAAGAAGATCCACGGCTATAAACTCTCTAAAAGTCCTGAAAGCACTAACAGATTGCACTACATCTACAGCCAATAGGGCCTTTAGTCTCAGTGTGCCAAGATGCTGGAATGCATTACCCCCAGGTATCCGGGCTATTAAGAGCCTAACACAGTTTAGGAAAGCCCTCAAATTCCACCTTTTCAACAAGTACCTCATAGAGCCCAACGACACCCCATAGAGGCCAACGATACAATTCGCTAAGCAAATATATGGAATCTCAACAACACGCCAAGACAGATACTCTAACCCTTAGTGGTGCATATGTTTCTATGAAACTCTCCTGTTCATATGACTCTATGTAGCAAGTTTTGTAAATAGTTTACCCCTGTTATCCAAGTTTTTTGCCCTGTTATCTGTAAACTCATACGTGTTAACTGTACTGAGCATTTTTGTTCCATGTAAACCGCGCTGATGCTGAATAGTGCGGTATATAAGAGACTGTAAATAAATAAATAAATAAATAAATCTCTAATACCTGAAGATTGGAGGATCGCCAATGTAACACCAATTTTTAAAAAGGGTTCCAGGGGTGATCCGGGAAACTACAGACCGATGAGCCTGACGTCAGTACCGGGAAAAATGGTAGAAACTATCATAAAGAATAAAAATACTCAGCATGTAGATAGTCATGGCCTAATGGGAGACAGCCAACATGGCTTTAGACAAGGAAGATCTTGTCTTACTAATCTGTTATGGTTTTTTTTTCCATTTTGTTTTTTTATTAGCCAAAATGTCCAAAAGACAAACCTTTACATGTGTCATACATACAGATATACCTAATCCAATTGGTTACATCTTATCCCTTATATAAAAAGAACATCATGCTTATTACATGCGCTACTCTATATTAACAATTATCTTTAACATCATATCTTAACACACCGTATAGCTATACTCATCCATTTCCTTTCATTCCATTAACTACCTTGAGTGTGAACTATTAATCTTAGATATCTCCTCCACTAATGGCATATAAGTATCATTAACCCTCCATCCTTTCCCCTTTCTGCTTTTTTATTGTTAATAAAGTGTTCCCTCCACTCTTCCCATTACCTCTACCGTTTCAGATATCATGAAAACAAAGTTGTCAAAACAATTGGTGCATGACTAACTATACATAACACAACAAACGTTGATTGCCCGTTACATGCTGCACTATTATTCCATTAATAAACATTCCCTATCTGTATGCAACCTTTCTCCTCCTCCCTTGGTCTTTTTAAATTGTAAAAAAATTTATCAAGGCTTAAAACTGGAACATTACATCACATTCCCTTTAACCATGAACATCAATTGAAATCCTCCAACATAAGCCCCCCGACCTGCCCAATTCAACCCTGCTTTCTCCCCTTTATTAACCCCCCACCGTCCTACTCCCCCTTCCCCACCCCTTACCCCCGCTTATCCTAGCCCCACTTCCCCCCACCCTCTCCCCACCTCCCTCTGCTCCCTAAATTGCCTACCGCTATCCTGACCCTAAGTCTCACTTCCCCCCCCACCCCCCAAATATCACGGCTACCCCATCCTCCCACCCTCTCTCTCTGAGCCATTTCCACACCCCCTCCCACCGCCTCTCTGTTTTTTCCCCCTTGCCCTGTTTTTCCCCCGTGATTTTGTACATAAGATGAATGTGTGTCATCCTCCTCGCATAGTTGCTCATAGGTGGTAGAGCCGGCCTATTCCAGTGCCATGCAATTTCACATCTGGCCGCCGTGACACAGTGCCAAATAATAGTCCACTCCCCTCCCCACTGCCCATCCTTCTTTTTCAGGAGACACATTTCAGGAGTGAACTCTATGGGTACTCCCACAATAGTGTGGATTATGTCCCCTATTCTCCTCCAATACACCTGAATCACAGGGCAGGACCACCACATATGCATCCATGTGCCCTCCTCCCCACACTGCCTCCAACATTTATTCGACCGCAGCACCCCGGCTCTATATAGCCGCTCAGGGGTGAGATACCACCTACTCAGCACCTTAAAGCCATTTTCCTGCAAAGCTGTGGCAATAGAAAACTTAGAAACTCCCTTTGCCACGCTTCCATATAGCTCAGTTTCCCCACTCCCCTCGCTATGGGGCAGAAGGGCATGTTGTCTAGAATATATAAAGGGCTAATAGCGAGGGGAGTGGGGAAACTGAGCTATATGGAAGCGTCCCTTCCACTTTTTACTAAGCAAAGATACCATTTGCGTATACGCATATCTGTTGACTTCCTGCAGCTGATACAAATCTCGAATGCTGTCAAAGCCCCTTATCTCCTTCCCCACAATTATCTGTGAAACCTGACTCAATCCCTGCTCCACCCATCTACGCAAGACTGCACTACTCGGCCCCACTCCCTTTTCACAACACGCCTGGAGGGACATAGTGTGGGACCATCTCTTCTCCCCCACCATCCGTTGCCTGTTCTGTTGCCATATATTTAAAGTATGCACCACAAAGGGATTACTCCCCCTCTCCCCCTTCCCTCCCCAAATTAACCTTTCCAACTCTCCGGGCCTAAATTCTACAACCTCCATCCTCACCCAATGCTTAAAAGGTTCCCTTAACCATGCGTTCAGCCCCCTAAGCTGCGCTGCCTTATAATATAATATAAAGTTGGGGACCCCCATCCCTCCCTCCATCCCCTGTGTGTGTAATGTCCGTGCCACCACCCTGGGCTTTCCCCCCCTCCCCCATATAAAGCCTTCCACCTGTTTTTGTACCTTTTTTAAGACTCTGCCCGGTATCTCTATGGGCAGCATTTGGAAGTAGAACAGAAACTGAGGCAGCAGCATCATCTTAATGATTGCCATCCTTCCAGACCAAGATTTGTACCCCCTACTCCATCCTGCCAGCTGTGACTCCAATTGTCCTAGTATCTTTTTATAATTGAGGTCAAATAAATCCCCCAGATTCCTCCCCACTTGTACCCCCAGGTACCTAATCGATTTCCGTGCCCATTTAAAAGGAAACCGCTGTTGGATCTCCCTCTGCTGTTCCTCCTCTCCAACCACATTCAAGATTTCTGATTTACCCCAGTTTATTCGGAATCCTGCCACCTCCCCGTATTGCTGTATCTCCCCCATTATAGCTGGTAGCGTATCCTCTGGGTTCGTAATTGTCAACAAGAGGTCATCTGCAAAAAGTGACATCCGATACTCTGTTTGTCCCACCTGTACCCCCTTGATCTCGACTTGCCCTGATCCTAGCCGCCAAAGGCTCCAGCGATAACGCGAAGAGCAGTGAGGAAAGCGGGCATCCCTGCCTCGTTCCCCTCTTCAATGGGAAGAATCCTGAGTACCCTCCATTTACCTTCACACATGCCTTGGGGCACGCATACAAAGCTTTGATCCAGTTCCCAAACTCTATCCCAAGTCCCATGGTTTGCAATACCGAAAAGAGAAAGTTCCAGGACACCTGATCGAATGCTTTCTCAGCATCCAACGATACCAAAAGTGTGGGCTCTCCCACGCGCCTCGCCGTCCATATCACATTAAGCACCTTTCTAATGTTATCCGCCACCTGCCGCCCCGGGATGAAACCTGCCTGGTCCTCATGTACCAACTTGCCCAGGACTTTATTGAGCCGCGTCGCCAGCACCCGTGCCAACAATTTCGCATCATGATTTAACAACGAAATTGGTCTATAAGATGCACATTCCTGCGGATCTTTTCCTTCCTTATGTATGAGGGTTATACCTGCCCAACCCATCGTCTCCGCCAACTGCTCCCCCCGCCTCGCTGCATTAAATACTACAGTCAATGGGTGCACCAACAGAGGCCCGAATTTTTTATAAAAACCCGCTGTCAGCCCATCTAGTCCCGGGGCCTTCCCTAGCTTCATTTCCTTAATCGCCCTTAGCACTTCCTCCGCTCCTATCTCTCTCCCCAAACTCTGCTGCTCCCCATTCTCCAGTTGCGGCAACCTCACTTCTTCCAGGTACTGATGGATCACTTCCTCCGACCTCTCTGCCTGACCCTCATAAAGCTTTTGGTAAAAGGCTTTGAACTCTTCTCTAATCTGGTGATCCTCTCTCACTATCCCCCCTCTTCCTCTGATTTGAACAATACGATTCCTTTCCCTTCTCTTTTTCAATTGCCTGGCCAGATACTTCCCCGCCTTATTGCCCCCTTCAAAGAAGTTCTGCCGTAATAGTTGCAAATGATGTCGTATCCGCCCCGCCTCTAACGCATTCAATTTAGCCCTCACCTCCATCACCTCACCTCTGACCTCCCCCCCCCCCATCACCCTGGGCATCCCTCTCTTCCATTAATTGTTGCCTTAACTGTAGTTCCTGCTCCTCCCTTTCCCTCTTTATTCTTGCCCCCCACTTTAACAACACCCCCCTGACCACTGCCTTAAATGCGTCCCAGACTCCTCCCTCTTTCACCTCCCCTCCTCCATTCTGTTCGAAATACTCCGGTGTTAACCGTTCTATCTCTTGTACCACCCTCTGGTCCTCCAGCAGGCCCTCATTTAACCTCCAAAATTGTCTCTCTTTATTGTCCCCCCTCACCCTCACCGTAACTACCACGGGTGCGTGATCCAACCAGGTGATGGGCTCAATTACCCCACCCTTAATCCTGCCTGCCAACTCCTTCCCCACCCAAATAACATCTAATCTCGAATATGTACCATGGACCGCCGAGAAAAAGGAAAACTGGCGCTTGCCTGGGTTCATCAATCTCCATGCATCTATCAAGTCATTCTCACTCACAAAACTATGATAACGCTTTCTGTCCGCCCTACGCCCCTCCCTCTTCCCCGTCGTATCTCTCCCCACATCCCAAGGCAGATTGAAGTCACCACCACATATCATTGCCCCTTCTCCCATCACCGCTACCTGCTGCCCTAACTCCTCCCAGAATTCTTTCTGGGTTCCCGTCGGCGCGTATACATTCACCACACAAAACCACTCGTCTCTGACTTTCACACGCATCAGCAAATACCTCCCCCCTTATCTCTCACCACTGACTGCACTTCCATTTTAAGCTCACCACTTATAAGAACCACCACCCCTCCTTTCTTTCGTTCCCTTAAATTTGATGCGAAGATACACTCCCTGAACCCCTTCGACTGTACTAATGATTCAAGTTTCCTTTGCAAATGTGTCTCCTGCAACATTACAATCGCTGCCCTGTGCCTTGTTAGCTCTTTATACAGTTTCTGTCTCTTCCAAGGTGAATCAACCCCTTCACATTTAACATTACAATTTTTAATCCCCCCTTCACCCCCCTTCCTTCCCCCTTACATTTACCCCCTTTCCTTCTTCCCCCCATCTCCTTCCTTCCCTCCATACCCGGCTAACCTCCCCCTTCCTCCCCATTCCTTCATTACTTCATACTGTTCCCCACAAATTTTTCCATCATACTGTTCAAAATCATCCGCTGTCAGCCTCGTCAGCCTACTGCCTCCTCCCTCTCCACTTCTCGCCGGTGCTCCTCCACCAGTCTCGCCAATCTCCTCCCACCTTCAGCTGCTCTGTGTTACCTCAAACTCTGTGTCATTGCCATCCGCTGTCTTAGCCGGACTTCTAGCTTCTTCCGGCAAATTATCTGCTCCCAAATCCTTTAGTGCTCTCCAGGCTTCTGCACTTGTCTTTACTTTCCTCGAGCGGCCCTGCACTGTTATTAGCAATCCAAAGGGGTACTGCCACATATATCTCAAGTCAGCCCTCCGCAGATAGGCCGTGACCTCTTATCTCTCGTCTGCGCTGGAGCGTCCCCTGGGACAAATCCTGAAACAGCTCCAGTTTGTGTCCTTCCCAATGGAAGTGTCTGAGCTTTCTCGCTGCTCCTAATATACGCTCCTTCCATTTATAGGACGCCAAACAGACTATTATATCTCTCGGGCGATTGTCCCTTATGGGACCCAACCTTCGGTGGGCCCGTTCTATTTTCAGCTGCGCTCCTTCTGTCTCTTCTGTGCGTTCCCCCTCCTTCAGGATTTCCCCAAAAATTTTTTGTACCACCATTTCACAGTTCCTGTATTTGGGATCCTCCGGCACACCCCTCACTCTGATGTTGCTTCTACATGACCGTCTTCCAGGTCTTCTGCTTTTGCCCGCAGCTCCTCTTGCACCTTGTGCAGCTCCTCCCATCCTTTCTGAATTTGCTCCAGCGCTGCCTCATGCTGTTCCAATTGAGTCTCCAATTCCTCTACACGGCCTCCCAGTTCTGTTATGTCTTGCTTGATGGAATGCAGGGTCTCTTTGAGTTCATTTTTTACTCCTCTGATTTCTTCCTTTAAATCCTCTTTTAGTTCCAGAAGCCACTGCTTGATTTTCTCCGCCATTCCCATAGGCTCCTCTTCTCCCACCTCCTCCTCACGTCCCGGCGAAAGGTCCCCCACCGTCTTGCCCAACTTCTCACCTTCCTTTCCTCCTCTTAAGAGCGCATAGGCCGAACGAAACTCTACCAGCTTTTTCTTGACTGCCCCCTCTCTTTTTGCTGTTTCCATTCTTTAGCTTTAAATGATCCTCCTCCTCGCTCCTCTGGTATCCTTCTTCCAGCAATGCCGTAGCAGCAAAGGATCCCTCCTTCCTTTGGCCTTGCTGTTGCTCTTGTAGGGATTTGGCCTTTTTCCTCTGTTGTTTGCAGACTTTTCAATTATTTAATGCTGGCTTTTTCATATATTTCTTTTATCCTTCTGCTGTTGCTCCTCCTGCTCTGGTGCTCTCTGGGCTGCTTAGGCTAATTCTCCCTCTGGGTGGATGCCTGCTGCTCTGTGCCCCTGTGCTCTCTGCTGCCTCCTCCTCGTACTGGGCCCTCTATTACTATCCGGCTCTTCTTGATATCTCCCCCTTCACAACCGCTCTTTGCAGCCGCCGCTCACCTCACGTCCAGCTGCTTTACCCAGCACTATTGCTGCGTTATCCCAGCAGCTCACCAGTTCTTCTGCCGCGCTTTCAACGCTCCCCAGCCTGCTCCGTTAGCTGGCCAGCCTACTCCTCTTCCTGGACAGCCCGGTGGGTCCACACAGCACCCGATCCTCTGAATTCCGGTTCTGGTGCTTCTCCTTTGTACCTCCGCACTGCTGGACACCGCTCTCCTGCCTCTGCTCCCGATTTCCGCTCCGCGGCCTCCCTGGTCGCTACACAGAGCTGCCACATGGTACCCCCGGTGCTCTCTTTTCTCTGGCACTGCTGTGTTTCCCTGGGCTTGCGCGACTCGCGCTGACTACCGCGGTGATCGGGGCTCTCTGCGGTCTCCGCTCCTGCTTCCCCCTTCACCTTATCAGCATTCTGCACTGCCGTTTAACTCATTTGGCAGGGGTTGGCGGCAGAGCTCCTCTATCCGCCGCCATTCAATCTTCTGACGTCACCGGACGTCTGTTATGTTTTTTTGAAGGTGTGAATAAACAGGTAGACAAAGGTGAGTCGGTTGATATAGTGTATCTGGACTTTCAGAAAGCCTTTGACAAGGACCCTCATCAGAGACTTTTGGCAAAACTAAAGAGTCATGGGATAAGAGGCAGTGTACTACTGTGGATCAGGAACTGGTTAAAAGATAGAAAGCAGAGGGTAGGGCTAAATGGCCAATTTTCCCAATGGAGAAAGGTGAATAGTGGTGTACCCCAGGGATCTGTGCTGGGTCCGTTTCTTTTTGACATATTCATAAATGACCTGGAAAGTGGAATAATGAGTGAGGTTATCAAATTTGAAGATGACACAAAACTATTTAAAGTTGTTGAAACCCAAGAGGCCTGTGGAAAATTGCAAGAGGATCTTGATAAATTGGAAGACTGGGCATCAAAATGGCAGACGAAATTTAATGTGGACAAGTGCAAAGTTATGCACCTAGGGAAGAACAACCCAAACTATGGTTACACGATGCAAGGTTCCGCATTAGGAACCACCACCCAGGAAAAAGATTTAGGCGTCATTGTGGATAACATGCTAAAACCCTTGGCCCAGTGTGCAGCGGCAGTCAAGAGAGCAAATAGAATGCTAGGTTTCATAAGGAAAGGAATGGAAAATAAAACAAAAGATATTATAATGCCTCTATATCGTTCCATGGTGAGACCGCACCTTGAATATTGTGTGCAATTCTGGTCGCCGTATCTTATTTATTATTTATTTATTTATTTAACATTTTTATATACCGCACTATTTATTATCAGCGCGGTTTACATAGAACTACAAAACATCAGATAAGATACATATATCTGTTTTTACATGGAACAGGAAGAAAAACTTGGAAAACCGGGGTAATTGTAACAAAGGATAATAGACATTGAACTATATACATATGATAGTAATATTACATGAAAAGGCATCTTGTTAGATAGGAACGGGATTAGAGCTATTTGGATGAACTTGTGTTATTGTGTTCTCTGGAAAGTATTTGATGAAAAGGTGATGCTTCAAGGCCTTTTTGAACTGGGGGATATCAGAGATGGCCCTAATGTGCGGTGGGAGGGTGTTCCACAGTTTTGGAGCACATAAGCTGAATGATCGGTTCACAGTTGCAGAGATGTATTTTAAGGATTCTTTTGGAACTTTAAGCATGTTTAGTTCCGAGGTTCTTCTAAGCCTGTTGGAGGGGATAGGTTGTATCAACTCTGATAGAGAGGAGGGAGCAGGTCCTTTGTGAGCTTTGAAGACTAGTAGCAGTGTCTTGAAGGTGATTCTCGCTTGGATAGGGAGCCAGTGTAATTGTTTCAGGAGAGGTGTTACATGTTCTCTTTTTGGTACCCCGAAGAGCACTCTTGCAGCACTGTTTAATGCTAGTTGAAGCGGGTTGAGGGTTGATTGGGGGAGCCCCTGTAGTATACAATTTGCGAAGTCAAAGTGTGGGATAATTAAAGCCTGGTAGACAGTACGGAAATCATCTGGATCAATTAGTTGGCGAAGGTGTCTAAGGGAGCGAATCTTGAAATAAACTGACTTTACAGTGTTGGCTATGTGGGTCTTCATGTCTAGATTCTGATCCAGGGTAACACCAAGATAACGGATGTGGGGTTTTACTTGCAACTTAGCATCATGGACTTCAAGGAATGTAGGTGGTGTGAACTTGGGGTTTCTTGAGATGAAAAGTACCTCTGTTTTCTTGTTCTGGATTCTGAGATTTTGAGTCAGTAGCCAGTCTGAGATGGCGTTAAAACAGTTGGATATGGTGGTGAGATTCATCTTATCAATGCAGAATGGCATATATAATAAGACATCATCAGCATAGATCATGTAATTGACTTTGAAGGACCTGATAATGTTGCATAAGGGTTGCATGTAGATGTTGAATAATAATGATGACAAAGAGGAACCTTGTGGGACTCCTTGACCTTGGTGAAATGGATCTGATGTTTCACCATTTGAGCGAACTTGCTGCCATCTTTCTGAGAGGTAAGAATTGCACCATTCAAGAGCATTTCCACAGAGGCCCTTCTCTCTTAGGCGGACAATAAGAATGTCATGACAGACCGAGTCAAAAGCAGCCGCGATATCTAAAAAGATGAGGACAAAGCCCTGTTTGATGTTGTCGATGCCAGAGTTTAAGCTGTTGAGAAGTGAGGTGAGGAGCGTTTCGACCCCGTAAGATTCCCGGAATCCATGTTGACAGGTGTCCAGAGGTGCTTCAGTGTCGATATGGTCTTGCAATTGTCTGTAGACTATCTTTTCGATTATTTTCGCAAGGGTGGGTATGCTGGAGATGGGTCGGTAAGAGTCTGTTTTTTGCGGATCTAATTTGAGGTTTTTTAGTAGAGGTCGGATGGAGGTCTGTTTGAGGGCAGAAGGGAATGAGCCAGTGTCAAATGATAGACTTATGATTTTGGATATTGTTGGAGCAAGTTCTTTGCGGAGGTCCTTTATCCAAAAAGCTGGACACGGATCGGTGTGTGCTGTGGATAAGTTGAGAGATGAGATAATATCTTCAATTAGCTTCAAAGAAGGGGTGGAGAAAGAAGCTAAAGGAGCTGGGAGTGCATGAGCATTCAAGCTAGTGGGTATTGTAATTTTATTTGTGCAGCATATCTTAGATTGTATGTAAAGGGCATAAGCTTGTGGGTTGATTTCACACTGGTGCTCCTGTGAGGGTTCTTTGGCTAATTTCTTAACGAGGGTAAATAGGTCGTGAGGTTTGTTTATAGCACGTTTAAGGATGTCTGTATGATATAGTCTCATTTTTTCAGAAATAGCTTTGCGGTGGGTTTCAAGATGTTGCATGTATGCAGACTGATTAGTATCGTTGCGTGATCTCCTCCATTTCTTCTCAAGTTTTCGCAAATGTTTTAGGGATTCTTTCAGATCTGATGTAAACCAAGGTGCCGTAGCTTTTCTTCTTAATGACTTATTTCTGGTCGGACGAGATGAGATGCGGTTGAGTCTGTTGTTCCAAGAAGTGATAATCTCTTCCAGGTTTAGGGTAGAATCATTAAAGAGATCATCAGTTTCCTTGAGGATTTGTTCCCTGTTAAAAGGTTGGAAGCTTCTGGATGTGGTATTTGCATATTTGTTTAGGTTCTTGTCATCGGAATATTGCTTCTTTTGAATGGGAATCTGGAACATAATGAGGTTATGATCTGACCAAGGAACCAAGGATATAGCGTTATTAGAAAAGGTTCAGAGAAGAGCCACCAAAATGGTAAAGGGGATGGAAGGATACCCCTATGAAGAAAGGCTAAAAAGGTTAGGGCTCTTTAACCTGGAAAAGAGATGGCTGAGGGGAGATATGATAGAAGTCTATAAATTAATGAACGGAGTGGAACGGGTAAACGTAGATCGATTGTTTACGTTATCAGAATATAGAAAGACTAGGGGACATGCAATGAAGCTACAGGGTAAACTATTTAAGACTAATAAAAGAAAATATTTTTTCACTCAACATGTGATCAAACCCTGGAATTTGTTACCGGAGGATGTGGTAAAGGCTATTAGTGTTGCTGGGTTTAAAAAAGGTTTGGACAAGTTTCTGGAGGAAAGGTCCATAAACCATTATTAAGAAGGGACCCAGGATATCAATGCTTGACCCAGTACAAGCATTGTGGAACCTGTGTCTTTTGGGGAAACTGCTAGGTACGTATGACCTAGACTGGCCACTGTTGGAAACAGGATACTGGGCTTGATGGACCTTGGTCTCACCCAGTATGGCATATCTTATGTTCTTATGTTCTTAATCTCAGCTTAAACTATAGCAAATTGGAAGCACTCACTCACAATAACAAGAAACAATACCTTCAACCATCCTTCCACAATAGCTACAAAGGACAGATTGCTGTCAAAAGTGAAATTAAATACTTAGGGGTCACCCTTGATCAAAACTTAAACTTACAAGCCCTTATTAAAAGGACAACACAGAGCGCTTACTACAAAATGAAAATCATCCAGAAACTAAAGCCTCTGCTAAGTTAAATGACTTCAGGACAGTACTAGAGGACATAATCACACCAGTACTGGACTTCTGCAACTCAATCTACCAAGGCCTGCAAAGCAACATCAATTCATTCACTACAGATGGTACAGAACTTCGCTGCTTGTATTCTCACAGGAACAAACAAAGATGAGCATATAACAGCAGTCTTGGCACAACACTGGCTCCCAATCAGGAGTCGTGCAAAATTCAAGGCTATTATTTAGCCCCTCTCTTCCCCCTTCTCCAACCACTCCACCCCACCATAAGCATGCTGTAATATAGGTTCTACCATTTGTATATCTTACCACCTCCCCATGCTAAATGCTGTTTAATTTAGCTGTTTCTGTTTTATAGTTGCCTGTATACGTTTTTAATTATTCCTTGTAAACCGTTTTGCCTGGTAGAAAAACAGTATATTAAAACCAGTTAAATAAATAAATAAGACTGAAGGGGGGAGGATCCAACATGGCGGACTGAAGGGAGTGTCATGCGGCAGCGCTACATTTTATGGGGAAAAGGAAAGCCAAAGGGGCTAAGAAGCCCTCCTCTACCCCGGCGACCTGGACCCCTTTACCTTCGCAGGCGGTTGGTCCGCTAGATTCTTATCTAGTGCCGCGGCAGCAGTCGGGGCAGCCGGCGACAGGTGGCCCTAGGGACCTCTCGGCTGAGTTGAGTTTGGCGGGAGGATCCGGGCCTGATATCTCCTCACCGGAGCAGTGGCGGCCCCCTAAAGAGCCTTTGTTGGTGAGGAGCTTGGTGCTGATGGCGATTCCTCCCCTTGCAACTAGAAGGGGAGTGGAAAGTGGAGGGACGCCGGTACCGGGAATCGGCAGGCTTGCCATGGTAAGCTCTCCCACTGCCATAAAGTCATCTTTGGCGGTGTCGGGGTTTCTTGCTGCATTGGAGGTGGAGCGACGGACTATGGAAGCTGGAGCGGATGGTGTACACATTTCGACGTCTTTTTCCTTTGAGAAGCCTGCGGAATTTACCCTGGAGTCAATTTGGTCTGCAATTGTGAAGTTGGGTGAACTCTTGCCTCCTCAAGTCTCCAGTTTGTCATCTCAAATACAGGCCCATACTGGTCTTCTTCAGCAACACACTGTGGAGATTTCTGCGGTGCAGAGTTCGGTTTCTGAGCTCCAACAAAAAGTAACTCAGGTTGAAAACTTGGGCTTGGGTTAACAGAAAGATGCTATGGCGATACAGTTAAGAGTGGAAAATATGTCTCGTTACCCTAATTTACGTTTGGTTAATTTTCCTAAGGCCCAGTCTGTTGGTTTGAAAGAAATGTTTAAAAAATATATGAGTGAGGTATTGGGAGTTCCTGTAGAGTCACATCCACCTTTGGTTAAGGCATATTATCTATTAGGAAAAAAATGGAGGGTGGTGGTATTATACCTGGAGTAGATGTGGTCGACTCTTTGGATGTATCTGCCATGTTAGAAACTTCCCTAATTGATACAGTTACTCCTGCTACGTTAATTGTAACTTTTGCATTGAATTCTGACAGGGATTGGTTCCTTAAAATGTTTTTTCGTAAACGGGATGTTGTATTTCTTGGTTTAACTGTTCGGGTTTTTCCTGATTTTTCTAGGGAAACCCAGAAACGTAGGCGAGAGTTTTTGCTCTTATGCCCAGGCATATTGTTACTAGGGGGTCAGTTTTTTCTTACATTTCCTTCTAAATGTATGGTCAAATTGAATTCTGTAACATATGTTTTCTATGATCCATCTTAGCTGCTTGCTTTCATTAATGCCCGCCGCCCCTCTGATGCAGTGTAGGTTCTACTGCATAGTTCATTTCCTGACTGTTTCCCTTCAGCTTGATTTCCTTCAATTATCGTTTTATTCTTTATATTAGCTGGATCCTCCCCCTTTATTTGTGGGCTGTAGAAGGAACAGAAGTGTTATATTTCCTGCTATGTGATTTTTCTTGAATATTAGGCTGGATGTAAGTTCTAACCTGTTTGTTTTCTGTATCCTTATTGCCATTCAAGTTTTGTTGGCTTGGATTTATTGTAAAATTTATAAATAGAAAATAAAAAATAAATAAATAATATCTTCAAGATACTCCAGAAGGAATCAGCTATATCACGCCAAGATCTCATAGAAATATACCCTGAAAACCGCCCATCAAGAACAACAAAAATGCGCTAACCATGCCAAAGGAATTCTCTAAAGCTAAGCAGTGCACCTTAAACAGGGCTTTTTCTCTATTTGTGTCAAATCTATGGAACCCCCTACCAAACACTATCAGATCATAAAGGACACTAAAGCATTCAGGAAAATGCTGAAAACATTCCTATTCATTGAACACTATGGCAAGATCACATAGAAATCACCGAAACCATCCATCCACATCAAACCTGGACAATGACCACTCAACAACTCCCACGATCGTACAATGACCACAAACTGCAAATAGGTTACTTACGCAAATAAGTCTTTAAAACACTTGCTACAATGTAAATAGTTAAGTTCAATGAAAGGAGTTTCAATGTAAACCATCTTGTTAAACTCAACTTTTGCCTTGTGCAATGTAAACCACCTTGATTTAAGGAAATGGTGGTATATAAATACTGTTAAATAAATAAATAAAAATAAGTATGCACGTTCTTGACTTTATAAAATAGGTGTAAAATAGGCTTGTGAAAATGCACATTAACTAGGCACCACTTTATAAAACTACCCTTCACATGCCCAAGGCCACAAGGCTATGTTCTTCTTTGGAGACAAGAGGGATAGTGTAGTTACTCACCTGTAACTGGTGATATTCGGGAACAGCAGGAATTGAGTCTTCATATATGGGTATCGTCAGCACTGACAGAGCCCGTGCGGGAACGCTGCCCAGCGTCCTATAGGAAAGCTTTTGGGAGCATCCCACTGCGCCTGCACTGCTGCCTTCCTGCCTTTCCAACTCTTCCTCTTCAGTTGGGTTTGTAGCTGAGACAAAAGGAGAGAAGGAAAGAAAAAAAGGGAGAGAGAGACAGAGATACAACTCCTAGGGGAGGTGGGCGGGTTGTGAAGACTCAATTCCTGCTGTTCCCGGAGATCACCTGTTACAGATGAGTAACTACGCTATCTCCAGGAACAAGCAGGAATGTAGTCTTCAAATATGGGACTCCCAAGCTTACAGATGCCAGGGAGATGACCCAGAAAGCAGCGAAACCCAAGCTGAGGTGGGTCATGCTTCCTCCTAAGGATCTCTGGTATCGAAACCCGGGACGGGGGATAGGAGTTGTTCTAAGTCTGAAAGAGATGCTGGAGAACAGCCTGGCCAAACGAGGCATCCTGATGGGAGTCTTTGTCCAAGCAGTAATGGGCCGCAAAAGTGTGGACAGAGGACCAAGTGGCTGCTTCGCAGATGTCGTCAATCGACACCGAGGGAAGGTTGGCCATAAAGGCAGCCATTGCTCTCATATTGTGAGCTGTGACATGACCTTCGCGAGAAAGCCCCCTACTCTCATAGGTAAAGGATATGCAGTCTGCAATCCACTTGGAAAGTGTTCCCTTAGAAACTGGTAAACCCAGGTGATCGGAATCAAAGGCAACAAAAAGCAGTGAAGCCTTTCTATGCTGCCTAATCCGCTGAAGGCAAAAGGCTAAAGCCCGTTTACATTCTAGAGTGTGAAGATTAATTTCTGCACTAGAGGCATGAGGCCTAGGGAAGAAGACAGGAAGGTAAACAGACTGGTTCAAATGAAAAGGTGAAACCACCTTTGGCATAAAGTGAGGATGACTCCTAAGGACTACCTTATCATAGTGCAACCTTGTGTAAGGAGGGTCTGCCACTAAAGCTTGTAGCTCACTGATGCATCTTGCAGAACTGAGGGCAATTAGGAAGATCACCGTCCAAGAAAGAAACTTCAGGGATGTAGTGGCTAAAGGTTCGAAGGACGGCTTCATAAGCTGTCCAAGGACAAGATTTAAATCCCATGCCATGGGTGGTGGCTTAATGGGAGGCTTAGTTAAGAGTAGACCTCTCATAAAACACGCTACAAGTGGCTGAGAGGAGACAGGTTGTCCAGCAAAGGGCGCGTGGAAAGCCGCAATGGCACTAAGATGGACCCTTACTGAATTAGTTTTAAATCCAGAGGATGAAAGCTGGAGGAGATACTCCAGTAACGCCTCTACTGGAAATGAAAAAGGATTAAGTTCCTTCTCTGAACACCAGATAGAGAACCTTCTCCACTTAAAAGCGTAAGCATGCCTTGTGGAAGGTTTCCTGGAGGCCAAAAGGATATCTTTAACCTGTTGAGAGAGGTTGATATCGTGTAGTTCTAAGCTCTCAGTAGCCACGCCATCAGGTGCAAGGACTGAGGGTTGGGGTGCAGAAGCGTCCCGTTCTCCATGGATAGAAGATATGGAGCCCCTCCCAACTCCAGAGGTTTGGCTTGAGAGAGACGTAGAAGCAGTGGATACCATGTCTGTCGTGGCCAGCGTGGGGCTATGAGGATCATATGGCCCCTGTCTCTCTGAAGTTTGAACAGAGTCTTGGGAATAGGAGAATGGGTGGGTAGAAGTCCTGACCCCAGTGGAGGTGGAAAGCATCCATTGCCTGACTGTTCCAAGCAGGAATTCTGGAACAGAATCTGGGAAGTTTGGCATTCTGAGGACTTACAAATAGGTCTATATCTGGGGTTCCCCAGATTCAAAAGATTCGAGCAATTTGCTCTGAATGAAGAGCCCACTTGTGTGGCAGCAGCACTCGACTAAGTTTGTGTGCTAGAAGATTCTGTTTGCCTGGGAGATACACCGCTAGTAGGCAAATCTGAAGGCCTCTTGCAAAGGACCATAGATGTAGAGCTTCATTGCACAACGCCTGAGAACCTGTTCCACCCTGCTTGAACTGTCTTGTAGCGCAGATAGTCCTGGAATACTCGAAGAGCGTAGAAAATGGCTCTGAGTTCCAGTAGGTTTATATGAAGACAAGACTCCTGCTGGGTCCAGAGACCCTGAGTGGAGAGATTGTCCAGATGAGCTCCCTAACCCAATTTGGACGCATCCGTCGTCAAGGTAGCTTGGTGCACTGGCTGCTGAAAAGGTGACCCTACAAGTAGGTTTTCTAGCGATTGCCACCACTGAAGAGATGAAATGAGGTGTGGAGAGTTTCTGATTTTGTCCTTAAGATGACCTGACGCCTGAGTCCACTGAGAGGCTAGGGTCCACTGGGTTGCCCGCATATGTAGACGAGCATAGGGGACCACATGTACAGTGGACACCATATGACCGAGCAACTGAAGCATTTCTCGAGCAGCCAGGAAAGTTTTCATAGCTGCTTGAGAAGCCAGTTGAACTATTCGAGCACAGCGGAGCTTTGGCAGGCAAGCCCTTGACTGCCGCCTGTCTAGAAGAGCCCCTATGAACTCTAGAGATTGAGAAGGGGTAAGATGGGACTTTAGGAGGTTAATGACCAATCCCAGATATTGAAGAACTTGCATTGTGCAGGAAAGAGCAGAGCTGGCCTCTGGAGCTGCTGATTCTCGGATCAGCCAGTCGTCTAAGTAGGGGAAGACAAACATCCCTAGAGTCCTTGGTAATGCTGCTATCACTGCCATACATTTTGTGAAGACTCTTGGGGTGGAAGCCAGGCCAAAGTGTAGAACCCTGTACTGGTAATGTCTTCCCTGAAAGAGGAATCAAAGAAACCTCCTGTGTTCTGAATGAATAAGGATATGTGTATATGCGTCCTTTAGGTCTAGAGAACATAGCCAATCCTGACTCTGGATGTAAGGGAGAAGTGTTCCGAGAGAGATCATTTTGAAATTTTTTCGGAACAAATACTTGTTTAACTCCCTGAGGTCCAGTATGGGCCTGTACCCTCCTGTTTTCTTTGATATAAGGAAGTAGGTGGAGTAAAAGCCCAGGCCTTGTTGAGAAAGAGGTACCTCCTCTATCGCACCCTGAGCAAGGAGTGAGGTATCTTCCTGACACAAGAGAGTGGTGAGGAGGGGGGGCTGAGAACTGAACTTTCTTGGAGTGGAGGGAGGGGGCATATACTGTGGAAATGGGAGTTTGTACCCCTCTGTCACTATGAAGAGAGTCCAATGCTCTGATCTGATGTTATCTGCTGCCACCTCTTGGCAAAGTAACACAGTCTGCCTGGAATGTTGAGTGGCTCTGGAATTTTTAGAGGTAGGATGACTAGGTTCTCTAGGAAGGAGTCAAAGACCTTTGTGGAGGCTCGGTCTGATGAGCTGGTTTGAGCTCTGGGGGACTTTAAGCCTTTCTTTGTTGTTTCGGCTGCTGTTGCCCTTTCTGGGAAGCATGGAATGGGCAGAGGACAGTAGGGGTGTAAGGAGGATAGAATTTCTTTTTCTTGTTGAAAAAGGGTTTATTAACCGTCTTTTCTTAGCTGGGTTGGCAGTGGTCCTTGAAAGCCTATTTAAGGTAGTGTTCTCGGACTCAAGTTGAGAGGTTTTGTCCTGCCAATCCTTGCCAAAGAGGTTTTCTCCCATGCAAGGAATATTCCCCAGCTTATCTTGCACCCACTGCTCAAAATCAGATGCTTGTAACCAAACAATCCGACGTGCACCGATGGAAATAGCAGATGTCCTGCTAATACATTCGAAATAATTAAAGGTTGCCCTGTTCATGAACTTAGAAACATTTTGGGCATGTTTAACAAGTGTAAGGAAATCGGCCCTCTTGTAATCAGGGAGAAGAGGAGCCATTAATTCCAAATCTTTAGTAACCTCCCGAAGAAACATACCCATGTAGAGTATATATGAACTTATTCTGGCCGATAACATAGAGGCCTGAAAACATCGATGGCCAAAGTCATTGAAAGTTCTTGCCTCACGGCCTGGAGGATTAGTTGAATGAGTCTTGAAACTTTTAATTCGGCACATTGCCGATTCCACAACCATGGAATGGTGTGGTAACTGAGTTTTTTGAAACCCGGGACACTGCGGTACCCGGTAAATTGTATCGAGTCTTCGAGAATGTGGAAACACCGTTAAAGGTGTCTCCCATATCCTAAGTATAAGGTCATGCAAAATCCGATGTATGGGTAGGGCTGCGGCATCTATAGGGGCAGCCGGATACTGAAGAATTTCAAGTTCTTCAACTCTCGGCTCTTTCTCGGGGGTCACGGTGATCGAGAGGCCCCGAGCCACATCCCGTATAGCAGGGGTCTCAAACTCAAATTGCTTTGAGGGCCAAATGAGAACTTGTAAAGTAACCCGGGGGCCGCATAAGATGCGGGGCCTCATTTGCATAAGGGACCTCATTTGCATAAATATTTGCATAATGTTACCATACACTAACTTTTAGTAAACATGCCTCTTTAATGAGTATGGATAAAGAAAGACTAAAAGATTTAGAAACAAGAAGACAATAATTAAACTGGGAACCCCAAAAGCCAAACTTGGAATGTACAACAACACTGTAGAAATAAAACTATAAATTAATTTCCTCTTGTACTAAACAAAGCGCAAACATTAATGATGCACATTTCCCAGAGCTGACATATTCCAGTTAATAAATTCAAAATAAAGAGAGATTTTTCTACCTTTTGTGCATTTTTTTCAGTTGCAATTGTTCCAGCCACTTTCTTCTGGTTTCTTCATGTCTTCTGCTAACTCTCCATCGTCTGCTTCCATTTGCCCTTTCTTCTCTCCTAGTTTTTTTCCATTCTCTCTCTACATCTGCTTTAACATACTAATCTTTCTCCTTTTTCTCTTTCCTCATTCCTATTTCATCCACTCAAATTTTACCCCTCCATCCTCAATCCCCACTTACTCTCACAATACCTGGCCAATTGTAGATTTGTCTTCTCTCCCAGACAAAATATTTTTCCCCTCTCCATTTCACTTTCCCAGCTCCATCCCATTCTAATCCTCCCCCAACATCAGCTCCCTTCTAGTTCCAGCCCCACCCAGCATCCGCTCCCTTCTAGTCCCTGCATCAGTCCATTTCCAGTCCTATCCTAGCCTCACCATCAGCCCATTTCCAATCCTAGCCCCCCATCAGCCCATTTCCAATCCTAGCTCCCTCCCCTCACAGCCCATTTCCATTCCAAGCCCCCCTCCCCATCAGCCATTTGCAGTTCAAGCCCCCTTCCACTCAGCCCATTTCCAGTCCTAGCAACCCCCCCAGCACATTACCAGTCCTAGACCCCCCATAGCCCATTACCAGTCATAACCCCCCCTGCCAATAGCCCACTTCCAGCCCTAACCCCCATTACCCCATTTCAGTCAGCCCCTCCATAGCTCATTACCAGTCCTAACTCCCCCATCAGCCCACCTCCAGTCCTTCCTAACCCCCACCTGCCCATTTCCAGTCCTAGCCCCCACCATAGCCCATTTCCAGTCATAACCCCCCCCTGCCAATAGCCCATTTCCAGTCCTACACCCCCCCCCGCCAATAGCCCATTTCCAGTCATACCCCCCCCCTGCCAATAGCCCATTTCCAGTCATACCCCCCCGGCCAATAGCCCATTTCCAGTCATACCCCCCCCCCCCTGCCAATAGCCCTTTTCCCGTCTTTCCCCCCCCCTGCCAATAGCCCATTTCCAGTCATACCCCCCCCCCCGGTAAATATAAAAACAACCTGGCTTCTGCTGCTGGCTTCTGCTGCAGCAGAAAATCAGCTGTCCCGCGGCCCCTTTCCCTCTGCGCGAGAGCCCTGAGTGTGCTTCCTCTGCGGCATGCTTTTTAAGCCGCGAAGAGAGTATTTCCCTCTCGCGCGGCTTAAGCCTATTCACTTTTCAAGCCTCGCGAGAGGGAAATACTCCCTTCGCGGCTTGAAAAGCACGCCGCAGAGGAAGCACATTCAGGGCTCTCGCGCAGAGGGGAACGGGCTGCAGGACAGAGCAGCAGAAGCCAGTTTTTTATTTTTTTTTTAATTGACCGTCGATTCGGCAACGGCAGCAGCAGAAGCCGTCGCGGGCCGCACAACCTTCTCCCGCGGGCCGCGTGTTTGAGACCCCTGCCGTATAGTGTCTTGAAAAGACATGTCCTCCAGAGGAGACATATGGCGTTGCGGGGAAAGCACAGTTACTTACCTGTAACAGGTGATCTCTGGGAACAGCAGGAATAAGTCTTCACATATGGGTATCGTCGGTACCGACTGAGCCTGCGCGGGAACGCTCCCCAGCGTCCAATCAGAAAGCTTTTGGGAGCATCCCACAGCGCCTGCGTGCTGCCTTCCCGCCTTTCCCAACTGCCTCTCTCCAGTTCGAGTTTTAAAGCTGAGACAAAGAGAGAGAGAGAGGGAAAGGAAAGATAGATAGAGAGATACAACTCCTAGGGGAGGTGGGTGGGTTGTGAAGACTTATTCCTGCTGTTCCGAGATCACCTGTTACAGGTAAGTAACTGTGCTATCTCCAGGAACAAGCAGGAATGAATCTTCACATATGGGGACTCCCTAGCTTTTGATGCCAGGGAGAGACCCCAGAAGCTGTGTGTCCCTAAGAAGGGCGGCAGTTCCCCCCATGGATCTCTGGCATCCAACCAGGGTTGGTGGGTAGGAGTTGACTAGGTATGGAACAGATATTTGAGAACAGCCTGACCAAACAAGGCATCCCGGTGGGAGTCCTTGTCCAAACAGTAATGGGCTGTGAAGGTATGAACCGAGGCCCAAGTGGCTGCTCGACAGATGTCGCCGATAGACACAGAATATAGATGAGCCATTGAGGTTGCCATGGCTCTCACATTGTGAGCTGTGACATGGCCCTCCAGAGAAAGGTTCTTACTCTGATAGGCAAAAGAAATACACTGAGCAATCCAGTTGGACAGTGTTCTTTTGGAAATTGGAAGTCCTAAATGAGAAGGATCAAAAGCAACAAAGAGTTGAGAGGACTTTCTATGTTGCTGTGTTCTGTTTAAGTAGAAGGCTAGAGCTCTTTTACAATCCAAGGTATGAAGATTCCTCTCTGCACTTGATGCATGAGGTCCTGGAAAAAAGACAGGTATGTATACCTCTTGGTTCAGATGAAAGGGTGAAATCACTTTAGGCATAAAGTGTGGATGAGTCCTAAGGACTACCTTGTCATGATGGAACCTTGTATAAGGTGGATTAGCTACTAGTGCTTGCAACTCACTAATGCGGCATTCTGAGGTGATTGCAATGAGAAAGATAACCTTCCAAGAAAGAAATGTCAAGGAAGTGGTAGCTAACGGTTCAAAAGGTGGCTTCATGAGCTGCCCAAGAACCAGGTTTAAATCCCATGCCACTGGTGGTGGTTTAATGGGAGGCTTAGTTAAAAGAAGGCCTCTCATGAATCTTGCTATAAGAGGATGAGAGGAAATAGGCTATCCATTGAGAGGCTTAAGGGAAGCTGCAATAGCACTCAAATGGACTCTTACTGAATTTGTCTTAAGGCCTGCATTAGATAAATGAAGAAGATACTCTAGTAAAGATTCCAGAGGTATCGCAAGGGGGTTAAGCCCCTTTTCCGAACACCAAATTGTAAACCTTTTCCACTTGAAAGCATAAGAATGTCTAGTGGAAGGCTTTCTGGAAGCATGAAGAATCTCTTTCACCTGCTGAGAAAGATCAAGATTTTGGAGCTCTAGGCCTTCAGCAAACAAGCCCTGAGATGCAGAGACTGGGGATTGGGATGCCATAATGTTCCGTCCTCCTGAGATAGGAGATCTGGAGCAGACCCTAACTGCAGGGAGGGAGCTTGAGAAAGATGTAGAAGCAGAGGGTACCACACTTGGCGTGGTCAATGTGGTGCTATGAGGATCATGCGACCTCTGTCTCTCTGAAGCTTGAATAGGGTTTTGGAAATTAGGGGAATGGGTGGAAAGGCATACAGGAAGTCTTGACCCCAATAAAGGAGGAAAGCATCCCTGGCCTGAGCCCCCTGAGCCGGAGTCCTGGAACAGAACCGGGGAAGTTTGGCATTCCACGGACTTGCAAAGAGGTCTATGTCCGGGGTTCCCCAAATTTGAAAAATCCTGGCCACCTGGTCCACATGCAGGGACCACTCGTGTGGAAGCAGAACTCGACTGAGTCTGTCTGCCCAAGAGTTTTGAACGCCTGGAAGATAAACTGCCAGAAGATGAATCTGATGCTCTCTGGCGAGGGCCCACAGTCACAAAGCTTTGTTGCACAGCGACAGAGAGCCTGTTCCGCCCTGCTTGTTCACGTAGAACATGGCTACCTGATTATCCGTGTGGATAAGGGCTGTCTTGTAGCTGAGCAGGGTGTGGAACACTCGTAGAGCAAGGAAGATTGCTCTGAGCTCCAAGAGATTAATATGTAGACAACTCTCCTGTGGAGACCAGATGCCCTGGGTGGAGAGGTCTTGCAGATGAGCTCCCCAACCCATTGGAGAAGCATCTGCTGTGAGAGTTGCTTGGGGTAGAGACTGCTGAAAGGGGGACCCCAGCAACAGGTTTTGAGGGGACTTTCACCACTGGAGGGACAAAATGAGGCGAATTGTGTTTGCTACTTTGTCTGACAGGCAGTCTAATGCCTGGGTCCATTGGGTGGATAAAGTCCACTGAGCTGCCCTCATGTGAAGGTGAGCATATGGTGCCACATGCACAGTGGATGCCATGTGGCCTAGCAACTGTAACATTTCTCGAGCAGACAAATGGGGCTTTAACTCTGCTTGAGAAGCTAACTGCACCAAGCGAAGGCAACGGGCCTGGGGGAGACAGGCTCTTGCCCTTGTGGTATCCAGCAAGGCCCCTATAAACTCCAGGGACTGAATAGGGGTTAGACTGGATTTTGGGATGTTTATTACCAGCCTTAAATACTGAAGGATACGCATTGTGCAGGATAGAGAATTTTTGGCCTCTGACTGAGTGGGAGCTCGAATGAGCCAGTCGTCCAAATAAGGGAAGACGAATATTCCCAGAGTGCGCAGAAATGCAGCTACCACTGCCATGCATTTCGTGAACACCCTTGGTGCAGAGGCCAGACCGAAAGGAAGCACTCTGTATTGATAGTGCTTCTCTTGAAAAAGGAACCGAAGGAACCTTCTGTGAGTTGGATGGATGAGAACATGGGTGTACGCATCCTTGAGATCTAGAGAACAAAGCCAATCCTGACTCTAAAGGTATGGCAGCAGACTTCCCAGAGAAATCATTTTGAATTTTTCCTTGACTAGGAATTTGTTCAATTCTCTGAGGTCTAAAATGGGTCTGTAGCCCCCTGTTTTCTTTGGAATAAGAAAATAGGGGGAGTAGAACCCTGTGCCCTGTTGATGAAGAGGCACTTCTTCTATTGCCCCTTGGGTAAGAAGGGTGGTGATCTCCTGACCCAACAGGTTGAGGAGGGAGGTCGGAGAATTGAACTGGTTCACTCTTGTGCGAGGGGGCAAGCTTGAAAAATTAAGTTTGTACCCCTCCTTTATGATGGAGAGTGTCCAATGCTCTGCTGTAATTTGTCCCCACCTGGGAGCAAAATGACATAACCTTCCTGGAATGGTGGAGGGCTCTGGTTCTTCCAGAGCCAGGAAGGCTAAGTTCTCTAGCGGAAAGTCAAAGGCCCTGAGGAGGCTGAGGTTGCTGGGCCGGTGGAGGCCTAGTAGCCTTTGCTTTGTTCTGTTTGGATGGTTGCTGACATTTGGTAGCGAACTGAGCTGCAAAAGATGCCCGCTGACTATAAGCAGGATAAAATCTTCCTTTTTTAGAAAAAGCTGCTTTTTTGAACAATCTTTTCTTAACAGGAGCAGCCATAGACTTGGATAATCTATCCAAGGCAGAATTTTCAGCATCCATCTGATTGGCCTTTGCTTGCCAATCTTTACCAAACAGGTTTTCACCGGTACAAGGGATATTTCCCAATTCATCTTGGACCCAGATCTCCAAATCAGATGCTTGAAGCCAAGCAATTCTACGTGCACCTATGGCAATAGCCGAGGCTCTGCTTACACATTCAAAGGAGTCAAAAGCTGCACGGTTGGAGAATTTGGAGATATCTTGGGCATGTTTGAGCCAAGTGAGAAAGTCCTGTCTTTTATCCTCAGAAATGAAAGGTCTTAAAGTCTGCAAATGATCAGTGACCTCTTTTAGGAACATTCCCATGTAAAGACTATAGAAATTAATCCTTGCAGCAAGCATGGAAGCTTGGAAGACTCTACGTCCAAAAGCATCCAGGGTTCTACATTCACGTCCTGGAGGATTAGAGGCATGTCTCTTAGCACTTCTAATCTTTCTCATAGCAGACTCAACCACAATAGAGTGGTGAGGAAGCTGAGTTTTATGGAAACCAGGACAAGGAGGGACACGATACATGGTATCTAACCTGCGAGAATGAGGAGAGGTGGTAAGAGGTGTTTCCCACATCCTCAACATGAGATCATACAAAATCTCATGAACAGGCAAGGTAGCTGCCTCCTTAGGAGTTTTAGGATATTGTAAAATATCTAACTCCTTGTCTCTGGGTTCTGTCTCAGGGGCCACCGTGATGGATAGTCTCAGGGGCCACCTTGATGGATAGGCCCCGAGCCACCTCCCTGATGAAGTCTTGAAAAGACAAGTCTTCTGGAGGAGACATCCTTCGCTTAGGAGAGGACTCCTCCTGTGGAAGAAGCATTGCTGCATCGACAGAATCCTCAGACTCTTCAGAGGAATCGAAGTATTGTCTGTCTGGATGCTCCTGCAAAGCCCAATACCCGTACCGACAAGGATCGGTATCGGGAATAACCGGTACCGGGGTATTGGTACCGGAGGGCTTCAGAGGACAGAGTACCGGCATAGCAGACACCGATGCCAATGTCGATGCCACTGGTACCGGGATCGGTACCGATGGCAGTGCTAGAGCCGGTACCGGTGAAGTAGTCTGTTGCGGTACCTGGGGCGTCGATGCCACAAGGAAAGCCGCCAGACTGCGTTCTATGGACAGAATCCTCTGGTCCATCGATGCCGCCAAAGCTTGGAAGTCGGTACCGGTGGAAGCCCACCGGTACCCCAGAGCATGGCACCAGGTGATCTGTCGAGGCCAAGCCATCGAGATCATCTTGGAACCCCAATGATGATGCTTTGGAGGCCGAAGCCTCCCGCCGGGGTAATTTTGCCGGTGCAGAATCCTCGAGGGCAACGCCAGAGGCATCTCGATGCTTAGAGGGAGATCTACCCTTCGAGGATCGGCTGGATTTATGTTTAGTTACCTGAGATCCATGGGAGGAAGAAGCAGCCCTGGAAGACGTCGATGCCAGCGAAACCGCATCTAAGGGAAACAGGATACTGAGCTTGGCTGCTCGGTTCTGCCGACTTCTTTTAGACATCATAGTACAGGACATACAATCTGTGATGGAATGGTCAGGACCTAAACATTTTAGACACCAGTCATGGGTGTCGGTGACGGAAATGGTACCGCCACATTTTGTGCACTTCTTAAACCCTGAGGCAGGCTTTTCCATGTTGAGGAAAAATGTTTGGGCCTAAGGCCCAAAACACAAGTGCACCTGAAGAAAATAGTTGTTTGTTTTTTAAAAAGAAGAAAAGAAAGACCGGCGGTACCGGTAGAGCGTCGAAGAAGGCAGACGCGATACAAAAGAAATAAAGAAATTCTTCTGCGGTGACAGGAACACGACCTGCTGGCTCCGCGGAAAAAGAAGAACTGGAGAGAGGCAGTTGGGAAAGGCGGGAAGGCAGCACGCAGGCGCTGTGGGATGCTCCCAAAAGCTTTCTGATTGGACGCTGGGGAGCGTTCCCGCGCAGGCTCCGTCGGTACCGACGATACCCATATGTGAAGACTCATTCCTGCTTGTTCCTGGAGATGGAGAGGGATCCTCCGGAAGAACCGCTCCAGTACTGATGGAATCATCGGAAGAATTGGAATCGGAATACTCGAAGTATCGACAGGCCAGGTGCTCCCGCTCTGCCTGTCAACGGTACTGATCGAAGTCGGCATTGGAATGCCTCGATACCGGACCCTCTGTGCCAGACACCGATTCTAGGGCCGGCATGGGTGGAAGCATGGAGAGCGGCGCAACAGTAGATGCAGATACGTCCATTACCAGTATCGGTACTGATGACTGTGGAACCAATTGCAGCGGCTTTAGCAGTACGGAGGCTGCTAGCAAGGCCGCAAGACTCCTCTCAATGGCTAAGATACGTTGATCCATGGAGCCTGCCGATGTCTGGGTGTCGGTACTGGCAGAGCGGGCCACGACCCCAGAACATAGCACCAAGAGCTCTCCGGAGGTGGACACCTCGGGAACATCTTGGGACCCTGATAATCCTTTGGAAGCAAGGACCTCCCCTCCAGGGTTGTTTGGCCGGTGTATTCTCCTCGAGGGCAAAGCTAGAAGCATCTCGATGCTTAGAAGGAGATCTACCCTTTGAGGACCGGCCAGTCTTTGAGGAAGACCTGGGTTTGGTTACCTGAGATCCACTGGAGGAAGATGAAGCCCAGGACGACGTCGATGCAATGGACATTGCATTCGAGGCAAAAAGGGTGCCGAGTTTCCCAGCTCTATTCTGCAGGCCCCTCTTAGTCAACTTTCTGCAGAGAAGACACTGATGGTGAATGGTCTGGGCCCAAACATTTAAGACACTGGTCATGGGTGTCGGTAACAGAAATAGTACTGCTACATTTTGAACATTTTTTTGAAACCACTAGTTGGTTTCTCCATTTTAAAGAAAAACAGGGCCTATGGCCCAAAATGGCACCGAGGCACCAAGAGGGGAAAGACCCTCAAGAAAAAAGGCTTTTTTTTTTTAAAGAAAGAAAGAAGACGACACTGATGGTACCGGTGTCAGCGTCAACAGGAAGGCAGACACGACCACAAAAAAATACAATATTCTGCGGTGAAAGGAATTGCAGCCTGGCGGCTCCACAGAAAACAAAAAACTAAAGAGGGAGAGTTGGAGAGGCGGGAAGGCAGCAGCGCAGGCGTAGTGGGATGCTCCCAAAAACTTTCCTGCAGGACGCTGGGGAGCATTCCCGCACGGGCTCCGTCGGTGCCGACGATACCCATATGTGAAGACTACATTCTTGCTTGTTTCTGGAGATCCTATATACTTCAAATACCGGGAAGGACTAAATTGCTTTACAGGATAATCATCAGCCTATGAGTTCCTCACCTGCAGAACTCTAGCTGCAGCCGAACTCTCCTGTATTGACTCAGCCCTGAATAGCCAGGCATCTGACTTCATTACTCAATGACTGACAGGTAACTGAGTTGGAACTGTCAGTGAAAGATCCAGGATAATGAATATGATTAATATTTGATGGTAATCCTTGCAGGAAAAAAAATTAAGTGCACGTCTGTATCCATGCCAGGAACCATCTTTTTTATGGGGGGGGAGGGGAAGAAGGGTGAGAAGAGACCCTGACACTGACCTCTTTTTCAAAGGAGAGAGGGAGCCCTAAAACCTGTGGCTGAGTGAACCAGCCTAACATTGCTCCAGAGGCCTATTCTGAGGACAAAGGAAAATCCCCCTAAGCAGCATACAACTATCCAGTGAAAAGACTCCAGCATTGCTTGAAGGACACAAAGAACACAGCAGCTTACAACAAGGAGAGGTCTGCCTCAGCCAACTGTCCAAGACTACCTTCCCAAAGAAAGGGATGGAGTTGCTTGAAGAGTATTGCTCACAGTCTCTGAAACAGCTCCAACTAGAAATGGTTTGTGGGGAGGGAGTTAGATGGAGGTGGGGAGACAAAGTAAGAAGAGACTTCCCTTAAGTACTTCTGGCCAGCCACTGAATTTTGGTCCCTAAAGTTTCAGGACTTCTTCAAAAGACAGTTACCTCTTAGAGACTGAGAACCTGTACAAAGTTGAAATTGCAGTGGCTACTATGTAGAGGGACCTCCTGAGAAACATAGCCGTAAACTCTATGACTCTGTCTTGAACCAGCCCTGACTAGTCCATATGGGAGGATCCAACCAAAGGAGCTCCTAGTATCACTTACCTCCATCATAGTCTTGGCCATCAAGTCTGAGGAGATCCGCTCTGCAGCTATCAGATATAGCAGGAAGCACTTGGTTGGGCGGGGGAGGGGGTGGGGAAGAGGCCTATGAGCAACCAAGAATATGAGATCCCCCTATGGATTACCATCTCTTATGTTCCATTTGAGAGTTAACAGGAGCTTATGCCTTGGAAAATAAAGGTCACCAGCATTCTCCCAAACAACCTCCCCACTGAGAAGGCAATCAACCCCTCCCTTCAAACTGCCCAATAGAGGCAAAAGGGGAGAGGAGCACAATCACTTTAGCATCTCTGGCAAAGTCCAAATCAAACAAAGCACCATGGGAGACAGGGAAGCAGTCTGGGGAAGAGGCTACACTAAATGCCTTTTTTTATTTAATTGTAAATGTCACTGCCTCTCTGTTGCTCTCTACCTCTGTCTATGCTCCACTGGAATTCTGGACTTATAGTCTTCCTGGGAATAGCCTGTTCATAGCTGTTTTACCAGGTCACATGTCTGTACCATCTGCTTGAGACAGAAACACAGAGGAACTGAAGTCCACTATAAGAGGAGTGACGTCAACTCTGAGCTGTTTTGTCTCCATCTGCCAGCAGGGGGACGTACCCCACTCATCTGCGTTACTCTGGCATGGACAAAAGGAAAAAGGAATTTGTTGAGCAAAGCCAAGTTTATGTTTACGCAATTTATTGATATACTGCCCAGGCTGAAGGGCATCAGAGCTATGATAAGTGCCTCATTTACACATGGATCCTGCAAGCAAAGAAAGCCAGGGATTTGGCCAAGGTCATACAACCTCAGATGCAAAAGGCAGTCCTGAACTCATACACCAGGACATCTCCTGAATCATAATTTAATGCTCAGACTATTCCTGAGAATGTATAAAAGAACAAATAGAAGGCTTACTACGCAGAAAGCAGGAGGTAAAATAAGGTATCATGGATCTTAGACTAGCAAATAGATTGGGGAGTTCCTCAGTCCCTCTTCTCCCACATGGAAGTCTTCTCAGGAAAGCAAGCGGGCCCAAGTGTCGTGTAGCTACTAAGCAAGGTTATAGCTTCCATTTCTACAGAGTTGTCCTTACCTGTAGCTGTGCTTTCTTCATGTTGGCATTGACAACAGCTGCCATGTAGCTGAGTGCTGCCTCCCGGGTCTCACCATTCAACAGAACACTGTGCAAAATCTTGAACTGCTCTTGCTAGAAATTATAAACATGCCTGTATCAGTAAGAGCACGGAATGTAAGAGCTGCTGAGAGAAGCACAATGACCATAATTCCCACTACAGTACCAGCAGGACATTCTTAAAGATACACTCAGACAATGGGTGCCAGCACTTTTGCATTCTAGACATATTTAATCTTTATTTTACATTTTTTTATTCATTATCTCAGCTCAATTTGGCTGATTCATGCTGTTTCCTTTGACATCATACTAATAAATCACACTTTACCAAAGAAGAGCAGTGGACAGGGTTCTCACAGAAGCACAACTGTTTGTGCCATAAGGTTGCAGGCATCGGAACCGATAAACCAAATCAGTATATGCATATATATGCAATGCAATGTGTGCCTTCGAGTCAGTCCTGGCTCCTGGCGACCCAGAAGCTCCTGGGTTTTCTTGGCAGTGTCACCGGAAGTAGATTGCCAGGCCTTTCTTCTGAGGCAATGGAGGGTTAAGTGACTTGCCCAAGGCCACAAGGGGTGCTAGTGGGAATCAAACCCTGGTTGTTTGGTTACCAAGTCAGTGTTCTAACCACTAGGCTACTCCTCCACTCCATGCATATATATATAGGGGTTACAAAAACACAAAATGCAATACAAAAAAGACTCGCCAAACAAATTGTTATATACCAATTGGAGCGTTTGAACAAATTCACTTTCACAAATCTAAACAAGGGGAAAAAACGTCAATCGCATGCAAGCCTCATATACACTTAACACCTGCTGGTATTATAATGGGCTTAACTCCTTATGTTGCTATCACAGGTCAGAAAAAAAACCCTTGTCATTAATTTTCAAAAAAGATTTTTCTTGAAAACAGCTTATTACTTATCACAAAAAAATAAGGTGACATTTTACTTACCAGATAATGTCCTTTCCTTGAGTCCTGCTAGACCAGTCCAGACAAGTGGGTTGTGTTCCCCTATAAGCAGATTGGTGGAGACAAAGAACCAATAAAATGCCCAGAGCTCAACATCATCACTCCCATGCCTCTATCTACCTCAGCTACCAGAGATCTCTTCAGTATTCATCCCAAAGCATATGGAAGAACAATGTGGGCAAAACTGAGTAATCAAACGGTAGAGATCTATGTACAGGAAAGCATAAACACAAGGCTCTCTGTAGATGGACCTATGGAGCCAAGTATATAAATAATAGTGGACCCAAGGGTACCACCACAGAAGAATAGACCAAACACAGTTCCAGGGGCAGGCCCTGGACTAGTCTAGCAGGACTCAAGGAAAGGACATTATCTGGTAAGTAAAATGTCACCTTCCATATCATCCTGCTAGACCAGTCCAGACAAATGGAACGTACCAAAGCTACAACTCCACTAGAAGGTAAGAAGACACAGCAGCTTGAAAACCTTAGAGACAGGCCAAGTCCGCCTGAGCTTGGACAAACAAGTGGAAATACTTGACAAAAGTGGAAAGTGATGCCCACGACAAATGTCTGCAGGGGCTACCGAGCTCCACTCTGCCCACAAGGACACTTGTGCTCGGGTAGAATGGGCACACAAACCCTCTGGAACAGGCCAGTTCCAAAACAGATCACAGGACCCCAATGCAGACTTAGCCATCATGTCACCCTGTGTGGCCAGCAAACAGCACAAAAGGATGGTCTGACTTAAGAAAAGAATCTGTAACCTCCAAGAACCAGGTAAGCATCCTTTGGACATCCACAAGGAGAAGATCCTTACCATTCCCCTGACATCGCTCCTTAGAGGAGGAGGGCAGGCAAACCATCTGGTTCACATGAAAGGGAGAAATCACTTCAGGGAAGAAGGAAAGCACAGGCAGAAGGAAAGCGACCTCCTTAGAAAAAGAAAAGAACTTGGCAAGACAGAGCCGGAAGCTCAGAATACCCTGTGCAGAACAAATCACAACCAGAAGGACTGTCTTGAGCGTCAAATCCTTGTGCTTCAATGGCTCAAAGGGTTCTGACAACAGGGCTCCGAACACCACATCCCAGCAAGGGAGCACAGACCAGAGGGGAGGATGCAGATACCGAACCCTCTGAGGAAGGCACAAAACATCCGGGTGTAAGGCTAGAGACTTACCAGCCAACAGACCTCTGAAACAGGCCAAAACTGCCATTTGAAAAGACCCTTCTCTAGGCTGTCTTGCAGAAAAGGCCAACAGAGATGGTACCTTGGCTACTTCAGGGGCCAGCTGCCGTGTGCCACACCAGCGCTCAAGGCACCAGACCCGCACTTATGCTGGGCTCGGAGCAGAGTGGAAAATCACCACTGGGGAGTAGCCCATATGCACTAACTATCTCCTTGGAGGAGCCAAGCGATAAGCAAGAAGGGAGCTGGGATCTCCAGGACAAGCAGCCCCTGACACAATAGGACCCGAGACGGAGGCAAACGAAGAGGTGACGCTTGCCATCAGATCTCCGGCACAACCAGAATAGGAGGTGCTCCATGCACCAAATCAAATGCCCCACCAGAGGCTATGGAGGAAACACATACAGCAGGTGTAGACCTGGTCAAGGTTGAGCCAGGGCGCTGCCGCCATCTGATTCCATCTCTGTGCAGTGACTGAAGAAGCGGCACACTTTGGCATTGGAACAGGTCACCATCAGATCCTTCTCAGGACGACCCCAGTAGCATAGAAACAACTGAAACACCTCCTGACTCAATTCCGACGCTACTGGAACCAGAGAGTGCCAGCTGAGAAAAAGTAGTTACTCACCTGTAGCAGGTGTTCTCTGTGGACAGCAAGAATAAATCCTCATGCATGGTTGAAATCTCCGACAGAACCCTGGGTGAGAATGCTCCAAAGGTTCTATTGAAAGCTTCTGGGAGGCTCCACCGTGCCCTGCACACCTCCTTCCTGCCACCGTGGTGCCATCATCTTCAGTATGATAAATAGCTGTAGCAGAAGACTACTCCTTGTGGAGGTGGGAGGGATGTGAGGACTTATTCCTGCGATCCACTGAGAACACCTGCTACAGGTGAGTAACTTACCTTTTCTCCATGGACAAGAAAGAAGTATGAGGTGTGATCAAAAAGTATTGAGACTTTTTATGTAGTTATATAACAATATGTTGCACCACGATGCCATTAAGCATGCAATGACCTAGTTATGTGCTCTGCATGTGGAGAGAGTAGCGTGGCTGCAGCACACCTGTACTTTTTTTTTTTAATTACGTGATGTTTGGTATCGTGCAAAAGTAGTTTGACAGATTTATGAAGAGTGAAAAAACTGAACAGTGAATTTGCATTAAATTCTGCCAGAAACTTGGAGATTCGTGCAAAGAGACTTATGACAAGTTACAGCAAGTGTATGGTGATGAATGCATGAGTTGTGCTCAAGTTTATGACTGGTATAAACATTTCCAAGTGGGCCACCAAAGTGCTGACAGTGACGAATGTTCTGGAACGCCATCCACGAGCAGGAATGAAGACAAAGTTGAAGCAGCGTGTGGTACAATATGCTCAAATTGACTACTGACTATTAGGGAGCTTGCTGAGGACCTGGACATCAGTTTCAGTACAGTCTATTCTTATTGTTGATTTGGGGATGAGATGTGTGTCTGCAAAATTCATGCCGAAACTCCTGTCCCCTGACCAAAAAAAGAGCTAGATTGCAGCCAGGGAGTTATTGGAAGGGTTATTGGAAAAAGGATCATCGGCTCATTTGCCCAGACAGTTTATCGTTTCCTCTTACCCTATTCCTGCATCACAAGCTTCACCTTTCAGCTGCAGCTATGAATCATGCCTTTTCTGTTCTATAGTATCACCAGTTTTTTATTCTGTGGCACGGGCCATGTATGCAGCTTGTTTGGACTGTTTGAAGGCTGGCAAAATAAGGTCAGTCATGAGGGCTTCTGCCACCCTTCCTAAACCACAGGAGCATTTTTAATTTTGCAGCTTGATTTCACAGATCTGTCCTGTGCCAGAGGTGGAAAGCAGTATTTGTTAGTGATCATTTGCCTTTTCTCTGGATGGGTAGAAGCGTATCCCATTACCAGTATGGCTGCTGATGTCACCATCAAATTACTGCTCACTCAGTTTATTGCTGTTTGGGATGTACCTTTTGTCCTTTCTTCTGATCGGGGTCTGGCCGGGAACTGAACTATGGTTTGGCATTAAAAGACAACTTCACACTCTTTATCATCCACAAAGCTCTGGCCAAGTGGAATGGATGAATAGGACAGCCTATAAAGTGGAAGGACAACCTCATTGGATACATGTGTAAAAAGGCTCCTTCACAGGATCTGGGTGGTGATTCCCTGCATTTGCGAATCAAGGAAGAAAGGCGACTTCTGTTGTTGCAACGCAGAGACTCATATGGACTTGGACAACAGTGATATTACAGTTTTGCAAAAAGAAAATATATCATGAATGAACTAAGAAACTGTAAGAAACGTTTTCCCAGCACTTGTACTACTGATTAGGTTGATAGAATTAGTTTGCATTAGTTCCTTATTGATATATATGTGTTAACCTTTTGGAACTTACCCTCTATCTTTTGGAGAGATTGGGAGTAGGGTTTAGGTGATGATTATAGTGTTCATCTTTCTAGTGCTAAGAAGAATGGTTTTGTTGTTTTTATTTTTGAGTGATAAACAGTCTTAAATACTTTAAGGTTTATTAAGAATGTCTCCTTACCACGTTATATTTACTTTATGGCACATATTGTTAGCAAAGCAATGCTGCTTTCAGAATCTTGGGAAGGTCACAGGGAACAGCCAAATATTTTTGAGTTACATTAACGTTCAGTTACAAAACATTAACGTTTTTTAGAATGTGCTACTTGCCTTCCAACTGTGCCATGGGTTTCTGTTATGAGCCAGACCTAGAACCTTTCAGGAGTTTTGTGACATAGCTTTTAATCTAAATATTGTACAGTGGTCTCATACAACCACAGACCCTAGAGTGATTAGACAGATGCCATTAATGTCCCCTCCAATTTGTTTCACTGCCCAAAATACAGGAAAAAAGATAGGAGACACTCCATGGAACATTTGTAAAACAGTCATGATACATATAACTCCTCCACCTGGTAAAAAAAGGTCTCCTTTGGGAAAATCTTTTATTTCAATAGTACAATTAGTACCAACACAAGGGAACCAAGTGCATGATCATGAACTGTACCAAACCGTGGATTATGTAGGAAGAACTTGTTTATTTCAATAAAACCAGCCAGGCCCATATTGAAATAAACAAGTTCTTCCTACATAATCCACGGTTTGGTTTGGTTCTCTTACTTGGCACATGGACAAGTGCTCTTTCGGTGGTACCAGTGATCATGAACTGTTACAGAATAATAGTTCTGGATACCCATTCCCTTTGAATGCCTCCAGATCAGGCCTAGATATACCTAACTGGAGTGGCCTCTTGTTAGATTACGTTCCCAGGAATGATAATACCCTATCTGTAGGGATTGAAGAAAATAGTATTACTCAGTGGGCTTTAGATAACTATACACAGAATGTATCCTTTCCTCACAATTTGACAATTTGGGAAAATGGATTGGTGGCTTTAGGAGGAGATTATTTTGTGTGTGGTAATCTTGCTTATACAGAATTACTTAGAGATTGGTTAGGTACTGGCTGTGTTGCTCAGTTAGATACTCCGTGACGATTTTTACATTACCAAAATATTACTTTATCATCAACCTCAAGTGATTCTTTAAGGAGAAAAAGAGAAGTATCCCCTCAGGATAAAGCAATAATAGCTACACAGCAAGTAGTAAATTTCACAAGTCCCTTAACTAAATCACGGATTGATGCATTCACAGGTACTGTCTGACTTTCAACTTTTGGAGTAATAGCACCCATAAGAGAATATGGTACTCAGATTATGCATCTACAGGCAGTTGTTGAACTTACAGCCCTAGATCTCATAGAAGCAATTAGTGTGCTGCAAGGTACAGTGGATAGAGTTTCTGCTTATGCAGCCCAGAATAGTATGGCTCTAGACTACCTCCTAGCGAAAGAAGATGGGGTGTGCGAATTACTCCTTGATCATTGTTGTTCTCTGCTGGACAATGATAGAAAGTAGTGAACAGCCTGCTAGATAAGGTTAGAAACTGTACTTTTGTCCCAAGTAGTAATGAGTTCTTTGTCTTATTTCTTTGACTCTGTCTCTTCTTTTTGGAACTCATTGTCTAAGCCCCTACGAGGGATTCAGACATTTTTGCTTGGATTTTTGGGGGGGTTTCATTTTAGGAGCATTGATTCTCTGTGTAATGTCTGCTTGCTGTAAGAAGTCAGTGGAATCTTTGATTCCTAGGATGATGTTACAGATTGACCCAGAGTCTATCTATGATCCTTCCTTAATATCAATGTCCGAGTTCCCTTACATTTAAAGTGATTCTTTGCAGAATCAGAGGGGGGACTGAAAGAAGGCCTGTCTGTACAGGACAGTGCACACTGTGAAGCACTGGGTAGGTGTTTAATAATAGTAATATTACTTGAACGCCCTCAGAAAGAGTTAACATCAAAGATTCAGTAGCTCAGACATTCCAGAGCTAATTGCTAAGATGTTCTTGGGAAAACTCTATTGAAAACTCTACAGAAAGTTCAGATGCATCAGAAAGGCTGTGGGTATGTTTACAGTACAAACGTTGCAGGGAAAAACTCTCTCTTCGGTTCTGAAACACAGAGTCAGAAATGCTTGCTTGTAGAATTATTGTTTAAGAAATTATGTCTGGAAATACATGTATGCCTCAGTCCTGATGACCTATACTAATAAGATCTGACCTATGACATTGAGATACAAATTATGAAAATGCATTAGTAAAAAATGTAACACAATGCTTGATGTAGAAAACTAAGGTGGAAATTATATTGTGTAAGGGCTTTTTAACCCTCACTTGGTTTGCAGCTTGTCATGCTGTGAGGGCTTATGTGCATCAGTGATGCTGAGGGCTAAGCTATTGGTAGTTTAACTACTGGCAGGGTCTCCCAAGATGGACAGGTCTCAGCTGAGGTGCCAGACCAAGACAAACCACCTATCTGGGCAGCAGCAGAATGGGACAGTGTTGATGGCAGAGGATCACATTTCTGTGACAACAGCAACAACACTAAACTTAAATTGTGCAGAAGAAAGGCCTGGCAATCTACTTCCGTATCTTGCCATGAAAACCCAATGGATAGTCACAACAAAACAAATTGCACTATAGTACTGGAAGATGAGACCCCCCCAGTCGGAAGGCACTCAACTGGCTAATGGGGGGGGAGCTGAAGACTTTTCAGAGTAAAGCCAGCATTTATGATGTGGTTGGATCAAAGCCCTCAGGATGTCTGAATGCTGATGTAGCTGCACATGAAATGAGAGTCAGAAACTGCAAAGATGTCTTACATATTGGGACATGGAACATACGAAGCATGAACCAAAGGAAGTTGGAGGTAGTCAAGAATGAAATGGAATGTGTACAACTTGATCTGTTGGGTGCCAGCGAACTGAAATGGACTGGCATCGGGCACTTTGCATCAGATGATCACATGGTCTACTAAGCTGGAAATGAAAGATCAAAAAGAAATGGTGTTGCATTTATAATTAAGAAGAAACTTGCAAGAACTGTAATAAAATACAATGCAGTCAGTGAACGCTTAATCTCCATTCATCTACGAGGAATGCCTATCAACACAACTATAATTCAAGTATATACCCCAAAACAGCTGCAGAAGAGGATGAAATTGATGAGTTCTATGAACAAGTACAAGTTGAAATTGACAGAACATGCAAACAGGATATCCTGATAGTCACGGGTGACTGGAACGTAAAAGTTGGCAACAAAGAAGGAGGCAAAATGGTTGAAAAATATGGACTTGGCAACAGAAATGAAACTGTAGAAAGACTGATAGAATTCTGCAAGACCAGCGATCTATGCATCTCAAACACCTTCTTCCAGCAACACAAGCGGCAACTGTACATGGACTTCACCCAATGGATTGTACAAAAATCAAATTGACTAAATCTGTGGAAGTGAATGATGGAAAAGCTTGATATCATCAATAAAGACAAAACCTGGAGCTGATTGTGGTACAGATCACCAACTACTAGTAAGCAAACTCAAGCTAAAGTTGAAAAAGAGCAAGCCACTCATGAATGTAGCAAAATATGACCTTGAGAATATACCACTGGAATTTAAAGACTGCTTGCAAAATCAATTTGCTGCTTTAGATAAAAATGACAGAGCTCCAGAAGAGTTATGGAATGATATCAAGAAGGTTGTGTTGGAAGAAAGCAAGAAGTCTCTACAAAAGGTGAAAAAGCAAAAACGGCCAAAATGGATGACGGAAGAAACTCTGAAAATTGCCCAGAAACGCAGAGAAGCTAAAGCCAGAGAAGAAAGAGAGGCAATCACAGAACTCAGATTTCCAACGAGCAGCAAGACAGGACAAAGAAAAGTACTACAATGATGCATGCAAGGAAATAGAAGCAGAAACTATTAGAGGAAGAACAAGATAGGCTTTCCTAAAGCTACGAGAGTTAAAGAAAAAATTCCAGTTCGAATTGGAATGTTACAAGATGCTCAAGGATCTATGTTAAATGATGCTGAGAAGATCAAGAAAAGGTGGAAAGAATATACAGAGTTTTAATATGATAAAAATCAAATGAACCAAAAGCCATTTCAACCGGTACCTTATGATCCGGAACCACTGATGATGAAAGAAGAAATCGAAGCAGCATTGAAAGCCTTATCAAAGAACAAAGCACCAGGCTTTGATGACATTCTCATAGAAGTGTTACAGCAATCTGATGCAGATGTTACCATACTTACAAGGCTCTGCCAGGAAATTTGGAAGACATCATGGCCAAGTGACTGGAAAAGATCTGTGTTTATACCAATACTAAAGAAAGATGATCCAACTGACTGTGGAAATTATCGCACAATCACTCTGATCCCACATGCCAGCAAGATTCTACTGATGATTATTCAACAGATCCGTTCCCGTGCGGGCTCCTTCGGTACCGACGATACCCATGTGTGAAGACTAAATTCCTGTGGTTCCCGGAGATCACCTGTTACAGGTGAGTAATTATGCTTTGCGTGCAATTCTGGTCGCCGTATCTTAAAAAGGATATAGCGTTATTAGAAAAGTTTCAGAGAAGAGCCACCAAAATGGTAAAGGGGATAGAAGGATACTCCTATGAAGAAAGGCTAAAAAGGTTAGGGCTCTTTAACCTGGAAAAGAGACGGCTGAGGGGAGATATGATAGAAGTCTATAAATTAATGAACGGAGTGGAACGGGTAAACGTAGATCGATTGTTTACCTTATCAGAATATAGAATGACTAGGGGACATGCAATGAAGCTACAGGGTAAACTATTTAAGACTAATAAAAGAAAATATTTTTTCACTCAACATGTAATCAAACTCTGGAATTTGTTACCGGAGGATGTAGTAAAGGCTGTTAGTGTAGCTGGTTTTAAAAAAGGTTTGGACAAGTTCCTGGAGGAAAAGTCCATAAACCATTATTAAGAAGGGACCCAGGATATCAATGCTTGACCCAGTACAAGCATTGTGGAACCTGTGTCTTTTGGGGAAACTGCTAGGTACGTATGACCTAGATTGGCCACTGTTGGAAACAGGATACTGAGCTTGATGGACCTTGGTCTGACCCAGTATGGCATATCTTATGTTCTTATGTTCTTATGTAACAGAGACTACAACCATACCTGGAATAAGAACTACCTGAAATGCAAGCAGGGTTCAGGAAAGGGCGAGGAACATCATCGCGGATATGAGATGGATCCTTGAAAAGACTAAAGAATACAAAAGAATATCTATATGTGCTTTATTGACTACAACAAGGCTTTTGACTGTGTAAACCATGAGAAACTCTGGGTCACATTAAGAAGCATGGGAATACCAGAACATCCGATCGTCCTCTTGCACAATCTGTACATTGATCAAGAAGTAACAGTTTGAACGAAACAAGGAGAAACAGAATGCTTTAAAATCAGCAAAGGTGTACGACAAGGCTGCATACTTTACCCCTACCTGTTTAATTTATATACAGAACAAATCATAAGAAGCAGGACTGTATGAAGACAACAGGAGGTGTGAAGATTGGTGGAAGACTCATCAACAACCTTCGCTATGCTGATACCACCACATTACTGGCTGAAAGTGAAGATGATCTGAAACATTTGCTTCTCAAGATCAAAGAACATAGTCTTAACATGGGCCTGCACCTTAATGTAAAGAAGACAAAGATCATGACAACTGGCAAAATCAATAAGTTCATCATTGATGGAGAAGAAATTGAAATTGTGGACAACTTTAATCTACTTGGATCAACTATCAATAAAGAAGCAACAAGAAGTCAAGAAAACTGACGACGCATTGCTCTTGGCAGAATGGCTATGAAGGACCTAGACAAGATTCTCAAGAACAGAGATGTCTCTCACCATACAAAGATTTGACTCGTTCAAGCCATGGTATTTTCAATAACATCGTATGGATGCGAAAGCTGGACAGTGAAAAAGATAGACAGGAAGAAAATTGATGTCTTTGAATTATGGTGCTGGCGGCAAATACTGCATAGAAGAACAAACCAGTCAGTACTAGAGGAGATCAAACCTAAGCTTTCTTTAGAAGCTCAGATGACAAGACTTCAACTTTCATATTTTGGACACATCATGCGAAGAGAGAGATTATTAGAGAAAGACATCATGCTTGGCAAGGTAGAAGATCAACGCAAAAGAGGAAGGCCAGCAATGAGATGGATTGATACAATAACAGCAGCTATGGGTGCCAGTCTGTCAACAATGAGCCACCTGACTGAAGACCAAACACAATTTAGGACAACTATCCAGAAGGTCACCATGAGTCGACACCGACTCGACGGCATTTAACAACAATGGCTTTTTAAAACAATAAAAAGATTACCAAGGTGGGTGGGGTCTAGAGAGAGAAATTGCTGGCTGGGCAGTTCTCTCTCTCCCAAGGCTTTGGTCCCATTGAAACACAATTTTTTGTGTGTGACTTGTTTTATTAATTATTATTGCTTCCCTCTCATTGCTTTGAGTGAGGAGATCCGATCCCAAGAGCCCAGATTCTGTTGCCGGTGAGGGGTGAACGCAGGTACATTCAGAAAGCATCCGATGCCAGTCCACTGTAGGATACCTCTCTGGAGCAGAACCGATCTATCTGGGCACTGCGTGGAGTGGCAAACAGGTCTATCGAGGGAGTGCCCCACTTCTGAAAGATGCAAGCCACTACATCTCTGTTCAGCATCCATTTGTGTGGCTGAGAAACCCGGCTCAGTCTGTCCGCCAGAGTGTTTCAGTCTCCCAGCAGATATGTGGCTCTCAGCTTCATCCCATGATTGATGGCAAATCTCCACACCCTGACCACCTCCCAGCACAGGAAACAGGAGCTGGTGCCCCTCTGCTTGTTGACAGAGAACATAGTGACTTGATTGTTGGTCTGAATGAGGACAATATGGTTGGCCAGCCGATACCGGAAGGCCTTTAGAGCATTTGCTATGGATCTCAATTCCAGGTGAAGACTCTCATGGACAGACCAGTTGCCCTGTATGTGGAGCTCCCCATCCCAACTTGGATGCATCAGTTGTCAAGATCTTCTGGGGTGAGGCTTTTTGAAAGGGGAGATCCTGGAGCAAATTCGGAGGGACCATCAACCAATGCATATATTGGACAAGGGAATTGGTGACATACACCTGGATCCTGGAGGCGATCCGTGGCATAGTTCACTGAATGCACGGAATCCACTGAGTCTGCCACATCTGAAGAGGTGTAACATGCACTGTAGAGACCATGTGACCTAGGAAGGTTAGCATCCTGCGAATCATCACTCGGTGACTCAGTTCAATGTCCTGAACCAAGGCTTTCAGCCTTTGAAGTCGGTCCTGCGGGAGGACAGCCCTCTCCTGAGTAATGTTGAGCAGGGCTCCTATGAATTCCAGCTGTTGGGTAGGCTGAAGGTGGGATTGGGGTAATTGATCACAAGCCCCAACTGCTCCAACACCTGAATGGTCAGCCGTATGGAGTCCCAAACTCCCTCCGGAGTAGTGCTTTTTATGAGTCAATCGACTAGGTAAGGGAAATCAAATACCCCCAGCATTCGGAGGAAGGCTGCCACTAATGTGAAACATTCTGTGAAGACTCGAGGGGCCAAGGCCAGGCCAAAAGGCAGTACTCGATACTGAAAGTGTTGCCCTCCTAGGATGAATCTGAGATACTGCCTATGAGTGGCATGAATTGTTATGTAGGTATATACATCTTTTATATCCAGGGAGCATAGACAATCTCCTCAGAAGGTATGGGAACAGGGAGCCCACAGAAATCATCTTGAACCTCTCACCAAGTGTTTAGGTCCCTGAGGTCCAGGATGGGACGGACCCCATCCTCCTCTTGGGAACCAGAAAGTACTTGGAGTAAAAGCCCCGCCCCACTTAATCCTGCAGAATGAGCTCGATAGCTATGACAGCCAGGAGGGTGGAGATTTTCTTCTGAAGCAGTTCCAGATGCCGGGGGGGGGGGGGGGGAAGGGGGGGTGCAAGGCGATACCCCCTTGGGGGCTAGATTGGATATAGTTTGGAGAGGTGCAACCAGTATCCACTCTAGATTATTTGTTGCACCCAGAAGTCTAAAGTTGAGGGGCCATCTCTGGGCAAAGAAAGTGAGACTCCCCCCCAATGGAGGGTTTAGCATGGTGACTCCTAGAAGACTGGATATGCTCCAGAGGAACCAGTCAAAACCCCACCCAGGGTTTTGGCTGCAGGGATGGATAGGCCTTCTGGGGTTTTTCTCTTCGCTGTTGCTGTTGAGTGGCCTACTGTTTCTGCAGGAAACGTTGGGGATCAGGCAAGGACTGACGCCTATGCAAATAGTAGATCTTCTTCTGGCCCCCTCCTTGGTACCTCCTACAGTAAGCCAGTTCAGATGTGCACCTGGAGAGTCTGGTAAGCATGATAAGCTGCTCCTCTATAATGCCAGCTTTCTCTTCCACCTATTCACCAAACGGATTCTCACTGTAGCATGGTACATCCGCCAGTTTATTCTGAACAGACTGTTCCAAGTCAGAGGACTGGGGAGAGGCGAATCTATAGGCCACAATGCCTACTGCAGCCACTCTCAGCACTGTCTCAAAGGCGTCATAGGTCACCCGGACCAGAACTTTGAGCAGTCCTTGCCAAGGCCCACTAGGGTGCGAAACTGCTCCAATTTCTCAGGAGAAAGGAACTGAGAGAGGTCAGCTAGGTCCTGCATGTCTGAGGAACATGCTTATGTAGAGCTGTATAGGGCCACTTGGGCAACAAGCATTGAGCCATGGAAACCCCTAGAAAAATGTCAGCAGCAAAAGACCATATAGCCTATCTAGGCAGCCTTTCTATTGTCATGTGCACCACCTTGGTAGAGTAATAGACCAAGGTAGGTTGGACACAAAAATATATAAGGTTGAGTTTGGCAAGTATTTCACAGGGCCCAGGGACTTTTAGCCTGGTAGCTTCCTTGTTACCAAATCTCAAAGAACACATAGGTCAGAGTGGAAGGAAACAAAGGCATTTATTTCCCCTTCTTGCAAAGGTTCAAATGGTTGGGCAATAACATCAACACAAGTGTCCTTACTTCAGGTTAGAAGAAAACGTAAAACATGAGTTTAAAGCAAAACTGTTATCTTCACAGAGTGGTGTACAAAAACAAACATTTTCTATTCCACAAGTTATAGCTTATACGCGAGGCAAGGACTCCAGGCTTCCTGTCATGCAGTAATTACAGTCCATTTCTGTATCTGAAAGCTCTTTAGCAAATTCCACTTGCATCGGTTCCAATTCGGAAGCCTCTGAAACTGAGTCAGTAGTTTCTGGCAAATTGTAGTCAGGCTTCTTATATAACTTTTGTATGACCTCCCAATGCTCAGGGTTAAGCGTAGGGCGTCGGTCCTGTGCTCTCCTATACTGAGAACACTCCTCCTTCTGCAAGGATTTTACATTAGCTTCATGCAAACCTTTCTCATTAAAAAGTCTCTTATTTGATAAACGTTTCTTGTACGTTGTATCATAGGCAGTTTTATATAGACAGTATTCCTCTGCTCCCTGTCCTCCCCATATACCAGCAGTCTGAAACCTGCTTCGAGTAAAATAAGGGTTACCTTTTATCTTTGACTTTTCTACTCCAGGTGAGGGTTGAGGCCTGTCTCGGCTGGGATTCTGACTTGCCTGAGCAATAGGCCTTAGGTTCTCCAGCCGTCCTTCAGTTGGCTTTATACTGCAGTCACAGCAATGCCTTCGCCTCTCTGGACGAAGAGCACTCACTCTTGATGGAGCTGTGTCTCCTTCTCCTCGGTTGCTCCTCTCTTCATGCCACAGCGGCTGCTGCCGCCTTCTGCCAAACTCCTGTCCAAGGGCTACTGCTTCAGCCCTTCCTTTCCCAGAACTGGCCTTCTTCCTGCACCTCTCTTCCTTGAAGAGCACACCTTCTCCTCTCTCCTTATCTCTGAGGAGAACCCTTTCTCCTGGATCTGTCCGTTCTGTCCATCCTTCCGATTCTGCCTCTTCTGCTGGTCCTGCCTCTTCTCCTGGTCCTGCTTCTTCTGCTGGTCTTGCTTCTTCTGCTCTCCAGTCTTCCAGACTCTCTTTAAGAGGTACTCCTCTCTTCCTCGATTGGAGGCTGGCTGGCATTACCTCACGACCTATGGGGCGTGGTTCCTCAGTCCCTCGGAGGTCCCTCTTGCTCCCTCTATCTGGTTCCTCGAAATATTGCAGCTTGTGCCCGACTTTTTCTGTGTTTAAAACATTTTCTTCTATTCCCAGAGGGTCTGCTGCGTGACACTATATCAACTACTATAATCCCTTTTTTTCCTTTAGAGATCTTCTGTGTATATCCCATGCTTTCTTGAATTCACATACTGTCTTCATCTCTACTACCTCCATTGAAAGACATCTGAAATATTTTCCTCATTGTTAAGCACCAAGTCCAGTATGGTCCCTGTGGGTTCTGTTACCAGTTGCTAGAATAGCTCACCCTGTAGAGAATCCAGGATCTCCTTACTTCTAGATGACACTGCAGCAGAGATGTGCTAATCAACACCCAGCATACTGAAATCACTTATCAGTAGCACTTCTCCCACTGCAATACTGCATATGTCTTCTATTAAATCTCCGTCCAGTTCTTCTCCCTGTGAAGGAGATCTGTATATTACACCAATGCAAATGAATTTCCCATTCCCTCTTTCTAGTTTAACCCACAATGTCTCCTCGCTCTCTTATAAGTCCTGTAATTCTATAGCTTTAATATTATTTTTTATATATAGTGCCGCTCCTTCTCCCCTTCTTTCTACCTTGTCCTTCCTCAATAAATTATAGCCTGGTATAATTGCATCCCAGTCATGGTTGTCCGTAAACCATGTCTCTGTAACCACCACTAAATCCAAGTCAAACTCTTCCATTAAAGCCTCAACATCTGAGATCTTATTTCCCATACTATGAGCATTTATGCACACCACTTTCCAGATGGTGCTCCTTTTACCCATTTCTACAGAGGTATTTGTTTTATTTCCTGAGGGCTTTCACTTATCTGGGAGCTTTCTTCACCCATCCCCAACGAATCTAGTTTAAAGCCCTCTTCAGTAGGTTAGCCAGTCTGCTGCGGAAGACACTTTGACCCATCTTGGACACCCTCTGCTCTGCAGCCCTTGGAAAATGATCCCATGGTCCAGAAAACCAAAGCACTCTCAATGACACCAACCACGCAGCCATGCATTCATCTCCAGGATGGGAGCTTCTCTGCCTCTACTCTCAACAGGAAGGATTGAAGAGAACACCACCTGCACACCTATCTGCTTCACCCTCTGTCCCAGAGCCATAAAGTCACTTTTGATATGCTCGGAAGGATACCTAGCAGTATCATTTTTGTAGACATGGATGAGCAACATCGGATAATAGTCAGTAGGGTTGATTAGTCTCGGCAAACGCTCCATATCATCTTGGATTTTGGCACCTGGCAGAAAGCATGCCTCACTGGACATCAAATCTGGTCATCAAATGGATGCCTCAGTACCCTCAGAAGAGAGTCATCTATCACCACTACCCTTTGCTTCCTTGTGGTCACCATTTCCGAAACTTTGGGGTGTTTGAATTTTGGTTCGATCCTTTCCTGGGGTGCTTCCACTTCCTCCATTTCCGGTAGTGTGGGAGCCAAGGTTTCTTGAAATTAGGAGCTTTCTGCACCCTGTACATCAAGTCAAGTCATCTACTCACTGGAGGTACTGTAAGGGGCCTCTCCCACATCTTCATCAGTACCCTCTGCAGGATGTGATGTACGGACATGGACTCCGCCTCTTCAGGTGCCGAGGAATAGTGCAATATTTTCAAACCTCAAGCTCAGCCTCCAGAGAGAATGGAAAGAGTAGTTACTCACCTGTAACAGGTGTTCTCCAGGAGCAGCAGGAATTAGTCCTCACATATGGGTGTCATCGACGCCGATGAAGCCCCAGAGGAGCATTTCCCCAGCTTTCTATGAAAGCCTTTGGGAATGCAGGCACGCATGCGCGGTTCCCTTCCCGCCTAAAGGTGCCATCTTACCTCAGTCAAATGACATAGCTAAAAGACAGCACACAAAAATGTAAAAATGAACTATATACAACTGCAACTCCAAGGGGAGGAGGGAGGGTTGTGAGGACTGATTCCTGCTGCTCCTGGAGAAAGAGTAGTTACTCACCTGTAACAGGTGTTCTCCAGGAGCAGCAGGAATCAGTCCTCACTTATGGGTGTCATCAACGCCGATGAAGCCCCAGCGGAGCATTTCCCCAGCTTTCCATGAAAGCCTTTGGGAATGCTGGCACGCATGCGCGGTTCCCTTCCCGCCTAAAGGTGCCATCTTACCTCAGTCAAATGACATAGCTAAGAACAGCACACAAAAATGTAAAAAGTAAACTATGTACAACTGCAACTCCAAGGGGAGGAGGGAGGGTAGTGAGGACTGATTCCTGCTGCTCCTGGAGAACACCTGTTACAGGTGAGTAACTACTCTTTCTCCAGGACCAAGCAGGAAGTCAGTCCTCACTTATGGGTGACTCCCCAGCTCTGGGCTACCAGGAACCCAGGCTGAACAAGAGAACTCCCTCTAGTCTCAGCAACACAGTAAAGGCTTTGCAAGGACACACCCTCCACAGGTAGCCCAACCAGAGGGCAGGAGTTGCCTAGACCTCAAAGAGATTCCGGAGTACTGCTTGGCCAAAAGCACTGTCCCTACGGGACTCCCTCTCCAGACAGTAGTGGGCTGCAAATGTCTGGCTTGAAGACCAAGTAGCAGCCCTGCAGATGTCTTGCAATGGGACAGAGCGGAGGTGAGCCACTGATGCAGCCATTGCCCTCACACGGTGGGCCGTGACCCTACCCTGCAAAGGAAGGTCAGCCGCCTTGTAAGCCCAGGTGATACAGTCAGCCACCCAGATGGACAAGGTACGCTTGGACACAGGCCTCCCCAAGTTATTGGGGTCAAAAGAAATGAAGAGCTGAGAAGCCTTCCTGTGACCTTGCGTACGTTCAAGGTAGAAGGATAAGGCCCTCCTACAGTCCAAGATATGGAGAACTGTTTCAGCCTGACTTGCATGAGGCCTAGGGAAGAAAGTAGGAAGAACCACCTCCTGGTTGAGGTGGAAAGAGGAGACAACCTTAGGAAGGAACAGGGTGAGTCCTGAGGACCACCCTGTTTTTATAGAACCTGGTGTAAGGTCTATCACAGACCAAGGCCTGAAGCTCACTCACTCTCCTAGCCGAAGTAAGGGCTATCAGAAAGAGAATCTTCCAGGAAAGGAAGCGTAGAGGGCAAGTAGCCATAGGCTCAAAAGGTGGGCAAGTCAGCTGCTGCAAGACCACATTCAGCTCCCACTCAGGAGCAGGAGGACGTATGGGAGGTTTGAGCAGGAGCAAGCCTCTGAGAAACCTAGACACCAAAGGGTGCACAGACAAGGAATGGCCCTCAACTAGGGAGTGGTGAGCTGCCAAAGCAGAGAGGTGGACCCGAACAAAGTTGGACTTGAGACCCTGATTGGACAAGTGCAGCAGGTACTGAAGCACTACTGACACAGTACAGGAGAAAGGATCCTCAGCACGTAGCTGACACCACACAGAGAACCTTTTCCACTTGAGAGCATAGGTCTTCCTAGTGGATTGTTTTCTGGAGGCGAGGACAACCTCCTCAACCTCGGGAGCTAGGCCCCAGGGAGCCAACACTACCCTTGCAGCCTCCATGCCATCAGATTGAGAGCTTTGAGATTGGGATGCAGCAAGGAGCCCTGATCCTGAGAGAGAAGGTCGGGTTGCAATCCCAGAGGCAGAGGCAGATCCACTGCCAGTTGAAGCAGGAGGGGGAACCAAGGCTGCCTTGGCCACCTGGGAGCTACCAGGAGGACTGAGGCCCTGTCTCGGAGAATCTTGAACAGTGTTCGGGCCACCAGAGGGGTGGGAGGAAAAGCATAGAGAAGGCCCTGAGTCCAGGGAATCAGAAAAGCATCTGCTGCTACTCTCAGAGGATGCGGTTGCCTGGAGCAGAACCTTGGCAGATGGTTGTTCAGTGGACTGGCAAACAGGTCTATGGAGGGAAGCACCCATCTCAAGAAAATCTTTTGAACCACTAAAGGATGTAGCTGCCACTCGTGTGGTTGCAGAATCCTGCTCAATCTGTCGGCCAGGGAATTCTCCTGGCCTGGAAGATAGACTGCTTTGAGGAGCATGTTGTGCTTCAGGGCAAAGGAACAGAGGTCCTGGGCCTCCTGGCAAAGGGGCTGGGAACCAGTTCCGCCCTGTTTGTTTACATAGAACATGGCTACCTGGTTGTCTGTATGGATCAAGACAGACTGTTGTGCCAGGGAAGCAGTAAAGGTCTTGAGGGCCAAGCGGATAGCTCTGAGTTCCAGTAGATTGATCTGCTGGGACGCCTCCCAATGAGACCACAAGCCCTGGGTGCACTTGTTTAGGCAGTGTGCTCCCCAACCCTGCAGAGAGGCATCGGTGGTCAGTACCACTGTATGAGGTGGGATCTGAAAGGGCACCCCCACCAGCAGATTGGGGGGTGTAACCACCAGTTGAGGGAGGCCAGGAAACGGTGGGACACTCTGATCCTGTCTCTGAGACTGCCTGAGGCTTGTGACCACTGAGTCCGAAGGCACCATTGGGCAGGTCTCATATGGAGCCTGGCATTGGGGGTCACCTGTACTGTCGATGCCATGTGGCTCAGAAGCCTGAGACAGAGTCTGGCGGAGACCAGGGACTTGTGCAGAAACTTGCTGGCGAGGTCCATGAGCCTCTGTGCTCGGTCCACTGGTAAGAATGCTCTTGCCAGCTGAGAATCCAACCTTGCTCCTATGAACTCCAAGTTCTGGGAGGGGAGCAAAGTGGACTTTGCGAAGTTGATGACAAAGCCCACCTTCTGGAGCAGTTCTATGGTCCTGTTGGTGGCCTGCTGAACTTCTAGGGAAGTCTAGCCTCTGATGAGCCAGTAGTCTAGGTAAGGAAACACAAAGATGCCCTGATTTCTCAGGTAGGCTGCCACCACTGCCAGGCACTCTGGGAGCGGAGGTCAGTCCAAAAGGCAGTACTCTGTACTGATAATGGTTTCCTCCCACAATGAACCTGAGGTACTTTCTGTGGTCTGGATGAATAAGGATGTGAGTGTAAGCATCCTTTAGATCTACAGAGCATAGCCAATCTCCCTGCTGGAGGTAGGGCAGAAGAGTTCCAAGAGTAAGCATCTTGAACTTTTCTTTTACTAGAAACTTGTTTAGGTTTCTGAGATCCAAAATGGGTCGAAGACCACCGGTTCTTTTTGGCACCAGGAAATACCTGGAGTAAAATCCGTGACCTTGGAAGTGGGGAGGCACAGGCTCCACCGTCTTGTCCAGCAACAGACCTTTTAGCTCCTGGAGGAGAAGGGCTGTATGCAGGGGAGGTCGGAAAGGTTCCCCTGGGAAGTGTGGCGGAGGTAGTTGGAGAAAATGCAGGGCATAGCCTCGACGGACTATGTCCAGCACCCAACTGTCCTGGGTGATCAAGGGCCACTGGTGGGCGAACAAGGCTAGGCGGCCTCCTGTGCAGGGCTGGGTCTGCAAGGGAGCTATGGCTATACTCAAGGAGTCAAAAACCCCCACCCTGCTGAGTGGGAGCAGGGGCCTGAGGCTTGGGGGCCCTCTGCCTACGGGGCCCATTACCCTGGCCCTTGGCTTGCTGACCCTGGGGGGCAGCTTGGGCAGCCTGATACTGAAGGTACTGTTTGCAGGCAGTGCCCTTCCTCGGGTAAAAGGACTTTTTATCTTATGAGAAGGGGCAGAGGTCTTCCTCGACAGCCTAGTCCTCGTGAGGTGCTCTGTCTCGAGCTGGGCGGCCTTCTCGGCCACAGGCTTGCCAAAAAAGATTTTCACCTCGGCAAGGGACATCGACCAACTTGTCCTGAACCCATGGCTCGAGGTCCGATGACTGCAGCCATGCCTGGCGTCAAGCCGCGATGCCGGCTGCCGCTACTCGGGCCGAAGCCTCGAAGCCATCGTAGGCGGCACGGAACATGAACTTTGAGCATTCCCGGATCCTCGAAGACAAGGACTTAAAACTCTGCAAGGGTTCCCCGGAGAGACCAGCAGAGAATCCGGCCAACTCCTTGGCCAGGTCTCGTAAATACATGCCCATGTACAGCTGGTAAGTCTGGACACGGCAAGCAAGCATCGAGCCCTGAAAGCACTTTCTACCGACGCCATCAAGGCTTCGGGCTTCCCTACCAGGAGGCACCGCGGAGTGCATCTTCTGACTCTTCAGACGATGCATGGCCGATTCCACAACCATGGAATGGTGTGGTAGCTGTGCTTTCTGGAAGCCAGGACTCTTCCGGAGCCGATAGATGGAATCGACTCGCTTGCTCAAAACCGGCGCCAAGGCCGGTGCCTCCCACATCCGGAAGAGGAGCCGTTCCAGCATCGGAGGAACCGGGACAGTAAAGGCCTCCTTCGGAGGAGAGTCATACTGCAGAGCATTGAGCTCTTCGGCTCGAGGCTCTTCCTCGGGGTCAGCCGAGATAGATAAGGCAGCGGCCATATCCCGGACAAACTCCGAGAACCTAGTATCCTCCGGAGGGGACCTACTCCGGGGTTCAGACTCGGGTGAGTCCGAAGGAACACACTGAGTCTTAAAGGTGTCAGGAGACTCCTCGTCTTCGGTCTCCCAAGCAGACTTGTCCGATGTCGAGTCGAGGTCCGACCCTGCGGGGCCTCTAGGCACCTGCCCCGACACCGGTGCCACCGGCGTCGAGACCCTCGGTCCCGAACGGGAGGTCGAGGGAGACCTCGACCGAGGACGACCTCGAGCCACAAGGGACTCTAGTATCGGCTCGGTCTCCGGGGTCGACTTCAAAGTCGATGTCCCGGTGGTCGGGGCAGATGCGCCAGACAGGCTGGCCATCAGTGCCCGCTGCTGATCCATGAAGGCAGACATTCTGCTCTCCAAGGCTGTCAACCTGAGACTCAGCTCGGGTGACGCAGCAGCCCCCGACTCGGGCCCCGGCGGTGCCGGGCCCGATGTCGGTACTCGGGGAGACGAGTCCACGAGGACAACGGGACTTACGTGTCCAGCAGACTCCGGCTCCATGCGAGGAATTTAGATGGCTTCTCCTGGTCCACGGGCCCGGGACGACGGTCGGGGGTCTTAGACCTGGCCCTTGAGGGCTCAGGGACCTCCTCCGACGCCGCCCTCGCGAGCCGCCTCTTCCTCTTACGTTCCCGGTCGGGGGACTCCCTGTCCGAGGAGCTCCGATGCTTCTCGGGATCGGAATCCCGAGATGTCGAAGCCTCAGACGAGGTCCGGGCCCGGGCAGAGGCCGAGTCTGAGAAAAGCATTTCACTTTGTTGCTGACGACTTCGGAGGGCCTTGGAAGACATCTTTCCACATGGCCCGCATGTTTTAGAATCGTGATCCGGGCCAAGGCACCGAAGGCAGCAGTCGTGTGTATCGGTGAGAGACATTATCTTCTTACACCGATCACACTTTTTGAAACCGCTGAAAGACAACGGGGAGAAAAGGGTCCCCGCGAGGTCAAAGGACCGGCCTTCCACGGAAAAAGAAAAAGATTTGGCGCGAGCGCCTAGCCACTAAGGGCAAAAACCGAAAAGGAAAAAAGGGGATTCGATACCGGTGTACCGAACCCGGCGGGAGGGGAACCGACGTCGAATCCAAGGAAAAAAGCGAATTAACGCCAAGAAAAAAACTTCTCTTTTCCGGGAAAAAAAGGACACACGTCTGATGGGCTTCACGGAAAAAAAGAGACTGAGGTAAGATGGCACCTTTAGGCGGGAAGGGAACCGCACATGCGTGCCAGCATTCCCAAAGGCTTTCATGGAAAGCTGGGGAAATGCTCCGCTGGGGCTTCATCGGCGTCGATGACACCCATAAGTGAGGACTGACTTCCTGCTTGGTCCTGGAGAACACCTGTTACAGGTGAGTAACTACTCTTTCTCCTGGACCAAGCAGGAAGTCAGTCCTCACATATGGGTGACTCCCTAGCTCTGGGCTACCGAGGAACCCAGGCTGAACAAGAGAACTCTCTCTAGTCCCAGCATCAAAGAAAGGCTTTTCACTGACACAACCTCCACCGGTAGCCCAACAGAGGGCAGGAGTTGCCTAAACCTCAAAGAGATTCCGGAGTACTGCTTGGCCAAAAGCACTGTCCCTACGGGACTCTCTCTCCAGACAGTAATGGGCCGCAAAAGTCTGGCTTGAAGACCAAGTTGCAGCCCTGCAGATGTCTACCAAGGGCACAGAGCAGAGATGAGCCACTGAGGAAGCCATTGCCCTGACACGGTGGGCCATAACCCGACCCTGCAAAGGAAGGTCAGCCTCCTTGTAAGCCCAGGTGATACAGTCAGCCACCCAGATGGACAAGGTACGCTTGGACACAGCCAACCCCAACTTATTAGGGTCAAAGGATACGAAGAGCTGAGTAGCCCTTCGATGCCCTTGCGTACGGTCAAGGTAGAAGGATAAGGCCCTCCTACAGTATGCAGAACTGCTTCAGCCTGGCTTGTATGAGGCCTAGGGAAGAATGTGGGAAGAATGTTGGAAGAACCACCTCTTGGTTAAGGTGGAAAGAGGAAACAACCTTTGGGAGGAACTTCGGGTGAGTCCTAAGGACTACCCTGTTTCCATAGAAGCGAGTGTAAGGCCTATCACAGGCCAGGGCCTGAAGCTCACTCACTCGCCTGGCTGAGGTAAGGGCTACCAGGAAGAGTGTCTTCCAGGACAGGAAGCACAGAGGGCAAGTAGCCATCGGCTCAAAGGGTGGGCAAGTCAGCTGCTGCAAGACCACGTTCAGCTCCCATTCAGGAGCAGGACGACGGATTGGAGGCTTGAGCAAAAGCAAGCCCCTGAGAAAGCGGGACACCAAAGGGTGAACCGACAGAGAATGTCCCTCCACCAGTGAGTGGTGAGCTGCTAGAGCTGAGAGGTGGACCCGAACAGAATTGGACTTAAGTCCCTGATTGGACAAATGCAGTAAGTACTGAAACACCACTGGTACAGTACAGGAGAAGGGATCCTCTGTACGTAGCTGACACCACACAGAAAACCTTTTCCATTTGAAAGCATAGGTTTTCCTAGTGGACTGTTTTCTAGAGGCTAGGACAACCCCTTCAACTTCCTGAGGTAGGCCCCAGGGAGCCAAAACTACCCTTGCAGCCTCCAGGCCATCAAATTGAGAGCTTTGAGATTGGGGTGTAGAAGGGAACCCTGATCCTGAGAGAGAAGGTCAAGTTGCAGCCCCAGAGGCAGTGGGGGATCTAATGCCAACTGAAGTAGAAGTGGAAACCAAGGCTGTCTGGGCCACCTGGGAGCCACCAGCAGAACTGAGGCATTGTCCTGAAGAATCTTGAACAGAGTCCGGGCCACCAAGGGCGTGGGAGGAAACGCATACAGGAGGCCCTGAGACCAGGGAATCAGAAAAGCATCTGCTGCTATCCGCAGAGGATGCGGTTGCCTGGAGAAGAATTTGGGCAGCTGTTTGTTTAAAGGACTGGCAAACAGGTCTATGGATGGAAGTCCCCATTTCAGGAAATTCTTCTGAACTACCAAAGGATGCAGCTGCCACTCGTGGGGCTGCAGAATCCTGCTCAACCTGTCTGCCAGGTAGTTCTCCTGGCCAGGTAGATACACTGCTTTGAGGAACATGTTGTGTCTGAGAGCAAAAAAACAAAGGTCCTGTGCCTCCTGACAGAGGAGCCTGGACCCAGTTCCGCCCTGCTTGTTCACATAAAACATGGCTACCTGGTTGTCTGTTTGAATTAGGACAGACTGATGAGCCAGGGTTTGAGAAAAAGTCTTGAGGGCCAACCGAATGGCCCTGAGTTCCAGAAGATTGATTTGCTGTGCAGCTTCCCAGGGAGACCACAGACCCTGGGTGCACTTTCCCAGACAATGAGCTCCCCAGCCCTGTAGGGAGGCATCCGTGGTCAATACCACTGTGTAACCAGGAGTTTGAAGAGGCACTCCTTTTAGCAGATTGGGTGGGTGCAGCCACCAGCTGAGGGAGTTCAGAAATGGTCTGGACACCCTTATTCTGTCTCTGAGGCTGCCTGTGGCCTGTGACCACTGATTCCGAAGGCACCACTGTGCAGGCCGCATATGGAGCCTGGAATTGGTGGTTACATGAACTGTCGAAGCCATATGGCCAAGCAGCCTCAGGCAGAGTCTGGCGGAGACCACTGACCTGCAGAGAAACTGACTTGCTAAGTCCATCAGTCTTTGGGCCCTGTTTACTGGCAAGAATGCCTTTGCCAGGACAGAGTCCAGCCTTGCCCCTATGAACTCCAAGTTCTGGGAGGGGAGCAAAGTGGACTTTGCGTAGTTTATGACAAACCCCAGGCCTTGAAGAAGAGCAATAGTTCTGAGGGTGGCTTATCTGGCCTCCTGGCACGTCTGACCCCTGATGAGCCAGTCGTCCAGATAGGGGAAGACAAAGATTCCCTGATTTCTCAGGTAGGCCGCCACCACTGCCAGGCATTTGGTAAAGACCCTGGGAGCAGATGTGAGGCCAAAAGGCAGTACTCTGTACTGATAATGGTTTCCTCCCACAATGAACCTGAGGTACTTTCTGTGGTCTGGATGAATAAGGATGTGAGTGTACGCATCCTTTAGATCTAAGGAGCATAGCCAATCTCCCTGCTGGAGGTAGGGCAGAAGTGTTCCAAGAGTTAGCATCTTGAACTTTTCTTTCTCTAGGAACTTGTTGAGGTTCCTGAGGTCTAGAATAGGTCGAAGACCACCGGTTCTTTTGGGTACCAGAAAATACCTGGAGTAGAACCCGTGCCCTCGGAAGTGGGGAGGCAAAGGCTCCACCGCCCTGTCCACCAACAGACTTTGAAGCTCTTGAAGGAGAAGATCTGTGTGCAGGGGAGGACCTTGGAGGCTCCCCTGGAAAGTATGGAGGAGGCAGTTGGTGAAAATGAAGTGCATAGCCCCTGTGGACTATGTTCAACACCCAACTGTCCCCAGTGATGTGGGGCCACTGGTGGGCAAAGAGGGCGAAGCGACCTCCTGTGCAGGGTTGGGAGAGCAGGGACTGAGAGGCTACGCTCAAGGAGTCAAAAACCCCCACCCTGCTGAGTGGGAGCAGGGGCCGGAGGCTTGGGGGTCCTCTGCCTACGGGGCCCATTACCCTGCCCCTTGGCTTGTTGACCCAGGGGTGCAGCTTGGGCAGCCTGATACTGAGGGTACTGTTTGTAGGCAGTGCCCTTCCTCGGGTAAAAGGGCTTCTTACCCGAGGCCTTCTTCTTGTGAGAAGGGGCAGAGGTCTTTCTCGACAGCCTTGTCCTTGTAAGGTGCTCAGTCTCGAGCTGTGCGGCCTTCTCGGCCATGGGTTTGCCAAAAAGGTTCTCACCTCGGCAAGGGACATCGACCAACTTGTCCTGAACCTATGGCTCTAGGTCCGATGACTGCAGCCATGCCTGGCGTCGAGCCGCAATGCCGGCTGCCGCAACTCGGGCCGAAGCCTCGAAGCCATCGTAGGCGGCGCGGGACATAAACTTCGAGCAGTCCCGAATCCCCGAGGACAAGGACTTGAATCTCTGCAAGGGCTCCACGGAGAGACCAGCGGAGAACCCGGCCAACTCCTTGGCCAGGTCACGCAAGTACATGCCCATGTACAGCTGGTAAGACTGGACACGGCAAGCAAGCATCGAGCCCTGGAAGCACTTTCTGCCTACACCATCAAGGTTCCGGGCCTCCCTGCGGGGGGGCACCGCAGAGTGCATCTTCTGACTTTTCAGGCGATGCATGGCCAATTCCACCACCATGGAATGGTGTGGTAGCTGCGCCTTCTGAAAGCCAGGGCTCTTCGAATCGACCCACTTGCTTAGAACCGGCGCCGAGGCCGGTGCCTCCCACATCCGGAAGAGGAGCCGTTCCAGCATAGGAGGAACAGGGACAGTAAAGGCCTCCTTGGGAGGAGAGTCGTACTGCAGGGCCTCGAGCTCTTCGGCTCTTCCTCGGGGTCCGCCAGGATAGCCAACGTGGTGACCATATCCCGGACAAACTCCGAGAACCGGGTATCCTCCGGGGGGGGGGGGGGGGGATCTACTCTGGGGCTCAGACTGCGGTGAGTCCGACGGGATGCACCGAGTCTTGAACGTGTCAGGGGACTCCTCATCCTCCGTCTCCCAGGCGGACTCATCCGACGAGGAGTCAGGGTCCGACCCTGCGGGACCCTGGAGCACCCGCCCCGACGCTGGAGGCAGCAGCGTCGACGCTCTCGGTCCCGAACAGGAGGTCGAGGGAGACCGCAAAGGAGGTCGACCCCGAGCCATCATGGTCTCGAGTATCGGCTCGGTCTCCGGGGTCGACTTCAATGTCGATGTCCCGGTGGTCAGGGCAGATGCGCCAGACAGGCTGGCCATCAGTGCCCGCTGCTGCTCCATGAAGGCAGACAGTCTGCACTCTAAGGCTGTCATCCTGAGATTCAGCTCGGGAGACGCAGCAGCCACCGACTCGGGCCCCGGCGGCGCCGGGCCCGACGTCAGCTCTCTGGGAGAAGAGTCCTCGAGGACTACGGGGCTTACGTGTCCAGCAGACTCCGGCTCCTCACAAGGAACTTTGGCAGGCTTCTCTTGTTCCACGGGCCCGGGGCGACGGTTGGGGGTCTTAGACCGGGCTCTCGAGGAGCCAGGGACCTCCTCCGATGACGCCCTCACGAGCCGCTTCTTCCTCTTGTGTTCCTGGTCGGGGGACCCCCAGTCCGAGAAACCCCGACGGCGCTCGGGATCTGGATGTCGAGGCCTTAGACGAGGTCCGGGCCCGGCCGGAGGCCGAGTCCGAGAAAAGCCTTTCTTTCTGCTGCTGGCGACTTCGCAGTGCCTTGGAAGACATCTTCCCACATGGTCCACACGTCTTAGGGTCGTGATCAGGACCGAGGCACCGAAGGCAGCAGTCGTGTGTGTCGGTGAGAGACATCAACTTCTTACACCGATCACACTTTTTAAAACCACTGGAAGTCATCGGGGAAAAAAAGAGTCCCCGCGAGGTCAAAGGACCGGCCTTCCAGGGAAAAAGCAAAAAAAGGGTGCGAACGCAGCCACGAAGGGCAAAAACTGAAAAAGAAGAATCGGGCTCGATACCGGTGTACCGAACCCAGCGGGAGGGGAAGTGGCGTCGAACCGGAAAGAAAAAAATAGCGAGAATCGCCGAAAAAATCAAACTTTTATCCGGGATGACAGGACACACGTCCGATGGGCTTCTCGGAAAAAGAGAGACTGAGGTAAGATGGCACTTTTAGGCGGGAAGGGAACCGCGCATGCGTGCCTGCATTCCCAAAGGCTTTCATAGAAAGCTGGGGAAATGCTCCGCTGGGGCTTCATCGGCGTCTATGACATCCATATGTGAGGACTGACTTCCTGCTTGGTCCTGGAGAACGGCCTTGACCATATTTCTCACAGAATGCTGGAAGGTTATATCTTCAGGGGGAGACGTTTGACATTCATGAGGTGGGGAGGGGTCCAACGGGACCTCTGGGGACCTGCATTCCGAGAAGTCTTCCGATTCCACATCGGTCACTCAGCCATCAGAGTGAAAGGAAGTCTAAATACCTCTGATCTTGTGCCTGGAGGTCCTTTCTGCATCGAAGGGAATGGGAATTTCTCCCAGAACACCAATGCTCCGAAGCCCATGTGGGATTCAAGCATGCATCAGATCCAGAGATGCTGGAGAGAGAAAATAACTGAACTGGAACCAGCATCCAATCTCTTCGATGTACCGATGAAGATGCCTCTGATGGGGGGGGCATGGCATGCTTCTCCAGAATCGGTTACATGATGGCAGATGCCGATGCCTTTGTGTGCTGCATCGCAAACAGGACTGCCATGCGATCCTGAAGTGCCTTTAGGAGCCATTTCTCCATGGTTGCTGATTCCAAAGGCTCTGAGGTCTGAGTAACTTTGACCGATGTGGCCAGAACCTGTGTAAGGGTATCAGCGTCTTGTGCTCGGCTATCAGGAAACTGTCAGTGTCCCTCTGAACCCTTGGAGGTTAAGCAGTCCTCAATGGATGGCATCTTTGAGGGGCACTCACGCAACCCACCATCACTCTTGGTGCTGCATCGCGAAGGGCTCCAATGCCGATGCACTCGGGCCTTTTCCCAGTGCTCAGTCCAAGCACCCTGCGACGTCAATGTGGGCAATGTCGGTTCCCATCTTTCCGGGAGGTCGACCAATGGTCTGGGGTACTGCAGGTGCTCGGCTCCGATTGAGCTCAAGAGGCCCTCCATGTTGATGCCCCTCCAACATCCTGAACCGCCTTTGAATGCATGGAAGCAGATGACCTCACTGCCAAAGACTATGGATCAGGCTGTGCTGAACAGGTTTTCCTATTTTTCACAACCCTTGAGGCCTCTCCTTGTCATTTCCAGGCACAAATGACAAGAAGAGGGCTGATGATGTGGTCCTGAGGCACTGGAGGCAACAATTGTGTTTGTCCGTGACGGAAATGGTCCGGGCACACTTGGTGCACTTTTTAAACCCGCTGGTCAGTTTTTGGGACATGTTTGGCAGGAAAAAAAATCAAAGCAATTAAGCACTCTCAAAGGGGAGATAGCAATTACCGATAGAGAGCATACTGGAACATGTCTGTGGGGCTTCACGGAAAACAAAAGACTGAAGCTGATGGCACCATGGTGGCAGGTGGGAAGGAGGTGTACAGGCGCGGTGGAGCCTCCTGAAAGCTTCCAACAGAAGCTGGGGAGAGTTCCCACGCGTGTGTCAGTCAGGGACGTCACCCATGCATGAGGACTTATTTCCTGCTTGTTCACTGAGAAAATCCATTTCCACAGTATCCACCCCGGCAATGTGCAGAGCCAATAAACTAGGAGGTTCTTCGCTGTCCAGGTAAACAGGAGAGCCATCTCCAGGGCTACCCCGGCACTCCTCATGCTGCCTTGCCGATTGACATAAACCACTACTGTGGCATTATCAGAGAACACTCCAACTGCCCGACCCTTGACCAGGGACCGGAAACACAGAAGAGCCAACCTGATGATCCTCGCCTCAAAGCAGTTGATGGAACACTCTGCCTCTCTGCGGTTCCAATGGCCCTGGGCCATTCAGTCTTGGAAATGGGCTCCCCAGCCTGAGAGACTGGCATCCATCGTCAGAAGGATCCATGAGCAATCATCCAGCAGCATGCCCTTCCTCAGAAGACTGGGCAGCTGCCAGCACCACAGGCTAGCCATTACCATCATTGGGAGTGGGAGCCCGAGCTTGAAGCACTGAAAACTCAGGAACGACTGAGCCAGTAAGACTGTTGGAGCAGCCGCATATGAGCACGTGCCCATCAATGTTCCCTCTAATTTTCTGAAGGCTGTGTGCGCATAAAATATCAGCTGTGTGCAGCTTTTGAAGAAAGGTTAAATTTTTGTGCGCCACATAACGACACTCGGAGTTATATACTTTAAAATTTGACTACACGTCAGAATACAGTATGTACACAACATTGATTTTAATCAAATTAAATGAAAATAGACGATTACTAAATTAAGTGGGAAATTTCTAGTAATTACAATCATAACTTTTACATTTTAAGACGTCTGTGTTGTTTTCTATCAGAATCAGAGCCGAAATTTTTGTGCGCTCTGTTGTAAAGTATGTGCGCTCGCTCGGCGAGGTGTGCGCGCGCACACACGCGCACAGCTTAGAGGGAACAGTGGTGCCCATGGCACCATCTCAAATGTTGTTGCCAGCAATCCGAGAAGCTGAAGATCAACCTGGACTCTGGAAATCTACTTTGAACAGAACAGCATTAGGCAATCCATCAGAATTTGACTCTCTCTCTTCTGGCAGGAAGACTCTGCACACTCGAGTATTGCAACGTGCTCCCAGGACTTCCAGGGACTGGGAATGCAACAACTGGCTCTTTCCCCATTTGATCACCCAGCTAAAGCATGTCAGAAAGGACACCACTCTGGGAGCTACCTAAGATGCCTCTAAAATAGAATGGGCTCGAATGAGCCAATAGTCCAGATATGGGTGCACACAAATCCCTTGGCATCATAGTACCGCAGCTCCCACCATCATGATTTTGGAGAACTTCCTTGGGGCAGTGGAGGGTCCGAATGGAAGGGCACAAAGCAAAGGGGAGAGCCAAGCATGGCAAAACACAGATACTTTGCTGATCCCCCAGATCGAGATATGAAATTACACCTTGGCCAAATCCAGAGATGCCAGGAACTCCCATCAGCGCACCACTTGAATCATGGATCGCAAAGTTTCCAACCAGAAGCGCATGATGTGCAAGTGTTCATTGACATATTTGAGGTCCAAAATGGGCTGGAACATTCCTTCGGTGTTAGCACCATGAAACGGATGGAATTTTAAAAAACAAAAAAGCATGGGACAAACACAGAGGATCTCTAAAAGAAAAAAGGAGATTGTTGTAGGCATGTAGATAGGTAGGTGGATGGTGGACATGAGGATTGTCTGATAACATGCCTGGCTGGTGCAAAGGTAGCAGACCTCATGCGACACCTAGACAAGGTTTTAGATAGTTCTGGGGGGGGAGTCTGCTGTCTTACTACATTTGGTATCAATGGCATAGGAAAATGTGGGAGAGAGGTTATGGAGGCCAAATTTAGGCTTTTAGGTAAGAAGTTGAAATCCAGAACTTCCAAGGCAGCATTCTCAGAAATGCTTCCCATTTCATGCACAGAACCCAAAAGGCAGGCAGAGCTCTGAAGTCTTAATGTGTGGATGAGATTATGGTGCAAAGAAGAGAGCTCTGATTTGTTAGGAACTGGGCAACATTCTGGGGAAGGAAGGGGCCTTTCCAAAGGGATGGGCTTCACCTTAACTGGGATGGAACCAGGATACTGGCATTAACCTTTAAAAAGGAGATAGAGCAGCTTTTAAACTAGATAATAGGGGAAAGCCGACAGTCACCCAAGAGCGCAAAGTTCATAAAGATGTATCCTTGAAGGATACTAGCAAAAGAGGGACGTTAGGACATCCTGACAGAGAGGTTCCAATAAAGATGAAAGTAACCCAGATGCCCTTAAGTACAAAGTTGAAAGATTCCAAATTACCCCTATCAACTGATAACCAGATTAATATGAATAAAATATAACCTCTAAAATGCCTGTATGCAAATGCCAGAAGTCTAAACAATAAGATGGGAGAGCTAGAATATATAGCACTAAATGAAAGGTTAGATATGAATGGCATCTCAAAGACTTGGTGGAAGGAGAACAACCAATGGGACACCGATACCTAGATACAAACTATATTACAATGATAGTGTAGATCAAATTGATGGAATAGTTGTGCTCTATGTTAGAGAGAACATTGAGTCACATAGGATTAAAGTTTTGCAGAAAAAATATACACTGTAGAACCTCTATGGATAGAAATCCCATGTAAAAAGGGAAAGGCAATGGCAGTGGGGTGTACTACTGACCACCTGGCCAGAATGAACAGGTGGATGATGAAATGCTGAAAGAAATCAGGGAAACTAACAAAAGTTACAACATAGTAATAATGGGTGATTTCAATTACCCGGTATTGACTGGGTCAGTGTCACAGCAGGAAATGCTAGAGAGCTAAAGTTTCTAGATGAAATAAATGACTGCTTTTTGGACAGCTGGTTCATGAACCAACAAAATGGGAAGCTGTTTTGAACATAGTGGAAGACATGATCTGATGCTAGAGATAAGGGTTTTGGGACCACTTGGCAATAGTGATCATAGCATGATCACATTTGATTTAATAAATGGAAGAAGGACAACAAGGAAATCCACAGTACTATCTTTTAACTTTCATAAGGGAGAGACTGATAAAATGAGGAAAATAGCTATTAAAAACTAAAAGGAGCAGCTGCAAAGGTTAAAGGTTTACATCAAGCATAAGCATGGGCTTGGGCATTGTTTAAATGTAATATCTTGGAAGCCAAGACCGAATGTATTCCACGCTTTAAGAAAAGTGGAAGGAAGGTCAAAAAACTGCCAGCTTTTTTTTTTTTTTTTAAATGATGAGGTCAGAGAGGCTGTTGCAGCCAAGCCACAAAAGCAACTCTCAAGAAATGGAAAAAGGAGCCAAATGACAAAAACAGCAAACATAGCCATTGGCAAGTTAGATGCCAGGCATTGATAAGGCAGGCAAAGAGAGAATTTGAAAAGAAGTTTGCTGTGGAAGCAAAAACGCATAATAAAAACTTCTGAAGTACATTCATAGCAAAAAATCTTTGAAAGAGTCAGTTGGACCATTGGATAATAGAGGGGTAAAATGGATGCAAAGTGAGGATAAGGCCTTAGCAGAGAAACTTAATGAATTCTTTGCTTCGGTCTTTACTGAAGAAGATGTAAAGAAGTTAGCCATGCCTGAAATGGCATATAAAGATGATGTATCTGAAGAATTGAAAGAAAGATCAATAAACTGAGATGATGTATTACAACTATTTCATAAAGTGAAGAGAAGTAAATAACCTGGACCGAATGGTATACATCCAATGATATTAAAAGAACCGATATATGAGATTGCAGACCTACTATTAGTAATCTGCGAACGATCATTAAAATCATCTGTAGCACCTGAAGATTGGAGAATGGCCAATGTAACGCCAGTGGACTGGCTTAAATTATCCAAGGACTAGCCCAGGCTACAAGGGTTCTGTCCCATCTGCTGGAGAATACTAGCTTGGTGAGAGGAACGCTGCTTCCTTATGTAGTAACATCACAAAAAGCTAGAATGCTCAGTCTCCATCTGCTAGAAAAGGGACACAACACACGAGTCTGGATTGGACTGTAGGGACACCATGGAAATGGCCAATTTTCTCAATGGAGAAAGGCGAATAGTGAAGTACCCAGGGATCTGTGCTGGGCCAGCTGCTTTTTAACATATTCAAAAATGATCTGGAAATAGGAATAATGAGTATGATGATCAAATTTGCAGATTACACAAAATTATTCAAAGTTGTTAAAACTCAAGAAGATTGTGAAAAATTGCAAGAGGGCCTTGTTAAATTGGAAGACTGGACATCCAAATGGCAGATTAAATTTAATGTGGATAAGTGCAAAGTTACGCATCTAGGAAAGAACAACCCAAAAGCGTACTCATCTGTAACAGGTGTTCTCTGGGGACAGCAGGAAGCAGTCCTCAGATATGGGTGACTTCAGCACCAACGGGTGAGTAACTATGTTTTCTTCGGGAACAAGCAGGAAGTCAGCCCTCACATATGGGACTCCCTAGCTACAGGTTACTGAAAAAACTGTAAAAAGCTCATGGGTGACCAGAAAAAGGGGGAACTGTGAGCAGCAGCAGCAGCAGCAATGATTCAAGAGATAACAGACTCTCAAGCGGCCCAAGTTTCCAGCAAGGAGCCAATGCTCCAGTAGCCTAACACACCCAAGGGCTGGAGGGCACGAGTTGATTATACCCCAAACAAATGATGGAGTATTGCCTGGCCGAAGGTGCTGTCTCGATGGGACTCTCTCTCCAGGCAGTAATGAGCTGCGAAAGTGTGGACTGAGGGCCAGGTGTCGGCCGGCAGATTTCCGACAAGGGAACGGAGCGCAAGTAATCTGCAGAGGCCACCATGGCATGGGCGCTGTGCATCGTGATACAGCGCTCCAGCGAAAGACCAGCCTGCTCATATGTGAAGGTGATGCAGTCAGCAACCCAGTTGGATAAGGTCCGCTTAGAGATGGCTGCTCCCAATTGACTTGGGTCATAGGAAACAAAGAGCTGGGAAGCTTGGCAGTGCTCCTGGGTGCGCCTGAGATAAAAGGCAAGCGCCCGCTTACAGTCCAGTGTGTGGAGAACTGCCTTCGTCCTGCTGGCATGAGATCATGGGAAAAAGGTGGGAAGCACCACCTGCTGAATGAGGTGGAATAGAGACACCATCTTAGATAGAAACTTGGGGTGCGTGCGGAGCATGACCCTGTTCTTGTAGAACCTAGTGTACAGTGGTTCTGCCACCAATGCCTGAAGCTCACTGACCCTGAGGGCAGAGGTGAGTGCCATGAGGAACACCACCTTCCAGGAGAGATATTTGAGGTTGCAGGAACAAAGAGGCTCAAAAGGTGGTTCAGTGAGCTTAGAGAGCACTATGTTAAGGTCCCACTCTGCCACCGGTGGGAAACTTCAACAGGAGGAATCCCCTCAGGAAGCGAGACATGAGGGGTTGAGAAGAGAGAAATTTGCATTCAATGAGATGATGGTGCACTGCAAGAGTGCTGAGGTGCACTCTTACGGAGTAAGACTTGAACCCTGCCCTGGACCCGATGCTCCATGCACCAGATCAAGAACCTCCGCCACTTGAAGGCGTATGCCTGTCGAGAGCAAGCTTTGCGGGAAGTAAGGAGGACCTCCTCTACTTCAATAGAGAGATTGAAAGGGGCCAGGGCTACCATTTCAGCAGCCAAGCCGTGAGTGTCAGAGACCCCAGGTCAGGGCGAGAGAACCCTCATTCTGCATCAGTAGGCCTGGGTTGCACCCCTGGGGAACCGGGGGTGATGTGGCCAGGCAGAGGAGCAGGTGAAACCACGGCTACCTGATCCATCTTGGGGCCATCAGGATTCACTGTGGCCCTGTTGCACTGGACCCTGAACAGGGTCTTGGCGATCAATGGTGTGGGCGGAAAAGAGTAAAGGAGGCCCTCTGCCCAAGTGATCAGAAATGCATCCGCCACCACACGGGAGGGGTGAGGCTGCCGGGAACAGAAGCGGAGCAGTTGTGCATTGGCCGGACTGGCAAAGAGGTCTACCCTTGGAAGCCCCCAGCACTGGAAGAGCTGGCCAGTCATCCTGGGATCCAACCTCTACTTGTGCAGTTAGAGGACCCGGATGAGCTGTTTTGCCAGGGTGTTCTCCTGTTCTGGAGGTAAACTGCCCACACAAGAATCCCATTGCTGCTGGCATAGGAGCAGAGACTCACTGCTTCCTGGCAGAGCAGGGCTGAAACTGTGCCTCCCTACTTGTTTATGTAGATCACCACCACTTGGTTGTCGGTCTGAATCAGCACCGCCTGGCACTGCAGGTGGTGGTGAAAAGCCCGGAGGGGTAAGGGTACGGACTTGGAGCTCCAGAAAGTTGATTTGCTGGAGAATCTCCATCGGTGACCAGCTGCCCTGAGTGCAGAGGTTGTGAGGATCCTTTGGGGTGTGGGGAGCTGGAAGGGCATCCAAGCCAGACACTGAAGATTTTACCACCAGTCAAGAGAGAGAGCCAGGGGATGGATGATGAGCATCCTGTCCCGTAAGCATCTTGTGGCCTTGGACCACTGCGAGCGGAGGGCCCACTGGGCCATCTGCAGGCAAGCATCTGAAGTGACATACACGGTGGATGCCAAATGCACCAGCAAGCGGAGCATGAGGCAGGTCGACGCCAAGTTATGGCGCGGTGTGCTTGCACAAGCACTTGGAGGCGTAGGGCCCTGTCCTGAGGGAGAAAAGTCCTGGCTTAAATGATGTCCAGCTGAGCCTCTATGAACTCCAGGTCCTGGGTTGGCTGGAGGTGGGACTTTGGGTAGTTTATGATGAAGCAGAGGTACTCCACAGCAGGAGGATGGTACGTGTCGTCATCTGATGGGCTTCAACAGCTGTGCTGCCCTTCACGAGCCAGTCGTCCAGACAGGAGAAGACGAATACCCCCTGGAGTTTGAGGTAGGCTGCGACCACCGCCGGGGCACTTGGTGAATACCCTTGGGGCGGAGGCCAGGCTGAAGGGTAGCACCCTGTACTGGTAATGTTCTCTCCCAACCACGAAGTGGAGGTACTGCCTATGTAGGGGGTTGATGTGGATGTGTATGTGTATTCATCCTTTAGGTCCAAGGAGCATAGCAAGTCTCCCTGTTAGATGTATGGTAGCAATGTTCCAAGAGAGAGCATTTTGAACTTTTCCCTCACCAGGAATCTGTTGAGGTCCCGCAGGTCAAGGATGGGGTGGAACCCTCTGGTCCTTTATGCTACCAGGAAGTAGAGAGAGTAGAACCCTATGCTCCTGAGGTGGGCTGGGACTGGTTCCACTGCCTGGTCCCCCAGAAGGGGCCTGCAAGTTCCTGCCGGGGCAGGTCCTAATGGAGGGAAGTCCTGAAGGGCTGTCCTGAGAAGAATGGTGGGGGTGTCTGGTGGAGGTGGAAGTGGTAACCTTCTCTCACCAGCCGAAGGGCCCATGTGTCGGTGGTAATAGAGGGCCACCTGTGGGCAAAGAGCACCAGACATCCCCTGTGTGCTGCAGGGCTGTGCCTCCTGAGGGAAGAAAGGCTATGCCCAAGGAGTCAAAAGCCTCCTCCAGGTTGCGCCGGGGGCACGGGCTGGGGTTTGGGAGTCTTAGGCTTACATGGGCCATGCCCTTGTTCCTTGGCCTGCTGGCCCTGTTGGGGCACTGGGAAGGCCTGGTATTGAGGGTAGTTTGCATAAGCCTTCCTCTTCTTCAGATATGAGGACTTTCTACCCAAAGCTTTCCTCTGAGAAGGGTCAGCTGTCTTCTTGGAGAGCATGGTCCTAGTCAGGAACTCGGACTCCAGCTCGGCGGCCTTGTCTGTCATGGGTTTGCCGAAGAGGTTCTTTCCCCGACAAGGGACGTCAACCAATTTGTCCTGGACCATTGCTCCAGATCAGAGGACTGTAGCCAAGTCTGTCGCTGGGCGCTAATGCCTGCCGCAGATACTCTAGCCGCTGACGCGAAGCCACTGTAGGCCGCTTGAGTAATAAACTTAGAGCACTTACTGACTGAAGAGGTCAGGGTCCAGAACCACTGGAGGGGTTCCTCTGAGAGACCAGCCGAGAACCTAGTGAGCTCCTTTGCCAGGTCTCAAAGTTACATGCCCATGTACAACTGGTAAGCCTGGATCCAGCCAATAAGTGTCGAGCCCTGGAAGCACTTTCTTCCCATGGCATCCATAGTGTGGGCCTCCCTGCCCGGGGACACCAAGGAGTGCATTTTCTGGCTCTTGAACCTCCACATGGCCAACTCCACCACCATGGAGTTGAGGCAGTTAAGCTTTTTGGATGCCAGGGCTCTGGCAGTCCTGGTACATTGAGTCCAGCCACCTGCTAACTATGGGCACCAATGCAGGGGTCCCCACATGCGGAGAAGTAGCCATTCCAGGATGGGGGGAATGGGCACTGTGAGCACCTCATTCGGGGGGGGGGGGGGACCTCATACTGGAGGATCTCGAGGTCCTCCATGCAAGGGTCCTCCTCCAACTCGGTAGCAAAGGCAGAGCCTTGGCCATGTCCCAACCAAACTGCAACACCATTGTAATCCTGAACAAGCACCTAGCCATCTGTCTCACCTAGAGAGCCCCCAACCACCCTGCTGACGAACTCTCCACCACCTTTGAAGCAGTATGCACCGCAAACTCCCCCCACAAACAACTGATTGTGCTGGGAGACTTCAAACTCAATTCCATACCTGACAAAGCAGCAGACTCTTCCTCAGAGCCATGGAGGCCTTACAATACACTCAACTCCTTCCCACTACTCACCAGCTAGGCTCCACTCCAGACCTGATTTTCGTCCCAAATAGAATCCTACAAAGTAACAGCATAACCACGCCCCTGGTCACACCAATACCCTGGTCTGACCACCACTCTATACAGTTCAACATGACCTACCTGGGACAACTATTCTGCAGAGCCCACAGTACCCAGTAAGGGGATTCAAATCATTTAACAGAGATCCTTTCCCCCAGGATGTCCTCTCAGCCTTAAAACGAGCATGAGACGCGACTGACTTAGATGCCGCCATCAACCTCTGGAATACCACTATCTCAGCAGCAGCAAGAGCACCAGCAAAAGAACCAAGCAGATGCACCGGACGGAAAAGACAATCAGCTCCATGGTACTCAAACAGCATAAGGGAAGCCAAGAAAACCTTTGGAAAATTGAAAAGAGCTGGAGAAAGACCAAGACACAAACCACCCAAAAGCTCTACCAAGAAAAGCAGAAAGAATAGAACATTCTAATCAACCAACATAAACGGGAACACCACACCAACCTCATCCTCAAATCAATTAACAGACCTAGAAAACGCTTCAATATAGCCCGCCCTCTCACAAGGGAACCTGACCACACTGAAGACACAACAATCCACCCCCAAAACTTTGCTCAATACCTGACTACCAAACTCCCCCCCCCCCCCCCCAGATAGAGAACACACAAGCTATAGCCCCTGGCCCCACACCTGCACCGCTAAAACATACATGGGACAAATTCCACATACCCTCCAAAGAACAACTCACACACACTATATCTGCCCTTAACACCAGCACTGCGCCTACTGACCCCTGTCCAGTCCCATGGATAAAATCCACAAAGGACATGCTCAGTGACTTCATACACAAGATCATATACTCCTCACTAACCCAAGGTTACATCCCCCTCCCCCTCAAGCTAGCCACCATATGCCCTGTCTCCAAGCTCCCAATACTTTTTCCCACTGACCCAGCAACTTATTGCCCTATATCCAGCCTCCCATTCCTTACCAAGATACTCAAAAAGATAGTATACCTCCAACTCCAGGACCATGTAGGCTCCCTAGCACCCTTAGACTCCCACCAGTATGGGTCCTGACCTCTTCACAGTGTTGAAACCTTACTCGTAATGCTCCTTGATAATCTCATCAGGGGAATCAATAACCTTAAAATGGGCTTCCTCCTCATCTTCGTTAACATGACTGCAGCATTTCAAACTATCTCCTACCCTATCCTCTGAAGACTTGAAGACATTGGACTATGCAACACCACCCTTGAATGGTTCACCTCATATCTCACCGGAAGACAGCAACAGGTCAAGATTGGCACAACCACTTCCTCCCCCTTTCCGCTGAAACAGGGAGTACTCCAAGTTCTTCATTGTCCACCCTACTCTTCAACCTCTACATTCAACGCATCTGTGATATATTCAGGCAACACGGTATCCAATATGCTCTATACGCAGATGACATGATCTGCACCCCGATCAATCTTGAGAAACCACACAATAACTGCCTGCCTCCTGGATATGTCACAATGGCTTTCCTGCAACCACCTCAAAATTAATTTCAAAAAGACAGAAGCCCTATTCATCTCACACAACAGCTCCTTCTCTCCCCCCTCCCTAATATAACCATACCTATCAAGGATGAAGTAAAATACCTGGGAGTCATCCTGGACCAAAACCTAAACTTTCAATCCCATATAAACAAGACTGCCAGGAGTGCATATCATAAGATGTCCATTATAAGAAAACTTAAGACCCTCCTCAATCAAGATCACTTCAGAACAGTCTGCCAGGCAATAGTTACACCCGCACTGGATTATTGTAACACCCTATTCATTGGCCTGCCTAAATCGACAATCTGGCCCCTACAGATGGTGCAAAACACTGCTGCCCGCATCATCACTGGATCCTCAAAACACCAACACATCACCCCAGTCCTGAACCAACTGCACTGGCTCCCAATTGCCTCCAAAATCAAATTCAAAACAGCTCACAACATATACAAAATCTAACACAATCTATCAGACACCCTTAAGAGCCTAATCAATACCAACACAAGCAAAAGACCCAAACAATGCAGTTCAATGGATACCATCCAGACTCCCAGCACCTACCTTAAAACCACACACTCCACTTCAGGTAGAGCACTGTCACTAGCTGCACCCACTCTGTGGAACTCCCTCCCTCAAGACCTCCGAGCAACCACTAATGCCAAGGACTTCAAAAGAAAGCTCAAAACATCTCTCTTCACTGAACACTATGGTGCCATCACCTAATGAACTCTCCCCCCTCTCTGTAAATAATTCACACACCCCTGTAAATAGTCCCCTCCCCCAGAGTATCCATTCCTCCCCCTTGCATACCTCCTACTCGTTAAATTATTGTTAAGCAATTAGTAGTTGTAATTTTAGTTCTTATGTAAACCGCTTTGATTGATAAATAAATGTCCTCAGGTGGGGACCGGCGCCTCGACTCCGGAGGGGATAGGAACGAGGGCACATTGCAGTGCTGGCGGGTATCCCAGGACTTGCCATCCTTGGTCTACCAATCATAGTCCAGCACACAGGAGTCGGGGGTCCTCCGGAACTCAGGGTGCTAACCAGACCCAGAGGACCTTGAGGCTGCAGCAGCCTGGCATTCAGAGCCGAGGGCACTGAGCAGTGAGGACTGCAGCCTCAAGGAACGGGGCCAGGACCACGGCTGAGGTGTCTCTTGAGGCTGGTGGCACTCAAGGAATGGCTCTACTTCTGGGGGGCTCCCTCATGGTAGAAGTTGTGAGTGATTACCCAGAGGAACCAGGCATCAGAGCCCATTGCTGGGCCATGAAGGCAGACAAACTGTGTTCCAAGATCACCATCCTGGCCTAGAGACCAGATGCCTCTGCAGCCTTCGTCGTGGGCACCAAGGACTTTGGGCCCAGCGCCGGCTCTGGCTACCTCAAGGTGGAGTCCTCAACCAGGCTGGCCTCAGGGGTCTAAGACCAGTCCCAGGGCATAGATGGTTCCCAGCGAGGCAACTTGGACGCTCACTCCATGAAGTTGCCTTCAGCTTCCTGTTAAGGGCTGTGGGACCGGGGCCCATGGGATTTCCTCTTTTCCTGACTCATTGCCCGACAGGATCCTAGAGGTCTTCTGGCCCTTCTTGGTACGATCCTCGATGCGGGAGCTCCAGCCAGAAGTGCTGTGATCCCAGGGCTCCAAAGCCGCATGGTCTCCGCAGGTGCTTGACGTCCCAGAAGGAGTCTCGTGTGGGCTCTTGTGGAGAACTCCAGGGCAGAGTTGGTCATCTGTAAAATCGACTCATGCTGCTGCTGCTGCTGACATTTCCTAAGGTCCTTACAGATCATCTGTTTAGAGACCTCAGACCAAGGCATCGAAGACAGAGTCATGTGGATCTGTGCACGACATATTATGAGTGCAGTGGTCGCATGGCTTGAAGCCACTGGCCAAGGCCATGATGGGGAAGACAGCCCCTGTGAGGTCAAATTCAGCGGGCTCAGCCAGGAATAAGGCACGAACCAGCGCCAAAAGAAAAAAGAACCAGAGGACGCAATGCCAAGGCAAGCGGGCTCAGGGGCAGGAAAAGACACCGGTACATTACTGGAGAAGCAAAAAAGATGACAAAAATCACCAACTTTTTCTGGGGGAAAAGACGCATGTCTGATGGGCTCCGCGGAAAATAGGAGACTGAGGCAAGATGGCACCCTTGGGTGGGAAGGAGACCACACATGCGTGGTACATCTCCTAGAGGCTTTCTTTGAAAGTTGGGGAGAGGTTACCGCATGGGCTCCATCGGCGCAGACATCACTTATATGTGAGGACTGACATCCTGCTTATTCCCGGAGAACTACGGTTACATGATGCAAACTAACACCTTAAAAGCCACCACCCAGGAAAAAGATTTAGGCATCATCGTGGATAATACACATTAAAACTCTTCACCCAGTGTGCAATGGCACTCAAGAAAGCAAATAGAATGCTAGGAATCATGAGGAAAAGAATGAAGAATAAAACCAAAGATATTATAATGCCTCTGTATCGTTCCATGGTGCGCCTGCATCTTGAATACTGTGTGCAATTTTGGTCATCATATCTTAAAAAGGATATAGTGGAATTAGAAAAGATTCAAAGAAGACCGACAAAAATGGTAAAGGGGATGGAAGGATACTCCTATGAGAAGAGCCTTAAAAGGTTAGGACGCTTCAATTTGAAAAAGAGACAGCCAAGTGGGGGATATGATAGAGGTCTATAAATTAATGAATGGAGTGGAACAAGTAAACATAGATCGGTTGTTTATGCCACCATATAGTAGAAAGACTAGAGCACATGCAATGAAGCTACAATGTAAACCATTTAAGACTAATAAGAGAAAATATTTTTTTTACTCAATGAGTAATTTAAACTCTAGAATTCATTAGCGGAGAATGCAGTAAAAGCTTTTAGTGTAGTTGGGCTTAAAAAAGATTTGGATAAGTTCCTGGAGGAAAGGTCCATAAACCATTAATAGAGAGGATCCAGGAAATACACTGCTTACCCCGGGATGAGCACTGTGGATCTTGTGTGCCTTTTTGGGAACCTGTCAGGTACTTGTGACCTGGTTAGCCATTGTTGGAAACAGGATACAAGGCTTGATGGACCTTGGTCTGATCCAGTATGGCATTTCTTATGTTCTTATGTAGTTTCTCCTCCCGGAAAAGGCGGATAACATTGGCCTCCTCACAATCCTCTGAAAGAGAGAGTACTTCTTCATCCACATCAGTTATCTGAATCCAAGCCACAAATCAAAATCTCAGAAAGATCCCAGCTGATCCTCATCTCCAGGAGGTACCCTTTGCCGGGGACAGTTAGTCACAGGCAATCAAACAGGGCTTCCACTCTCAACCTGCCCCTCACAAGACTGTACTCGGGGGAACCCAGAGGAAGCAGGGTCCATCTTTCCATGCCAGACTGACAAAATCTGTTGTAAAAAGGAAAAGAATTCCATGGAAGACAATACGGACTCCAGATGCTCTCCTCACGGAACTTTCTCTCCTACACCAGGGGACATAGTCACCACAATCCCCTAGAGGTTGGGCAGCAGTGCATAGCACAGTTGGCGGAAGCTCTGACCAGCTGGTTATCCTTACCTAGAGCACCATCCATCACTCCCTGCCCTAAGGCAAGCAAGGCTGGACTAACTGCACACCTAAGCATCGAGAGGGAAAGCAACCTCTCCAGGGACAACTCAGGAGCTGCCATGCAAGAAGAGCAGAGTCAGGAAGCCGGAGATGAGGCACCTTGCTTGCCACAGGCCAAACAGCATTTCCTGGAAGAAGACAGAGAGTTAAGACAAGTACCACAAACTGCACACGCAAAGGATACAGCATCCTGGAAGGTGCGCACTAACAGTGCTTACACAGCAACATAAATTACGGGCGCTTGGGTAAGGATGCACGTTGAAGCCATTTTGATGGAACCCGCGCAAGGATCGCATAACCGTCAGGCACACAATAGTAAATACTAACACGTACAGGAAAGGGTGGGAAAGCTCCACACCGCGCCAGTGGTCCACCCCGAACAGATGAAATCGGGAGCCCCTAAGGACAATGATGAAGTCAAGCCTTGGTACTCACCCCCTGAGAGCCACCTGCAGAAATATGTGCTCAGCTCTAATCCCCTGAAACTGTTTCTCTGCTTTGCAGGCAGTGCATTTAAGGTGGCTGGCAGGCAGATTCCTCTGAGAATCTTCTGCAATCTTTGGGAGAGAGCAGGGGGGCCTGAGGAGGAGAAAAGGGGCGTTGAGGTTGTGTAAGGCTGCTGAACTCTTCCAGATCCTTCCAATTTTCTGGCTACTCAACAGGCCCTTAAACAGGATAAGAGCATGGAGCTGAACCAATTTTCCCTCCTCCTACGGCTACTGAAAAGACTGCAGTCTATAGTAGAGCCTCCCACGTCGCACTCAAGCGAGGGAGTTACCCTCAAGATGGTCATTCACAAGCATTTAAAACAATCTTTTCCTTTCAATTATTAAGATTAGCTTCAGAGTGTAGAAAACCCATCCATCATCAGCTGGAGTCAAAGAAATACTAAAGAGACCTCTAGTGGCTGAAGTGGATAGAGGCACGGGAGCGATGTCACAAACTAGGGCATTTCATTGGTTCTTTGTCTCCACCAATCTGCTGGTAGGGGAACACATGGTTTAGCAGGATGATACAGAATTTTTGTACACTATTTTTTATATATTCCTTTCTGAAGTGCACCAAAAAGAAATACTAGCCACAGAAAAAAAAATGCTTGTCAAAAAAAAGAAGAAATGACCAGTCATATAAAGCTCTCATATACCAAAAGTTCATTCAATATCAATTGTGGTCAACATTATTGGCACCCTTGTAGTTCAACCCCTTAATGCCCAATATCTCCTAAAAAAGATGGTCAGTGAAATGGCTTTGGACAATACTATATGCTCACATATTTGACACACAAAATAATCAAATAAAACAAGACCAATTCAAAAAGGAAATGGTAGGAAATAGTATAAAAATAGAGACATTACCAGGGCATGATTATTGGCACCCTTATAAACAATTCAAAGCAGTTTGAACAGAAGAACCACATTCCCACTGCAGTAAAATCAGACGCACCTGTGATCAACTGTCAGTACTCACATGACTTGAATCAACCAATGAATGATGAATGAATGATGGCTCTATGGCCACATTCACTCCCTGTTCCATTTTCACAAAGGTAAAGACAACAGAGCCTCCTGAGACCATCAGAAAAGCAATCACCACCAAACATCAATGGGGTATAAAGCCATCTCCAAAGACCTTGGGATTCCTGTGTCTACAGTTTACAATGTTATTAAGAAGCTTTCTGCTCATGGAACATTCAAGAACCTCCTAGGATGTGGTGAAAAGAGGAAAATTAATCCAAGAACTATTTGAAGGTTAGTGCGAACTGTTGGAAAAACATCATGTACAACATCCAAAGAGCTTAAGGCTGACCTGGAGCAATCTGGAGTGATGGTTTCAAACCGCATCATGTGCCGCACACTAAACAAAGAAGGACTTAATTGGCAAAGGCCAAGGAAGACCCGACTATTCAAAGACAGATATAAAAAGGCACACCTGAACTTTGCCCAAGCCCACCTTGAGAAACCACAGTACTTCTGGGAAAATGTTCTGTGGACAGATGAAACCAAACTTGACCCACGATATAGCACAGTTACTTACCTGTAACAGGTGATCTCTGGGAACAGCAGGAATAAGTCTTCACATATGGGTACGTCGGTACTGACGGAGCCTGCGTGGGAACGCTCCCCAGCGGCCAAAAAAGAACGCTTTTGGGAGCATCCCCCACGCATGCGCGCTGCCTTCCCGCCATTCTACTTCCCTCACAACAGTTGAGTTTGTAGCTGAGAGCGAAGGAGGGAAGTAGACAAATTAGAAGAGAGAAAGAAAGAGAGAACAACTCCTAGGGGAGGTGGGAGGGTTGTGAAGACTTATTCCTGCTGTTCCCAGAGATCACCTGTTACAGGTAAGTAACTGTGCTATCTCCAGGAACAAGCAGGAATGAGTCTTCACATACGTATGGGGACTCCCAAGCTAAGATGCCTGGAGAGGCCCAGCATGTTGCAAATCTAATGGATGAGCCATGCTTCCCCCCCGAGGACCTCCGGCATCCAAAGGGATGGAGGGTAGGAGTTGAACTAACAGGGGTGCTGTGGAACAGCTGGATTAAACAAGGTATCCGAAAAGATGTCCTTGTGTAGAAGAAACTGTTAGTAAGGAAAAGGGGTCCCAATTCTTGAAAAGGATTTTATCCAAGGATTGAAAAACTACACATATGGGGAGGTTAATATGGGTCTTTTGTAAGAACCATCACCTTGTCCTCATATGGAGTTCCCTTACTGTGAGGAGTAAAGGAAATACAATTTGCAATACAGATGGAGAAAAGAAATAGTAATGTCTAGAACTAACCCCAGGGGAACCAGGGAGTTTTATAAGAAGTTGGGACCTTGGAGAGAAGCTAAGCTTCCGAATAGACAAAAGTCTGAAATATTTCTGACCCTAGAGAGGGATGGTGTCTAGGGAAAGAAAAGGAAAAACAAAAACTGACTGATCTAGATCAAAAGATTACAAGACCTTTACAGAAAAAGAGGATGGGTTTCTTGAATCCCTTTATCCAGACGAAAAATTGTACTGGGCAGTTTAGCCCCCAATTTCTGAAGATCAGTGACGTGTGTCACATAAGTGATGGCACTTAGGCTAACAACTGCACAGGGAGCGCTTCAGATATAAGGTAACCTGATTCAAGCAGAAAAAAAGGTTACGTTAAAAGAAGGAGTTTCCTACTTTTACCAGATAAATTGGATGTTCAATTAAGAATACCATGGTATGCTGAAAGCATTGATATGGACAGTACAATATTTCAAGGTCAGATTGTATAAAGTGATCCGACTAACAACAAGAAGGGTCAGCCCTCTTGAGGAAAGTCAGTGAATTCATATTAATGAATTAGTGTAAGAATCATGTGCGAAGGACTTCCGGTGACGTCACGGAGCTGATGACAGCATAGAAGCCTAGCTCCGTCCGAATCCCGAGATTGAGGTGAAAAAGCGGTGCCCCAAGTGAAAACAAAGTGGAAGGGCAGAGAGCGAACACCATGGCGATGGCAGCGAAGGAAAAGCTGGCCAACTTCCAATCCCCATATGCGTGGAAAGAGGGCGTGGGGTCGGCCGGCTCCGGAGAGGAGGCGGACGTTGGGAGTTCGGAGGAGGAGGGAGCGGAGGACTGCGGTGAACGGTCGCTAAAGAAATGGCTGAACGCCTTTAAAAGCGATATGCAGGGCGAAATTAAAGCTATGCGGAAGGAGGTGAAGGAGACGCTGATGGCGATTCAAAAAGAAGTAGGGTGCCTGGGCCAGAGAGTGGAAGACCTTGAGAGCCACGTGGAGGCCTGTGCAGTGGAGGTGCGTGAAGTCACAGTACAGCACAGTCAGTTGCAGGAGCAACAAGTGGAGATGCAAGAAAAGTTGGAGGAGCTCGAGGATAGAGCTCGCCGGAATAACTTGCGCATCCGTGGGGTGCCAGAGGAGGACGCCCATAAAGACTGTGTGGTAGTAGTGCAAAAATTGTGCAGCCATATCTTACAGCTGGGGGAAGTATCCGGAACACAGGCCACTACGATTGCAGTGGAGAGGGCCCATAGGAGCCTGGGGCCCAGACGGGAGCGGCAAACGAGAGACATCATTGCATGCATGAGCAGTTTCCCTCTTAAGGAGCAGATCTTGACGGTGGCGAGAAAGTTCAGACGGACTGCCTGGGAAGGAGGAGAAGTGGAGGTGTTTAATGATCTATCAAAAGGCACTCTGGAGAGACGGAGGGCAATGAAGGAGGTCACTACCTACTTGCGTGGGAAAGGGCTCTGTTACCGATGGCTGTTCCCCTTTGGACTGTTGGTGTCGGCGAATGGGGTGACCAGAAGGACCAAGACAGCGGAAGAAGCGTGGAAACTGTTGCGGGAGTTGGGGTGTGACGGCCTTCCCCCGGCGGCGGGGAGCGCTACCCAGAAGCCCAGTGGTTCTGCACTGGGGAAACCGCCCATGAGTTCACAGTGGCAGCGTGCAGGAGAAAAGGAGAAGAGGTTACAGCGGCTGTCCAGAGAGCAGCAAGGAGCAACACCTGCCCCTGCTACCTGAGGGGAGAGAGTGGAGAGTTTGGACTGGTAGTGAGAATCGGGCGGTGGAGTGATGCTACTCCTACCACTCGAGTGAGAGACTGGGGACCGGGAGGGGAATACAGGAGGTGATGGGGGAGGGGGTTGGTAATGTGTGGGTGTGTTTGGCTATGGTGGGGCTTCTAGTGGGAAGATTGGTATGGATTGGGGTACGGGGTGTCGGGATAGGACAAGATGTCTGGAAGGGCAAGGCTGGGGAAGGTGGGTGGGGGGGAGGGGATTGGGGGTGGAGGGGGATGGGTGGGGGGGAGGGGAAAGGGTGGGGGGATAGGACTGATGGCACAATGGGGGGGATGGAGAGGGGGGGAGAACACGATCAATGCTGCGTGTAGGCACTGTTAATGTCAAAGGCCTGAACTCCCCTGCGAAACGCAGTATGTTGGCAAGGGAGGTGTGGAGGTCCCAATGGGATGTGGTGATGCTGCAGGAGACTCATTTGCGCAGTCGGGATGTGGGTAGGTTGAAAAACCGGCACTATCCGGACCAGTATTATTCTTGCAATAAGGTGGGGGTAAAGAAGGGGGGGTGGCCATATGGGTGAGGAATGGAAGTGGGATCCAGGTTGAGAGTAGTTTTAAAGATGAAGAGGGGCGGGTGGTGGGGATAAGAGGGAAATTGGGGGGAGAGGATGTAGTGCTCGTGGTGGTGTATGGCCCGAACGGGAGTCAGAAGGGCTTTTGGAGGGAGGTTGGGAGGTTGATCGAAGGGGCAGGAGGGGGGAAGCTGGTGGTGGGGGGGGGGGGGACTTCAACGTGGTTCTGGACCCGGGAGTGGATAGGGCACCCAAGGGAGATGGCGGGGAGAGTAGGAATAGGCAAGGCTTGCGATTATTGATGAAACAATTTAACCTGGTGGATGCGTGGAGAGCGCTCCACCCTAAGGAGAGAGCGTTCACATTCTTCTCGAATCCACATGGTAGTTGGAGTAGGATAGATATGCTTCTCATGGATAAGGAGTGGATGCTGGAGGTGGAGGAGGGGGATATCAAGGTGGTAGGATGGACGGATCATAGTGCAGTGGAGATATGCTGTCGCAGACAGGGGAAGAGTGGAACGGTGTTTTGGAAGATGAATGAGAGCCTGCTTAAGAATGTGAGGATTGTGGAAGATGTCCAAAAGGTTATACAGGAATATCTGCGCTTTAATGATACGGGAGAGGTGGCTGAGGTAACGGTCTGGGAGGGGCTGAAAGCAGTGGTGCGAGGGAGGCTGGGGACATGGGGGGCCAGGAGAAAGAGGGAGAGGGCAAGGAGGGAGGAGGAGTTGGAGGGGGCGCTGAGTGAAGCAGAGGCAATTTTCCGGGAATCAGGTGCACGGAAGGATAGGGAAACGATGGGGAAAGTGAGGGAAGAGCTCCGAGCTTTGCAGATGGCGAAGGTAGATTTTGCATTACAGAGGGCTAGGCAGGTGCTGTATGAGCATGGGGATAAGGCGGGAAGATTGTTAGCTCGGAGGTTAAAGCAGCAAAAAGGGACTGCAGAAATCTATCAAATTAAGGAGAGGGGGGCACCATGTGTCGGGGGGAGGAAGAAATCCGGGAACAATTTACGGAGTTTTATAGGATGCTATATAAAGGGGAGGAGGGGGTGGGGGAGGGGGATATTATGGCTTACTTGGAGGGGGTGGAATTACGAAGTCTCCCTCAGGAGGCTCATGGGGACTTGGAGGCTCCGATTACAAGAACAGAAATAGAGAGGGTAGTTAAGGGGTTGGGGGGTGGGAAGGCCCCAGGATTAGATGGTCTGTCGGGACTATTCTATAACGTTTTTGTGGAAGAAGTGGGGGATCTTTTAGCGAGGGTTTTTAATGGGATTCTATGTCCAGGGGGGGAGTTATCCCGGGATATGTTGACGGCGGGGATTACGATTCTACTGAAACCGGGGAAGGACCCCTTGAGTTGCAGTTCCTACAGGCCTATTTCGTTCCTTAACGTGGATGTAAAGATTCTGGCTAAGATCCTTGCGGAGCATTTGGCGCGGTGGATGCCGGGGATAGTTAGGGTGGATCAAGCGGGATTTATTATGGGGAGACAAGCGGGGGATAACATTAAGAGGGCTATAGAGGTGATATGGGAGGCCCGACAGGATCACGGGGAATTTTTAGTGATGTCCATAGATGCAGAGAAAGCCTTCGATAGGATGCATTGGGGGTTCTTAAAGTACTGGAGAAGGTGGGGTGTAGGACTAACTTTTTGAGGTGGGTACAAGGTTTGTATGCAGGCCCTAGAGCACGGATTAAAATCAATGGCAGGTACTCGAGAGATTTTGAGCTGGGGCGGGGGACCCGTCAGGGATGTCCCCTATCCCCGTTACTATTTGCATTGGTGGTGGAGCCGTTTGCAGAAAGTATTCGGGTGAATGGGAAGATAACCGGCTTGGTGAGGGGAGATCAGCATCATAAAATTTCTTTATATGCTGATGATATTCTTCTGTATTTAAGTAACCCTGGGGAGACTCTACCAGAGGTGATGGGCGAAGTGGAGAGATACGGGGCCGTCTCTGGCTTTAAAATGAATATAGATAAAACTGAAGTGATGAAAGTGCGGCTGAGTCGGGGGAGGGAAGAGATGCTGAGGAGGCTGTTCCCATTGACGTGGGTAAGTCACTCGATAGAGTACTTAGGGGTGAGATTAACTGAACGTTATGAGGAGCTGTTCTCATTGAAGTGGGTAAGTTATTCGATAGAATACTTAGGGGTGAGATTAACTGAGCGTTATGAGAAGTTGTTCCAGGCAAACTACCCGCGGATAATAGGGCAGATTTGCAAAGATTTGGAGGGTTGGATGCGCTTGGAAACCTCTTGGGTTGGCAGAATAGCGGTATTAAAAATGAATGTCTTACCTCGACTACTTTATATGTTTCAAGTATTACCGGTGGAGGTACAAGAGAGCACACTACGGACTCTGCAAAGGAAGTTGTTTAGCTATATTTGGAAAAGAAGGCCCCCACGCATTGCGAGAGTTGTGATGTATGCTGCCAAAGAGGAGGGAGGGATGGGAGTTCCCAATGTAAGAGATTACTATAGAGCGGCCCAATTGACACATGTTTTGGGTTGGAGGGATGGCAGGGAGGAGAAGCCGTGGGTCAGTTTAGAGAAACTCCAGGTCAGAGGGGGGAGGCTGGATGCATGGGTTTGGGCGTCAAAAGGAATGAGGGGGGAGCTTGGGGATGGGACCCCAGCAATGCGGCAGGCTGTGAAGATCTGGGATAAAGTGAGGGAGCCGGAGATTTCTGCCAGGGGCACGGGGTTTTCAGTCATGACCCCGTGGAGGGGGTGGCGTACTTTCCGACCAGGGTGGGAGGGAGGACGGTTTGATAACTGGCGGGAGAAAGGGCTGGAATGCAGTTTGCAACTTATTGAGGAGGGAGCGTTAAAGAGCTTTGAGGAGGTGAGTAAGGATTTTGGGTTGGGGAAGGGGATAGGTTTGCCTATGCGCAGGTGCGATCCTTTCTTTTAAAAGAGTTGAGGAAGGAAGGTCTGGGAGGGGAGGTGTCTAGATTGGAGGCTGTTTGGTTTGGCAAGAGGGGGTTGATTTCTGGCCTATATAAAGGGGTCCAGGGGGAGGGGGTTGGGAAGCATAGGTATATGGTTGAGTGGGAAAAGGACCTGGGACAAACCCTGGCGGAAACGGATTGGAAAGTGATTTGGGATCAAATAAGGAGAGGTCCAAGTGCGAGTCGAATCAAAGAGAATTGCTACAAAGTGCTGATGAGGTGGTATTATACACCGGAACGATTGAGTCGGATGTATCCTGGGGCCCTATGTGTTGGAGGGAGTGTGGGGAGAGGGGGACTTTCTGGCATATATGGTGGAGTTGTAGCAAAGCTCAAGCATATTGGAGGATGGTGTTGGGGTGGATTAAGGGGAATTTAGGGATGGAGGTGGATCTAGTTCAGACTATTTGCTTACTATCGTGGTGGGGGGAAGGTCGGGAGGAACGCGGGGGTAAAATGGTATTGGCCTGTTTATGTGCAGCGCGGGGGGTGGGGGCTAGGGCATGGAAGCAAAAAGTGCTGCCGGGTCTGGAACAGTTTGAGACCAGCCTGAAGGCAATTGTCCTTATGGAAAAGCTTACGGCTATCCGAAAGCAGAAGGGGGAGAGGTTCAATAAGGCATGGGGAAGGTTGTGTCATGTCCTGGGGCTGGGATAGAGAGGGGGGGGGGTGTTGGGTGGATGGGGGGTAGGAAGGGGGGGTGGGAGGAAGGGAGTGGTTTGAAATGGGGGGTACGGGTGGGGGTATTCACTGATTAGCTGGGAGGGGAGGGGGGTGAGTTGGGGGGTTAGTATGGGGGGTTAGTATGGGGTCTTAAAGCAAGTGAGTATTCAACATAGCAACTGTATAAGGCCTGTGCAAGGTGGGTGGTTGAACGAGGTTGGCGGTACATACGGTATGGGGTTTTAGCGGGATAAAATATGAGGGGGGGCTTGTGGGGGCCATGTTGGTTGTATTATTGGTATGTTCTGGTTGTGTGTTTCTGGCTCTGTTTAAATGCTGTTTCTAATAAAAATTGAAAATATGAAAAAAAAAAAGAATCATGTGCAAGGTTACATGAAAACCAGTAGGATGTTTCTTACTTGTGACAAAAAGTCTAAGTCTTAAAAAGACTAGTCCTCAGATGACCAGGTCTTGAGACGTACATGAACGCACGCAAAGGAGATCCCAGGATAAAGGATCTGGGTCCTTCTATAACTTCAGAAAAAGTTGGAAGAAAGGAACGCAACATAAGGAAATACATGCTTGCCTCCTTTTGAGGGCAGTATGAGTATTATGCGTTCTTTACTTCTTATTGACTTCAATGAGGTATTGGAAAGTAGAAAAAATTGCAATAGAAAAGATCAACTGCAATGATTAGGAATGCATCCCTGTTGTAGAAGTTCTTTTGAAGACATAGAACAACCCAGGGAGTGATGCCATTCCTTTCCTTTCGAAGTCGTCTAGGCCCTGGTTCCTTTTCCTTAAAAGAATTTTAAGGAAGATAACAAAAAATAGGAACCAACAGGCATGGGCACATGACTGGGTAGAGGCCACCAGTTACAGGACTCTGATGTTCTCTGACAAAGGCCCATAGTTGCAGAGCTTACTTGCATGGTTGCAGAGAGCATGCTGTAGGCTGCTTATGAGAGCCCTGGCTGTTAGATAGCCAGTGTGCAACCTAATCAATTCCGAAAATATAGAATTGAACATAGCTCAAGATAGTAGACAGGGTTTCTGTCTTAGAATGAAAAGTGTACAAGAGGGTTTCGAAAATGCATTTCGGAGCCATCTGTTATAAGGACAGCAGAAAAAGACTAACAGACATGATTAGGAATGGTAATACTAAATTCCTGTCTGATAAGCTGTCATAAAAAGATTATTTGAGAGGTCAACTCAAAACCACGCAGGTAGGGTGGAAAAGGCAGAAACCCATGTGAGCTATCTGTTTAAGAAGCTCATATAACTCCTCGGTGGGTTATTTCCATTATGGAGGGTTTTAGAAGCCGTCTAAGTTGACTATGTTCAAATGGATAGAATAATTTGGTAGCAGTTTTCAGAATGCTGTTTTGCATCCTGTAAAAATCCCAGTGCAGAAAGACCCAAAAGGGAAAAAACTCTGTATTGGAAAATTTACTGGAGTAGGGACTCCTATAGCTTCAGGAGAAGCTCTCCAGTTGAATAATATTCCTGTTAGAGACTGGATGTCCAGACTAACGGATAGAAAGTAATACAGGGTTGAAAAAACTTACTATATAGTAAGTATTATAGTTAAAATCTTCTGCAACTAAGGTCAAACAGATGAAGTAGTGCTCATCCTGTTACGTTTCTTGATTTTTCTTCCCATATATTCGTTTTTGAAGTAAGGAAGTAGAAACTGGTGACCTGTAGGCATGAGACAACTCCGTAACTCTTGATTAGAAGAGTGGACTTCTATTTAAGAAGAGATTCATGCCTCAAATTTAGTCAGTGTTGTCTCAGCAAGGATGAGACCTAACCAGAATGACCCTTTCAATAGAAAGAGAAGTCTACAGGTTGTGAACCTCATACAGGAAGGAAAGAATTCAGAAACCCTGAATTATTGGGTTTGCTGAGCCTGTTGAGGTTTCTGTTTCCTTAGCCTGGTTTGATGTTGACCCTGTTGGGAAACATCTGTCTGAAAGGTAGAAGATGGATAAAACTTTTTCCCCTTAGGTGAACAAAGTTTTTTAGAAGATTTACTATTGGCTGGGACAGAGGAAAGTCTTGACAATCCTCTGAGGGGAGGATTATCAGTATTTAACTGACTAGCCTGAAATAGACAATCCTTGTTGAAGAGATGTTCTCCAGTACAAGGACTATTCCCCAGCTTTTCTTGTACCCATTTATCCAAGTCTGAAGCTTGGAGCCAGGCTATGCATCGTGCTCCAATGGCTATAGCAGAAGATCTGCTGATAGATTCAAAAGAATCCAGGGAAGCACGATTAAGGAATCTAGAGATATCATGAGCATGATTGACTAGTGATAAAAAGTCTGCTCTTTTATGCTCTTGAAGGGTTGAAAAGCTTTAAACTTTTTGTAACCTCTTCCAGAGAGAATCCCATATAGAAAATATATGAAATGACTCTTGCTGAAAGCATAGATGCTTGGAAGCATCGACGGCCAAAAGCATCTAAGGTCCTAGACTCACGAGCGACCTGGCGGATAAGAGGAGTGCTTTTTTGCACTCTTAATACACCTCATTGCTGATTCTACTACTATAGAATGATGAGGGAGTTGAGCCTTTTGAAAACCTGGAGAGGGTGGCACTTTATAGATAGTCACAAATATCAATTAAGCTCCACTATTTACCATTAATTAACTTGACTAACTCACTACTGAAATATTACTATTTATAATTTATATTATTAAATTAGCGATCAGGTCTCAGAATTAACATCGGCTGCTCACTGGATCTGCTTGTATGATGCAGTGAAAAACGCCTTTAATGCATCAACGACCTGTTGTTATCGCTATTTTTTCTTTTTTTATCCTAGGTTTATTTTGCTTTTTTTTGCTTTGTTATCTTATTTTATCAAAACTTATTTTTTTGCTTTGTTGTATTGTTTTGTCAGAACTGCAAACACGACCATGTTTTTAGGAGGATTTCTTGTCTTTATGAATCTCGCCGACTTAAAACAGTATTCTTGCTTATCCCTTAAGCCGGACGTAGGTCCGAAGACAATTTTTCAATTGGTATCTTCCTGTTACCAGGTTGTGATTAGCTTCTATTCCCGGCAGTATTCGTAAATCCGGGCAGTGTTCATAACTCCTGCTCCCAAGCAGTATTACTGACTTCTATTCCCAACGCACTATTATGGCGCCGTAGCGTTTCACATATGTTGTTTCTTCAGGGGAATGCCTTAATGAAAATAGATAATAAAAGCATTTACCTTGATAAAATTTGAAATAAAGTGAGAATAAGTCATGATGCTCTCCAATGAGTTACTCACGGCTCTTTCCGATTCAAGTCCAACTCTTAAAAAACGCCGCGCATGCGGAGTAAAGTTCATATTGGAATTTAAACTCTTTCAGGAAAGGTCAGGTGAGGGTAACTCCGGTCATTCATTGGTGAACTTTCACTGACATGCTCCCCATTCAATGGAGGTGTTTAAACCTGTGGGGCTTAAAATATTCAACTGAAAAATCCATTTCTGCTCACGATATAACAGTGTCTGGTCTTTAGATTTACCTCTTTCACCCTGAGTAATCTGATCAATGCAAAAACATTTTAATGTTGTAAAAGAATGATTTCTTTCCACACAATGCGGCACTATAGGGGCTTGTAATGCTTTACAATGTAATCTGCTGCCATGTTTCTTCATCCTAATGTGAAACTCACAAATAGTTTTTCCAATATACAATAGTGAGCATGGACATATTATGCAATAGACCACATGAGTGCAGATACATGAGGTCCGATGTCGTAACCGATAAGTTTTTCCTCGATGTATAAATTCTTGTAATTCCAACGTTATGTCGCATATGGTACAATGTCCGCATTTATAATGGCCAGCAATGTCTGACATGTCCTGATTAACTGGTGATCTTAATACTGCAGGACTGAGGATCTCTTTAAAATTTCTATGAAGTTGCCATACTTATTTATTTATTTATTTATTTATAGTCACTTCTATACCGCGCTATTCAGCATCAGCGCGGTTTACAATAAAACAATGAACTTACACATTTCCAATAGTACTTTGTGTTTACAGATGAACAGGACATATAACTTGGATAACAGGGGTAACTATTTACAAATTTACAACATGGTCATGTACTCATTTTGGTTTCAGTAAAGGGAGATTTGGGTGGTTTCAGCAGTTGGTGCTGATCTCCTATTGGTTTCCGGGTAATGCAGGAGGAAGAGGTAGTGTTTCAAGGCTTTCCTGAATTGGAATATGTCTGGGATTGCTCGGATGTTGTGGGGGAGGTTATTCCAGATCGTTGGTGCATAGAATTTGTAGGCCCTGCTAGATGTTGACATACGCACTGAATGTTTTGATTCTCTAATCCCGGGGTGCTCCGTAAAACATTACTATGTTTTTTTAAAATCTTCTGAATTTGGTTACTAAAAGGAAAGTGCTTTGTCACTAAATGCACTGTTTCTTCCGAAGATGTTTGTTTTGATGCAGGTGACAACAGTAGCTCTCTGTTAATGTACAAAGCTCGTTTGTATGCTTCATCCACTACTTGGTGAGGGTATCCCCGGATTGTAAATAAAGTTATGGCTCAGGTACATCGACGATGTATTTATGATTTGGGAGGGGATAGAACAGGATCTGAAGGATTTCGTACACTGGTTAAATAATCGAGATGCCAACATCCAATTGACATATTCTCAAGATACATATACTATTACTTATTTGGATGTTCGCATCACTAGGGATAATCAAATATGGAACACCACAGTGTTTAGAAAACCCACAGATCGCAACAGTCTCTTACATTATACTAGTGCTCACCCCCGAAAACTCAGGAACAGTCTTCCGCTTTCCCAATTCCTTCGGTATCTAAGAAATTGCTCCGATCTTAAGGACTATAAACAGCAAGCCAAGTTACTAAAACAGAAATTTACAATCCGGGGATACCCTCACCAAGTAGTGGATGAAGCATACAAACGAGCTTTGTACATTAACAGAGAGCTACTGTTGTCACCTCCATCAAAACAAACATCTTCGGAAGAAACAGTGCATTTAGTGACAAAACACTCTCCCTTTAGTAACCAAATTCAGAAGATTTAAAAAAAACATAGTAATGTTTTACGGAGCACCCCGGGATTAGAGAATCAAAAAATTCAGTGCGTATGGCAACGTCATAGAAATTTTAAAGAGATCCTCAGTCCTGCAGTATTAAGATCACCAGTTAATCAGGACATGTCAGACATTGCTGGCCATTATAAATGTGGACATTGTACCATATGCGACATAACGTTGGAATTACAAGAATTTATACATCGAGGAAAATCTTATCGGTTATGACATCGGATCTCATGTATCTCCACTCATGTGGTCTATTGCATAATATGTCCATGCTCACTATTGTATATTGGAAAAACTATTTGTGAGTTTCACATTAGAATGAAGGAACATCGCAGCAGATTACATTGTAAAGCATTACAAGCCCCTATAGTGCCGCATTGTGTGGAAAGAAATCATTCTTTTACAACATTAAAATGTTTTTGCATTGATCAGATTACTCAGGGCGAAAGAGGTAAATCTAAAGACCAGACACTGTTATATTGTGAGCAGAAATGGATTTTTCAGTTGAATACTTTAAGCCCCACAGGTTTAAACACCTCCATTGAATGGGGAGCATGTCAGTGAAAGTTCACCAATGAATGACCGGAGTTACCCTCACCTGACCTTTCCTGAAAGAGTTTAAATTCCAATATGAACTTTACTCCGCATGCGCGGCGTTTTTTAAGAGTTGGACTTGAATCGGAAAGAGCCATGAGTAACTCATTGGAAAGCATCATGACTTATTCTCACTTTATTTCAAATTTTATCAAGGTAAATGTTTTTATTATCTATTTTCATTAAGGCATTCCCCTGAAGCAACGGCATATGTGAAACGCTACGGCGCCATAATAGTGCGTTGGGAATAGAAGTCAGTAATACTGCTTGGGAGCAGGAGTTATGAACACTGCCCGAAGTTACGAATACTGCCGGGAATAGAAGCTAATCACAACCTGGTAACAGGAAGATACCAATTGAAAAATTGTCTTCGGACCTACGTCCGGCTTAAGGGATAAGGGATAAGCAAGAATACTGTTTTAAGTCGGCGAGATTCATAAAGACAAGAAATCCTCCTAAAAACATGGTTGTGTTTTCAGTTCTGACAAAATACAACAAAGCAAAAAAAAAAGTTTTCATAAAATAAGATAAAGCAAAAAAAAGCAAAATAAACCTAGGATAAAAAAAGAAAAAATAGCGATAACAACAGGTGTTGATGCATTAAAGGCGTTTTTCACTGCATCATACAAGCAGATCCAGTGAACAGCCGATGTTAATTCTGAGACCTGATCGCTAATTTAATAATATAAATTATAAATAGTAATATTTCAGTAGTGAGTTAGTCAAGCTAATTAATGGTAAATAGTGGAGCTTAATTGATATTTGTGGCTATACAGCATAAAGCTCTGAAAAGTGACGACAATACACTTTATAGATAGTGGCAAATCTCTTGGAATGTGGGGATACCGTTAAAGGAGTTTCCCACATTCTTAACAACAGATCCTGTAGGATCTTATGTAAAGGAAGCATGATTGCCTCCTCTGGAAACCAGGGGGATTGCAGAATTTCTGAATCCCTTGGTATAGGCTCTGTCCCAGGTATAGAGATGGCAAGTATTTTTGCCATATCAAGCAGAAAAGCTTGAAAAGAGATTTCCTCCAAGAGAAACTCTCCAAAATGGGGAGCAAAAGCTGGAACTGTTGAAAGTTCAGCTGCAGTACTGATGGATGCATCACCAACTTCGGGCTTCGAAGACCGGGAAGGAGTAAGCATCGGATTCTCTTTAAAGAGGTGTATTCGGTACCTCTCGATGTCGGTATCGAGATGAGTCGGTACCGAATCTTCCAGGCTGGATAGCGATTCCAGGCTCGGTATCGAAGGAAGCGAGCCTGTGGAAGGAGGTATCGAAGGCATCGATGCCGGTACCGATGTCGATACCGGCATCTGCCCCGATGCCCAATCCGGCCCCGGAAGAAATGCCGATGTCTGTACGGGCACCGATACCGTTACCGGTACTAGCACCGGGGCCGATACCGGTACCGGCACTGACGCCGACACCGGCACTCGAAGAACGGTCTGCGGCGACTCTAGCGGTACCGAAGTAGCTGAGAGATTCACCAGACTACGTTCGATGGCGAGGAGTGTTTCATCCAACACCATAGCCGATGCCGGGGTACCGGTACCGCTCGAAGCGGTCCGGACCACCGAGCATGGCCCAGGTGCATCCACAGAGGTCAAAACCTCGGGAGCAAACTGAAATCCCGTTAATGCTTTGGAGGCCGAAGACTCCCGCCGGGATTGAGCCATGGTGTCCTCGAGGGCAAGCCCGGAGGCATCTCGATGTTTAAAAAGAGATCTACCTCTCGAGGACTGGCTAGTCTTAACAGACTGTTGTTTGGTTACCTGACCGTGGAAGGAAGAAGAGACTCTGGCTGGTGACATCATGGGGGATGAAGACCCGGTACCGAGTTGTGCTCGGTTCTGAAGAGCTCTTCTGTTCAAACTCCTACAAGAGAAATAACCTTTAGGACAATGGTCAGGACCTAAACAAGGCAGACACCAAAAATGAGTGTCTATTAACCTAGTTGTACCGTCACACTTTCCACATTTCTTAAGGATAGTGGCTGGCTTTTCCATGATGGAAAGGATAGAGGCCTAGTGGCTGAAAAGAGGTCAGACACTAAACCTGAAAAAATTCTTAGTGAAAAGAAGAAATTTTTCAAGAAAAAGAAAGAAAAGCACCGGCGGTACCGGTGGGCGTCGAACAAAGGCAGGCGCGACCACAAAAACTAAAAATAAAAAAGATGAATTTTCTGCGGTGACAAGGACACGTCCTGTCGGCTCCGCGGAAAACGAAGAACTGTTATGAGGGAAGTAGAATGGCGGGAAGGCAGCGCGCATGCGTGGGGGATGCTCCCAAAAGCGTTCTTTTTTGGACGCTGGGGAGCGTTCCCGCGCAGGCTCCTTCGATACCGACGTACCCATATTTATTTTATTTATTTATTTAGTGTACACTTATATCCCGCTACTTCCAGCGATCAGCAGCGGTATTCCAACAGAGAAATAGAGTGGCTGTACTGGCCAGAATTTACAATACACAGGATGATTAGTGGAAGAGGTACAGTTCACAGCACACAGTACACAGTATGATTAGTGGATAAGGTACAGTTCACAGCACACAGGGTTAAGGTTTAGACAAATTGAGAAGGGAGTATTTACAATTAGTATTTACAAAAGCAGTTACATATTTACACAAGCAGTTACATATTCACACATCAGTGAGGCTAGTGGTGGCGAGCTCATTGCTGACATGTTTCATACATTTTGCTTTGTGGGTTCAATGAACCGAGAGCGTTGTGCTTATGTAGTGCTGAAGTGTGACTGGAATAGGTATGTCTTGAGTTGTTTTCTGAAGACCAGTAAGTCACTGCACGCTCTTAGATCGACTGGTAGCTTGTTCCAGAGTTGAGGTGCTATGAACGAGAATGCTCGGTTGCTGGTATGGACATTGACGTGCCTCATGCGGCCGGGGACCAGTAGGGTGTTGAGGCTCGGGGAACGTCTGCTCCTGTTATTTGTTTGGGCTGACACAAGTGAGCCGAGGTAAGAGGGCGCGATGTTATGGAGGAGCTTGAATGTGGTAACTATGATTTTATACTGTATTCGGGCACTGATTGGGAGCCAATGCAGGTCAATTAAAGTAGGTGTGATGTGATCCTTTAGTCTTGTTCCCGTTATGATTCTAGCTGCCACATTCTGCGCCAACTGGAGGATACTGATGGTCTTTTTAGGGAGCCCCTGAAGTATGGCGTTGCAATAGTCTATGTGAGGAATGATGAGGGCTTGCGCTACGGTCCGGAAGTCCGCATGATCTAAGATAGAACGGAGTGGTTGTAGAATTCTTAACTTATGGAAAATGACCCGATTTGTAATTCTAAGATGCTTCTCCATCTTTAAGTTGCAGTCCAGCGTCACTCCGAGGTATTTAATTTCGTTTTTTGTTGTGTATACATTGCCGTTCATGGTTATTGTTGGTGGTGGGTTGAAGTCCGGTTTCCTGGATATGCACATCACTTCAGTTTTCTTGTGATTTATGGACATATTGTTGCGTCGCAACCAGGTTTGTAGCTCGTCAAGGCATTTCTCGAGCTGGCTGATGTTTGGGTGATCTACATCCAATTGGGTATAGAGCATAATGTCATCAGCATATATATAGAAGCATATATATAGAAGCATATATATAGAAGCATAATGTCATCAGCATATATATAGAAGCTATGACACAAATGGGATATACACAAATAATACAAGCCCCCACACACAATAAAGGTAACATACTCGACCTAATCTTCCTTCCCACTATGCTCTACAGTCACCAGCCACACACCACTCCAACCATAACCGAAGTACCTTGGTCCGACCACTACCTTATTACAACCTACCTATCAATACAAGCTCCAAAAAACTCCACAAACAAACCTACATACACTACACGATTCGCACACTTTAATAAGAATACATTCCTCAATGAAGTATTACCCAAACTCAACACGAACTCATCAGACATCAATTCAACCATAACATATTGGAATTCAACCATCCAAAATGCAGCTGTCCCCACACAAGTCATACATAGACAAACAAAAAAGACTGAAAAGTGGTTCACGAAAGAGCTAGCAAAACTAAAAAAGCAGCTAAGGAAACAAGAAAAAAGATGGCGGAAAACAAAATCGGATGAAAACAAATCCCAATACATGCTATTACTTACTGGATACAAAAATGCAATCAACAAATCAAAAAGAGACTACCACTCTAAAGTACTAAACTCAGCCATCAACCGCCCGAGAGAACTATTTGCGATAGTGAAAACACTAACTAAAACTAATAACAATGAGCCCAAACAACCAGCAATAAATGTACAAACACTAGCAACACACTTTGCAGCGAAACTAAAAAACAAAACTACCACTCTAACACCAATATTTACTAGCACTAAACTCATAAACGAATGGACAAACTTCCACATAATAGATCGGAAACAACTCCTTAAAATCGTAACAATAATCAACACAACAACCTCCCCACTAGACCCATGCCCTGTATCATGGATTAAATGTGCGAAGGAGGAACTGGCAGAAAATCTACAACACATAGTGAACCAATCCCTCTTGCAAGGCATAATGCCTGATGCCTTAAAACTCACAACACTTAGACCAATATTAAAGAACAAGCAGCTTGACTCAAAAGACCCGAACTCATACAGACCCATAGCCAGCATCCCATTTATAGCTAAAATAATAGAAAAACTATTCAAATACAGTTACAAGAACACATTGATGAACATAAACCACTTGACCCACACCAATTTGGGTTTCGCCCATTCCACGGAGTAGAAACTCTATTAATCACCCTAATGGATTTCCTAATCAGAGGTACAGATGACAACAACCAAGGCTTCCTACTTCTATTCATAGATATTTCTGCCGCTTTTGACAATATTAACCACTCCATACTGATCAACAGACTACAAAGCTTAGGTATAGGCGGGACTGTCCTTGATTGGTTTAAGTCCTACATATCAAACAGACTAATACGCGTACAAATCGACCAAGAAGCATCTGAACCATTCCCTCAAGGCCAAGGAATACCCCAAGGATCAGCCCTCTCCGCCCTCCTATTTAACCTGTATCTACAACCAATAACAGACATATTTAAAAACACAGGATTATCCACTTTATATACGCCGACAACATCATGCTCGCTATCCCTATAACCGCTAAAAACCCCTCATATGACACACTATCTGAATGTATGTCTGAAACCTCCTCCTGGTTAGAATCTAACTACCTCAGCATCAACCTCAAAAAAACGGAAGCAATGTTCGTAACAAGGTCATCAATCACAGAGAACACCTTCCCAGAAACAATCACAATTAACAGAACGTCCATACCTGTTAGAAAAGAAGTAAAATATTTAGGTGTGATAATAGATCACACACTCACCATGCTACCCCACATAAAACAAACCGTAAAAACCATCTACTACAAACTAAAAACTATACAACACCTAAGGCCACTCCTAGAAACTCAAGATTTTAGATCTGTAGTAAATACACTAATCACCCCCCACTTCGACTACTGCAATAGTCTATTAATAGGCCTCCCTCAAAAATACACATACCTTCTTCAAAGAGCTCAAAACATCTGTGCAAAAGTAACAGCCAAAGCACGTATAACAGACCACGTAACCCCAATACTGCTAGAACTACACTGGCTCCCAATCAACAGCCGAATCAGATACAAAACTATCCTAACAACCTTTAAACTCATAAAAGACATAGCCCCCTCACACCTTTCCACACTTCTACAATCACCAAACAAAACTAGATCACACAGACAAAACGAAGCCCACTCTCTCTTATCACACCAAAAGCCTTCAGGAAGACAAAGAAAACTACCAGCTCCAGAGCATTCACATTCACTGCCCCTACGCTCTGGAACGACCTCCCAATAGACCTTCGTGTCATAAATGACCTCCATCAGTTCAGGAAAGAGCTAAAAACTTACCTCTTTACTGAACACTTTGAAATCCCATATTCCCCAAAACACCTCCATAACCATGATAATACACACATGAACCCCCTTACTCAAAAGTAAATAACTCCCCCCCCGTCTGAAACCCCAAACACACCCCCGATTTACGTCAAAAAAAGGAAATAAATTCCAAAACATACACAACCACTGTAAATATCCAATGTAAATAAGTTAATGGATGTTTGTATTATTAATACACCTTGAAGTTGAAGTTTTGTTTAATGTAAATAGTTATACTCAACCGTTCATTGTAAATAGTTAAATCTAATTGTTCAATGTAAATGTATACATCTGTGTACAGTTGTTAAAATGTTCCTTGTAAACCGCCCTTGATCGCTGGAAGGGGCGGTATAGAAATATATACATAAATAAATAAAATAAATAAATATGGTAACTGATGTCGTTGTTCTTGAAGATTTCACAGGCTGGTCTCAGATAAAGATTGAACAGGAGCGAAGATAATGCTGAGCCCTGAGGGATGCCTTGAGTTTGTGGGAATGGCATCACTGTTTTATCGCCAAAGTGAACTTGCTGCATTCGGTTGGTAATGTATGAGGCGAACCATTTCAGGGGGATACCTCTAATGCCTAATGCATCGAGTCTTCTCAAGAGAGTGGGATGATGCACTGTATCGAAAGCGGCAGATATATCGATGAATATGAGCATGAACATTTTGGTTCTGTTCTCAAGACCTATGAGAAGTTTGTCCATCAGGGCTAATAGGAGGGTTTCGACACCATGATGTTGTCGGAAACCGTACTGGTGGATGTCCAATGCGTTGGTGTCATCTATGTGGTCTTGAAGTTGTTGCTGCACTGCCTTTTCAGTGATCTTGGCAAGGAATGATATGCTTGATACCGGGCGGTATGATGTTGGATCATTCTTGTTGAGAGATTTGTTTTTCAGTATGGGTCTGATGACTGATTTTTTGAGGTGTGTTGGCATTATTCCTTGTTGTAAAGATTGGTTCACTATGATGGTGAAGATTTGTGCAAGTTCCTGCTTTGCGCCCTTGACCCAGGCCGCTGGGCAGGGGTCCAGTGGGGAGGTAGTGGTCCTTAATGCAGTGATTACGCTTAGAATTTGCTTATCATCTAGTTTAGTGAATGCAGCCCACTCGTGGTAGAGTGTAGGGCTCCCAGTGGGGTTAGTTGTTTGTAACATGGTGCCTGTATTTAGATCTTGTGAGGGATCTTCAGGATTCAGTGTTATTATGCTTCTGGTTTGAGGGTTGAGCTTACTTGCATAATGGTCTGCCAGGATTTGTGCAGACATCTCCCCAAAAGTATTAGATTCTTGTGTATTCCTCGTGAGTGATTTGACCAGCGCAAAGAGTTCACTGGGTCGATTGAGAGCTTTATTAAGCGTGTTGGTGTGGTGAGTTCTTTTCGCAAGATTGATTGCATTCTTATAGTCAGCCAGAGTTTTGTTGTACGCAATCTTATGGTCCTTAGTTGTATGGCGTCTCCACTTCCTTTCTTGTTTCCGTAGTGATTTCTTGAGCTCGCGGAGTGCTTGGGAGAACCATGGTTCACTCTTGTTTCTGGGTGGGTTTCTTGGGTGCGTCTGTGTTGCGACAGATACTGCTTCAATGGCTTCGTTCCATTGGCTTACTAGTGTTTCCAGGTCTCTGATATCCGTATTTATGTGCGTTGCTATGGATGACACCAGTGTTGGTTTGTCGTACTTCTGGAATCTCCTTTTTTGGCTTGCAGTTGGATTGTGTGATGTATGTTCATGGATGGTGGAAAGGAGTAATGTGAACTCAATTTGGTGATGGTCCGACCATGGTACTGGGGTTATGTGTACATTGGGTTTTCGCAACCCATGGTGCTTGGTGGGTAAAAACACCATGTCCAATATGTTGCCTTTGGTGTGGGTGGCCCCGCAGATTATTTGTTCATAGCCGAGTTGGGTCATGGTTTCATGAAAGATTTCTGTTTGAGCTGTTGGGACTGATGCCATGTTTAGGTCGCCGAGGATGATTTGCTGTTTCCTAACCGCAGTGGTGGTGATAACTTCCAGCGCATCTGCCAGGGTCTCATAGGGAGCTGATGGCGGTCTGTAAATAAGACATATCGCCATGGATTTATTTTCTACTCTGAGTATGTCAATACTGGTGTCTGTGCTTTGGGACGTGGTTGCTAGGGCAAAGGAGTCCTTAGCAAGGATGATTACTCCTCCTCCCCTTTTCCTGTCACGGGGACAATTGAAGATCCGGTATCCTGGCTTTACAATTTGATTGATGATGGCTGAGTCTGCATCGGTGATCCATGTTTCTGTGATACATAGAATATCGGGTTGCATATCTGTGAGGATGTTGTATATGATGTGTGTCTTGTTTCGGATGGATCTTGCGTTTATAAGCATAAAAGAGATTGTGGTTGGTATGGGCTCGCTGGCATTAGAGCTGATTTTTAACTTAGGTCCTGGTTTAACGGTTCCCCTACGCCTCCCCTTGTGTGATCTGGTATGTGGGCTCACTGGGCGTTTATGAGTGGTGCGTTCTCGTCTTGGTTGTGTGATGGCGTTGCTGGCCAGTGTGTAGTTGGTGGTGAGTTAGGTAAAATTTCAGGTGTGAGTATGACTGGGTAATAGAGGTATACTGGCCTCCATAGTAACATAGCATGATATTGATAAACATGGTTGCAGTTACATGCGATTAGTAGGGCATAAATACACCATATGAGGCAGGCACTGATGTGGGCCATTTTTAGTGGGCAGCTCGCCTCAGAATACAGGGCGGTCAGCTTCGCCTTGGGGTACGCTTTATTCCACTACGTTCATCTATCTTTATAGAACATGTCTTGGCAATTTACGTTTAGGCAGAATATACAGTGATGGGTGCTATTAGCAGTACTCTTGGGAAACAAGATGCTGATTCCGAGTCTATGCAGGTCAATTAGGCATGCGATATCAATACTCAGCAGAATTTGCCGCTAACTGTATGAGGTATCTAGATAATGTAGCTAACTGCAATACGTGAATTAAGCAATGCAACAGTCACTATACATGTATTATCGAAAGTTGTACAAGTTATTTAGGTGCTTGAAATCAAAGGAGCATCGAGCTTCCGGTAATGCAGTTATCGTTATACATAACTATTACAGTTTTCTATTTGGACTAGGATCATATTTGGACTAGGATCATATGTGAAGACTCATTCCTGCTTGTTCCTGGAGATACATTTATAGGCAAAGAAATGAAGCTTATAAGTTAAAAACAGTGGCAGTTCCATAATGTTGTGGGGCTGTTTTGCTGGCCTCAGGAACTAGAGGCTTGGAATGTATTAAAGGAATCATGATGTCAGGGGACTACAAAGGTATTTTGAAGTGAAATGTGCTACCTAGTGCCAGAAAGCTAGGTCTGGGTCGAAGGTCATGCTCCTCCACAGCAGGACAATGATCCAAAACATACATCCAAAAGTACAAAAGAATTGTTAATAAGGAACAAATGGACTGTTTTAAAGCCAGCAATGAGTCATGATCTCAATTCAATTGAGAACTTTTGGAAAGAGCTGAAATCTGCCATTGGTAAAAGAAATCCTGGAAACATTCATTAGATGGAACAAATTGCAGTTGAAGGGTGGGAGAAACTACCAGCAGACAGATGTACAAAACTTATAGATGGCTACAAAAAACATTTGGAGGCCATCATCACTGCCAAAGGTTATGCAACCAAATATTAGTGGAGGGTGCCATTAATCCTATCCAGGTCATATTTTTTTTCTCAGAAATTACCACAGCTAAGTTGCAGAGACATCTTTTTTTGTTGTGTACCTTTGAACATACTATTAACTTATTATGATGACATACAGCTGAAATATTTCCAATTATTTCTCAAGATATTTGCACAACAAACCCAAAATGCAAGGGTGCCAATAATGTTGACCACAACTGTAGCTTGCTTCCAGTACCCCAGTGATTATTCCAAAACTTAAGGTAGATAGCAATAAAGCAGATCAATTACTTATCTCTCCAGAAATCCAGAAACAATATGGAGACAGTGGACTTCTTCATATGATGATGCTTTGGGGAGGGTTTTTTTGTATTGGATCCAGTGCAGAAACACACTGGAATGCATCTAATCAGGCATTACACTTACTTCCAGCCAGAAGAGAGGTCAATAAACATACGTATGAATTACTGGCAAAAAAAAAGGGAAGGTCCTCAAAATGTGTTCCTATTTTAAGCTAAATACTTGGGGGGGGGGATACTCAGCAGCAAGCGGCTAGCACTTCTAAAATGCCTAGCCATCACTGTTGAATACTAACTCCAGATATTCAACGCCAGAGCCATATCTGGCCACCGGCACTGACTATCTGGGTTGCCTCAGAACCCGGAAGCTAACTGGCTAACAGCGATATTGAGCCGCTGCCTGGTTAGCACCTGTGGGAAATTAGGCCTGCTTTGTCCATGTCTGACTTTACCCACTTCCTATTAACCAGGAAGCAGCTCAATATCACCACTACCCGATTAGTGACGGGTGCCACCTCCGCTCCATCCCAAAGATGACATTTTCCTTACCGTTAATTTCCTTTCCTGGAGTCCTGCTAGACCAGTCCAGACAAGTGGTTAAGTCCCCCCTGCCAGCAGATGTTGAGACAGAGAAAATAAGAACAGCCAATCAAAGCTGTGACAACATCCCTGGCATAAGCCCCAGGCACAGCTAGGGGTCTCCTCAGTACAAGTTGTAGAAAACAAAAGAGACAGGAAAAACCTCTCAGAGATCCGAGCTCAAACTATTTACAGGTTAACTATATATATCAAAGGCAGAGAAGTAAGTCCCAAGCTGCCGCATGCACAATATACACAGGCTGTAGGTGCTGCACTGGTCTAGCCTAGCAGGACCTCAGGAAATACACCGTACTCACAGGAACCAAGAGACACAGACAGCGAGACGTAAGACAGAAAGTCGTTGGATTTGAATAAAGGACTTTCTGTCTTACGTCTCACTCTCCGTCTCTCCTGGTCTAGCAGGACTCCAGGAAAGGAAATTAACGGTAAGGAAAATTTCACTTTCCAGGTGGTCCAGCTAGACCAGTTCAGACAAGTGGGATTTCCCTTCATCAAGATGGTAATGCCGTGCAAAGGTAGACCAAGAAGACCATGTTGCCGCATAGCAAACGTCCAAAGGAGATGACAAGGCCGACTTTGCTCACAAAGTCACCCGAGCACACGTTGAATGGGCTTTGAGGCCAAGGGGAATAGGCCGGCAGAAAACCACGTAGACCGAAATCACCGCTTCCCGAAGCCAGTGGCACAAAAGTTGCCTTGGATACTGTCTGGCCCTTACGGGGCCTGGAGTAGAGAACAAACAGGTGATCGGAGAGGTGAAAGGAGTTGATCTCCTCAAGATAACGTATCAACGTGAGACGCACATCCACATAAAGGAGGTCCTTGGCCTTGCTAACAATACTGATCTTGAGAGAAGGCAGGGAGAGAAGGGACCTGATTCACATGGAACCTTCGGCAAAAAGGACGGAACAATGCAAAGAGTGACTCCCCTCAGGAAAAAAAGTCAGATAGATGTCACAGCAAGATAGAGCTTGAAATTCAGAGATACGCTTAGCAGAGGTAATGGCGACCAAAAACACTGTCTCAAGGGAAAGGTCCTTCACCATAGGCTGCTTGAGGGGAGCATAAGAGCGCAAAGGACAAGGCCGAGTTCCCAGGAGGGAATGATTGGATGCACCAGAGGCTGTAATGCCCGAACCCCCCCCCAGAGGAAGCAGCAGACATCCTGATGAGCAGCCAAGGAGCGGCCCGCGATGACACCGCAAAAGGAGGAGAGTGCTGCCACCTGTACTCGCAAGGAATTCCACAAGAGACCCTTGTCAAACCCATCCTGAAGAAAGGCTAGGATAGAGGGAACCATGATCCACCATGGGGAAAGGCGATGCTGTTTGCACCACATGGCAAAGAGAAGCCACACGTGCACGTAAGCCATGGAAGTGGACTTCCTGCAAGGTTTGCACAGGGTAGCAATTACGGGGCTGAGTAGCCACGCCGGCAGAGGTGCTGCCTTTCAAGGGCCAAGCAGTAAGAAAGAATGGAGCGGGGTCATCCATCAGGATGGGACCCTGCCGCAGCAGTCCACGCCACAACCAGAGTCGGAGAGGCGAGCCGACTAGAAGGCGCACTAGATCCGCGAACCAGGGGTGACGAGGCCAATCTGGAACCACCAGAATGAGATGTGGGTGGCGGTCGATCTGTCAAAGCAGACGGGTGGGGGGGGGATCAGGACCCTAGGCAGAAAGGTATACAGGAGGTGGTTGGTGGGCCAGGGCTGGACAAGGGCATCCAGGCCACTGAAGCCCGGCTCTCGTCGCTGGCTGAAGAAGTAGGGAGCTTTAGCATTGCTCCTTGTTGCCATGAGATCCATGTCTGGCCTCCCCCAGCACTGTATGAGGCTGAAGACCCATGGGGCAAGTTATATTTTGCCAGGATCGAAGAGGTGACGACAGAGAGTCGGCCTCCACATTCAGCTCTCTCGCAATGTGTTGAGCAGAGAGGGCTTGCAGATGCACTTCGGCCCAAGGGAAAAGAAGGGACTTCTCCTGGGCTACTCTACTGTACTTGGTGCTGCCCTGGCGATTGATGTAGGCCACCACATTGGCATTGTTAGAGAGGACTCATACCGACCCACTGTGTAGAAGATTCTGAAAGCGCCACAAGGTCAAATGAATGGCCTGAGCTTCGAACCGATTGATGGCACAGCGCATCTCCACAGCCCCTGTACCATGCATCCCAGGCAGTGAATGCCCCAGCCAGTGAGGCTGGCAATGGTCATCAGCACAGTCTACGAAGGGTCTTGAAGAGGCATGCCCTTTAAGACATGTCGGCTGGCCGCCCACCAGTGCAGATTGCATCGAACAGAGATTGGGAACGGGAGCGGAACCCAATAGTCCTGAGAGCAGGGAGATCAGCGAGAAAGAAGGGCAAGTTGTAGAGGATGCGCCCGTGCCTATGGAACAAGGTCCAACGTTGCGGCCAAGACTCCCAGAAGCTGCAAATAATCCCAGGCTGTGGGTAGAAGCAGCTGCAGAAAGCAGTGTAACTGGTTCTGGAGCTTGACCCAGCGGTCCTGGGTAAGGAATACCCAGCCTAAGTGATTGCGACAACATGAGATAGCTCTTGCTCTGACTGACTATCTAGCCAAATTGCTTGAACAGCTAGATCACCCAATGTAAGGCACTATGGGTCTCCATGTAAGACTTGCCGTGGACGAGCCAGTCATCGAGATAGGGGTGAACGCAGATGCCTTTGTGTCAGAACGCTGCAGCCACCACGACCATGATTGTGGAAAAGGTTTGCAGAGCTGTGGTGAGACCAAAGGGCACGACAACAAACTGATAATGAGATCTGAGAATGGCACTTGGTCACAGCTGTGATGAGGGCATCAACTTTAGGAAATCACAACTACTTGTCTAAATCTGTCGCTGACTATGAATAAATCCGCCCTAGGTGGTGAACCTGCTTCAGAGGAGCACTGGGAGTCTCCCACTCAGCCCCCACCATTTGCTGGAGCTCTGCAGGGAAGGGGAAGGCACGAGCAGGATACTTAATCCCCGCCATAATGGGATCGGTCATGGAAGCGGGCTGGATAGGGTCAGGGGTGTCCGGAATGCAGAGCTCCTTGATGATTTGCAAGATGAGTCCTGGAATTTCATCACAGCGGCAGAAACAGACCACGATGGAGCAGATGAAACAGCCAGGGATGCACTGTCCAAGGCATCCCCCTCTCCGGAGGCCTCATCCTCCTACAAAGTGTCTCTGGGCACACGAAGGGAGGAATCCATGTGGAGTCGCTTGCGGGAACCAGACGCCATGATAGGACTGGGTTGAGAAGAAGGCAGCCCCTGCCCCCCTTTCCTCAAACTCCAGGCATACTGGAAGAGAAGGGAAAACTCAGAGGTAGCAGGGTCCAACACTGGCTGCTAAGGAAAGAGGAGAGGAGGGGGTCAGCAGCAGTGGCAGATAGACAGCAAGTTGTAAGAGCTGAAGGGGAAGACCATGCCGGTAGAGACGACATGGAGGGAAGAGGGGCCAAGGCAACATTCTTCCCAGCGCCGGTGGCAGCTGGAATCGCCATAGCAGCAGGTGCTATCACCATTGAAGATTCACCGGGACGAGCAAAGCAGGCTGAGCAGAAGCTCTCAATCAAAACTCTGGGTTTCCTACCACACGCTAGGCAGCGTGGGAGGGAGGCAGTCATGTTGAGGCCCAGGAAAGACCATCGCACTAAACAAAATGGTGCCTGCTGAGGAAATGAAAAAGGTGCAATGGCAGGAAACAGGCAAAGGAAGGCAGGTCGCAACCGCAAACTCACTGTTAGATGAAGCAACTCCTGTGCCGCTGAGAAAAGGACTGAGGCAGCGCTGTAGCCAGTCAGGTCTGGCGGCAATCCGCTGCTCTCTGACACTCCAGGAGCCCCAGAGGAGCAAGGGCAATGGGGTGGGGTGGGGTGGGGGGGAGAAGACCCAAGCAAGGAGCACGTAAAGAAATGGCTAACGAGAAGCCTGGTAAACAGTGCTCAGGCAGAGAACACTAAGGGAAAACTACCTAAGGTTTTTTGTATTTTTTTAAACAAATTTAAGAAAAGCACAGGGAACAAATAAAGAAAAAAAGGTATAAGAGCCAAGAGTCTCTCAGAGATTCCTCCTGACCCCCCCGCCCCCTCCCCCCCTGCCAAGCTACACTGACCCTCATAGTCAGGAGCTAGCCCAAATAATGATCTACCAGAGTGTCTCATACACCCCCGGGATCAAGTGGCCCAATGACCAGACGTCCAGGACAGAGAATGGTTGAAAGCCACACAAGAGAGAAGGTAAAGGAGTCCAACATCTGCTGAGACAGAGAAAGTACTGAGGAAACCCATAGCTGTGTCTGGGGCTTATGCAAGGGATGATGTCACAGCTTTGATTGGCTCTTCTTACTTTCTCTGTCTCGACATCTTCTGGCAGGGGGACTAAACCCACTTGTCTGAACTGGTCTAGCTGGACAACCTGGAACACTCCAATGCTAACCATGTTAGGGCCGCCGAATATCTTGTTCAGCTGCATTTACACAGTTTACAGGTCTGCAAACAGTGTAAATGCCTTTGAATATCTCACCCTTTATCTTTTGCTACTCTTTAGAGTACTTACCCGAGCTGATTCCAGATAATGCTGCAAAGACTGGCTAACAACTCGGGTGTTTTCTAGAGTAATCGCTGGCCCGGAGAAATACTTTTCCACTACTTTAGTCTAAAATTAGAAAGGGAAAGTGATGTAAACCTAAGCCCTTCTTGGTTTCCTATAATGCACAGGTGAGGTGCTGTTGCTTACATCATCTTCTGCAAAGACAGAAAGGCTGAAGAAAGCCCCCAGGTAGGACAATCGCTGCAGCTCCCGGCCAGTAGCAGGGCTTAAGGGTTTAGGTAACCATGAGGGCAAAGATGCAAGCTGTAAAACATCAATCACAAAAAGTAAACTGTTTTATCCATCTATTTAAAGCCTCTCTTCCCAGCCTCCTTTCTAACAGCCAATCAAACAAGAAAATCAAATGGTCAGTAAAGTCCCAATCTATTCTCTGCCTCCCAACAATGGAACAAAGTCTGGGGTCTAGTAATATTGGGGCAGATATTCAAGGCATTTTAGCAGACCTGCTAACTGGCTAAAATGCACTGAGCTCAATATTCAGCAGCATTATCCGGATAGTACCATTGTATATTGCCACAGACTGCATAAAAAGCATGCGTTTAAAATTGAGGTGGGCAGAGTGGTGCTGGTCGTATAGCATAACCAGTTAGGCTATCCGGTTAGCAGCTGAATATCGCCACTGACAAGCTGACCGGCAAACCCAGATTTTCAGCGCGGGACACATTCTGACATTGAATATCCAGGTTTAAATAAAGGGGCGGTGACTAAGTGCTTTAAATATCCTAGCTGCCACCCCTGAATACTGGCCCCATTTAGGCTAGCTACAAATCCAAATAACACTTCAAGCTGGTATTACCATTACCAGAGATTTGATAACCCCCCAATGGCTCTATAATAGAAGTACAGAGGGAGCTGGCTCTATCACTTACACAATGCCATCAAATGCAATTTTTCTCCCCAGTGTAAGTGTGTCTGGAGGGGGACTTACCAAACTGCACACAGGATGCGTTTTCCCAAATTTAATTTCACAGAGCTCACCCAAAGCCTGCAAAGAATAGAAGCACAGATCAGCATCCCTAGACCAAAAATTCCTCCCAGGAACTGAGATACAGAAAGTTCAGATGCTGACCTGAGACCAGATACAACCAAACGTTTACTCCAGGAACCCTCATGAAAACCAAGGGTCCTTTCTGGACAATAATTTTCTAAGTTACTGAAATTATATAACACAAGTAGTCTCCTTGTTCTCATTTACACAAGAATGTAAGTCTATGGCCAGAAGTGAGAATGTGCATAAATGGAAGTCTTTGACTGCCACACAAGCAGGCCTTTGTGCTCAACATCTTAATGGGGACTCATCTTAGCCTCTAACGTCTCCTCAATGCTAACTAAACACAGACCACTGAGCAGCTTTATCATGGTACTAGAAGAGAGCACTTGGGAAACTCTGTATGAACAAGGAAGCATCACTGTAAAATAGTTATTTCCAAGTTATAATGCCCTGTTCAATGTAATTTCAGTTTGTTCAATGTAAACCGCACTGATGCAGAATAGTGCGGTATATAAGAAAATGTAAATAAATAAATAAATAAACTCCAAATTTACCACCAAGACAGATATACAGACTAGCTATTCACGCCCTAATTGTAGTACCTGAGTTACCTACAAGTGTCCTACTTTCTAAAACAATGTCAAAGGAGGACATAGTGGGAAGAACTGGTGCCCCCAAAATCACAAGTATGGCATTAAAGGAAGCTGGCATCATATCCCAGTCTTACATAAAATTACTTCACCATCAGGTACTGATCTGTTTTAACATTCATAATACTCCAACAGGATTAGACAAAGAAGATTCTTACCATAAGAGGGTATTTAAAGTTGTCACTGTCCAGAGAGCATTCTTTAGCAGCCAGAGCCAGTCCCTGTACTACAGGGATAAAGATCTAGAAGAGAGAATTAGGACATCAGTAAGACAAACCTCCTTGCAATTCCTTTACTTTGATAAGACTGGCAGACCCCTCCCCCCTAGGCACAGTACTACAAAGGTAAAATTAGACCTTACCTACTAATTGGCTTCCTTGAGTATCTCTAGTCCAGTCCCAACAACTGAGTTGTCAGCTCTCACCAGCAGCTTGGAGACTGAGCATGTCATCACTGATGACATCAGTGTTCTTAGGCAGCTGGCATCACCCACCAGCCCCAGTAAATTATTGACAAAGCAGACTCACAGGAGCAACAAATAAGATGCAACTTTCAACACCTATAATTTTATTTTCTAACTACTCCAAACTTTAAACAAGACCAGCTCTCTCCCAAAGAAGAAAACACTTGCCCATTGATCCCCAGGGCAGATTGATCTAAATGCACAGAGGACCATGGCCTCTTTGATTAACGCCCTGTAAGCAACACCCGCCATGCCGTACATAACTATTCCCCTGGCCTATATAGACCGAGAACCTCCAAGGTCTATGACCCAAGGAAGTACCAGCACCACCAGCTTTTATCAACTAGCAGTCCTAATTCATCGAATCACCTAAGTACAATGACCTTCGAGCCCTTGAAACAGAACCCCAGGTGGGTCCGGGACTGGACTGGAGGTACTCAAAGAAAGCCAATTATCAGGTAAGGTCTAGTTTCACCTTCCTTATCATCCCTCCAGTCCAGCCCCAACAACTGGGATGTACCATAGCAGTACTATACTCGAGAGGGACATGCGAGCCCGGCCTAAATGACTGCTGCACCAAATCACGCATCCCCCATCACCTGCGCATCCAGACAATAATGCTTCACAAAGGTATGGAAGGATGCCCAGGTAGTCACCCTGCAAATATCAGCTGGGGGCACCAGGCTGAATTCGGCCAATGAGGCTGTCTGCACGCCTACCGACACCGGCTTACATCGAAGCAGATATGCTGACGAAATGACCTCTCTCAACCACCTAAAAATAGAGGCTTTGGAAACCGCTTCTCCTTTCCACGGTCCTCCAAACAGCACGAACAACCTGTCTGACTTCCGAAAGGGTGCCATTCCAAGAAGCGCAATGCTGGTTCCCGTTGAACCTCTTTGGTACCTGTGAACGCCGGAAGCATAACTGGCTCATTCAAACGAAAAACGAAGAGCACTTTGGGCAAAAACAACAGCACAGGCTGTAACTCCACCTTTTCCTTTGAGATGGAGAGAAAATGCTCTTGGCAGGACAGTGCTTGTAATTCCGAAATCCATCGCACTGAACAGATAGCCACCAGAAACACTGTCTTCAACGTTAAATCCTTCAACGCAAATACCCCCAGTGGTTCAAAAGGCTGTGCCACCTGTATGGACAGCACCAGGTTGAGGTCCTACGGAAGAACCATCGACCGCACAGGAAGCTGCACTGCTTCACGACCCAAGATAGCGAATCATGATCGGATGGGCCCATACCTCGGAAGCAGGTAATCACCGCCACCTGCACCTGTAGGGAATTACAGGCCAGTTCCTTTTCCAGCCTCACCTGCAAGAAGGCAAGAATTTCCACTACCGTCACCGAGAGGGGATGGCAGCTGTTGTCTCTGCACCAAGCTTCAGATTTTTGCCAGACGAGGTGAACCGTTTGCGAGCTTTTAACACTGTAGCAATCACCGGGGCCAAATAGACCCTCCTTTTCAACTGTGCCCTTTTGAGAGCCAAGCTGTAAGTGAGAATCGATACACTTGTGGCATCAGAACCAGTCCCTGTGAAAGCAGATTGGGTTGTGGCGGGAAACGCCATGGGTGGTCTACCGTTAGCTGGAGCATATCTGCATACAATGGCCTGTGCGTCCAGTCGGGAGCAATGAGAATGACCAGGCCTGGATGCACCTCTATTCTTTGCACCAGATGCCTGATGAGCCCCGTGGGGGGGAACACATACAACAGCCCACTGGTGGGCAAGCACTGTACCAGGGCATCCAGACCTTCCGACATCCACTCCCTTCGCCTGCTGAAGAAGTGGTTCGCCATGACCGTGCTGAAGGTCACCATGAGATCCATGATCGGCTGCCCCTCTCTGCACGAAAAAACGGTGTCACTGACCCACTCCACGGGGTCTATGCGTAACTGACAGATAATTGGCCGTTTGATTGTCCGTTCCTGCCATGTGAGCTGCCAAGATCACCTACAGATTTTCCTCTGCCCATTCCAATAGCAGGCCTATTTCGCTCTTGAGCTGCACACTGCTCGTGCCATCTTGTCGATTGATGTAAGCCACCATAGTGGAGTTGTCCAAAAACACTTGCACCACTTTTCCCTGCAAGCTGATGCGAAACTCCTACACCACCCGAAACACTATTCTCATTTCCAGGCGATTGATGGGCTATGCTCTCTTCTCTGTGGTCCACACCCCCTGCACTATGCAATCTGGACAATGGGCCTCCCAGTTTGAGAGGCTGGCATCCGTTGTCAACAGGATTCAGAGGGGTGCCTCCAGAGGCAAGCCGACTAACAAATTCTCTGGCCTCCTTCACCATCGAAGTGCCAACCACACCGCCCTTGGACATGGCAAGCGATGCTTTAGTAGGTGGCGCTGCACAAACCACCTCCACAACGGCATTCTCTGCAGAGACCTCATGTATGACAAAGTCCAGGGCACAATATGGTGGATGCCGACATGGACCCGAGGAGCTGCATATAATGCCAGGCCATGGGAATTTTCCTTCCAAGGAACTGTGTGATCTGTCCCTGCAGCATTTGCATCCTCTTCAGCGGCAGGGACACCTGGCCCATGTCCATTTGGAAACAGGCCGCCAGGTACACGAGGTCCTGGTAGGGTGAAAACTGACACTTTGGGAAGTTGACGACCCAGCCGAGCTCCTGCAGAAACTCAATGACTCTTGCTGTGGCTCACTCACTGCCTTCTGTGGGTTTTGCTCTGATGAGCCAATCATCCAAGTAAGGGTGTACCAGCTGGAGGGCCGCTGCAACTACTACCATTATCTTGGTGAATGTATGCGGGGCAGTTGCTAGGTCAAAAGGCAATGCCCATAACTAAAAGTGCCGCATTGGAACCGCAAAGAAGAGGTATTGCTGATGTTCAGGGTGAATCAGAATGTGCAGGTAGGCGGTCTGTTAAATCCAGAGAGGTCTGAAACTCACCTTCCCAGACTGTCAAGATCACCTACCTAAGGGTCTCCATGCGGAACTGTGGTATGCACTGACACAGAGTTACGTACTTGAGATGTAAGATTGGGTGAAAGGCCCCATCTTTTTTGGGGACTATGAAATAAATAGAATATCGACCAAAGTCGCACTGGCTTCTAGGCACCTCCACCATGGCTTGCAATTGGCAAAACCGACTGAGGGTGTCCTGTATGGCCTGGACCTTTGCGACCGCCTTGCAAGGCGACCAGATGAAAGCATTGAGAGGGGCTGGGCGAACTTCAGTACGCAGCCATCTCTGATGATCTCTAAGACACACTGGTCAGAAGCGATTCGGGACCAAGTCGAGAAGAATTCCCACAGCCGACCTCCCAAGGGAACTATCTCCGGCTGAGCTTCCTTCATTTTACTGTGCCTTCTTGGGTCTGATCGAGACGGAGGAGTAAAGCGTATTTACTCACCTGTAACCAGTGTTCTCCAGGGACAGCAGGAATCAGTCTTCACATATTTATTTAGTATACATTTGACGCCGACAAAGCCCTCATGGAAGCATCTCTCCAGCTTTCAAAGAAAGCCTTTGGGAGATGCCACTACACATGCGTGGTCCCCTTCCCGCCCAAGGGTGCCATCTTACTCAGTCAGATAACATAGCTACAGCCGACAAAAGAAGATGGCCAAAATGTACAGCAACTCCAAGGGGAGGAGGGAGGGTTGTGATTCCTACTGTTCATGGAGAACACATGTTACAGGTGAGAAACTACGCCTTCTCCAGGAACAAGCAGGAAGTCAGTCTTCACATATGGGACTCCCTAGCTATAGTCTACCAGGAACCTGTAGAAGAACAATATGGCCCAGCAGTGAGCAGCCGCAAGCACATCTGAGGACAGACTCTGAGGACCCAGTGTCCAGGGAGAACCATTGCTCCGGTAGCCTGAATAAGAAGGGTCGGAGGACAGGAGTTGCCTAAACCCTGACCAGATTATGGAGTATGGCCTGGCTGAAGGCACTGTCCCGTCAGGACTCCCTATCCAGGCAGTAGTGAGCTGCAAAGGTGTGGACTTGGGACCATAAGAACATAACATATGACATACTGGATCAGACCAAGGTCCATCAAGCCCAGTATCCTGTTTCCAACAGTGGACAATCTAGGTCACAAGTACCTAGCAATTTCCCCAAAAGACACAGGTTCCACAATGCTTGTATTGGGTTAAGCAGTGGATATTCTGGGTCCCCTTTAATAATGGTTTATGGACCTTTCCTCCAGGAACTTGTCCAAACCTTTTTTAAACCCGGCTACACTAACAGCTTTTACTACATCCTCTGGTAGCAAATTCCAGAGTTTGATTACATGTTGAGTGAAAAAATATTTTCTCTTATTAGCCTTAAATAGGCTACCCTGTAGCTTCATTACATGCCCCCTAGTCTTTCTATATTTTGACGGCATAAACAATCAATCTACGTTTACCCATTCCACTCCATTCATTAATTTATAGACCTCTATCATATCTCCCCTCAGCTGTCTCTTTTCCAGGTTGAAGAACCCTAACCTTTTTAGCCTCTCTTCATAGGGGCATTCTTCCATCCCCTTTACCATTTTGGTGGCTTTTCTCTGTACCTTTTCTAATAACGCTATATCCTTTTTAAGATACAGAGATCAGAATTGCACACAATATTCAAGGTGCGGTCGCACCATGGAACAATACAGAGGCATTATAACATCCTTTGTTTTATTCTCCATTCCTTTCCTTATGATACCTAGCATTCTATTTGCTCTCTTGGCCGCCACTGCACACTGGGCCAAGGGTTTTAACACGGTATCCACAATGACGCCTAAATCTTTTTCCTGGGTGGTGGTTGCTAAAGTGGAACCTTGCATCGTGTAACCATAGTTTGGGTTTTTCTTTCCTATGTGCATAATGTTGCAGTTGTCCACATTAAATTTCATCTGCCATTTGGATGCCCAGTCTTCCAATTTATCAAGATCCTCTTGCAATTTTCTACAATCCTCATGGGTTTTAACAACTCTGAATAGTTTTGTGTCATCTGCAAATTTGATTACCTCATTCGTCATTCCCATTTCCAGGTCATTTATGAATATGTTAAAAAACAGCAGACCCAGCACAAATCCCTGGCGTACTCCACTATTCACCTTTCTCCATTGGGAAAGTTGGTCATTTATCCCTACCCTCTGCTTTCTATCTTTCAACCAGTCCCTGATCCACAATAGTACACTGTCTCCTATCCCATGACTTTTTAATTTTGCCAAATGTCTCTCAAGAGGGATCTTGTCAAAGACTTTCTGAAAGTCCAGATACACTATACCAACCGACTCACCTTTGTCTACCTGTTTATTCACACCTTCAAAAAAACATAACAGATTAGTAAGACAAGACCTTCCTTAAGCCATGACTATCTACTTGTTTAGTAATTTTGTTCTTTATGATGGTTTCTACCATTTTTCCCAGTACTGACATCAGGCTCACTGGTCTGTAGTTTCCCGGATCACCACTGGAATCCTTCATAAAAATTGGCGTTACATTGGCCATCCTCTAGGTGGCAGCCCGACAGATGTCTGCCATAGGGAGAGAGCATAGGTTCGCAACAGAGGTTGCCCTAGCCCCGATATTGTGCGCCGTGACTTGGCGCTCCAACGATAGCCCAGCCTGATCATGGGCGAAGGTGATGCTGTCTGCCACCCAGGTGGACAGGGTCCTCTTGGTGACAGTCTCCCCCAGTCGACTGGGTTCGTATGAAATGAAAAGCTGTGAGGCTTCGCGGTGGCCCTGAGTATGCGGCAGGTAGAAGGACAGGGCCCTTTTGCAGTCCAGAGTATGGAGAACGGCCCCTGCCTTGTCGGCATGGGGTCATAGAAAGAAGGTAGGGAGCACCACCTCTCTTGGTTGAGGTGGAAGGGGGATACCACCTTCGGAAGGAATTTTGGGTGAGTGTGAAGCACGACCCTGTTCTTGTAGAACCTAGTGTAAGGCAGCTCAGCTACCAAGGCCTGAAGCTTGCTGATTCTGCGGGTAGAGGTGAGCGCCACCAGGAAGACAACCTTCCAAGACAGGTAACGCAAATGGCAGGTAGCCAAAGGTTCGAAGGGCAGCTTGGTAAGCTGTGCCAGAAACACGTTGAGATGCCATTCCGCCAGAGGCAGCCGGATGGGGGGCTTAGAGAGCAGCAAGTCCCGCATGAATTGGATAATGAGGGGCTGCACAGAAAGAGGCTTGCCCTCTATGGAGTGATGGTGTGTGGAGAGCGCGCTTAGGTGTACCCTAACGGAGCTGGACTTGAGTCCAGCCTGTGAGAGGTGCAGTAAGTATTGCAGCACCGTATGCACCTGGCAGGAGAATGGGTCAACCCATTGTTCCGCACACCATACTGAGAATCTGTGCCACTTGAAGGCGCAGGCTCATCTCGTGAAGTTCTTACAAGAGGCCAGGAGGACTTCATCCACCTCCCTGAGGAGGTTGAAGGGCACTAGGGTGACCCATTCAGCAGCCATGTTGTTAGCAAGAGGGACCCCAGGTTGGGGTGGAGAAGCAAGCCCTCCTCCTGGGTCAGCAGTCCTAGGGAACTCCCCACAGAGACTGGGAGCTCCGATGAGAGGCGGAGAAACAGGAGGAACCAAGGCTGTCTGGGCCATCGTGGGGCCACAAGGATCATGGAAGCCTTGTTCTGCTGGACCTTGAAGAGCATCCATGCGATCAGTGGCATGGGAGAGAAGGCATAGAGAAGGCCCTCCGACCACGAGATGAGAAAGGTGTCCACCACTATCCGGGATGAGTGCGGATGGGGACAGCAGAAGCGGGGCAGTTGGGCATTGGCTGGGCTGGCTCCCCATAGTCAGAAGAGCCGCTGCACCACCCTGGGGTCTAGATGCCACTCATGAGGCTGGAGGACCTGCTCAGTCTGTCCGCCAGGGCATTGTCCTGGCCCAGAAGGTATACTGCCCTGAGGAGCATCTCCTGACTGATCGCAAACAAGCTATTACCTCCTAGCAGAAACGATAAAGCCCCATGCCCCCCTGCTTGTTCAGGACGAACATCGCAACCTGGTCGTCTGTTTGGACCAGCACAGACTGGTGCTGCAGGAGGTGTTGGAAGACCCTAATCACCAGAAAGATGGCTCGCTCCAGCAGGTTGATCTGCTGCTGGATCTCCTCGAGAGACCATTTGCCCTGCATGTGCAGTTCCTTGCAGTGGGTCCCCCAGCCCAGTAGACAGGCACCCATAGTGAGGACCCTTTGGGGGGTTTGGGTGTTGAAAAGGCATGCTCTTCTGTAGGTGCTGTGCATCCTGCCACCAGTTGAGAGACTCTACTAGATGGCGGGAAACCGAGACCTTGTCCCGGAGTCTGCCCGTGGCCTATCCACTGAGCCTGTCACTGAGCTGCCCGCATGTGGAGGTGGGTATTGGGGACCACATGGACTGTGGAAGCCATGTGGCCTAGCAGGCAGAGCATGGCTCACGAAGACACAGCGTGATGGCGCTGTACCTCAGTCGCCAGGGTTCTGAGGCAATCCGCCCTGTCCAGGGGGAGGAAAGCCCTGGCCTGGAGAGTGTCCAGGTGAGCACCTATAAACTCCAGGACCTATGATGAAGTGAGGTGGGATTTGGGGTAGTTTATTACAAACCCCAAGTGTTGCAGGACCCTGATGGTGCAGGCCGTGGCCTGTTGCACCTCTGAGGCAGTGTCTCCTTTTATTAGCCAGTCGTCCAGGTATGGGAAGACGAAGGACCCTTGGAGACCGAGATAGGTGGCCACCACTACCAGGCATTTGGAAGATGCTAGGCCGAAGAGTAGTACCCTGTACTGTTAGTGGTCGCCCCCCACCACGAATCTTAGGAACGGTCTGTGCCTGGGGTGGATCAGGATGCAAGTATAAGCATTCTTCAGGTCTAAGGAGCATAGTCAATCTCCCTGCTGGAGGTAGGGCAGCAACATTCCAAGGGACAACATTTAAAACTTTTCCCACACCAGGAACTTGTTCAGGTTTCACGTTTAGGATGGGCCTTAGGCCTCCTTGTTCTTTTTGGGACCAAAAAGTAGCTAGAGTAGAAACCCTTCCCTCTTAGGTGGGGTGGTACCGGCTCCACAACCCTGACCCTGAGGAGGCCTGCAAGTTTCTGCAGTAGCAGGGCCTGGTGCAGGGGAGTCCAAGGGGGCTCTCTTGGAAAGCCTGGTCTGGTCCAGGTGAAGAAGGTAGCCCTCCCTGACCACCTGGAGTGTCCAGGAATTGGTGGTAATGGCAGCCCACCAGTGGGCAAAATGAATTAAGCGCCCCCCTCCCCACCATCGGTAGCTGGTCCCCCATGGATAGAGAGGCTATGCTCCGGGAAGCAAAACCCAGACCCAGTCTGAGTTGAGGCTTGGGGCTCTTAAGCTTACATGGGCTCTGGCCTGCTCCCTTACCCTAATGGATTCTGCTGAGGAGTCTGGGGGGGCAGCCTCGATAAGGCTGGCCTTTCCTGTGGAAGAGAAACCTTTTACTCAGTGGTTTCTTCCTCAGAAGAGTGGAAGTCTTCCTCAAGAGCAGAGTCCTGGTGACATACTCGATCTCGATCTCCGCTGCTTTGTCCTCCATCATCTTGCCAAAGAGGTTTTCACCAAGGCAAGGGACAGAGGAGCTTTTCCTGGACCAATTTCTCGAGATTTAATGCCTGGAGCCAGGCCTGGAATCAGGCGCCGATGCCTGCGGCGGCCACCTTCATGTTGGACTCAAAGCCGTGGTAGGCCGCTAGAGACAAGTACTTCGAGAACTCTCCGACAAACTTTGTGAGGGTCTGGAAGCACTGGAGGTGGTCTCTGTCGAGACCTGTCATGAAACCCCCAAGGTCCTTGGTTAGGTCTCGGAGGTAACATTTACGCCAAAGGGCGTTAAGGCTGCAGGACTCCCTGCCCAGGGTTACCGAGGAGTGCGTCTTTGGGCTTTTTAGTCGACGCATGGCTGACTTGACTACCATAGAGGTGTGAGGAAGTTGTGCCTTCCTAAAGCAGGGTCCTCACTGAACCCGGTACATAGCATCCAGGCGTCAGCTAACAATCGGCACCGATGCCGGTGTTTCCCACATTCGGAGAAGGAGTCATCTGAGGATGGAGGGGACATGGACCGTAATGGACTCCTTGGGTGGGGCCTCGTACTGGAGGATTTCGAGTTCCTCCATACGAAGGTCCTCCTCCAACACCGTAGAGAGGGAGACTGTCTTCGCCATGTCTCGGACAAACTTGAGGAATGAGATGTCCTCGGGTGGGGACCGGCACCTTGACACTGGTGGAGACAGATTTGAGGGGAGGTCATGGTGTGCCCTTGTCTCTGGGGAAGTCTCAATGTTGGACTCCCAGTCTGAGTAGTCGTCAAAGAATTGAGGCCATATGGCTCTAAAAGGCATCGTTGGATCCAGCCTTCGATGAATCGCGGCCAAGGCTTGGCCAGAGCCAGAAGTGTTCGCTAGGGAAGATCTCGCTCCCGAGGACCGGGAGCGGGATAGAGTCCCTCGCTGATGATCTGCTCGAGGCATGGGGTTCTTGAGGATCTCTTTGGCAGCCCGAGTCGTCCTCGACATTGGGGTTCCTGCAGTCTCAGTGCATGCACCGGCAGGGCCAGGCATAGACACTTGCTGTGAGGCAGGGAATGCAGAAACGCTGCATTCCAACACCAGCATCCTGGCTTCCCACTCGGGGGTTGCAGCCTTCAACACAGATGTTGGGGTGACCAGGTCAGGCGTTGGGAAGGAAAGGTTGTTCTCAACAGGATGGGACAGGCCTTGGGGATTCGAGATCTGTCGCCGGAGGCCTCAACGTCAGTCACGGGTACCTTCTCTGGCCACTCCCGCTCCAAAACCTCGGATGCCCGCCAGGGACTGAGGGACCGTGCACGGGACTTACCATGCATGTCTGCTTCCCAGGAAGAGGCCCTCGAGGATTTATTTTTCTTCTTATGCTCTCACTCTGGGGAACCCTGGTTGGAGTGTCTGCTTGCCTGCTCAGGTACCGCGGGGCTTTACATGATTCAGAGGATCTGTGCGGGCCCTAGAGCGCGTGGCTACTGGGGATACTGGGATTGAGTCTACCCTGTGGAAGATGTCATCCTGCTTCTGCCGGCAACTTTGGATGGCCTTTGCCAATATCTTTTTGCACAGGGAACAAGCCTCTGGGTTGTGGTCGGCACCCAGACACCTGAGGCAACAATCATGTGTGTCAGTGAGGGACATGTTCTTGGAGCGCCGATCACACTTCTTAAACCCGGTGGCCATTGGAGCAAAAAAGGCCCCAGCAAGGTCAAAGACCTTCAACGCGGCCAGCGGTTGAAAAAGGCATGAAACGCGCTGGATGGAAAAAAACCTAACAGGTTCTGAGGTCAGATCCCGGGACGGCGGGGCTTGGGGGCGGGAAAGGAACCAGTGCTATCAGAAAAGGCACAGAAGTGCATGAGAAAACTAACTTTTTTCCGGGGATGAGAGACGAACGTCTACAGCGCTCCACAGAAAATGGGAGACTGAGTAAGATGGCACCCTTGGGCGGGAAGGGGACTACGCATTCGTGGTGGCATCTTCAAAAGGTTTGCTTTGAAAGCTAGGGAGATACTTCCGCGAGGGCTCCGTCAGCGTTGAAACCTGTGTCTTTTGGGGAAACTGCTAGGTACGTATGACCTAGATTGGCCACTGTTAGTAACAGGATACTGGGCTTGATGGACCTTGGTCTGACCCAGTATGGCATATCTTATGTTCTTATGTTGACGTCACCCATATGTGAGGACTGACTTCCTACTTGTTCCTGGAGAAAAATCTCACCCCGCTCCTCGAAACCCATGAAAGGCCTGTCCCCAGACTGGAAAGCACCCCCTCTGATAGGGTGCAAAGCGCACCACCAGAAAGCGGCCCGAAATCCTGTGGTTATCCTCTCGTTGGCATTGCTAGATGCCTCGGCTTCTGCTTGTCCTCCTCCAGGAGCCTGCCTCCTTTGGTCTCCCCTAAGTTCTTAAACTTATCCAGGGCCTCCCCAAAGAGAAGCTTCCCCTTAAAAGGAAACTTGCTCAAACGCAATTTGGAGGAGACATCTGCCGACCAGTTCCACAACCACAGGTACCGTCGGGGGCCACCACCGAAGCCATTCTCTTTGCTAGACCTCTAATGAGATTGCAAAAGGCATGTGCTAAATAGGCTGCTCCTGATTCCAGCTTCCTCCCCGCTCTCAGAGAACTCAGACTCGCTTCAAATTTGAGTGCCATCGGGCGTAGGAGCACAACGCCGCTTCACCAGCAAGCTCCCCCTGATCGGGGTTGAGCCGGGGAGCAGGAACAAAGTCTCCTCTCGCTCCTGGGCACAAGCCCAATTAGAGGATTCAGACTCGCTTCAAATATGAGTGCCATCGGGCACGCCTGCACCTGAGGGCCTCGCCAGAGGGCCCTTTGGCAGAGCACTTGGGTGAAAACACAATACCACTGATTTACAAGAAATCGGATCAAGTGAACAGATCAAACCCTTCCGATCTTACCAATGATGCAATGATTTTCCTGCTGCAATCCATCCGACCAATATCGACTTGAACCGTGAGTGTTCACCAATAACTACACACGCAATCAACTCCTACAGAACTATCACCCAACCGCCGAATAATAACTCTAGTACACTATAACTGTACACTATATCTGTAACCTATTATAATTCACTCTAACAGCCATAACATGTGCTTTTCAATACTGCAGAATATGTAACTTAAGGTGTTTATTCTAACTGAGAGAAAGGATAATTCAAATCAACAGGATATCAATGCTTGAACCAATACAAGCATTGTGGAACCTGTGTCCCTTGGAGAAACTGCTAGGTACGTATGACCTAGATTGGCCACTGTTGGAAACAGAATACTGGGCTTGATGGACCTTGGTCTGACCCAGTATGGCATATCTTATGTTTTTATGTTCTAACTGTAGTTATTTTCTCTCAACGTCTATTCCAGTAGCTGGATGATTCCAATCTTCTATGCATACTGCCTGAACTGAGAATATTCTGAATAATTATGTAGATACATACCTTATTTGCTTGATTTCTGACCACCAGTAACTCAACACATTTGAGATGAACTCACACTTCCTATCTGAATCTGAAAAAGACTGACATTCTCTAACTGTATTTATTCACTCTCGGCCGTATCTCTATACTTCCACTGAAAATGTCAAACTTGAAGTATTTCTACTTCCTTAGCCTCCTTCTCTCCTATTAGCACTAATATCCGCTCCTCTGAAACTTCAAACTCATCACTATCAAATACCTATTTTACCATACTGCCAAAGGAATATTCCACATATTCCCTTACCATACCTCATCATCTACCTACCAAAAACATCATCCTCATAGACTAATATACTTAACCCCCATACATACCCACTCCGATCATTCTTCCGCGAATACAACATACCCAATAAAAATCATACTTCTTAATACCAGATCCATCAGAAACAAAAAACCAACAATCATTGATCTTATTAAGGATAGTAATCCAAACATACTTTGTTTAACCGAAACCTGTCTATCCCATTCTGATACAGTCTTGACCAACCAACTAGCTCTCTGCAATTATAACTTATTCCAATGCCCTTGGACTGACAAACGCAGAGGTGGCGTTTTAATCCTAGCAAAAAAGGACCTGAAAGTCTCTCTTCACTTAACAATATAATCACCCTCCTACTCAACTTCAAGGCATGTCTGCAACCTCCCTCACAGAACTCATAGAGCATACACCTGAGACCAGAACTAGGAGGTCATGCATGGTGAACTCGCTCATCATCCCTTCAGCAATAAGAACATGTACCCAATCCACCAAGAATCGTGCCTTCTCCTTATATGCACCAACCCGCTGGAACGCTCTACCCCCATCAATCCGAGTCATCCCTGATCTGATATCCTTTAGGAAGGCATTAAAGACATACTTGTTCCAACAAGCTTACAACCAGCCACCATAAGCAAGGCCTATGTCATTACTACCCCAGAATTTACCATTCCACTGTTTCACTTAAATGTAAACTGTTCTGTTTTATATAAACTGTTTATTGTTCAAGTTATTTTAAGTTCAATGTAAACTACTCTCTGTAAACTGTTATTTTTTCTTGTTATATGTAAACCACACTGATTCCAAAGAGCGTGGTATATAAAAGTAAATAAATAAATAAAATAAACAAACAATATAGAAGGCATGGACGTCTTAATCATTAAGAACAAAACCATCGCAATCAGCTTAATTTACAAACCTCCCTCTCCCAGCTCAGACAATCTATTTTCCATTCTAGAAACTGCATGCATCTCAACCACAAGAAAGCACCACATTATCCTCGGTGATCTCAACTTGCTATCCCTTCAGACTTGACACTCTCATTTTATAAATGCTATGCTTGATTTGGGATTTCAACAAATAGTACAATCCCCCACCCACAGAAAAGCCAACACAGTCAATCTTATTTTCCTCCCACTCAACATTTTACAAGATATACATCCCCCCCTTAAAGTATTCCCCCTCCCATGGGCAGATCATTTCCTTTTAGATTTTACCATCCCTGCTTCTCCCACTCCCCCGGAAACCAATGAAGCTAACCGTTTTAAAAACAAGTTCGAAACTTTTAACAAAGATTCATTTTTGAATGAAACCATTCCGCATATAACTATGAAAAACCTAAATGATATCATAAATAGCTGGAATTTCAATATAGTTAAAGCTGCTCAAACCACCATAACACACTACACAAGGGGAAGGCAATGGCAGTGGGGGTGTACTATCGACCGCCTGGCCAGAATGGACAAATGAATGATGAAATGCTCAAAGAAATCAAGGAAGCTAACAAATGTTACAGCACAGTAATAATAATGGAGGGAGGAGTGGCCTAGTGGTTGGGGCAAGTTACCTCATGCCAGAAGGTCGGGGGTTCAAAGCCCACTAGAGGACAGCAACTTTGGGCTGGAAGGACTGGGGTTTCTAGTCCTACAGGTGCTCCTTGTGCTCTTTGGCAAGCCACTTAACCCTCCATTGCCCATGTCCCCTGTAAGTATTAGCGTATGTGTCTCATATCCCCTCATGTTAAATGTATCCCCCAATTGTGTTGTGACCACTTTGACTGAAGGATAAGGTGGTATACAAAACTGTCTAAATAAATAAATAAAATAAATAATGGGCAATTTCAATTACCCCAGTATCAACTGGGTCAGTGTCAGGGCAGGACATGCTAGGGAGATAAAGTTCTTAGATGAAATAAATGACTGCTTCTTGGAGCAGCTGGTTCATGAACCGACCAGAGGGGAAGCCATATTGGACCTAGCCCTTAGTGGAACACCAGATCTGGTGCAAGAGATAAGGGTGTTGGGGCCACTTGGCAATAGTGATCATAGCATGATCGCATCTGATTTAATTAGTGGAGGAGGGATGGTAAGGAAATCCACAGTACCACCTTTTAACTTTCGAAAGGGAGACTATGATAAAATAAGGAAAATAGTTAAGAAAAAACTAAAAGGAGCAGTTGCAAAGGTTAAAGACTTACATCAAGCTTGGGTGTTGCTGGAAAATACTATATTGGAAGACCAGAACAGCTGTATTCCACACTTTAAGAAAAGTGGAAGTCAGTCCAAAAACTGCCAGCATGGTTTAAAGGTGTGGTCAGAGAGGCTGTTGCCAAAAAAGCATCTTTCAGGAAATGGAAAAAAGAGCCAAATGACGAAAACTGGAAACATCACAAGCACTGGCAAGTTCAATGCAAGGCATTGATAAGTCAGGCAAAGAGAATTTGAGAAGAAGCTTGCTGTGGAAGCAAAAACGCATAATAAAGACTTTTTCAAGTACATTCGTGGCAAAAAACCTGTGAGAGAGTCAGTTGGTCCATTAGATGATAGAGGGGTTAAAGGGGCACTAAAAGGCGACAAGGCGATAGCGAAGAGACTTTACCAATGACTGAAGTGGTATTTAAAGGTGCGGAAGAACTGAAGGAAATATCGATACATCGGGAAGATGTATTACAACTATTTGATAAACTGAAGAGTAGCAAATCACCTGGACCGGATGATATACATCCAAGGGTGTTGAAAGAACTGAAATATGAGATTGCAGACCTGCTTTTAGTAATCTGTGAACTATCATTAAAATCATCTGTAATACCTGAAGATCGGAGGATGGCCAACGTAGCGCCAATTTTTAAAAAGGGTTCCAGGGATCCGAGAAACTACAGACCGGTGAGCCTGACGTCAGTACTGGGAAAAATAGTAGAAACCATCATAAAGAACAAAATTGCTGGACATGTAGATAGTCATGGCTTAATGGGAGACAGCCAACATGGCTTTAGACAAGGAAGATCTTGTCTTACTAATCTGTTATTTTTTGAAGGTGTGCATAAACAGGTAGACAAAGGTGAGTCAGTTGATATAGTGTATTTGGACTTTCAGAAAGCCTTTGACAAGGTCCCTCATCAGAGACGTTTGGCAAAACTAAAGAGTCATGGGATAGGAGGCAGTGTACTATTGTGGATCAGGAACTGGTTAAAAGATAGAAAGCAGAGGATAGGGCTAAATGGCCAATTTTCCCAATGGAGAAAGGTGAATAGTGGTGCACCCCAGGGATCTGTGTTGGGTGCGCTGCTTTTTGACATATTCATAAATGACCTGGAAAAGGGAATAACGAGTGAGGTTATCAAATTTGCAGATGACACAAAACTATTTAAAGTTGTTAAAACTCAAGAGGATTGTGGAAAATTGCAAGAGGATCTTGATAAATTGGAAGACTGGGCATCCCCAAATGGCAGATGAAATTTAATGTGGACAAGTGCAAAGTTATGCACCTAGGGAAGAACAACCCAAACTATGGTTACACGACGCAAGTTTCCACATTAGGAACTACCACCCAGGAAAAAGATTTAGGCGTTATTGTGGATTACATGTTAAAACCCTCCGCCCAGTGTGCAGCGGCAGCAAAGAGAGCAAACAGAATTGCAAGGTATCATAAGGAAAGGAATGGAAAATAAAACAAAGGATATTATAATGCCTCTGTATCGTTCCATGGTGCGACCGCACCTTGAATATTGTGTGCAATTCTGGTCACCGTATCTTAAAAAGGATATAGCGCTATTAGAAAAGGTTCAGAGAAAAGCCACCAAAATGGTAAAGGGGATGGAAAGATACCCCTATGAAGAAAAGCTAAAAAGGTTAGGGCTCTTTAACCTGGAAAAGAGACGGCTGAGGAGAGATATGATAGAAGTCTATAAATTAATGAACGGAGTGGAATGGGTAAACGTAGATCAATTGTTTATGTTATCAGAATATAGAAAGATTAGGGGACATTCAATGAAGCTACAGGGTAAACTATTTAAGACAAATAAGAGAAAATATTTTTTTCACTCAACGTGTAATGAAACTCTGGAATTTGTTACCGGAGGATGTAGTAAAGACTGTTAGTGTAGCTGGTTTTAAAAAAGGTTTGGACAAGTTCCTGGAGGAAAGGTCCATAAGCCATTATTAAAAAGGGACCCAGGATATCAATGCTAGACCCAATACAAGCAATGTGGAACCTGTGTCTTTTGGGGAAACTGCTAGGTACGTATGACCTAGATTGACCACTGTTGGAAACAGGATACTGGGCTTGATGGACCTTGGTCTGACTCAGTATGGCATATCTTATGTTCTTATGTTCACAATAAGGCAGAATCAATCTAAAATTTGGTATACAACTCAACTAAGGAAACTAAAGCAAAAACTCAGAAAATTAGAAAACAAATGGAGAGTTACTAGAACAGATACTGACAATCAACCATACATGGCCAAGCTTAAGACATGTAAAGAAGTCATCAACAACAGAAAAAAAAAAGGAGTATCATACTAATCTCCTTACTAGACCCTCAACAGACCTGGAGAGCTATTCTCTATAGTCAAATCTCTAAGACCCCTAATCCTGATACTGAGCTACACCCCATAGAACCCCAACCTCTAGCCAATTATTTTATGCAGAAACTTACCCCTCTGAACAATGTTGATACTTCACCCAACCCCTACTGGCCCCAATCCAACGAGACTGAACCTCATGACCATGCCACTTGGACCTCATTCCACCATATAGATATCAAACAACCCAAAAAACAAAATTACAAACATTAATACGACTACCTCCCTATCCGACCCTTACCCAGTCAGCTGGCTCAAAGCCACAAAGGATGAGTTTTTACCCATTATCCTTGAAATAATAAACCGGTCCTTAAAGACAGGGCAGATGCCTTCTGCCCTGAAACAGGCAATCATATGCCTTATCCTGAAATCTAATGTGACAGACAAAATCCTCCCTAACTCCTACAGACCCATCTCCAGCCTGTCATTCTTAGCTAAAATCATTGAAAAAGTAGTACAAATCCAACTGCAGGACTTTCTCAATTTAAACGCTTCTCTTGACAACATGGTTTCAGACCATATCACAGTGTTGAAACATTTATGTTAACACTCATGAACAGAATCCTGTGTGGACTAAATAATAGTAAACAAGCTTTTATGCTTGTTTTTCTCGACATTGCTGCTGACTTAGACAGCATTAGCCATAGAACACTAATCTCAAGACTGCAACAGATTGGCCTTCAAGGCACAGTGTTACAATGGTTTAAGTCTTATCTCACCAACCGCGTATAACATAAGTACCATCGTCAGACCATCATCAAATCGAATTCTCCGTACTTCTCCCCACAGGACCTGACCAGTCGCAACCAGACCAAGCATCACACCAGCGAAGATGCTTCCAAAAATTCAACAAAGAAGCTCTCCTTGAATCCGTAGCAGACCACATACACACGGATCTCTCGGACCTCGAGCTTCTGGCAAACCTCTGGAACATAGGAATCGAGGCTACCTCAAAACCCACCTGGAGCCACCCAAGGAACACAACCAAAACCAAGTCAGAACCATGGTACACCGTAACCTTACGTGAACTGAAGAAGGACCTGAGAAAGCAAGAACGAAAATGGAGAAAGCTCAAATCCGAGGAACGCAAGAAGGTTTACCTCAGCCTCCTAGCAACATATAAGAATGAAGTCAACCAGGCAAAGAAAACGCACCACACAAACACACTCAATAAGGCCCTCAACAGGCCCAGAGAGCTTTTCGCACTCGTCAAATCGCTCACCAAGGCTCCGCAGGACAGCAATCCCAGTGGCTACATAACGGCCCAACGGCTAGCAGACCACTATGCCAGCAAACTTAGTCCCTCAGCGACTGCCCTCCTCGCGCCAAAGCTGGACTCAGCTAACACCCTACAAAAAATCAACACCCAGGGAAGACCTGAACAAGGCGGAAAATGGTCAACCTTCCAGAGACTGGATGACCAGCAGATAAAAGACATCATTACCAACCTAAAAACCACTACCTCCCCTCTCGACCCCTGTCCAGCCTCCTGGATCAAGGCAACCAAGCAGGAAATAATACAGCACGTCTCTCACATAGTGAACCTTTCACTACTGCAAGGTCTCATGCCATCGCTTCTCAAGAAGTCACTCATTCGTCCCATTTTGAAAAACAAAGCACTCAACAAAGACGACCCAACCTCATACCGCCCAATTTCAAGCATATCCTTCCTCGCCAAGATTATTGAAAAGGCAGTGCAGCAGTAGCTGCAGGACCACATTGATGACACAAACGCCCTTGATGTACATCAATACGGGTTTCGTCAACATCACGGCATAGAAACCCTCCTGCTAGCCCTAATGGACAATCTACTCAAAGGTCTGGAAAACAAGAGCAAGATGTATATGCTTATATTCATAGATATATCAGCAGCCTTTGACTCAGTGCATCACCCCACACTATTAGAGCGACTCGAGTCCATAGGCATTTCAGGGACCCCACTAAAATGGTTCTCCTCCTACATAACCAACAGAATACAGCAGGTCCAATTCAACAATGACAAAGCAACCCCCTTCCCTCAAACCCAAGGCATTCCACAAGGCTCCGCCCTCTCCTCCCTCCTATTCAACTTATATCTACAACCAGTATGCAAGATTTTCCAGGGCCACGACATCAACTACCATATTTACACAGATGCCCTAATGCTTTATACGCAACTAGACGTAAATAACCCAAACCTCAGCAAGCTTGAAAAATGCCTATTCGAGCTTCAAATCTGGCTTCAACGCAATAACATGTCCATTAACCACAAGAAAACAGAAGCAATGTGTATCTCCAGGAAACCGGGATTCGAACCCCCAACAACGGTCACCATGAACAATAACAATTACAACATCAAGACAGAGATAAAATATCTAGGAGTGATGCTTGACAGCAACCTAAATATGGACAAGCACCTTCGAATTACCAATCGGGCTATTTTCCACAAATTAAGAGTCTTGCAGCCCCTACATAGCATCCTCGATCATGCCGACTTCAGATCTGTCGCTCAAGCCCTCATCATTCCACACCTAGACTATTGCAATGCCATACTGCAAGGCCTGCCAAGAAAAACTATAAATATCCTGCAAATGGCACAAAATGTTGCTGCCAGAATCATTATGCAAAAAGGACTCTCTGACCACATTACACCTGTTCTAATTGAGCTACACTGGCTCCCCATCACGGCCCGCATTCAATACAAAATGTTAGTCACTACCTTCAAACTCATCCATAATGTAGCGCCCTCACATCTCAACAGCTTAATATCCAATCTACCCAACAACAGAAGTAGAAGAACAGCAAACCTCAATACCCTCTGTCTCCCGAAGTGCATCAGAAAGGTCAATGCTTGTACCAGTAACAGGGCTTTCTCATTTATAGCCCCAGCACTCTGGAACCGGTTACCAAGTGATCTGCGTGCAAACTGTGATCTGAAAGACTTCAGAAAAAAACTTAAGACGCACCTCTTCCAATCACATTACAATTTAACCTCATGAAATGCACTCAGGCATGTGTAAATATGTATATTGATTCTGTGTGAGGTCCTAACAGTCAGTCATGTGTAAATATGTATATAAATACCCTGTGTGAAGTCTTAACATCAATCAACTGTAAATCTGTAACCCTATCTTTTGCTGTGCACTACCTCCCCCTCCCTAATCGCAATGTATATATCCCTAATTACTGGCCCGTACAGCCAACCTTACCATGTATAGCAACCGCTGCTGATCACTGGAAGCAGCGGGATACAAATGTACGCTAAATAAATAAATAAACAAACAACCGCACCCAGCAAGTACAGATCGTCTCAGCAACTTCCTCAACCTTCAAACAGGAACAAGATTGACTTACTACTCACAACATAAAAACTAACTATAAAGAAAAACAGAAGTACTTTACATTTCCCATAACCAAAAGCTTCAACACCCGCACCCTCCCCCCCCCCCCCCCCACCACCACTAAACTCCACATAAAAGACTCAGAATTGGAAGACAAACAAGAAGTCAAATATTTAGGAGAAATCCTAGACCAATCCATAACAATGGTCTCTCACTTAAAATCTATATCTAGGATTATATATTTTAAACTAAAAATGATACAACATCTCAGACCCTTACTGGAAAATCATGATTTCAGATCATTCCTTCGGGCACTGATAACACCACATTTCGATTACTGTATTCTGTATGGATTACCCAAACAAAACCATCCAGCAACTTCAGTTGGCTCAAAATCTTAATGCCCGAATTAGCCACAAGGCCCATCCCTCTCCTGAGTTACATGTCCGTTTCAAGCAGCTTTATGCTGCCTACCGTTCGGCTGTTCAATCTGCCAAACGGGCTCATTATGAGACTGAAATCACTGAAGCGGCAAACTCCTCTCGCCAGCTCTTCAAAATCTTGCACAAACTTTCATCTACCAGTTCTCCTCACACCATGGCTGTGAAGGCCCCGGATCCCCATTCTCTGGCTGCCTTCTTTTCTGATAAAGTTCTTAACCTTCGTGCTTCCTTTTCTACCCCCCCCCCCCTCCACCTCCTCTCTCCCCACCCACTTCCCCCTGCACCCAGTTGCTGTTGATCATGTTTCACTGCCATCTTCTCCTATGCCCAATCGGGCCCTTGCCCATACCTGGTCCTCTTTTCATCCGGTTCTCCCTGCTGAACTTCTGTCGACACTATCCACTTCTCGGAAGACCACATGTTCCCTAGACCCCATTCCCTCCCGTTGGTTGTCTGAACCTTCGCTGCAGCTAGTCCCTATTATCATTACTATCATTAATACAAGTTTTTCCTCTGGTTTGTTCCCTTCTCCATGGAAGTCAGCCGTTGTCCACCCACTCCTAAAGCAACCTTCCCTTGATCCATCTGTCCTTGCCCACTGGCGTCCTGTCTCGAACCTCCCCTATCTGTCCAAACTTCTGGAATGTTTTGTATTCATTCAGTTGTCTTCCCACATCGAGTCCACAAACACCCTTCATCCTCGGCAAGCCGGCTTTCGACAGGGTCACAGCACTGAGACTGTCCTCTTGGCAGTTCTAAATGAACTACACGTTGCACATGATCGCGGTGATGTTACTCTGCTGGTTTCTCTTGACTTATCTGCGGCTTTTGATTTAATTGATCACACTCTTCTTCTTACCCGTCTCACTGAGGTGGGGTTACGTGGTGCAGTTCTTCTTTGGTTTCGCTCCTTCCTCACTGCTCGCTCTTTTTCTATTACCTTAAATGGTAAGTCATCCGGTTCTCTCCCCCTCACTTGCGGTGTCCCCCAAGGCTCTGTGTTGTCTCCTTTGCTGTTTAATATTTTCCTGGCCCCCTTACTTCTTTTAATACAGCAGTACCCGGTATCCTGTTATGTTTACGCGGATGATATTATTTTGCTCTATCATACCTCTCCACTTTCTCTGGATCTCTCCCCCTTAAACTCCTGCCTCTCTCATGTGGCCTCTTGGCTCTCTCAGCACCTTCTCCGTCTTAATCCTTCTAAGTCCACTGCTATGTGGGTATCACTGAGTGGGTTGTGTCCGTCTGCTGCCCCTATGATTGATTCTATTCCCATTCCTCTGGTATCTTCTTTTCGGTATCTCGGGTGATTCTTGACTCCTCCCTTTCCTTCCGTGATCATATCTCTTTCCTCACTAGGCGTTCTTTCGCTATCCTCCGCCGGCTTCGGGCTGTCCGTTCACTTCTTCCTCTCGGTTCCCTGGTTACTCTCGTCCTTGCTCTCATCGTTAGTCGTCTTGATTACTGTAATATCTTTTTGGCCAATCTTCCCAATTACCAACTGCAACGCCTTCAACTCATTCAGAATACAGCTGCCCGTATTATTACTTTCGCCCGTCGCTTCAATCACATTACCCCCATTCTTATTCGTCTTCATTGGTTGCCCCTCCGTGTTCGGTTTCACTATAAACTCCTTATCCTCACTCATCGTGCAATTTACACTAATGATCCTCTATACCTGGCTGATTTAATTTCTCTTCACACGCCCTACCGTCAGCTCCGCTCCCTTCATGCAAATCGCCTGGCTTTACCGTCCCCATCTCATGCACGTCTTGAAAAGACCCGTCACGCTGCATTTTTCTTTCTTGGTCCCTGGCTGTGGAACGCCCTGCCTCCATCCCTTCGTTTAGAACCCTCCTACCCTCAGTTCAAAGCCTCACTCAAAACCCATTTGTTTCAGAAAGTGTTTGATCTCCCTCCTGATTTCCCTCCCTGATACCGCCCTAGGTTGTTGTCCTGTCCTAGCTCAGTTTGGTCCTGCTACCCCCCTTGTCTGTCTCTGTTGGTTGCGCTGTTTGTCTTTTGTCTGTGTTTAATTGTTGATTATTGTTTATCGTTTATAAGGTTTTTTGTGCTATTCTTTTTCTCTCTTTCCTATTATTTTTGGCGTTCTTTTTCTGTAGTTTGCAGTGCTGCCTTTTATTTTATTTGTACACCGCTTTAATGTCCTGACAAAAGCGGTTTATCAAGTGTAAAATAAAGATAAAAGATAAAGATACTCCGATCACATCACTCCTCTACTCCATTCCCTTCACTGGTTGCCTGTTGCAACAAGAACTAAATACAAATACATCATGATAGTCTTCAAATTATACAACAAAATAGACCCATCATGCCTCGACACCCTTCTCAGCTTACCTAGCACCACAAGAAGGAATTGCTCCCAGAATATTTTAACACTACCTACCCACTTCTGCAGTACCAATAAAACTACCAGCTCTAGAGCCTTCATTTATGTTGTCTCTACTCTCTGGAATGTTCTTCCTGAGAATTTACGGATGATAAAGGAGCTATAAACCTTCCGTAAAGAACTTAAGACACACCTATTTATCGAACACTATGGTTCTTCCACCAATAGCTGGCTATCACAAACAACCTAATTTTTCTATTAACCTTTATAATTATCATACTTTAGGAGGCCACGTGATGCATGAGTGAGTGCAGAGGTGTCTCGCTTGCTCTGGGGCTACCTCGGCATTTAATCTGCGTTTATTTAATCTATTAAAAAATAAAAACCACCTCCACACAATCCGGAGTGACCACTGTATCGGCTCCAGTCCTTGAAGGGGCTTAGTGGAACGACGGGATGCCGCTGCCGGGGAAGAAGGACTGGGAGAGGTTGACTAGAGTGGGGCCTTCTGCGTCAGCCATGCTGCAGCCGCCCTCGCCGGGGATGGAGAGCACGGAGTCTGCATCGGAAGAATTGGCGAAAGAAGTGGTCAAACTCCTAGACCCCAAGTTTGACCTTATTATGACAAAGCTGGAAGGCGTGGGTGAATCGCTGGCAGATTTTGGCTGAAGAGTAGAAGAGCTGGAACAACGGGTCACCTGCATGGAAGACGGAGAGGGCAGGCAAGATAGGGAAAGAACGGAGCAGAAACAACTGTTGCTGGAGATCCAGCAGAAATTGGATGATTTAGAAAATCGCTCGCGAAGAAACAATTTGAGGATTGTGGGACTCTCAGAGGACAAATTAGACCGCGAGCTGCTTCCGTTTTTAGAGAAATGGCTGCCAGAGGAACTGGGTCTGGAGGTGCTGCAAGATCAATTTAAGATAGAACGAGCACACCAGTTGGGAGTGCGGCGAGAGAATGGGGGCCGACCACGCGTGGTGATCCTAAGGGTGTTGAATTTTCAGCATAAGATGCAGATCCTACAAGCATATCGGAAGAAGGGGGAACTTATGCTGGACAATCAGAGGATTCTCCTCTTTCAGGATTACTCAGCGGCGGTGGCGGCCAAAAAGAGCAAGTTTTCGCCCATCTGCGCAGAACTTTTCAAGCGTAAGCTGAGGTTTACGCTGGCGTTCCCGGCGATCCTGCGGGTCTCAAGCCAAGGCCAGAACCGGACTTTTGATCAAGCAGCAGCAGCGAAGCAATTCCTGGCACAACTCGGAAATGACGGAGCAAAGGACTAAAAGCGTGCTTGCTCGCCTGGAGTTTAGAACAGTAGCCTGGAGCAGCGGCTGGAAGTGGGACCGGTACACGGGCAGTGAGTGACGTACAAATTAACATTTGTGGGAGTGAGTGCAATGCAAGATGTATTGCCCCTGGACCCGAGTTTATGCAATGCATAGGTTTTCTTTTCAATGCGTAGCAAACTGTATACGCAGCATGTTTTTCTTTTTTTTTTGGACAGATAATTAATGTTATGATATTGTTGGAGATTCCAATGCAGAGGATGTTAAGGTTTGCTTTGTTCATGGGCATTGATGGATAACAGGTGTGGTGGGAGTGTGGGGGTTTAGCCGAGGTGGCCCTGCGGCGTCAATTCGGGCCTAGGCCTCCGTGGTTCATCTGGGGGCCCTGGTAGAGTTGGTTTTAAAGGGTTTAGGAGGGGAGCAGGGGGGGTGAAGGGGATCGGGGGAAAGGGAAGGGGGGGAAGAGAGGGGCGGGGAGAAGTAGCAGGGAGGGGAGGTGGGGGGAGGGAGGGGGGGCGGGAGGGGGGACGAAAGGGATTCCTGGAGAAGGTGCTGGGGAGAACGCTGACTCCTCCGAGAGGGAGTATGGAGGCAACTAAGCATAGAGGTTCCAGAGATGGGCTGCGGAGGGTTCAATGGCTTAGGGTGGAGGCTGGGCTGCCCTGGGCCACCGTTATACCTATTTCCACACTGATAAGTAAATCTTTCACAGTACGGTGGAATGCGCCATGATTTGTGAATAGTAACCTGGAATGTGCGTGGGGGGGGGTAAGTACTCCGGTGAAGCGCACCAAAATTTTGCAAGCCTTAAAGAGGGAGAAGACGCAGATTGCGTTGTTACAGGAGACGCATTTAAATGCCAAGGAACATGCCAAGCTGCGGAGGGACTGGGTGGGGAGGGTCCTGTTCGCTTCCTCTGGTGGTAGGAGGAAAGGGGTGGTGCACAAGAGTCTGGCCTGTGAGGTCCTGGAGGAGGTGGGGGACCCACTGGGTAGATTTTTATTTGTACACATTAGGATCCAGGGAGAAGAACTGTTCCTCGGAAAATTGTACGCACCCAATGTGTATGATCATACATTTTTCCGACAAATATTAGACAAGGTTCTGGGGGCCCCTAAAGTGCCTTTAATTATTGCGGGGGACTTTAATTGCCCGCATGACCCTGCTTTGGATAGATCACAATCACAATCCAGTAGAGGCTGGAGGAATAAGGGTGTGGACTATTTGTGTGATATGGGAGACCTGGTAGATTCTTGGAGAACTGCATCAGGAGAGCAGAGATTACACACATCTGTTGAGGGCCCATCAGACGTGGTTGCGTATTGATTATATACTGGTATCCAAGCATTGGTTTGGTAAGGTGATCAAGGTAGAGATAGAGCCTATTGTTATATCGGATCACGCGATGGTGCGTTTGGATTGGAGAGGTGGTAGTAAACAGGGAGATAAATGGTCCTTTCCTAGCTATATGTGGAGGAAGCAGGAGTTCCAGCAGTATGTACGGAAGCATTGGGAAGAGTATGTTCGCTTTAACGAGGGGCAAGTCAGCTCGGCGGCGGTTTTTTGGGAAGCAGGGAAGGCGGTCCTCCGGGGGCACATTATTGCTTTTGTAGCGGCAGAGAGGCGGGCACTGAATGAGAATTTGATCAGATTAACTAGGGAATTGCGAGACGCCAAGGCCCGCGTGGTATGGAAATTGGGGGGCGTTCAACAATATGTGGAAATTCAGAAACAACTGAATGCTGTGCTGCAAGAGAGAGCTATTCAATCGATGCAGTTTTATAAACATTAATTCTTCAGTTACGGTGATCGGACGGGGAAGCTGTTGGCCAGATTAGTGCGTGCTAAGACTGGCCCTAGAGGAGTGGCGGTGATAAGAAATAAAAGGGGGATGAAACATAGTGAGGCAGGGCAAGTGGTACAAGTATTTCGGACATTCTTTGAAGAGTTATATGCGGCGGGTGAGGAGGATGAGACTCCGGCGACAAACTTTTTGGATTCGGTGCAGCTGCCGTCGTTATCAGAGGAGCAGCGGGGGGAGTTGAATCGGGCCATTGAGGGAGAGGAAATTAGGAGAGAGTGGTTCGGGTGGGAGCATCACATAAGACACCACTTTGACCCAGTGAAAAGCGGGATATAAATACAGTTAAATAAATAAATAAAATAAATACCGGGCCCAGATGGGTTCGGGAATGAATTTTACAGGATGCTAGATACACAAGTGATTCCAACGCTGGCAGCAGTGTATGGCGAGGCCTTAGAGGTAGGTGGGTTTCCGAGGGATATGAGGACCGCGAGTATTACCCTGATCCCGAAGCCGGGGAAGGACCCAGAGGATCCGGCCTCGTATAGGCAGATCTCTTTGATTAATTATGACATGAAGGTGCTAGCCTCGGTATTGGCGAACCGACTACAGAAGTTTCTTCCGGAATTGGTGGGCCCCCATCAGGCGGGATTCGTTAAGGGGAGAGAGGCCGTGGTGAACATCAGTAAGGTTCTGCTGGGCCTTGAGAAGTGTGTGCTGGAGCGCGATCCGGTGATACTTGACAGCCTGGATTCAGAGAAGGCCTTTGACAGAGTATCATGGGGGTATATGTTTACAGCCCTGCGAAGGTTTGGTTTTCAAGGCCAATTTCTGCAGTGGGTAAGGGCGCTGTATCTAAACCCGTTAGCTGTAGTGGATAGTGGAGGGGAGCGGTCACTGCCTTTTTCGCTGCACAGGGGCACGAGACAGGGCTGTCCCCTTTCCCCGTTGCTGTACGTGCTACAACTCGAACCGCTGTTGAAGTCACTGATAGCGGCAAGAACGATAGAGGGTATAGAGTGGGAAGGAGGAGGGATAAAGGTGAGTGCGTTCGCGGATGATATGCTGCTGTGCCTTAGGAGTCCGTTACATTCGTTGGCGGTTGCACTGCGGGAGATTGAATTTTTTGGACGCTTCTCAGGACTGAAAATTAATAGAAGTAAATCGATGGTGTTGGATGTGGATCACCAGTCCAGAGAGGCTTGGAAGGGAGAGTTCCCATTAAGCTGAGCGGAAGGGCAGATACGGTATTTGGGGATTCAAATCCCAGATCACCCGAGCAGATTGTATGATGTGAATGTACAGTCAATGTTGGACTCGACGATGGACAGATTGAAAAGATGGAGAGACCTCCCAGTCTCCCTGATGGGCAGGATAGCGCTGGTGAAAATGCTAGAGTGGCCCCGTTGGCTGTATCTATTAAGGCAGTTGCCGATATGGTTACGGAGGAGAGATCTGATGGGTTTGTACCAGCAGTTGGGCAAATTTATTTGGAGGGGGAAGAGGGCGCGTATTGCAATAAAGCACAGTTACTTACCTATAAAAGGTGCTCTCTGGGAATAGCAGGAATAAGTCTTCACATATGGGTACGCTTTTGGGAGCATCCCACAGCGCCTGCGTGCTGCCTTCCCGCCTTTCCAACTGTCTCTCCTCAGTTGAGTTTTATAGCGGAGACAAAGAGAGAGAGAGAGGGAAAGGAGAGAGATAGAGAGAGACAACTCCTAGGGGAGGTGGGTGGGTTGTGAAGACTTATTCCTGCTGTTCCCAGAGATCACCTGTTACAGGTAAGTAACTGTGCTATCTCCAGGAACAAGCAGGAATGAGTCTTCACATATGGGGGACTCCCTAGCTTTTGATGCCAGGGAGAGAGCCCATAAGTTGTGTGTCCCTGGGACAGGGCTGCACTTCCCCACCTGGATCACTGGCATCCTATGAGGGATGGTGGGTAGGAGTTGATTAAGTATGGAACAGGTGTTTGAGAACAGCCTGACCAAACAAGGCATCCCAGCGGGAGTCCTTGTACAAGCAGTAATGGCTGTGAAGGTATGAACCGAGGCCCAAGTGGCTGCTCGACAGATGTCATCGATAGACACAGAGTTCAGATGAGCCATTGAGGCTGCTATGGCTCTCACATTGTGAGCTGTGACATGGCCCTCCAGGGAAATGTTCTTGCTCTGATAGGCGAAGGAAATACATTGGGCAATCCAGTTGGAAAGTGTTCTCTTGGAGACTGGTTGTCCCAAATGAGAAGGATCAAAAGCAACAAAGAGTTGAGAAGACTTTCTATGTTGCTGTGTCCTCTGTAAGTAAAAAGCTAGAGCTCTTTTACAGTCCAGGGTATGAAGATTCCTCTCTGCAGTTGATGCATGAGGTCCTGGAAAGAAGACAGGTAGGTAGACCTCTTGGTTGAGGTGAAAAGGCGAGACCACCTTAGGCATAAAGTGTGGATTAGTCCTAAGGACCACCTTGTCATGATGGAACCTTGTATAAGGTGGATTAGCTACTAGTGCTTGCAATTCACTGATGCGGCGTGCTGATGTGATTGCAATGAGAAAGATAACCTTCCAAGAAAGGTATTTCAAGGAAGTAGTAGCTAAATGTTCAAAAGGCGGCTTCATAAGCTGACCAAGAACCAAATTTAAGTCCCAAGCCACCGGTGGTGGTCTAATAGGAGGCTTTGCTAAAAGGAGGCCTCTCATGAATCTTGCTACAAGGGGATGAGAGGAAACAGGTTGTCCATTTAGAGGCTTGAGGGAAGCTGCAATAGCACTCAGATGGACTCTTACTGAATTTGTCTTAAGGCCTGCACTAGACAGATGAAGGAGATACTCCAGCAAGGATTCCAGAGGTATGGCACGGGGGTTAACACCCTTTTCAGAATACACCAGATGGTAATCCTTTTCCACTTGAAGGCGTAAGAACGTCTAGTGGAAGGTTTTCTGGAAGCATAAGTAACATCTTTCACTTGTTGAGAAAGATGAAGATCCTGGAGATCTAGGCCTTCAGCAACCAAGCCCTGAGATGCAGAGACTGGGGATTGGGGTGCCACAACTTTCCGTCCTCCTGAGAGAGGAGGTCTGGAGCTGACCCTAACTCTAGGGAGGGAGCTTGAGAGAGATGTAGAAGCAGAGGGTACCACACTTGCCGTGGCCAATGTGGAGCTATGAGAATCATGTGGCCTCTGTCTCTCTGAAGCTTGAACAGGGTTTTGGGAATTAGGGGAATGGGTGGAAAGGCATACAGGAAGTCTTGACCCCAGTGAAGGAGGAAAGTATCCCTTGCCTGAGCCCCCTGAGCCGGAGTTCTGGAACAGAACCGGGGAAGTTTGGCATTCCACGGACTTGCAAAGAGGTCTATGTCCGGGGTTCCCCAAATTTGAAAAATCTTGGATACTTGGTCCATATGTAGGGACCACTCATGTGGAAACAGAACTCGACAGAGTCTGTCTGCCCAAGAGTTTTGAACACCTGGAAGATAGACTGCAAGAAGATGAATGTGATGCTCTCTGGCGAGGGCCCACAGTTGCAGAGCTTCGTTGCAAAGCGACAGAGAGCCAGTTCTTCCCTGCTTGTTTATATAGAACATGGCTACCTGATTGTCCATGTGGACAAGGACTGTCTTGTGGCTGAGCAGGGTGTGGAAAACTCATAGAGCAAGGAAGATTGTTCTGAGTTCCAAGAGATTGATATGTAGAGAAGTCTCCTGTGGGGACCAGATGCCCTGGATGGAGAGGTCCTGAAGATGAGCTCCCCAGCCCATTGGAGAAGCATCTGTTGTAAGAGTTGCCTGGGGTAGAGGCTGTTGAAAGGGAGACCCCAGCAACAGGTTTTGAGGGGACTTCCACCACTGGAGGGACAAAATGAGGCGACTTGTGTTTGCTATTTTGTCTGACAGGCAGCCTAAGGCCTGGGTCCACTGGGTGGATAAAGTCCACTGAGCTGCTCTCATGTGAAGGCGAGCATATGGTACCACATGAACGGTGGATGCCATGTGGCCTAGCAACTGTAACATTTCTCGAGCAGTTAGTAGGGGTTTTGACTCTGCTTGAGTAGCTAACTGCAACAAGCGAAGGCAACGGGCCTGAGGAAGATAGGCCCTTGCCTTTGTGGTATCCAGCAACGCCCCTATAAACTCCAGGGACTGAGTAGGGATCAAATTGGATTTTGGGATGTTTATCACCAGCCCTAAATATTGAAGGATACGCATTGTGCAGGTTAGAGCAGTCTTGGCCTCTGATTGAGTGGGAGCTCGAATGAGCCAGTTGTCCAGATAAGGGAAGACAAATATTCCCAGGGTGCGCAGAAAAGCAGCAACCACTGCCATGCACTTCGTGAACACCCTTGGTGCAGAGGCCAGGCCAAAGGGGAGCACTCTGTATTGATAGTGCTTCTCCTGGAAAGGGAACCGAAGGAACCTTCTGTGAGTTGGATGGATGAGAACATGAGTGTACGCATCCTTGAGATCTAGAGAACAAAGCCAATCCTGACTCTGAAGGTATGGCAGCAGAGTTCCTAGAGAAACCATCTTGAATTTTTCTTTGACTAGGAATCTGTTCAACTCTCTGAGATCTAAAATGGGTCTGAATCCCCCTGTTTTCTTTGGGATAAGAAAATAGGGGGAGTAAAACCCTGTGCCCTGTTGTTGAGAAGGCACTTCCTCTATTGCCCTCTGGGCTAGAAGAGTGGCAACCTCCTGCTCTAACAGGCTGAGGAGGGAGGTTGGAGAATTGAACTGGTGCACTCTTGTGAGAGGGGGCAAGCTTGAAAAATGAAGTTTGTACCCCTCTCTTATGATGGAGAGTGTCCAATGTTCTGCTGTGATTTGCTCCCATCTGGGAGCAAAGTGACATAACCTTCCTGGAATGGTGGAGGGCTCTGGTCCTTCTAGAGCCAGGAAGGCGAAGTTCTCTAGCAGAGAGTCAAAGGCCCTGAGGGGGCTGAGATTGCTGGGCTGGAGCAGGCCTCACAGCCTTTGCCTTGGTCTGTTTAGAGGATTGCTGACGTTTGGAAGGGAATTGAGCTGCAGAAGATGCTCTCTGAATATAAGCAGGATAGGATCTTCCCTTTTTAGAAAAAGGTGTTTTCTTGAACAGCCTTTTCTTAGCAGGAGCAGCAGTAGATTTGGATAGTCTATCCAAAGCAGAATTTTCAGCATCCATCTGATTGGCTTTTGCTTGCCAATCTTTACCAAACAGATTCTCCCCTGTACAAGGGATATTTCCCAATTCATCTTGGACCCAGGTCTCCAAATCAGATGCTTGAAGCCAAGCAATCCTACATGCACCTATAGCTATAGCTGAGGCTCTGCTTACGCATTCAAAGGAGTCGAAAGCTGCACGGTTGGAGAATTTGGAGATATCTTGGGCATATTTGAGCCCAGAGAGAAATTCTGGCCTTTTACTGTCCGACATAAAAGGACTTAAAGTCAGCAAATGGTCAGTGAGTTCTTTTAAGAACATTCCCATGTAGAGACTATAGGAATTTATTCTCGCAGCCAGCATGGAAGCTTGGAAGATTCTTCTACCAAAAGCATCCAGGGTTCTACATTCACGCCCTGGAGGATTAGAGGCATGTCTCTTGGCACTTCTAATCTTTCTCATTGCAGACTCAACCACAATAGAGTGGTGAGGAAGCTGAGTTTTATGAAAACCAGGACAAGGAAGGACACGATACATGGTGTCTAACCTGCGAGAATGAGGAGAGGTGGATAGAGGCGCTTCCCACATCCTTAACATGAGATCATACAGAATCTCATGAATAGGTAAGGTAGCTGCCTCTTTTAGGAGTTTTAGGATATTGTAGAATATCTAACTCCTTAGCTCTAGGCTCTGACTCTGGGGCTACTGTAATAGAAAGACCCCGAGCCACCTCTCTGATAAAGTCTTGAAAAGACAAGTCCTCTGGAGGAGACAACCTTCATTTAGGAGAGGACTCCTCCTGTGGAAGAAGCATCGCTGCATCGACAGACTCTTCAGAATCCTCAGAGTCATCAGAGGAATCGAAGTATCGTCTGTCGGGATACTCTTGCAAAGCCCGATACCCGTACCGACTGGGATCGGTATCGGGAATCATCGGTACCGGGGTATCGGTACCGGAGGGCTGCAGAGGGCAGAGTACCGGCATGGCTGACACCGAAGCCGATGTCGATGCCACCGGTACCGGAATCGGTGCCGATGGCGATACCGGAGCCGGTACCTGCGGAGTAGTCTGATGCGGTACCATGGGCATCGATGTCACAAGGAAGGCCGCAAGACTGCGTTCGATGGACAGAATCCTCTGATCCATCGATGCTGCCAATGCCTGGAAGTCGGTACAGGTGGAGGCCACCGGTAACCCAGAGCATGGCACCAGGAGATCTGTTGAGGCCACGCCATCTAGATCGTCCTGGAACCCCGATGATGATGCTTTAGAAGCCAAAGCCTCCCGCCGAGGTAATTTTGCCGGTGCAGAATCCGAGGGCAAGGCCAGGGGCATCTCGATGCTTAGAAGGAGATTTGCCTTTCGAGGACCGGCTGGATTTATGTTTAGTTACCTGAGATCCATGTGAGGAAGAAGCAGCCCTGGAAGACGTCGATGCCACCGAAGCCGCATCAGAGGGAAACAGGGTACTGAGCTTGGCAGCTCAGTTCTGTCGACCTCTCTTAGACATCATGGAACAGGACACACAATCTTTAATGGAATGGTCAGGGCCTAAACATTTGAGACCAGTCATGGGTGTCGGTGACGGATATAGTACCGCCACATTTTGTGTACTTCTTAAAACCTGAGGCAGGTTTTTCCATATTTAAGGAAAAGGTCTTGGGCCTGAAGAAAAATAAAAAGTCTTCGTTTTTTTTTTTTTTAAAAGAAAAGAATAAGAACCGGCGGTACCGGTATAGCGTCGAGGAAGGCAGACGCGACAGAAAAGAAATAAAGAAAAAAATAAGGAAATTCTTCTGCGGTGACAGGAACACGACCTGCTGGCTCCGCGGAAAAATAACAACTGAGGAGAGACAGTTGAAAAGGCGGGAAGGCAGCATGCAGGCGCTGTGGGATGCTCCCAAAAGCTTTCTGATTGGACGCTGGGGAGCGTTCCCGCGCAGGCTCCGTCGGTACCGACGTACCCATATGTGAAGACTCATTCCTGCTTGTTCCAGGAGATCAACCCTTATGCGAAAGGTGGAGGAGGGAGGGGCGGGTTTGCCCTCCCTGAGGAGCTGCAATTTGTGCTATTTAGCGAGGCAGTTGAGTGATTTGATTGTAGGAAATGAGGAGCGTGTCCCACTGGCCCTGATTGATCAGATGTCGGGGAATTGGCATAGGGCATATATCTGTTGCACTGCACCGGAGTCCGGCTGCCGCCGGCCTGGAGGGTGTCGCAGTGTTTGGGGGGCGCTCCTGGCGGCGTGGAAGGTTCTCTGCCACCAAAGAGGATAGAATTGGAGGGTTACAGATTGCTTACCGCTGGCAGGCAACGTGGATTTTGAACCTGGGAGGGAGCTCGGAGGGGCTCTGACTTGGCATAAGGCAGGTATTGATTATCTAGGTCAATTGAGAAAGGAGGGGTCGGATCAGATGGAATCCTTTCAAGTGCTGGCTAGACGTTATCAGTTGCAGGCGAAGACGTTTTATTTTTACTTACAGTTAGGCATTACTTGACAGGTCTGACGAGTGGGGGCGGGGTGCTGCAGAGGCATGGGAGTTTATGGGTGTTGATGGAGAGGCTCCAGGAAAGTGTGGCGGCCCGAGAAATCAGAGCGGAGCTTTCCTCGGAGGGAAATCTGGACTGCCTGGCCTCCTTGGTGTGTCGGTGGCGGATGGATGGGTTGCACGACATCACCGAGGATCTGCTGGGGCAGGCCTTCCGGAGAATACGTCTACTCTCGGAGGCGGTGAGATACCAGGAGCTGCAATATAAATTAATGTGGCGGGCATATGTGTCTGAAGTCCGGGCGGCGAAGATGGGGATCTTGACGACGGATGTGTGTGGTCTCTGCAAAAGGGAGGTGGGAACATTAGTACACAGGTTTCGGTCTTGTTCTATTATTCAGACATTTTGGGAGGCGGTAGGGGAGAAGTTAGTGCTCTGGACAGGAGTGGGTTTGGAACTCCGACCTGTCTGGTGCATATTTCATATACCTTATTCAGGCATTGGGGGGACACAGTCACTAAGGCAGTTGTATGAAAAGGGTTTTTTAGTAGCCAAAAAATGCATCTTACAACAGTGGCTAACGGAGGGGGGCCCGCACCCACAAGAATGGGAAATGCAGTTGAGAGACGTGATGCAGATGGAACGTAGGACGGCCCAGTTGTTGGGAGGAAAAAGCTGGGAAAAATTTCAGGCTACCTGGGAGCCTCTGCTGCGAATATCTGGAGGGCCTCGGTAGCGATAGCCCAGAGCTCTTGGGAATAAGAGATTGGAGATTCCCCTACAATCCCAAGGATGAATGCAGCCTGGGGTGGTTTGGGTGTACGATAAGGATCAGGGGACGGGGGGGTCTAAATTATCACAGAGAGTCCCCGGAGGGATTGGGGGGGGTGAGTGGGGGGTGGGGGGGGGGTTGGCGGGGAGAGAGGAGGGTGGGGGAGAAGGGGGGTGGGGGGGCTGGGGGGGTTTGGGTGTCTTTAGTTCTCAGTTGGTAGAGCTAGGACACGGGTTGTTATAAGTTGTATTAGTGAGATTGGCGGTTGTAAAGTTCTCTGTACTTGTATTGTTTTGTGGTGTATAGTGGAAATGTTTAATAAAAATGATTTTTCCTAATTATCATACTTTGCTGCCATTAAGCAGGATGTTTTGAAACAGTGAATAGCTTTTGTATATGATTATGTTAACAATGTTTCTGTTACCACCCTTAGCTTTTGTATATAGTAATGGTAAAATCATTTCTGCTACCATCCTTAGTTTGTAAATGAGTTTTACTGATGTTATAATGTAAAGTTACTTAATATATCCATTGTAAACCGCCGCTGATATCTGGAAATGATGGTATATAAAAACTAGTAAATAAATAAATAACCTTTCCAGGGCCTCCCCAAAGAGCAGCTTCCCCTTAAAAGGAAGCTTGCTCAAACGCGATTTGGAGGAGACATCCGCCGACCAGTTCCACAACCACAGGTACCGTCGGGGACCATCACCGAAGCCACACTCTTTGCTAGGCCTCTAATGAGATTGCAAAAGGCATCTGCTAAATAGGCTGCTCCTGATTCCAGCTTTGCTGCCTCCGGAGCTGGGAACTGCCCCTCACCAGACCCTAACTACAAAGGCTCCACACACCAATGTCTGTAAGTACAGCGCCTGTTTCAGCAATGTCAAAGCGCCTGTTTCAGCAGTGTCTCCAGCTTCAGGTCCTGCACATCCTTGAGTGCAGTGCTACCTTCCACCGGTATAGTAGTCTTCTTTGTGACTGCCGACACTGCTGCGTCTATCTTAGTGGAGAGGAGGATCTCTCTTTCCTGCACTAGGAGAGGATAGAGGCGGGCCATGGTCCTCGTGCCTTCTAGCACAGCCTCTGGGATCTCCCACTCATCCTATATCATTTGCTTAAATCACCCTATGCAGCGGAAACACTATTTGTATCTTTTGGACAGCTTGAAACAACAGATTCTCCAAAGGATCTTCGTCCTGGGAAATACCTGCCACCATATTCAGCGCTTTCAATGACTGTGAAATGAGTGCCCCCAACTCTTCCCGGCGGAGCACACCTACAGTGTGAGATTCCTGCGGGATCTCCCCTTCATCGAGCTCCGTATGCTCTATGTCCATGTCTCTTTCCAGGTTCACTGGCTCTTCAGAAGAGAGTGACCCCTTGTCCTTCCAGGGGTCTGCTTCCAAATGCCTCCTACTAATTGTAGGCTCCTCATCCGTTGTCGATGCCTCTGGCATACGTTTCCTTTTACCTTTCTCCGATACCTCCGAGGGCTCTATTCCCTACTGCTTAGTGCAGAACACTTTATGCATCAGCAGCACAAACTTGGGAGAAAACAAACTTGTCCCGTCACTGCTCCTAGGCGATGCGTGAGATGTAGAGGATCACGGGGTTGACCGCTCCTTGTCTTGTCGCTACAACATCGGTAGACCTTGCTGGTCTGGTTCTTCTACCACTGCCGGAACCCCCGGCTCCCCTAGGTCCAACCCGCAGTTTCCCGAAGCCTGCGAGTCCTCTTCTGACCCTTCAGAGGCTTCTGTGAGGCCTGCCTTAGCCCAAGTATCCTCCAGGAATCCTTCCTCCACAGACCACAACACTGTCTCGCAGCTGCGACAAAGACCTGCGGCAGAGACATGCCAAGCACGAGGCCTTTGAGGGCATATCCTCAATTGTGGATGTGATCACTGCAAAGCTTCCCCTAGTCCACCTGGACCACACTGAGCCAGAGTACAGTAGCGTGTCTCTGAGGTGTCTCTCTCTCTTTTTTTTTTTTCTTTTTTTTTAAACTCTGAGGATTAAAATGCTACACGGGGTAAAAAAACGTAGTTTCAAAACAATAAAATGCAAAGGAATGATCCCCAGTGTCCAATCCTACTTTCCTCCCTTAACAGAGCACATGCTAAGCACCAGACGAAAAGCGAAATTAGACTTACCTGCTAATTGTTGTTCCTTGAGGAACTCCAGTCCAGTCCTGACCTCTGGGTAGTGTATCTCTTCCAGCAGCTTGGAGACGGAGCACGTCATCTTTTGATGACCTCATTGTACTTAGGCAGCCGGCTCCACCTACCAGCCCCAGTAACCTATTGACAAAGCAGACTCACAGGAGCAAAAAATAAGTTAAAGTAGGTCTATGTTAGTCATACCCCAAAACCAATACCAGATCCGAACACTTCTTCAGGGATCCTCTGGCAGCAAGGAAGAAAGAAGGCTTATCCGTCAATTTTCTGAATGTCCACTTGCCGTGAGCACTGATGGACTTCCTTCCTTGATACTATGTGTCGGACCACCCTCACCTGGTGAACTCTACTCCTAGCCCGGGATTGCCAAACTGCCGCAATTAGTATATCAGGGAGGGTTCTGGGACTGGACTGGAGTTCCTCAAGGAACAACAATTAGCAGGTAAGTCTAATTTTGCTTTCCTCATCATCCCTCCAGTGCAGTCCCGACCTCTGGGATGTACCATAGCAGTATTACGCTCGGGAGGGACCCGCGAGCCTGGCCTAAATGATTGCCGCCTTAGACTTTGTGCTCTCCTAACCTGCACATCCAGGTGGTCATGCTTCACCAAGGCCTGAAGAGAAGACCAAGTAACCGCCCAACAAATCACCGTCAGCGGTACCAAACCTGAGCCTTGCACTCCGCCATAGCAGAAATGCCAGATCCCTGGACAAAAAACAAACAGCCTGTCTGTCTTCTGGGAAGGCTCTGTCCTTTTCAAATAGCACCGAAACTCGACACATGGCTAACTGGCACTACTGCTGGTCCAAGGTTCCGTCCGATGTCCCTGACAAACCCTGGTTGGGAGATGGATTGGATAACATGAAAGCCGACAGCGATCGCAAGACTACCTTCTCCTTGAAATGGAGAGAAAAATTCAGGATAGGACTGTGCTTGAAGCTCCACTATCCTATGAGCAGGGCAGATGGTCACCAGGAATCTCCTCCTAAGTGTCCAGACCTTCAGGGAGACAAAGCTCGACTGCTCCTCCGCTCCTAACAACCCTAAGCCAAGGGCCCAGAAGGAGCCACCACCCGCTACAGTGGACGGAGCTGCCTGAACACTCTGAGATAGTGTACTACCTCTGAGTGCCTCCCTAAAGACACCCCCCCTAGGCGTCACCCTGGTGGCCAATTCTTGCCACCCCCTGCACTGGCAAGCCACTGCAGGTCAACCCTTGACTAGGCCTGACTGAAGGAAGACTAAAAACCATCGGGCCTGCACACTGATAGAATCTTGGCACTGGCGCTCCGCACACCCGGCTTCAAAACACCACACAGAAAGATGCCAACTATGCCGACCGCTTCAGCCCCTTCACCATAGCAGCAGAGAAGCCTCACTTGCTCAAACAAGTTCTATGCAGAGCCATGAAATAAGACAGCATCGATCTTCCTGTGACCTCCAAATCAGCCCCTGGAGCAGGCCCGGCAGGCGCCACAGCTGCACCACTGTTCCTGTGATGAGCTCCACATACTGCAGTCCCCTGGACCAGTCAGGGGCAATGAGAATCATTTGCCCTCGGTGCACCTTGATTCGCTGTATGACATACCCCATCAGCGCCTCGGAAGGGAAACGTTCAGCTGTCCCCGTCCCCCCTGTGGACCAACTCGGCACTAGAGCATCTAGGCCTTTCGCCAAACTCTTCCGTCACCTGTAGACCTTGTTCGCCTTGGCCGTCACCAAGGCCACCCTTAGATCAATTATGGGCGAGCCACCATCCGCGTAATCTGTGGGCAGTCTATGTCATTGAGCATCCACTCTCCATGGACGAGGTGCCCATGACTCAGCTTGCCTTCCGCCATCTTATCCCATGCCCCTGACATGGACCACCGAAATGGCAAGCAGATGTGTCTCCACCCAATCCAGCATCCAGCAGGCTGTAGACCTCACTATCCAGGCAGACACTTCCCGTGCCCCCCTGCTGATTGAAGCAGATCACTGTAGTGGTGTGGTCGGGAAAAAACAAACCAGCTCTCCTGACGGAAGGGGAGAAACTCCTAACCTGTTAGGAATACTGCCCACATCTCGAGCCAGATGAATGCCCAGCCACCCTCTCCTGGTGACCAGCGAGCTTGGGCCACCCAGCCCTTGCAATCCGCTTCCCAACTGAGGAGATTGTTATTTGTTGTAAAAGTTAACCGGTGTGGTGACTCCAGAAGCATTCCGGCCTCTAGCTGCTTTGCTGTAGTTGCCCTCTGAGTACGTTAAGGGCTGCTCCCCGACTGAGTAAGTATCAGCCCAGTGGAAGGTGTAGCAAAAACCAGCACCTGGAACAACGAGTGTAAGCAGGCCCGCGCCCACTGCCCCACTCTATTGTAGCTGCCATTATCCTCCGCAGTTGAAGATAATGTCCAGTAGAAGACGACCACCTTCTGGTCCTCTGTTCTGGGGGGGGGGGAACCTCCTGCCATTGCACATACTGCAGGCCACCCGAAAGTACTTAGGTCTTGCGAAGGGGACAGCTGACTTTGTGCCACATTGATGACCCAGCCGAGACTCAGCAGCAACTTTACAAACACGCTAAAGCTCGCTCACTCTGCCCTCGTGACTTTGCTGGAAAGCATCCCTCCTTGAGGAAAGGATGAACCAGTGACCTTGGAGAAGGTGAGCGGGCCTTCATCCAGCTGAAAAGGAATGCTTGGGACTGAAACCACTCCTTGGGTTCACAAAATGCAGGAACTGATGGCGTTCCGGACGGATCCATGAGGAGAAGGGGGGTAAGAAAACTGCCACTCCTGAACAGCCATCCAGAGGGACCCCCTGTGACCCCAAGGCACCCATAAACATCTGATTAGGTGCTTGAGGAATAGACAAGGCTGAGTTATTCATGGTTTTTTTGGGGGGGGGGGGTTGTACTGACCTAATTACATCACCTGTTCAAGAATGACTTGCCTAGCCTTTGAGCTTGGGTATCGTATGAAGGAGGGATTGAGAGGACTTGTGGCCTCCAGAGCATAACCCTCCCGAATAACTTGGAGGACCCATTGTGTCACCTTCCAGACCAAAGAGGCGGCAGCGGGGTGGAATACACACCCAGTTCCAAAGAAGCCCCGGCAGACTTGTCCCCGAGAGGCAAGCACCCTCCTGGTACGAAGCAAACTGCGCCACGTGGAAATCAGTGGTACTCGACTGACCCCTGATTGGCACTAGAGAATGCCTCTGTTTCTGCCTGTCCACAGGCGGCACCCCCCCCCCTTGGACTGAATCACGCCTATCCTGAATCACGATCTTCCTCAATGCTACTGCAAACAGAAGCTGCCCTTAACGGTAGCTTATTCCCCGCTTCTTGGAGGAGCCCTCTGCCTCCCAGCTACACAACCAAAGGTAGCAGGGAGGGCTGCTACCCCTGAGACCATAGTCCATGAGGGCCTCTGGAAAAAAATTGCAGAAGGCAACTGCTCAGTAAACGGCACCGGACGCCCACCTTACCGCCGCTGCTGCCTCCAGCCCCTGAGGCTGCTTTACCATCTCTAGAATTCTCTATGCCCAGCTAAGGCAGGCTTCGGCCACAACAGCTCCACCAACGGAGACGTATAACGAAAAGGCATTGCTATCCAATGCCTGCTTCCCCAAAGTATCCAATTATTCGTCCTCAACATCCCTGAGGGCCGAACTACCCCCCACGGGCGGAGTAGGCTTCCTGGTTACTGCTGACAGTGCAGCATCCACCTAAGGAGGAACCGGGGGGGATCTCTCTCAAGCTCTGGCAGAAGGTAAAGATGCACCCTGGCTCTTGTCCCCCTCCAACCAGCACCTGGGAAGCCCCCCATTTTATGATCATCCCTAACACTCGACTGCCGTGGAAACCCCTTTGTAACTCTCTGGCAGCCTGCCCCATCGGAACCTGCCTGGTGCCCCTTCCAGGCTCCACCGGTAGGGAACTAAGAGCTTTAAGAGCTTGGACTATTAGAGTTCTCACTCTTCATGGTGGCCAACTCGTATGATACGAGACTACCCAAAGCCTGCTCTCATCTCTTCTTCCAACTTATCCAGCCCTCTTGCATCCCCCTAATCTTTGGAATGCAGGGAGCCCCTACTTAAATTGTACCAGAGACATGGAGAGCCCGTGAGAGGAGTGGTCCACTGTCCAACGCCCAACACCAGCGGCACGGACCTTGCTCTACCCTCGAGCTGGGCTGCTGTGATTGCCACTGATGTAGGTGGTCTGTCCCCCTGTGGCATGCAACTGTACCCTCAAAGATACTATGGGGCCCCACACAACTGGAATTAGCTGCGCAATCCTGTATGTCTTCCTCTGCCACACAGGCCTCTGCAACACCCCTCAACATATTTTCCGAGGCTGAGACTGTGTCCTAGTGTGCCCCATGAGAGGCCCTGTGGCCCTTGCCAATATGGCAGCGTTTGGGGAAGAGTAAATGGAGCTCCTGCTATCTCCTTCCCTTTTATTTTTTGATCTTTCTTGGTCCTGGAAGATCTATTCCAAAGAAGAGGCCTCCAGCGTGCAACCCTGGCAAATATCAGTGTCTGAGAGCACCCCATGCCATGCCCCGCAGACCTGGGATTGCGGACTGGCCGTCATTCTGTGAGGAACCATGACCGCCTCTGAACCAAAATCTCAGCCGACCATTAAAGGAGCTCCAGGACCTACACTGCCTAAACTAGCAGGAATTGAAGACAGAAAATAAAGTGAAATCAAACTGAGGCAGAATCATAATAAAGGAATATGCCGGCAGCCACCAGAGGAATCTGCCCTGCCCCGGAGTGGAGAGCACCCCCCCCCCCCCCAAAAAAAAACACAGCCCAGGAAAAATGACAGGACCCACTGGGCTGATGGTGGGAGCAAGAGAATGAATTTAACGTAAATGAAAGGAAATAAGGCTGAATTAAAGGAAATTAAAGCAAAATCAACCAGAAACCAGAGCCAAGGCGCCGTCCCAGCTTTCCCGCTGAGATACCCAAATGGCGCCATTTTCTGCTTAGCGGCAGTGAATATGGCCCACTGCCACATGGCTCTGACGTGTAAAGAACTTGCTACCCATTGTTTGCCTAGAACTTGCTACCCCATTGTTTGCCTAAAACTTGCTACCCCATTGTTTGCCTAAAACTTGCTACCCCATTGTTTGCCTAAAACTTGCTACCCCATTGTTTGCCCATAACTTGCTACCTATTGCTTTCACAGATCTTGCTGCTCACTGCCATGGCCCCACATGACATTGTCCTTCTCTTCCTCATCCTACCCAACTGCCTCCCCTCCTACCAACACCCTCCCTCCTCTTCCCCCTACCCTCCCCCTACCTTCCTCACTTCTCCCTCCATTCTGTCCTCTAGCCTAGCATCTGCTCTTGAGCTTCAACACACCATCCCCGACAATCAACCAGACCCCTCTCTAAGGCAACCCCACCCTCGCTTTCGCAATACTATCTCCACTTTACCATGCTCTCTAATACTCATTCTCCTTCTCTCGTCAGGTAATATCAACCCCAACCCTGCCTCCCCCCGATTTCTTTCTCACCCTAAGAAAAATTCCTCACGTACCCTATCTAATCTCATCCACATCCCACTCCTCCCCTCTTCCGCCCTCCCTCATTCATCCCACAATCACTCATCCAGAGATATCAACTCCAACCCTACCTCCAAAAATAAATCCTCACAACCTACCTGATACCATCAATTTACCCCTCACTTCCCCCTCCCTCATGTCCTTCTTGGAGATCACACACACCCAGACATACCCACCCACACCCTGCTCCCTCTAAATCTCAGCATTACCCCAGAAATAGACCCTCACATTACTCCAGTAAGAAATCCACACGTAACTTATCCAACCTTATCCATACCCCTCTTTTTCCCTCTTCCACTCTCCCGTTTTCATGCGCCCTATGGAACGCATGCTCAATCATTTAAAAAACTAATTTTATTCATGATCTTTTTATCTCTAATGCCCTACACCTTCTTGCCCTGACCAAGACCTGGCTCCCCCAGGACGACACCACATCTATTGCCTCTCTCTGCTATGGGGGCTACCAGTTCTACCATACACCTTGATCTACTTGTTGCGGTGGTGGCGTTGGCCTCCTACTCTCTCCCTCCTGCCAATTCCAATCCCTCCTGTTACCCCAATCACACTCTCCCCTCTCCTTCGAAGTCCACTCCATTCGCCTCCTCACACCACTTCCCCTCCGAGTAGCTGTTATTTATCGCCCACCCGACAAATCCAAATCAACCTTCCTCACCAACTTCGACTCCTGGCTTTCTGCCTTTATGGATCCCTCCTCCCCCACTCTTATTCTTGGCGATTTCAACATTCACATCGACAACCCCTCCAACCCCAATGCCTCAAAGTTCCTCGCTCTTACCTCCTCGTTCGACCTCCAACTTTGCTCCACCGCCCCCACCCATCTACACGGCCACTGCCTTGAACTAATACTCTTCTCCAATTCCTCTCCCTCAAACCTCCGCAACTCAATCCTTCCCTCATCTGACCATCACCTTCTAACATTTACTCTCCAGCTTCTGCTGTCCCAACCTCATCCTGTCTCCTCCGACCTATTAAGAAACCTTCATAATATTGATCCCCTGACTCTCTCCTCCACCATTTCTCCATCTCTTTCCTCCATTATATCCTCCAAGTCCATCGACGAGGCATTATCTTCATACAATGCTACACTATCCTCAGCCCTTGACACTCTTGCCCCTCCCATCCCACGTCCTGTCAAACGATCTACTCCCCAACCCTGGCTTTCACCCTCAATCCATTACCTACGCATCTGCGCCCGTTCTGCCGAACGAGCTTGGTCCAAATCCCGCTCCCCGGAAGACCTTCTACATTTCAAATTCATGCTTGGCTCCTTCCAATCAGCCTTAGCACTTGCCAAACAAGACTACTACATCCATCTGACCAACTACCTTGCCTCTGATCCTTGCAGTCTCTTTAATACCCTCAATTCTTTCCTCAAGGTCCCCCCACCCCCGATCCCGCCCTCCCTTTCTGCCCAAACCCTAGCTGACTACTTCCATGACAAAATCCACAAGATTATTCTCCAATTCCTCACCACCTCATCTACCTCCCCTCTTCCCCAATTCTCCCCCCATCCACACTCCCTCTGCTACCCTCTCCTCCTTCCCTCCGATCTCTGAAGAAACCGCACTCCTTCTTACCTCCTCCAAACCCACCACCTGCTCATTAGACCCTATCCCCACCCATCTCCTACATTCCATCTCCCTCACCATTGTCCCCTCCATCTCTCATATCCTCAACCTTTCACTCTCCACTGCAACTGTCCCTGTTGACTTCAAACATGCTGTTGTCACACCCCTCCTCAAGAAACCCTCACTTGATCCCACATGCCCTTCTAACTATCGACCCATCTCCCTCCTTCCCTTCATATCTAAACTATTAGAATGAGCAGTCCACTGTCGCTGCTTCGACTTCCTCACCTCCCAGGCCCTCCTGGACCCACTACAATCCGGCTTCCGTCCCCTACACTCCACTGAAACGGCTCTCACAAGAGTCACCAACGACCTGTTCCTGGCTAAATCTAAAAGCCTCTATTCTATCCTCATCCTTCTTGACCTTTCCGCTGCCTTTGACACAGTTGACCACAACCTTCTCCTCACCACCCTCTCCTCGCTTGGCTTCAAGGACTCCGTACTATCATGGTTCTCCTCCTACCTTTCCCATCGCTCATTCAATGTATGCTCTGGTGGCTCCTCCTCCTCCCCTACCCCGCTCCACGTAGGTGTACCCCAGGGATCCGTCTTGGGCCCCCTCCTTTCTCTCTCTATACCCAAGGCCTTGGCGCGCTTATCTCCTCCCATGGCTTTCAGTACCATCTCTATGCCGATGACTCCCAAATCTACTTCTCTACACCTAATATTTCTCCAGCAACTCAGTCCAAGATCTCTGCCTGTCTTTCAGACATTGCTGCCTGGATGTCTCATCGCCGATTGAAACTGAACATGGCTAAGACTGAACTCCTTATCTTTCCCCCCAACTCCTCCCCTCCTCTTCCCCCTTTCTCAGTCTATGTGGATGGATCTACTATCTTTCCTGTTCCCTCGGCCCGCAATCTAGGGGTTATATTTCACGCCTCCTTCTCCGCTCATATCCAGCTTGTAGTTAAGACCTGCCGCTTCTTTCTCTACAACATCAGCAAAATCCGCCCTTTCCTCTCTGAACACACTACCAAAACGCTTATCCACTCCTTAATCTCCTCTCGCCTCGATTACTGCAACCTACTCCTCGCTGGTCTCCCCATGAGCCACCTCCTTCCCCTTCAATCTATACAAAATCACGCTGCTCGACTAATCTTCCGCCAGCCTCGCCATGCCCACACTGCTCCTCTTCTCAAGTTGCTTCACTGGCTCCCTGTCCAATTCCGCATCCAATTCAAACTTCTTCTACTGACCTATAAATGCATTCACTCTATGGCCCCTCAATACTTCTTATCTCTCCCTACGTCCCCTCTCGAAATCTGCGCTCCGCTAACAAATTACTGCTATCAATGCCTTTCACCCACACCATGAACTCCCGACTGCGCTCCTTTCACCTTGCTGCACCATATGCCTGGAAAAGCCTACCTGCGTTTGTATGCCAAGCATCCTCCCTGGCCCTCTTCAAGTCCAGGTTGAAGACCCACCTCTTTACTGTTGCTTTCAGATCCTGACTTCCATCCTCATCTTATCCTAACCCCTGTCAACGTTTATGACCAAACTGTATAGACCATACCTACCTTGAGCAGAACTGACTAATGCTCTGTACTGTTCTGACTAGATTGTAAGCCCCGATGAGCATGACTCTGACAGGTAGGGACTGTCTCTTGTATCTTGGCTACCTCTTGTAGGTTAGTTGTGCAGCGCTGCGTTTGTGGTGCTTTATAAGTGCTGAATAGTAGTAGTAATAGTAAATCGGACCTCCACTCACCCCGTACTGTCGCTTCCTGAAGATTTCCGCTGCCATATCCTCGGCTGTGCGACCCAGAACCAGCGGGCTATGCTGTGGCCAAAATTCCCATCCTGTGCTCAGCCATTCAGTGGCTTCGACACAGAGGCAGGGCGCTAACAAGATCACCGCAGGCTGAAGGAGGAGAGCCGGGAAAGCAGCTTCCTTGTAGTAAGCTGCCAGCCACTGCCCTCTGTGCCTGTTCTCCCTCGCGCTCAGCCGTTCCTCACCGGCTTCGGCATTGAGGGAGGTGTGCCCAGGAAGCTGCCGTAGGCTGTAGCCACAGCGACTCCTCACCCTGTGACGGGTTCGGGAGTCGCCAGTATCCCCAGTAAAGTGAAGCCCCTTCCAGGCCACTCCCCCACAGAGCCGGGGGAGTACTCCAACAGTTTTCTGCCTCTGTTCTTGTCTCCTACTCTAACAAAAGAACATCCCTGTAAACCCAGGCAGGGAAAAAAAACAAATGAAAAAAAACAAACTAAATTCTATTCTAATCTATACTCCTTAATAGTCCTTTTTTTTATTTATTTATTTATTTATTTATTTATTTAATGGTATTTATATACCGCCTTATCATTCAATCAAAGCGGTTTCCACGGCAAACAATCAAGGGGGCAAATGTTTTCATGCAGTGTACAGAGTGGTGTGTATGTGTTGGCGGGGATGTGATTAGATTTGGTTTATCTACATAGTGCGCTATTATACATCATGAGCTATTATACAGTCTTATATACAGTCTTGGGGTAGAGAGGGGGGGTTGATGATCTGACTTGTATGCTGGTTCAGGGGGTATATGTCCATAGTAATCGATGAACAGGGTTGTCTTCAGCTGTTTTCGGAAGTCCTTGATTTCTGTAGTTAGTCTCAGATCATCTGGGAGGGAGTTCCATATGGATGGAGCAGCCAGGGAGATTGCTCGTTGTGCGGTGTCTTTGCGGGTCTTGGTGAAGTCTTTTGGGGTGTTAACCCGATTGGAGGTGCCTCTTCTTCTTGGCCGTGTGCTTGTGTCGGGTTGTATGAGTGTGTGTAGGCTTATGGCGGAGGAGTGTTGTTTGATCTTGAATATGTTTATGATAGTCTTGTGAACCAGCACTCTGGCTCACTACCTCCTCCAGTTGCTTGGAGACTGAGCATACTGGGGCTGGTAGGTGGAGCCGGCTGCCTAAGTACAGTGAGGTCATCAAAAGATGACGTGCTCAGTCTCCAAGCTGCTAAAGAGGTACACTACCCACCCAGAGGTCAGGACTGGACTGGAGGGATGATAAGGAATGGCGCAGTTTCCCACGTAGATTAAAATGGTTGTGGGCAGCCACATGGCTAAGCATTCCAGCCCAACGGCTCCTGTGCTTGCCTCCTGGGCCCAGAACCCCTCCCCCCCCCCAAAATAAGCCGCTTACTTTCCCCTGAAGCAACTGCCTGTGCTGACTCTGGGTCTAAAATGGAGGCATATTACCGCTCCCATTGCCAGCTCCCACCTCTGGCTGTCGACGAGAGTCACTGACAAGGCTCTGAGCACAAGCACACTTCACTGTACCATTAGCAGTCTGCCAGCAATCAAGCGCACTATTCCCCTTCTCTGCCCTAAGGGAGTTAGCGCTGGCTTTCTTTTTCTTTTAGTGCTTCTATTTTTTTTTTATTTTGAAACCCCGACTTTATTCAATTTGCTGCCCACCAGGCAGACTATATTCGGAGCCCTCTCTTCACTTCCTTAAATCCCCAAAACAGCAAAAAACACTCCTTAGTTGTCCCTTCAGTGAGCCCAGCACTATGATCAGCTCTCTCCAGCTGATTGGCGACTGAGTTTACTGGGGCTAGTGGATGGTGCCAGCTGCCTAAGAACACTGATATCATCAGAAGATGACATGCTCAGTCTTTCAAGCTGCTGGTGAGAGAGTTGTTGGGACTGGACTGGAAGAACGATAAGGAAGTCATGTTTTTCTGCAACTAAATCAGTTGAATATCATATTTACATTACATATGGTTTATTAAACATTTACTCGTGAACGGGATCCACAAATTTATGGACTTCGATAATACTTTTCAATAATCTAATTAAGTCCTTTAGCGAGCTCTCACATAGTCTTTTTAACATGGACTTCATATATTCATTAATTCAAATAAGGACACGTATCTTTTAACCTTTGACCCCATGTTCACATTTGCACACTTTATTCGGGTTTGGTTTTTATTTTCTTGTTTCTAATGTCATATGCTTAAAGTTAGGGATGTACCGTTTTAACTTTTTAAACAGAGAGAGTATATGTTTTTAAACTTTGTTGCCTTCTCCCTTCAACCTCGTAGTTTTGGCGCCAAATATAAAAGAGGTAAGCACAAAGGCCGGCATTTATTTAAACGGTGATTTCGCCAGAAAATGAAATCTTGGTTAAGGATAAAGGTAATTAAAACCATCCACTGAAATGTTTGATTTATCCAAGTGGATACATGCAGTTTTGGAACAGGTAATTATAGCTATTTTAAAAGATTATTTTGGTTTTTGAACGTTACTGCAGCACCCATGTAGCAGTGTGCTATCTGAGTACAGATTACGATAGCAGTAAAATTCTTATACTACGATAACCTGTTGAATCAATAAGATACATGAGCCCATTAAGAGCAGTGTTTTTTGGCAGTCAGTATTTATGATTATATTTGAAGTAAACAAAGCTCTTACAAATGGGTAATGCCATGCTGGAGGCATAGACAATTATTATGGATATTTGCTTTTTAGTGAAGATAAATACAAGGAGCAAGAGTGAAACTATTTTGTAGCAGAAAGCAAGTTACATAGTTTATAAAGCATAGTTATTCACCTGTAACAGTTGTTCTCCAGGGACAGCAGGAATCAGTCCTCACATATGGGTGACATAGGTGCCAACTGAGCCTGTGTGTAGCATTTCCCCAGCTTTCAAAGAAAGCCTTTGGGACATGCTACTACACGTGTGGTCCCTTTCCCGCCCAAAGGTGCCATATTGCTCAATCAGATGATATAGCTAGGACGGCAGTAAAAACTAAAACAAGGTAGGAGGCAACCCAGGGAAGGAGGGAGGGTTGTGAGGACTGCTGTCTGAAGAACACCTGTTACAGGTGAGTGACTACGCTTTCTCCAGGAACAAGCAGGAAGTCAGTCCTCACATATGGGACTCCCTAGCTCCAGGCTGCCGAGGACCGAACCACTACAGTACCAATGGCGACCAATGGGATAGCCGTGAGTTGCAGGAGGTGAGTCCCCACCGAGAGACTCTGCAGACCCTAGCGTCCAGCGACACTATCACTCCATTAGCCTGAACACAGAGGGGTCGGAGGGCAGGAATTGCCTACACCCCGAGAATATTACGGAGTACTGCCTGGCCGAAGGCGCTGTTCCCTGCGGGATTCGCTCTCCAGGCAGTAGTGAACATATGAATTGAAGACCATGTGGCGGCCTTGCAGATCTCCATCACCGGCACTGAGCGGAGGTTGGCCACCAATGTGGCCATCGCCCTCACATAATGCGCTGTGATCTGGTGCTCAAGGGAGAGGCTAGCTCACTCGTAGGTGAGGGCAATACAGTCTGCCATCCAAGTGGACAGAATTCACTTGGTTATGGGAAGCTCCAGCCTGCTGGGATCTTAGGACAAAAATTTGAGGCGCTCTGAGATGGACCTGTGTCTGCTGCAGGTAGAAGGACAGGGCCAGCTTGCAGTCTAGAGTGTGAAGTATTAGTTCCTCCTTGTTGGCATGGGGTTGCAGGAAGAAGGTGGAGAGGAACATTTCTTGTTTGAGGTGGAAGGGAGATACCACCTTTGGGAGGAATTTGGGATGTGTGCGAAGCAACACTCTGCTCTTATAGAATTCGTATATGGTGGGTCCGCCACCAAAGCCTGGAGTTCGCTGACTCTATGTGCAGATGTGAGGGCCACCAGGAAGGCCACTTTCCAAGACAAGTATCTCAGGTGGCAAGTGGCTAGAGGCTTGAAGGATGGCTTAGTGAGCTGGGAGAGCATCACGTTGAGGTCCCACTCTCCCACCAGAGGGTGGAGAGGGGGTTTTGATAGCAGAAGGCCCCCAAGGAACCTGGAGATCAGGGGCTGACGAGAGGGGTTTCCTCTCCATAGGGTGGTGGTGCGTGGCTATGGCGCTCAGGTGCACCCTCACAGAGTTGGATTTCAGCCCAGTGTGCGACAGGTGTAGAAGGTACTGGAGAACCAGCTGCAATTGACATGAGAAGGTATTCTCCCTCTTCTCTGCACACCAGACAGAGAATCCTCTCCACTTAAAGGCATAAGCCCGTCTGGTGGAGGTTTTTCAAGAGGCCAGTAAGACCTCCTCGGCTTCCCCTGGAAGGCTGAAAGGGGCCTACGCTACCCTTTCAGCAGCCATGCTGTCAGTATTAGGGACCCTAGGTTGGGGTGTAGAAGGGAGCCCTCTTCCTGGGACGGGAGATCCGGGGCCTGGCCCAGCAGGACTGGGAGCATCACCGATAGAGAAAGCAACAAGGGGAAACAGGGCTGCCTGGGCCATCTGAGTATGATCAGTATCACTGATGCCCCCTCATTCTGAACCTTGAAGAGGGTTTTGGCGATCGGGAGGGGAGGGGTCAGTGGGAACGCATACAGTAGGCCCTCTGACCACAAAATCAGAAAGGTATCTGCCGCCACTCTCCCTGGGTGCGGCTGAAGCAAGCAGAAGCAAGGCAGCTGTGCATTGCTCGGCGAGGCAAACAGGTCCATCACGGGTTCGCCCCAGTGGTGGAAGAGTTGCTGCGTTACCCTGGGATTCTCTTGGGACCAGCTGCCTTGTATGTAGTGGTCCCCGCAATGTGCCCCCCCAGCCCAGGAGGAAGATGTCTGTTCAGGGGCTTCTGCAATGCGGGTGCCTGGAATGGCATTCCTGCCTGGAGGTGGCACAAGTTGTGGCACCAGGTGAGAGACTCTGCCAGCTGGCGGGTGACTGACCCTATCCCTTAGTCCTCCCGGTGCTTGAATCCACTGAGTGGAGACATCATTGGGCTGCCTGCATGTGGAGGTGGGCTAAGGGTGTGAGGTGGACCGTTGAGGCCATGTGGCCCAACAGGCGGAACAGGAGGCAAGCCAGTACAGATCAGTGGTGTTGCACCTCTCCTGGTAGTTGCCTAAGGCGTTCTGCCCTCTCTCTTGGAAGGATGGACTTGACTTGTAACATGTCCAATTGAGCCCCTATGAACTCCAGACTTTGGGTTGGGGCGAGATAGGATTTAGGGTAGTCGATGGCGATCCCCAGGTGCTGCAGTAGGAGGGTTCTACGCTCTGTGGCCTGCCTGACCTCTGAGGTCGTACCATCTCTCAAGAGCCAGTCGTCCAAGAAGGGGAAGACAAAAGCCCCTTGTAGGCACAGGTGGGCAGCTACCACCGCCAAGTACTTGGTAAAGACCCTTAGCGAGGAGGCCAGACCGAAGGGCAGCACCCTGTACTAGTAATGCCCTCCTCCCACCATGAATCTTAGATATTGCCTGTGGGAGGGGTGGATCAGGATGTGGGTATACGCATCTTTAAGGTCCAAGGAGCACAGCCAATCTCCATGGTGGAGGTAAAGCAGCAGTGTTCCAAGGGAGAGCATCTTGAACTTTTCCCTCACCAGGAACCTGTTCAAGTCTCGCAGGTTTAGTATGGGCATGAGGCCCCCAGTTCTCTTGGGGACAAGGAAGTACCTGGAGTAGAAGCCTTTTCCCCACAGGTACTTGGGAACAGGCTCCACTGCACTGTCCATGAGTAGGCCTACGAGCTCTGAGAGCAGCAAGGTCTGGTGAAGGAAAGGTTGCACAGGCTCTCCTGGAAAGAACCTTGGGTGTACCTGCTGCAGGCAGAGGAGGTACCCCTCCTTTACCACCTACAGAACCCATTGGTCGGAGTTGACCCCGGTTCACCTGTGGGCAAAGAGTTCCAGGCGGCTCCCTGTGGGATGGGGAGGGTCTCCCGGGAGAGAGGAGGCTCTGTCTCAGGAGTCAAAAACTCCCACCGGGTTGGGTGGAAGATGGGGCCTGGGGCTTCTGGGCTTTCAGCTTCCTGGGTCCATGGACCTGGCTCTTAGGGTGAGGGCCTTGTTGTTGATGGCCTGAGAAGGGCTGGTAGTGACTTTGGTGGAAGGACCCCCCCTTTTCCTCTTGAGAAGGGGTCTTTTCCCCGATGGTTTCTTGCAGGGGAGGACTGAGGTCTTCTTAGAGAGCCTCTGCCAAGTCACAACCTCGGCCTTTATCTTGGCCGCCTTGTTGGCCATGGGTTTGCCAAACAGGTTTTCCCCAGTACAGAGGGATATCAAGCAACTTTTCTTGGACCCATTGCTCGAGGTCTGAAGTCTGTAGACAGGCTTGGTTCCGGGTGCTGATGTCGGCCGCTGCCGCTCGGGCTGCTGACTCAAAGCAGTCGTAGGCGGCTTGGGAAAGGAACTTAGAGCAATCCTTGATCCCGGCTACTAGGGATTGGAACCGCTGGAGGGGTTCTCCAGCGAGGCCAGCCGAAAAGCCGGAGAACCTTGGATCAGGGCCTTGAGGTACATGCCTATGTGCAGTTCATAGGCTTGAATCCAGCACCAGAGCATGAACCCCTGGTAATGTTTGCGCCTGAGTGCGTCAAGGGCCCAAGCCTCTCTGCCCAGGGGGGACAAAGAAAAAGTTCTTCTGGCTCTTAAGCTTTTGCATGGTTGACTTTACCACCGCTGAATTATGTGGAAGCTGAGTCTTGTGGCCCCTTCTAGATGCAGTAGATGGCTTCGAGGTGTTGCCTGACCATCAGCACAGAGGCCAGGGTCTCCCACATCCTGAGGAGCAGCCACTCGAAGATCGGCTGTACTGGCACTGTGAGAGTCTCTTTGGGTGGGGACCCATACTGGAGAACTTCCAGTTCTTCAGTGCGCGGATCCTCCTCTGACTCTGTCAGAACAGACAGGGCTCGGGCCATATCCTGAACGAAGCTGTGGAAGGCCATGTCCTTTGAGGGAGACTGCTCCAAGGGGATGTCTCAGTGCCAAATGGTTTCCGGGAGGCCTCAATGTCGGTCTCCCATTCGGAGTCGGAGGGTGTCGATGATTCCAAGGCTCTGCGATCTCGTGTCTCAAGGCCGGCCTGAGGAGCTGGGACCCTTCAGAAGATCTGGGATCCAATTCCTGGAAACTGGCTGGGGAGGACCGGATACCCGAGGAACGGGACCGGGACCTAACCGGTGTTGAGGACTCACCCGAGGCCGGTGGTGCTCTGAGCCTGGCTCGACACCCGCGGACTCCCCTGCCATCGGGGGACCAGTTGTCAGGGCAGATGATGTGGACAAACTGACCATCATTGCCTGCTGCAGGGCAAGGATAGCAGAAATATTCTGGTCCAAGGCTGCCATTCTGGTTTAGAGGCCAGAAGGCTCCGCAGCTTTCAGCGTGGGCACAGAGAACCTCGGGCCTGACGCTGGCACTCTCTTCAGTGCGTCCTTGATGAGTACCATAGTCTCAGGTAGCCTCACATGGTCTCTGCCGGCTGAGGACGCCTTCTTAGAGACCTTAGTGGGGCACTGCTTGGAGTCACCCGAGCCCTGCCACGGGACCTTTCTGGGTTTCACCGGTTGAACCTTGACGGACTTCGAGGATTTTTTCTTTTTTCTCTTGGGGTCCGGGATCTTGTCAGAGGAGCCACCGTCGTGGGACTCAGAGGACGCCCAGGCCTCACAGGAAGTACTTTGCTTGGAGCTTGGCATCAAGGAAGCCAGTGCAGAGTCGGACCTCAGGAACATTCTCTCCTGAAACTCAGACCTTTTCTTGCTGGTTTTTGGAGTCATGGCCTGGCACAGGTCACAGGTGGTACCTGTTGTGGTCCAGGCCCAGGCAGCAAAGGCAGCAGTCGTGCATGTCGGCAATAGACATGTTTTGACTGCAGTGGTCACATTTTTTGAACCCACCGGGGGCCATGGTGGGAGACACCCGGCTGGAGTCAACGGCCCCTGGGCGAAAAAAGACATGAACGCCGGTCGAGGCAAGCCTCGATCAAAAGAAGGGAAGGAGTCGAGAACAGCGCCGGCTCGAGGTGAGAAGAGGAACCGGGAAAAAAGAATATTTTGGAAGATATTTTTCAGGGAAACAGGACAGGCATCCATTGGGCTCTGCAGAAAAAAGAAGACTGAGCAAGATGGCACTCTTGGGCGGGAAGGGGACCACACATGTGTAGTAGCATGTCCCAAAGGCTTTCTTTGAAAGCTGGGGAAATACTCCACAAGGGCTCCATCTGCGCAGACGTCACCCATATGCGAGGACTGACTTCCTGCTTGTTCCTGGAGAACTAAGATTTCCTTACACTTCTGTTGTCTTCTGCTTGTTTGAGATGTAGGAATATAAAAAGGAGTTTTTCTTCAATGTGACTAATAAGAGAAAATATTTTTTCACTCACGTGTAATTAAACTCTGGAATTCATTACTGGAGGATGTAGTAAAAGCTGTTAGTGTAGCTAGGTTTAAAAAAAGGTTTGGACAAGTTCCTAAAGGAAAGGTCCATAAACCATTATTAAAGGGGACCCAGAGAATCCACTGCTTGTTCCAATACAAGCATTGTGGAACTTGTGTCTCCTGGGGAAACTGCTAGGTACTTATGACCTAGATTGGCCACTGTTGGGAACAGGATACTGGGCTTGATGGACCTTGGTCTGACCCAGTATGGCATATCTTATGTTCTTAGGTTCACGGTTTGTCATGATTTTCTCATCTGCACAAATGTTATTATGTAATTTTTGCACAACTTATGTCACTATTTTTAAGATGGTTCTTATCTTTATTTATTTACTTACTTACCGTTTTTTTCCTTTTTCTCCTCATTCTATCTCAATGTACTTTTAACTATTCAAAGGTGGCATATGTTTGAATACGTTTTTAAGTTTTTAATCTTTTATTTTCACTTTATTAGTAATTGTTTTATGTTAATTAGTTTTTATATGCATCATAGATTTTAATTTTTGTTTATACTTATGTTCTTAGAGTGCCACAGAACCCCTGAGGAAGGCATTGCTGAAACAAAGCCATGTCAGGTCTGGCTCTTTTCACCCCTGATTTGTGAATTATATTGAATAAATTGTGCCTTGAGATCACATGTTCTGGACTAAATCAATCTAATCCATATAGCTGTGGAAAAATATGAAGTCCTCTCTATAGGCTTAAAAATTGGTGCACACAAATAAAGGAACTGCTTAAAACCTCAGGCAGCCTTTGAATGTCATCCAAAGTTTGTGAAAATTATAACCAGTCAGTTCTGCCGCAGCTCACGCTGCTGTGAGAAAAGGTAGACATGACTGAGGAAAAGACATTCCTTTCCTGTAAATCTGGGCAGTAATTCAGAGCACAGCTTGAGCTGCACTTAATCCCAAACTGTCTGGTGCTTTGAGGTGACACCAGAACAAAGGTATTAAAATGTGGAAAGTGCTGCATCTCTGTAAATACCAATCCATGATGTTACCTGTTTAATTGTATATAGTTCTCCCCTGTTCATACCCAGTTTATTTTCCCTGTTATCTGTAAACCTACGTCAGTTTTATATTGATAGGTATATGTTGTTTAATGTAAACCGCACTGATGATGAATAGTGCGGTATATAAAAACTGTTAAATAAATAAATAAAAATAAATAAAATCTCATCCCTGGGCAGCTTAACAATCAGTGATAATTTGACATTTGCTTCAAAATTTTACTTTCTTTGTGTTTTGTTTTACCTAACTAAATGTTTATTCGTATTTTCCAAGCACCGATACAAATAATACAAATTAAAAGCATGCCGTCTAACAGTAATCCTGTGTACATACTGCCTATAATAAGACAAAGATACAATCATTCTTTCCATTCAACATATTATACTGTATACTACCAAAGGTCACTGAAACTAGCCATTTAATTCAATAACAGGCTGAGGTGGAAAGAGTAGCATGCCTTTTGCACATAGATAATGCAACTTCTGCGCACAAGTTCTGCTACAGCAAATGCAGAAAAGACATTGACGTGCGTGTAAACAGTAAAGGAAAAGTATGCGCACACAGCAACACCAAGTGTATTTAAATAATACACAAATGAGCTGCACATATTAAAACAGAAAGCTAACAAGGTCTGTGTACAATGCAGAGAAACACAGAGGATTACATAACCAGCAGGAGTGCCAATACCTCTACACCTGGTCTGAAGTGACAAACATTTTGCACATATAGGGAAAAATTGTTTCGGGGTATAAACCGTTGATAGTTACCTTTGAAGTGAAAATTTTCTGCATGAATATTTCAGTGTATAAGCAAAAGTTCAACATTCAAGAATAAATGTTATTTGATTCTTATCCTTGTGTGTTTTTTGGACTCATTAATATTATTTATCTTTTATTTTAGGGTTCTTTGTTGTGATTTCATTAAAAAAATGTTTTTTGGGCAAAATAATGTTGATTATGGGGCGAGCACCAAAAAAACCCACATCTCCTGCACACTTTATGTGAGTATTTGACATTTACATGCATGCGTACACAACCACTTGTAGCGCGTCTATTGTTTGTGCATGCATTGGCTCCTCTCCTTTCAAATATATGCTGAAATTTTGCACACAGCTCATACACACCCTTTGCTGCACACCAGCACTGAAGTCTAGCGCTATTGGCATGCTACAAAAAATACACAGTTAATAGCACATGACATCAGCGCCGGCTTTCTGCATCGGCCTGTATGTTTGCTATCCGATGACAAAGCACAGTTAGTACTCACTCAAAAATGCACAGTTACTCACCTGTAACAGGTGTTCTCCAGGGACAGCAGGAATCAGTCCTCTCATATGGATGACGTCGGCACCAACGGAGATCTCGAGGATCATTCCCCAGCTTTCAAAAAAAGCCTTTGGGAGATGCCACCACACATGCGTGGTCCCCTTCCTGCCCAAGGGTGCCATCTTGCTCAGTCAGATGACATAGCTAAAAGACGGCAAAAATACAGCTTAGTTACTCACCTGAAACAGGTGTTCTCCAGGGACAGCTGGAATCAGTCCTCACTTATGGGTGACATCGGCACCGACAGAGCCTGCACGGAGCAATTCTCCAGCTTTCAAAAAAATCCTTTGGGATTGCTGCCACGCCTGCGTGGTCCTCTTCCCACCCAAGAGTGCCATCTTGCTCAGTCAGATCCCTTAGCTAGAGCCCTACCAAGCAGATGGCAAGGGAAGGACAAAGGTCCAGCAACTCATCAGAGGAAATGGGAGGGTAGTGAAGACTGATTCCTGCTGTCCCTGGAGAACACCTGCTACAGGTGAGTAACTACGCTTTCTCCAGGAACAAGCAGGAAGTCAGTCCTCACTTGTGGGACTCTCCAGCTACAGGCTACCAAACCTGTAACCAAAAAAACGCCTCTACAAGGCTGTGAGCAGAAGCCAATGCCCAAAGGAGCCCGAGTCCTCAGGTACAAGCCCTCGGTAGCCGTGAAGAAGGGTCGGAGGGCAGGAGTTGCTTATACCCCAAACAGATTACGGAGTACCGCCTGGCCGCAGTAGCTGTCCCGGCGGGACTCCCTCTCCAGGCAGTAGTGAACAGCGAAGGTATTTGTGGAAGACCAGGTCACCACCCAGCAGATGTCCATCAGTGGTACGGAGCGCACCGAGGCTGCCTTGGCCCGAACTCCGTGTGCAGTGACTCGACGATCTAACGGGGCACCCGCCTTCGTATGAGCGAAAGCGATGCAGTCCGCTACCCAAACCGAGAGGGTGCATTTGGTAACTGCCTGACCTGGTCTATTGGGATTGTAGGACACAAAGAGTCGGCCAGACTTGCGATGAGTCTGGCTGTGCTGCAAGTAGAAGGCAAGAGCCCTTCTGCAGTCGAGGGTGTGGAGAGCTGCCAACGTTTGGTTGGCGTGGGGCCTCGGAAAGAAAGTCAGCAGGACTAGCTTCTGGTTAAGATGGAAATCCAAGACGACTTTAGGCAGGAATTTAGGGTGGGTATAGAGGACCACCCTATTCCGATAGAACCTGGTGTAAGGGGCCTCAGCCATGAGAGCCTGGAGCTCACTGACCCGGTGAGCAGAGGTCAGCGCCACAAGGAAGGCTACCTTTCAGCAGGGCCGGCCCGTCCATTGAGCAAGAATGTTTTTTGCACAGGGCCCCGCGTTTCAGGGGGCTCCGTGCAAAGAACATTCTGCTTTTTTAAAAATTAAATTTAAAAAAAAAAAAGCTGGCTGCTGCTGCCACTGCCGCCGCGGCAGCGGCAGAATGGAGTGTCCCGCGGGGCCCCCTCTGCCTGGCTGAGCCCCTCTGCGACGGCTTTCAGATCCGCGAAGGGAGAGTGTCTCCCTCGCATCTCTGTTAAGCCCGCAGGGGCTGATGGGAAATTTCCCATCTGCCCCTGCAGGCTTAACAGAGATGCGAGGGAGACACTCTCCCTTCGCGGATCTGAAAGCCGTCGCAGAGGGGCTCAGCCGGGCAGGGAGAGCTCAGCCAGGCAGAGGGGGCCCCGCGGGACACTCCATTCTGCCGCAAACGCGGCGGCAGCAGCCAGCGCTTTTTTTTTTTTAAATTTTCCCTGAGCCGATGTGGGGGGGTTAGGACTGGTAATGGGCTATGGAGGGGGTTAGGACTTGACTTGAGGTGGGCTGTGGGTTGATGGGGGGGGGTTAGGACTGGTAATGGGCTATGGGGGGGCTAGGACAGGAAATGGGCTGATGGGGAGGGGGTTAGGACTTGAGGTGGGCTGATGGGCTTAGGACTGGTAATGGGCTGTGGGCTGATGGGGGGGTTAGGACTGGCAATGGGCTATGGGGGGGCTTAAACTGAAAATGGGGTGATGGGGGGTTAGGACTGGAAGTGGGTTGATGGGGGGCTAGGACTGGTAATGGGTTGGGGGGTTGCTAGGACTGGTAATGGGTTGGGGGGTTGCTAGGACTGGTAATGGGCTGAGTGGAAGGGGAGGCTTGAACTGCAAATAGCTGATGGGGACGGGGACTTGGAATGGAAATGGGCTGAGTGGAAGGGGGGGCTTGAACTGCAAATAGCTGATGGGGAGGGGGCTTGGAATGGAAATGGGCTGTGAGGGAAGGGAGCTAGGACTGGAAATGGGCTGATGGAGCATCTAGGATAGGACTGGAAATGGGCTGTTGGGGGGAGCTTGGATTGAAATGGACTCATGGAGGGGCTAGAACTGGAAGTAGGCTCATGGGGGGCTTGGACTGGAATTGGGCTGAGTGGAGGGGAGCTAGGATTTAACATGGGCTGATGGTGGGGCTAGGAAATGACTAGAAATGGGCTGATGGGGGGGCTAGGATTGGAAATGAGCTGATGAAGGGACTCGGACTGGAAATGGATGGGGGAGCTAGGACTGGAAATGGGCTGATGGGGGGCTAAGACTGGAAATGGGCTGATGCAGGGACTAGAAGGGAATGGATGCTGGGTGAGGCTGGAACTAGAAGGGAGCTGATGTTGGGGGAGGATTAGAATGGGATGGGGCTGGGAGAGTAAAATGGAGAGGGGAAAAATATTTTGTGTGGAAGGGATGAAAAATCTACAATTGGCCGGGTATTGGGAGAGTAAGTGGGGATTGAGGATGGAGGGGTAAAATTTGAGTGGATGAAATAGGAATGAGGAAAGAGCAAAAGGAGAAAGATTAGTATGTTAAAGTAGATGTAGAGAGAGAGAATGGAAAAAAAACTAGAAGAGAGAAGAAAGGACAAATGGACAGCAGACGATGGAGAGTTAGCAGAAAACATGAAGAAACCAGAAGAAAATGGCTGGAGCAATTGCAACTGAAAAAAATGCACAAAAGGTAGAAAGATATCTCTTTATTTTGAATTTATTAACTGGAATATGAAAGCTCTGGGAAATGTGCATCATTAACGTCTGCGCTTTGTTTGGTACAAAAGGAAATTAATTTATAGTTTTATTTCTACAGTGTTGTTGTACATTCCAAGTTTGGCTTTTGGGGTTCCCAGTTTAATTATTGCCTTCCTGTTTCTAAATTGTGATTCCTTGTTTGGTGATGGTCTATGTTCTGCATGTGAAACTGAGCTGAGGTATTCTGTTTATGTAATTCCTATTTGACATTGCCACTTGTTCTCTTTCCCCAGTATTCTCTGAAATGTATTGGTTTAATATTTGCAGTGTTGCCTTTTGATAGGTAGGGTATGGTGCTTTGTGAGTCCTGGTAATGCTGTCAGGATACGGCGGGTTTGCTATGGGTTCTAAATGGGCAGCGTTTGTAGTAGTTCCTAATGTGCCTGGCGGTTGGCACTGGATTATAGTAATGTAGAAATCTTTTACATAGAAACATGATGAGAGAAAGAGACCACATGGCCTATCTAGTCTGTCCTTCCATATCAACAACTACAACAGTCCACTTTTTACCTTTAGAGATCCTCTGTGTTGGTCCCATGCTTTTTTGAATTCAGTTACTGTCCTCATCTCTACCACCTCCACTGGGAGACTATTCCACAGATCCACTACTCTTTCCGTAAAGAAATATTTCCGCATATCACTCCTGAATCTATCTCCCTTCACTCTCATCCCATGTCCCTAGGAGAACTTACTTTCAATTGAAAGAGGCTCTCTCCCTGAACATTTATGCCACGGAGGTATTTAAACATCTCAATCATATCACCTCTATCCCGCCTTTCCTCTAAGGTGTACATATTAAGATCCTTAAGTCTGTCCTCATATGCTTTATAATGAAGCCCACTAATCATTTTAGTAGCCACCCTCTGCACCGACTCCATCCTGTTCACATCCTTTTGAAGGTGCGGTCTCCAGAATTGCACACTATACTCCAAATGAGGTCGCACCAAAGACTTATACAGAGGCATTATCACCTCCTTTTTTCTGCTAGCCATTCCTCTCCGTATGCACCCAAGCATCCTTCTAGCTTTTGCCATCGCCTTTTCTACCTGTTTAGCTACTTTAAGATCATCAGACACATCCACGCCTAGGTCCCGCTCTTCTTTAGTGGACAAACGTACTTCACCTCCTATACTGTATTGCTCCCTTGGATTGCTGCAGCCCAAATGCATGACCTTACATTTTTTAACATTAAATCCCAGCTGCCAAATTCTAGACCATTCTTCAAGCTTAGCTAGATGCCTCCTCATGTTATCTACACCTTCCTGGGTGTCTACTCTATTCCAGATTTTGGTATCATCTGCAAAGAGGCAAACCTTACCCGACAGCCCTTCCGCTATATCACTAACAAAGATGTTAAAAAGAATCGGACCAAGGACAGATCCCTGGGGCACACCACTGGTAACATCCTTCTCCTCAGAGTGAGCTCCATTTACTTGTACTCTTTGTCGCCTCCCACCCAACCAATTTCTAACCCAAGCAGTAACTTTAGGGTCCATCCCTAGTGTGCTCAGTTTGTTTATAAGTCGCCTGTGAGGAACAGTGTCAAAGGCTTTACTGAAATCTAAATACACCACATCTAGAGCTCTCCCTCGGTCCAACTCCCTGGTCACCCAGTCAAAGAAATCAATCAGATTTGTCTGACAAGACCTGCCTCTGGTGAATCCATGCTGCCTCGGATCCTATAATCCGCTGGACTCCAGAAACCTCACTATTTTCTCTTTCAGCAGCGTTTCCAATAATTTACTCACCACCGAAGTTAAACTAACCGGCCTGTAGTTTTCAACCACATCCTTACTTCCGCTTTTGTGTAAAGGCACCACATGAGCCTCTCTCCAGTCCTTTGGCACCACTCCCGACTCCAACGAGGCATTGAAAAGGTCAGTCAGTGGAGTTGCTAGAACGTCCCCAAGTTCCCTCAGTATTCTAGGGTGTATCCCATCCGGTGCCATCGCTTTGTCTACTTTAAGTTGAGCTAGTTTCTCACGAACACAGTCTTCTGAAAATTGTTCAAGATGTCCCTTGCTTCTGTTCCTATTTGTGGGTGTTTTCTGAGGTCCTGCTCCTGGTTCTTCATCTGTGAACACAGAACAAAAATATTTAGTCTTTCTTTATCCATACACTAATTAAGAGACATGTTTATTAAAAGTTAGTGTATGGTAACATTATGCAAATATTTATGCAAATAAGGCCACTTATGCAAATGAGGCCCCGTACCGAGTCTCCGCACCCCCTTTGGGCCACCCCTGCCTTTCTGGACAGGTGCCGGAGCAAGCACGTCGCCATTGGCTCGAAGGGTGGATGGGTGAGCTGCATGAGCTGGACCACATTCAGGTCCCATTCCGCCGGTGAAAGACGGATGGGCGGCTTGGAAAGTAGAAGACCCCGCATAAAGCGAGAGACTAACGGCTGCCATGAAAGGGGCTTTCCTTCGATGGGGAGGTGGTTCGCCGAGATGGCACTCAAGTGTACCCTGACAGAGTTTGACTTCAACCCTTCCTTCGAGAGATGGAGGAGGTACTGGAGGATCCATCGAATGGGGCACGAGAACGGGTCGATCTCCACACCGAGCACCAGACCGAGAAGCGCCTCCACTTGAAGGCATAGGCTCATCTAGTGGAGTCCTTTCTCCAGGCAAGGAGTACTTCTTCGACCTCCTCCAGAAGAGCCAGTGAGGCTAGGGAAACCCTCGGCTGAGGTCTCCCTTGACCTCCCATTCGGAACTGAGGTTGTCAATGCCGGTTCTTGCTGGGAGGGACAGATCTGCTTAGCATGCTGGCGACTTGAACATCGGGCGCGCCTCTGCTCTCCTGCCGCGGGGGGGGGGGTGCCCGATGTGCAAGTCGCACGGGGTGCGATTTACACTCGGTACGGCCCTGGAATTATTAGGCTACCCAGGCCTTCCACACTTATGGCCGAAGATAGTGTTGAAATTTAAGTCCTCTTTGATTATGGTTAGGACTCCTCCATGTTTAGCTTGCCTAGGGGTGTGGAATATCTCAAAGGAGGTTTGTTTGAGCTGGTTTATTAACACAGTGTCTGTATCTGACAGCCATGACTCTGTGAAGAACATTATGTCTGGGTCATGCTCATGTATATCATCTATCAAGACAGGGATTTTATTCCTGACCGATCTTGCATTAACTAAAAAGTACAACCATCGTGGAAGCCCAGACCAGATGTATTCCATGCTTAAAGAAAAGTGAAAGAAAGGCCAAAAAACTGCCAGCATGGTTTAAAGGTGAGGTCAGAGAGGCTGTTGTAAAAAGGTATCCTTTAGGAAATGGAAAAAGGAGCCTAATGACAAATACAAGAAACAAGCACTGGCAAGGCATTGATAAGGCAGGCAAAGAGAATTTGAAAAGAAGCTTGCCGTTGAAGCAAAAATGCATAACAACAACTTTTCCAAGTACACTGGCTGCAAAAAACCTGTGAAAGAGTCAGCTGGACCATTGGATGATAGAGGGGTAAAAGGAGCACTAAGGGAGGACAAGGCCATAGAGCAGAGACTGAATGAATTCTTTGCTTCGGTCTTTACAGAAGATGATGTAGGGCAGTTACCTGTGCCTGAAATGATATATAAAGGTGATGTAGCAGAAGAATTGAAAGAAATACTGATAAACCGGGAGGATGTATTACAACTGTTTGATAAATTGAAGAGTAGCAAATCACTTGGACCAGATGGTATACATCCAAGGGTGTTGAAAGAACTGAAATATGAGATTGCAGACCTACTGTTAGTAATCTGTGAATTATCATTAAAATCATCTGTAGTACCTGAGGATTGGAGAGTGGCCAATATAACGCCAATTTTTAAAAAGGGTTCCAAGGGTGATCCGGGAAACTACAGATCGGTGAGCCTGACGTCAGTACCGGGCAAAATGGTAGACACCATTATAAAGAATAAAATTACTGAACATGTAGATAGCCATGGTTATCTTGCTTGGAAATTAAAATTTATCTTAATTAAGATTTAATGCAAAGAAGTGCAGTGTCATGCACTTGGGTGGCGGAAATCCAAGGGAAATGTACGCGATAGGGGGCGAGAGGTTGGTGTGCACGGATCAGGAGAAAGACCTCGGTGTGATTATTTCTGTAGATCTCAAGGTGGCAAAACAGTGCGACAAGGCGGTGGCAAAAGCCAGGAAGATATTGGGCTGCATACAAAGAGGAATTACCAGCAGAAAGGAAGAGGTACTAATGCCACTGTATAAGTCACTGGTGAGGCCTCACTTGGAATACTGTGTTCAGTTTTGGAGACCATATCTTGCAAAGGATGTAAAAAGACTGGAAACTGTTCAGAGGAAGGTGACCAAAATGATTTGGAACCTGCGTCAGAAGCCTTATGAGAAGAGACTTGAAGACTTAAATACGTACACTTTGGAGGAGAGGAGGGATAGGGGAGATATATGATTCAGACCTTTAAATACTTAAAGAGAAATAATGAACAAACAAACCTCTTCCAAAGACAGGGAAGTTGTAAAACTAGAGGGCATAACATGAAGCTGCAAGGTGGTAAATTGAAAGGCAATGTCAGGAAATACTTTTTCACTGAAAGGGTGATGGATGCTTGGAATGCCCTCCCGATGGAAGTGGTGGGGGCAAACACAGTGACGGAATTCAAAATGGCATGGGACAGACACAGTGGATCCCTTTACAGCAACAGGATAAAATCAAAATAAACTGAACCATCTAATTTCTCAACAAATAGGGGTGTCCTACATGGAGCAGTGGGTTCACCCCTAAACAAAGACATGGGGAGGGGTGGCCTGCACAGAGTGGCAGGTGCACCTACTCCTGCCATCTTACTGGGCAGACTAGATGGACCATACTGGTCTTTATCTGCCGTCATTTACTATATTACTATGTTAATGGGAGAAAGTCAACATGCATTTAGCTAAGGAAAATCTCGTCTTACTAATTTGTTATATTTTTTTTGAAGGTATGAATAAATAGATAGACAAAGGTAAGCCGGTGGATATAGTGTATCTGGATTTTAGGAAAACCTTTGACAAGGTACCTCATGAGAGACTCTTGGTGAAATTAAAAGTCATGGGATTATAGAAAGTAGAGGATGGGCTAATTGGCCAATTTTCTCAATGGAGAAAAGTTAACAGTGGAGTACCCCAAGGATTTCTGCTGGGCCCGCTGCTTTTTAACATATTCATAAATGACCTGGAAATAGGAATAACAAGTGAGATAATCAAACTCACAGATTACAAAATTATTCAAGGTTGTTAAAAACCAAGAGGATTGTGAAAAACTGCAAGAGGGCCTTGAGAAATTGGAAGACTGGAAGTCCAAATGGCAGATGAAATTGCTTAGGAAAGAACAACTCAAACTATGGTTACACGATGCAAGATACCACCTTAGAAACCACCACCCAGGAAAAAGATTTAGGCGTCATCATGGATAATACGTTGAAACCCTCCACTCAGTGTGCAGCAGCGGCCAAGAAAGCAATTAGTATGCTAGGAATCATAAGGAAAGGAAAGGAATGGAGAACAAAACAAAGAATATTATGATGCCTCTGTATCGTTCCATGATGCGACCGCATCTTGAATACTGTGTGCCATTCTGGCCACCATATCTTAAAAGGGATATAGCTGAATTAGAAAAGGTATAAAGAAACACCACCAAAATGGTAAAGGGAATGGAAGGATACCAATGGAATGGAAGGGTAAAGGGAATGGAGGAGAGGCTTAAAAGACTGAGGCTCTTTAACTTGGAAAAGAGATGGTTGAGGGGGAATATAGAGTAATTACTCACCTGTAACAGGTGTTCTCCAGGAGCAGCAGGAATCAGTCCTCACTTATGGGTGACGTCGGCGCCTTTGGAGCCCTCGTGCGGAGCATTTCCCCAGCTTTCACAGAAAGCCTTTGGGAATTGCAGTGCGCATGCGCGGTCCTCTTCCCACCCAAGGGTGCCATCTTGCTCAGTCTGATGACATAGCTAAAAGACAGCAAAAAATTAGCAAAAACAAATGATATGACTGCAACTCCAAGGGGAGGAGGGAGGGTGGTGAGGACTGATTCCTGCTGCTCCTGGAGAACACCTGTTACAGGTGAGTAACTACTCTTTCTCCAGGACCAAGCAGGAAGTCAGTCCTCACTTATGGGACTCCCCAGCTTAAGGCTACCGGAGACCCCAAGCGGAAAAATGAGCTCCCTCTAGCTCTTCAGCACAGAAGGAAGGAATCTTCTCTGAGAACGCCCCCGACCGGTAGCCCAACACCAGGGCCGGAGGGTAGGAGTTGCCTAAACCCCAAAGAGATTATGGAGTACTGCCTGTCCAAAAGCAATGTCCCTGCGGGACTCCCTCTCAAGGCAGTAATGGGCCGCAAAAGTCTGGCTTGAAGACCAAGTAGCAGCCCGGCAGATGTCTGCCAACGGAACAGAGCGGAGATGAGCCACTGACGCAGCCTTCACCCTGACACTATGAGCCGTGACTCGACCCTCCAACGAGAGGCTGGCTGCCCCATAAGCCCAGGCGATACAGTCAGCGACCCATATGGACAAAGTACGCTTGGAGACAGGGAACCCCAACTTATTGGGGTCAAAAGAAACGAAAAGCTGAACAGCCTTCCAATGCTCCCGCGTACGGTCAAGGTAGAAGGATAACGCCCTCCTACAGTCCAGGGTATGCAAGACTAGCTCAGCCCGGTTGGCATGCGGCCTGGGAAAGAAAGTCGGAAGAACCACTTCCTGATTGAGGTGAAAAGGTGAGACAACTTTAGGAAGATACTTAGGGTGAGTCTGTAGGACTACCCTATTCCTGTAGAACCTAGTGTAAGGAGGATCAGACACTAGTGCCTGCAGTTCACTGACTCGCCTAGCAGAGGTGAGAGCTACCAGAAATAAAGTTTTCCAGGAGAGAAAACGGAGAGGGCAGGTAGCCATAGGTTCAAAAGGCGGACAAGTAAGCCGCTGTAAGACCACATTCAAATCCCACTCAGGGGCCGGTGGACGCAAAGGAGGCTTAAGCAGAAGAAGGTCTCTGAGGAAACGAGCCACCAAAGGGTGGTTGGAAAGAGGCCTGCTGTCCACAGGTGAGTGGTGTGCTGAGAGAGCACTAAGGTGAACTCGGACAGAGTTAGACTTAAGGCCCAGATTGGAGAGGTAGAGCAAATATTGCAACACTACCGCTACCAAGCACGAGAAGGGATTCTCACTGTGCTGAGCACACCATGCGGAGAATCTACGCCACTTAAGAGCATAGGACTTCCTGGTGGATTGACGCCGAGAGGCCAAGACTACATCTTCCACCTCACGAGGTAGTAGTAGGGGAGCGAGGACTACCCTTTCAGCAGCCAGGCCATCAGATGAAGGGACTGGAGTTTGGGGTGCAAGAGAGTCCCCTGATCCTGAGACAGGAGATCGTGTTGAAACCCCAGAGGAAGAGGTGTGTCCACCGCTAGCTGTAGCAGAAGCGGAAACCACGGTTGCCTTGGCCACCGGGGGGCTATGAGAATCAATGAAGCCCCGTCCCGGAGGACTTTGAACAGCGTTCTGGACACTAGTGGTGTGGGAGGAAACGCATACAGTGGGCCAGTGGACCACGAGATCAGAAACGCATCCGCTGCTACTCTGAGAGGATGCGGTTGTCTGGAGCAAAATCTCAGTAGTTGCCGGTTCAGAGGACTGGCGAAAAGATCCATGGTGGGGAGTCCCCACTTGAGAAAGATCTGCTGAACCACCGACGGGTTCAATCTCCATTCGTTTGGTTGCAGGATCCTGCTCAGTTTGTCTGCCAGGTAATTTTCTTGACCTGGGAGGTAGACAGCTTTGAGAAGGATTCCGTGATTGACAGCCCAAGAGCACAGCCGTTGTGCCTCCTGACATAGGAGGGAGCCTGTGCCTCCTTGTTTGTTCACATAGAACATGGCAACTTGATTGTCCGTCTGGACCAGTACAGACTGGTGAGAGGCGAGGTGGGAGAAGGCTCTCAGAGCTAGGCGTATCGCCCGTAGCTCCAGGAAGTTTCTCTGTTGAGCAGCCTCCCAAGGGGTCCAGAGACCCTGAGTACATGTCCCTTGGCAATGTGCTCCCCAACCGAGAAGAGAGGCATCGGTTGTCAGCATCTGAGTATGCGGAGGGGATTGGAAAACCACTCCGAGCACCAGATTTGGAAGATGAAGCCACCATTTCAGAGAGGAGACCAGGAGGCCGGAGATCCGCACTGAGTCCGCTAGGCCCCCTGAGGCTTGATGCCACTGAGTGCGAAGGCTCCACTGAGCAGGTCGCATGTGCAGGCGGGCACTGGGGGTGACATGAACCGTGGAAGCCATATGGCCGAGTAGTCTCTGGAATTGCCTGGCAGAGACCAGGGAATTGCTGCGAAACTGGCTGGCTAGATCCATTAGCCTGCGGGCCCTGTCCAGAGGCAGAAAAGCCTTTGCTTGAAGAGTGTCTAGTCTGGCCCCTATGAACTCTAAGTTCTGGGACGGGAGCAAAGTGGACTTTGCGAAGTTTATGACAAACCCCAAGTGCTGAAGCAGAGCCACAGTGCAAAGGGTGGCCTGGTTGGCCTCCTGGGAAGATTGGCTCCTTATGAGCCAGTCGTCCAGGTACGGAAACACAAAGAGACCCTGAAGCCTCAGGTAGGCCGCCACCACTGCCAGGCACTTGGTGAACACCCTGGGAGCAGATGAAAGGCCAAAGGGAAGCACCCTGTACTGATAGTGGTTTCCTCCCACAACAAACCTGAGATATTGTCTGTGGTCTGGATGGATAAGGATGTGAGTATACGCATCCTTTAGATCCAAGGAGCATAGCCAGTCTCCCTGCTGGAGGTAGGGCAGAAGGATTCCAAGGGTAAGCATCTTGAACTTTTCCCTCTGTAGGAATTTGTTGAGGTTTCGCAAGTCTAGGATGGGTCTGAGGCCTCCTGTTCTTTTTGGTACCAGAAAGTACCTGGAATAAAAGCCTTGACCCCTCAGGTGGTGGGGCACCGGTTCCACAGCCTGATCCTTTAGTAGACCTGTCAACTCCTGAAGGAGTTGGTCCCTGTGCAGAGGGAGTCTTGGAGGCTCCCCTGGAAAATAGGAGGGAGGTACCTGGTGAAAATGGAGAAGATAGCCCCTTTGGACTATATGAAGAACCCAGGTATCTGAGGTGACGGCTGACCACCTGTGGGCAAAGTGGGCCAGCCGGCCTCCTGTGCTGAGAGAAGCCAGCTGAGGAGAAGAGGCTATGCTGTATGAGTCAAAAACCCCCACCCTGCGGAGCAGGGGCCGGTGTTGGTGGCTTGGGGGTCTTCGGCCTACAGGGCCCTTGACCCTGCCCCTTGGCCTGCTGTCCCTGTTGGGGAGCTGCAGAGGCCTGATAATGAGGGTACTGTTTGTAGGCCGATGACTTCCTCGGGTAAAAGGTCTTTTTCCCGAGCCCTTCTTTTTCTGAGAAGGGGCAGAGGTTTTCCTGGAAAGCCTAGTCCGGGTCAGAGTCTCGGTCTCGAGTTCTGCAGCCTTTTCAGCCATGGGCTTGCCAAAGAGGTTTTCACCCCGGCAGGGGACATCGACCAACTTGTCCTGGACCCATGGCTTGAGGTCGGATGACTGTAGCCAAGCCTGTCGGCGGGCACCGATGCCGGCCCCAGCTACTCGGGCCGAAGCCTCGAAGCCATCGTAGGCTGCTCGAGAGATAAACTTCGAGCACTCTCGAATACCGGTGGACAAGGCCTGGAACCTCTGCAAAGGTTCCTCGGAGAGACCAGCAGAGAACCCGGCAATCTCCTTTGCCAGGTCTCGGAGGTACATGCCCATGTAGAGCTGGTATGTCTGGACACGGCAAGCAAGCATAGAGCTCTGGAAGCACTTCCTACCGAGGGCATCCAGGTTCCGGGCCTCCCGGCCGGGAGGCACCAAGGAATGCATCTTCTGACTTTTCAGTCGATGCATGGCCGATTCCACAACCAAGGAGTGGTGCAGTAATTGTGCCTTTTGGAACCCGGGGCTCTTGCGGACTCAATAAATGGAATCGACCCGCTTGCTTAACACTGGCGTCTAAGCCGAGGTCTCCCACATGCAGAAGAGTAGCCGCTCCAGCATCGGAGGAACTGGAACAGTAAAGGCCTCCTTCGGGGGAGAGTCATACTGGAGGGCCTCGAGCTTCTCGGCTCGAGGCTCCTCCTCGGGATCCGCGGGGAAGGCCAAGGCCTTGGCCATATCCCGCACAAAGTCCGAGAACCGGGTATCCTCCGGTGGGGACCGTCTCTGAGGTTCGGACTCGGGTGAGTCCAAGGGGACACACCGAGTCCGATGGGTATCGGGTGACTCTTCGTCCTCCGTCTCCCAGCCCGACTCCTCGGAGGAGGAATCGAGCGGCTCCGGTCAGGCGGGCACCGATGCCCTCCACCCCGACACCAAGGGTGCCGGCGTCGACGACCTCGGCCCCAAACGGGAGGTCGAGGGAGACCGTGGCCGAGGATCGACTCGAGCCCGCATGGACTCGAGGATCGGCTCAGCCTCCGGGGTCGACTTGGACGTCGAGGTCCCGATGGTCGGGGCAGATGCACCGGTGAGATCGGCGATCAATGCCCGCTGCTGTTCCATGAAGGCAGCGAAGCTGCTCTCCAAGGCCGTCAACCTGAGTCTGAGCTCAGGAGACCCAGCAGCCCCCGACTCGGGCCCTGACGGCATCAGGCCCGACGTCGGCTCCCTCGGAGGAAAGTCAATGAGGACAACAGCACTTACATGTCCAGGAGACTCCATCTTGACACGAGGATGCTTCGCAGGCCTCTCCGACTCCGAAGACCCGGGACGGCTATCGGGGCTATGCGACCTGGCCCTCGAGGAACCAGGAGCGTCCACCGACGACGCCCTCGCGGGTTTCTTCTTCCTGCGATGTTCCCGCGAAGGAGACCCCCGCTCAGAGGAACCCCGACGCTGCTCGGGGCCGGAGTCCCGAGACGTCGAGGCCTCTGACGAGGTCCGGGCCCGGCCGGACGCGGAGTCAGAAAAAATTCTATCCCTCTGGTGCTGCCGACTCCTCAAGGCCTTTGAGGACATTTTGCCACACGGACCACAGATCATCGGGTCATGATCGGGTCCGAGGCAACGGAGGCAGCAGTCATGTGTGTCGGTAAGAGACATAAGTTTCTTACACCGATCACACTTTTTAAATCCGCTGGCAGCAATCGGGGGAAAAAGGGCCCCTGCTAGGTCAAAAGACCGGTCTGCCAGGGAAAAAGAAAAAAGGCGCGAACGCCAGTCACAAAGGACAAAAACTGAAAAAAGAGAGAAAGGACGCGATACCGGCGTATCGGTCTGAGCGGGAAAAGGATCCGGCGTCGAACCAGAGGAAAAATCGAAAAATAAAGAAAATCAACTTTTTCCTCGGGGAAAAACGAACTACGTCCGTCGGGCTCCGCGGAAAAAAGAAGACTGAGCAAGATGGCACCCTTGGGCGAGAAGGGGACCGCGCATGCGCGCTGCAATTCCCAAAGGCTTTCTGTGAAAGCTGGGGAAATGCTCCGCACGAGGGCTCCGTTGGCGCCGCCGTCACCCATAAGTGAGAACTGACTTCCTGCTTGGTCCTGGAGAAGATAGAGGTCTATAAATTAATGAAGGAGTGGGACGGGTAAACTTAGATCAGTTGTTTATGCCATCCAAAAGTAGAAAGACTAGAGGACACACAATGAAGCTACAATGCAACCCATTTAAGACTAATAAGAGAAAATATTTTGTTACTTAACGCGTAATCAATCTCTGGAATATATTACCAGAGGATGTAATTAAAGCTGTAAGTGTAGCTGGGGGTTTAAAAAAAGGTTTGGATAATTTCCTGGAGACAAGGTCTATAAACCATTATTAAAAAGGACCTGGGAAACCATTGCTTATCCCAGGACAAGCATTGTGGAACCTGTGTGCCTCTTTGGGATCCTGCCAGGTACTTGTAACCTGTATTGGCCACTATTGGAAACAGGATACTGGGTTTGATAGATCTTGGTATGATCCAGTAAGGCATTTCTTGTTCTTATGTACAGTTACACGATGCAAGGTTTCACATTAGGAACCACCACCCAGGAAAGTATTTAGGCATCATCATGGATAATACATTGAAAACCTCTGCCAGTATGCAGTGGCAATCGAGAAAGCAAATAGAATACTAGGAACCATAAGGAAAGGAATGGAGAACAAAACCAAGGATATTATAATGCTTCTGCATCATTCCATGTTGCGAGCGCACTTTGAATATTGTGTGCAATTCTGGTTGCCCTATCTTAAAAAGGATATAGCAGAATTAGAAAAGGTACAGAGAAGAGCCACCAAAATGGTAAAAGGGATGGAAGGATCCCCCTCTGAGGAGAGGCTTAAAAGATTAGGGTTCTTCAACTTGGAAAAAAGACAGCCGAGGGGAGATATGATAGAGGCCTATAAATTAATAAATGGAGTGGAACGCGTAAACATAGATCGGTTGTTTACTCCTTCAAAAAGTAGAAGGACTAGGGGACACTCAATGAAGCTACAATGTAACCTATTTAAGAATAATAACAGAAAATATTTTTTCACTCAATAAGTAATCAAACTCTGGACTTCGTTACTGGAGGATGTAGTAAAAGATGTCCAAACCTTTTTTAAACCTACCTACACTAACATGTTACTGGAAGAAAAGTCCATAAACCATTATTAAAAAGGACCAGGAAAATCCACTGCTTACCCCAGGATAAGAATTGTGGAATCTATGTACCTTTTTGGGAAACTACTAGTAATTGTGACCTGGACTGGCCAGGATACTGGGCTTGATGGACTTTGGTTTGACCTAGTATGGCATTTCTTTATGTTCTACTTTTTAAGCTATAGAGTCTAATGCTGCCTAGATGGGAGCAGAAGCCCACACTTCAGGAATACTGGGAGGAAGAGATACCTGGGGAATAGGATCAGCAGAGGTGGATAAAGATTTATGAAGTTAGTGCTCAGTTAGCAGTGTCCGTGGCTGTGTTGGAAAATAAATCTTAGCGTGCTCTGCTGTACTTACTGGACACCAGTACAAATACAGAAATTAGGGAGAGGATCGTTGGAGAGGATGGGACAGTAGGAAGATTATTTACATATGTGGTGGAGCTGTCCAGTTGCCCAGCAGTTCTGGGAAGGGATTGGGAAGTGGGTATCGGATAGTTTGGGCTTCAAGGCGGGGCCGAGTGTGGAACTGGTTTTACTGAACAAAAATAGGGAGAGGTGGTGGGGGAGGATTAGGCAACTGATGGTCTTTGTGTTACAGCAAAAATGGAAATAGTTAGTTATCAGTAGTAACCGGTCTTGCCCACCTTAATTATTTATTTATTTATTTTTATTTATTTATTTAACATCTTTTATATACCGCACTCTTCGTCATCAGCGCGGTTTACATTTTAACAAATTGTACTTAAGCATGAACATATGTTAAGTTTACAGATAACAGGGAATGAACTTGGATAACTGGGGATTAAATAGACAACAAGAATTCAAACTATTTACAGCAAGAAATCACATGTTTATAATTCAAAGGCTTGGGGCTCTAAGGGGATTTGAAATGGGGTGAGAAATGAATATGGGGTGTACTTGACTAACCATGATCGTTGGTTCGTGTCGGGAGGGAATGACTTAGGAAGTTCATACTCTGAGGGAAGTGTTGTAGGAAGAGGTGTGTTTTTAGATCTTTTCTAAATTGTGAGAGGTCCTTTTGTGATCTGATGTTGGGTGGTAGCATGTTCCAACATCTAGGGGCAAAGGATGAGAATGCTCTTGTGATAGTTGTCTGGTTGAGTTTTGATTGGTATTTTGGGATCACTAGAGTGTTTTCTGTTGTGGAGCGTCGGGATCTGGAACTTTGTGAGTAATGCAGGAGGTCAGATAATGATGATGATGAGATTTGGTGAATTGCCTTGAATGTGATGAGAAGGGCTTTGTATAAAATCCTATATGATATCGGGAGCCAGTGAAGTTCGAATAGGATAGGAGTGATATGATGACTCCTTGGTGCTCTGTGTAGAACTCTGGCGGCCGTATTCATGGCCAATTGTAGAGGATTAAGCGTACTCTTGGGTAGGCCCTGTAATACAATATTAGCGTAGTCGAAGTGTGGGGTGACCAACACTTGGAAGGTTGTTCGGAAGTCTTGTGGTTCAAGCATTGGTCTGAGGTGTCGTAGAATTCTGATCTTGTGATAGATGGCTTTAACTGTATTTTTTATATGATCTTTGAACTCAAGTCGCTGGTCGAGTATAACGCCTAGGTAACGTATAGTTGATTTGAGTGGTAACTCGGCATCTCTTGTTCTTAGAGTTGGTGGGGGTGAGAAGTTTTTGTTCCTTGTTACAATCAAAACTTCCGTTTTTTTAAAGTTAATTCGGAGGTTTTGTGAGAGCAGCCAGTCAGAGATTGCATTGAAGCAGGTAGTTAGTGTGGTATAGTCGGGTTTCAATACGTTGACTGGTGTGAATAGTAGCACATCATCTGCATAGATGAGGCAAGATGTTCCAAATGACCGGGCAATGTTGCAGATGGGCTGCATATAGATATTAAATAGCAGGGCCGAGAGGGAGGAACCCTGTGGTACACCTTGCTTCTGTTGGAAAGGCATACATGTATTGTCACCCGACCGGACCTGCTGCCAGCGGTCTTCCAGGTAAGATTTGCACCACTTCCAGGCCATTCCTTGAATCCCTTTTTCATGTAGTCGGTTAAGCAGCTTAATATGGTCAACAGAGTCGAAGGCTGCTGCAATGTCTAGGAAGATCAATGCAACTCCATTTCTGATGTTGTCTGTTGTAGTAATAAGCGTGTTCATTAGAGAAGTTAAAAGGGTTTCAACTCCGTGGGATTCTCTGAAGCCATGCTGATTTGGGTCGAGTGGAGCTTCGGAGTCAATGTGTTGTTGGATTTGCCTTAGAGTGACTTTTTCTAGTATCTTGGCTAGAAAAGGGATACTTGAGATTGGGCGGTAGGAGTCTTCTTTTTTTGGGTCGAGTTTATTGTTTTTGAGTAGTGGACGAATGGAGGTCTGTTTGAGGGCTGTTGGGAATATCCCTGTGCTAAGTGACTGGTCAACTAAAGCTGCTATGTAAGGGCTGAGTTCTGTTCTTAGTGATTTGATCCAGTGGGCTGGACATGGATCGTTGGGGGCAGTGGTGGCATTGATGGAGGTTATGAGTTCTTCGATTGCCTTAGGGGTTGGGGATGAGAATTTATTAAGTATGATCTGAACGTTGGAGGTTTGTATGGGTTCGCTTGTGATTGTAGTTGAGATCTTGATCATCTTGGATTGGATATAGTCAGCATATAGTTGTGGTTGTATGTGTTCATGTTGTGGTGGAGAAGGCTCACTGGTTAGAGATGTTACTAGTTGGAAGAGGTCTCTAGGTTTGTTAAGGGAGCGACTGAGGAGCCTTGCATGGTATTCTCTCCTCTTATCCCAGGTTAGTTGACGATGAGAATTCAAGTGAGTTAAGTAGGTGGATTGGTCACATAGATTAAGAGAGTGTCTCCATTTCTTCTCAAGTTTTCTTAATTGCCGTAAAGAGGTTCGCAGTTCAGAGGAGAACCATGGCGCGTTCCGTTTCTTGGTGAAAGAGGAGGTAGAGATGGTTTGGTTGACTGTGGCGGTGGGCTGGGCTGATAGTCCAAGGGCACTGTTCCAGTTTGCTACTGTTTCATCAATGTTGTTGTTGTTGTTGTTGTTGTTAAGTGCCGTCGAGTCGGAGTCGACTCATGGCGACCCTCTGGATAGCTATCCTAAATTGTGTTCGGTCTTCAGTCAGGCGGCTCATTGACGACAGACTGGTACCCGTAGCTGCTGTTATTGTAGCGATCCATCTCATTGCTGGCCTTCCTCTTTTGCGTTGACCTTCTATCTTGCCAAGCATGATGTCTTTCTCTAATGATCTCTCTCTTCGCATGATGTGTCCGAAGTATGAAAGTCGAAGTCTTGTCATCTGAGCTTCTAAAGAAAGCTTAGGTTTGATCTCCTCTAGTACCGACTGGTTTGTTCTTCGGGCAGTCCATGGTATACACAGTATTCGCCGCCAGCACCATAATTCAAAGGCATCAATTTTCTTCCTGTCTGTCTTTTTCACTGTCCAGCTTTCACATCCATATGATGTTATTGAAAATACCATGGCTTGAACAAGTCGAATCTTTGTATGGAGAGAGACATCTCTGCTCTTGAGAATCTTATCTAGGTCTTTCATAGCCATTCTGCCAAGAGCAATGCGTCGTCTGATTTCTTGACTGCTTGTTGCTTCTTTATTGATAGTTGATCCAAGTAGGTTAAAGTTGTTCACGATTTCAATTTCTTCTCCTTCAACGATGAACCTGTTGATTATGCCAGTTGTCATGATCTTTGTCTTCTTTACATTAAGGTGAAGGCCCATTTTGAGACTATGTTCTTTGATTGTGAGAAGCAAATGTTTCAGATCATCTTCGCTTTCAGCCAGTAATGTGGTATCATCAGCATAGCGAAGGTTGTTGATGAGTCTTCCACCAATCTTCACACCTCTGTTGTCTTCATACAGTCCTGCTTCTCTGATGATTTGTTCTGCATATAAATTAAACAGGTAGGGGGAAAGTATGCAGCCTTGTCTTACACCTTTGCTTATTTTAAACCATTCTGTTTCTCCTTGCTCCGTTCGAACTGTTGCTTCTTGATTAATGTACAGATTACGCAAGAGAACGATCAGGTGTTCTGGTATACCCATGCTTCTTAATGTGGCCCAGAGTTTCTCATGGTTTACACAGTCAAAAGCCTTGCTATAGTCGATAAAGCACAAATAGATATCCTTTTGGTATTCTTTAGTCTTTTCAAGGATCCATCTCACATCCGCAATGATGTCTCTCGTTCCTCGCCCTTTCCTGAACCCTGCTTGCACTTCAGGTAGTTCTTGTTCTAGGTATGGCTGTAGTCTCTTTTGAATAATCTTCAGTAGAATCTTGCTGGCATGTGGGATCAGAGCGATTGTGCTGTAATTTCCACAGTCAGTTGGATCACCTTTCTTTAGTATTGGTATAAACACAGATCTTTTCCAGTCAGTTGGCCATGATGTTGTCTTCCATATTTCTTGGCAGAGCCTTGTAAGTACGGTAACAGCTGCATCAGATTGCTGCAATACTTCTATGGGAATGCTATCAATGCCTGGTGCTTTGTTCTTTGATAAGGCTTTCAATGCTGCTTCAACTTCTTCTTTCATCACCAATGGTTCCTGATCATAAGGTATGTTGTTAGGTATTGTAAAGAGTTTTGGAATGGTTGAGAAGTAATAGTGTCAATGTTGAATGGTTTAAAACGTGCTGGTTTAGAGAGTGGATAAACATCCGGTGTTTTGCTTGGAAACTCCTCAGCTGGTATGGAGAACGTTATAAGATTATGGTCGGACCAGGGGACGGGGTTTGATGAGGGTTCAAGTTGATTTGGCGGTTCACAGTCTGATGATGGGGCGAAGATGAGATCAAGAAGATTTCCTTGTTTATGAGTTGGATCTTTTACAATTTGTTTGTAGTGTAAGTCGGTCATGGCATCAAGGAAGGAGTTTGATACTGATGGCGGGGTGGATGCAAGGTTGAGATCTCCTAGGAGCCAGTTAGATTTGTTGAGTTCAATGGGGTTGGTAACAAGATCAATTATGATTGACAGATCATCAGCTGGAGCATTTGGGGCTCTGTAGATGAGGTTTAAGGTGTTAGTACTATTGGAGATTGATAGTGTATTTATATGGTCCGTGGTCTTGGTAGAGACGATGCGGTACTTTAGATCTGATCTTGCAATTATGCAAACTCCTCCTCCTTTTCTGTTTTCCCTGTTGCAGGTGTAAATGGAGTAGTTGGGTGGAGTAAGTTGGTTCATTATGACATTGTCAGTGTTTGACAGCCATGTTTCTGTTATCAGGAGGATGTCTAGGTTAAGGTTTGATAATAAGTCAGTGATAGCAGGCCACTTGTTTCGGGCTGAACGTGCGTTAATGAGAGCACACTTGAGATCCTGTGAGGTGGCTCTTAGATTAGGTCTTCTGGTGTTTGTTGTATCAAGAGGTACGTAGAGAAGGTAGGTTTGTCTATTGTGATATGTATATTGTGGGTATTGCTGTTGGTTTTGGTGGGGTTTCCTATTCTTGTATTGGTGTATAGGAATAGGATTAGAGTTGGATGTTAGGGCAAAAGATGTGTGTAGGATACTAGAGAGGGCAGAGAGGAGGAGGAGGGTGAGTGGGATGAGGGCCATGATTTGTAGTGTAAGGATTCACAATTATTGTGAATAGGAGGTTATGATAAATTTGTGGTTATGAGTGGGAGAGTATAGGGGGTGAAGCTACAAATAATTGTCTAATTAAGGTACGTTGTAATATATTCAATTTACAGAATGGTTGTTGACAATCTTATACACCGTTCATTAAATTACAGAAAAATTACAGAGAAATAGCTGACAGAAATCCTGTTTATAGAAACTCCAATTAAAGGATGGTGTAAATGGAGTAGTTGGGTGGAGAGATGGCTCCGGCCCGCTCAATCCCCTCGGGGAGAGCTCTTCAGGAGGGCCGGAGTGAAGAGAGGCTGCGCGCCCGATCGGCGCCGGTTTTAAATGAATCCGAGGGCCCCGATTGGACACAGCAGCAGGAGGGCGGCGTTGAGGTGGAGAGATGGCTCCGGCCCGCTCAATCCCCTCGGGGAGAGCTCTTCAGGAGGGCCAGAGTGAAGAGAGAGGCCGCGTGCCCGATCGGCGCCGGTTTTAAATGAATCAGAGGGCCCCAATTGGGCACAGCAGCAGGTGAGGTGGTGAGGCAGTTGGCGAGTTTGTATAGAATGTGCGAGGTTATAAAAATCACTTTATAGAGCATTCTGAAGCATTCTGGAAACTGTATCAAGGGTGGAGTTGGACTTATTTTACAGTGCATTGAGTGAGGTCTCCAAAGTTTTCAAAGAGTTCTCCCAAATTATTGAATGTTTTACGTAGGGGTAGGGAATGAAGAGGGGTGGGGAGGGAGGGTAGGAGCAGGGCCGTACCAAGGACTGTGTGAGCGGTGCAGCCACACAGGGCACAGGCACAGAAGGGGGAGCTAATAGCATCACTGGGCTTCCAGGAAGCTCAAAAAGAGTGAGTTACTGAACATTGCTGGGTGGAGGGGGGCACCTGATTTGCAAGTCGCATAGGGCTCATTTTTAGCTTGGTACAGTCCTGAGTAGGAGTATATTATCATAACTATTATTATCACCATTGTTATTATCTCGGCTGTTTGTGAAACTGATTTATTACGGGTGGTCGGCTAGTACGGTTGAGCGAGGAAGTTGCAGAAATGCAAGAAATAAATGTATAAGGAGAGTTTTCTGTTAGCCTGGATGTTCACAAAGGTGTATGCATACTGGTGATTGTTAAAACCTCAATAAAAATGAAAAGATCCTCAGTTTATTCTTACGCCTTGTAGCAGTTTGTAATCTAGCATGCCACACATCCAGATGGCTTCACTCCTCTTGACATCTTACGCTGAACTGATTCAACGAGGGATGATCCCATAATGAAACGTCCCATATTCCCCTTTTAAACAGCTTGGAAATTTTCTTGCAACACATCTGTACTCTTGCTTAGGCCTTCCACAGCAATACATCAGGATAGCTTTCTTTTTTTTTTTTTGCTTTTTTTAAATATACTTTCAGCAGCTGGGACATTTTCTGGCTGTAGAAAACATACCCATCTCTGCCAATAGCTGGAATGTTTCTATCTGAAACAGCAGCCACTCAAGTTATTCTGATGATTCATCAGATACAAGCATAGTTACCCAGGAGAGCCCCTCACCTGCTTAAACACCTCTTCATCCTGATGGGTTGTTCTAACAAGTTCTTGGATAAACCCAAATGGTAGGTTCCTGCAGAGCATATAAGGTACTAGGAGAGACTGCTGTTGCATTGACCTGCATGCACAGAGAAAACAAGGTAATCCCCTTTAACAAAGAGCATGAGCTTGCAGGAATTCCATCAGTCGCAGCTCAGTACATTACAGAAGGACTTACCTGGGCTGAGTAAGAGCACCCTGCAATACTAGAGCAGCATGGGAAATACACTGTGACCGGATGTTGCTCAGCAACTGGCTAACAGCTGGCTGGCTGCACATCTAATGAAGTTGAAAAAGCAAACATTTGTTACAAAGATCTCAAGGAGAAAAAGAGCAAAGCAATAAGACTACCACATGAACATCTGGCTAAGGTTCGTATTTAGAGTTCAAAAGAAACAGAGAAAGAGCATCAAAACCCATTGAGCATCTTGTGGCGTATGCAACAGGAGCCCTATGTATGAAGGGGCTGCTGGAATTATACTATGCACCTCCAAGGACTGCTTACTGCAATGTTCCATGCAAAATCCCCACACCATAACATCCCTTTACAAAATAATCTTCTCGGTCCTAGTTATACAACCTCATTTTTTTCCTCCTCTCCAAACCCACCTAGAGACACCCGCTCACATCCTTCCTTCCCAGGCAACACCTTCACAAAATAAGCCCCCAGTTACTAGTCGCATTCTTCTTCTCTCGTTTCCTGCCATGAGATCTCTTCGTTTCTCATCTTTATCGCCTCCCTGTCGACCATAAAACTCCCTCACATTCCACCCCCATCCATGACAAGCTCCTTCACATTCTTCCTCCTGCCCTCCCTTTCCACCACAACACTCTTTCATTTCATTTATTACATTTGGCAAATACTATCATATAACCTGCAGCAACTTAGAAAATACATCCTCAATAAAATACAGCAAAAAATACCAAAAAACCCTTCACATTCCCTTCATCTTCTTCCCCAACACTCGTCTCTCTCCCCACCCCCATTGCCCTCTTTACCTTTGGTGCTTTTCTCTCCTCTATGCCCACCCTGTCGAAGCACTCACTGAGGTAGTTAAGCATCTCAGTTTCCTTGCATGTCTCGATGGTGAACCTGTCATTACAGGAATCACAGGCACTGGTCCCACCGGACACACTTGAGCTTCAGAGAAGAAGAAAAAAACAGATCAAAAATTAATCTTTCTAGGTTTAAAACCCTGCCAAAGCCCTTCTTTACTGTAGCATGGAGGATGAAGACTCTTTGTCTGCAGTTCACCCCACTATGCTACCAAGCAGCCAGAAACTGTGCAGGTGAAATGCATGATAGGGCCCTGTAGGAAAAACAGAACACGGGAAACACAGACTAAAATCCTCCATGTACAACACATTACATGACATATGTATGCATCAGAAATTCTAAAGAGATAACTTACTGCCTCTAAACTTTGACAGAGCAAAAAAATAATCTTCCAAAAAAGTCAATGCAAAGATATCAACAGGCATCTCTAATGGGGTCAGAAAGCTCATCACACATGGAAACTTTCTGCATATTTGAGGTTGCCCGAAGTTGCAGGACCTTTCTATGAAGAATCACAGTGCCCTGTCTCATATATCTGGCAGACACATCTCTCATGGCTATATGTTCCTACTCCTCTCTCTCAACCCCAAAAGTCAATATACCCAATATAAGGTAAAGCATGGTGCAATTCCCTAGGCTTCTACAAATTAATCCCCATCCAAATGTGTCATGCAAAAGAAAAAAAAATCAATAAATAAATATTTGCTGATGATTTATTCCAGAATTACCTGCAATGTGCACAAGATTTACTTGTTGTGCACAAAGACAAGTAATGGCCTTATCCAAGGCTAACTGGAGCTCCTGAAGTTCTCCTCAACGAGGACTGAGCTGAAGACAGAGACACATGGAGGGCCATGTACAATTAGTGGCCCACGTTGGCACTAAGCCTGTATGTACATTTGATTTGAAACTTGCCACAGGTACTTTTATTTGTACCTCCTTTTGTGCAGGCATTTTTTTTTCAAGGAGTATTATGTGCATAGATCCCCCTCCAAGCAAGCAAGCACGCACGCGCACACTTGTGAAATTTTTAGAGGTGGTGTTCCCAACATGCATGTTTTAGCTGCATTGAGGGAGGGCACTTTTCAAACAGTCAATGTGCATATATGATTCACTATTTACCTTTGCCAGGAGCTTCAAAAAATGTCCTCCCCCTTTGCTATCTGGTACAAGTATTGCATCTGCTGGTTTCCATGTACAGTATATATGAGTGCTGCTAACTGTCCAGCACTATGGCATCTTCAGGAATTTTAACCGTACAAAATACAACATTCCATATAGCCTTTCTACTTCTTGATATATCAGCAGAGCATGGTAGCACCCCAGGAGCCATCTATGCCATTTAGACATGCATTAGTAGACAGCAAGCTGATGATGTTTCATATGCTTGTAAAGCCCTTTGCCTACAAGAACCTCTGCCCTCAATATCAGAATCTGTCACCATATCCCTTCAGAACATTTCATAACCCTGGATACTTAATGCCATGCAGCCAGATTTCTAAGCCTATGTATGCATGCTTTAGGAGGAAGTAGAGGGGACTTTATACTCTGTTTCTCCAGGGTGGGCTTTCTTGGCTGTACACACAGCATAAAATTCTCTCACTAGTGAGGTAGTATACAGCATACACCGTTTTGGCTTTAAACAATAGTTTCTGGACCTATATAGCAGTTCACAGAACATGAAAGTAATCTAATCGGATCCTCTCTCTCCTCTTCCTTCCACCTTTCTGTTGAGAGCATCAAACGCTGAACCATTAGTGTCCAAGCACCCAAGAACCCAAATTACTCTTGCATGCCACAGGTACCTGCACCCAAACTGTACACATGGAAAATCCTCTTCTGAGCCTTCCTCACCACTGCTGTCCCCAGAGACATCGGGAAGGGGCAAGAAGAGGAGGGCGAAAGGGTTCTCGTACATACTAGCACAACAAAAGTAAAAGTACATCAGGAAGCGAACATAAAACAGGAAATAGAAAAGAGAGCTAAGGGCCAAAATGCCACATCAGAACTGCAAAGGATTTCTCATTGCTCAGCGACATTTTGACAAACACATGCAAGTCCAAAGCAGCATCCAACACACCATCTCCAGTGTTAAATGCTCAAGATAAGCCTGTAGTTTCTATATATGTACAGACACTGCATCCACACAGCAAATTCCCACCAGGTGTTACCCAAGAACATGGGCTTGCATTCTCTAGGGCCACACAAGTGCCAAGCTCCTGATCGAGTTGCTTCCTGCTACACTTGGTTAAAATGACGGATGCAACATGCCTGGACTGAGGAGCTGGGTACAAAATAAAGCTGGTACAAATGCCACCTGACCTGGCAGAAAATACACAGAAGTTTAGGTTAAGTCAGGTGGCCATGAAGGACTCTTTATATAAGCAAACAGTGCATCAGCATTTTCAGCACCTGAACCAAGCAAAACTGTGTATGTCTAGAACAGATCAAGTGAGCCATGGAAGCTTATCACCGTCAGGGCAGAATGGAATAAGCTGAGTAAAGTTCTGTCAGTCTGTCTGTTGGCTGTGGTGATAGTGAGAAAGCCCACCAGGAACAGATGGAGCAACAGCAGCAGCGGTACTGCAAGTCTGACATTCATTCTCAGTTTAGTGTTCTAATCAAGCTCCTAATATACATTCTCACAAATATGGAAGTCTTCCTAAAGACACCCAACAGCTCAGACAAAATGTAATAAAGTAGTAAACTGAGCCATAGAACACAAGTGGGCTGCCTTTGCATTTAAAATTACTCACTTTTCCAAGCCTGCAATCAAAGTAAATTACAATTTATGTAGAAATGGCAGGCTCCTTCCCCAGAAGGCTTATAATTGAAGTTTATAGCTGAGGCAATAGTTTGTGAAGTAACTCGTCTCAGGTCACAAGAAATGAGATTTAAAACCTGGCTTTTCTCTTTCTCTGTCTACTGTTCTAACCACCAAGCTACTCCTTCACCTCTTTAAGCCAGTGATATTAGCAGCTGGTTTAATGTGTCTTCAACCAACACAAGCATGCTACCAAGTCAAAAGCAGCACAGTGTTAGTAATTAATGTCAGAGGTGAGTAGTCCACTCCCCTCAAACACATGCACCCCATTTTCATAAATACCTAGAGGGAATCCTGCTTAGCAAAGAGAGGCGCCCACTCAATGCACTAGGTGAAGCAGAAAACAAAGGACGTCCAATGCTGGTGGGTCTCTGGCTGGCAGAACTGGTTGGTATTGCTTGAGGGCTGGTAGCCTGTACCTGCAGACTTGGTGCACTAGATAGCATGGAGGTGTTGGTGGACCTGGTGCTGAGGGAGGATGCAAAGCCCCCATGGTGAGTAAGTGTATATGGATGGTACCTAGGGGATGAGGGCTGGGCTGCACTGACATGAGGGCTAACAGAAAGAGGAGGAAGGGATGTAGGAGTCTCAGGACTGGACGATGGGGAGAAAGATGGACTCGGCACAGGCATACTGCTCAAGAGACCAACAGCTGGAGCTGGACTAGTCCCATACAGACTAGATTAGTTAGAAGAGAAAAAAAAGGAACAATTTAGAAGAGACGGAAATGAAATAATAAAATACACAGAGTTCCCACTCATCAGAGAATCAGATCTTTATCATATAACTTGGCATTACTGCGAATATGCAAGTATATTTTATTCTGTTTTATGTTTTTGATATTGTATATGCTGGATTAGAAACTGCAATGGACAGACTGTTTTTTTCTATATGAATTATATAAGTTTTCATAAATCAATATCTACTTTACTGGAATAGCAGGGACCTTATGAGTAAACTATTGAAAACTTACAACAAATAACACAAGCCAAAAGTTGAATATTTAACAAGGAATTACTGGATAAGATACCTTCCCAGCAGCTGGTAGAACTTAATGTGTTGTACAAAATATATTTCAGAACAAACAAACATAAGATCTGCCACACTTAGTCAGACCAAAGGTCTGTTGAGCCCAGAACCTTTATCCGACAGTTACCAACCTGGATCACTTCGGAATAACTGGCAGCAGGATCTCAAAGAGTAAAGCCATCCCTTATTCTCACCTCCAGGGATAAGTGGCAGCTTTCCCAAGTCTACCTGTTTAATAACTATTTATGGACTAAGAACTGGTCTAAACCTACCCAGCAAAAAACTCCATAGCTTAACTGTGCGCTGACTGAAAAAATATACTTTCTCCAATTGGTTTCAAATGTGCATTAGTTTTCTTATTAAGTGTTCCTTAGTCCTAGTATTATTTGAAAGGCTAAGGTGAAATTAAGTCTTAGGCTAAGATAAAATTAAGTCTTATCTGCTAATTTTCAGTACAATCCAGTCCAGTCCAGACACATATGTTTACATAATCCTGCAAGCAATTGGAGACTGAGTTACATGTTTGAAAACATTACCCTATAAGGGTCCTGTGTAGCCTAAAATCAACCAGTATTTCGATAAACTTGCCACAGATAACAAAGCAGATTTAAAAGAGGAAAATCCCAAACATTCTAATGGCTCGTACAGAGTGCCCAACAACACTGAATCTGAACACTCCCCTCCCCACACACACACAAAAAAAACAGTCCCACCCAGACTACACATACATATCCGAGGCAAAAAGAGAGACATGGGAGACCAGCGACCCCCAGCCCCCTGCAACAGCAACTGCATCCAGTCCTCCCATGTTTATGTTTCTGGCCTTGGTCACTGTGCACTTTGTTATGTTGTAAACCTCCCTGATGTTTTGAAAGTATGGTAAATCAAGTTCCCTAATAAAGATAAAGATATTAAAATTTGATATAACACCCTTCATGGTTATGACAGGTCCTGTACTGGAGGAACTGAAAGAAAGAAAATTAGCAGGTAAGGCTAATTTCACTTTCTTCATAATTCCTCCAGTCCAGTCCAGACACGTGGAACATACCAAAGCAGTCCTTAACAACGGGTGGGAAGAGAGACACTTGAAAGCAGCACCTGAGCACTGAAAACTACATTTGCCCCACCTGCATATCTAGCCTAAAATATCGCACAAAAAAAAAAAATGCAAAGATGATCACATCACCCCTTAGAAATACTTGTGGTGGAACAAGACAAAGCTCTGCCCAGGACGACACATGGCTTGTATAAAGTGGGCCTTCAACCCCAGTGGGGCCATTCATCCACTGACCAAGTAGACCAAAGAAATGGTCTCCTTAATCCACCACACTACGAAAGCTTTGGAAGCTTTGCCTGCCTTTTCCTTAGCCCCTCAAACAATATGAGCTCATGATCTGAACCATAAAAGTGCTCTGTCCTCTTCAAGTACACTGCAGTTCCAAGATTCTTCTCATCGAGCAAATCCCCATCAGGAACACGGACTTTAATGCAAGATCCTTGATAGAAATGGACCAAATAGGCTCAAAGAAAGGAGCAGACTATATCAAATTCTGATGCCAAACAGGAACCAACTGACGACAAGGGAGAGGGAGCCCTCAAGTGCCTGACACCCTGCAAGAAGCTCACCATGTCCAAAATGAGCCAAAAGACAATGACTCCAGATCCAGCCTCTTAAACATGCTAGAGCCGCAACCTGGATCTTCAACAAATTTAAGGCCTGACCCCTGTCCAGGCCATCCTGCAAACAGGCCAAATATAAGGGAGAAGTGCTATCTCGGGGCTTGAAAGCAAGTAGCAATGACCTGAAATGAATAAGCCCGCTTCCTCAGTATTGTCCTCTCAACAGCGAGAACTGAGCTACATCAGGAATGAGAATCGTACCCTGACACAGTAGGCCATCCAACATCGGAAGAGGAAATGAATTGTCCATCTTCATCTGTACTAGATTGACATACCAAGATCTGCAAGGCCAATCTGGTGCCAACAAGACAACTAACTCCGGATGAGACTTTGTCCTCTGCAAGACCCAGCCCACCAAGGGCCACAGTGAAAGCAGCTAGAAGAGACCTTCCTATGGCCATTGTTAGACCAAAGCGTTCAGTCCTTCAGACACGTGTTCTTTCCAATGACTGATAAACTGTTCACCTTAGCGTTCGTTGTTTTCGCCATGAGGTCCAAGATTGGCTCTCCCAAATGTTGGCAAAGGCGCTGAAACAAACATCGAGGGAATGAGGAACCACTCTCCCGGATCAAACATGTTCCAACTCTGGAAATCCGCTTCCACAATTCTCCTTTCCTGCCACATACGCTGCTGAATGTCCTTCCAGGTGGACTTCCACCCACCTGTGAAGGGAAGCCACTTCTTCCCACCACCACAGCACTTCTTGTGCCACCCTGGTAAATGATGTAAGCGACAACCATCGCATTGTCTGAAAAATCCACACCAACCTCTGCTGAATCAATGGGAGGAAGGCCTGAAGCACCAGAAACACAGCTCTCGTTTCCAAGTGGTTGATCGACCACCGACTCTGTTCCAGAGTCCATTGACCTTATGCCACCTGAGAGAGTGGGCAACCCAGTTGATCAGGCTAGCATCCGCAGTGATCAGCACTCACTCCAGAGATTCCAAAGGCATGCCCACTAAGATCTTTTTCAGATCCTGCCACCAAGAGAGGCTTTCCAAGCCTCTACCAGTAAGGGGAGACACATCCAAAGAGACTGCAATTGCTGTGACCACTGTGCCAACAGTGCCTTCTGAAGGTGGGCCTTGGACCACAGCATAAAAATCTAAGGTCGCCACCATGGACCCCCCCCCCCCACATCACCTAAAAATAATCCCAGATACTGGGGCCCCAGACCTGCAAGAAACCCTAGATGTGAGCTTGTAACCTCAGCATTCTGGTCTTCAGAAGAGAAACCCTGCCTATTTCAGTGATGAGATACTCCAAGGATTGAGAGGGTTCCAACCAACTCTTCGCAAAATTGATGATCCAACCCAGTTCCCAGAAAAACTGCACAATGTGCTCCATGGCCACCTGGATCTCCTGCAGAAACATCGCCCGAATCAACCAACTGTCCATCCCCTGCTTCCACAAGGCTGCAGCCACCACCACCACAACTTTGGTGAAGACCCCAGGTGCCATGATTAATCCAAAGAGTAGAGCTTGAAACTGAAAATGCTCCATTGCCACCACAAACCACAGATACCAATGATGCCCTGGATGAACAGGGATGTAAAGATAAGCCTCCGCTAGATCTAAGGAGGTCAAGAACTCTTTCTGTCGCACAGTTACAATAACGGACTGCAAGGTTTCCATCTGAAACTTGGGTACCCGCAGCAGTATCTGTTCATCCCCTTGAGAGCTAAAATGGGAAGAAGAGGCCCTCCTTCTCGGGGACCATGAAATAGATAGAGTACCAACCACATCCTTGTTCCACTGCCCCAAACAGCAGCAACTGCTTGAGTGTGTCTCAAATCACCGGAGCCTTTCCCAGCGCCCAGCAGGGAGATTCCATAAAAGTGCTGGAGATCTCAAGGGCATATCCATCTTGAATCGCTTCCAGCACCTCTGGTCTGATGTAATCAAGGTCAACATGTGGTAAAAGTGTGGTAAGCATCCACATGTCAGCTGAACCTCCACAAGGATCTGCAAACCTTCATTGGGAAGATTTGGCTCTAGTCAAGGAACCTGTGACTCTGCTTCTTTCCAGGCTTCCCGAAAGGGCTGGCCATGAAGCAAAAACCAGGATCTTTGAGTAGAACCCAACTGGACCAAACAAAACTTCCAAGAATCCCGAAACTGACCTAAAAAAAAAAATATCCAGCCCCACATAGTCTATTCTCTGGAAGCCTAAGAACCTTAGAGTCCCCCAAATCCTTCACTAACTTCTCCTAGTCTTCGTCAAGATGTAATTTGCCTTTGAACAGAAACGTACAGTACTCAGATGCATCTTCAAAGCCAAGTCCACCAACCAATTATGCAGCCAAAGAAGATACTACACCACAACCAGTAGGGCCTCATCTGAGAACATAGCAATAATCAAATTATACAGTGTATCTGCCAAAAAGGCTGACCCAGACTCTAACCTCACCGCCTCTGAGAGGTTGTTGGAAGCAAAGAGACCACTCTCAGAAAGCTTCTGTGGCCACTTCGAACAGACCTGGCCATGTAGGCAACACAGATAGCTGCTTGCAGAGCTATGGCCATGACTTCAAAAGGATTGCTTCAGTAAAACTTCTAATTTATGGTCCTGAGAAACTTTCAGTGCTGCACTTTCCTCCACCAAGATAATGGTCTTCTTCATCACCACTGAAACTAGCACATTGACTCTGAGCAAGCAAAACCTCTCCTTCTCTTCCAGAGGCAGAAGATACAATTTAGCTATCATCCTGCCTACTGCAGTAAAGCGTAGTTACTCACCAGTAACAGGTGATCTCCAGGAACAGCAGGAATAAGTCTTCACATAAGGGTATCGTCGGTACTGACGGAGCCTGCACGGGAACGCTCCCCAGCGTCCAATAGGAAAGCTTTTGGAAGCATCCCACAGTGCCTGTGTGCTGCCTTCCTGCCTTTCCAATTCTCCCTCTTCAGTTGAGTTTATAGCTGAGACCAAAGGAGTGAAGTAGACAAAGAGAGAGAGAGAGAGAGAGATAGAGACAACTCCCAGGGGAGGTGGGTGGGTTGTGAAGACTTATTCCTGCTGTTCCCGGAGATCACCTGTTACAGGTGAGTAACTAAGCTATCTCCAGGAACAAGCAGGAATGTAGTCTTCACATATGGGGACTCCCCAGCTGAGATGCCAGGGGGATGACCCCAGCAAGCTGCGAACCCAAGGTGAGATGGGTCATGCTTCCTCCCATGGATCTCTGGCATCGAAACCCGGGATGGTGGGTAGGATTTGCACTAAGTCTGAAAGAGATGCTGGAGCACAGCCTGGCCAAACGAGGCATCCCGACGGGAGTCCTTATCTAAGCAATAGTGGGCTGTAAAGGTGTGTACCGAAGACCAAGTGGCTGCTCTACAGATGTCATCAATGGACAAAGAACGAAGATTAGCTATTGAGGCTGCCATTGCTCTCACATTGTGAGCTGTGACATGGCCTTCGAGAGAAAGTCCCTTACTCTCATATGCAAAGGATATGCAATTTGCAATCCATCTAGAGCAGGGGTTCTCAACCCTGTCCTCGGGACCCACCTAGCCAGTCGGGTTTTCAGGATAACCACAATGAATATGCATGGGAGACATTTGCTTATAATAGAGGCAGTGTATGCAAATCTCTCTCAACCCAGTAAAAAACGTGGAATGCAATTGAAAGGACACACAAAATTCTTTATTAAAAATATTCCACTCCAGCCATTGGCCCAACACAGGCCGTGTTTCGGAAAAGAGCCTTCTTCAGGGGCGTATAGGCTAAAACATAATACATAAATCAACATAAAAAAGAAAACAAAATTATAAAAACATTATAAAAACAATATAAAGGAAATCAGGGACAAACAAACAAGAGTCAGATTAATAAATAATGACAATAAATACACTAAAAGAATGCCAAATTAAAACTAAACTGCAGGTACAGCTGAAAACGGAGCTATAAAAGACATGAAGTTGTATACAAATACATTAAATTATAAAAAGTCATACAAGATGGCTAAACAAATTAAACATCAAAAAGGCAATAAATACAAATACAGATAAACCTAGGGCACATATTAAATGAGTAACATAAAAAAGTGATTATTAAAACACTAAGTAAAATGGAATTAATACTAAATGTAAATAACAAAAACACAATTATAAAAAAATAATAAATAAATAAAATGTAACAAAACCCCATGTTATCTCATTCTAACCATATGTTGCCCAACACATATAATATTCCAAAGAAAGGACGGACAAAAACCAGAAAAAGATAAAACACCAAAAAGGTAAAAGCATACCTGTTTTTGCAGGGGAAATCACCTACATAATTAAAAAATAATAATAATAATAAATAAGTAAACTAATAAAACCAAGCAAACTTTATTTAGACAAGAGGAACAAATAAGCCAGACATAAGAGATGAGGAAGAAAACTTTATCATGCCAAACCCAGTGCAAGAGGGAGTACTCGTAAAAAAAAAACATATACTGCTAAACATGGACAAATTAATTTAATCCATAAGCAAGGTGCACATAGAGAAACAAAGGAGAATGATGAAAAGCAAACTTAAATTTTGCATATTAAACAGATTTAATATGGTTATATTTGAAATCTCATACACAAACTATTACCTGATTAATATCACACCTATAGTGCCAGGGGAACCTTTCAGATGGAATAGTAGGCTATTCCTATGAAAACAATCATAAACATGTATGTAACTAGACACATATAAATAAATAAATAAGTTAAAATAAAATAAAATCCCAAAATGGGAGGCTCGCCCTAAATGGGTTTTACTAAAAAAGCGCTCCATACAAAATTCAAGTTTAAAACCAACTTGTAAAACCCAAATCCATTAGATATAAAAGACCATGAATTGAATAAGAATAACTATTCAAAAGGCCTTCAGAAACCCACCTAGTGGGAAATTAAATTAAATTATAACAACCAGAAATATGACATGCCAGATAAAAAACACTGGCGGCTGCGCAATAGAGTAAGTAAATACCGTGTGAGTTGGATTGAACCTCTCATATGCAAATTCCGAAAAAACGTGTAATGAATGAAAATCAAACCAAAAGGTCATGAATGCTGGGTATAAGTTACCAAATTTTTAAAAGCTTAAAGAATGGATAGAGAATATATATGTGTATAATAATAAAAGATCAAAATCAAGAGTGTAATTAAATTCATACATTGCTACATCCCCACCATAACTCAACAGAGTGCACACAAGTGGGCATATAAAAGAAGATAATTATAAACCATTTGGTCTATCTAGGTATTTCACTAGACCTTACGGGCAGCAATACCCACGAGACAAACAAATTGTATGTAATTAAATATATATAAAAAAGCACTAAATAAGTTAAGAATAAAACCCCCCGAGATAGGAGGCTCGCTCTGAATTATACACAACAGAAAAAAGTAACCGGCAACAAACGACAATCAAAACATCGAGCAGCAAAAAGTTTCACTGCTCGATGTTTTGATTGTCGTTTGCTGCCGGTTACTTTTTTCTGTTGTGTATAATTCAGAGCGAGCCTCCAATCCAACTCACACGGTATTTACTTACTCTATTGCGCAGCCGCCAGTGTTTTTGATCTGGCATGTGATATTTCTGGTTGTTATAATTTAATTTAATTTCCCACTAGGTGGGTTTCTAAAGGCCTTTTGAATAGTTATTCTTATTCAATTCATGGTCTTTTATATCTAATGGATTTGGGTTTTACAAGTTGGTTTTAAACTTGATTTTTGTATGGAGCGCTTTTTTAGTAAAACCCATTTAGGGCGAGCCTCCCATTTTGGGATTTTATTTTATTTTATTTATTTATTTATATGTGTCTAGTTACATACATTTTTATGATTGTTTTCATAGGAATAGCCTACTATTCCATCTGAAAGGTTCCCCTGGCACTATAGGTGTGATATCAATCAGGTAATAGTTTGTGTATGAGATTTCAAATATAACCATATTAAATCTGTTTAATATGCAAAATTTAAGTTTGCTTTTCATCATTCTCCTTTGTTTCTCTATGTGCACCTTGCTTATGGATTAAATTAATTTGTCCATGTTTAGCAGTATAAGTTTTTTTACGAGTACTCCCTCTTGCACTGGGTTTGGCATGATAAAGTTTTCTTCCTCATCTCTTATGTCTGGCTTATTTGTCCCTCTTGTCTAAATAAAGTTTGCTTGGTTTTATTAGTTTACTTATTTATTATTATTATTTTTTAATTATGTAGGTGATTTCCCCTGCAAAAACAGGTATGCTTTTACCTTTTTGGTGTTTTATCTTTTTCTGGTTTTTGTCCGTCCTTTCTTTGGAATATTATATGTGTTGGGCAACATATGGTTAGAATGAGATAACATGGGGTTTTGTTACATTTTATTTATTTATTATTTTTTTATAATTGTGTTTTTGTTATTTACATTTAGTATTAATTCCATTTTACTTAGTGTTTTAATAATCACTTTTTTATGTTACTCATTTAATATGTGCCCTAGGTTTATCTGTATTTGTATTTATTGCCTTTTGATGTTTAATTTGTTTAGCCATCTTGTATGACTTTTTATAATTTAATGTATTTGTATACAACTTCATGTCTTTTATAGCTCCGTTTTCAGCTGTACCTGCAGTTTAGTTTTAATTTGGCATTCTTTTAGTGTATTTATTGTCATTATTTATTAATCTGACTCTTGTTTGTTTGTCCCTGATTTCCTTTATATTGTTTTTATAATGTTTTTATAATAATTTTGTTTTCTTTTTTATGTTGATTTATGTATTATGTTTTAGCCTATACGCCCCTGAAGAAGGCTCTTTTTCCGAAACATGGCCTGTGTTGGGCCAATGGCTGGTGGAATATTTTTAATAAAGAATTTTGTGTGTCCTTTCAATTGCATTCCACGTTTTTTACTGGGTTGGTTGTTGCACGTGGAATCGTGCTTGTTGTTGGATTTCAAATCTCTCTCATACATATTCATTGTGGTTATCCTGAAAACCCGACTGGCTAGGTGGGTCCCGAGGACAGGGTTGAGAACCCCTGATCTAGAGAGAGTTCTTTTGGAAACCGGAAGTCCCAAATGACTAGAATCAAAAGCAACACAAAGCTGAGAAGATTTTATATGTTGCTTCGTTCTTTGAAGATAAAAAGTCAAGGCTCTTTTACAATCTAAAGTATGAAGATTCCTTTCTGCATTAGAGGCATGAAGCCTAGGGAAGAATACAGGAAGGTAAACCGCTTGATTTAAATTAAAAAGCGAAACCACCTTTGGCATAAAGTGGGGATGAGTCCTAAGAACTACCTTATCATGGTGAAATCTTGTATAAGGAGGATCCGCCACTAAGGCCTGTAACTCACTGATGCGTCTTGCAGAAGTGAGGGCAACTAGGAAGATGACCTTCCACGAAAGAAATTTTACGGCTGTAGTGGCTAAGGGCTCAAAGGGCGGTTTCATGAGCTGCCCGAGAACAAGATTTAGATCCCATGCCACCAGTGGTGGCTTTATGGGAGGTTTTGTTAAGAGCAGACCTCTCATAAATCTCGCTACGAGTGGATGAGAGGAAATAGGTTGTCCATCCAGAGGTTTGCGAAAAGCAGCAATGGCACTAAGATGGACCCTTACTGAATTGGTTTTAAGATCAGAATCTGATAAATGGAAGAGATACTCCAGAAGCAATTCCACAGGCACTGTATGGGGGTTAAGTCCCCTTTGAGAACACCATACAGAGAATCTCTTCCACTTAAAAGCATAGGATCGCCTTGTGGAAGGCTTCCTGGAAGCCACAAGGATATCCTTTACCTGTTGAGACAGGCTGATATCCGGGAGTCCTAGGCTTTCAGTAACAAGGCCCTGAGGTGCAAGGACTGGGGATTCGGGTGCAATAGCGTCCCGTTCTCCTGGGAAAGAAGATTTGGAGCACATCCCAATTCCAGAGGTGTGGTTTGAGAGAGACACAGAAGCAGAGGATACCATGTCTGCAGTGGCCAACGTGGAGCTATGAGTATCATATGACCTCTGTTTCTCTGAAGCTTGAACAAAGTTTTGGGAATGAGGGGAATGGGTGGGAAGGCATAGAGGAAGTCCCAACCCCAGTGGAGGAGGAAAGCATCCCTTGCCTGATAGTTTTGAGCAGGAATTCTGGAAAAGAATCGGGGAAGTTTGGCATTCTGTGGACTTGCAAAGAGGTCTATATCTGGCGTTCCCCAGATTCGAAACACTCGAGCAAGCTGGTCTGAGTGCAGAGACCATTCGTGTGGCAGCAGTATTTGACTGAGTTTGTCTGCCCAAAGATTCTGAATGCCCAGAAGATATACCACTAGAAAGTGGATTTGACGCTCTCTGGCGAGGGCCCACAGTCACAAAGCTTTGTTGCATAATGACAGAGAGCCTGTTCCACCCTGCTTGTTCACATAGAACATGGCTACTTGATTGTTGGTCTGGACCAGAACTGTCTTGTAGCTGAGATGGGCCTGAAAACCTCAGACAGCATGGAAAATGACTCTGAGTTCTAGGAGGTTTATGTGAAGACAAGCCTCCTGTGGGGTCCAGAGACCCTGAGTTGAGAGATCATGCTAGTGAGCCCCCCAACCCAACTTGGACGCATCTGTTGTTAGGGTGGTTTGGCATAGAGGCTGCTGGAAATGAGAGCCCACGAGAAGGTTTTCCAGTGACTGCCACCATTGCAGGGACAAAATGAGACGTGTGGAGTTTCTGATTTTGTCCGTTAGCCGACCCGAGGCCTGTGTCCACTGAGAGGATAGGGTCCACTGGGCTGCTCGCATATGAAGGCGACCATAGGGAACCACATGGACAGTGGATGCCATATGCCCCAAGAAGCTGAAGCATCTCCCGAGCAGTCAGGAAGACTTTCTTAGCTGCTTGGGAGGCCAGCTGTACTATACAAAGACAACGTGGCTGTGGCAGGAAAGCCCTTGACTGCCTTATGTCTAGACGAGCCCCTATGAATTCTAGAGACTGAAAAGGGGTGAGATGAGATTTTGGGAGGCTTATGACTAGTCTCAAATACCGGAGGATTTGCATAGTGCGAGAAAGAGCAAAGCTGGCTTTTGGAGCTGTTGATGCTCGAATGAGCCAGTCGTCTAAGTATGGGAAGACGAATATTCCTAGAGTTCTCAGGAATGCTGCTATTACTGCCATGCATTTTGTGAAGACTCTTGGGGCAGAAGCCAGACCGAAGGGAAGAACCCTGTATTGGAAGTGTCTTCCCTGGAAAAGGAATCGAAGGAATTTCCTGTGATCTGCATGGATGAGAATATGCATATATGCATCCTTTAGATCTAGAAAACATAGCCAGTCCCGACTCTGAAGGTATGGCAGGAGTGTTCCGAGGGAGATCATCTTGAATTTTTCCCGGAACAAATACTTGTTTAATTCTCTGAGGTCCAGAATAGGCCTGTGTCCCCCTGTTTTCTTTGGGATGAGAAAATAGGGGGAGTAGAATCCCGTACCCTGCTGGGATATGGGTACCTCTTCTATTGCTCCCTGAGCAAGAAGTGATTCAACTTCCTGACCCAAGAGATTGGTGGCAGGGACCTGAGAATTGAACTGTCTTATGATTGTAGGAGGGGGTATGCTGTGAAAATGAAGTCTGTACCCCTCTCGTACAATGGACAGGGTCCAGTTTTCTGATGTTATTTGTTGCCACCTTCTGGCAAAATGGCATAATCTGTCCAGGATGGTAAGGAGCTCTGGACCTTTCAGGGGCAGAATGACTAAGTTCTCTGGGAAGGAGTCAAAGCCCCTGAGGAGGCTGAGTCTGCTGAGTCAGTTGAGCTCTTGGAACTTGTGGCTTCCTCTGCTGTCTGGTCTGTTGCTGCCCCTTTTGGGGAACATGAACTGGACAGTGGCCGTGATGGGTGTAAGATGGGTAAAACCTCTTTTTCTTGTTGAAAAAGGGTTTCTTGACTGACTTTTTCTTTGCTGGGTTGGCTGTAGACTTTGATAGTCTGTTCAAGCTAGTATTTTCAGATTCAATCTGATTAGCCTTGCCTTGCCAATCCTTGCCAAAGAGATTTTCTCCTGTGCAAGGAATATTTCCCAGTTTATCTTGCACCCACTGTTCTAAGTCTGATGCCTAAAGCCAGGCAATATGACGTGCACTAATGGAAATAGCAGAGATTCTGCTAATGCATTCAAAGCAATCAAAGGTTACACGGTTTACAAACTTAGAGACATCCTGGGCATGTTGACCAGAGTAAGGAATTCCCCCCTTTTTTTCTCAGGGAGAAGAGGGCTCATGAGCTCCAAGTCTCCTGCAATTTCTTTGAGGAACATTCCCATATAAAGAATGTAGGAGCTAATCCTGGCTGCCAACATGGAGGATTGGAAACATCGACGCCCAAAGGCATCGAGCGTCCTCGATTCACGGCCTGGAGGATTGGAAGAATGTGTTTTAGCACTCTTAATCCTACGCATCGCCGATTCCACTACCATTGAATGGTGTGGTAACTGAGTCTTTTGAAAGCCAGGACAGCTTGGAACTCGGTACATGGTATCGAGTCGGTGAGAGTGTGGAGACACCGTTAAAGGAGTTTCCCGCATCCTTAGCATGAGATCATGCAAGATTCTGTGAATGGGCAGGGTAGCTGCCTCTTTAGGAGCCTTAGGGTACTGAAGAATTTCTAATATGGGTTCCTTCTCTGGAGTCACCGTGATTGCAAGACCCCGAGCTAAATCACGTATAAAATCCTGGAAGGACATGTCTTCTGGAGGAGACATTCTGCGTTGAGGAGAAGGAGATGGATCCTCCGGAAGGATAGCTCTGGTACCGGCAGAGTCATCGGAATCGGATGATTCGACGTATCTCTGTGCCGGGTGTTCCTGCAACGCACAGTACCGGTAACGCTCCAAGTCGGTATCGGGGTGTCTCGGTACTGGTCCGTCGATACCTGAGACACTCAAGGCTCGGCATTGGGGGAAGCAAACCCGCCGAGGCACTCGGTACCTGTACCAGTGTCGGTGGAACCGTCTGTAGCGGTCTTAGCAGTACCGAAGCTGCTAAGAGGGCTGCTAGACTGCATTCGATAGCGAGGATTCTCTGATCCATCGCTCCTGCTGATGCCTAGGTGTCGGTACTGGTGGAAGCGGCTACGACCCCAAAACATGGCACCAGTAGTTCTGCAGAGGTGGAAGCCTCTGGAATATTCTGGAGCCCCGTTAATGCTTTGGAGACCAAGGCCTCCCACCGGAGCTGTTTTGCCGGTGAACTTTCCTCGAGGGCAATGCCAGTGGCATCTCGATACCTGGAAGATCTACCCTTTGAGGACCGGCCAAGTCTTAGAAGACTTAGGTTTAGTTACCTGAGATCCATGGGAGGATGATGAAGCCCTGGAAGACGTTGATGCAACTGAGATTGTATCTGCGGCAAAAAGGGTACCGAGTTTTGCAGCTCTATTCTGCAGGTCCCTCTTGGTCATCTTTCTGCAGGAGAGACACTCCGATGGAGAATGGTCAGGACCTAAACACTTAAGACACCATTCATGGGTGTCGGTGAAGGATATGGTACCGCCACATTTAGAACATTTCTTGAAACCACTAGCTGGTTTCTCCATGTCTGAAGAAAAGTGGGCCTAGTGCCCAAAATGGCGCCTAGCACCGAGAGGGGAAAGGCCCCCAAAAGAAAAAAATCTTTTAGAAAGCTAGGTTTTTGGGGTTTTTTGAAAAAGAAGAAAAGAGAACCGGTGGTACCGGGTAGGCGTCGAATGAAGGCAGACGCGACCACAAAAAAACAAAAGAATAAGGATATATTTTTCTGCGGTGACAGGGTATGCGTCCTATTGGCTCCGTGGAAAACGAAGAACTGAAGAGGGAAAGTTGGAAAGGCAGGAAGGCAGCACGCAGGTGCTGTGAGATGCTCCCAAAAGCTGTCCTATTGGATGATGGGGAGCATTCCCGCACAGGCTCTGTCGGAACTGACGATACCCTTATGTGAAACTACATTCCTGCTTGTTCCTGGAGATTCATGTCTAGAATGGCTCTGTAAAGCAGAAAAGATCTCTATGACCCCAGATGCCCTGGAAAAGAGGATCTTCCAGAGGAATCTTTGCGACTGGTAGGTCCTTGGATATCTTCAAGCCTGCTAGAGTCTGCGCTATTAATGATGGCAACTCATTCCTGTGAAAAATATGTACAACGGCGGGGTCCTCCTCTGCTGAGAGTTCTCCTTCTTCCAACTCCTTATTCTGGGCAGCATCCAGAAGAGCCAAAGGACTCTCAAGAAGATCCAATGATTCTGCGACCCTTTTCGTACAGTACCTCCCTCCTGCTCTCTGTGGGGCTTCTTCACCCCTGAGAGGTGATCCTCAGATATTCCAGGCAGCCCTGCTGATGGATGAATCCTCCCTGCCCCTGCTTAGGCAAAAAGCCTGATGCAGCAGAAGGACAAACTCCAGGGAGAAAAGGGTCCCGCCCACAGAGGCTAAGCTTCCCGACACCTCCCAAGGGAAACCAGCAGCTAAACCCCTCTTGGATAGACTTCCAAGGGGCTTGGGTGCGCTGACGCAGGGAGGCCGAGGCCTCAGACAAAATGGCAGCATTTCCCACACAAACGTGATGGTCTTGGATTCACCATTATGGTTGAGAGAGGCCTGGGGTCATCCCCTAGTCCTGTGTGCTTCTCCCGCGGCAGGCCAGGGGATGGCCCCGGGCCTCTCTCAACCATAATGGTGAATCCAAGACCATCAAGTTTGCAAGGAAAATGCTGTCATTTTGTCTGAGGCCTCGGTTTCCAACAGTGCAGCCTAATGCGCCCTGCAAGCTGCATAGCAGCAGCTGCAATCAGACTGCCCTTCTCATTTGTGCAACGTGATTTGACCTGCTCTTTGCTTGCGATCATTCCTCCCCACCAGGAAGCTGGGGATCACTGACTTGCCCTCCTCCTTGGACCACTGTACTTTAGGTTTGTGATAAACACATTTGGGTTTTTTTCCACCTTAAAGTGACACTACTCAAACTAGCCACTAGCAGATCTGTCACCTAGATCCAGTCTTAACCCCGGCCCGATCTCAAAGATGGGAAGGAAAAAAAAGAAGAGTTACTTCAAGCTGCAAAGAGGGAAGCCTGGTGGGGGAGGGGACCCGGAACCACTAGGTTCTGCACCCCAGACATCCCTGACCCCAGTTAGTTCTCCAATTCTTTCTCCTTCTGTTGTCTTCCCCTCCCCCCAAAAGGCAGACCCCCAGAAAGATCTCCCCCAGCTTAGTTTTCGACTGCACAAGTTTACATCTTTTCCATCTGCTGGAGAATGAAAATACTGGTTGGTTCAGGCTGTTCAGGACCCTTATAGGGTGGAATTTTCTAACCAATGATTCTCAGTCTCCATCTACTGGCAAGTGTGTGTAAACCCATGTGTCTGGATGGCAGCAATGATGAGAAAATAACCATTCCTTCTCGTCCCTCCAGTCCAGTCCAGTTACCATTGGGTTATCACGCCTCACCAGCAGCTTGGAGACTGAGCATGTCACAACTTGTGACATCAAGATACTTGGGTAGCCGGTAGCTCCTCACAGCCCCCCAGAATTTCAGTCTCCAAGCAGCTGGAGAGACTGATTCCCTATTGGGGATCTCACTGACAAAGCTTAAGCAATGTTTTATTTCTTTATTTCTCGGTTTTTTTCCAGTTGTTTTCTTCCCCTTTCCTCTTTCTTCCAGAGAAACCAGTGCTCTGTCAGGAGAAGGAGGAAGCCCTTCTGGGAGGGACACTTCTCAAAGGTGTACAGGGAATAAGTAAAAAATAAAGGAGTCCGGAGCTCCACCAAATTAAGCAGGCTTACCAAAGCAGTTTAACTTCTTGAGTTTCCCAATGAAGAGAAGGCCCTTCTCAGACAGCAAGAGGAGAACGCACACTGTATCGTTTTTTGCTCTGGTGGCTCCCGATCCCTCCTGTGGTTGAGTCGTCGCAAAATCTGCCTGACCTGGCCATTTTTCCTCTGCCGGTCCTTCCGCAGCCGCCGACACAGAGTGCGAGGCAGAGCGGTGCACGCCACAGCAGCGAAACTCGGTTTGTTGTTTTTCAACATTTTATTGCGTCAGGGCAGCCCTTCTCCTGCGGTTCTGTTTTTGGCAGAAAACCACTTATAGGAGTTCCGAGACCTGTTCTGCTGCATGGGAAGCAGCCCCTTTCAGTTTGAGCTTCTCTCTCCCTTCTTGCTGTGGTGGGTGCCTGCAGTGGGGAGGGGGGGAGGGAGGGTTCCGCAATCGCTGTGCTAGCCGGTCAGAGGGGCTGGCAGTTTTCAGTGCTTCTTTACAAAGGCTGCATTTAAATTAGCTTCAGGTTAAAAAACAAACAAACAGGAAAACATACCCGCGAGACCCACGTGCCTTGCCTGTGGCTCCCGGAGGGAAGCAGTGTCAGAAGAGGGCTTCTGCCGGGGATGTGAGGCAGAAGCCCGCTCTGTGGAAGATGGCCTACAGGAGAAGATGGGACCCTCGGAGGGAGCAGAGAACCTCTGTTGTTGATGGGTGAGCACTGCTCTGCGGCAGGGGCAGGCTCCAGGGAAGATCAGGGGGCTACCTCCAGCCACTCCACAGCTACGGCAGGGTACCAGGAGTCTAGGACCTCCCAGCCATCCACCTCTTGGGAGGCGCAGCAGAGGACTTCTCGGGGGCGTTTTCCCCTGAGTTTGCGCTTCTCCTGCACAAAGCCTACTGTATCAGGAAGATGAGGGAAGTAGGTCTTCTGGGCTCCAAGGGGTCACGGAAGAGGTCCTCAGCTGAGATGAAGGCATCCACCAGCACACAGGAAGAACACCCGGCTACATGCAGACACGGGGACTTCGATCCCTGGGACGACTCTTGCTCGGCTCAGTCCGATGAGGCGGAGGAACAGGAACCCAGAATGCCCTGATGGGAGGAAGCATCAGACCTAGAGGAAGGCGAGATCCCACAGGAGGAAGAGGCATACATTATACGAGTTTTCTGAAAGGAGGACCTAGCAGCGTTGATTGCTCACTCCCTGCGAACACTCAGTATGGCGACAGGAGCCACGGCTGAAGAACCACCACTGCAGAACCCATTGTTCCAGGCGGTTAGGAAGCTGCATATGTTCTTCCCTTTACATTGGGTCATCAAGCAGAAGATCCAGAATGGGATATGCCAGAAGCAGGCCTGAGGGGGGAGTGGGTGCGAACGATGGCACACCTCTACCCGTTTACAGATCAGGAGGAGGAATTCTGTTCGCCCAAGGTGGGCGCAGCAGTTTCAGCAATAACCAAAAGACAACCATCCCGATGGAAGGCAGCACGGCGCTTAAGGATGTCCAGGACAGGAAGCTGGAAACACTCTTGAAGCAGGTCTTTGATAGCAATGCAGCTTCCTTGCAAGCTTTAGTGTGTGACGCCTTCGTGGTGCGCGCCTGTCTACAATGGGCTCAGGAGCTTCAGGATGTAGCAGGGGAGCCTGGTTCCTCCCCTCCGGAGGCCACCAAATTAGAGTTGCTTACATGGTTTTTATGATCCGATTAGGTGTAAGGCATGAAGCATGGTCACAGTGGTTTCCACGTGCAGGTATTTTTGGCTGTGAAATTGGTCGGTCGATATGTCTTCCAAGGTGTGATTAAGTAGGCTCCCCTTTAAGGGGAAGTTCTTATTCCAGTGGTTCCCAACCTTTTCTTGTTTGAGGCACCCTTGGAAAGCCTTTCAAAAGTTCCCGGCACCCTTATAAGGAAATAGATATTTAAAATCTCCGTAGCTTTTTTATTATTATTTATTTATTTGTTTCATTTCGAGAGTTTGCATGCAACAACACCTTATACCTAGTCCTAGATGATATGAGAATACTGTTTACACTGATTCTGCCTTAATAAAAAAAATAGTATTACGATACAAATATGTAATTGTGACAAGTTTTACTGTAGTTGCACAATGTATTCAAGTAGTTACAGTGTTACACTATGATACAAGACAAACACACAAATAGACCACAGTGCACCATGCATGTATACTCAGTGTGAAACTTGTGATTGATGCTTGGAACACAAACTCTTGATATCAGGTCTTATTGTTGACAATGCCACCCGCATATCGTCCTCAAGTGAAAGAAGCCTATTTCTTTGTTTCGATTTTATTGTAGCCATGGCAGAAAATGCCTGCTCGCACAGATACGATGTGGAGAAGGGCAAAAGTAGAGAAATAGCTTTCTGACCCAAATTAGGGTATTCCCCCAATGTTGCATGCCAAAAAGCTGCCAGTGTCACGTCACTCTTCTCAAATTTGACTTTCAGTGTTGAATCAGAAGACATATCAAGAAATTCGTCACGTTCTATTGCCGTGAAGTCCAGCTCTTCAGCCATGTCAGCCAGTTCGAAGGGTGATACAATCCATTCTAGTTTTTCTGTAGACAGCGATGGAAAATACTTATCAACTGCTTCTCTCAGCTGTTCCAAGTGATTAACAATCAGATTTTTTACAGTTCCAAAGCCGTTATATCCTGCTTGTTGAAGAGAAGGGAAGTTTGACACATCGTCTCTCTGAACAGCCGACTTCCATGATTTCAGCTTTCTCTGGAAACCTTTCATCTTGTTAACTGATGTTACAATTCCCTCAAGTCTTCCTTGCATTGAGAGATTTAGTTCATTCAGCTTCATGAAAATGTCTGCCAAATATGACAGCTTCAAACACCAAGTATGATTTTCAAGCAGCTTTATGAATATATCATGTCTCTCCTCTCGGAAAAACGCTTTTAATTCTTCTTTGAGTTCAAGAACGCGGTTCAGTACACGACCTCTTGATAACCACCTTATGTCAGTATGCAAAATCAGTGAAATATGATTCGCACCCATTTCTTGACACATCTTTTGAAAAACTCTATTTTGCAGTGGCCTGGATTTGATTAAATTAACCATCTTGACAGCCTGGTTTAAAACCTCAGTTAACTCTTCTCCACACGTCTTGGCTACTAAAGCCTCTCTGTGTAGGAAGCAGTGAGTTGTAGTTATAGATGGATTTTCTTTCAATGCCCTGGTGATGAAGCCTTTGTACTTCCCTATCATCGACGGTGCACCATCAGTACATATGCCACAACAGTAATTCCATGAAAGACCATGTTCAGTGAGGTACGAATTTACAGATGCAAAGATATCCTCTCCAGTAGTTGTAGTCTGTAACTCTTTGCAAAACATAAACTGTTCCACAATATCCTTGTCAATGAATTTGCAAAACCCAAGCAGTTGGCATTTTCCAGCTATGTCAGTACTCTCATCTACCTGCAATGCGAATTTTCTTTTCAATTTTATCTGCTTCACAACTTCTTCATTAATATCTGTTGACATTTCAGATATCCTACGGCTGATTGTGTTGTTGGAAAGAGGTACTTTCGAAATCTGTTCCTGAGCTTCTTTGCCAAGCATTGTTTCTACAATTATGTTGCATGCAGGGCCAATGATTTCTTCACCAGTTGTATGAGGCTTCATTTTCTTTGCTATCAGCTCTGCTACTCTGAAGGAAGCTTCAAGAGCAGTGTCAGCTACTGTTACCTTCTTGACCATTTTAGTAGCCGCCTTACTTTGCCCTTCTAACATACGAGAAAAATATGCTATGTCCTTCTGTGACACAAAAGGGTGTTTGCTATTGAGGTGCCGCTTGAGCTTACTAGGTACCATGGCCTCATTGCTGAGTGTAGCTCCACAAACGAAACACACAGGACGCGGATTATCTTCATCATTGTTTGAAGTAAAACCATATGCTAAATAGGCATCAATATATGTCCTTTTCTTCGAGAGAGATGCGTGTTTCCCCTTTTCGCAATTTGATTCAGATGGAGCAGGAACACCTTCAGTGTTTGACTTCGAAGCAGTACCAATACTGGAAGCCACCATTTGGTCTGGAGATTCATCCGCCTGTACTTTCGCTTCCTCACTACGAACTTATCCATCCTTCTTTTTCGACGCTGTCAGATAAGATGTATTCTGAAAAAAAGGAAAACATCACAGAGGCTTAAATTACTTTCTGATAGTTAAGTAGAGAGCGACAAACACAGTTTTAGCTTATCACAAGAATTGCACTTGATCACAAATTTACGTGCACTCGTGCATGTGCTGCTTAATACAATACCTTCTGCCTCCTTTGAGTCACCAATCAGTACTGAGGCATGCTGGCGAGTGGCGACTGGCGACTCGCTGTGCGCCCTGTCCTGTACGTGTGTTATACGCGTCAATCCACAACCCTCACTGAGGAACGGGTGGGGTGAGGTGGGGTGGAGAAGGACTCTCCGCTATCTCGGTAGTCCCCACCCACCCACCCCCACAACCGCCAAGAGAGAATGACGTTAGTGCAATTTTTTCCCCGAAATTTTGGCGGCACCCTCAAAAGATCTCACGGCACCCCTTAGTGCCGCGGCACACCGGTTGGGAAACACTGTCTTATTCGAAGAGGCACTGGAGAAGTTAGTCAAGAACTTGGGGGACTCCAAAGGAGGCTATCTCCCCAAGGATAAGCAGAAGAGGGGGTGCGCGATGGCACACTGTTGAGGCCAAGCACGAGACTTGCATCATTTCAGAGCGGTGCGCTTGGCACCCTACCAGAGAGGGAGGTTTCCGACTAGGGGACAGTCCTTTTGAGGTTTTCACGGAGCAGGAAGAGGTTTTTCACTTTCCCTCTTCCTCCACTAACAAAAAGGTGCAATGAAGCAAGGGGGGCCCAGGAAGGGTTAATTCCTGTGGGGGGCAGACTACGCTAATTTTACTCTGCCTGTGCCCACATTACCTCCGATCAGTGGGTTCTGGAGGTTAGAAAGAAAGGTTATGCCCTCGAGTTTGCGCATCCACTCAAGGAAGTTTTTCTCAGATTTTCTTGTGGAGCATCTCGCAAGCTTCAAGCAGTGCAGGACACTCTCGAGAGGCTGCAAGAGCTGCAGGCAGTCGCGGAGGTGCCACACAGCCAGTACAGCTCTGGTCGATACTCCATTTATTTCATGGTGCCCAAAAAGGAGAAGTCCTACAGACTCATTTTGGATCTCAAGCACGTGAATCGCTACCTCAAGGTGCTGTGTTTTCCTGCATGGAGACATTAAGGTCAATAATCATGGCAGTCAGAGAAGGAGAGTTCCTCACCTCTTTGGATCTCACAGAGGCCTACCTGCACGTCCCAATTTGGCAAGACCATCAGCATTTCCTGAGGTTTGTGGTGCCCATGGGGCATTTTCAGTTCACCGACGTCATTCGGGCTGGCGACTGCCCCCAGAACCATCACCAAGATCATATTAGTGGCCGCAGCAGCCTTGAGGAAGGAAGGAATCCTGGTACACCTGTACCTCGATGACTGGTTGGTCCAGGCAAAGACCAGGGATAAGAGCAAGAGGGCCACTGCCTGGATAGTCGAGTTCCTTCAGAGTCTAGGCTGGATAATCAACCAGGCCAAGAGCAACCTGAGTCTGATGCAGGAGCTGTTTTACTTGGGAGCTCAGTTCCGGACGCGAGAGGGCAAGGTTTTCTTGCTGTTGGATCGGGTAGCCAAGCTACAGGTCAAGCTCTTGCTCCGGGCATAATCCCCGATGGCCTGGCATTACCTGCAGCTCTTGGGGTTGATGGCGGTGACCATCGAGTTGGTTCCTGGGGTCTGGGCCCACATAAGTCCTCTGTAGAGGTCCCTCTTGAGGAAATGGTCAGTTGGAGAAGAGGCTACCTTGCCTGGGAGAGGTGAAGGGGGCCCTCCAGTGGTGGCTAAGGACCGAGAAGTTGCTATCGGGGATGCCTGCTTGCAATTCCCTAGGGATGTAAGTGGCAGCTTTGGCCTGTTACCAGGACAGAGTGCATGGGGTGTGATGACTAAAGCACTATTTGAACTGCTTTCAAGGTGCTTGCTGAAGAATTTTACGCTGAAGATGTTTTTTTTGCTGGCCAATTGCTCGGCTAGAAGGATCTCAGAGATGCAGGAATTATCGTGCCAGAAGCCTTTCCTTTCTATTTCTAAGGAGAAGGTGGTTCTGTGCGCAGTGCCATCCTTCCTGCCCAAAGTGCTCTCAGCATTCCATGTGAATCAACCGGTTACCCTTCTGGCTTTCTCTGGCTCCAGGGGGGGAGGGTCACAGACAGACCCCCATTTGCAGCTGCTGGATGTACGCTGGATGCCCTGGCATTACTTGAAGGTCATTGAGTGGTTAAGAAAGACCAATCGGTTATTTGTTCTGTTTGAAGGTCCGCGTAAAGGGGAGACGACATCTAAGGCGTCCATCTCCAAGTGGGTAAGGGAGGCAATTTCCTCGGCTTAATTGTTGAGGAGGAGGTTGGTGCCAGTGGGCTTGCAGGCCTATTCAACATGGGCCCAGGCTGCCTCCTCGCAGTGTAGAGTTTGATTCTACTGGTGGATATCTGTAGGGCCGCAACGTTGGCATCGTTACACACCTTTGTGACACACTATTGGTTGGATGTGCAAGCGATGTGGTATGCGAGTTTCGGTGCAGCGGTGATCCAGGCGGGGTTCGTGGGGCCCTCCTAGGGTTAGTATTGCTATGATACATCCCAATGGTAATGGGACTGGACTGGAGGGACGAGAAGGAAGGTGAAATTAGGCCTTACCTGCTAACTGTCTTTCTTTGACGATCTCCAGTCCAGTCCCGGACCCTCCCTAAGGTTTTCTCTGTTTTTGCATGACAGGTGGCCATCCCAGACCTAGAAGAGGTATAGCATCGTTCATAACGGTCAGGGAGGAGTACAGCAGTCTCCTGTTTTTGAGAAAAAAAACAAAAGAAGGAAAGCAGGTGCAGTAGGTGATAGTGGCGATCAGGCGAAGCTCCCGCAGAGTAGGTCTAAGTCCGGTTCCTGAGAAGGGCAGTCTGCCACTCTGTGGTGCAGGACACAGCAGTGCATAGGAGCACTTCCTCCTTGGTTTGGGAGCATTGCTGTCTGTTTCGGGGGGGCGGGGAAGAGATTTTGTGGCACACTTCCGTTCAGGCACTATGTTTTTCTTGCTTTTTTATTTATTTATTTACAGTCTCTTTTATACTGCACTATGCAACATCAGCACGGTTTACATGGCACATAGAAACTTACACATTTCATTGGCTGATCTGTGTTTACAAGGAACAGGTACTAAAACCTGGATAACCAGAGGTAACTATTTACATCTTGCCTTTTCTTGCTTTCATGAGTCTGCTTTGTCAATAGGTTACTGGGGGTTGGGAGGAGTTATCAGCTACCCAAGTATCCGGATTTCACAAGTTGTGATATGCTCAGTCTCCAAGCTGCTGGTGAGGCGTGACAACCCAATGTTTTGTTTTGTTTTTTTTATTTTGTTTGATTTTAACCATACTTAACATAAGCAAGCTACAGGAAATAGACAGAAATAAAACAAAGAATATAATGGAATAATCACAGAAGAATATACAAATCTAGGGGAGAATTAAAAAAGTAAAAAGAAAAACTAGTGAGAACAAAATGGTAATGGGACTGGAGGTCCACAAGACCATTAGCAAATAAGACTTAATTTCACCTTTCTTATTACTTATTCTTAATACTACTTACGGTTTTATAGACTGCTATCTTTTCTCAGCCATCTCTTCTAGTTGAAGAACCCTATCCTGTTTAGCCTCTCTTCACAGTGGGCCATTCCATTCCTTATTTTAGATGGCCACCTCTGTAGCTTTTTTAGTTCTGTTATATCCTTTTTTTTTTATATGAGACAACCAAAACTTCACACAATATCCAAAGTTGCCCCATTGGTGCTGGACTTTCAGAGGAAATTAATCTCACCTGTATACCTCCACTGGGAAGGCAGGTAAGAGAGGCCTACACAACTCACATTGTTTACTAATTCAAATTTTGACTTCTGCCCTGTGACTGAAAGAACAGCCCCAGCAGCCAACAATGTAGTTACCATTCTGGGACTTATCCATGAATAGTGTACTGTGAGGCACACATACACTACTGTATTGGACCCACAGTAACTAGACTAAAATACTTCTCTCCTCGTCAAACGTTTTACACATCATGCAGTTCAATTACTTGCAAAGTAAACTGATCATGCTGCAGAGCCTTGTAACCCTGGCTTCATCAATCAGTGCGGTTTGACCTCAAATAAAGCGTTGTTACTCATTGTTACTCACCTGTAACAGGTGAACTCCGGGAACAGCAGGAATCAGTATTCACATATGGGTATTGTCGATACCAACAGAGCCCGCACATGGAACGCTCCCCAGCGTCCAATTGGAAAGCCTTTGGGAGCAATCCACTGCACATCTGCCTTCCCAAGTCCTCTTCTCAATTGAGTTTGTAGCTGAGAGATAGAGGAAAAAAAGAGAATACCTACAACTTCTAGGGGAGGAGGGCGGGTTGTGAAGACTGATTCCTGCTGTTCCCAGTGATTACCTGTTACAGGTGAGTAACAATGCTCTCTCCAAGAATAAGCAGTCAAGCAGTCTTCACATATGGGGACTCACTAGCTCCCAGGTACCAGACTGGAGTTGGTAATAGTGGTATCTATGACTGATGGGGCCAGTAAGGGGCTATTAGGAACATAGAGCCCCTGTCAGCCTGGAGCTTAAACAGGGTCTTGGGGATTAAGGGGATGGGCGGGAATGCATAAAGTAGGCCCTTTCCCCAATGGAGAAGGAAGGCATCCGTTGACTGGCTGTGTCGGGAGGGAAGTCTTGAGCAAAATAGTGGGAGTTGTGCATTCTCCTGGGTGGCAAACAGATCTATTCTGGGGGTTTCCTATAATGTGGAAGATCCAAGATGTTGTTTCCCGATTTAAAAGTCCACTCATGTGGACATAGGATATGGCTGGGTCTGTCCACAAGAAGACTGAGTTCGCCCAGAAGATACACTGCCCTGAGATGGATGCAGTGAGCAATGGAGAAGAAACAGAAATGAAGGGCTTCCTGGCAGAGGAGATAGGAACCTGTTCCCCCTTGTATGTTCACAAAGAACATGGCCGCCTGGTTATCCGTTTGGACTAAGACCCGTTTGCCCGAACGTTGTGGTTGAAAAACCTGAAGGGCATTGTGAGAGCATGTAGCTCCTCCTCCTCCTATTATTTAGCACTTATAGAGCGCCACGCATGCAGCGCTGTAGTTAACCTACAAGAGGTGACTAACAAACAAGAGCGAGTCCCTGCCCGTCAGTCATGCTCATTGGAGCTTACAATCTAGTTAGAACAGTACAGAGCATTAGTCAGTTCTGGTCTATAGTTTGGTCAAAAACGTTGACGGGGGTTAGGGTAGGCTGAGGATGAAAGTCAGGATCTAAATGCAACGGTGAAGAGGTGGGTCTTCAACCTGGATTTGAAGAGGGCCAGGGAGGGCGCCTGGCGCACAGACGCAGGTAGGCCGTTCCAGGCGTGTGGCACAGCAAGGTGAAAGGAGCGCAGTCGGGAGTTCGCGGTGCGGGTGAAAGGCATTGAAAGAAGCGATTTGTTAGCGGAGCGCAAATTTCGAGAGGGGACGTAAGGGATACGAGGTATTGAGGGGCCATAGAGTGAATGCATTTATAGGTCAGCAGGAGAAGCTTGAATTGGAGGTGGAATTGGACAGGGAGCCAGTGAAGTGACTTGAGGAGGGGAGTAATGTGGGCATGGCGAGGCTGGCAGAAGATTAGTCAAGCAGCTTGATTTTGTATAGATTGAAGGGGAAGGAGGTGGCTCACGGGGAGACCAGCAAGGAGTAGGTTGCAGTAATCGAGGCGAGAGGAGATTAAGGAGTGAATAAGCGTTTTGGTAGTGTGTTCAGAGAGGAAGGGGTGGATCTTGCTGATGTTGTAGAGGAAAAATCAGCAGGTCTTGGCTACAAGCTGGATATGGGTGGAGAAGGAGAGAGAGGTGTCAAAGATAACCCCTGGATTGTGGGCTGAGGGAACAGGAAGGATAGTAGATCCATCCACATGGACTGAGAGAGGGGGAAGTGGCGGGGGGAGGAATTTGGTGTAAAGACAAGGAGTTCAGTCTTGGCCATGTTCAATTTCAATCGGCGATGAGACATCCAGGCAGCGATGTCCGAAAGACAAGCAAAGATCTTGGATTGGGTTGCCAGAGAGATATTAGGTGTAGAGAGGTAGATTTGGGAGTCATCGGCATAGAGATGGTGCTGAAAGCCATAGGAAGAGATAAGCACGCCAAGGCCTTGGGTATAGAGAGAGAAAAGGAGGGGAGCCCAGGACAGATCCCTGGGGTACACCTACCTGGAGCAGGGTAGGGGAGGAGGAGAAGCCTCCAGAGCATACACTGAATGAGCAGTGGGAGAGGTATGAGGAGAACCAGGATAGTACGGAGTCCTTGAAGCCAAGTGAGGAGAGGGTGGTGAGGAGAAGGTCGTGTTCAACGGTGTCGAAGGCAGCAGAAAGGTCAAGAAGGATGAGGATAGAAAAGAGGCCCTTAGATTTAGCCAGGAACAAGTCGTTGGTGACTTTTGTGAGTGCCGTTTCAGTGGAGTGTAGGGGAAGGAAGCCTGATGGTAGTGGATCCAGGAGGGCCTGGGAGGTGAGGAAGTCGAGGCAGCGACGGTGGACTGCTCGTTCTAGCAGTTTGGATATGAAGGTAAGGAGGGAGATGGGTCAATAGTTAGAAGGGCATGTGGGATCAAGTGAGGGTTTCTTGAGGAGGGGTGTGACAACAGCATGTTTGAAGTCAGCGGGGACAGTTGCAGTGGAGAGTGAAAGGTTGAGGATATGAGTGATGGAGGGGGCAATGGTGAGGGAGATGGAACGTAGGAGATGGGTGGGGATAGGATCTGATGAACAGGTGGTGGGTTTGGAGGAGGAAAGAAGAAGTGCAGTTTCTTCTTAAGAGATTGGGGAGGAGGAGGAGAGTGGCAGGGGGAGTATGGATGGGGAGGAGAAACGGGGGGAGGGGAGGTAGATGAGGGGGTCAGGAATTGGAGAGTAATTTTGAGGATTTTGTCATGGAAGCAATCGGCTAGGGTTTGGGCAGAGAGGGAGGGTGGGGTCGGGGGCGGGGGGACCTTGAGGAGAGAATTGAGGGTGTTAGAGACGGCAAGGATTAGAGGCAAGGGAATTAGTCAGATGGATGTAGTAATCTTGTTTGGCAAGTGCTAAGGCTGACTAGAAGGAACCAAGCATGAATTTGAAGTGTAGGTGGTCTTCCTGGGAGGGGGATTTGGACCAGGCTCGTTCGGCAGAACGGGCTCAGATGCGTAGGTAACGGATTGTGGGTGAAAGCCAGGGTTGGGGAGTAGATCGTTTTACAGGGCGTAAGGTGGGAGGGGCAAGAGTGTCAAGGGCTGAGGATAGTGTAGTACAGTATGAGGATAGTGCCTTGTCGACGGACTCGGATGATAAAATGGAGGAAAGAGATGGAGAAATGGTGGAGGAGAGAGTCAGGGGATCAATATTATGAAGATTTCTAAATAGGACGGAGGAGACAGGACGAGGTTGGGATGGCGGGAGCTCAAGAGTAAAAGTTAAGAGATGATGGTCAGATAAGGGAAGGATTGATTTGCGGAAGTTTGAGGGGGAGGAATTGGAGAAGAGTATTAGGTCAAGGCAGTAGCCGTATAGGTGTGTGGGGGCAGTGGAGCAGAGTTGGAGGTTAAACGAGGCGGTAAGAGTGAGGAACTTTGAGGCATGGGGGTCGGAGGGGTTGTCGACGTGAATGCTGAAATCGCCAAGAATAAGAGTGGGGGAGGAGGGATCCATAAAGGCAGAGAGCCAGGAGTCAAAGTCGGTGAGGAAGGTTGATTTGGAGTAGTCGGGTGGGCGATAAATAACCGCTACTCGGAGAGGAAGTGGTGTGAGGAGGCGAATGGAATGGACTTCGAAGGAGAGGGGGGAGTGTGATTGGGGTGGCAGGAGGGGTTGGAATTGGCAAGAGGGAGAGAGTAGGAGGCCAACGCCACCACCGCGACCAGTAGATCGAGGTGTATGGGAGAATTGGTAGCCCCCATAGCAGAGAGAGGCAATGGATGCGGTGTCGTCTGGGGGGAGCTAGGTCTTGGTTAGGGCAAGGAGGTATAGGGCATTAGAGATGAAAAGATTGTGAATAAATGACTGAGCATGCATTCCATAGGGCGCAAGTAAACGGGAGAGCCGAGGGGGGGAGGAGAGGGATATGGATAAGGTTGGATAAGTTACATGCAGATTTCTTATTAGAATAGCGCAGGGGTCTATTTTTAGAGTAGTAGCGAGCTTTAGATGGAGAAGGGTGAGGGTGGGTATGTTTGGGTGTATGTGCTCCCAGAGAGGGATATGAGGGGGGGAGGAATGAGGGATAACTTATGGTGCCAGGTAGGTTATGTGAGGGATTATTTTTGGCAAGAGGGATAGAGTAGGAGTTGATATTTATGGGTGAGTGATTGTGGGATGACTGGGAAAGGGTGGAAGGGGGGAGGAGCGGGATGTGGATGAGATTAGATAGGGTGCATGAGGAACTATCTTTAGAGTGGGAGAGAAATCGGGGGGGGGGGAACCAGGGTTAGGGTTGATATTACTTGATGAGAGATGGAGAATGAGTATTAGAGAGCGAGGTAAAGTGGAGATAGCACGGCGGAAGCGAGGGTGGGGTTGCCTTAAAGAGAGGGGGGCAGGTTGAATGCGGGGGATGATGTGGAGAAGCTCAAGAGCGGGTGCTAGGGTAGGGGGCAGAATAGAGGGAGAAGTGAGGAAGGTGGAGAGGGGGGCTGGGTAAGTGTAGGGGATAGTGTGGAGAGGCTCGAAAGCAGATGCTAGGCTGGGGGGAGAGTGGAGGGAGAAGTGAGGAAGGTAGATGCTAGGTTAGGGGAAAGAGTGGAGGGAGAAGTGAGGAGAGTAGGGGGAGAGGGGAGAGGAGGGAGGGTGTTGGTAGGAGGGGAGGCAGTTGGGGAGGATGAGGGAGAGGAGGACAATGAGATATGGGGGTAGGCAGCAAGGTCTGAGCAAACAACAGGTAGCAGTTCTAAGCAACAATAGGTAGCAGTCATAAGCAACACTGGGTAGCAATTCTAGGCAATAACGAGTAGCAGATCTAAGCAATAATGGGTAGCAATTTTAAGCAACAATAGGTAGCAATAATGGGTTGCAGTTCAAGCAACAATAAGTAGCAGCTCTAAGCAATAGTGGGTAGCAGTTCTACGCAACACTGGGAAACAGGTCTAGGCAATAATGGGTAGCAGATCTAAGCAATAATGGGTAACAGTTCGAGCAACAATAGGTAGTAACTCTAAGCAACAATAGGTAGCAGCTATAAGCAACACTGGGTAGCAGAGTACTGTGCAACACTGGGTAGCAGTTCTACGCAACACTGGGTAGCAGTTCTGTGCAGTAATGGGTAGCAGTTAAGAGTAGTACTGGGTAGCAGTTCTGCTGGGTTGTTGTCAATGAGCAGCAGTTCTGTGCAAGTACTGGATAACGATCATGCCTACCCGGTTCCAGGGTCAGCTCCAGGCAGCTGCGATGATTAGGAGGAGCAGGGTTCACGGCTCGCACCAGAGCGCTCCCGGGCCCGCACCTAAGGGCCATGCCAAAGGGCCCTCTGGCGAGGCCCTCAGGCGCGGGCGCGCCCGATGGAGCACGCCGCTTTAAAGGGCCGCTGCCCTTTGATCTCCCTCGGCGGTGGCGTGTTCTAGCTGCTCTGATGGAGCACGCCGCTTTAAAGGGCCTCCTGGAGGTTGATCTACAACCGAGATTCCTGTGGTGTCCACTGCCCCTGTGCGGTGAGATTGTCCAGATGTGCTCCCCACCCGAGTCTGGAAGCATCCGTTGTCAGGGTGCATTGAGGTGGAGGCATATGAAAAGGTGACCCTCCGAGTAGGTTTTGAGGGGAACACCACCACTGAAGAGAATTTACAAGTGGAGGGGTGATGCAGATCTTGTCTGAGAGATGCCCGGTTGATTGGGTTCATTGAGACAACAGAGTCCATTGGGCTTGCCGCATGTGCAGGCAGGCATAGGGGACGACATGGACTGTGGAGACTATGTGCCCCAGAAGACGCAGTATTTCTCAAGCTGTCACAGCACTGTGACCCCTTATGCTGTTGGTCAGCTCAATGAGGCTAGCAGAGCAATCCTGTGGAAGGAAAGCTCGGGTCTGACGAGTGTCCAGAAGTGCTCCGATGAATTCAAGCTGCAGGAGGGGACCAGGTGTGATTTTGGAAAGTTTAGGATGAATCCCAGATCTTGGAGCACAGTGATGATACGATGGAAGAGATAGCTTTACCTCTTGTGGGGATTCTCCCCTGATTAGCCAGTCGTCCAAGTAGGGGAAGATGAAGACCCCCAAATTACAAAGGTAGGCAGCAGCGACTGCCATGCATTTTGTGAACACTCGGGGTGCGGAGGCTAACCTGAAGGGGAGCACCCGATATTGGTAGTGGGTTTGCTGGAACCAAAAATGCAGATACTGTTTGTGTCGAGGGTAGATCAGTAAATGTGTGTATTCCTCTTTGAGGTCTAGAGAACATAGCCAGTCATTGCTCTGAAGGTATGGCAGAAGTGTACAGAGAGAAATCATTTTGAATTTTTCTCGAACAAGGAACTTGTTTAGGTCCTTCAGATCTGGAATGGACCTGAACCTTCCTGTATTCTTGGGGATAAGAAAGTAAGGAGAGTAGAAGCCCCTGCCCTCTTGCGTGGGTGGAACTCTTTCTACGGACTCCTGAGCTAACAGAGTGGACACCTCGACTGATAGGCGATTTGTCTGCAAGGAGTTTTTGGGATAATCTCTTGTGGAGGTGGTGGGGAGGCAAGCTTTTGAAATGAAGCAGATAGCCCTTTGGACAATGTTGAGAGTCCACTGCTCTGATGTGATGAGGTGCCACCTGTGGGCATAGGAACAGAGTCTGCCTGCTATGTGTATTTTATTTATTTATTTATTTAACTGTATTTATATCCCGCTTTTCACCGGGTCAAAGCGGCGCTACATTTAAGGGTGGGGTAATTAAGTATAAGGGTGGGGCCATCACCAGGTAGGCAACATTGATGATTTCGACATAGGATAGACTTTAGACATGGATAGTATAGTTCAGTTTTCAATCAGGGGTCCCCTAATGGGTGATATCAGGGGTTGGTGCCCTTTCTGGTGGGGATTGCTTCGAAGCATTCTTGGAATAGGATGGTTTTTAGCTGTTTTCTGAAGGACATTAGATCGTTGTTGTTTCTGAGGTGGCTTGGTAGAGAATTCCATAGGGATGGAGCATAAAGTTCAAAGGCTCGATTGCATGTCCGTTGAGAGCATTTGGTTCTTTTGTGAGGGACGGTAAGGGAGTTGCTGGAGGCCAGTCTGGTGGTTTTTCCATGGGCTGGACAAGACAGCAGGGTGCGGAGCTGTGTGTTCTGTGTTTGGTGGATGGCTTTGTGGGTGAGTAGGATGGATTTGTATTTAGTTCGTGCTTCGAAAGGGAGTATGTGTAAGTCTCTTAGGATTGGGGTGATGTGGTCGCTTTTCCTTGCTCTCTGAATAATTCTCACTGTGGTGTTCAATGCGGTTCGGAGGGGGTTGGTCTGTGTGGCTGGTAGTCCATGGTAGATTATGTTGCAGTAGTCCAGATGTGTAGGAATGGAGGACCTTGCAGAGGCAGAGTAGCTATGCTCTCTAGGAAGGAGTCAAAAAACAGGTGCTGGCTGTGGCTGTGCAGCTGGTTGTGGCTTAGGCGTCTTAGGCTCTTTGGGCTGGCAGGGGCCCTGCTTTCGTTGCTTTGCTGCTGAGGTTGGTAAGCAGCTGCAGGTGGATAAGAAGGATAATACTTTTCTTTTTAGGATATAAAAACTTCTTTGGATTAGTCTTTTTCCTAGAGAGGTCTGATATCTTTCTGGATAGGCATTTGAGAGTGAAATCAGTCTCAATCTCTCTGGTCTTCTCTCTCCAACTCTTTCCAAAGAGGTTCTTTCCAGAGCAAGGGAAATTGGCCAATTTATCCTGAACCCACTGCTCAGGTCAGATGCCTGTAGCCAGGCCATTCTGTGAGCACCGATGCAGACTGCTGAAGCTATGCTGGATGAGTCAAACGTAACGAAAGATGCTCTAGCAATAAATTTGGATGTATTCTGATGTTGCCTGATTAAGCCCTGGAATGCATCACGTTTGTAATCAGGAAGGATAGGGGCATGGTTCTCTATAAACCTAGAGATATCTTTGAGATACATGTCCATATAGAGCATATAGAAAGTAATCCTAGAAGTGTGCATGAATGCTTGAAAGCACCAATGGCCAAAGGCATTGAGAGTCCTGGAGTCCTTGCCCGGGGGCATGGAAGACTGATTCTTAGAACTCTTGATGCTCCACATCGCCAATTTCACCACCATGGAGTGGTGTAGTAGTTGAGGCTTTTGAAAGCAAGGGCATGAAGAAACCTGGTACATGGTATTGAGTCGTTTGCTGATAGGCGGAACTGTTAGCGGGCCCTCCCACATATGTAGCATTAAATCGTGCAGGATATGATGCACCAGTAATGTGGCTGCCTCTTTGGGCACCAAGAGGTATTAGAGGATTTCCAACCTCTGCCCTCAGTTCTGTCTCCAATGCAACGGTAATCTGCAGGCCTGCTGCCACGTCCCGAATGAAGTCTTGAAAAGATATATCCTCTGACGGGGACTGACGCTACTTATGAGGAGGGGCGGATTGAAAGGGAGATCCCGGGTTCTCTGGAATCCTCTGATGCATCATCAGAATCGGAGAAGGCAGAGTCCAATTCCGACAGAAAGTCAAAATATTGATGGTCCTGTGCCGATATCAAGGCATGATGCCGATCCCGATGATTAGTCAGTACGGCAGCGGGAACCTGTTGGGTACCAACGATGCCTGCCTGTTCCGAAGGAGGCATTGGAGGGAGAGGGTCCCCCAATGCAGATTCAAGGTCCGGCATCGGCCCCAGAAGTATCGGCCATGGGCCGGATGCAGACGCCTGAACCACTGGAGCTGTTGATACCGACAGTACCGAGGCTGCCAGGAGTGCTGCCAAACTCCTCTTGATAGCCAGGATGTGCTGGTTGAGGGAGGAAGCCAATGCCTGGGTGGGATCCCACAGAGGGCTCTGAGCCACCGTCCCAGAGCATGGAACCAGTAGCTCTCCTGAGAACCAAGAGAGGAGGCCGACATCCTCAACAACATGGAAGCTACTGAAATAGAGTCCAGGGAAAACCGAGAACCATACTGTCTGGCTCTGTTCTTTAGGCCTCTTTTTGTCATCTATTGGCACAAAGGACAATCAGTCAGTTAATGGTCTGGACCCAAACATTTTAAGCACTAGTCATGTTTATCAGTGACTGATACTGTACCAGAACACTTCATACATTTTTTGAAGCTGCTGATGGGTTTTTCCATTGTGGCAGAACAAACGTTGGCCACGGCCTAATTTGTTGGTAAAAAACACCAAAATTGGAAAAAATGAAAAATGAAAGAAAAATATTTTGAAAAAAAAATATCGGAGTGGGAATCAGAGAAGGTACCGGTGTTGATGGCAAGGCAGAGCACAGATTTAAACTAAAAGATGATGTTTTTAGGTGGTGACAGGAAAATGCTGGTTCTGCAGAAAATGAAGAACTGAGGAGAGGACTTGGGAAGGTGGGAAGGCAGATGCGCAGGCATAGTGGATTGCTCCCAAAGGCTTTCCAATTGGATGCTGGGGAGCATTCCCAAGCAGGCTCCGTTGGTACCAATGATACCCATATGTGAAGACTGCAATCCTGCTTGTTCCTGGAGATCTTCAGACATCTTTGACCACATTATAGATAAATGAAATACAGCCCCAACTCACTGTGTACGCCTTGTAGGGCTATACAAAATAAGTAGTAGTAGTAGTAACCTATACAGTGTGTTACCCCTGGATGCTTCCCTTCCCCACCCCCACATTACAGTGGATTGTCTAGAGGTCAGTCCCACTACTATATGGTGTGCTACCCCAAGATTCCCCTTCTCTGCTCCCCCAGGGAATCATCCAGGAACAGACTTCCTTGGTATATATCCATGTAGACTGTCATTTGAGAGCAATTGTTCCTTCACCTCCTTACATATTCACAACATTTTAAACTTCTTTGGTCCTCCTCCATATCCCCATAGGGCCAAGTGCATCCTAGCTGAGGATATTCATTGTTTCCCAATCTTCCTCCAGCACACCAAACACCACAAGAGAACTTGCCTGGATACAGAACTGGCACCGAAAGAGCCCACATTACAGAGCATGGGACTTGTGCCCAGGCTGGACGCAGGGTTCAGTGTCAGACTCCTGTCATTTGACCGCACAGTTGCTGCAATTGGCTGAGATGTTGCTGTCAGGCTGGAAAAAGGGTTTTCATCTCTTGACTGGGTGGACATCATCAGAACCTCCATTAAAATCTGGCTGATCAAGTCCTTAGAACTAGAGAAGACTGTCAACAGAGAAAGGAGCATTTTTATCTTTTTTAATCATACTACATGCAATTGATTAGCAGTTGAGGTTCTCATCATGGAGTACCACTCTACACAGCCAGAAAACAACCGTTCTAATATCCCAATTAGACTCTTCCATCAGCTGGAAAAGAAACTGCGGGAACTTTTATGAAGTGGTCGGAAGGGGAATTACTTTGAACCATTTCTGCCATTTTGCCAGATTTTAAGGCTATAATCGGATCACTTCCCTTTACTTTCAATTATCAAATAAAAAAATTTGGATGTTCAGCGTAGCATCAAGAGGAGAAAAAAAGACCCATGAAAATAAAGACAGAATACTGAAATGGAACAAAACCAGGACTGGCTAGACACTTACCATCTTCTGGATTCTGCTTGAACTGTGCTGAAAGTGAAGAAAGGAAGATGACATCTCTATCTCGATTTTTCCAAGAGACTCGAAAGATTTTACAGACCAGCTGCAAAGCCTGCTCCTCTGACACTTCAGATCCTGAGGCAGGCTCCTTGGAGAAGAGAGGATTATGTGGAGTACAGAATCAATTCCTTTACATTCAAGATTACAATTTTTTTCTCAAAGAAATTCTGCACTTTGGCCCCAACGATGTTCTGATCGCACAGGGGCAACAGTGAGAATTAACAATATTAAACCAATAGGTACATCTGTCAACACATACATAAAAATGATTCAGTGTTTTTCAATAATCTCGCAAAAGGTCAGGTTTACCTTTCAAGGTGTGAACATTTCCAATGCCTAATTCCCTTCTTTGCTACAGAAAAATACATAGAAAAATAACAGACATACATAGGGGTTGAATTAGTGCAAGTCTGAAACTTGTGAGCAGTAGCTTCGACCATCAAGACTTCAACCCTGGCTAGTATCCCCTCATATATCTTTCAGATATATATATATATAACCTGCTATGACTGTATATAAAAGATATACGAATGTACAGTAGTTACAGACTGAAGCCTTGAAGATTGAAACTTGTGAGCAAAAGTGCCAATTCAATCCCTTTTTTATGTCTTTTTGGTAAAGAAATTTGCATATGGTGATAAATACTAAATAATGGTAGAACAGTTGATTTCAAAAATCCTTGATAACATAATACACTGTAACCTCCCTGACGTTTTCATGCAAAAACTAGCTTGTATCCCTGGAAACTAAAGTAAATAAAATCCCAAATGATTCTAAGTGCAAAGAATGCTAGGGATGGGGGAGGTATGGGGTACTCTAAATCTGTGGCATAAATCTAAATAACACTAGATAAATGATAGTTTTCTTTCTTGAAAGGCAACCTGTAAAATAAATTATCAAGATAACATACAAAAAAAATAAAATCTTGTTTTCATCGTGTTTTTATGTATTTGTAAATTATTGTTGTAACTCACTTAAGGTTTTCGAATTAAAAGCAGGCAATCAAACCTAACTAACAAAGTGATGTGGGGGGACACATTTACAGAGATAGAGATGATAAACTTAGAAGGCCAGTTTCACTGTAGGAAGCTAGGTGAAAAATAAATGTGAAAAAAAGCCCACAGGTCAGTTTGAAAGAGCATACCTTTTCTACACTGTGTTAATATCCTGCAACTTCCACATGCAAACAGTTCGATGGAATAAAGCCATGCCAGCCAAATGGCTGCACACAGCACTACGGAATTGTATCTAGCAAGGACTTTAAAAACGAAAGCCCCGTAGTATTTCGCCTAAAAGGCTTGCACAATTTTTCCTATTGACTTTTCCCCTCCAGAAATGGCATGTGATTAAATCCTTGGACAAAGACCATACTATTTCAAAACGAGGTGAGCAAGTGCCTCACAGATCTTTTTGTGCTTCTTTTCCCCTGAGAACTTAAAATCTTACCAAAAGATTCAGAAAAATATATCTACTAAAGGATGAAAGAGCAGAGAGCACGTTCATTTCAAAACTCATGCTTTCATCTCGTCTTCCCAGGAAATCCACTGCAAGCTATCTTACTCCACCAGGACAGGAAGCACCACCCTCATGTGGCTCCAGCTTTTCCACTTACATAAAGGACTACAGAGCTACTGGTTTGTAAGAAGAGCCACGTGAAGTCCCGTACTTTGCTTATTTTGCACTAGTCAATATCCCTTATCCATCTTACATTGAAATTCAGTCCCCATCCCTATTTCCTTTCAATTATCAAGAAAGGAGCATGGTAACATATTACTCTTATCATTTCTAAAGCATTTCTAGATGTGCGCAGTGTTGCACAGATATACTACGTGAAAGTCCCTTCTCCATGGAGCTTAGAGTCCAATCTGGATACAAACATAACACAGAAGATGACAACACAAAGACTAAGGGTCCCATCTAATCTACCCAGTTATTCCTGCCCATGCTGCTAAGGAAGCTTGGGCACATGCAAGATATCACTCCCTTTCAGAACTGGCAAGATAAGTCTGAACTCTATGAACAATAGGGAGAGCCATCTGTAAAAGCATGCCAAAAGATGGGTAAGCTAACTTTTAATAGCCTTTGTTCCTCCTTTAACTTTTTTTTCCTTATCCTATGCAGTAGGGACAGTCCCCAGACACTAAGAGGCACAGTCCAATGTGGCCATCCAGGTCCCTGTATGGCCGATCGGAATCATTCAGAGGTAGACCCAATTCTGATTCTGCTATGGCTAGACATGCCCGCAGGATCAGAATCAGGTCTATGGCCTAAACGTGCAGGCTGGGCCCCGATTCTGATTGGCCTGCACGACCAGCCACATGCCCAGCTACCTCAAGTCAGACTCCTGAATGGAGCCGCAGTGCCATGGTGTACTGTTGCCATGGCACCACAGCTCCTGAATGCTGGCCACCGCCAATTTACTTCATTCCCCGATGCCAGACCCTTGATTTGGCCTCCCATGGCCAGGGTCCGGCTGTGGGGAACTTCCTGCACCTCCCTACCTTTTAAAAATCAGGTCCAGCAGCAGGATCCCCCGACATCCAGGGGGATTTATTCTACCCCTGCGGTGGAATGAGTTCCCTGACTATGTTCACGGCCCCGGACGTACAGGGCCGGCTTTAGAATGGGCCCTGTATGTCTGGGGTCGCGGACTGCCCATGCCCCACATCGCTCCACCTCTGGAACGCCCCCTCTAGCCCCCGTCTAAGCCTCCCCATACAAATGCACTGTTCGTACGGGGAGGCAGTAGCCGGGGCCTACAGGGGAGCAAATAACAGGGATGGACGTCCAAAAGGGACGTCCATTCCCACTACTTGCGGGACAGAATAACCCCCTAAGGCTGTATTTTGAATAGTTGGTTTAAATCAATAAGGTTAAGATCTTCAAGAGTGACAAACTCAGAATCCACATTCCAATGGAGAAGGCAGGCCTTCCAAACTGCGCTGTAGTACAGAGCAGGACCTGTGACTGCAGCATCTGCACAGCTAACATTCTCACTAACCTTGTCAGACAGGCTTCGTTTCTCCCTGCGATCACTCTCTTCAACCTCCATATTTTCAATACCTGAGTCCACATCTACCTGAGACAGGCTGAAAGCAGAAGTATCAGAACAATGCATGAACCATGGGACTTAATTATATTTTACAACTGATATTAAAAAGTAGGCTTTTCTCGGACTGGAGCTCAAGTTTACTTATGGCTTAACATGAGCCCAGGTCTGCAGTGGAGAGACTCAGGCAGTTTCTATTCCCGTATTCAGGTGGACAACATGGTGACATTTTACTTACCAGATAATGTCCTTTCCTTAAGTCCTGCTAGACCAGTCCAGACAAGTGGGCTATGTTCCCGTACCAGCAGATTGGTGGAGACAAAACCCAATGAAAAGCCCAGGTTTCAATGACATCACTCTCATGCCTCTATCTGCCTCAGTCACCTGAGGCCCCTTCAGTATTTGTCCCAAAGCAAATGGGAGATATGAGCAAGCTCACACAACCTCAAATGTCGGCAACAATGCATACTCAACAGTAGCAAACGATGTACAGGAAAGCATAAACAGAAGGTTGTGAGTAGAAGATGAACCTGCACAGCCAAGTATAAAATCATGGCTGACTCAAGAGTACTGCAGTAGAAAAACAGAGCAATACTGTTTTAGGGGCGGACCCTGGACTGGTCTAGGACATTATCTGTTAAGTAAAATGTCACCTTCCATATCATCCTGCTAGACCAGTCTAGACAAGAGGGATGTACCAAAGCTACAACACCACTGTGCAGGAAGAAGACAGCAGCTCGCAAGACTCTTGAGCCGAAGGCCGTGTCTGCCCGTGTGTGGACATCCAAGCAGTAATGCTTGACAAAAGTGGAAAAAGCTTCCCGACAAATGTCTGCAGGGACCATCGAGCCCTGTTCCGCCCAAGAGGATGCTTGTGCTCAGATAGAATGGACACGCAAACCCTCCAGTACTGGCCAGTTCCGTAACAGATATGCTGAGGCCATAGTCTCCTTAATCCAGCACCCCAAGGTCGACGTGGCCGCTGCTTCATCCTTGCGCGGGACAAACAGCACAAAAAGATAGTCAGACTTATGAAAGGAGTAACCTCCAAATATCAGAGAAGCACCGCCATGGCATTGTCTGAAAACACACTAACCGCAAGGCCGGACATACAGAAGAGTCAACCTGATGGCCCTCACCTCGAGGTGGTTGATGGACCACACCACTTCCCTGGGTTCCAATGGCCCTGGGTCCCACGGTCTCGGCAATGGGCTCCCCATCCCGAGAGACTGGCATCTGTCATTAGCATGATCCAGGAGAAATCGTCCAGCGGTACGCCCTTCCTCAGATGACAGGGTTTCCATCACCACCACAGGCTGGACTTCACTATCAATGGGAGCAAAAGCCTGCACGCAAACTCCTGAGAACTCGAGGACCATAGAGTCAACAAGTACTGCTGGAGTGGTCGCATGTGAGAATGCTCCCACAGGACCATCTCTGTGGTCGCTGCCATCAATCCAAGGAGCAGAAGATAATCCCAGACTCTGGGGGCCTGCTGCACCAGGCAATTCAACAGTCTTCTGACTCTCCTCTGACAGGAAAACTCTGCCCACTTGAGTGTCGAAACATGCTCCCAGAAACTCCAGGACTGGGAAGACAAAAGCAGGCTCTTTTCCCAATTGATCACCCAGCCAAGGCTTTCCATAAAGGACACCACTTAGGACGTCACCAGAGATGCTGCTGACAGGGAACGGACCCAGATGAGCCAGTCAGATCCCTTGGTGCCACAATGCCGTAGCTGCCACCACCATGACCTTGGAGAATGTCCTTGGGGCAGTGGAGAGCCCGAAAGGAAGGGTGACGAACTGATAGAGCCAAGCATGGCAAAACACAGATACCTCTGCTGATCTGCCTAGATTGGAATAATCCAAGAATTCTCCTTGGCGCACTGCTTGAGTCATAGAGCGCAAGGTTTCCATCCAAAAGCCCAGGACACGCAAGTGCTCGTTGACCCCTCTGAGGACCAGGATGGGGCAGAAGGAACCATCCTTTTTTGGAACCACAAAGTAGATGGAGTATCTGCCCTTTCCCAATTTACCTGGGGGGGGGGGGGGGGGCGGGTACCACTGCTTTCAAGTGAAGCAACTTGTCCAAGGTGGTCCGCATCATGGCACCTTTGATCGCAGACTCACAGGGGGAGAAGAATCGGGAATTGGCTCCTTGAATTCCAAGATGTAGCCAAATTGAATGGTGTCTAGCAGCCAGCGATCCTTGGTAACCCGGACCCATTCCTGAAAGAAAAAATAAAGCCTGCCGCACACCGGAGGTACCAAGGAATGGGTCCCCAAATCTTCATTACATGGCCCGGGAGGATCCTCTTCTGGAGGGGGCTGCACCCCTGGATCCATGTGCTCTATGAAAGGACTGAGAACAAGCCCAAGGTCCTGAAGCAGAGGGGAAGAAAGGTTTTCCAGGCTGGTAGTAACCATAGTCTCGAGACCCCAGGGATTCCAGCCAGTGTGTCCTTGGCGGTCGGGCAGAGGCTGACGATAAAGGGGCACTTGCCTGTTTCATGGGCCCTCTGGACCTGTCTGGCAGACAGTAAGATTTTGTCTCGCCTAGGTCTTTCGCCAGTTTCTCCAAATCTGTTCCAAATAGGAGCTTCCCCTTAAAGGCCAGCTGAATCAACTGGGCTTTGAAGGATGCATCTGCCACCCAGAGACTGAGCCAAATTCAATGCCATGACAAGTAGTCGGGGCACCATCACTGGCCGCCAAGTGCACAAGGTCATACATGGCATCAAAAAGGAAGGCCATAGCTGATGCCAAGAGAAAAGTAGTATCCTCAGGTGGAAGAGACTGAATCCACTGGAGCAGGGCTTGAGAAGTCAAATTGGTGCATACCCCCAGCTGTAGAACAGCCACCGACATGGCAAACTGGTTCTTCAACAAGGAATCAACTTTGCGGTCCAGGACATCTTTTAAGGCCGATCTGCCTTCTACGGAATGGTGGTCCATCTGGTAACCGCCATGAGCTGTGCATCCATCTTGGGAATGTTAAACCACTCACTGCGCTCCTCCTCCAGGAGAGTGTAGATCTTCTTATAGACCCTTATCCCTTTAGGCAGGGAGTCGGGCGAGTCCCACTCGGTCCGGGTCATATCTTTGATTATCTCTGGGAACAGAAAGACAGTAGTGCATTTCTGCACCCCTTGAAGAAGTGGGTGTACTTTCAGCTCTTGCTCCATGCCAGAAGCATCTGCCAAGTTCAAAGTGGATGAGACCATGGAAATCAGCGCTGTTAGCTCCTCCTTCTGGAGCAGGCGGATCACGCCAGTTCCTTCAGTCTTCTGAAGGTGAGGCCCTCCTCCACTTCAGAGCCCAATACTTATTCATATGGGTCCGAGGCATAGCCAACATCTCAGAGAGCTCCCGTGTTCCTCATCTTCGGGGAGTGTCCCATGCCAAGGATGTTCCACCAAAGGCAATTGAGCAGGGCTTCTGCTTCCAGCCTGCCCAGTACAAAACTGCATTTGGGGGCACCTAGAGGCAGCAGAGTCTGAATTTCCATGTCAAGCAGACTAGGCCTGTTGCAAAAAAAAAAAAAAAGAATTCCGTGGAGGAAAATACGGATTCCGGAAGCTCTCCTCTCAGAAAACACTCCCAACACAAGGGGACATAGCCATCACAGACCCCCTAGAGAATGAAGAGAGACTCACAGCACAGTCTCTGGAGCCTCCAGCCAGCTGAGCATCCTTACCCTTGGCACTATCTGTACCTTCCACCCTGAGGAAGGAAAGGGCAGACTAACTATATCCACCAGCATGCCCTCCAGAGGCAACTCAAAAGCTGTCATACAGGAAAGGCAGAATCCAGGATGAGGCTCCTTGCTTGCCACAGGTCAAATAATGTTTCCTGGAAGAAGACAGAGTTAGGGTATCACCAGAATAGGCATTAAGGCTGTGTCGGCCCCCAAGCACGCATTAACTGCGCTTTTACGTAACACACATTAAAGGTGTTAGGGAAGGAGCACACATTGGAGCCACTTGGCAGAACCTGCTTTAGGACCTCATGACCCAAAGGTGCACAATAGGCAAAAAAATTACTAATACATGCAGAAAATGGCGGGAACCCCCTACATAGTGCCAACGGTCGCTAGCAGTCCACCTCAAATTGCATCCCTCAAAGACTGAACCAGGAGATCAAGCTCTGATACTCACTCCCTGAGAGTCCCGGACATAGGATCCGTGCCAGGTTCAGTTCTACTCCCCTGAAACTACTTCACTGGCTGGGTTTATTTTTCAGCAGCACTGTGTGAAAGGTGGCTGGCAGGCAGATCCCTCTGAAAGCCTTCTCCAATCTACGGGAGAAAACGGGGAGAAAGAAGGAAGAGGGAGGGGGGTGCTGAGTTTGTGCGAGGCTGCTGTACTCTTCCAGATTCTTCCAAATCCTTCCAATTTGTGGCTGCTCAATAAGCCTTTATCATAAGGGCATAGAGTTGAACCAATTTTCCCTCCTCCTATGGCTACCAAAAAGACCGCAGTCTAGTCGAGCCTTCCACGTCATGCTCATGAGAAAATCACCCCTTTAGGACTTCAGGTGGTCGTTCATGAGCATTTAATCAATTGATTTTTCTCTCAATCTTTAGATTTTCTACAGAGAGGAGAAAATTCATCCACCATCTGCTAGAGTCAAAGAAATACTGAAAGGACGTCTGGTGGCTGAGGCGGATAGAGGCATGAGAGTAATATCACTGAAACTAAGGCTTTTCATTGGCCTTTGTCTCCACCAATCTGCTGGTAGACAACCCACTTGTCTGGACTGGTCTAGCAGGACGATATGAATAGTTATTTAATAACAACATGAGGGAATATTTCAGAGCAATAACATGCAAGTCAAGTTCTTAGGGTTATGGTATTTTGGCCTGGAAGTTTCCTTATGTTCCTTTGGGCTTCTACCTCAATTGAATCCAGCATTTTCTATTGGGCTATGGTGTCATGAGCCTTACTTTGCAATTGATCATACTTTCCCCCCTATTTTATAACCCTTACCTAGCCCAGCCATTGCAGCAATAGGCTTTGGCTAGGGGCCATGAATTGCACCTCCCTCTATAGCCTAGTAAACACACACCTATGTATGTTTTATTCAAGAAAGTTATATATATTCTGCCTTTTCAAACATAAATTGTTCTCAGCATCCCAAATCTGTGCAGTAGGTGTCATCACTGAGCAACAATGGAGCCTCACTCCCCTGAGATGCTGCGCCATCCCAAGGGCTGGTTCAAAAGTACTGAACACTTTAGGATCCCTCACAATTAACTTTTAGACCCCTGACACATTCACATCAAGATTTTGATAATTAAACTCAATCATAATTATCAACACCATCCCTTCCAGCACAATCCTACAAAAATGCATATTTGAACATTAGAGATTTAAATATTAAACTGTGTTTGTAAATACATACATAATGAGAGTTTCAAAAGCCCCTGACAAGGATAAATGGGCTATTTGCAAACTGCCCATTCTTTCAGCAGATAAAAGTATACACCGATGAGTATTTGAATTTGTATGACTGTTAGGACCTATTGTTTTGCTTTGACTGGAGCTGCCCTTTGCTGCCTCCAAAACGTTGCTGCTCTAGGCAACCACCTAGTCTGCCTATTGGTTGGGCCAGCCCTGGCAGCCTTCATAGCATCCCCAGACAACTCAGGGAGAAAATGTCTGAGCAGGACTCAAACCCAGGCCCCCAGTATCACACAGTTAGCAAGCTGGCCCTTTTTTTAATCAACCTTCTCTAATGCAGGCAAGCAGCAGGGCTTGAGACTATAACTGAGGATACTTGCCTTATACCTTTTCATTTCACAAAAGCTCTCATGTAACAAGTGAATTCTGAATGCTTTACATGCCTTTTATACAATTCTTTTTATAAGATTTTAAACCCATCATGCTCCTTTAAGACTGTTTTGGGTGGCTAAAGATTTTCAAAGGGTGTAAAAAAGCATTATGTACCTTTTTTCACAAGCCATGCTGTCAATATCCATGCTTTGGGAGCGGGAGAGCGACTGGGACTGTGTTTCCAGACTGTTGGACGGTGAACTGCTCAGAGAGCTGACACCTTCACTGCTCTGGCTTCGATGCGCAACTCCTATATCAAAAACAACAAACCACCAGTTACTGCACAAGTTAACAAGAACAGGGGATTCACATGCTAGTCTGTTAAAAATTGCATACTGTGTAGGCACAAATGGCTGTTAACATCTGCAAAGCTAAACCCTGGAGACTGTCACTGTGGTGGCAGGTTCAAGGTGAGATTCATCTCCCCTCCTCCCACCCTCCATAACCTTCAGCTACTGAAGATCAATTGCAGGATATTTCTAAATTATTTACTCAGTGCTTGCATAAATGTGTTATGGAAGGCTTTGCTGTACTGGTAATTCTTTACAGAAAGTTAAAAATAGAAATCTGTACATTCTGTAGAGGACCCTTGCTCAAACTAAAGAGGATATCTCATTAATGAGTAACCTACTACTAATACTACTGAACATTTTTATAGCGCTACAAGAAGTATGCAGAGCTGCACAAATACATGTAAAAGACGGTCCCTGCTCATCAGAGCTTATAATCTAGTCAAGACAAACAACACAGTAGTTGCAGACATGGGATACATCTAGGGCAGTGATGGCTAACCTTTTTGAGCCCGAGTGCCCAAACTGCCGCACAAAACCAAAGAATTTCCTCAAAGTGCCAGCACGTCAATTAAACCTTAACAACAAGATTTTAGTATCTAAAAACTCTTTATAAAGTTGCCTGAACTATGTAACATCATTTGTAAAGTTTGGAATCTTTGTATTGTCAGAGAATCAATTTGATTCACAATCCTTTGGTTTTCATTTCAATTTATTGGCAATTTATAATGTTTTAATGATTTCATTCAATTCAGAAACAGGAAGGCAATAATTAAACTGGGAACCCCAAAAGCCAAACTTGGAACGTACAACAACACTGTAGAAATAAAACTATAAATTAATTTCCTCTTGTACTAAACAAAGCAAAGACACTAATGATGCACATTTCCCAGAGCTGACATATTCCAGTTAATAAATTCAAAATAAAGAGATATCTTTGTACCTTTTGTGCATTTTTTTCAGTTGCAATTGTTCCAGCCACTTTCTTCTGGTTTATTTGTGTCTTCTGCTATCTCTCCATCGTCTGCTGTCCATTTCTCCTTTCTTCTCTTCTAGTTTTTTTCCATTCTCTCTCTTCATCTGCTTTAACATAATAATCTTTCTCCTTTTTTAGTCTCCCAATACCCGGCCAATTGTACATTTTTCTTCCCTCCCACACAAAATATTTTTCCCCTCTCCATTTCACTCTCCCAGCCCCATCCCCTTCTAATCTCCCCCAACATCAGCTCCCTTTTAATTCCAGCCCCACCCAGTATCCGCTCCCTTCTAGTCCCCACATCAGCCCATTTCCAGTCCTGGCCCCCCATCAGTCCATTTCCAATCCTATCCGAGTCCCTTCATCAGCTCATTTCCAATACCAGCCTCCCATCAGCCCATTTCTAGTCCTTTCCTAGCCCCACCATCACTCAGCCCATTTCTAATCCAAGCCCCCCATGAGCCTACTTCCAGTTCTAGCCCCTCCATGAGTTCATTTCAATCCAAGCCCCCACCACAGCCCATTTCCAAACTTAGCTCCCCCAACACCCAATTCCCAGTCCTATCCTAGCCCCTCCATCAGCCCATTTCCTGTCCTAGCTCCCTCCCCTAAGAGCACATTCCAAGCCCCCCTTCCCATCAGCTATTTGCAGTTCAAGCCCCCTTCCACTCAGCCCATTTCCATTCCAAGTCCCCCTCCCCATCAGCTATTTGCAGTTCAAGCCCCCCACTTCCCCTCAGCCCATTTCCATTCCAAGCCCCGTCCCCATCAGCTATTTGCAGTTCAAGCCCCCCACTTCCCCTCAGCCCATTTCCATTCCAAGCCCCGTCCCCCATCAGCTATTTGCACTTCAAGCCCCCTTCCACTCAGCCCATTTCCAGTCCTAGCAACCCCCCCAACCCATTACCAGTCCTAGCCCCCCATAGCCCACTCCCAGTCCTAATCCCACCAGCCCATTTCCAGTCCTAATCCCCATCACCCCATTTTCAGTTTAAGCCCCCTCATAGCCCATTACCAGTCCTAACCTCCCCATCAGCCCACTTCCAGTCCTAATCCCACCAGCCCATTTCCAGTCCTAATCCCCCATCACCCAATTTTTAGTTTAAGCCCCCCATAGCCCATTACCAGTCCTAACCGCCCCATCAGCCCACTCCCAGTCCTAATCCCACCAGCCCATTTCCAGTCCTAATCCCCCATCACCCAATTTTTAGTTTAAGCCCCCCATAGCCCATTATCAGTCCTAACCCCCATCAGCCCACTTCCAGTCCTAATCCCACCAGCCCATTTCCAGTCCTAATCCATCACCCAATTTTTAGTTTAAGCCCCCCCCCATAGCTCATCACCACTCCTAAACCCCCCAGCACCCAGCACCACTCCTACCCCCCCAGTGCCCATCACCACTCCTACCCCCCCCAGTGCCCATCACCTTTCCTTACCCCCCAGCGCCCATCACCACTCCTAATCCCCCCGCAGCGCCCATCACCACTCCTAATCCCCCCGCAGCGCCCATCACCACTCCTAACCCCCTCAGCCCAGCCCAGCCCAGCCCAGCCAAAATTTAAAATAAAAAAAAGCTGTCTTCTGCCGCTTCCGGGGCCGCCGCGGCAGAATCGAGTGTGCCGCGGGGCCCCCCCTGTGCCTGGAAGAGCCTGCCCTCCAGATCCTGCCTTCCCCGGTATCAGTCCCTGTTTCCAGCTTGTCACACGCGCCGGCTTTCAGAGCGCGAAGGGAACTAGTTTCCCTTTCGCGGCTCTGTTAAGCCCGCGGGGGCTGATGGGAACTTCCCATCAGCCCCCGCGGGCTTAACAGAGCAGCGAGGGAGAAACTCTCTCCCCTCGCGCTCTGAAAGCCGGCGCGTGTGACAAGCTGGAAACAGGGACTGATACCGGGGAAGGCAGGATCTGGAGGGCAGGCTCTGCCAGGCACAGGGGGGGCCCCGCGGCACACTCGATTCTGCTGCGGCGGCCCCGGAAGCGACAGAAGACAGCTTTTTTTTATTTTTTTAAATGCGGACCTTCCCGCGTGCCAGCTGCAAGGCCTTCGCGTGCCACAGCTGGCACGCGTGCCATAGGTTCGCCATCGCTGATCTAGGGGGAATGGTAAGGAAACACAAAAGAGATCAAATGAGTCAGGATCCGAAAGTGGTAGCGAAAAGGTGAGTTTTCAGCCTGAATTTGAAAAGGGTCAAAGAAGGCGCTTGATGTACAGACTTAGGTAGTTTGTTCCAGGCATAAGGAGCAGCAAGGTGAAAGGAGCAAAGTCTGGAGTTAGCAATAGAAGAGAAAGGCACAGACAGAAATGATTTGCCAGAAGAGTGGAGTTCCCGAGGAGGAGTGTAGGAAGAGAGAAAAAAGGAAAGGTAGTGAAGTGCTGCAGAATGAATGTACTTATAGACCAGCAGGAGAAATTTAAACTAGATGCAGAAATAGATAGGGAACCAATGAAATGACTTGAGAAGAGGGGTAATATGAGCATGACGAGACTGGCAGAAGATTAGCCATGCAGCAGAGTGATGAACAGACTGAAGGGGAGATAGATGATTCAGAGGGAGAGCAGCAAGGAGTAGGTTACAATAGTCTAGATGGGAGGTGACTTAGGAGTGGATAAGTGTCTCAGTTTATTCAGAAAGGAATGGGCGAATTGTGTTGATATTGTAGAGAAAGAAAACATCATGTTTTAGCTATCAGTTGGATGTGTGCAGAGAAGGAGAGAAGTCAAAGATGACCCCAAGGTTGTGAGCAGAGGACATAAGACATAAGATATGCCATACTGGGTCAGACCAAGGTCCATCAAGCCCAATATTCTGTTTCCAACAGTGGCCAATCTAGGTCATATGTACCTAGCAGTTTCCCCAAGAGACACAAGTTCCACAATGCTTGTACTGGGTCAAGCATTGATATCTTCGGTCACTTCTTAATAATGGTTTATGGACCTTTCCTCCAGGAGATAGGAAGGAGTAGAGAGTTATCCACAGAGACTGAGAAATGAGGAAGGAGACAGGAGGGTTTAGGGGGGTTTAGGGGGAAAAATAAGAAACTCAGTTTTGGCAATGTTCAATTTCAAATGGCGGAGACATCCAAGCAGCAATGTCAGAAAGGCAGCCAGAGATCCTGGCCTGGATGCCGGAGAGATTTCAGTTGTAGAGAGGCAGATCTGGGAGTCATCAGTGTAAAGATGGTACTGAAAGCCATGGGAAGAGATGTATCATATACCTAGTAAAGAGAATGTTCCAGAAGAAAAGGAACTATATGAATTTGTGTTTAGAAGCTAGATAGACTTGCTTCTGCCTCTTCTCTTAAGTAGAGAAATAGGAGAGGAGCGAGTTCAGTGTCCTGTAAGAAGAAAGTTCCTAATCATTAGCTTGTCCTCTGGGTATGGAAGGAGCCCAAGTTCAATAAGGTGGGAAAGAAGGGGGCTAGGCTGCCTGAGTGTGCTGGGTTAGAGTGAAGGTGGGATATTTTGGGGAACACCTTGGATGTTTTTTATGCTGTTGTGATGTTGTTTTTTACTTGTTTATTTTTTTGTTTTATGATACTACTTTACCAAGAGTAAGAGGTTTCTTTTGGATTAGCAGAATTTACATTTTCATGAAAGAAAGATTTACAGGTCAATGCAAAAACCCTGCGCTAGTGCCCAGCATCATAACTCTAGCACAGGGTTGCCTAAGGCGAGTTTAATGCAGAGCTTTTTCTCACCGATGCTGTAAAACAAGCAAAATGCAAATAAACTGTATGCAAAAAATCTGCATTGAACAAGGAGAGCAAGCCAGGCACATGTGTATAGGGGTCTGCATTATCAGCAGGATATAAGTGCTGTTAACACATCACATTTGGTACTCGTACACATGCTGACATGTTATGTGGTGCATACAGCAATAATATTCTACACAAAAATTATGCACAGTACATTGATACATCACATAGCATTCCAACACATGCATAACATCATTCCAGCACACTTCCTCTGCCATGTTTTTTTTTCACCACTCCCTTCAACAAAGCCAGAGAAAAAAATTGTGGGTGCTGTACATTCAAGAACAAGCACTGATCGCAGACCTATGAGCTAATCCTTTGCATCGCCTCAGATCTCACGTTAAATTCCCAGCGTGGACTCAGCCTTCTGGTCTTCTGTGTTCTCTGTATCTGCATTCCATAACTAATTGCTTCATTACCATACATTTAAATGGATTTAAAAGCGATGTGTGCTGCTGTCTGCTTGAGGCATTGTGCACATTCTTGAACTGGTAGAGAACAAAATTATGTCCTAAAACCAAGCTAACCTGTGAGCAGACTCTAGTGTACTTTACTGCAGAGTCCTTAAAGAGTAATAAAAGGGAGTCCATAAGAGAAGGTCTCGCGAGTCAATAATCTGTGACCTAGTCCGAAAGTTACAGGGGAGTTATTCTTAAAAAGGGAACATAGTACGTGATTGCAGATAAAGGCCAGTATGGTCCATCTAGTCTGCCCAGAATGGTGGCTAGAGTGGTGCCTGCCACTTGTGCAGGTTGCTCTCTATGCCTCTAAGGTTGTACCTTGACCTCTCTGTTCCACGCAAATTATCACTCTCTATTTGTTTAAGTATAAGTTATTTAAGTTTATTTGGATTCCATCCTCTTGCTATATAGGAATCATCTCGGTCTGTCCCATGCCTTTCTCAATTTTGCCTCTGTTTTTGCCCCCACCACTTGCATCGGGAGGTCAATTCCAGGCATCCTCTATCCTTTCCATGAAAAAGTAATTCCCGATGTCACTTTCAAGTTTACCTCCTTGCAGCTTCATTTCATGCCCTCTAGTTTTGCAACGGCCCCTTCTTTGGAAAAAAGGTTTATTTGTTCATTAATACCCTTAAGTGTTTCAAACAACTGTATCATATCCACCGTGTCCTTCCTCTCTTCTAGCATATACATATGTAGGTCTTCAAATCTGTTCTCATTCATCTTCTGGCACATGCTCCAAAAATCATTTTGGTTGCCTTCGTCTGAACCATTTTGAGTCTTTTTATATCCTTTGAGAGATATGATCTCCAGAACTAAACAGAATACTCCAAGTGAGACCTCACCAGAGACTTGTACAGGGAAATTAATATCTCCTCCTTTCTGCTGGTTATTTCTCTCTGTATGCAACCTAGCATCCTTCTGGCTTTGGCTACACCTTATCACACTGAGGATCTCCAAGAGGCAAAACAAACACCATCACTCCAAGGTCCCTCTCCTGACCCATGCACACCAACCTTTTGCTCCCTATCACATACAACTCCTATGGATTTCTGCATCCTAAGTGGAGTGGAGGAGTGGCCTAGTGGTTGGGGCAAGGTACCTCAGGCCGGAAGGTCGGGGGTTCAAATCCCACTAGAGAACAGCAACCTTGGGCCAGAAGGACTGGGGTTTCTAGTCCCACAGGTGCTCCCTGTCGTCTTGGGCAAGCTACTTAACCCTCCATTGCCCATGTTCCCTGTAAAATAGTTATCTCCAAGTTATAATGCCCTATTCAATGTAATTTCAGTTTGTTCAATGTAAACCGCCTTGATATCATGAAAGGCGGTATATAAGAAATGTTAAATAAATAAATGCAGAGTGATGCACTTTCTTTGCATTAAATCTTAACAGCCAAGCATTAAACCATTGTCATAATTTTTGTAGATCTTTCTTCATGTTGTCTACGTCATCCAATGAGTACAGTGTTGCAAATCATTGAGTCATCTGCAAAAAGGCAAAACTTTTCCCTTCAATCCTTCAGCAGTAATCACCCACAAAGACAATGAACAGTACTGGTCCAAGGACCAAATGTCAAGGCACTCAACTACTTACCTTCCTTTCTTCTGAGTGACTTCCATTTACCATCACCCTCTTGTCAGTCAAACAATGTCTGATCCAGATCACCACCATGGGACCCACCCCTAAGCTGCTCAGTTTATTGATTTGCAGCTGCTCCTCACTATCGTTCCTCTCTTATCTCTCCCTACACCCACCCTCAGGAACTCTGCTCTTCTGGAAGATCCCTTCTATTTGTGCCCTTCTCTTCTACTGCCAACTCCCGACTTCAATCCTTCCACCTTGCCTGCTCCTTATGCCTGAAACAAACTATCTGAGTCTGTGCATCAGGCTTTATCTCTGGTCCTTTCCAAATCCAGGCTGAAAACTCACCTCTTTGAGGTCACTTTTGGATCCTGATACGCTTAATCTCCTATGTGTTTTCTTACCTTTCCTCTTGTTCTCAGCTGTTGTGTTGTCTGTCTTGACTAGATTGTAAGCTCTGATGAGCACAGACTGTCTTTTACATGTGCTTGCACAGCTCTGCATATGTCTTGTAGTACTATACAAATGAAAAAAAATAGTAGTAGTATTTATTTGTTATAGTAGTAATTGATAATCCTCCTATGAGGAACAGCATCAAAGGCTTTGCTGTAATCTAGGTAGATTACATCCACTGTATGCCCTTGATCTACTTCTCTGGTCACCCAGTTAAAGAAATCATATCTGTTTGGCATGATTGTCTTTTGGTAACAACCATGTTGTCTTGGATCATGCAACCCACTGGATTCTAAGAAGTCCACTATTCATTCTTTCTTTCTTTCTTTCTTCAGTAGTGCCTCCATTACTTTTTCCCTACCACCAAGGTAAGGCTTACCGGCCTAAAGTTTTCTCTCTCTTCCCTTTTTTGTGAAGAGGTATCACATCAGCCCTTCTCTCCAATCCCACAGAACCTCCTCGTCTCCAAGGATCTATTAAACCCATCCTTTAAAAGGTACTGCCAGAACCTCTCTGAGCTCACTCAGAGAGGTTTCCATCATGGCCTTGTCCACTTTCAGTTTTGCAAGCTGATTAAAAACACTTCTTCCATGAATGGTGAGGTATCAACTCCATTCTTATTTGTACCTTTGTTGATCATGCATGGTCCTTCTCTAAATTTTCTTTCATGAATATGAAACAGAAGTATTTGTTTAGCATTTTTGCTTTTTCCGAGTCACTTTCCGTGAATCTGTCCTCAGACTTTTGAGTCTTGCAATTCCATCTCTGGCTTTCCTCCTCTGCCTAATATACCTGCAGAAAAGTTGTCTCTCCTCCCTTCACATCTTTAGCCATCTTTTCTTCCGCATTTGCATTTGCCATCCTGATTTCTCTCTTTGCCTCTTTCAACTTTATCCGGCATTCTTTTCTGTGTTCCTCTTTTTATAAGCTTCTGAATTTTGTGATTTTTAAGTTTATCTGTGCAGTCACTTCTTTGAAATACAATATAGGCTTCCTTTTCCTCTTGTTTTTATTTACTTTCCATACATGTAGATCCAGTGCTCTTTTTATAAACTCTTTTGGTTTAGCTCACTGCCCTTCCACTTTCCTTATCTCATCCCACCCTGCCAGCTCCTCCTTCAGGTAGTTTCCTATTTTATTGAAACCAGCATTTTAGAAATTTAGGACTTTGGAGTTTGTTGTGATTGGACTCTGCCTGGTCTTTTACCTCAAACCACACAATGTGATAATCACTGCTGCTCAAGTGGGCACCCACCGGGACATTAAACACTCTATCTCAACTGGGGCGTACTAGATCCAGCATTGGCCTTTTCCTGGTGGTTTCCATCATCATTTGAACAATGCTTTCCAGATTGCAGGCAGAATAATCAAATTCACCTCTGGTAGTATCATCCTTCTTTGCCAACTTTGCAATATTCATTGATCCATTCATTTTTTCCATTTGAACTGGAAATCTGTACACTACACCAGTATGGATGGTAGTGCCATCTCCTCTTTCCAAATAATCCACAACACTTTCTTTTCCCCACTTCTTCTGCATTTCAGTTGCTTTAATATTGTTTTTTAATAAAAGATTATCAATGACTTATTATATCACATCTTGTTTACATTGTAGTCATTTGACATTTGGAGATTAGTTTACATTGATTTTTGACTGTTTTTGACAGAGAGCTACTTCTCTTCCTTTTCTGCCTTCTCTATAGCCAACTATGTTTATATCCCATTCATGAGACTCATTAAACCACATTTCTGTAATGGCCACAATGTCCAAGTCCATTCTGTTATCAGGCTTCCAGAAAAGGAACTTTGTTGCCTAGACTGAGCATTTGTGCTCACTGCCTTCCAGCAATTTTTGGTTAGCTTGCTTGTATTTTGCATGGAATCTATTACTGACTCATCGTCCCCTTTCTTAACGATTTATGAGTTAAGATGAAAACTCTCTTTTTCTATTCGCAAGTTTATTACAATGCTTTTGATTGAGGAGACCTCCTGGGCTTGTTTTCTTCCATCTGCCACCCCTTTTCCCTAGTTTAAATTCCTGTTCACATATTGCCTGAATTTCCCAGAATCCGTTTTCCTGCCATATCAATACTACTACTACTGATCATTTGTATAGTGCTACAAGGTGTACACATCATAAATGCTGGATTCACTCTGAAAAGTCTTCAGCTCTTCCCCAGTAGCTAGTTGAGTGCCTTCCGACCTGGGGGTCTCATCTTCCAGCACTATAGCACAATTTGTTTTGTTGTAACTATCCATTGGGTTTTCATGGCAAGATACAGAAGTAGATTGCAGGGCCTTTCCTCCGCGCAGTTTAAGTTTGGTGTTGTTGCCCTTGTCACAGAAATGTGATCCTCCGCCGTCAACACTATCCCATTCTGCTGCTGCCCAGAGGGTGGTTTGTCTAGGTCTGGCACCTCACAAGGCTGCATACTTTCCCCCTACCTGATTAATTTATATGCAGAACAAAACATCACAGAAGCAGGATTATATGAAGACAAAAGAGGTATGAAGATTGGTGGAAGACTCATTAACAACCTTCGCTATGCTGATGATACCACATTACTGGCTGAAAGTGAAGATGATCTGAAACATTTGCTTCTCACAATCAAAGAACATTGTCTCAAAATGGGCCTGCACCTTAATGTAAAGAAGACAAAGATCATGACAACTGCCATAATCAACAGGTTCATCGTTGAAGGAGAAGAATTTGAAATTGTGAACAACTTTAAAGGTACTTGGATCAACTATCAATAAAAAAGCAACAATCAGTCAAGAAATCAGACGACACATTGCTCTTGGCAGAATGGCTATGAAAGACCTAGATAAGATTCTCAAGAGCAGAGATGTCTCTCTCCATAAAAAGATTTGACTTGTTCAAGCCATGGTATTTTCAATAACATCATATGGATGTGAAAGCTGGACAGCGAAAAAGATAGACAGGAAGAAAATTGATGCCTTTGAATTATGGTGCTGGCGGCGAATACTGTATATACCATGGAATGCCCGATGAACAAACCAGTCGGTACCAGAGGAGATCAAACCTAAGCTTTCTTTAGAAGCTCAGATGACAAGACTTCGACTTTCATACTTTGGACATATCATGTGAAGAGAGAGATCATTAGAGAAAGACATCATGCTTGGCAAGATAGAAGGTCAACGCAAAAGAGGAAGGCCAGCAATGAGATGGATCGATACAATAACAGCAGCTACGGGTACCAGTCTGTCAATAATGAGCCGCCTGACTGAAGACCAAACACAATTTAGGATAGCTATCCAGAGGGTCGCCATGAGTCGACTCAGACTCAATGGCACTTAACAACAATAATAAGGTGTACACTGTCCTGTACCTTCGAGTCAATGCTGACACCTGGTGACCCAGCAGCTCCTGCATGTATAGAGACATGTACAAGATGGCCCCTGCTCATCAAAGCTTGCAATCTAGTTAAGACAGACAACACAACAGCTGAGGACAAGGTTATATCTAGGGGAATAGTAAGGAAACACATGGCTGGAGAGCAGGAGACTATGGTTATGATTACACATTATTTGCTATACTGTAATACTGAATTCAAACTATGCAGTTTACAATACAGCATAGTTACACACCTGTAGTAGGTGTTCTCCGAGAACAGCAAGAATCAGTACTCACATATGGGGCGAGGTCAACGACGGAGCTCGTGCAGGAATGCTCCCTAGCTTCAAAAGGAAGCTTTTGGGAGGTTAATCACACATACACGCCACTCTTCCCGCACAAAGGAGTCATCTTACCTCATTTTGATGACATAGCTTAATCAAGCCAAAAAGAAAACAACTTCATGAGGACGAAGGAGGGTAGTGAGGACCGATTCCTGTTGTTCCCGGAGAACACCTGCTACAAATGATTAACTATGCTTTCTCCGGGACCAAGCAGGAAGTCAGCCCTCACATATGGGACTCCCCAGTTCCAGGCTACCAAAAAAACCTCTATAAACAGCCTAATGGGGCAATCAGAAAAGAGAACCAAGAACAGCAGCATGAGTAAATGTTCCCAGAGTCAGCATCCAGCAAGGACATCAACAGCAGGTCGACTTTACGGTAGCCTGACGGACAGAAGGGTCAGTGGGAAGGAGTTGCCTTAATTCCCCAACAGGTGCCGGAGTATGGCTTAGCCAAAATTGCTGTCACATCAGGAATCTCCATCCAGACAGTAATGGAATGTGAAGGTGTAGACAGAAGACCACATCGCAGCCCTATAGATCTCCACTGGAGACAGAATTCAAGTTGGCTACTGAAGCAGACATAGTTCAGACGTTGTGAGCTGTGACATGGCATTCCAAACTCAGACCAGCTTGAGCATAAGCGAAGGAGATGCAGTCCGCTACCCAAAGTAAAAGGGTATGCTTCGAGACTTCCACACCCATGCCCAGGCAGCACAAGCAGCAGTCATGGGTGTTGGTAATGGACATGGTCTGACTGCAGCGGTCACACTTTTTGAACACACCAGGATACATGGTGGGAAACACCTGGACGGGGTCGACAACTGCTGGGCAAAAAAAGGCAAGAACACCGGTCAAGGGAGACCTTGAGAAAAATAGAAGCCGAGAACAGTGCAGAAGGCACCATCTTGAGGCAGGAAAAGGAGCCAGTAAGCCTACCAGAAAACTAACTTTTAAGAACAGTTTTTCAAGGATTTTTCTGGGGGAGAACAGGACATACGTCCATTGGGCTCCACGGAAAAAAGATGACACCCTTGGGCGGAAAGGGGACCACACATGCATGGTGGCATCTCCCAAAGGCTTTCTTTGAAAGTTGGGGAGATGCTTCCATGTGGGCTCCGTCTGTTCCAACGTCACCTATATGCGAGGACTGACTGCCTGCTTGCTTGTTCCTGGAGAAAAGATGGCTCCCTACAGGTGGGAAAATGGGCATGCATATGTAGTTGACCTAGTAAAAGCTTCCTTTGGAAGCTGGGGAGCGTTCCTGCACAGGCTCCATAGGCGACGTCACCCATGTGAGGACAGACGTCCTCTTGGTCCCACTGCCTCCTGAGGGCTTTAATGCAAGACAGTACAGCCAACACAATTTGCCTCCCCTTGCCTCCCTTTCTGCTAAAGCTATGACCCTCCCTGTCTCCTTCTCCCCTAAAGCTATGATCCTCCTTTCCCCTTTTTTGTTTACCTATGTTTGTTTATTGCTTTCTTGTCATGAATTGTAAATTTTTTTCATTTTTATGGTTGCTGTTTCTGAGCCTTGTTGGTGATGACTCAGCAACACTCAGCGAAATCAACCAACCAATCTCTGAAGACCAAAGAGCTGAATCATCACCAACAAGGCTAAGAAACAACCACCACACCCCAACAACCCTCAGGGAGACCAAACCAACCAATCCCTGTGAACCAGAGCTGAGTCACCACCAACCCCAATATAAGTACAAACGCAAGCATTCAAGCACATTACCATCTGGAACCCCGCACTGATAAATGTCCCCTCAAATGGTATGAAACGTCTGCAATCAAACCATCAAGCTTGGAGAACAATCCAACATCATGATCACCAACATGAGCTACCAGCAGGGCCGGATTTACCTATACGCCATGTACGCCATGGCGTAGGGCCCACAGCTGGCAAGGGCCCACAAAAATAGAATTAGCATTTTTTTAAAAATAAAATTAAAAAAAAAAAAACTGCTGGCTGCCGCCGCGGGGCTCCCTCTGCTGCCGCGGCAGCATGGACTGACCCGCGGGGTCCCCCTCTGCAAGCTGAGTCCTTCGGTTGGTCCCTCCGTGCAGGCTGTGAGAGGCGCGAAGGGAGAGTGTCTCCCTCGCATCTCTGTTAAGCCCGTAGGGGCTGATGGGAAATTTCCCATCAGCCCCTGCGGGCTTAACAGAGACGCGAGGGAGACACTCTCCCTTCGCGCCTCTCACAGCCTGCACGGAGGGAGGGAGGGAGGGACCGACGGACCGACGGATTCAGCTTGCAGAGGGGGCCCCCGCGGGTCAGTCCATGCTGCCGCGGCAGCAGAGGGGGCCCTGCGGCGGCAGCCAGCAGTTTTTTTTTTAAATTAAATTTTACTTTAGGCCGATGGGGGGGGTAGGACTGGTAATGGGCTATTGGGGGGGCTGGGGCTGGGACTGGAAATGGGCTGGGGGGGTTAAGGCTGGAGGTGGGTTGATGGGGTTAGGACTGGTAATGGGCTTTGGGGGGGTTAAGACTGGTAATGGGCTGTGGGCTGATTCGGGCTGTCAGGAAAAGGGCTAAGGGTCGGCTAGGACTGGAAAGGGGCTGGGGGGTTAAGAATGGAGGTGGGGTGATGGGGTTAGGACTGGTAATGGGCTGTTGGGGTTTAGAACTGGTAATGGGCTTTGGGGGGGTTAAGACTGGTAATGGGCTGTGGGCTGATGGGGGCTGTCTGGTAATGGGCTATGGGGGGGCTAGGACTGGAAATGGGCTGGGGGGGTTAAGACTGGAGGTGGGCTGGGGGGGTTAAGACTGGAGGTGGGCTGATGGGGTTAGGACTGGTAATGGGCTGTGGGCTGATGGGGGGGTTAGGACTGGCAATGGGCTATGGGAGGCTGACTGGAAATGGGTTGATGGGGTTAGGACTGGAAGTGGGCTGATGGGGGGTTAGGACTGGTAATGGGTTATAGGAGGGGCTTAAACTGAAAATGGGGTGATGGGGGGTTAGGACTGGTATTGGGTTGGGGGGTTGCTAGGACTGGAAATGGGCTGATGCAGGGACTAGAAGGGAATGGATGCTGGGTGAGGCTGGAACTAGAAGGGAGCTGATGTTGGGGGAGGATTAGAATGGGATGGGGCTGGAAGAGTAAAATGGAGAAGGGAAAAATATTTTGTGTGGGAGCGATAAAAAAATCTACAATTGGCCGGGTATTGGGAGAGTAAGTGGGGATTGAGGATGGAGGGGTTAAAATTTGAGTGGATGAAATAGCAATGAGGAAAGAGCAAAAGGAGAAAGATTAGTATGTTAAAGCAGATGTAGAGAGAGAATGGAAAAAAACTAGAAGAGAGAAGAAAGGACAAATGGACAGCAGACGATGGAGAGTTAGCAGAAGACACGAAGAAACCAGAAGAAAGTGGCTGGAGCAATTGCAGCTGAAAAAAATGCACAAAAGGTAAAAAATATCTCTTATTTTGAATTTATTAATTGGAATATGTCAGCTCTGGTAAATGTGCATCATTAACGTCTGCGCTTTGTTTAGTACAAGAGCAAATTAATGTATAGTTTTATTTCTACAGTGTTGTACATTCCAAGTTTGGCTTTTGGGATTCCCAGTTTAATTATTGTCTTCCTGTTTCTAAATTGTGATTACTTGTTTGGTGATGGTCTATGTTCTGCATGTGTAACTGAGCTGAGGTGTTCTGTTTATATAATTCCTATTTGACATTGCCACTTGTTCTCTTTCCCCAGTAGGTCATGTATTGTTGTTCTCTGAAATGTATTGGTTTAATATTTGCAGTGTTGCCTTTTGATTGGTAGAGTATGGTGCTTTGTGAGTCCTGGTAGTGCTGTTAGGATACGGCGGGTTTGCTATGGGTTCTAAATGCCAAAAACAAATCTTGATTCCACTCGTAGCACCTTATGGAACTATTGCTTCATAGATAAACTCAGATGTTCACCTTCCCATAAAACTCAATGCCTATTCTATGAGTGCAAAAAGTCTCTTATAATTTTTGTCGGATCGCTCACCTTGAAAGGGAATTATCCCATTCTCGGAGTGAGCCCTCCATTTTAATCAATTTTAAAGCATGCCACCCCTGGGCTATTAAAACCTGACTCCACGACACCAGTCGCCGTCAGTGCCCACTTGTAAAAGTTAATGGGAATGAGGAAACTTATTTATGCTGAAGTTAAGTATTTGTTCCTCTACTTTAAGTCAGTCGTTAAACAAGTTGAACAAGAAATGGACTGATTATGACTGTGAATTATCAGCATAAATAAGTTTCCTCATTCCCATTAACTTTTACAAGTGGGCACTGACGGCGACTGGTGTCGTGGAGTCAGGTTTTAATAGCCCAGGGGTGGCATGCTTTAAAATTGATTAAAATGGAGGGCTCACTCCGAGAATGGGATAATTCCCTTTCAAGGTGAGCGATCCGACAAAAATTATAAGAGACTTTTTGCACTCATAGAATAGGCATTGAGTTTTATGGGAAGGTGAACATCTGAGTTTATCTATGAAGCAATAGTTCCATAAGGTGCTACGAGTGGAATCAAGATTTGTTTTTGGGATTTTGTGAGTTGATTCCTTGGGGTGTATACATTTGGATTTGGGTTCTAAATGGGCAGTGTTTGTAGTAGTTCCTAATGTGTCTGGCAGTTGGCACTGGATTATAGTAATGTAGAAATCTTTTAGTCTTTCTTTATCCATACACTCATTAAGAGGCACGTTTACTAAAAGTTAGTATATGGTAACATTATGCAAATATTTATGCAAATGAGGCCCCTTATGCAAATGAGGCCCCGCACCCCCCTTGGGCCGCCCCTGCTGGGGGCCCACAATTTTTGTTGGCGTAGGGCCTCACTCAAGGTAAATCCAGCCCTGGCTACCAGTATTCACAAACATCTCTAACTCTTTCAGGCATCCAATGCTCAACACTGCTCGCTATGGGAAAAATTTGCCTGCAGGCAACATCCTACCCCACAGTGAAAACTACAGACTGCCGCTAAACCATTCCAAAGCTTAGATAATAGCACACCAAACCGGCCAACGAATGATTCGACTGATGATATCCGATGCTCACAACTGCCTCAGAAAATACAAAATGAACCTGACCGAACAGTAGTCTGAATGCACAAGAACAATGGGACTACAACTCACCCTTGACCTAGACTTGGCAATAGAGCGCAGAGTACTAAGAGAGAGAAAAAGTACTGCTCTACAAAAAATGTTATCTGGACTCAGCTGCAATGACCACCACAATAATGAAAAGCAATGGATAAGAAACCTAACTAGCTGGTCATTCAAAACCCACAGAAAGCAAGTTCTCATAAAAGGACTCAACTTTAATCTTAGCAATACAACCAACATAGACTTCCTAGCCAGGCTCAGAAACCTATTTAAATTAAATCACCTTGGCAAGGATATCCAACAACATATATGCCAAACCATCGTCCCAGCTCTGAAACGAAACCAAAAATTCAATGCACTCTCTAAACAGGAAAAACATGCACTCCAATCCCTGAAGACTGACCACACCATGACAGCACCAATGCAGCCAAGTCAGGTAGCTGTGCGTTGCAGAATGCGAGTCCCCAACTGAGAGACTCTGCAAGATCCTAGCATTCAGCAGCACTATAACTACTCTGGTAGCCTGAACAGAAGGGTCAGAGGGCAGGAACTGCCTACATCTCAAAAAGATTACAGAGTACCACCTGGCCAAAGGCACTGTCCCAACAGAACTCGCTCTCCAGGCATTATTGAACTGCGAACTTATGAAGTGAAGACCATGTGGTGGCCTTGCAGATCTCTATCACTGGCACAGAGTGCAGGTTCGCCACCGATGTGGCTATTGCTCTCACGCGATGCACTGTGATCTTCTGCTCCAGGGAGAGCCCAGTCCGCTCATAGGCAAGGGCAATACAGTCCGCCACCCAAGTGGACAGAGTCACAGGAAGTCCCAGACTGCTGGAGTTGTAGGAAACGAAAGGTTGAGGAGCTTTGCAATGGCTCAGAGTCCGCTGTAGGTAGAAGGACAGGGCCCATTTGCAATCCAGTGTATGGAGTATAGTTTCCTTCCAACTGGCATGAGGCCATGGGAAAAAGGTGGGGAGGACCACCTCCTGGTTGAGGTGGAAGATGATACTACCCTGGGGAGGAATTTGGAGTGAATGTGGAGCACCATCCAGTTATTGTAGAATCTTGTATACGGTGGCTTGGCCACCAGGGTCTGAAGTTTGCTTACTCTGTGAGCAGACATGAGAGCCACCAGACAACCTTCCATGAAAGAAACCGCAATGGCTAGAGGCTCGAATGGCTGCCTGGTGAGCTGTGAGAGCACCATGCTGAGGTCCCATTCTGCCGCTGGGGGATGGACTGGGGGCTTAGACAACAGGAGGCCCCGGAGGAACCGAGAGACTAGGGACTAACTCAGGATGGGCTTTCCCTCAATAGGATGGTGGAGTGCGGCGATCGCACTCAAGTGCACTCTCAATGAGTTTAGCTTTAGCCCAGTGTGCGACAGATGCAGTAGGTACTGGAGCAGTAGTTGCACCTGGTAGGAAAATGGGTTCTCCTGTCACTCTGCATACCATACTGAGAATCTTCACCACTTAAGGGCATAAGCTCGCCTGTTGGAGAACTTATGAGAGGCCAAAACAGGATCTTGACTTCTCTTGAGTGCTTAAAAGGGGCCAAAGCTATCTTTCAGCAGCCACGCTGTTAGCATAAGAGACCCCAGATAGGGGCTCCCTCCTGCACCCCCCCAATCTTGAGACAGGAGATCCGGGGCATGGCCCAGCCGGATCTGGATTGTCACCGACAGGGAGAGCAGCAGTGAAAACCAAGGCTGTTTGGACCACCTGGGGGCAATTAGTATCAGTGATGCCCCCTTGTGCTGGACCTTGAAGAGGGTCTTGGCGACCAGAGGGGACAGCGGAAAAGCAGAGAGGAGGCCTTCCGCCCATGGGATCAGGAAGGCATCCGCCACCACCCTCGTCTGGTGAGATAACCACGAGCAGAAGTGGGACGGTGGCACATTGTCCAGGGTGGCAAAGAGATCCAGAGGCGGAAAAGCCGTGAGGCCATTCTGGGGTTCAGGTACCACACGTGCGGTTGGAGTACCCTGCTCAATATGTCCACAAGGAGGTTGTCCTGGTCTCGGAGGTAGACCGCTCACAGGAGCATGTTGCTGCAAGCTGTAAAGGAAAGGGAGCACAACCCCATCTCCCCCCCCTGCTTGTTGACGTGGAACATGGCAGCTTGATTATCCATCTGCATCAGCACCAGCTGGTGTCACAGGCAGTGGCGGAACGCCCATAGGGCCAGGAAGATTGCCCCGAGTTCCAGAAGATTGATCTGTAGCAGGGATTCCACCTGGAACCAGTTGCCTTGTGTGTGACAGTCCCCGCAATGCACTCCACAACCTAGGAGGGAGGCGTCTGTGGTCAGGACCCTCTGTGGGGGTGTCTGGAGGTGGTGAAGTTGTCATCAGTCGAAGGACTCTGCCAGCTGGCAGGTTATCCTGATCCTGTCCCACAGTCTGCCCATGGTTTGCATCCACTGTGAGCGGAGGCATCACTGAGCTGTCCGCATGTGTAGGCAGGCTAGCGGGGGGTCACATGGACCGTGGAGACCATGTGGCCCAAGAGGCAGAGGAGGTGGTGGGCTGGCACTTAGCGACAGTGCTGCACCTCAGCAGCTAGCCCCCTGAGGCGGTCTGCCCTTTCCCTGGGAAGGAAGGCCTTGGCCTGCAGGGTGTCCAGCTGAATGCCCATAAATTCCAAGCTCTGGGCTGGAGTGAGATGAGATTTCGGATAATTGATGATATACACTCCATGGCCTGATGAGACAAAGGGCTCTTGCAGCTGTAGGTGGGAAGCGACCACTGCTAGGCACTTTTTGAAGACCCTTGGCGAGGCCAGGCTGAAGGGTAGCACTCTGTACTGGTAGGGCCTTCCTCCTACCACGAACCTTAGGTACTGCCTGTGGGAGGGGTGGATTAGGATGTGTATGTAAGCATCCTTTGGATCCAAGGAGAAAAGCCAGTCTCCCCGGTGGAGGTAGGGCAGCAGTGTTCCAAGGGAGAGAATCTTGAACTTCTCCCTCACCAGAAAACTGTTTATGTTTCTCAGATCTAGGATGGGCCTGAGGCCCCCCAGTACTCTTTAGGACAAGGAAGTATCTAGGAGTAGAAGCCTTTGCCCCACAGGTATCTGGGTACAGTTCTACTGCTTTGTCTCTGAGAAGAATTTCGAGCTCTATGAGCAGCAGGGTCTGGTGAAGGAGGGGTCATACTGGCTCTCCGGGGAAGAACCTGGGTGGAATCTGCTGTAGGTGGAGGAGGTTATCCCTCCCTAACCACCTGCAGTACCCAAAAGGTCAGAGGTGATTGAGGCCCATCTGTGGTCGAAGAGCACCAAGTGCCCCCCTTTGGGCTGGTGAAGGTCTCCTGGGAGAGGGAAGGCCCTGCCCTGGGAGTCAAAAGCTCCCCCCCCCCCCAGCTGGGTGGGAGCTGGAGCCTAGGGCTTAGGTGTTTTCACCTTCTGAGCCCTTGTCCCTGTCTCTTGGGGTGAGAACCTTGCTGATGGTCAGAGTAGGGCTGGTACTGGTGACTCTGGCTAAAGGAGGCCTTTTCCACGATGTTTTTTTGCGGGGATGGGATGAGGACTTCTTGGAGAGCCTCTGACGGGTCACAAACTCTGCCTCAATCTCAGCAGCTTTGTCAGTCATGTTTGCTGAAGAGGTTCTCCCCGGTACAGAGGACATCAAACAGTTTGTCCTGGACCCACTGCTCGAGGTCGGAGGATTGCAGCCAGGCCCCTATGCCAGCTACCGCAACTCGAGCTGCTGAGTCAAAGCTGTCATAGGCCACCCGGGAGAGGAACTTGGAGTAGTCTCTCACTCCCGAGGACAGGGTCTGGAATCATTGGAGGGATTCCCCGATGAGGCCTGCTGCAAACCGCGACAGCTCTTTCAACAGTGCCTTTAGGTACTGTGATGGCGAAAGTGTTTCTGAGCCTATGGAAATAGGAGAACAACACCCATTTACCTTTAGGGAGAGACACAGGCAGGAAGGCTGTAGCTCTCATGCTGAAGCTAAACAGAAAAAAACACACGTAGCTCCTGGTTCCAAGTCACGCCCAAGCTCCGAAGCAAGTAGTAAAGTTAATGAGAGCCACCTGGGGGAGGAGCATGGGACCCTAGTTCAGGCACACTCATTTAAACGCAGGGGAATAGAAGGAAATAGAACCACCAGGGAAATAGAAGGAAATAGAACCACCAGGGAAATAGAAGGAAGCAGAAACTTGAAGAAGTCTGAAGGAAGGAAGACCTTCAGGGCAGCTGAAGAGAAGAGTATTTCCAAGGACAACACTAGAGAGGGTTCCAGAGGGAAGGAAGCTGTGAGGCCGAGTCACAGGAAAAGTTTAACCACAGAGAACGCTGAGGAATGCAGTGGAGCTCTCAGTGGTAGAAGCCATAACCCAGAGAGGAGCCAGTGCTGCAGAGAAACTGCTTTGGGCTCTGGAGGGAAGAGATTTATAGCTGAAGGAAGTCCTGATGAGGAGCAAGGTACTTTGGCAGTAATCTAGGAAGCTATTGGAAATTTACCAGCTCAAAAAGCGAACGTGAGTAAATCTGTGACTAAAAGTAATTTAAGCCAGTTAGAGGCACCGTGCCACTTAATGAGAGAGAAGAGGCTTCACGTGCCTGCTGAAAAGCCTGTGTGCAAAGAGAAGTCTTATTGGAGGAAAGTACTAGAGCTGCTGGAAGGGGTTAAACCTGAGTTTGTACAGGGAGAATTAAAGCAGGATACAGAAAGCACTAATGGTGAAAAAATGCAAGCTGAATGTTATGAATCTGACCAGGAATCCGAGTCTTCTATAATGGACTGTTGTTTATGTCATAAGACCCTGTAATGGTCTTAACTGAAAGAAGAAAGGCCTAGAATCTTACTGTCTGGTAAAGCAGAACAGAAAACAGGCTGGATGTTGTTTAAGTCAGTATTGCTCAAGAATCCTGTTTGCCTTTTAAAAGAAGGAAACAGCTACACGTGCTTTATGCTGAGTGCAGAAGCTAAAACCTTATGCTGAAGGCTGGAACTTTAAAAGAAAACAGCTACATGTCTCTAATGCTGAAGGAAGCAATTAAAGCTTTGTTCTGAATGCTGGAAGTTGTAAGAAAAGTAACTACAAAACGTTTTAACCTGACAGAAACAGTTACTATGTGGTACTGTATGTAAAAGTCTTTTCTTTTGTGGAAAACATGGTTTTGGGAGAAAGAATCCTATATTAATTTGTTTACCATGCGTTGAGCTTTTAAAGGCTCTTTTTGGAAGGTGGAAAACAAAAATAAATATTCCTGCGTTTGCCTTAAACTCTCGGGCCTCAATATTATTTGAACCCACAACTACAATCCCCAGAAGCCCCGGCTCTGGATATATTAAGGCACGTCCCCTCCTCTAAGCAGCCGCCTGGACAGAAGGGGGCGCGACAGTACATGCCTATGTAGAGTTCATAGGCCTGGATTCGGCAACTCAGCATCGAGGCCTGAAAACATTTGTGCCAGAGGATGTCGAGGGCACGGGCCTCCCTACCAGGAGGGATGGAGGAGTGGGTCTTCTGGCTCTTGAGGCTTTTGAGCTTCTGCATAGTCGACTTGATGACCATGGATTTGTGCAGGACCTGGGCTTTGTGAAAAATCTGCCCTTTCTGGATGCGGTATATAGCATCGAGCAAATGGTTGGCTAAAGGGACAGACACCGGCGTCTCCCATATTCAGAGGAGCAGCCCCTCGAGGATTGGCTGTATGGGCACCATGAGGGTTTCTCTAGGTGGAGTGTCATATTGGAGTATCTTCAACTTCATAGTGCGCGGGTCCTCCTCCACTTCGGTTTGCACCGAGAGGGCCCTGGCCATATCCCTGACGAAGTCATGGAAGGTTGCATCGAGGCACCCGGGGAGATGGGTCAGAAGGAATGTCTCAGTGCCTTCTGGTGTTCAGGGATGCCTCCTCCTCCGTCTCCCATTTGGAGTTGAACAGTGACTAGGAATCCGAGGCCCTGCGACTCCTTGTGTTGAGGCTGGTGCTGAAGGGCCGATGGTCTGTGGAGGACCTGGGGTCTGAGTCGCAGACAGTGGCCAGCAAAGACCAGATACCCAATGAGTGGGACTGGGACCTCGAATGCGCAGAGGATTTTCTCGAGGCCGAGGGCACTCAATGCTCAGCTTGACAACCAGGGTCTCTCTCGAAGTTGAGGGCCCGATAGTCGGGGCAGATAAGGCAGGGGTAATTGGCCATCCTCGCCTGCTGCAAGGCCAAGATAGCAGTGATATTCTGCTCCAGGGCTGCCATTCTGGTTTCCAAGTCAGAAGGCTCCACAGCCTTCGGTGCAGGCACTGAGGATGTCGGGCCTGGCGCCGGCACTCTAAGGAGTGTGTCTTCAATGAGGACTATGGCCTCAAGGAACCTTGCACGGTCTCCGCTGGCCGAGAAGTCCTCCTTAAGGACCTTTGGTGGGGTGCTTCTCGGAGTCAACACCCTCTGTGGGGTTTTACCAGGTTTCTCCAGTGCAACTTTGGCAGACTTCATTGATGACTTCTTCTTCTCCTATGGCTCCAGGGTCTTCTCAGAGGAATCGCGGCCGCAGGATTCAGAGGATGCCTGGGCATCACGGGATGTGCCAGGCTTGGAGCTCGGTGCCAGGGAGGCAGGTGCCGAGTCTACTCTAGGGAAAAACTTCTATAACTCTGACCTTTTATTGTTGGTTTTGGTTGACAAGGCCTGGCACAGGTCACAGGAGGTACTGTCATGGTCCGTGCCAAGGCAGCACAAGCAGCAGTCATGGGTGTCATTAATGGACATGGTCTGACTGCAGCAGTCACACTTTTTGAACACACCGGGAGACATGGTGGGGAACACCCGGACAGAGTCGACGACCCCAGGGCAAAAAAAAAGGTGTGAATGCCGGTCAAGGGAGACCTCAAGAAAAATAGAAGCCGAGAACGGCACCAAAGGCACCATCTCGAAGCAGGAAGAGGAGCCAGTAAGCCTACCAGAAAACTAACTTTTAAGAACAGTTTTTCAAGGATTTTTCCTAGGGAGAACAGGACATACATCCGTTGGGCTCCATGGAAAAAAGGAGATTGAGCAAGATGGCACCCTTGGGCAGGAAGGGTACCACGCATGCATGGTGGCATCTCCCAAAGGCTTTCTTTGAAAGCTGGGGAGATGCTTCCGTGTGGGCTCCGTCTGTGTCAACTTCACCTTTATATGTGAGGACTGACTGCCTGCTTGTTCCTGGAGAAAAGACAACTTAGGTGAGATGGCTCCTTCAGGCGGGAAGATGGGCTTGTGTGGTTGACCTCCTAAAAGCTTCCTTTGGAAGCTGAGGAGCGTTCCCGCTCAGACTCCATCAGTGACGTCACCCATGTGAGGACAGACTTCCTCTTGGTCCCAAAGAATAAAAATATTAAAAATATAAAAATGAAAAAAAAACCCCCAAAATACTTACAATTCATGACAGGAAAGCAATAAAGAAACACAGGTAAACAAAAAAGGTGAAGGAGGGTCATAGCTTTAGGGGAGAAGGGGACTGGGAGGATCATAGCTTTAGAGGAAAGGGAGGCAAGGGGAAGCAAATTTTGTTGGCTGTACTGTCTTGCATTAAAGCCCTCAGGAGGCAGTGGAATTAAGGCTTAAAATGGTTTTAAAAAAGGAAGCTCTTAAAACTGTGTTCCAAATGGACTGGAGCAGGTAGACTATTTCAGAGAGAGGGTTGAGGCGAAAAAAATAGACTTCCTCATGCTGTCATATTTGACAATATCAGGGGATGGAAAGTGTAGCCGCTGGCTATGTAAAGACCGCAATGCTCTAGCTGGGGCATGCAAGGTTATGAGTGAAGAGAGGTAATCAGGGGACGGGTCGAAATGTGCCTTATGAACAAGGGTGTATACCTTAAACTGGATCTGGTAGCTAATCAGCAACCAGTGATATTCAATGAGTAGAGTGGCACGATCATATTTAAGAGCTTGGCTGAGAGTTGCTGTATTTTGAATTGTCTGAAGCCATTTGAGCTGATATTGTGGAAGAAACAATGTAACAGTCCAATCATGATAACACAGTGTGCAATAGGACAGAAATCTGGGCAGGTTTATCAAGGAAGGGTTAAATGGCACGGAAACGACAAAGCCAGAAAAGATGCCTTGGAAACCCTTGTCAACTGAGGGAAAAAGGATAATTCCAGCAACACTCATAGTTATCGAAGAATAGAATGCAGTTCTAGGGTATTCCATCCCAAACTGGTGATACGAGTGTTAGAGCATAGCTGCAATCCTGTGAATCCAATAGCAGCCTCAAAGAGATGAGTTTTTATCCTGGATGTGAAAAGGGCCAGAAAGGAAGCCCGACATAGCTTCTTCTTATTCCATCTATTGCCCCAGTTGATACAGGGGTGGCTCTATAATGAGGCCAAGTGTGGTGGTGGCCTCAGGCGGCAACCTTTTGGGGGCAGCAAAAAATGCCCCCAAAAAGGCTGCCTCATTCGGCCTTCAAAATTTAAACAAAAAAGACAACAGGCTGTTGAAGCTGCTGCCGCGCAGCAGCAACAGCAGAGTGAAGTGCCCGACGGCACCCCGCCTCCCTGGAAGAGCCTGACATGCTTTGCAGAGCCGCAAAGGCAGAGCATTTCACTTTCCCGCAGCTCTGTTAAAGTTGGGCCTGCTGGTGCTGATGGGAAACAGGCATTTCCTGCGAGACAGGAAATGCCTGTTTGCCATCAGCACCAGTGGGCCCAGCTTTAACAGAGCCGCGGGAAAGGCAAACGCTCTCCCTTTGCGGCTCTGCACATCTGAGCCGGCGCAGAGAAAAGAATATCAGGCTCTTCCGGGGAGGTGGGGGGCTGTGGAGCACTTCATTCTGCTGCTGCAGCAGCAGCAGCAGCTTCTCCGGCTGGGTTTTTTTGTTGTTGTTGTTGTTGTTTAAATTTCCCTTGAGAAGGTCTGGGGCGGGGCGGGGTAAGCAGTGGAAATAGTAATGGGCTGATGGGGGAGGGCTATCACTGGAAATGGGCTGATGGGGGTTTAAGAATCGGGAATAGGCTGATCGGGGGGGCTAGTACTGGTAATGGGCTGATCAAGGGGGTTAGAACTGGAAATGGACTGATGGGGGTTTTAAGAATGGAAACAGGCTGATCGGGAGGGGGACTAGGACTAGTAATGGGCTGATCGGTGGGGCTAGGACCGGTAATGGGCTGATTAGGGGGGCTAGAACCGGTAATGGGCTGATTAGGGGGGCTAGGACCGGTAATGGGCTGATTAGGGGGGCTAGGACTGGAGTGGGCTGATTAGGGGGATAGGACTGGAAATGGGCTAATGGGGGAGGCGAGGAGAGTGCTGCTGTCCCTGGAAGAAAACTAGGGGCTAGGGTTACAAATGGGCTGATGCGGAGGGATGGGAGAATAGGATTGGAAGGGAGCGGATACTGAGAGGGTCTGCCAGGAGAAGGAGGGGGCAGGAAGGGAGTTGACACGGGGGAAGGATGGGGCCGGAAAAGGAGCTGATATGGGGGGGGGAGGAGATTGGAATGGAACTGACACCTGGGATGTACTGAATGGGCACTGGAAGGGAGCTGACACTTGGAGATGGGAATGGTAGGTAGCTAGGTAATGGGGAGGAGGCTGGAAGGGAGTTAACATGTGCGAATGGCACTGCAAGGGGGATGGACAGAGGGTAGGGTGACTGGAAGGGAACTGACTGGGGGGGTAGCACTGAGAGTGGATGTGAGCTAATACCTGGGATGGTATTTGGACTAGAAGGAGCTGGACAGTGGGGAAGGAGGGGGACTGGAGGGGAATGGACACCAGTGGCAGTCGTGGGAATGCAAGGCAGTTGACAATGGAAGGTACTGGGAGGGTAGATCTGGAAAGGGGGCTGATACTAGGGAGGGTTACTGGAACTGGAAATGGGCTGATGGAAGGAAGTGAAGAAAACAAAAGAAGAGATAAGAAATGGCAGATGGACCACAGACCACAGAAAGAGAGCTAAGAGAAAATAGGAAGGCAGAAGCCTCAGACCAGCATGATCAGAGAATAAAATGGTCAGACAACAAAGATAGAAAGAATAATTTTATTTAATTTTAGTGATTGGACTTTGTGCTATCTTTATATTTTACACGGTATGGGGGAACTGCATCTTTTATTTATCTGATGTTGTACTGTATGCGGAGTCTGGCTTCTTGGGGTTTCCGTTTCGTCTACATGTTTATTTTTACTTTAGATTGTGGTTACGTTACTTATTCTGTACTTGGTGAGGGTCTGTATTCTGAGTGTGTGACGGAGGCCAGGTGTTCTGTTGACATGGCGTTTGTACATAACGAACTATACTGTACTGTAGTACTTTGACTTGTTCAACGTTTTAAATAGGGGTATGGATATTCCAGGGCCCACTGTAGTATTTACGATGACGCTTTCTTTGGATGGGCTGCTTACATGCGTTTTGTTGCAGGGTTTTGTATTAGTTGATGATGATGATGACGGTGTTGTGTTGTGTTGTTGGTGTTGTTGTTGTTGGTGTCGGTGGTGTTTGGTGGTGGTGTTGGTGTCGTTGGTGGTGTTTGGTGGTGGTGTTGGTGTCGTTGGTGGTGTTGGTGTTGGGGGGGTTGGTGTTGGTGTTGGTGTTGGGGGGGTTGTTGTTGGTGGTGTCGGTGTCGGTGGTGGTGTTGTTGGTGGTGGTGTCGGTGTTGGTGGTGTCGGTGTTGTCGGTGTCGGTGTTGGTGTTGTGATGATCAGAATCAGATTTTTTTTTTTTAAGATATTGAATTCTGTGGATGAATATCCTGGTTCTGCTCTGCACCCATTGTGGATGCAAAATATATGTTGAAAAAGAAAAAGCAAGAACCATAACGCAGTTTAACACAACAAAATAAAAATGAGTTATAATTTAGTTTTATAAACGGTGCTGTTGGTTCTCGCTCTCTTTTAGTTCCTTGGTGTGCAGACATCTTGCATTTCCTCCATATAATCTAATCAGCTTTTTGGTTTGTTCAGTCCCTGATTGGAGTCTGAAAAAGCCCCTCCCTCCTCTACGAGGGGGAGGGCACCATCTCATCCTTCGCTTCAGGCAGCAGATTGCCTTGAGCCGCCCCTGGTTGCCTATATATCTTGCTTGTTTATGTCATGTTTGGAGCAATATATTAAAGTTGGTTGTGTGATGCAGCCTCTCTTCTCCCATACCACAAACAAGTAAAACTTCTGAGAATGGTATGGTGTTGATAATGGGTTTAAGTAGAGGAGTAGCCAAGTGGTTAGAGCAGCCACCTGATGATGCAAAAGATCAGGGTTCAAATCCCACCGGCACTCCTTGTGGCCTGGGTAAACCCTTCATTGCCTCAGGTACAAACTTAGATTGTAAGCCCTCTATGGACAGGGAAATACTTGCCCATCTCAATGTAAATTGCCTTGAACTAGCACTGGAAAGGCGTAAATTAAATACTAATAATTAAGTTTGTCTCCCAAAATTTTAACATCTCTTTGTACTTTAGAGGTACTGTTTCTAGTAAGGTCATTTGTTCCCAGATGAATAACATTGATTTTGGAATGCTTATTTCCTCTATGACTTCACTAACAATTTGGTTTGTATTCCTGCTGGCTAAAGATCCTGGGAGGCATATGACCACTTTATGTCCCTTGAACTGTGTTTCCAAGTTAATATCTCTAATGATGGAGCCTCCAAGTAGTAACATTTTCCTGTTTACAGATTTTTTTGTTAATGCTTGGGGCATTACTGATACATTGGGTTAGAGATATTTGTGAATACTGGTAGCTCAAGTTGGTGATCATGATACTGGATTGTTCTCCAAGTGCGGGGTTCCAGATGGTAATGTGTGTTTGTACTTATATTGGGGTTGGTGGTGACTCGGCTCTTTGGTTAGTAGGGATTGGTTGGTTGGTTTCCCTGAGTGTTGCTGGGGTGTGATTGCTGTTTCTGAGCCATGCTGGTGATGACTCAGCAACACTCAGACATCAACCAACCAATCCCTGCAAAGCAAAGAGCTGAGTCATCACCAACAAGGCTAAGAAACAACCACCACACCCCAGCAACCCTCCGAGAGAGCAAACCAATCAATCCCTGCGAACCAAAGAGCTGAACCACCACTAACCCCAATATAAATACAAACGCAAGCATTCAATTTCATTACCATCTGGAGCCCCGCACTAATTATGTCCCGTCGAATGGTAACAAAACATCTGCAATCAAACCATCAAGCTTGGAGAACAATCCAACATCATAATCACCAACATGAGCTACCAGTATTCACAAACATCTCTAACTCTTTCGGGCGTCCAATGCTCAATACTGCTCACGAAGGGAAAATTTGCCTGCAGGCATGCCGCCACGCACCAGCAACTGTTCTTCCTGCATGAATGCTTACGACAGAACATCCTACCCCACAGTGTCAACTACAGACTGCCACCAAACCACCCCAAAACAGACAACAGCAAATCAAACCGGCCAACGAATGATGATTCGACTAATGATATCCGATGCTCACAACCGCCTCAGAAAATACAAAACGAACCTGACCGAACAGAGGTCTGAATACACAAGAAGAATGGGACTACAACTCACCCTTGACCTAGACTTGGCAATAGAGCGCAGAGCACTAAACACAAGAGAGAGAAAACGTACTGCTCTACAGAAAAAGTTATCCGGACTCAGCTGCAATGACCACCACAATAATGAAGAACAATGGATAAGAAACCTATCTAACTGGTCACGTAAAACCCACGGAAAACAAGTTCTCATAAAAGGACTCAACTTTAATCTCAGTAAGGCAACCAACACAAACTTCCTAGCCAGCCTTGAAAACCTACTCAAATTAAATCACCTCGGCAAGAATACCCAACACCACATACGCCAAACCATTGGTCCCAGCTCTGAAACGAAACCAAAAATTCAATGCACTTTCTAAACAAGAAAAACAAGCACTCCAATCCCTGATGACTTGACCACACCATCATCATTCTCCCTGCTGACAAAGGACGCATGACGGTGGTACTGGATAGGGCAGAGTACATACAAAAGTGAAGCAACTACTACAGGACACATCAACTTACCAGCTCACCAACAACAACCCGACTGTGAAGTGCCCCAACAGGATCAGCAAAACCCTAATAAAACCTGATAGAACCAGATCACAAGAGGAGAATGCTGGCAAATGAGAGCAACAGAGTCCAACATTGTACAGTTCTATGGACTTCCAAAAGTGCACAAAATAGGCGCACCACTCCAGCCAATCGTCTCACTCCCAAGCAAATCAACTTACAATCTAGCCAAAGACATGTGGAGATGCCTCAAACACCTGACCTATGGGTCACAACACTCTATAAACAATGCCCAACAGTTTCTGAACCAACTAAAAGACCATCGGATCGACAAAGATGAAGAGATGGTATCGTTCAATATCACAGCACTATTTACATCTATCGACCCAAAACTGGCAGTTAATATAATCAGAGACCTACTCAATGACCAAATGACATGAACAGGGTCGTTCACAACACAAAGCATATGTGAACTACTCGAACTGTGCCTATCAACCTACTTTGAATTTGATGGACAAATCTATGAACAACTGAAAGGATCACCAATGGGACCCCCATATGCAGCCTAGTTGCTGAGATTGCTTTTGAGGTTTTGCATCACATTGTACTCCCAAAAGTAAACCCAAAACTGTGGGTACGGTATGTCGATGACACCTTTGTCATAATAAAACGTAACAAAATCGAAGAAACATTCCAATTACTAAACAGCATCTTCAAGAACATCCAGTTCACAATGGAAACGGCCAAGGACAATGAACGCCCATTCTTGGACGTTCTGGTTATGAGAACCAAAACTGGTGAATTTCATACATCAGTTTACAGGAAAGCAACATACACGGACCAAATCTTGAACTTCTACAGCAACCACCTGAAGTGCCACAAACAAAGCTGCATAAAATCGCTATTTAGAAGAGTAGAATCGCACTGCAACATGACAGAAGCTAAAAAACAGAAGAGAAACACCTATAATACAAGGTGTCAGCAAGGAACGGGCACCCACGGAACTTCATCCACAGATGCCTGCAGCCAAAAAGCCCCAACCTCCAGACCGAAAATGGACCCAGACGATTTACCCTCCCTTACATCCAGAACACCTCCGAAATGACTGCGAGACTACTAAGAGACTATGGCATTACAATAGCCCATAAACCAACTGCAACCCCGAGAAGAATCCTGTCAAAACCGAAAGGACAACCAGAGAAAGATAAAAGGACAAACACTGTGTACAAAATTCAATGTGGTGACTGTGACAAGAACTATGCTGGCCAAACAGAAAGAAAACTATCCATCAGGCTACATGAACACCAACTAACCAGCAAAAGACATAACCAACTCTCCCTGGTCTCAATCCATGAAGATGCGGAAGGATACAAATTCAACTGAAATACAACCAAAATCATAGCACGAGCACAAACGAAAAGAGAAGAGAATTTCTGAAAGCCTGGTTTTCCACCACAAAATCGATAAACAGACATATTGACATAGACCTGATCTACCAATCCCTATGGACCAAAGAGCTGGAGGCACCACCAACACTTGGGAACATCCACACCCCAGCAACCCTCAGGGAAACAAACTAAAGAGCTGAATCATCACCAACAAGGCTCAGAAACAGCAACCACACCCCAGCAACATTCAGGGAAACCAACCAACTAATCCCTGCGGACCAAAGAGCTGAGTCATCACCAACCCCAATATAAGTACAAACGCAAGCATATTACCATCTGGAACCCTGCACTGATGCCCCCTCAAATGGTGACAAAATGTCTGCAATCAAACCATCAAGCTCAGAGAACAATCCAACAACATGACACATTGGGCGTTATCCTTCTCATTTCAGGCCATTTCAGCTTCTATTAATTGAGCATTCTAATTTACCAAGGCAGAGAAGGCATTATGTAAGGGTATCTCTTGGTGGAGTATCTCTGTGTTACAAGTCGCAACCTACCATAGCTCACAGTAATCCATTTATTTCTGAGCAATTTGATTCTTTGTGGGAATGGCAGTGGACTGTTATCAACTTATAAACTGAGGTAGGCTTGTTTCACTGCAGCTAATTCTTCCCTTAGTAAAGTCAGTTTTTTATTCATAAAAGATAGCTTGAGACAGATAGGACAAGCTCTAAGTCTTCAAGTAATTCTTCTTAGGATTAAAGCACCGCAGCTATTGCATTGAATAAACGTCATGTTGATTACTAGGTGTGTTATACAGCAGTTTTAGCAAAGGGAAAAAAAAGGTGTTTTCCACTTAATTGAGGACAGCTGACTATGTATGACAGGAACACTACATAGGAAAATTCAGTCCTGGGATGGAAGGATCGGTGAGGGGTAGGGAAAGTGGGATTTTATGTATCCCAGGTCAGTAGACCTTGTCTAAAATTGAAGGTAAACCCACATTTCTGATTAATAAAGGCTAAGCGAGAAATACAGAGAAGCTAAATTTTCCAATGCCTATAACCAAAAATGTAAGTTGCTTGCTGCTACACTATAGAACAAGACTGCAAGAGACAGGCAGGAACTAGCAATACTATTAGAAAGGAAGGTAAAGTTTTTGGATTATTTTTTAGGAATTATATAGCTACCCAGGCACACCAAAGTGACTAAGAAGTTGTTATAAGAGGTCAGAACAAGTAATAAATAGATTTTGATTACCTATGTATTACCCGTTTTGACCTCTCATAGCAACAGCTTAGTCATTTTGGTGTGTCTAGGTAGCTATATAATTGCTTTAAAAAAAGGTGCAGTTTCCTGCAGTTAGAACTTGAAGCCAGATGAACATTCACCAAGTTTGGAGAATCTAAACTGTAAATAAAGTCTTCAAAGAAGGAGGGGGAGAAAGTAAATCAAGAAGCTGGAGATTTTTTGGGGTGAGGACAGTCTACCCATTCCAAATTCAAGAAAGGAAACAAGGAATGACCTACTAGCTAAAGTAATTATTCTCTAAGTTAAAACCTATCCTGTAAGCTTCTCATTTTTCTGAAAGTGTCTCTGATCGTGAAGAACACATGTGATGCTTTGTGTGTTAGGGCTTGCAAACGAAAGGAGCATGAAAAGGAGTCTCCACATATCAATGGAGGGACCAGGAAAGGTGTCTCCCACTAAAAATGCAAGTTTTCATGTTTTCTTGTGTACCAGTTTAGCCAGGTGATTATACTGTAATTCATTTACAAAAATAAAGCTGAAATAGCAGCATCTGCTAATATATTTTTATAGACAGGCAACTTGGCTCACCTAAGAAACAAGAAGCCAATCCCATGGTTTAGAAGCAGCGACACTAGTACTCTCTCTTCTCAACTGCCTGCTGAAGCACAACCCCTTTCAAGGAGGAGGACTGGCCAAAGCAGTTCCATCAACACTTCCCCTGTATAATCTTGCTCCGCTAGGTGATCCATGGTCTACATGCCAACAGCAAAGAAAAACTTTCCCATTTTGTGATGTTTAAAGGCCACACTGCAACATTTTCTTGCTAAATACCTGCATCTTGATGGAAGCTTCACCTGTTTCCTAAGCTACAGAGAACTGCCGTTTTATTTTACTATTTATCCGCAAGGGTCTTCCAAGAATAGTCAGAGGGTCTCTTATCTTCCAAACCTAATTTTGATATGTTGTAACTGCTTCATTTATTTAATTCAGTGAAGTTAATCTTCGTGTATCATGGCTGGATAGTATATATTCTGACGAAAGTAAGGCAGCAGAGATAGTCAAACAAATTTTATTATAATCACAAAACCAATACATTTTTAAAATAATCACAGTTCCATCCAGAGGCAAAGGAAATGAGTCCCAAGTCTGTTATGTTCAACCATTCAGTAGTGGGTCAACATGTTTCAGCATAATAATAATTGCATTGGGACTATAGTCTCCTAGACACCAGACAGTGGTACTCTGTCAAAAGGCGGCGAACTTCAGGATGTTGAAAACAAAACTCCTCCAATACCTATCAGAGCTAACATAATCAATGTAGACTTGTGCAGCATTAGTTCCGATAAATACTGGAGGAGTTTTGTTTCTAACATCCTGAAAGTCATCTCCTTCTGACACGATTCCTGTCAATGCTGTGCTAAGCCAAATGGAGCCAAACGTCAAGATGTTGGAAACAAAACTCTGTGGAACCACTGGACACACTATCAGACAAATCTACTTTACTCCCTTGAGGACACGACATCAGGGTGTGGTGGGCCAAGGACATACCTTGAATATGTCCCTAGTAGCACACCAGGGCTGCCACCTGAACCTTGAGTGTGCTAAACCCTGGTCCAATCAAGATTGTAAGAAGGAAAGAAATGGTGGCGATGACCGCCTCCCAACCTCCAGGGCCCAAAAATAACACCATCTCTCAAAGACCTTCCAAACTCTCACATAGGCTAAAGTCCTCAAGGTCCTGTGTCCTTAAGAAGAGTACCTACTACTATATCGCTCCAGAGTCGCTTCTCTTGGACAGTAGAGCATGTCAGTTTTGGAGATGTCATAATTTTAAAAAAACATTAGTGAAAAAATGGTACAATTTCATTTGGCAAATCAACAACTAGCTTTACATTTTTTGTAATATGTTATTTACCTACCTGTATGCAAATTACACAAAAATACACAAATTACTGTTGGAAATAGGACCTGTATTACATAGCAGATGGCTTACAATAGCTCTTAGGTTCATGAGAATATGGATTTCCAAACATAATCTGAAAGGAAAGAATCTGAAAAGAACGATTGTAGAGTTCTCTGTTGGGGTTTACATGGTGAACTGATTCAATATAAAAATTAATAGCAATGGGACACAAGGTCCCAGGCATCTCCTTCTCTGGCTGCAACTGTTGAAAGAACAGTGTGAAGAGGTAAGGAAGATGGTCATGCCTACATTGAGAAGGTCAGCTTGGTATGGTTACAGCAAGTCTGCTCTGCAAGCTATGGTGTGCAGTGAAGAGAAACAGGAGAGAGGAGATGCAGTGAAGATCAGAGGTGAAAGAGATGAGAAGACTCAGCTTGGAGACAGCAGTGTGAAACCCAGAAAAACACCACCCATCAACACTGAGGCAACTACACTCATCCAATTACTTGACTGGGATCTGGAGTCTCTGAGCATCCTCTTACCTGTACCATGACAACAGCAGAGATCAAGGCATTTCTGAGCAAGCCCATGGTGGTTCCAGACTGGCCATCACATACCCAGTCCATAGAAAAGGTGTGTAAAAATGACAACTGAAGCTGCTGGTCATGTGTACAAACAGGAGAGGAGGGAACATTATATTAGGAGTAGGATGGTCTGCAGGGAGCTCATGAGCCAAAACAGAAGCAAACAAGAAAAGGTGAATAGTGGAGTACCCCAGGGATCTGTGCTAGGTCCGCTGCTTTTTAACATATTCATGAATGACCTGGAAATGGGAATAACGAGCGAGGTTATCTAATTTGCAGATGACACAAAACTATTCAAAGTTGTTAAAACCCATGAGGACTGTGGAAAATTGGAAGACTGGGCATCCAGATGGAAGATGACATTTAATATGGACAAGTGCAATGTTATGCACCTAGGAAAGACAATCCCAAACTATGGTTATATAATAGGATCTGCCACCCAGGAATAAGAAGGAATAGTTGTAGTAGTAGTAGTTATAGTAGTAGTAGTAGTAGTAGTTGTTGTTGTAGTAGTAGTACTAGTTGTTAAAGTTGTTGTAGCTGTAGTAGTTGTAGCTGTAGTAGTTCAAGTCCGAGTCAACTCATGGCAACCCTCTGGATAGCTGTCCTAAACTGTATTCAGTTTTCAATCAGGTGGCTCACTGTTGACAGAGTGGCATCCATAGCTGCTCTTACTGTATCAATCGTATCAATCCATCTCTTTGCTGGCCTTCCTCTTTTATGTTGACCTTCAACCTTGCCAAGCATGATGTCTTTCTCTAATGATATCTTTCTTCACATGATTTGTCTAAAGTATGAAAGTTGAAGTCTTGTCATCTGAGCTTCTCAAGAAAGTTTTGGTTTGATCTCCTGTAGTGCTGACTGGTTTGTTCTTCGGCAGTCCAGGTACACACGGTATTCTTCACTAGCACCATAATTCAAAGGCATCAATTTTCTGCCTTTTTCACTGTCCAACTTTACTGAATTCTTTGCTTCGGTCTTTACTGAGGAAGATGTAGGGATGTTACCCATGACTGAAGTGGTATTTAAAGGTGCAGAAGAACTGAAGGAAATATCGATACATCGGGAAGATGTATTACAACTATTAGATAAACTGAAGAGTAGCAAATCACCTGGGCCGGATGGTATACATCCAAGGGTGTTTGAAAGAACTGAAATATGAGATTGCAGACCTGCTATTAGTAATCTGTGAACTATCATTAAAATCATCTCTAATACCTGAAGATTGGAGGATCGCCAATGTAACACCAATTTTTAAAAAGGGTTCCAGGGGTGATCCGAGAAACTACAGACCGGTGAGCCTGACGTCAGTGCCGGGAAAAATGGTAGAAATCATCATAAAGAATAAAATCATAACGAATAAAATCACGACCAACTCCTTACACGCCTCCACGAGAAGGGAATCCAGGGCCTGGCTTGGGAGTGGTGTAGATCCTACCTAGCAGACCGATGGCAACATGTCCGGGTGGAAGTCAACACATCTGAACCATTCCAGCAACAGCAAGGAGTACCACAAGGCTCCTCTCTATCTGCGCTACTATTTAACATAGACATGCAGCCTATATGCAAAATCATCCGCTCCTACAATATCTCCAGCCTGATCTACGCAGATGATGTCCTGCTGTTTGCACCAATTAAAGTCAAGCATCCCGACTTCACCGCTCTAGTCGAATGCTTCAATGCAATCACCGACTGGCTGCGAGCCCAGAACCTGCGCATAAACTTCACGAAAACCGAGGTCCTGTTCATCACAAAAACAAAAACTTCTCCCCTCCAACTACCTTGAAGGTAAGAGATGCAGAGCTCCCAAGCAAGCCTTCCATACGTTACCTGGGTGTTATGCTGGACCAACAGCTGGACTTCAGGGAGCACATAAAAAACACAACCAGGACCATATACAATAAAATCAGAACACTAAAGCACCTAAGACCCATGTTACCCCCTGATGATTTCCAAACCGTATTCCAGGCGCTGGTAACGCCACACTTTGACTATGCAAACGTCATTCTACATGGACTCCCCACGAATACCCTCAACCCACTACAACTTGCGATGAACGCAGCTGCCCGCGTTCTCTGTGGACTCTCCAGAAGAGACCACATCACTCCCATCCTCAAGGAACTTCACTAGCTACCGATAATCTGCAGGATTACATACAAGGCTCTACTCCTCACCTTTAAGATCATCAATAAATTATCTCCCTCATCACTCACAGGCCTCCTCACCACCACCCCCAACAACAGGTCAAGAAGGACAGTAGAAGACAACACGCTGATTATCCCCAAGGAATCCATAAAATGTACTCAAACAACTAGGAATAGAGCATTCGCCTTCTACGCCCCAAAGTGCTGGAATAACCTCCCACCAAAAATAAGATTGATCAGAGACCTCACACAATTCAGGAAAGCAATCAAGCATCACCTATTCCTCCTATACTTCTCACAACCAAACAACTCCTCCCCACTTAACACACCCCAATCCTTTCAAGCAGTGCTTGACACTACACAAACAAATTAGGACAGACTTAATAGCAGAACTATCCATTGGTATGCGCAACAATACCAATCTGAGGTGTATATATTAGATCAATGATGGAATACCATGTTTTATGTCTAATATGTAAATAGTTTACCCAGTTAATGCTCCAAGTTACCTATCCTGTTAAAATGTAAGCACAAGACAGTTTTGACTGAATTGAGTAAGAATTGTTAATTGTAAACCGCACTGATAATAAAGAGCGCGGTATATAAAAGCTGTTAAATAAATAAATAAAAATAAAATTACTCAGCATGTAGATAGTCATGGCCTAATGGGAGACAGCCAACATGGCTTTAGACAAGGAAGATCTTCTTTTACTAATCTGTTATGCTTTTTTGAAGGTGTGAATAAACAGGTGGACAAAGGTGAGTCGGTTGATATAGTGTATCTGGACTTTCAGAAAGCCTTTGACAAGGTCCATCAGAGACTTTTGGCAAAACTAAAGAGTCATGGGATAGGAGGCAGTGTACTATTGTGGATCAGGAACTAGTTAAAAGATAGAAAGCAGAGGGTAGGGCTAAATGGCCAATTTTCCCAATGGAGAAATGTGAATAGTGCTGTACCCCAGGGATCTGTGCTGGGTCCGTTGCTTTTTGGCATATTCATAAATGACCTGGAAAGGGGAATAATGAGTGAGGTTATCAAATTTGCAGATGAGACAAAACTATTTAAAGTTGTTAAAACCCAAGAGGATTGTGGAAAATTGCAAGAGGATCTTGATAAATTGGAAGACTGGGCATCAAAATGGCAGATGAAATTTAATGTGGACAAGTGCAAAGTTAGGCACCTAGGGAAGAACAACCCAAACTATGGATACACTATGCAAGGTTCCACATTAGGAACCACCACCCAGGAAAAAGATTTAGGTATCATTGTGGATAACATGTTAAAACCCTCGGCCCAGTGTGCAGCAGCGGCCAAGAGAACAAATAGAATGCTAGGTATCATAAGGAAAGGAATGGAAAATAAAACAAAAGATATTATAATGCCTCTATATCGTTCCATGGCGAGACCGCACCTTGAATATTGTGTGCAATTTTGGTCGCCGTATCTTAAAAAGGATATAGTGTTATTAGAAAAGGTTCAGAGAAGAGCCATCAAACTGGTAAAGGGGATGGAAGGATACTCCTATGAAGAAAGGCTAAAAAGGTTAGGGCTCTTTAACCTGGAAAAGAGACGGCCGAGGGGAGATATGATAGAAGTCTATGAATTAATGAACGGAGTGGAACGGGTAAACGTAGATCGATTGTTTACGTTATCAGAATATAGAAAGACTAGGGGACATGCAATGAAGCTACAGGGTAAACTATTTAAGACTAATAAAAGAAAATATTTTTTCACTCAACGCGTAATCAAACTCTGGAATTTGTTACCGGAGGATGTGGTAAAGGCTGTTAGTGTAGCTGGGCTTAAAAAAGGTTTGGACAAGTTCCTGGAGGAAAGGTCCATAAACCATTATTAAGAAGGGACCCAGGATATCAATGCTTGACCCAGTACAAGCATTGTGGAACCTGTTTCTTTTGGGGAAACTGCTAGGTACGTATGACCTAGATTGGCCACTGTTGGAAACAGGATACTAGGCTTGATGGACCTTGGTCTGACCCAGTATGGCATATTTTATGTTCTTAACTTTTGCATCCATAAGATGTTATTGAAAAGACCATGGTTTGGACAAGTTGAATCTTTGTATGAAGAAAGACATCTCTATTCTTGAGAATCTTATCTAGTTTTTTCATAGCCATTCTGCCAGTAGTTGGGATTGCCAATATCACAATAAGATGTTCTTCTGCCCAACAGAACTGTTCTGCCACCACGAGGACCATCCCAGTGCTTCAAGCCCCGCCTTGCTTTTTGACATATATTACCATCATGCCATTGTCCAAGAACATGCAAACTGCCTTGACCACCAACAAGGAGTGAAATCCCAGCAGAGATAGGCAGATTGCTCTGGCTTCCAACTGGTTAACTGATTAGGAGGCTGAGGGGACAAAAAGCCCTGAACTATCTGACACAGCCCTTCAGGCTGGCATCTGTGGTAATCAGCACCCAATCCGGTGCTTCTGGAGGTATCCCACTCATCAGATGGCAAGACTGAAATCATGCTAACTGATCCTTTATCTTTCAGGTGAGAGGAAAGGTCTGGTCAAACAGCTGTGAGCAGGGATATCACAGACAGCAGATGCCTCTTCAGCAGGTGCATGTATGCCCTAGCCCAAAGAAACCAGTTCCAGGGTCGATGCCATGGACCTTAGAAGTTGAAGCCAGTCATAGGCCCAAGGAGCAAACTGCACATAAAAAAAAAAAAGAACACACACACAGAATTGGTTCTTCAGCTTAACAGACTTCTCTGACATGAGGAATGCTGAATTGAGCTCCAAGATACTTCAAAATCTTTGGAGGAATTCAGGCTGTTCTTGGGATAACTGATCACCAATCCCAGACACTCTAACCATGAAATTACCAGGACTGTGTCTTCTCCATCAGACTCCCTGGAGAAGTCCAGAATCAGCCAGTTGTCCAGGTATGGGTGCACTTGAATCCCTTGTTTGCACAAAGCCACCACTGCCACCATCATAGCCTTTGAGAAGGTGTGAGAAGTGGTGGCTAGGCCAAAGGGCAGAGCATGAAAGTGAGGTCCAGGATGCAGAAGCAAAGAATTGCTGGGGTTGCTCCCAGATGGGATCAAGGAAGGTAAGGAACTCCTCTTGCCAAACGGATGCGATGACCTATCTGATGGTCTTCATGGAAGACTCTTAAGTTTGGTACTGACCACTTTAAGGCCCAGAATAATCCAGAAGGAACTTCCCTTCTTGGACACCATGATGTAGATAAAATAATGCCCCAGACCTTGCTCTGTGGAAGGCACAGGATGAAAAGCCTGCAATTGCAAGAGATGCTGTGGAGTTTCTTCAACTGCCACCCGTTTGAACGGGGAGCTACAGGGAGACTCTAAAAGGCATCCCTTTGAGGTCTGTAGACTCCAGCATGTATCCCCTGATTCAGAACCTCTCAGACCCACTGGTCTATGATATGAGTCCACTTTGAGAGAAACAGTTGGAGCTACCCTCCAACCAGCTACATCTTGGATGGGACCTGCCAGATATCATTGTGGGGACTTACCAGCTTCAGCAAGAGCCACCAATGAATCCCGAGGTTGCTGAGAGCTCTAAAAGACTGATCTTTCTTGAGCCTAGGTCCATAGGAGAACTAGGTCCTATGAATTTCTAGGAGACTGAGGGCATCTGCAAGCTCCATTCGAGTACCATCAAGGAGGCAGACCTAGGTGCACCTGGGCCTGTCTTCTGGTAACCTTAGAGGATGTGTCTCCCCAAAGTCCTTCACCAACTTCTAGATCTTACCCAAAAAAAGCAATCTGCCCTTGAAAGGGAGCTTGTTCAGTCATAATTTGGAGGCCACATCAGCTGACCAATTGTGAAGCCAAAACCAATTGCCTAGCCAAGACTGCTGTCTTGGACTTGGAGGACAGCCCGATCAAGTCTGTCTTAGGAATAAAACTTTACAAGACCAATTTGAGGCTAAGTCACACTTCCAAACGTGGTGCCTAGGACTCTGATCCCTTTCCTTTTCTGTCTCTTCGCTGGACCCAAGCTTCCCCAGCTGATGATGAGAGCAGTGATGCTGATGGTCATAGTGTAGCATTTCTCTTATGCTACTGCCTGTATATTTGCCTCTACCTATCTTTCTCTTGTATATATCAGTTTTAGAGATAATAAAGAGTGGATTAGCTCCAAAATGGTCTTGTGAAATTTTATTCCTGAGACAAAGTCATAGAAGGAATCCACCATATACATGGCTCCAGACTCCAATCTAGTCGTCTCCGGTCTGTCCAGCAGCTGCTGAACCCAATGCAAGAGCACTCTGGCCACCAGGCCTGCATGCAAGGCCATTTGAAAGCCCAAGGCCGAGGCATTCTTAATGAGGATCTCTACCTTCCTATCATGAGACTCCTTGAGTGTACCACCCCTTTTCACTAGAACAGTCATGCGCTTTGTTAGCACCATGATGAGGGAATCCAAAAAACTGATCTAGCTCCCCCTGGGCCAGGGGATACAATCAAGAAAGAAACTTAAGGCCCTTAAGGCCCAGCTCTGAATTCTCCCATTGAGCTTCCTAGGAAAGGAAAAGAAAAGAAACCAGAAAATGTCCGATACCTTTCCAGATAAGGTACACACCATCACTGGGGTAGGCTCCACAAAGTTCAAGACAACCATAGCATACTGAATCATAGAAAGGTTCTCTCTGTGAAAAAAGTCAAATCACAGAAGGATCCTTGTCCTCCATAGGGGGACGCTCTCTTTACTCAGATTCATCGTTCAGAGAAGAGTCTCCTCTTCAGCATCTCAACCAATCTATATAAGGGATAGGGAGGAACATATGGGTGAAGAAGTGAAATGAAGGCACTTAACACCCTTGCCAGCTGTGGCAGATCCAACCAAGGGCCAGGGACCCCATAGGGGAGGCATGGACCTCAGACTCCTGCAAAGGGAGTTGCTCAAAGCCGAAGAGAGGAAGCCCTGTACTGCTGGCCAGAGGCTTCCTCACCCCCTGTCCTTCTGAGCAAATATCTTGTAGGCCTCTAAGAGGGCCACCTGCCCTACAGGCGGGAAAGGAATAAAGGGTTCAGACAAGGCACTAGAATCTGAACCAAGCTCTAGGGGTGTTGACAATGCCAAAAAAAAAAAAAAAAAATCAGGTTCTGGGCATCCCTATTGCACAGGGAGCTAGACGAACATGCCAAGGAGCTGACCTGACAAAAGCCAGAACCATAAAATGAAACACACCAAAAAATAAAAACACCAAAAAGAATTGCACAGACCACACAAAAAAAAAGGAACCGGGGGGGGGGGGGGGGGAAACAAAACAGTACAGCTGTGGTGAAAAGGAGACCCAAACAGGGAATCCCAGCTCCTGCCAGGCCAGTTTGGAAAACCTGAAGAGGTCTTCCCCAGCTGCCTAGACAGGGCTAGGAGGCTCCACTGTCTGAAAAAAAAAAAAAGGCATCTATTACCCAGCGGTCTTTCTACTTTCTCTGGCAAATCTGTGCAATACGTCCATCCCTCCATTCCTCTCCACTGCCTCTCTGACCACACTCCTCCTCTCTCTGGTTTTCACGAGATTCAATTATTGCAACGTTGCGCTAGCCAGACCTCTACAGACTCCAGCTATTACAGAACACTGCTGTTTGTATCCTTATTCAGTCGTCACGGTTTGACCACATCTCCCCACTTCTTGCCCGCCTTCAATAGCTTCCAGTTCATTTCAAAATCCAATACAAAATACTCATCTTTGTTCATAGGACCATCCACACTGCAACCCCTTCAATCAATATCTTGCCAAATCTTCTCCATTTCCACACCTCACACCGTCTTCTGCACCCAATTCACACCCATCTGGTCCTTCTACCCGTTTCTCAGGCTCGCTTTGAACGCATGCGGGGGTCTGCCTTCTTCTCCTGGATCCCGCTCTTTGGAACTCCCTTCCCCACATCCTTTGTCCAAGTCTTCCTTCACTAATTTCAAGGTCGCCCTAAAAAAACACCTTTTTCAAACAGCCTTTGTCCTTTCCAACCCCCTCCCCAACAGTCTTGTCCTGCTACCCCTGCCTTCAGATTCTGTGTCTCCTTGTGCTGCCCTCTCCACGCCTTCTTTGGCCTCTTTTCTTCTCCTGGTACTTTGCTCTTTCTATCCTCTTTTTCTCTATCCTATAAGATAATGGCGTTCTTTTCCCCTTATTATTCTGTTTCCAATCCTTTGTACTGTTAGACTACTCAGTCTGGAGCATCAGAGCAGTTATCAAGAAAACAAATAAAAAGCAGGGGAGGATCCAAGATGGCGACCGTGTAAGGACACGCTCCGCCGACCGGCTGGTATTGTGGACGCTGTCCTTGAATAAAGTATAACCTGTGTGCCGATTTCCTTTGTTTATGATGGGGAAAAGGAAGGGGAAGGTAAAGTACCCTGAAGCTGACCTTCTGCCTAATCAGCACCCCATAACCAAATTAGTAGCCGTCGGAGCTTCACAGAGTACTGTCGGGGTTAGTGTTGGAGCTGACTCGAAGGCGGTCCTTTCAACCTCGGACGTTAGTCTGAGCCCCGAGCAACGTGTTCCACCTGGTGAGCTTCTTTTGCTGTCCGCTGGTTCGGCTTCTCGGCTGCAGATGCACCTTGACGAGGTAGCCGCTGCTTTGCCGTCTTCAAGAGAAATGCCGAGCACGGGTGTGCCGAACGCTCTTGGAAGAAGAGGGGGGAGTACCCTGGCAGCTCCGAGTGCGAGTGGAGGAGTTCTGGTTCCTCTGTTGTCTAACGAGGCGGATTTGTCTGGCTTGGGAGCTGCAGGGAGACCTGGAACTCCAGTCAACGGCAGCACCTTAGTGAAACCAGCAGTAGTGACTCTGGACTCCATCTGGACTGCGATAGTATTGTTGGAATGCTCTGTTTCCAAGCGTTTGGACACTATGGAGCGGACCTCTCAGGATTTTCAGGCAAGGCTAGATCGACAGGAACAAGCCAGTGAAGACTCTGCTCAAACTTTAGAAACTTTTTCCACGCAAGTGGCTAGTGTGCAAACACAGTGTTCTACCTTTATTAAGGATAGCACTGTAATTCATGCTAAGTTGGAAAAGTTGTAGAACTTTTCCAAGAAGTTAAATTTACGTATTGTAAACTTTCCTGTCTCCTCTGTGGTTTCCCCAGTTGAGTTATTCAAAAAATACTTGCGGGGACGTTTTGGGGTTGCCGGAAAATGCCCTCCCTCCCACCTCTAAGGTTTATTATTTACCTATGAAGAAACGTTCTAGTTCTATTAATATTATTTCTAATGAGGTGGGAGATCAGGGGGATAGTCTTGATGTCCTGCATCTTTCTCAAGTATTTGAATCCTCTAATGAGGAAATAACGAGGAGAACTACTCTTTTGGTGATGTTTGTTCTAGAGCCGGATAGGTCTTGGATCTTAAAAATGTTTTTTAGGAATGCTAACAAAACTTTTTATGGTCAGAAAGCTTGGGTTTTTCTTGATGTTTCTTTTGTAACTCAGGAAAAAAGGAAATTATTTTTGTCTATGCGTCCTGAGGTTGTCCTATTAGGCTTTACTTTTGTATTAAGATTTCCTTGCAAATGTCTTATTAAGTCGGTATCGTCTAGATTTATTTTTTATGACCCTAAACAATTACATACGTTTCTGGATGGTAGACCTACACCTCGAACTGTCTCAGTGGCAGTGGAGCCCATTTAGATCGACTCATCTTGGGCACTAAATGTAGATTTGCGTCGTATGGTCGTTTTTTTTTCCTAGGGAAAGTTTTCCTGATTTTGTATAATTTGTACAATCTTAGCCTCTTTACCAGGATTACCTCCCCTCTGTATTTTGGGCTGGTAGTGTCAGGTGAATGTTTTGTACTATTGCATGAGTTTTTTTCCTGTTTAATTTTTCTATGTAATGTTCACCTTTCCATTTCTTTCAAGTATGGAAATATTGCTTGATGTATTGATTGAAAATCTAGAAATAAAAAAGAAAACGAATAAAGGCCTATTTTTTGTTTTTTTTAATTTAAAACTGCTTTATTAAAACAGCACAGAGTACCAAATATAGCCTAATAGAAAAGAATGTGCAAAGAAAGAATTTAGAAAAAGCTCAGCAAGCATATAGAGATCAGCAAGAGGGAAGAGGGGCTCAGTCCCAACTTACCACCCCCCTCTGACACCCTTCTGGGTGCTCCTGTCAGCTCTCCGGCCACTAGTATTGGAATCCATGGCTAACAGCGTTGATATAACGTATCTGCCGGCTCAAGGAGACAAAGGAGTACCAGAGTTCTTAACAACATTGAGCCTAGAGGTCTCAGTCACACAGAATTGTGGTCTGGGCCAGGTGAGACAGGCCTATCTGCACTACTGTACCAGTCCAAACACTGTGGAGACCAACAAATACTGATTTCTCTCCAGCACTGGCCCCAGAGTTGGTTCAAGGTGCTGGTGCTCTACTTTAAGCCTTACACCTCCCTCTGGATGTCAGTATCTATTTTTTTTTTTTTAGCTTTGAATGCCCTGTTCTTTGCCCCTTCCCCTCCCCAAGAAGTTGCCACCCTAGATAACTGCCTAGTTTGCCTAATGATCAGACCGGCCCTGTTCCTCTCAGTACTGCACCAAAGGATATACCAAGTGATGACATCACTGAAAGCTGTTCAAGTCTGCCCCATTTGCTAGCAAAAAAGCATAATCCACTTGCCTGGACTTGTCTAACAAATTAATAAGGAAACTGAATTTAAAAAAATGAACTGATGATTAAAACTAAGGGAAGCAACTACTATGCTTGAGTGGTCTCCTGACTGACTATGATGATCCTAAAAAGTCATTTTGAAAAACTATATTTAAAAAAAACAAACATAGAAGCCATTAAAAATATCTGTAATATATAGTGTTCATGGTGAAGGCAAGGCCGGCCCATCCACTAGGTGAGCTAGGTGACTGGGCGGCGGCAGCAGCCAGCAGCAGGCCATGTGCTTCGGCACACATGGCCTTTCACTTCTGACCCCCCCCAAAGTTGTGCCAGAGAGGTCAGAAGCAGTAGGCCTTATGTGCAAAGCACATGGCCTGCCACTGCTGCTGAGTCGCCCTCTGATCCCACTGTCAGAATCAGTGGCAGCAGGGGAGGGCGGCATGGCTCACCTTGGGGGGGAGGGGAAGAGCAAGGCAGCGCAGCTCGGCATGCGGGAGGGAGAGGAGGCGGGGTGGCACGGCCAAGGCTTCTGCCTAGGGTGGCAGAAACCCTTGGGTCAGCCCTGAGTGAAGGCATGCTCGATTAAAATTATTTTATAAAGGCAATACAGGCGCTAATGTGTCTTTATAAAGAACCAACCCTACTAGGGAACAGATTTCAATGTACAGTACACATTTATACCTGCTCTAAAGCCGGTGTAAACATGTGCATTTAACTGTACACATGTACCTGCATATCTGTTTATAAAATATGCACATACATCACAACGCCACCTCCCCTTCACTAAAACTACTCTATGTCCCCAGGAACACCTCTGCGCAGATCATGTAAAAATAGATGCACACCTTCCATGTGTATACTCCTTATGCATATATGCCGTCATGCAATTTTATGAAAGCCCTTTTCTGTGAGTAAAAACAGGTTTTACAAGAGGAAATTTTAAAATAAATTACCTCTTAGAAAGAATTGAGCTTTTCTTTCTCCATCCAAATCATAAAAATGCCATCAATATACCGGTAAGATCTGATATTTATTTAAACAAATGTCTTTACAAGTCTGCCATGAAAAGCAGACCATACTGCAGTGCCATCTTGGTGCCCATGACTATGCCATGATAGTTAGTTATATGTTAATAGGAATCAACTCGCACAAATACAAGATCACACACTACAGAGAACACAAAGATGGCACCTCTGAAAGTGACCACTTTTCAGGACCAGATCACTGTAGCCTTATGATCAAGATATTAAAAGTAGAATTCAAAACAAGCCAAGAACGTTAAAGACTTCTGAAGCTAAAATGATCAAACACTTCAGAATAGATAAGGAAAACTCAAAAGATCAACAAACAAGTCAATTCCCAGCAATGGGGCAGTCGCATAACTTTAAATGGATAAGAAATCTGTTTAAAATTAGACGGAATTTCAGCAGCAGAAAACAAATAGGGCTTCTATTCTTCAGTTTACAAACTGTAAAGTTAGGTGTTTATTTCCTAGCCAATGAGGGGTTCCTTGAGGGTACAGAAAGATCGTTGTTCATCTGAGTTTTCATGCCACAGGTACTATTGTACTGGAAAAAGATACCCAGCAATCACATTGGTGCAATTTACGAGCTGCTAGAATCAGAAAAAAAACATTTAAAAAACTGCATGAAGGACACAAGAAAAACCTGCATAGGGGAGAGAAAGTACAAGGCAAAGTGGGTTTTTCCAGTGTTTATCAAATAAACACAGATTTTCATTTTTATTTTACATCAGGAGTGTTCTACCAATGTTTATTGGTTAAACCCTAAAAACTCAGAAGTCCTATGTATAAATGCCACCACAGAACATGCATGTATAACTTTAAATTGATTTATCTATCTACTTACATTGTATCTTTTCTTTTAGTTACCCTTCATCACTTTCTGGGATTTATTTTCACTTAATTTATTTCAACATTTAATCCATCATCCCATAACGCTGAGGATAGCTTTCATAAAAACACACATAATACAAATAATAAATACTTACAGACAATACACAATGCCACCTAAATTAGAGAAGTAGCCTCTAGGAGTACCATACAATTTCATACCTCAAGGTCAGCTGAACATATAGGAGGTAATTCTGAAAGTAGTGCCTAGATTTATGTACATACGGTATGTATGTGCAATAACGGTGCCTATTCTATAAAGTCAAATCAGTTTGGATTTTACTTTAGAGAATGCTAGCATAAATGGCTGCTGGTGCATGTAAACATTGTCATGGTAAATAACCATGCATATATCTTACACGCATTGGGGCCTATTCTGTAAAATACATGGATAAATATGCCTTCTGCCGCTGTGTATGCCCACATGCTTCTATATGTAAACAAAACAATTAGGGCTCTAAAGAAGAGGCTTATTGAACATAAGAGCTGTATAAGATAAAAGGTGTAGACAGCTTTTCTGATAGGGCACTGCTTGGCCACTGGTCACTCTTTTGAAGAGCTTACATGCTTTGCTATTAGGACCTTGTGACCTCACTTGAGAGGAGGTGATCTGGATAAAGCGTTACTAAGTTTGGAGCAACAGTACATCTATAGCTTAAATACCATGGCATCTGTGGGTCTTAATGCTGAAGTTGACTATCATCTTCCTTTTATTTGGGCATATGCTTTTTCTTCCCCCTTCCTTCCCTCTTTTCTTTCTCGCCCCTTCTCCATCTTCCCCCTTCCCCCTTTTTCCCCCCTATCCCTCCCCCTTCCCTCTGCCCCCCTTTTTACATTTTTTTCATATTTTTAGGATCATTTTCAAATGATTCCTTTTTCTTTTATTTTTTTAAATATTTCTTACAGTATGTTTTTCATTTCTAGGTGTATTTCTTCTGTTTTTAAGGATGGTTACGGGTATGGCAGAACAAAAGCTATTTCCTTTTAAAGTGCTCTCTGTGGTTGCTCATTTTTAGTGCATTTTAATTAGTATATTATTTTTTATTTTTTATAATCCAATTACATGTACGGGGTTGTACTATCCCCCTGTTTAATACTTTTTGGACCATAATATGGCAGCACATAAGTTCTTTGTCTGGGTTTTCCCCTTTTTTTTTTTTTTCTTTTTTTTTTTTTTTTTTAGCGTTTTCATGGCCCATTTAATATCACACTCACTCATCCGCCGCATATTCACACGGGTTTGATCGATCAGATTGCCTACTAAGTCAAAACATCAGGTTTTATGTTGTTTTTAATCACTGTTCTTTGGACAGTTATATATTGGTTTGCCCTTTGCCGTCCATCATACTGTCGTAGGCGTGGTTTCAGTTCATATGCAGAGTAGAAATTGGTTCTGCATGTGTGGCATTTCTCTGTTTTTGCGCAAGTTGCTTGGTCCCGCTGTTTTCTATCTATAATTGAAAAGATTGCTTTGGTTTGTGTTCAGATGACATCTGTTAGTATATATTTCCCATATGGTCCCAATGAATTTGATTTTGATGGGACATGCCGACCTGTATTTTATTGAAACGATCAGTTATAAACTTTTGCTTTTATAGCATTAATGAGTTTTGCTGCTTCTATGTAATCCGGATGAACCATCGTTTGTTTTATCTATTGAACTCTATTGAGCCAGTTCAGGAAGGCCTTAAAACACTTCCTCTTTATTGAATACCTCACAGACTCCACTGAACCCCAACCACCATAAATGATCTACGCACAATAACTCCATCTCACATGTACATAGTTATCTATTCAAATTTCTGCACATGTAGATAGTTTCCCCTGTTATCCAAGTTAATTGCTCCTGTTCTTTGTAATGACCTGACTCTTGTTTATTGTCGGATACTGTTTGTTCTATGTAAACCGCGCTGATCGCAAATAGTGCGGTATAGAAGAAATGTAAATAAATAAATAAATAAAATAAATAAATAAATAAAACTCTAAGGTATAGCCTTCTTATTAAATACCGTGTGTGTAAGGTGCGACAGATTTTTTATGACCAATGTAGAGTTTTCCATCTGGTTAGTTTTAATTAGATTATGTGCATAAGATAGGTTCTTTATGAATGCTTGCTAAATACACAAATAATGTTGGGAAGGAAAAGTAAAAAAGTGCTCCTCCAATGTTGTTCGCACATACTACGTATTGCCCTAATGATTAGCTGACTGAGACCTCGTCAGGAGTTTTACTTTACTAAGCAATACTTATTATAAGCCCTGTTTTCATACTCTTTTTTTATACAATAATTTTTATGTTGTGTAGTATTTATTATGCAACTTATTTTTTACATTAAGTCATCTATGCATATAAAGTTATTTTTAATGTAGCCTTATGGTTTATTGCTTTTTGATATACCACATTTTGACAGCATCTAGCACGGTTTACAATAAAAGTAGCATAAGTAACAACACCACCACCACATCTAAATAGAAAAAGAGGAATTCCATAAAATATAGGAAAGAAGAGGACAGGAAAAAGAGAAGAGGGGATAACCACAATTTCATTATTTAATGTGGGTATGGTCTGCTTCGCAACTCAGGGAGGCAGATCCACCCCAAAAGTCTTTTAAAAGGTAGACCTTCAAGGCTCATTTAAAGAGGGCAAAGGAAGATTCAAGACACAGGTGGGCAGGGAGACAGATCCATAGAGCCAGGGCCAAACAGAAAGAGGAGGTACGACGTGTGGATTCATATTTTACTCTTGTAGGTCATGGCAAAACCAGTATATTTATTTATTTATTTTATTTTATTTATTTACATTCTCTTATATACCGCACTATTCTGCATCAGTGCGGTTTACATTGAACAAACTGAAATTACATTGAACAGGGCATTGAACTTGGAGATAACTATTTTACAGGGAACATGTTTATGTTTATGTTTATTAAAACTTGATTGACCGCACTTCAAAATAAAATCAGAGCGGTTTACAATAAATAAAAACCAATAAAAGTAAGGCACAAGGCCAGAAAAGGAAAAGAAATTACAATTTATAAAAGCAGAGTGGGCTGAGGAACAATAGAGGGAAGAGAGTAGAGCTATAAGGAAGGAGGGGAGGTGGGAAGGTTAAAGGCTAGGGAAAAAAGGTGGGTTTTTAGCTGTTGTTTGAATGCTGCGTGACAGGGTTCTAGGCGGAGAGAAGTGGGCAGGGAGTTCCAAAGTGCATGGGCTATGGAGGGTTAAGTGGCTTGCCCAAGACCACAAGGAGCACCTGTGGGACTAGAAACCCCAGTCCTTCCGGCCCAAGGTTGCTGTCCTCTAGTGGGATTTGAACCCCTGACCTTCCGGCCTGAAGTACCTTGCCCCAACCACTAGGCCACTTCATCCTTGTCCTGCAGGGATCTTAAACAATGTTGCAATACATAGGGGATGATAGAGGAAGACAGTTATGTAAGGCTTTATGCGCCAGAATAAGAATTTTGAACTGTATTCTCTGGGCAACAGGGAGCCAGCGGTGTTGGATCAAGAGTGGTGAAACATGGTCATATTTCTTAGCTTGGGTATAGATACAGATATAATAGGATTTTGAATAGATTGAAGACATTTTAACTGTGATTGAGGGAGACCAGCAAAATACACTTTACAATAATCAATCTGCAAAATTACAGCGCTGAGGAGGAGAGTGGTCATGGCTGATTTATCAAGAAAAGGGCGAAAAGCTCTACATCTGCATAAAAGCGATGCGGTGCACTGGGAGAGGTGGGAAATGTGTGACGAAAAAGTGAGATCCATGTTAAAGTAGACTCCAGGATATTTAAAGAGGACTGGAGTGAGATGGGATGGGAATCCAGGACAAGGGCCACAGAGAAGGCATTAGGGCATTGGAAGAACCAGTAAAACATGTGGCAGTTATTTTACTGGAGTTGAGTTTGAGTGAGTGATCGGATAATCAAGATGCAATAGATTCCAGTACAGAATTAAGAAGGAAAAATATGACCCAAAAGTAAAATGTCATCAGCATAAAAACAGAAAGAAATTTCCAAGGACTGAATAAGAGTGGCCAACAGAGCTAGATAAATGTTAAAAAGGTGGAAAGAGCTGAGCACTGAGGAACTCTGCAGGGAATGGAGAAAGGAGAGGAGTGGTCATCATGATGCAGGACTTCATAGGATCAATCCGCAAGAAGGAGACAAGCCACGCCAGAGTGGACCCCCAAAGACCCACTTCAAAAAGGCATGGTCTACAAGATCCAAAGCTGCTGTGAAATCAAGTGAGACAGCGAGGGCATAGATTTCTTAGTCTAGGTAGGAATGAATATCACCGAGCACTGACGTTATGATAGCACAGAAACTATGGGAGAGCAGAAAACCCAATTGTCGTGGGTGGAGGGCCAGGAATGTTCAATGTGATCGCACAGTTGATGGAATATAAACCATTCAGTAAGATTTGCCAAAAATGTGAGATTGGAAATTGAGCAGTAATTGGTGGGATCGTTTGCATCCAATTTTGGACCTTTCAACAGGGAGCGAATAAGTGCCGTCTTCCACTCATGTGGGACACAGCCTTATGAGAAAGAGGCATTAATCATGGAACAGATCATCGGGATAAAACCGAGGGATGGATACACAAGCCACTTTGAAGGGAATGAATCCAGGGGACAATAGGAGAGGTCTGTGCAGGGAGGCTTCCTCAATGAGCGCAATGGAATGCCAAGTATGTAATATGGAAGGCGATGGCTGAGTGGGTGAAGGAGGAGGGAAGAAAAACATAGAAACATGATGACAGAAAAATACCACATGGCCTTTCTAGTCTGTCCTTCCATATCAACAACTACAACAGTCCACTTTTTACCTTTAGAGATCCTCTGTGTTGGTCCCATGCTTTTTTGAATTCAGTTACTGTCCTCATCTCTACCACCTCCACTGGGAGACTATTCCATGGATCCACTACTCTTTCCGTAAAGAAATATTTCCGCATATCACTCCTGAATCTATCTCCCTTCACCCTCATCCCATGTCCCCTCGTAGCAGAACTTGCTTTCAATTGAAAGAGGCTCTCTCCCTGAACATTTACGCCACGGAGGGAACCTGTTCGAGCGGTATCAATTTTAGACCTGAAAATACTGGCTAAAATGTCAGGCAATGGGCCAGCAGGATTAGAGGAGGAAGTGAGCCTTGGAAAGGAAGCCAATCGCGAAGCAATAGCAAAGAGAGTTTTAGGGTTGGGAGCGGAAGCTGTGATCAGAGAGGAATAATATTTTTTTCTTGGCTGCTAAAACTGCATTCCAGTGATAATAGTGTATTATTGCTGTTATTTCACTGGATATGTCTTTGTTTTTTTAGAATATGCTGCTTTGTTTACACTTCTTTTAAAGTGTGGTATGTGTTCTATTTATTTTTATGAAACTCCTTTTTATATATATTTGTTATTTTTTATGTCTATTCACAATTTTGATTTTATTAATCCTATTTTTGATATATTTTGTATTTTTGTATTTGCATTATTTATTGGATTATTTATAGATCCCCGAAGAAGGCTTCATTGCCAAAACTTGGTTAAGTCAGGGTTCTTTAATAAAGGAACTTTGCATTACAAGACCTAGTCGTCCTCTGCTTTTTGTAGTCCCAAGTGATTATCTGCAGAGATTCCCCTTTCTTTTGGTTGCTTCTTTTCTGTCCCACTGAAAATATCACTATCAGTCCATGGTGTGTACTTTCAGAATAGCGACAGATTAAACTCCACACATAAATCACTAGAATACCTTGCTTTCCATATGGAAATCTAGTCACCTCTTACCGAGTTATCCTCATTACATTTTTGCACACCCTTACCCTTCCACCTAAACCACACCCCTTTTTAAAGCCCATAACTCTATGTTGTGGATTTAAATGAAAAAAAGTTAATCTGGCCCAGATATATTTTTTTAACTTTTTTATTTTCACAACCAAGCATGGCATATACAGTATATTATGGCGTATGAGATCATAAACGTTATTAGATTACACGCACACAAGTAATCCTCTCACTACATGTTTACATATTATGAGCAGAGAGGCAAGAAGTTGCAAAAGAGCCACATGCAACTCAGCAGTACAAACTGCAAGAACAAAAAAAGATCAAAAGGAAGATTTAATAAGATGACCAATCTCAACAAACCTAACATAGCAACATCATGTGAAAAGTACATGGGGGGGGAGGGAGTTGCTAGGATGTGCAGACCCAGATTAATACATATTTGCCTCTTATTTGGGGGGGGGAGGAGAAAGACGCACCTCCTGGAACACAATTCAAGATGAATCAACTGAGATGCAATGAAAGGTACAGTATGGACCAGAATGTCCCCCATATGGTGGCATATCTATCCATCCATCCCCGAGTATGCTAAGCGCTCTATACGACCCACTTCTATCAACTGTAAGCACCATTCATCAAATGGCAGAGGGGTTTCCAGTATGTCACTATGGTGAATCGTGCAGTCAGAAGCATTTGGATAGGAATGCTATGGCTTTTATAAAGACCTTTATATTCTCCCAGTGCACCCATAAAGACAGCTCTTTGGTAGAGAAACATAGAAACATGATGACCGAAAAAGACCACATGGCCTATCTAGTCTGCCCTTCCATATCAACCACTACAACATTCCCCTTTATCCTTTAGAGATCCTCTGCGTTTGTCCCATGCTTCTTTGAATTCAGATATTGTCCTCATCTCTACCACGTCCACTGAGAGACTATTCCACAGATCCACCACTTTTTCCGTAAAGAAATATTTCCGCATATCACTCCTGAATCTACCCCCTTTCACCTTCATCCTATGTCCCCTTGTAGCAGAGCTTGTTTTCAATCGAAAGAGGCTCTCCCCTCCTGTGCATTTATGCCACGGAGGTATTTAAATGTCTCAATCATATCACCTCTATCCCGCCTTTCCTCTAAAGTGTACATATTAAGATCATATGCTTTATAATGAACACCACTAACCATTTTAGTAGTCACCCTCTGTACTGACTCCAGCCTGTTTATATCCTTTTGAAGGAGCGGTCTCCAGAACTGCACACAGTACTCCAAATGAGATCCAAAGACTTATACATAGGCACTATCACCTCCTTTCTTCTGATGGCCATTCCTCTCCCTATGCATCCAAGCATCCTAGTTTTTGCTGTTGCCTTTTCTACCTGTTTAGCTACTTTAAGATCATCAGACACAATCATGCCCACGTCCCGCTCTTCTTTAGTGGACAAAAGTACTTCACCCCCTATATTATATTGCTCCCTTAGATTGCTGCAGCACAAATGTATGACCCTGCATTTTTTTAACACTAAATCTCAGCTGCCAAATTTTAGACCATTCCTCAAGCTTAGCTAGGTTCCTCCACATGTGATCTACACATTCTTGGGTGTTTACTCTATTGCAGATTTTGGTATCATCCGCAAAGAGAAAAACCTTACTCAACAGCCCTTCCACTATATCACTAACAAAGATGTTAAATAGAATTCGACCAAGGAGAGATCCCTGGAGCATACCACTGGTAACCTTTCTCCATTTACCTGTACCCTTTGTCGCCTCCCACGCAACCAAATTCTAACCCAAGCAATAACTTTAGGGTCCATCCCTAGGGTGCTCAGTTTGGTTATAAGTCGCATGTGAGGAATAGTATCGAAGACTTTACTGAAATCTAAATACACCACATCTAGGTCTCTCCCTCAGTCTAACTCCCTGGTCAACCAGTCAAAGAAATCAATCAGATTTGTCTGACAAGACCTACCCTCTAGTGAATCCATGCTGCCTCAGATTCGGTAATCCACTGGACTCCAGAAACCTCACTAATTTTCTCTTTCAGCAGCGCTTCCAATAATTTACTCATCACCGAAGTTAAACTATACCAGCCTGCAGTTTCAACCACATCCTTACTTCCGTTTTTGTGTAAAGGGACCGCATGTGCCTCTCTTCAGTCCTTTGGCACCACTCCCAATTCCAACGAGGCATTGAAAAGGTCAGTCAGTGGATCTGCTAGAATGTCCCCAAGTTCCCTCAGTATTCTAGGGTGTATCCCATCCGGTCCCATCGCTTTGTCTATTTTAAGTTTTGCTAGTTTCTCACGAACACAGTCTTCTGAAAATTTTTAAGATGCCCCACGCTTATGTTCCTGTTTGTGGGTGTTTTCCGAGGTCCTGCTCCTGGTTCTTCATCTGTGAACACAGAACAGAAATATTTGTTAAGCAATTCCGCTTTATCCTCATCAGCTCCTACATATTCCTCCCCTTCACCCTCGAGTCTAACAATACCACTTTTGCCCTTCCTTTTCTCACTAACATAACTGAAAAATGTCTTATCCCCCCATTTTATTGCATTGGCTATTTCCTCTCCTTTTTGAATCTTTGCTTTCCTGACTACTTTGCTAGCTTCTCTTTTCCAAATATAGGTGCCTGTCTTCCTCTCTCTGTGATCTCTTGTGTTTCTTAAAGGCCTCCCTCTTTTTCTTCATATTTTCAGCTACTTCTTTCGAAAACCATAGCGGTCTCCTTTTCCTTTATTTACCTTTTTAACAAAAAGGTTGGCTACCCTTAAAATATCCCCGTTCAGTTTTGCCAGTTTTTCTACATCCCCCAGCCATTCCCATGATTGTAGGATAAGGCGGTATAGAAATACTGTTAAATAAAAATAAATACTAACAACTCCCTGAGATATTGGCCCATCTTGGCAAAGTTAGTTTTCCTAAAGTCTAAGACCCTCGCTTTTGAATGGATTTTAACAGCCCTAGTCTAATACTGAACCACACCACCTGGTGATCACTGGATGCAAAATGATCTCCCACTATAAGATCAGAAACACTTTCACCATTGATAAGCACCAAGTCCAGTATGGTCCCTTCACGTGTGGGTTCTGTTACCAGTTGCCTGAATAGCTCTCCCTGTAGAGAGTCCAGGATCTCTTTACTTCTAAATGACACCGCTGCAGGGATGTGCCAATCAACATCTGGTATACTGAAATTAACTATCAGTAACACTTCCCCTTTCCTAGCAATGCTGCCTATGTCTTCTATTAAATCCCTGTCTATTTCTTTTCCCTGTGAGGGGGGTCTGTATATCACGCCAATGCAAATTGATTTCTCTTTCCCTCTTTCTAGTTTAACCCACAGTGCCTCTTCTCTTCCTTTTAAGCCCTGTAATTATATAGCTTTAATGTGCCAATCAACATCTGGCATATTGAAATCCCCTATCAGTAACACTTCCACTTTTCTAGTAATGCTGCATACGTCTTCAATTAACTCTGCGTCCACCTCTTCCTTCTGTGAGGGTGGTCTGTATATCATGCCAATGCAAATAGATTTTTATTTCCCTCTTTCTAGTTTAACCCACAGTGCCTCCTCTCTCTCTTTTAAGCTTTGTAGTTCCAAAGCTTAATATTATTTTTTACATATAGTGCCACGCCTCCTCCCCTTCTTCCTACCCTCTCCTTTCTGAATAAAGTATAGCCTGGTATAGTTACATCCCAATCATGGTTTTCTGTAAACCATGTTTCTGTAACTGCCACTAAATCCAAGTCAGCCTCTCCCATTAAAGTTTTAACATCTGGGATCAGATTTCCCATGCTATGGGCATTTATACACACCGCTTTCCATATGTTGCCCCTTTTACCCATTTCCATAAAGGAATTTAATGTCTCACTTACCTGGGGGCTTTCTTTCTTCACCCATCCCCAACGAATCTAGTTTAAAGCACTCTTCAGTAGATTAGCCAGTCTGCTACTGAAGACACATCGACCTTTCTTTGATAGATGGGACACCATCTCTGCTCTGCAACCCTTGGAACAGCATCCCATGGTCCAGGAAACTAAAACGCTCTAGATGACACCATCCATCTCCAAGATGCGAGCTTCTCTGCCTTGGCCTTTACCTTCAACAGGGAAGATCAAAGAGAACAACACCTGCGCCCCTATCTGCTTCACCTTCTGTTCCAGAGCCATGAAGTCCCTTTTGATATGCTCAGAATAATACCTGGCAGTATCATTTGTGCCGACATGGATTAGGAACATTGGACAATAGTTAGTGGGCTTGATGAGTCTCGGCAAACTCTCCGTAACATCTTGGATTTTGGCACCTGGCAGACAGCATACCACTCTGATCATCAAGTCTAGTCGGCAGATGGACGCCTCAGTACCCCTCAGAAGAGAGTTACCAACCACCACTACCCTTCGCTTCCTTGTGGTCACCGATTCTGCAACTTTGGGGTGCACAAGCTCTGGTTCTTCCCTTTCTAGGGATGCTTTCACCTCCTCCACTTCCAGGGCTGCATAATGGTTCTTCAATTCAAGGGCTGAAGAAGTTGGATTAGTGATTCTGCAAGCCCTGGTGGCTTGCGTCCAAACTTCATCATTCTGTAGGCTCACATCTTCTCCTCTGCTGGAGAGCTTGGATGTTGCAAGAAGCATCTCATCAATGTACTTCTCACTGTCTTGAATGCTCCTCAGCCTCGCCAACTCCTCTCTGAGTTCCTCCACTTGTTTCCCGAGAGCTTCAGCATGCAGGTATCCTGCATATGGAACCAGTCCTTCAACTAGCATTGGGACCTCTGTCTGGACAGAGGCAGAAATTATAACGGGGGCAACAGCTTTGGCGATATGATTTTTCCCAGCCATTTTTCAGTTGGTGGAGCTTAGGTATCTGTTGAAGCAAAAGAGAGAGAGAGACCTACCAAAGTACCAATCGGTTTCCCAGCTGTCCTTTCAGAGAAAAAGCCGTTAAATCTCTTAAGTTTGTTCAAAATGTGCTGTTCCAAGTCCCTGTGTGTAATTAATTGGGGAGGTGCCCTATAAAGCAAAGCTGCTCACTAGGGGTGGGTGGGAGTTGGAGGGGGGTAGGGAGGGAACTAACTCCTGATGAGGTGTCTGTAGCTTCAAAGAGCTGAGAAAAATACTAAAGCAGAGTTTTAAACCTATCCCACTAAAGAAAATATTTCCCCTTTTAAACTAAAGCACCAAAAAGAATGTAACTTTGTTTTAAAAATGTACCAAACCATTTTAAGAGCTCCCAGGCAGAGAGCTAGTAATTTAAAAAGCCAAAACTCTTACCTTTGCTTGAAATGTATAGCCCCTGTTAGGTAATACAACGCTTAATAGTCTCAGAAATACAACTAAATACCCTATTCCAAAAAATCTGAACAAAAGGGCAAGTTCATCATATATACAAAATGTTACCCAGTGGCCACTCTGATACCAGCACAAAGGGATCACTGATGGATCAGTCTTGCGGAAAAAAGTCAAGCACCGGTGTGTATGATGTAGCAACCTAAACATAAAATCTGTTCTGCACCTATAAATCAATATTCTGTGAACACTGTCTCATTTCCCAGATCAGTCCTCTTCAGTAAAGCCATAAGGTCTTCATTCCACTTGTCAATCAAGATGCATAGGAGGAAAATCCCAAAACAGTGGAATTAAGGATTCCATGAAACAAAGCCAACAATGGCTGCAACATTGGGTCCTTATTATACAGAACACATTCAATCAATTTAGCACATCGATGAATCCAGCCTTGCACCTTTGTCTTCTCAAGCACCCTACAGATATTTCATGCAATGTATGAAGGACCTAGACAAGATTCTCAAGAGCAGAGATGTCTCTCGCCATACAAAGATTTGACTTGTCCAGGTCATGGTATTTTCAATAACGTCATATGGATGCGAAAATTGGACAGTGAAAAAGATAGACAGGAAGAAAACTGATGTCTTTGAATTATGATGCTGGCGACAAATACTCTATATATCATGGACTGCCCAAAGAACAAACCAGTCAATACTAGAGATCAAACCTAAGCTTTCCTTAGAAGCTCAGATGACAAGACTTTGACTTTCATATCTTGGACACATAATTCTGCCAGTTGTCAGGATCTTTGTCTTTGTCTAACATTAAGGTGCAGACCCATTTTAAGACTATATTCCTTGATCTTGAGAAGCAAATGTTTCAAATTGTCTTTACTTTCAGCCAGTAATGTGGTATCATCATCACAGCGAAGGCTGTTGATGAGTCTTCCACCAATCTTCACACCTCGGTTGTCTTCATACAGTCCTGCTTTGATGATTTGTTCTACATATAAAAAGAGGTAGTGGGAAAGTATGCAGCCTTGTTGTACACCTTTGCTGATTTTAGACCATTCTGTTTCTCCTAGTTCCGTTTGAACTGTTGCTTCTTGATTAATGTAAAGGTTGTGCAAAAGAATGATCAGGTGTTCTGGTATACCCATGATTCTTAATGTGGCCCAGAGTTTCTCATGGTTTACACAGTCAAAAGCTTTGCTATAGTAAATAAAACACATATGGATATCCTTTTAGTATTCTTTTGTCTTTGAGGATCCATCTGACATCCACGATAATCTCTGTCATTCCTCGCCCTTTCCTGAACCCTGCTTGTACTTCGGGCAGTTCTCGTTCCAGGTATGGTTGTAGTTTCCGCTGAATGATCTTGAGTAAACTCTTGCTGGCATGTGGGATCAGAACGATTGTGCGATAAATTTCCACAGTCAGTCGAGTCACCTTTCTTCAGTATTGGTATAAACACAGATCTTTTCCAGTCAGTTGGCCATGAATATGTCTTCCAAATTTCCTGAGAGAGCCTTGTAAGTATGGTAACAGCTTCATCCGATTGCTGTAATGCTTCAATGGGAATGCCATCAATGCCCGGTGCTTTTTTCTTTGATAAGACTTTCAATGCTGCTTCGACGTCTTCTTTCATCACCAATGGTTCCTTATCATAAGGTATAGGTTGAAACGGTTGTTGGTCCACTTGATCTTTATGGTATAATGACTCTGTATATTCTTTCCACCTTTTCTTGATTTTCTCAGCATCATTCAACATGGATCCTTGAGCATCTTGTAGCATTTCTAAATCAAAATTGGGCCCATTATCTTTAAAGCAGAAACCATTAAAAGTGGAACTCTACCCTTAGGAATACACTAATCTCTTTTAACGACGTTAACTTTAACTCAAAATAGCTTTCACATCACCCATGGTATACATCTTTAAAAATGTATGTAAGCTCAGAAGATGTTGCAGAGAAGCAAAGTGGAAGTGGCAGAAGGACCAATCCACGGTGTTATGGTCCTCTTATAAACTACTTCAGAAAAGACAAAGATCTATATAGAAAAAATGGAATACGTTCACAATTTAATTAATAGGCAAGGAAATTATCCATCTCAACAGTGAAAGGTTCTCCTTGTTGCCCCCGAGTCCAGCATTTAGTCAGGGCACATTATTTACATTTCACCTACTGACAACCTTCAGCTTAAAGAAGATTGCAAGCTTGTTAGGAGCATCTTCTTCAATCCAATTCCTATGTCACTATTAAAAGATTTATTTACTCCATTATCGACTACTCTGCTCAATTTGATTAACCATAGCTTACAACTAGGAGAGGTATCTCTTCTATGGAACGAATCCCTCATACACCCTTTACTGAAAAAAATTCAGGTCTCAATCCGCTTATACTGGGAAATTATCAACCAGTCTCAAACCTTCACTTTGTGGCCAAGTTGACAGAGAAAGCTATTGGCCGACAACTGGTAACAGTCTGTGTTTAGAACAAGACATAAAATATTGAAACTGCCCTGTTTGGTACGATAAATTAAATCTACTCCCATATGGACTCATGGAAAGATGTTCTTTTAATCCAACTAGATTTAAGCACTGCCTTTGCTCTGGTGAATCAGATTGGAGGAAATCGGATCAGTTGGCACTTCTCTCCTTTGGTATAAGTCCCACTTCGCTAACTGTAAAGTTCTGCTTAATAACCATAACTCATTACCAATGCCTCTGACTTGTGGGGTACCACGTGCTTTACCTCGGCCCCAAGGCTATTTAATATTTTTCTCACATCAATACACACCTTGATTTAGAGCTTAGGTATGAGCATATATGCAAATGATATTCAGATTATCATTGAAAGTGAAAATGGGGACTTGACCATTCAAAGGGGTCTAAAAACAGAAGTCTGACTACTAACTCAAAGTGGTTAATTTCTCATAAAATTAAATTAAACCATCCAAAATCAGCTGCAGAATAAGTCCCTCCTGTTGTTCCAACCTTGCCTTTTAGGTGACAGTATCCCTATTAAAGGATATCATTTTGCCATTTGGGGTTTTACTGGGCTGTAAATTAAGGTTTTTACCACATATCCTAGCAATGACAGAGACAACTTTCTTAGTCTTTAGGAAAGTTCACTCAGAGGTCGTGTTTCGATGTAAGGGCCATGAAGACATTAATGCACCCCAATAGTCCTAAGTAAAACAGACTATTATAATTCTCTTCTGGCTGGAGTCCCATGGAAATACTTAAAGAGAATCCACTACTGAAGAATACAACAGTGAAGATAATCTTTGGGGCTCACTGGTTTGATCTTGTGAGCCCATTACTTAAAGAGCATCATTGGTTGCCAGTTAACTACCAAATTCAATTCTAAATTATTAACTTCATATATCAGGTCTTACTTTTAGGTATCCCTTTATACTTGAATCATTTTGATTCTGTACATGCCCATCCTCACAGGCTAATTTGCTAGTAGTATCTTCATATAGCATTTCACCTAAACAGTTAGTTACTCAGATATTCACATTCAGAATTAGCACTATCTCGGTTTAAATCAGATTTAAAAATATGGCCGTTTGACGTCCGGTGACGTCACCAGACTAAATGGCGGTGCGGTAGAAGAGCTCCACCACCGAAGCCTGCAAAAATTGGCGATTGAGCACCCCAAGCAGAAGCAGAGTAGCGGCAAAATGTAGGGGAAGTGAGCAGTGAGCCCCCCGAATTAAAACGAGCAACTAAGCAGGCAGAGGCAGCCGAAAGAGAAGCCAGCTCTGGTAGACGGTGTCAGTGGAGTGAGGCACTACGTGGTGGCGAGGAGCAGTGGGCGAATAGGCCGCGACATAAGAGAGAAGGGTCGGAGAGCTGGGAGGAGACGCTGAGCAGCGCAGGAGAGCTGCAAGATGCTGTACCAGCACATCGGCTGGCCAGGAACAAGCGAGCCAGCAAGGAGAAAGACCGGGGAGCGGTCAGCGTCGCAGCATACAGAAAGATGAGGGAGCCAGGAGATTGGAGGTGAGTGGCTGCAAGGACAGGAGGCGAGGAGCTGGCTGGGGGAGCAGGCAGCAGTGCAGAGAGGCAGAACGCAGCAGGAGGGCCGGAGAATGAAGGAGGAGCAGAGAACAGTGATCAACAGAGGAATCAAAGGAGAAAGTTGACTGTTTTAAGCACCAGAGAGGAAAAAAAGAACAACGGGGGAGGCAGATTGCCACAACAGGCACTAGTAAGAAGCAAACTACAAGGTTATGCATAGTTCAAGTAGTTAGAATCCATGGAAATTAAAGACAATAATAACACAGGTACACTACCAAAAAACTGCCTCCAGTTTTGCAACTGATTCCTATAGATTTTGGGGTGCTGAATCCAGGAAAAATAGCCAAAATGTTCCATCACGTCACGTTTTCTTGCAAAATTAGATTTCTTACCCATATAAGGAATGTTCACATAATTTCTTTTTAGCCGACTGCAGTTTATTTTCTTGGCCCAAAATAGAGGTTGTAATGGTTAACTAACTAGAAACACTCCCTCATGATATTTTAGAGTGTTTTGTATTCATTTTATACATTAACAGGACAATTGGGAGGCGAGGGGCTAAATCCAGTACTCGCGCTGGCGCATGTTCTTTCCTGTTCGCCTTGCCTCGTTCGCTCGCTCGCTCAAACACGGTGGTTGCGACATGAACGTTCCTGTCAAATTTCAGTTTCTTGCAAGTTCATTATTACCTTTTGTTTGCTCAGTCGTAATCCAGCTTTATTCCGAAGTGGTTCACTACAGTTGTAGTTTGCAGTGCTGTGTATTTGTGATGGCTCACAGAGCCAGAGGTTGCGTCAACTCTCCGGACAGTTTTTGTTTTATTTGTGGGGAATATACCGTGAAAAAGCGGCAGAGGAACATTTCTGCATTTATTAAAAAAGTATATTTCGCCTATTTCGGTTTAAAGTTAGGCGATCAAGACAAACCGTGGGCTCCTCACAAAGTGTGCAAAACATGTGAGGAAGATCTACGCTTATGGATGAAAGGTAAAAAACAAGCATTTCGTTTCGGAATACCTATGATGTGGCGTGAACAAAGAGACCACAGCAGTGACTGCTATTTTTGCTCTTGCATTGTGAAGGGATATAACTTAAAAAATAAGAACGTAATAAGTTACCCCAACCTTCCCTCAGCAATTAGGCCTATGCCTCATAGCAACGAAGTACCTGTGCCTGAACCACCAAAATCTTTGGATCATATTTGTGTGGACGGTTCTGATCATGATGAGACTCATCAGATGGCTTTTCCCGATGAGTCCAGTACTTCCGAGTTTGAAACTGAACCAGATCCGAAACCTGAACTTTTCTCTCAAGCTGAATTGAATGATTTAGTCCGGGATTTAGGACTCCCAAAAGATGCTGCCCAACTGCTAGGTTCTCGGCTTAAACAGAAAAATCTATTGTCACCAGGAACAACTTTTTATTGGTACCGCAACCGCGAGACACAATTTTTGAAGTATTTCAGCAAAGAGGAAGATTTGGTATTTTGCAACGATATATACGGAGTGATGGAAAAGTTTAAACTCAAGTATGATCCTGCTGAATGGCGGCTGTTCATTGATTCGTCAAAAGACAGCATAAAAGGTGTTCTTCTTCATAATGGCAACACATTCGCTTCAGTTCCTATTGCTCACGCTGTTATTCTCCAAGAAAATACGAGAATTTGGCCCTGATTCTTCAGAAGATTCGTTATGATGAGCATAAGTGGATGATTTGTGGAGACTTTAAAATTCTATCCATGCTATTAGGGCAGCAATCTGGTTTCACCAAATATCCCTGCTTCCTTTGCTTGTGGGATAGCAGGGCCCGCGACCTACACTGGGTGAAAAAAAAAGACTGGCCAATTCGGGAGTATTTGAGACCCGGTGAGAAAAATGTTCTTCATGAGAGCTTGGTACCTCGTGATAAAATTCTATTACCACCTCTCCACATTAAGTTGGGTCTCATTAAGCAATTCATCAAGTCCCTTCCAAAAGATGGTGAGTGCTTTTGGTACCTTTGCTCAAAGTTCCCCCGACTTTCTGAAGCAAAGCTAAAGGAAGGAGTGTTTGTTGGCCCTGATATAAGGAAACTCATTTCAGATGGAGCATTCGCTGAAACGATGTCTGAGAAGGAAAAAGAAGCCTGGGATTCCTTCAAGGATGTTGTTCTCAAATTCTTGGGGAACAGGCGGGATGAGAACTATAAGGATATTGTTGCCAGGATGCTCAATGCCTTCAAAGAACAAGGCTGTAACATGAGCCTGAAAGTCCATTTCTTGCACTCCCATGTGAACTACTTTCCCGAAAACTTGGGGACGTACAGTGAAGAACAAGGTGAAAGGTTTCACCAGGACATCAAGGACGCAGAGAGAAGGTACCAAGGAAGATGGAACACCACTATGATGGCTGATTTCTGCTGGTTGCTGCTGCGGGAAACCCCAGATGAAAATACGCCAAGCAGCGCACCAAGAGAAGCATTCGGGGGAAGAAGAAACGGGCCCACCAGGAGATTGATTGACCCAAGAATGACTTTAAAATCTAAACTGTGTTGACAAATATCGTGTTTTTACTAAACTTTGAAATAAAAATTTGCTAGTTATTACCACAGTGTCGGATCTCATTTATTAGAATTTTATTTTCACACCATTGGGTGTTTGTCTTCATGTATTGCAATGGTGCGGTTTGCGTTTTCTATTCTTACATACATACCTGTACAACATTTTTTGCACATTTCTTTGCTTTGCTTTGTGTCTAACCTCGCTCTTATATGCTCAATGTTTGTGCACATGTATGTGGCTGTTTTAAGTGCAGACAATTTTGCTACATCACAGTGTGTTTTGTTGACATTACTCTATTCTTATGTGCTGCCTTGTTACAATTTTCTTTATTCTTATTTGAATAACTACTAAACAATTAGTATAAAGAATTCATCCAAGAAACTTTTATCTCGATCGCACTCAATCTGAAACGTTCACCTCAAACTGCTAACCCAATGTAGCAAAAAATCTATACGTGATGGAGCAAATTGGTTACCAGATTTGGATTCAGCGCACCAAAAAACGTAAAAATCAATCGAAACATTAGAGGCAGTTTTAAAAAAAAATTTTTTAGTGTACCTGTGTAATTAAATAACATCAAATAAAATTCATGAAGAAATAAATCTAGCCAGAGAATACCAGGATAGAGTAAAGCAAGAGAGAATAATAAAAGAAAAACTGGACTGGCCAGGGAGAAGCCAAGGGCTGAGGAGGACGCTGACATCTACCACTGCTAATATTGAACATTCGAAACTACTGAGACAAGAGGAGAGAGACCAGATGGAGAAAGCAAGGGGAGGGATGTCCGCCAAGAAAAAACTGGCGGAGTTCCACTCGTCTTATGCAACCTCAAAAGGACAAAATGATGGTGAGAAAGAAAACAAAACAGCAGCGGAAGAGCAAGAGGTCGAGATGGGGGGGGGTGTGGTCTTGGAGCCCAGGAGTAGCAGATATGATCAAAACGTGGCTGGAGGAGCTGAAAGAGGAGCTCAAAGTGGAAATAAGTGGAGTCAAAAATGAGTTAAAAGAGACATTGCAATCTTTCAGACAAGATATGCTGGAACTGGGATCCAGGGTGGAGAAATTAGAACAGCAGGTGGAACAACAGGTGGCAGTCAGAGAATGTGCAAAAAGGATGGGACGAGTTCAAGCAAGCTCAGGAAGAACTGAAAGAAAAAACGGAGGACCTGAAGGACCGATCACGGAGATGTAACATCAGAGTGAGAGACATCTCAAAAGAATTGAAATATAACAACTGTGAAGTAGTAATTGCTAAAGTCTTTGGCCATGTGCTACAAGAAGCAGCACTGGCGGAGGAAGATGGAGGATAAACCTATGCAAATAGAGAGAGCGCATAGGGGGCTGGGGCCCATCAGGGGAAACCTGCCAAGGGACATTGTAGTGTGCCTGAATTCATTCAAAACTAAAGAGCGCATCTTGAGAGATGCCAGGAAATTGGGACACATTAAGTGGGAGGAAGAAGTGGTGGAGCTATTTCAGGACTTGCCCCCGGGAACGCTTCAACGTCGGAGAGAACTGAAAGAGGTGACAGCGCTTTTGAGGAGAGAGGGGATGCGATATAAGTGGCTATACCCCTTTGGGCTATTAATGACTGTGAAAGGAGTGTCCAGGAAGGTGAGAAATACTGAAGAAGCCTGGACTGCACTCAGGAATTTGGGATTCACTGCTATTCCAGAAGGAGCGGAGGGGATCTCTACAACCACAGCAAAGACAACATCAACAAACAAGGGGGACAGTTCGAAATAGCATAGAGTACCAAGCACAGGACGGCGGTTGAGGCGGCACCCCACCGAGAACCCTAGAGCGACGGAAGCAGCGCAAGAGGCTACCTGAGGAGGGTGGATCGAGAAGTCGCACATAGAAGGCTTCCATTAAAGAAGTGGACTGCTTTATGAGGATGGATGATCGATAATGTAATTTTGTTGAAAATAAGAGGGTGTAGGGGTAGGGAGGGGAGGGAGGAGGATACGGTAGTGAGGGTAGGGTAGGATGAGGAGTGTAAAATTGAATTAAGAAGGGGGTGTGGGAAGGGGGGGCAATAAGGAGAGAGAAGGGTGAGATAGAGAGTAATAGAAGAGAAGGGAAGGGAAGGGAAGGGGGACTGGGAGAAGAGGGTATAGAAGGGCTTAGGCAGGTGGCAGTCTGAGTGATAGTCACAATTCATGGAAGTCGAATCTCTAGGGAAGAGATGGGGGAAGGGGACGGTTGGTAGGGTGGGAGGGGGTGCCAGACTCTGAGAAGAGTAGTGTAGGGAGGGAAGGGGAGGGAAGGGAGGGAGGTGGGGGGATTAAGAGAGAAGGGGGGGAACTAAAAGTACAGGAGAGAGCTCGAAGAGTGTAGGGGAGGGGGAGGAGGAGGGGGAGGAGGTAGACAGACGAAGTGGGACAGAGCAGGGGGAGGTAGTACAACATTCAAGGTGAGTTAAAAATTGTAACATTGAATGTTAAAGGGCTTAATTTGCCAATTAAGCGACAGAAATTGTATAAAGAAGTAAGACGTCAAGGAGCGGCGTTGGTGCTCATACAGGAAACACACTTAACGAGGGCAACAGAACACATGGTCAAACCCCAGGGATATGGAATATGTCTGTATGCATCAAACACAGTGGAAAAAAAGAAGGGTGGGGTGGCAGTCTTTATACCCCCCAAACTTAAGGTGGAGGTACAGAAAGTAATCCGTGATAAAGAGGGGAGATACATAATTTCACAAAAACAAATAGGGAATGAATGGTATTGTATAATAAATGTCTATGCACCAACAGGGGGGCAAGGCGAATTTTGGGCAAAACTAGGTGCCGAGGTGGGGAGATTAGGGGAAGGAAAAATTATATGTGGGGGAGATTTCAATTTAACATGGAACCCAGATAGGGATGCAACAGGGAAACAGGAGGGTAAAAGAGCAGATAGGAGAAAATATCGAAATTTTGTTGCACAGCATTGCTTGATAGATTCATGGCGATTTCACCATCCCTGGAAAAGGCAGTTTTCCTACTTCTCTCATGTGCATGGACCATATTCCAGAACTGATGCTATCTGGATAACAAAGGAGTTGGCGGGTAGGGTCAAAGGGGCGGACATGGACTCTATAACATGGTCAGATCATACATTGGTGGAGGTCAGGCTGACCACGGAGGGGGAGGGAGGAGGCACTAAGTTCTGGAGGTTAAATGAATCTCTGTTGGAGGACGAGAGGGTTCGTAAGGAGATAGAGCGGGAGACAGTGGAATATTTTTGATGGAATGATAATAGGGAGGTAGCCTGGGGGAATGTGGGATGGATATAAGGCAGTAGTGCGGGGAGTTTTTCTCAAATGGGGGGCACGCAAGAAGAGGGAGAGGGAGGAGAGGGAACGGGAACTGAGAGAAAAATTTATGGAACTTGAAGCATTGGATGGGCAAGACGGAAGAGGAATACCGTGTTTCCCCGAAAGTAAGACCTATCCTGAAAATAAGACCTAGCACGTTTTCCTGTGATTACCGTAATATAAGCCCTACCCTGAAACTAAGACCTAGTGCAGATCATGGAGGAGGGCTGCCTGTATGTGTTCTTGAGGTAGGGGAATGCATTTTTAGATAAATAGGCATTGTTCCTTTTGGTCCCCATGCATTCATTTCAACCCTTTGTCCAGGTTCTAGGAAGCGTGTTTCAGCCTAAATTCACTGCACTTTACATTAAGGTATTTTTTAACACCGAGTCGAAGAGAAACGTTGGTCACCTCCTAAAATATTACATTGTTGGATTCTGCACTAGCTGTGAATAAACTGGGGATACGGGAACTCAATCATAATGGACATGAACAGCACAGCATGAAGGAGAGCAAGCAGATAATATTTCTATCTGGGTACGAGAAGATAAAACAATCAAATACCGGTACTTCTACATCTGATGCTTATTTTCGATTGGGCCAAGTCTACCGGTATGTCTACAACGTTGGTGCAACTCGAGCTCCTTCTGCCATCCAGCACAAATGTTACGGAAAAGATCACTATGCTCTTTCCCTCCTGGCCCCCTCACCTGTTGCAGACGATGCTGAAGCTCCAGTCCCACTGTTCACATTTTCTCCCATGATTTTCCTCCTCCCACCCCCCTGCGCGAACACCGTCTCTTTCTCTCCACTTCTCGCCGACGCGTGTCACATTTACTAAGAGCAGAGCCCCGGTGCGATTTCCATGTCCAAATTATCTTTCCAAGGCACAGGGGTTTCTGCAACGCGCTTCGCGGGGGCCTTTCAAATCCATCACATCCACGGGAGATTGTTACACACGCACCGAGAGGGGGTGTATCTGTCACGAAGAATGCGCAGTCTCACAGCGTGGACCGGGAAGGCAGCCGCATTAACGAGGTGGCGTTTAGGGAGACAAAATACTTGCGACGAAGTTAGAGGGCAAGCTGGCGCTTCGGCTTCTCTTTCTCCCTCGGGCCCGCCTCCGCCCCGTCCTTAGGCTCGGAGAAAAGAAAGAAACGCCGACGCCAATGTGGATTGTTGTATATGAAAAAAAATCCACAATGTGGATTGTTGTATATGAAAAAAAAAAAATAAGCCCTACCCCGAAAATAAGCCCTAGAGCAGTGATGGCTAACCTTTTTGAGCCCGAGTGCCCAAACTGCCGCACAAAACCAAAGAATTTCCTCAAAGTGCCAGCACGTCAATTAAAGCTCCATTTGCATAAGGTGCTTCATTTGCATAAATATTTGCATAATGTTACCATACACTAACTTTTAGTAAACATGCCTCTTAATGAGTATATGGATAAAGAAAGACTAAAAGGTTTCTACATTACTATAATCCAGTACCAACCGCCAGGCACATTAGGAACTACTACAAACGCTGCCCATTTAGAACCCATAGCAAACCCGCCGTATCCTAACAGCACTACCAGGACTCACAAAGCACCATACTCTACCTATCAAAAGGCAACACTGCAAATATTAAACCAATACATCTCAGAGAACAACAATACATGACCTACTGGGGAAAGAACAAGTGGCAATGTCAAATAGGAATTATATAAACAGAATACCTCAGCTCAGTTACACATGCAGAACAGACCATTACCAAACAAGGAATCACAATTTAGAAACAGGAAGACAATAATTAAACTGGGAACCCCAAAAGCCAAACTTGGAATATACAACAACACTGTAGAAATAAAACTATATATTAATTTCCTCTTGTACTAAACAAAGCGCAAAAATTAATGATGCACATTTCCCAGAGCTGACATATTCCAATTAATAAATTCAAAATAAAGAGATATTTTTCTACCTTTTTTGCATTTTTTTTCAGTTGCAATTGTTCCAGCCACTTTCTTCTGGTTTCTTCGTGTCTTCTGCTAACTCTCCATCTGCTGTCCATTTGTCCTTTCTTCTGTCTTCTTGGGTTTTTTTTCCATTCTCTCTCTACATCTGCTTTAACATACTAATCTTTCTCCTTTTGCTCTTTCCTCATTCCTATTTCATCTACTCAAAATTTACCCCTCCATCCTCAATCCCCACTTACTCTCCCAATACCCGGCCAATTGTAGATTTTTTATCCCTCCCACACAAAATATTTTTCCCCTCTCCATTTTACTCTCCCAGCCCCATCCCATTCTAATCCTCCCCCAACACCAGCTCCCTTCTAGTTCCAGCCTCACCCAGCATCCATTCCCTTCTAGTCCCTGCATCAGCCCATTTCCAGTCCTAGCAGCCCCCCAACCCATTTCCAGTCCTAGCAACCCCCCAACCCAATACCAGTCCTATCCCCCCCTCATCAACCCACTTCCAGTCCTAACCCCCCATCACCCCATTTTCAGTTTAAGCCCCCCCCTATAACCCATTACCAGTCCTAACCCCCCATCAGCCCACTTCCAGTCCTAACCCCCCATCAGCTCACTTCCAGTCAGCCCCCCATAGCCCATTGCCAGTCCTAACCCCCCCCCATCAGCCCACAGTCCATTACCAGTCCTAACCCCATCAGCCCACCTCAAGTCCTAACCCCTCCCCATCAGCCCATTTCTTGTCCCAGCCCCCCATAGCCCATTATCAGTCCTAAACCCCCCCATAGCCCATTACCAGTCCTAACCCCATCAGACCACCTCCAGTGTTAACCCCCCATCAGCCCATTTCCAGTCCTAACCCCACCCAACAGCCCACCTCAAGTCCTAACCCCTCCCCATCAGCAGTCCTAACCCCCCCTAGCCCATTAGCAGTCCTAACCCCCCCTCTCTAGCCCATTAGCAGTCCTAACCCCCCCCATAGCCCATTACCAGTCCTAACCCCCCATCACCCCATTTCCAGACAGCCCCCATCAGCCCACAGCCCATTAGCAGTCCTACCCCCCCAGCCCATTAGCAGTCCTAACCCCCCCCCAGCCCACTAGCAGTCCTAACCCCCCCCTCCCCCATTACCAGTCCCAACCCACCCCCCCTGGCAAATTTAAAAAAAAAAAAAAAGCAGCTGGCTCTGGCTTCTGCCGCGGCAGCGGCAGAATGCAATGTCCCGTGGGGCCCCCTCCGCCCGCTAAGCCCCTCTGCAAGGGCTTTCAGATTCGCGAGGGAGAGCGTCTCCCTCGCGTCTCTGTTAAGCCCGCAGGGGCTAATGGGAAATTTCCCATCAGTCCCTCGCGTCTAAAGGGGCTGATGGGAAATTTCCCATTAGCCCCTGCGGGCTTAACAGAGACGCGAGGGAGACGCTGTCTCCCTCGCGAATCTGAAAGCCCTTGCAGAGGGGCTTAGCGGGCGGAGGGGGCCCCGCGGGACACTGCATGCTGCCGCGTCCGCGTCCGCGGCAGCAGCCAGAGCCCGCTTTTTCTTTTTCTGCGGACCTTCACGCGTGCCAGCTGCAAGGCCTTCGCGTGCCACAGCTGGCACGCGTGCCATAGGTTCGCCATCGCTGCCCTAGAGCATCTTTTGGAGCAAAAAATAAATATAAGACCCGGTCTTATTTTCGGGGAAACACGGTATATAGAGGCCAAGTGCTGGCTGTTCGAGGGCAACTCAATGCTATGCAAGTCGAAATTATAAGATATCGAATGCAAATATTGAAACAGGGGTTCTTTGAGGGGGGAAATAAAGCGGGGCGATATATGGTGCAGCGTTTGAAACAAAGGAAATTAAGATCACAAATACTGCGAGTTAGGGACTGGGAAGGGAATTTAGTTCATAAGACGGGGACATACAAGAGGCCTTTAAAAGATATGATCAAGAGCTGTATGCGGCTTGGGCACCTCCGGATCTGAAAAGAATACAAAGCTATTTAGACTCAATTAAGATCCCAACATTGAGTAAGGAGGAACAAAACCAGATAAATACCGCAATTGCAGCAGAGGAGATTCAGCAGGCCATAAAACAGTTAAAGGTAGATAAGGCATCGGGATTGGATGGGCTTACAGCACGATTCTACAGGAAATTCAGGGAGCTTCTAACAGCTCCATTATTGAAGCTGTTTAATTTACCGAGGGAGGGTGGGGTGCTAGCAGCCACTATGGGTTGGGCTGGGATAATGGTAATTCATAAAGAAGGTAAGGATCAGCAAGAATGTTCGTCATATAGACCCATTTCATTACTCAACTAAGATGCTAAATTACTGGCTAAAATATTAGCAACCCATTTATACAAGGTTATCGGGAAGTTGATCCACCAAGATCAAGCGGGTTTTATTCCAGGGAGGCAGGTGGCAGATAACATTAGGAAGATTTTGAACACGATTTGGTCGGTGGGGCAAAGTGATAAGGAGGCCTTGTTCATATCTCTAGACACGGAAAAAGCCTTTGACCAGGTGTCTTGGACCTTTCTCTTTCAGGTCATGGATAGAATGGGGTTGGGAGGGGAATTTAAGGGTTGGATGGAAGCACTGTACCAGAACCCGAAGGCATGTGTTAGGGTAAATGGAGCGTACTCGGCCTTTTTTGAGCAGGGGAGAGGGACAAGGCAGGGATACCCACTGTCACCCATTTTATTTGCGATATCACTGGAACCGTTCGCAGAGCGAGTGCAAGAAAGGGATGACCTGAGGGGTATAAGGGTAGGAAAGGGAGAATATAGAATATCATTGTTTGAAGATGACATTATATTGAGTGTCACCAGACCGAGATGCTCAATAGCAATATTAACGTGAGAATTAGAGGAATATGGGAGGCTGTCAGGATTCACAATAAATTGGGCAAAATCGGAAATTTTGAATTTGTCAGTACCAGAGTAGCAGCAGACGAGATTAAGAATGCAATACCCATTTAGGTGGGCAAAGGGGGCGATAAGGTATTTAGGGATTCAAATAAGCAACAAGTTAGAGGGCCTGTATGATTTAAAACTATAAAAAGTTGCTCGGGCAAGTAGAAATTTTATTGGATGGGTGGGGGCATGGATACTTATCCTGGTTCGGTCGCATTGCAACAGTAAAGATGATGCTATTGCCCCGTTTTGTTTATGTTTCAAACGTTGCCGATAGACATACCATGGCAAAAGTTAAAGCAGGTACAACAAAGCATTACTAGATTTATATGGCAAAACAAGGGCCCTAGGGTGGCTATGTCCATATTGCAGAAAGCCAGGGAAGAGGGGGGCCCGGGGATTCCCAATTTTAGCAAATATTATATAGCTGCGCAATTGAAAACAGAGAAAAACAAAAGCATTGGGTTCAGATGGAGGCAGGGTTAGAAACGCTGGTATGGCGGGGGGTGTACAGCTCCAGTCAGTAGAGGGCTGAACCCCTTTGTAGGGCATATTTTGCAGATTTGGCAGAGAACTAGGAAGGTACTAGTACAGGATAAAAGATACATACAGGGGATGTCATTGGAGGCATGCTTTGAGAGGAGACAGGGGCCAGGGGTGCAGATACTCAGGAGATGGGCAGAGCAGGGACTTACACACATCTCTCAGATAGTGGTTGAGGAAGGGATAAGGGATTTTGAGGGGATTAAGGACCTATATGGCTTATCAAGCCATGATTACTACAGTTATGCCCAGGTCGGCCACTCTGTGCCGCAGCAGAGGGTATGGCGGGACCTGTGGAGTAATAGAGGGTGGTTTGAGGCTCTTTGCTCAGGAAACGTAGGTCGCAAAGGTATCTTGTCTAAGATCTATAAAGGGCTAATGGAAGGTGGGGAGGGTAAATTAGAGTTTATGAAGAAATGGGAGGCAGATCTAGACTTACAATGGACTGAGGAAAGGTGGGATAAAGTTATACAGACTATAGCGGGAATATCTATTGCCACTCAAATAAAAGAAAAATGCCTATAAAGTACTTTATAGGTGGTTCTGGACACCGACAAGACAAAAAAGGGCGGAGATTGTTCGGATAGAGGGGATATGTTACACATGTGGTGGAAGTGTGGGCAGATTCAAGGCTTTTGGGAAGAGGTATGATAGATAATTTCTGAAATGACAGGACATAAATTACAGAAAACACCAGAGGTATGTCTCTTGTATCAGTTGGGGGAGGATATTGGGGCAAGGGAGAGAGGGGTATTACACCACTGCATAGTAGCAGCAAGAAACGAGATAGCACAACATTGGATGGGGGTGGGGAGGCCCACAGTGCAGGGTTTATTAGAAGAATGGAGGACTTGTGTTTGATGCATCGATTGACAGGGTTGAGACATGGGAAAGGGAAAAAGGGTATGGAACAATGGCAGTGTGTTTGGCAATGGCGGGAAAATGGAAAGTACGAGAGATGGAGGGAGAGACCCTGTAAGCCGTGCAGTGAATAAAGACACGGAAATTGACTTAATTGGCGAAAGCATATATACGTATAATGTGATGCACACGAGACTGGGTGGACCATAAGTAGTTTGTCTAAAGGGGGGATACTTGAGAGGGGGGGAGGAAGGGGGGTGGGTAGAAAATTAGATAATAAAGCAATGTTGTATGTTGTATTAGAATTTAGGGGAAAATAGTGAAGATAATGACAGATTGTTGTTGCAAAATGTCTATATAATGTTGAGTTAAGAAGTCTGTAATCTATATGACAAAATGTTCAATAAAAACGTTAAATGGGAAAAAATATGGCAGTTTGAGCAGTCCTTTTCAGTAGGCTAGTTTGATTTATCATTGGTATGTTCCTCTTCCTTGTCTGTTTTGCAGGTACAGATGACAGAAGGAAATGTTGAACTTTGCTACCGCCTTCCTCTAGGTGTTTAGTCCATGGCATGGCTCTGTTCATATTGTGAGCATCTCACAATCTGTATCATAATTGTTTTTAAGCCAATTCTGTAACATGGCTTTGTAAAGCATCTTGATGAAATCTAACTTACAAAAAAAAAAACCCCAGTATATCAAATATAGACAATTATATATTTATGTACCTATCTTGGAGAAAAGTGCTTTCCAGATGTCAACTGTGTGTGCTATTATCAGATTTTGCCTATGACCTTGCAGACATGGTGGATGGGCAGGGTTAAGAGTGAGTAAGAGATCGAAATCTCAGTCAACACTTAATTTTTTTGACACAATTACGGTTTAGCTGGTCCCTCACTGCCATCAGAGAAGCCCAGTTCTCCTAAAACAAGCAGAATGAGTCAGCCACACTTGGTGATGTCATCTGATGGCACCAAGATGGAAGTACTCTCCATAGCTCAGAAGGGCTTTTGCCCTTCTGAGCATGATCCAACTGGCCCTAGGAGAGACTAGGTGTTAAAGACTAGGGGACATGCAATGAAGCTACAGGGTATCCTATTTAAGACTAATAAGAGAAAATATTTTTTCACTCAACATGTAATCAAACTCTAGAATTTGTTACCGGAGAATGTAGTAAAAGATGTTAGTTTAGCTGTGTTTAAAAAAGGTTTGGACAAGTTCCTGGAGGAAAGGTCCATAAACCACTACTAAAAGGGACCCGGGATATCACTGCTTGACCCAATACAAGCATTGTGGAACCTGTGTCTTTTGGGGAAACTGCTAGGTACTTATGACCTAGATTGGTCACTGTTGGAAACAGGACACTGGGCTTGATGGATCTTGGTCTGACTCAGCATGGCATATCTTATGTTCTTACTACCCCCTGGTCCACCCCTAGCTAGCCAGTCTATTCTATCCGCCCAGCCATGTGGATTGATTCATCTACTCTCCTCATTCATTACAATGCATGATTAAAAAATATATATCTATATCCTAATGTTTCTCCTTTGTTACCTACTTTCAGATTTCTCTTCAGGAAGCCTTCCCGGACATCCCTGTTGCAGTTCGACCAAGGCTCCCTCTGTCTCCAGCCATGGGTCCGGCATTACAAAGGAGAGCAGGCCCCCTCCCTGAGGACCGCTGCTCCGGCAGAGCTTCCTCTATGAAGGTGAATTAAGAAGCCTTGAAGAGCAATCCCCCACAGGCACAGAACAAGCCACGCAGGGGATAAGTCCTGCAGAGGCGAGGAGCAAACCAGGCATGGGATGCGCCGATTCAGGCCTCCATCCCCCATCTGGCTCTTTGGCAGGACTCCTGGGGCTGAGAACCTGACCTGCTATGCCCATATGGCCTCTAGCTGCAGACAGGGACCTGCACTGAGATGAAAAAATGATATCGCTCCTCTGAATGCTTCAGTGACACTGGCTGGGAGGGAAATATCCTTTGGTACAGACTCAGACTCGCGCCAGACTGCATCTCCATGCAGAAGCCAGAACTCCCTCTCGCCGCAGCTATGTGAGGGCCAAATAATGCTCACCACTTAAAGCCTCATTCTCCCCAGCACTCTCAATAATGGAGCTTCACTCAATAGTAGAGCTTCAGTCTCCCTGACGCTCTCAATGTGCTCTTTGGTGCCACTGTGCAGCTCTCCGGTGCAGAACATCGAAGCCCGGCAATTACTCTGCAATGATAGGATTTTGGTAAGCAGAAGGACCCTGCGTCGCTACAAAGGCCACAGACCCTGCAGACCCTTGAGAGCGTACCGAGCTAATCGCTGCACACAAAACCACAGAGGCACACGGTACTACACCCCTTGCTGGGCCTATGACACAGGCAGAGATTACTACCGTGGACAGCTAGGGTCCTTCCACAAGGTAGGAACTGTACGGGAGTGGGCAGCTACCGTCCATCGAAAAAGTGGAAGTCCCTGAGCACTAGCAAGTCAGTCGAACCTTCACTGCTTCAAGCAAACCTTCTTTGCTTCAGACAAGACTCTCCTTCCGGTTCACCCAACCCTCCACTGCCTTCAAGGGAAGTCTCCACCCCTTCACTGTCTCCAAAGAAGAGCTCTCCACCCAGTGATACACCTCAAAAAGGGCTCTCAGTCTAGTAACATGGACAAGGAATAAGACACACTACCATCGTCTCTTCGGATGACTGCAGAAGTCAGCCTCGCCGTGCGAGGGCTACTCGCCAGCCTGTCCAGCAGCCTCTCAGTGTACCAATTGTGTCAGGATCCCAGGGTTAGATCCCTGAATGGGTGAATTTGGCCACATAACATCAGAGTCTGCCTACCCCTATACAAAAAAAAAAGGGAGGCTTCACCTCAGTCTTCCATGGAAGACGCCCAGGTGACCCTGACGCATATAGCACTTCTGGTGCCTGTCCAAATAGAATACCCATACCCCAGCACTCTTTGTGGCCTCCAAAGGAAGGCTTGGCAATCCACCTCTGGTCACACAGCCAATAGAACTCAGGAGCTGCACACATTGACTACATGCAGAAATCATGGGGGGCACAGGATAGAATTACCAGCACCTAAGAATGTAGAAAACAGCATTCACAACATCTAGTGCACACAAGGGAAGAACCTCATAGCCCACAGGTCAGTGCAGGGGCACACAGAGGAAGAAGAACCTCATAGCCTCCTGGTTGATGCAGGGGCACATGGAGAAAGAACTTCATAGCCTACTGATTAGTACATGGGCTGTGGAATCAGGGAACAGGGGTCAATTACCAGCCCCATTCAGGTCAACATTCAACATTGGTCAGAAAGCTCTGGAACATCCACTGCTTAGCTGGGATGTGCATGATGGACCCTGCATGTATTTTTCAAATTGCCCTACCACAGAAGGCATAGGTTTCCATGCACTTCCACAGCAGGAATCCAGCCTCTGCTCCCAGTGGGATGACCACTGAATTGATCCAAAGAGAGAGGGAGGTCAAAACACCCCTGCCTCACCAGTTACATCTGAAGCAGAGGCCCCTGCCAATGGAGACAGGAGACGAGCATAGCCTCCATCATCATGTCTGGGGCTCTCCTCCCCTTTCGGACTCAACAGCACTGCCCTTGCCACCAGCTGCTCTCTGATGCTGGCCTGGGCCATGTGCCCACACAATCCTCTGCCCTGAGAATGCCTCCTCAACAAAGGTTGGCTGAGAAACCAGCAGGGGTCTACAGTGAAACATCTCCCACGCTTGTTCAAAAGCAACCTCTCACTTGTCAAAGCCCCGGAGGACTCCTAGTCAACTCAAGCCCTACTCAAGTAGGACCCTTATCGGGGCAGCGTGTCCACGGCAATATACCAAAATTGAATCCTGCTCTATGGCTCATTGCCAAAAAAAAAAAAAAATGAAGGACATGCGGGGTCAGACTCTGGCCTGACAGGGAGAGTCCATGCTGCATACCTGTGCTCCCAGGTACTGGGGAACACTATCAATACAGAGTCCTCCCTCTAAGTCTCTCCCCATCCCACATGCGCTCCTCAAGCGCATGTAGTGGAAGCACATCTCCGCAAATCAGGTATTGGCGTCTCCCCACACCTCGATGCCATAACGAGCCGATCTCCGCCTCTCCAACTTGGGAGGACCGGGCAGCAACCCAGCAAACCATAATCCTCCTGTCCTCCTTGGGCTCCCTGATGAACCACTATAGATCTTACCTCCACTCACAATAATTAGGTTTCATTGGTGGAGCAAACATCAACATGACAGTGTCAAGGCACTCCTTCACAACATCAGAGAGATGCCATGTCCAAAACGCACCTGACGCAGAACGTCTTCTCGACCCAGCAGAGCATCTCCTAAACCCTATTACCTACCTTGCGAAGCCTACTACGCTCCATGGGCCATGGCGGTGTCCACACCAGTCCCACCACTGGCGAAGCTACACAGATGCTGATGGAGGAGCTAATAACCGCAGCTGTCCACGCTCATTCCTCTGGACATGGAAGTGACAGGCTCTCGCCATGGTGACCCCAAAGAGAGAATCTTGCACAAAGTGGCCCTACAATGAGTTGTCACCACAGATGCCTCAACGGCGGGATGAGGGTCATACATAGTAACATAGTAAATGACGGCAGATAAAGACCAGTATGGTCCATCTAGTCTGCCCAGTAAGATGGCAAGAGTAGGTGCACCTGCCACTCCATGCAGGTCACCCCTCCCCATGTCTTTGTTTAGGAGTGAACCCACTGCTCTGTGTAGGACACCCCTGTTTGTTGAGAAATTAGATAGTTCAGTTTATTTTGATTTTATCCTGTTGCTGTAAAAGGATCCACTGTGTCTGTCCCATGCCATTTTGAATTCTGTCACTGTATTTGCCCCCACCACTTCCATCGGGAGGGCATTCCAAGCAGCCACCACCCTTTCAGTGAAAAAGTATTTCCTGACATTGCCTTTCAATATACCCCCTTGCAGCTTCACTCACTCACTCTAGAGGCTTGGAGGCTAAGGGAACAGATGTCCACATCAACCAGTTAGAACCCAGTACGATCCAAAACGCACTACAGCGTCTCAGGCCCACATCACCAGCACCACTGTCCCATTCCAGAGAGTCAACAAGGTGGCTATAGTCTCACATTAGCAAGCAAGGGGACTGGGCTCCTGCTCTCAGGCAAGGAGGCTCTCAAACTCCAGACTTGCCCATCCAAGAGGTGCCAGCCCGGGACTCTAGGAGAGCTGGCAGACAGATTCAGCCTTCAGCTGAACTCAGATGTCCACTCTCAAACCTCAATCCTTGGGTGTCAGCTCCCCTCTTCTATCAGTGGGGATGACCACAAATTGACCAGCTCACCATGCAGAGAACACAAAATGCACACTGTTGAAACGGACAAAACCAGGCCATCCTCATCAAGCCCACTGGCAGAGACTGTGTGGTTTCCATACAACAGATCTTGTCACTCAGGATGCTGGGGATCCCCTGTCTCCCAACCAGCAGTCACTCACTGCTAGACAGCATGGAGATTGCGAGACTGACCCTGTCGAGAGGTGGAAATTGTGCCCCGACCTCGTTGTTTTTCTACCTACTGATGAGCAACGAGTGAAGCTGCCGGTGAAGCTCCCGTCAGCACGAAAGACCTACAGGTTAAAACAGGGGTCTCAAACTCAAATTGCTTTGAGGGCCAAATGAGGACTTGTAAAGTAACCCGCGGGCCGCATAAGACGTGGGGCCTCATAAGACGCGGGGCCTCATTTGCATAAATATTTGCATAATGTTACCATACAAAGCGCAGACGTTAATGATGCACATTTCCCAGAGCTGATATATTTCAGTTAATAAATTCAAAATAGTTATTTTTCTACCTTTTGTGCATTTTTTTCAGTTGCAATTGTTCCTGCCACTTTCTTCTGGTTTCTTCGTGTCTTCTGCTAACTCTCCATCGTCTGCTGTCCATTTGTCCTTTCTTCTCTCTTCTAGTTTCCTTTCCATTCTCTCTCTACATCTGCTTTAACATACTAATCTGTCTCCTTTTGCTCCTTTCTCATTCCTATTTCATCCACTCAAATTTTACCCCTCCATCCTCAAATCACCACTTACTCTCCCAATACCCGGCCAATTGTAGATTTTTCTTCCCTCCCACACAAAATATTTTTCCCCTCTCCATTTTACTCTCCCAGCCCCATCCCATTCTAATCCTCCCCCAACATCAGCTCCCTTCTAGTTCCAGCCCCACCCGGCATCCGCTCCCTTCTAGTCCCCGCATCAGCCCATTTCCAGTCCTATCCTAGCCCCACCATCAGCCCATTCCCTGTCCTAGCTCCGCCCCCCACTAAGCCCATTTCCAGTCCTAGCAACCCCCCAAGTCCATTACCATTTCCAGCCCCCCCATAGCCCATTACCAGTCCTAAGCCCTCCAACAGCCCACTTCCAGTCCTAACCCTCCCATCACCCCATTTTCATTCTTAGCCCCCCCAAGCCCATTACCAGTCCTAACCCACCAATCAGCCCACCTCCAGTCCTAACCCCCATCTGCCCATTTCCAGTCCTAGCCCCCACCATAGCCCATTACCAGTCCTAACCCCCCCCCCGCTGCCATTAGCCCACTTCCAGTCCTAACCCCCATTACCCCATTTCAGTCTTAGCCCCTCCATAGCTCATTACCAGTCCTAACTCCCCACCATCAGCCCACCTCCAGTCCTTCCTAACCCCCATCAGCCCATTTCCAGTCCTAACCCCCCTCCCCCCCCCATCAGCCCAGGTAAATTTAAAAAAAAAAACCCTGGCTTCTGCTGCTGCAGCCGTGGCAGCGGGAGAATCAGCTGTCCCGCGGCCCCTTCCCCTCTGCCCGGAAGAGCCCCGAGCCTGCTCCATCAGCGGCGGGCTTTTCAAGCCGCAAAGAGAGTATTTCCCTCTTGCGCGGCTTGAAAAGTGAATAGGCTTAAGCCGCGCGAGAGAGAAATATTCTCTTTGCGGCTTGAAAAGCCCGCCGCTGATGGAGCAGACTCAGGGCTCTTCCGGGCAGAGGGGAAGGGGCCGCGGGACAGCTGATTCTCCCGCTGCCACGGCTGCAGCAGCAGAAGCCAGGGGTGTTTTTTTTGGTTTTGTTTCCCTTCGACGCGGGCCGCACAGAGTTCTCTCGCGGGCCACGTGTTTGAGACCCCGGGGTTAAAATGACAGGCGCTTCAGTGCCTGGCGCATGCCATGTCAGCTGGACCTCCCCCCTTTCCTGCTCAGTAACACAGGCCCCCCAGTACCTCACCTGTCTGGACCTCATCTCACTCTTGTCCAAAGACTTAACATACAGTCCACCCGTGTGCACCCTCCACGATATGCGACTGCTCCGATGACAGTCCCCTGCCGGCTAATACGGAAGCCCTTCCAGCCACTGCAGACAGCAGAACTGAGGCAGAACTCTAGGCCTTGTAGCGATCATTTCAGCCAGACGTATCACATTACAAGCCCTGGTGGCATCTGACTTCCACATTAGCCAGGCCATCGAACTTCCGTGCTCTACACGGAACCCCACGCCTCCCTGGAGCAGGGCCCCAAAACCTGGACAGCATCTGGGCAGCAGAGGCCCCATACCTTGGAGAGCATCATGACCTTATGCACCACAGCATCAGGGCCTTAAGCACCAACATGCCCAGGACATACATGGAACAGCGCACCAGCGACAGGGGACACAACCCTTCATCTCATGTGACCCCAATAAACCTGGCCATCTGGTCACCAGCAGACCCTACCTCTAGGTATTTCTGCCTGCATCACTTTCTGCCTCGACCAGGCAGGCGCACAAGCTGCGCCAAGGGTAAGCGCAAATCAGCTCTGGGCATGGACCACCACCATCGCCAGTCTGCAACCCGTACTGTGGCAGACATCTGCAAGGCTGCCATTTGGTCCCCAGTGCACACCTTATGAGGACGTGGCCGACATCTACAATGCTGCCTGGTCCCCAGTGCACACCTTCCAAGGACAATACTGCTTAGACCTCACAGCACAGATGAACACATCCTCCAGTCAAGCGGTCGCAGCAGTCTAGACTGCTACCTCCTGCTTAGACACACATGGCCAAGCCATGAACCGACTCATGCCCGATGCAATATTGATGCTCTATTTTGCACCACTGTTGCTGCACAGTCGATGTTGACACTGTTGACGTTCTTGCTCATTGAAACTACCTCACTGCTACTGCTCCTCGATGGGACTTCTTTACTGCTGCCACATGTTTGCCCATTGTGACTGCATGCTTACATGTTCATTGTCGCTGTCACTGCATGCCATGCCTTTTTGTACTGGACACATGCACTTCATTGTGACTGCATGCTGCGCTTTTTTGCTACCACCAGCATCATGTTCCAAGTGCGCAAGGATGTTGCCCTACCTAACAGAGATGTCCCAGACTATGCCAATAAGGTGTTTGGCCTTGGGGAACTGTTCCCACTGAACCTGACCGGGGCGGGGCTTCGGCCTTCCCCCATCCACCACAGCACACAGCAGCTGGGGAGGCACCAAGTGTGGCTGACTCATCCTGCTTGTCCTAGGAGAAAGCGAGGTTACTTACCTGTAATAGAGGTTCTCTGTGGACAGCAGGATAAGTCAGCCACACGTACCCGCCCATCTCCCCTAGGAGGAGGTCAGCCTCCGGCCCTGGTACCCGCCTCCTAGTGGCAAGGGTTCAGTTAGTGACATACTGGCTAGCTAGGGGCAGGCCAGGGGGTAGGGCCAGTTGGATCATGCTCAGAAGGGCAAAATCCCTTCTGAGCTATGGAGAGTACTTCCATCTTGGCACCATTGGATGACATCACAAAGTGTGGCTGACTTATTCTGCTGTCCACAGAGAACCCATTACAGGAAAGTAACCTCACTAAATAGTACTGCAGATTGGGCAATGATACCCCTCCCCCCCCATTAGATCAAGACAGTCAGATAGCCCTTAATTTAACTCCTGGCAGCTTACTATCCCAGATGAAGCTAAACATTTTCTCATGCAATTCTTGAAAGGCTTGGAGGATAACCCAGTAATGGATGTGGGAAAAATTAGATATTCATATTAAGGAAGTTTGACCTGCCAGATCAAGCTAATAGATTGTAGGGCAGATTCTAGATAATATGTGGAGGGGGAAATTTTCATGTCCAGTTCGGGACATGGAGAATTCTCATAGTATTTTACAAGAGGCTCTGCCAAACATAGAGCCTCCTGTAAAATAGGTACAGGGTTTCACACTGATGACTCTCTCCATATCCAGAGGGAGCAGCAATTTCAAAAAGCTGCATGTGATGGAAAAATTAAACAAATATCCCGCCCGCCCACCCCCCCCCCCCCACCCTACATACGAATGGGAGCCTAAGGGAAGGGTCAGATGAGAATGAATGTCAAGAGGTGGCGATCGTGGTTGGAATCACTGTCAGGGTTGATGATCGAGGAGGGGGGAAAGAGAGGGCAGACATTTGCACTGAAAGCTGCTCCTTCCAGCAGGCACTTATTCATGCTGCTGTTTACATATGGGAATGCTTCTAAATAACTCCTTGTATCTCCAAATACTGAGGTCCTGCCTAACCATTTCAGTATAGGGGGATAAATGGCTTTATATAGGTCTTGAAAGCAGCAAGGAAGTTCTATGCCCAAATATTTCAAATTCCTAGTTTGAAGCTTTAAAGGTCCACAGGGAAGGAGGAATTGGGGCACGGGAACCTATAGGAACAAGATTTCAGACTTAGAGGCATTTGTTTTGTACCTCATCATCCCATAGTCTAACACATCTAACGCTGACAGGGCTCAACATGTCAGGACTTGCTAGAAACAAAGTGATGTCATCAGCATACTGTATAGGGAAATTTTATGGCATTGGTTCCCTACCAAAAAAACCTTAATGGAATCAATCCGACATTAGCTGTTATAGGTGCTCTATAACTAGGTCAAACAAAACAGGGGAAATGAGACAACTCGACTGGATATCCAGACAAATTGGGTAGTAGTACGACAGAGTATCATTCACCAGAATCTGAGCTCTGAGATTCTAATCTAATAAAATATCCAGGGTAGAAATTTGGGCAGGAAATTACATTTCTCAAGCACAGCAAAAAGAAAGGTTCAAGGACACACTAAAGAAGGGCTTTAACATATCAAAAGGCGACAATCAGACCTGATGTGATACTGCCCCACCCAGTTCATAAGACTGAACAACCTCCTGCTCTTAAGAAAGCCAGTTTGCTGTGCAGTAGAAACATAGAAACATAGAAATATGATGACAGAAAAAGACCACATGGCCTATCTAGTCTGTCCTTCCATATCAACAACTACAACAGTCCCCTTTTTACCTTTAGAGATCCTCTGTGTTTGTCCCATGCTTTTCTGAATTCAGTTACTGTCCTCATCTCTACCACCTCCACTGGGAGACTATTCCACGGATCAACTACTCTTTCCGTAAAGAAATATTTCCGCATATCACTCCTGAATCTATTTCCCTTCACCCTCATCCCATGTCCCCTCGTAGCAGAACTTGCTTTCAATTGAAAGAGGCTCTCTCCCTGAACATTTATGCCACGGAGGTATTTAAACATCTCAATCATATCACCTCTATCCCGCCTTTCCTCTAAGGTGTACATCTTAAGATCCTTCAGTCTGTCCTCATATGCTTTATAATGAAGCCCACTAATCATTTTAGTAGCCACCCTCTGCACAGACTCCATCCTATTCACATCCTTTTGAAGGTGCGGTCTCCAGAACTGCACACTATACTCCAAATGAGGTCGCACCAAAGACTTATACAGAGGCATTATCACCTTCTTTTTTCTGCTAGCCATTCCCCTCCGTATGCACCCAAGCATCCCTCTAGCTTTTGCCGTCACCTTTTCTACCTGTTTATTTATTTATTTATTTAGCTGTATTTATATCCCGCTTTTCACCAGGTCAAAGCGGTCAATTGGGAGATACATTTAACACGAGGGGATATGACACACATACGCTAATACTTACAGGGAACATGGGCAATGGAGGGTTTAGCTACTTAAAAAGTTGCATGTGATGGAGGGTTTAGCTACTTAAAGATCATCAGACACAACCACGCCTAGGTCCCGCTCTTCTTTAGTGGACAAGAGTACTTCACCCCTTATACTATATTGCTCCCTTGGATTGCTGCAGCCCAAATGCATGACCTTACATTTTTTAACATTAAATCCCAGCTGCCAAATTCTAGACCATTCTTCAAGCTTAGCTAGATCCCTCCTCATGTTATCCACACCTTCCTGGTGTCTACTCTATTGCAGATTTTGGTATCATCCGCAAAGAGGCAAACCTTACCCGACAGCCCTTCCGCTATATCACTAACAAAGATGTTAAAAAGAATCGGACCAAGGACAGATCCCTGGGGCACACCACTGGTAACATCCCTCTCCTCAGAGTGAGCTCCATTTACCTGTACTCTTTGTCGCCTCCCACCCAACCAATTTCTAATCCAAGCAGTAACTTTAGGGTCCATCCCTAGGGTGCTCAGCTTGTTTATAAGTCGCCTGTGAGGAACAGTATCAAAGGCTTTACTGAAATCTAAATACACCACATCTAGGGCTCTCCCTCGGTCCAACTCCCTGGTCACCCAGTCAAAGAAATCAATCAGATTTGTCTGACAAGACCTGCCTCTGGTGAATCCATGTGCCTCGGATCCTGTAATCCCAGCAGGACTCCAGAAACCTCACTATTTTCTCTTTCAGCAGCGTTTCCAATAATTTACTCACCACCGAAGTTAAACTGACCAGCCTGTAGTTTTCAACTACATCCTTACTTCCGCTTTTGTGTAAAGGTACCACATGAGCCTCTCTCCAGTCCTTTGGCACCACTCCCGATTCCAACGAGGCATTGAAAAGGTCAGTCAGTGGAGCTGCTAGAACGTACCCAAGTTCCCTCAGTATTCTAGGGTGTATCCCATCCGGTCCCATCGCTTTGTCTACTTTAAGTTGAGCTAGTTTCTCACGAACACAGTCTTCTGAAAATTGTTCAAGATGTCCCTCGCTTCTGTTCCAGTTTGTGGGTGTTTTCTGAGGTCCTGCTCTTGGTTCTTCATCTGTGAACACAGAACAAAAATATTTATTAAGCAATTCCGCTTTATCCTTATCAGCTTCTACATATTCCTCCCCTGCACCCTTGAGTCTGACAATACCACTTTTGCCCTTCCTCTTCTCACTAATATATCTGAAAAATGTCTTATCCCCCCATTTTATTGCATTGGCTATTTCCTCCTCATTTTGAATCTTTGCCTTCTTGACTACTTTGCTAGCTTCTCTAAGTTTTTCCAAATACAGATGTCTGTCTTCCTCTCTCTGTGATCTCTTGTATTTCATGAAGGCCTCCCTCTTTTTTCTTCACTTTTTCAGCTACTTCTTTCGAAAACCATAGTGGTCTCCTTTTCCTTTTACCTTTATTTACCATTTTAACAAAAAGGTTGGTTGCCCTTAAAATATCCCCTTTCAGTTTTGCCCACTGTTTTTCTACATCCCCATCTGTTCCCATCCCACTAACGATTCCCTGAGGTATTGGCCCATCTTCGCAAAGTTAGTCTTCCTAAAGTCTAAGATCCTCACCTTTGAATGGATTCTAACAGCCCTAGTCCTAATACTGAACCACACCATCTGGTGATCACTGGATGCAAAATGATCTCCCACTACAACATCAGAAACACTTTCACCATTGGTAAGCACCAAGTCCAGTATGGCCCCTTCACGTGTGGGGTCTGTTACCAATTGCTTGAATAGTTCTCCCTGTAGAGAATCCAGGATCTCCTTACTTCTAGATGATACTGCAGCAGGAATGTGCCAATCAACATCTGGCATATTGAAATCTCCTATCAGTAGCACTTCCCCTTTCCTAGCAATGCTGCGTATGTCTTCAATTAACTCTCTGTCCACCTCTTCCTCTTGTGAGGGAGGTCTGTATATCACACCAATGCAAACAGATTTCTCTTTGCCTCTTTCTAGTTTAACCCACAATGCCTCCTCTCTCCCTTTTAAGCTCTGTAATTCCAAAGCTTTAATAGTAGTTTTTACATATAGTTCCACTCCTCCTCCCCTTCTTCCTAACCTGTCCTTTCTGAATAAAGTATTGCCAGGTATACCTACATCCCAATCATGGTTTTCTGTGAACCATGTTTCTGTAACTGCCACTAAATCCAAGTCAGCCACTCCCACCAAAGCTTCAACATCAGGGATCTTATTTCCCATGCTACGGGCATTTATACACACTGCTTTCCATATGTTACCCCTGTTACCCATTTCCATAAAGGTATTTAATGTATCACCTACCTGGGGGCTTTCTTCACCCATCCTCAATGAATCTAGTTTAAAGCCCTCTTCAGTAGATTAGCCAGTCTACTACCGAAGACGCACTGACCTTTCTTTGACAGATGGATGCCATCTCTGCTCTGCAACCCTTGGAACAACATCCCATGGTCTAGGAAACCAAAACGCTCTCGATGACACTATCCACGCAGCCATGCATTCATCTCCAGGATGCGAGCCTCTCTGCCTTGGCCTTTACCCTCAACAGGGAGGATTGAAGAGAACACCACCTGTGCACCTAACCGCTTCACCCTCTGTCCCAGAGTCATGAAGTCACTTTTGATACGTTCTGAGGTATACCTGGCAGTATCATTTGTTCCAACATGGATTAGCAACATTGGGTAATAGTCAGTGGGCTTGATGAGTCTCGGCAAACTCTCCTTAACATCTTGGATTTTGGCACCAGCCAGACAGCATACCTCTCTGGACATCAAGTCTGGTCGGCAGATGGACGCCTCAGTACCCCTCAGAAGAGAGTCTCCAACCACCACTACCCTTTGTTTCCTTCTGGTCACTGATTCTGCAATTTTGGGGTACTTGAGCTCTGGATCTTCCCTTTCCAGGGATGCTTTCACCTCCTCCACTTCCAGGGCTGCATAATGGTTCTTCAATTCAAGGGCTGGATTGGTGATTTTGCAGGCCTTGGTGACTTGTGTCCAACCATCGACATTCTGTTGGCACCCATCTTCTCCTCTGCTGGAGAGCTTGGTTGCTGCAAGAAGCATCTCATCAATGTACTTCTCACTGTCTTGAATGCTCCTCAGCCTCGCCACCTCCTCTCTGAGTTCCTCCACTTGTTTCCACAGAGCTTCAGCATGCAGGCACCCTGCACATGGAACCGGTCCTTCAACTGGCATTAGGACCTCTGTCTGGAACGAGGCAGAAACTGTAACGGGGGCAACAGCTTTAGCGATACGATTTTTCCCAGCCATTGTTCTGTTTGTGGAGCTTAGGTATCTGTTAAAGCAAAAGAGAGAGATCTACCAAGTACCAGACAGTTTCCCAGCTGTCCTTTCAGAGAAAAAGCAGTTAAATCTCTTTAATTATATTCAAAATGTGCTGGTCCAATTCTCTGTGCTTTGTTAAATGGGGAGGTGCCCTATAAAGCAAGACTGCTCACTAGGGGTGGGTGGGAGACGGGGTGGGTAGGGAGGGAACTAACACCTGATTAGGTGTTAGCAGTTTCTAAAGCTGAGGAGGTTACCAGAGTTCAGCAACCTACTGTGCTCAAGGAAAGTTCCACTAAAGCACCAAAAAGTAAGTAACCTGGGGGTGCAAACGTGTATCTGTTTCCGAATGTTCTGTTGTGTGTGCTCAGTAAAACCAATAAAAATTTCAAGTTAAAAAAAAAAAAAAGTAAGTAACCTTGCTTTAAAAATATACAAAAAAACCCTTTTAAGAGCTCCCAGTCAGAGAGCTAGCAATTTAATATAATAAAGTAAACCCTCAAATCCTTACTGTTGGTTGATCTGTAGAGCCCCTGTTTAGGAAAGCCTCAACAGGGCACGGCACTGAAGCCTTTTATGCAGGCCTCAGCTGCTCTCAGGTAATCAGGTCCACTAACTCCTGATTAGGTATTAGCAGTTTCCAAAGCTGAGTAACTTAGGCATCAGCCCCTTCAGCAGTAATTGTATAATTTCAGCTACAATTTCCACATTTGCATTGATTAGAAAGAATGGACATTAAGACCCACACTCAGTGTCTCTACTAGTGGCCCAGATTTTTTTTAAAGCGTCAGGGTTTCCCAAACCTGTCCTGGGAACTCCACAGCTAGTCAAGTTTTCAGGATACCCACAATGAATATGTATGAGATCAATCTGCATACACTAGGCCTCCAGCAAATGAAAAACTGATCTAATGAATAGTCATGGTGTAAAAATGTGATTGGCTGTGGGGCAGGCTTGACTCACGTGATTATTTAAAAGCACTTATGTTTTTGGCAGCAATGTCAATCAACTAGCTAGATCTTTATTCATTGTGAAAGGTAATTTTATAACAAGATGCCTATGTGAAAAATCCAAAGATGTCTTTTTAAGCCTATTTTATAAAGGCAATACGGGCACCTTTATTTATAAAACAGGCTCCCAGATCTAACCCAATAAAGCACAAATGCTGATGCACAAACTCACAGCTGCTCTGAAAAAGGTGAAAATTTGGGTGTGGCACATTGTGTGTATACTCCATCCCTGTCTGCCCCAAAGTAAGCCCCAAGAACATTTACAGAGCAAGTAAGTGTAGGTGCACATTTTCCATCTGTGTACTTTTTATGCATGTATGCAGTCACACAATTTTATAAAAGCCGTCTTCTACATAAAAACCAGCTTTACCATAAAAGGGTTTTACAAAATTACCCCCTTATGACATAAAATTCTACTGCCTGTTGCCTTCTGATCATTCAGCAATGCCTCTTTCCCTTTCACACTGTCATTGGAATGCTTTTTATGATTCACTTATATTCTTTGGTAATGTAACTTTTTACTCATTCTATTTATTTTATTTATTTGAATTTTATCCTGTCCTCTCAAACTGCTCAGGGCAGGTTACAAATTACCTACATAATAACAGATAACATAGCACAGGCCAACAATACCTCATCATAACACAGAATATCTGTTCTTCATAAAACGAAAAAAAAAAGGAAAACAAAAACAAAGCAATTATTTTCAAAATCCTACAATGTCCATCATATCTCAGGAAAAGGTATGTTTTTAAATCGCCTTCCGAAAATATAACAGATTGTCCATAGAACTGTACATTTTTGGTATTCCATTCCAAGGCAGAGTGCATGAATAAGCATTACAACGTGCACATTCAAGATAAAAATGTTTGCAAGAGGGAATCACTAGCAAACAATCTGAGTGAGACCTCAAAGTACAGACTGGGGTATGCTTCTGCAATTTAAGTACAACATAAGTTGGAAGCTGACCATAAAAATATTTAAAAGCTAAAACAAGCATTTTAAAAGATACAGCGCTTCTCAATCAGTAACCAATGAAGTAAATTTAAATAAGGAGAAACTGATCTCTAGGCCTCAGATAAAAAAAAAAAAATCAACCTCACAGAGGCATTCTGTATCAGTTGTAATTGCTTTTTTGATTTTGCAGTCAATCCATAAAATAGTTACAATAATCAAGCCTTGATGCCTTGATGTTTTAAATGCAGTTGTAACATCTCAGACTGCGGAAAAAACTGATGAATCTTATATAATTGTTGCAAACAAAAGAAACAGGTCTTAACAGCATGGGATGCATGACCATCAAGAGAGATCGCTGTCAATAACTCCCAAACTGCGAACCCGACTCTTAATCTAAAGCTCCACTCCTTCCCAAAATTCTTTTGGGGTAGAAGAGGAGCTGTTACAATAAATCCACAATACCTCATCCCCTGAGGAAGGGAGTGCAGCCTCCCAAGAGCTATGCAAGAAATATACAAAAGAGATGGGACTGACTAAATGCAAAATATAGCAATAAGGGGATATGGCTCCGTTGCCAGAGGGTTGTATGCATATATGTGCGAGCATCAATCCAGACATGCGCTTTGGCAGTGTTCAGCCGAGTGAAAAGCATGCATGGTAGTGACAGAACAGGTGCAAGCTAAGCTGAAGCAGCTACTGGAAAAGGAGGACCTGTCTTCTGCAAGCTGTGGTGGAGGAGCCAGAGGGTAAGCAAGACCTCAAGAGGAGGCAGATAGCCTTTGGTGCTGGGGGAGGGGTTTGGAGAAAGCAAGAGTGGTTGCTGGAACCTGGAGGGGGTGGTAGAGAAAGTAATTGCTAGTGCCAGGGGGTGATGAAGAGTGCCTGATGAAGTTGAGGACAGGATAGTGAAGAGAGAGATGCTCCTCTAGTTATTTCCACATTCAAATGGACTAATATAGCAACCACACTACTTTCATTATAGTAGAAACAAGAATCATCTCCAAAATAAACAAAATCAGTATAACTAGTTATATTTATTTTCAAAAAGGAATCTGGTAGTACACTTATGCACAGAATCTAAAGGTCCTTGTAAACAGAATTTTCATTTAAACTAGCAGACTGCAGCCTTGCCTTTCTAAAAACAGCAAATGAAAAATTACACTTACCTGGTAATTGTGGTTCCTTTAGTGACTCCAGTTTAGTCCTCCACCTCTGGGTTGTGTACCTCCTCCTGCAGCCTGGAGACTGGGCATGTCAAAATCGTGACATCACTGGATGTAGCCTGCTGGTCTCTCCCATCAGCCCCAGTGAACTATTGACAAAGCACACTCGAAGGAGCAACAAATAAAACATTTAACTCTATACTGAAATTGAACTTATAACTATCAATTGTGTAACATAAATTTCCCCTAGGAAGGAAGAAACCGCTTTGCGCCTTACCCTTCCGCCCCTTACAGAATTATGAAACCACAGAGTAAGAATAGACAGAAACAGATAGACACGATCAGAGTCTTGAAAGAAAATCCAGTAAGAATGACACCTACCAGTAGCACTTCTCCCAACTAAACCTCCACTGCCATACAACCCCGGGCGGGAATGAGGACTAAAATGGAGTCACTAAAGGAACCACAATTACCAGGTAAGTGTAATTTTCATTTCCTTATCGTTCCTCCAGTTTAGTCCTCCACCTCTGGGATGTAACAGAGCAGTAATCATTGGGAGGGACCTTTCCAGCCGGCTGGCAACACCGCCAACCCGAAGCAAGCATCATTCGCCACCAGAACATCAAGGCGGTAGCGCTTACTGAAAGTATGTAGAGACGACCAAGTGACCGCTCTACAGACATCCCCCGGCGGAACTAAACTGTGTTCCGCCGAGGAAGTCGCGTGTGCTCTGGTAGAGTGAGCTCGCAAGCCCGACGGAACTGCCCGACCTTGCAACAGATATGCTGATGCAATCGCCTCTCTAATCCATCTTGAAATGGACGCTTTCGCCGCTGCCCGCATAATACGAAGAGACGGTCCAATTTGCGAAAAGACTCCGCAACTTTTAAGTATTGATTGCCCCAACACTCGTTTTATGTCCAACCGGCGCACATTACGATCAGAAGCATTCCGTGCCTGAGAACCTAGAACTGGAAGAGAAACCGTTTGATGCTGGAGAAAGGCAGACACCACCTTTAGCAAAAAGGACGGAACTGGCCGCAATACTACCTTCCCTCTAGGAAAGAACATGAATGGTCCTCTACAGGCCAACGCCTGTAACTCCGAAACTCGCCTCGCCAAACAGATGACTACCAAAAACACGGCCTTTAAAGTCAAATCCTTCACCGACGTCCGATGCAAAGGCTCGAAAGGTTCTTTAATCAACGCCACTAAGACCAAATTGAGATCCCACGGCAGAACTATGACCCTCCGAGGGCCGCAGTGTGAAAACTGCTTTAAGAAAGCGTAATAAGAACACTACTTCTGATATTTATCAGAGCTTATGTATGATACTTCATTCAACAAAAACATCTCCAACTTCTCACCTTATCACAGTATCATTTAATCAGCAAACACAAGAGGAGAGAAAGCAAACCTCAGAAAATCATGAACAGAGCTTGTTACCAACAACGGAGTCAAGCATCTGCCAGACTTAGCACATTAACGGTCTGCTTAAATATCTCTCCACCTTGCCTATACTGCAGAGCGTGGATACCATACAATTTCATATACCATTTCGCATCCCTCTTAACACCCTTGTATAAAAAATACTTTTGTATATAACAAAAACTGTTATAAACATGAAATCAACTTATATATAGGTGTGGGGTACAAAGAACACTGTACTGTACTGTAAAAATACATAAGGATATGAAGCAGCCGCCGGATAGACCAATACTATCAACTCGAGGATCAGTGTTAGAACCATATTCGATGCTGATCGATTCTTTTCTACGACCATTATTAAAAACTATTCCTTCATATGTGCGTGATACAATGCATTTTTTACAAATAGTGGGGGGCAAAAAATGGCTCGATACTGTTGGCCATTCTAGATGTGAAAGCGTTGTATACAAGTATTCCACAAGATGCAGTGTTGGAGGTTATACGGTTAGGTTTGCAGCAGAGAGGAGATGTTGGTGAGGCACAGAGTGAGTTCCTGATGCAATGTGCTCAGCTAGCGCTATGTAGAAATTATTTTAATTTCAATGAGGAGATTTTTCAACAGAATATGGGGGTTGCGATGGGGGCATCGTTTGCTCCATCAGTGGCAAATTTATTTATGGGCCAATATGAACAACGATGGTTGGGTGGGTCAGTTTATTCCTCCCAGATAAAACTATGGCAGATACATTGATGACTTTTTTTTTTTTTATTGTGGGAGGGATCTGTTGATTCTTTGATGCAATTTTTTAATTGGTTGAATAGTCTAGCTTCTCATATACAGTTCACGATATCCTATAATGTCAATAGTATTGAATTTTTGGACGTTAAGGTTTTTCGGCAGGTAGATAGTTGGGGTACCATGGTTTATAAGAAAAATACCAATAGGAATACCTTCCTGCACTATTAAAGTGCTCATCCATCCAATTTGTTGAAGGGTTTGCCCTTATCACAATTTATACGCTATCGACGGAATTGTTTATCTACAGCGGACTATAAGATTCAAGCACAGTCTTAAAAGGGATTTTATTGAACGGGGCTATCCCATCAAGATAGTAGAATGAGCTTATAAGACAGCATTATTTAATAACAGGAGTTGGTTGTTATCTCCCAGGGTTCGTAGTGCTGGGGAAGATAGGCATGTTAATTTTATTTCCCGGTTTTCTCTGTTAAGTATGAGCATTCAACGAATCTTGCGTAAACATGCCAATGTGTTGAACACAGTGCCAGGATTAGAGGCTCACAGCCCTCGATGTGAGCCTCTAATCCTGAAGGAAATATTAAGTCCCTCTCGGTTGCGCCCTATTGAGATGATACAGGAACGGCGGGTTGGACAGGTGAAATGTGGACACTGTACTGCATGTGCAGTCATTTGGGAAACAAATCGGTTTTCATATAAAAGCCGGGAATATCGTTTAAGATCTTTTACTTCCTGGGATTCAGATTTTGTTGTGTATGGGATTTTTTGCCCTTGCCGATTGTTGTACGTGGGTAAGACGATCCGCCCTTTTAAGATAGATTAGGTGAACATAAAAGTAGATTAAGATGTAAAAGGCGGGAGGCTCCTATGGTTGAACATTGTTTGCAGAAGAAACATAGTTTCAGTGATTTGCTATGTTTTTGTATAGAGCGAGTAGGCTCGGGTCTTCAGGATATGACACGGGAGCAACACCTTACGTTTAGAGAGCAACGTTGGATTTACTTATTGGGAACGGTCATTCCCAAGAGGTTGAACTCAGGAATTGATTGGAAAGCGTGTATATGACATATTGGGTTTGCATTTGCGTCTGTTTATTAACAGGAAGTGGGTAAGAGTTTTCTCCTATTTAAGTCAGCATACTACTCCTTGGCTATGAGTTGTGAAATTGAATTAGAGGAAGTGCTGATGAGTGAGCGACCATTTAAAGAACTCCATATGGTGATGTAGAGTACATTTTGTTGAGAGTATCGGTTGGGTAAGATAATTTGGTTTTTAATATGGGAGATAGGAGGGACTTGCTAGTATCACGGTATGTATATTATAGCGAAGGTTTTTATTTTAGTTCCATTCCCTCTGAAGCAGCGAAGACGAAACGCTTAAGGGACGTCCAGGTGGCACTGTTCCCTCTAAGCTGTGCGCGTGTGCACACACACCTCGCCAAGCGAGCGCACATACAACAGAGCGCACAAAAATTAGGGTTCTGATTCTGATAGAAAACAACACAGACGTCTTAAAATTTAAAAGTTGTTATGTATTTACGGTTTTCACAAGTTCTACAATGTTTCCTAGTGCAATCAATGTGGTGTACATACTGTATTCTGATGTGTAGTCATACTTTAAAGTATATAACTCCGAGTATCGTTATGTGGCGCACAAAAATTTAACCTTCCTTCAAAAGCTGCACAGCTGATATTTTATGCACACACAGCCTACAGAAAATTAGAGGGAACATTGCCAGGCGGGCATCAGGGTTGATCTTTGATCTCCGATTCATCGTTTGAGCAGTGGGAGCCCTGGAGTACAGTGTTCTTTGTACCCTACACCTATATATAAGTTGATTTCATGTTTATAATAGTTTTTGTTGTATAAAAAATACTTTTGTATATAAGGTTGTTAAGAGGGGTGCGAAATAGTATATGAAATTGTATGGCATCCACGCTCTATAGTATAGGCAAGGTGGAGAGATATTTAAGCAGACCATTGATGTGCTAAGTCTGGCAGATGCTTGACTCCGTTGTTGGTAACAAGCTCTGTTCATGAGATTTGCTTTCTCTCCTCTTGTGTTTGCTGATTGATACTGTGGTAAGGTGAGAAGTTGGAGCTGTTTTTGTTGAATTAAGAAAGCATAAAACATCAGTATGAGCACCTAGCGCAATTCCCTGCACTTTTCCTCTACAGCACGAAATAGCCGCCAACTGGACTTTCAAGGAACTGGCTGCTAGCTCCTTATCAAACCCATCTTGCAGAAAACCTAAAACCAGGGGGACGGATACTGTAGCCGCCTGAACCTGCCGCCGAGACACCAGTCCTCGAAAATATGCCCGACACGAATATATATGCCAGAGACTTGGACTGCTTTCTTGCTTTCAGCAAAGTGGCGATCACCGCCCCAGAATAACCTCTTTTCTTCAGCCTCGCCCTTTCAATGGCCAAACCGTAAGCGAGAACCGATCCACCTGAGGCATTCGCAGCAGACCTTGTAGCAACAGATCTTCTAACACCGGCAATCTCCAGGAATGTCCGTCGAGCAGGCTAATGAGATCGGCATACCACGGACGTCTTGGTCAGTCCGGTGCTACCAATAGCACTCTCCCTTGATGAGCCTCGATACGCTGAATTACTTGCCCTATGAGCGCCCACGGTGGAAAGACATATAGGAGACCTGCCGACGGCCAATGTTGCATCAGAGCGTCGATCCCCTCCGACATCCGTTCCCGTCGCCGGCTGAAGAAACAACTAGCCTTCGCCGAATGAAAAGTCGCCATGAGGTCCATGAGAGGTGGTCCCCATCTGTGAACTATTTATAGTCTTTGCTGGCCGAAAAGCCACCATGAGCTCCCAAAATCGACAGACCCCATCTGCCGGACTTATGTGAGCAAACACCTCCGGATGGAGCCCGAACTCTCTGGCATCCACCCGGAGCCAGCTGAGGAAGCCAGCCGTCACATTGTCCCTTCCGGCAATGTGCAGCGCCGAGACCATAGGTAGCCAGAATCTTATGAAAACGTACCTCGCTCCTGCTCCCTCTTCTATGGACCCACTTTCCGTTCCGCAATGCCGGTTGATGTAGTCCACCGTCGCGGAATTGACTGAAAGCCTTTGAACTGTCCGGTCCTTTACTGCGGACTCAAATGCTTGCCGCGCCAGAACCACTGCTCACTACTCGAGAGAGTTGATCGACCATTGGCCCCCTGACCTGACCATGTCCTTCGCACAAAGGGGCTCCACACCACACTCCGTAACCTGCAAAACCCGTGTCCGCCAAAACTGGGAGCTACTGCGGTTACCCCAAGGAAGAGCCCACTCTCCGATGTCACGGAGCACATCCCGATTGAGGGAACCCCCTGACCCGAAGAGTACAGGAAGATCCTTATTCAGCGAATCACTCTGGTAAGACCAACGGCGCCACAGCGCTCTTTACATTGCCCGCATGTGAAACCTGATCCAAGGAACCCCCTTCAGGATTTCCGCCATTGTCTCCAGCTTGCGAAGGCATCCCCAAGTCGACGGTTCCGGGGTGGAAAAGAACCTGCATACCAGCTGTCGAAGTGCTTGAGCTCTCCGTTCCGGCAAAAAAAAAACCAGCTCCCTTCTGGGTGTCGAAGCGTACTCCCAGGTACTTGAGAACCTGGGTCGAGACCGACCGATTCTTGGCTGGCATAACCACTCAACCGAGATCTTGCAGGAACTGCACCACTTTGTCCATACGTGCTCGCTGCCGACCATGGACATCATCCGGGTCTACCAGTCATCGAGATAGAGGTGCACTAAGATGCCGACCCTTCTCGTGCACTCTCGGCCCTGGACATCGGTCTAGTTGGCCAACAGCCGAGGCAAGGGAACTAAGGCTCCTCCTTTCTGCAGAGCCGATGCAAGCACTACCATGACTGTGGTGAAGGCGCGCGGGACCGTTGCCACAGTGGAGGGCTAGCCTAACTTTGTAAAATTCCCCATGGGAAGGCCACGCTAGAAACCTCTGAAGATCGGCCCATCGAAACACGTAAACGTGCTTCTGTAAGTTCGAGGGATGGACAATTCCCTCGGTGGAGCCGTCCCCACTGCCAGACGCAACTACTAAAAGAGGCTCACGAAGACAGCAATTTACCTCCTCCAGGCAAGCAAGACTGGAGAGGTCAGTTTTTCCTTTGGAACCCTGAGAAAAACAGCGCTGTGCCCGACGTCGAAACCCTACGGGACTGGCCCAACTGCTCCTAGGTGCCATAAACTACCCGAAGGATGTTGAATCGCAGATGTACATAGTATGTCTATAAGGGAGTACCGCTTCCCTTACCAGAGCACCTACCATTCTAATAGAAATATACTCAGGGCTAAGAGACAAGCCTATTAGAATGCTCACTGACCATCGACAGATGCAAGGAACTCCTTTGCTTCCTAGGTTTAGGTTTAGGTTTATTGACTTGATTGACCGCCCTTCGTGGGTAAGCAGAGCGGTTTACAAAAACATTTCTTCATTGCAGTAGGCACAAGGCCGGAAAAGGAAAAGAAAGTTACAACTTGGTAAAAGTAGAAAAGCGAGTACAGGAAAGGAGGATCAAAAGGGGAAAGGGGAGGCTAGGAAGGAGAGAGGTTGAAGGCAAGGGAGAAGAGGTGAGTTTTCAGGGCGTGCTTGAAGGTAGGATGGTGGGGCTCCAGACGGAGAGTAGAGGGGAGGGAGTTCCAGAGGGCCGGGCCTGCAAAGAAGAAGGCAGAGGAGCGGGTGGATTGGAGGTGAGCATGTGAGGGGGGAGGAAGAGTGAGGCGATTGAGGTGAAAGGAACGAGGAGTGTGCCGGGGGGTGTGAAAGTGGATGAGGTCAGCAAGGTACTGAGGCGTGGTGGTGTGAAGAACCTTGTGAACGAGCGTGAGAAGCTTGAATTGGATCCGGAAGGAGACGGGAAGCCAGTGGAGACGAAGGAGAAGGGGTGTGACATGGTCCCTGTGGGAGGCGGAAGAAACAAGACGGGCAGCGGTATTTTGGATGCGTTGTAGACGAGAGAGGTGGAGCTTAGATAGGCCAGAGAGAATGGAGTTGGCAAAATCGATCCGAGAGATGACAAGGGCTAAGAGCAGAGTGACAAGAGCGGAGGGAGAGAGGAAGGGGCGAACAGCACGGATCTGTCTAAGATAAAAAAAGGAGGATTTGGATACGTGAGAGACATGGGCAGAGAAGGAAAGGTCTGAGTCAAAAATTACCCCAAGGTACCTAAAGGTGGAGACCAGAGAGATGGGAGTGGTAGGGAACGATGGGGCAATTGATGGGGGCTGATGACCGTGGGGGAACCAGATGGCTGTGGTTTTAGAGGGGTTAAGATGCAAGCAGTTGTGGGTCATCCAATCCGAGATAACAGCAAGGCAGGAGTTGAGGGGAGCGAGATCAGGACAGGCTGGGGACGTATGGTAAAGAAGGAGGATGTCGTCAGCGTAGTAGAAGGCTGAGATACCAGATTGTTGGATCAGAAGTGTGAGAGGAGTCAGGAAGAGATTGAAGAGCAGGGGAGCCAGCACAGAACCCTGGGGGACCCCACAGGGGATGGGAAAGGAATCAGAGGAGGGGTGAGAGGGGGAAGAGGATAGAACAGCACCTGAACGGGAGGAAAGGAAGGAGTGGAACCACCGAAAAACAGTGCTGCAGAGGCCAGCATCACGCAACCGGGAGAGAAGAAGGGAATGATCTACAAGGTCGAAAGCAGCGGAAAGATCAAGGGCCACCGCCACCGAAATTTCACCGCGATCGTGGGCAACATGCAGGGCACTGGTAAAGGCAAGAAGGATAGTCTCAACACTGTGCCCAGGACGGAAACCGGATTGACGGGGGTGAAGGAAGTTGGTGGAGTCAAGGTGATGGGATAATTGGGCAAAGACAACCTTCTCTAGAAGTTTAGACAGAAAGGGGAGGTTGGAAACTGGGCGGTAGTTGTTGGGGTCAAGAGGGTCAAGAGAGGGTTTCTTAAGAAGGGGGCGAATGAGAGCGTGCTTCCAGGGGGAGGGAAAAGTTCCAGTGGATAGACTGTTGTCCAGGATGGTTTGGATGTGGGGAGGAAGGACTGCGAGGGTGTCAGTAGCCAGGAGGAAGGGACAGGGTCAAGGGAACAGAAGGTTTTGTTGGACGCAGATATAAGGTGATGAAGCTCAGTGGTGGTAGTCAGGGAAAAAGAGGACCATGTGTGAGACAGTTGGGAAACAGGGGGAGGGGAGGCAACTGGGGGGGGAGGGAAGGGGCGGAGGATGAGAAGGCAGTGAGGCACGTAGGGTAGAAATTTTGTTGCTAAAGGCAGAGGCGAGAAGAGAAGGGGCGGGGATGGGATGGGAAGGTGCGGAGGGGGTAGAGGGATGTAGGGAGGTAAGAAAATTGAGGGTAGAGTAAAGATGACGGGTCTGGTTGGGGGCATTAGCAATGGCGTTAGAGAAAAAAGAGGACTTGGCAAGGTGGATCTGGGAACGATAGTGGGAGTGCTGGGCCTTGAAGCGGAATAAGGTGTCCGGAGAGGGGGACCTACGCCATTGCCTTTCGGCTCTGCGAAGTTGGGAACGTAGTAAGAGTAGACCAGGATGGTACCAGGGGTGGGAGGGGCGACGAGGAGGAGGGCGCGGGCGAAGGGGAGCAATGAGATCAAGAGCAGCTGAGAGGGAAGAGAACCAGGTAGAGGCCTGTGAGTTAGGAGATAAAGAGGCAAAATCAGCAGGGAGCAAATCTGAAGCTGGAGGGAATTGCTGGGCCAGTGATGGGGTGATGGAGCGGGAGAGGCGAGGGGTGGAGGGAAGAACGGGAGAAGGGAGGGATGGGATCGAATGGGAACAGTAGGCTGAGATGCAAAGATGGTCTGACCAGGGGAGTGCACGGGAGGACAGGTTAGAAAGGGAGAGCGAGGAGGAGGAGGGAGACAGGAGAAGATCAAGAGTGTGACCAGCGGAGTGGGTGGGAAAAGAAACATGCTGTAGGAAGGCCAGGTCATGCAAAAGGGAGAGGAATGCATGCTCTCTGGGGGATGAGGGAGAGTCAAGGTGGAGATTAAAGTCACCGGCAATGATGAGATGGGGAAAAAGCAGGGAGAGGTCAGAGAGGGAGTGAAGGAGGGAGTCCCAAAGGTCAGAGCGGAGAGCAGGGGGTGCATAGACGAGGAGAACATGAGTAGGGGGTGTGGTATGCAGATGAAGAAGAAGGGCCTCGGGGTAAGACAATGAAGGAGAGAGAATCTGAGTGAAAGAGAGAGAGGGGGCAAGGATGGCGGCCACGCCGCCACCTGAGCGCCCAGTGCGGGAAACGGAGGCAGCTGAAAACCCAGGAGGGAGGCAGCGAGCCAGAAGGGCGTCCTCCCCTTCCTTCAGCCAGGTCTCGGTGAGGAGCGTCAGGTCAAAGGAAGCCTGAGAAATCAGATCTTGGACGAGGAGGGACTTGGTCCTGAGGGAGCGACAGTTAAGAAGGCCAAGCTTGAGGGCAGACTGGGAGGCACTGGAGAGGGCAGAGGGTTGAGAAGTGGAGCAGGAGGAAGCTGAGGACATGGGGGGGTAGAGCGAGAGGGGGCACAGAGGAGAAGATTAGAGGGGGAACGAGAGCGCCAGCGGGGAAATGGAATGGGGCGATGACCCCAGTGGACTGGTATGCTAGCCATGGAAGGGAAGGTAGGAGAAACAGCAGGAAGCTTTGAGGAAAGGAAGTTTGGTACCTGATGGAGCTGGAGGGGAGTGCAGGGGGTGTGGAGAGGTGACAGCGCAGTGAATCCGGACCAGCTTGCAGCGAAAACCGAGAGAGCTGAAATAAAGGAGACATGCAACAAAGAGTTAAAGTCCGGGCCTCCGCAGTCGGAGCGGCCCCAAGGAGCGCCCCTAAGGAGCACGGCGTGCTCCTTAGGTGCGCTCCTTCGGTGCGCGCCTCCGTCGCGCGCCGCGGCGACGAGCGCCGCAGCCGCTCTGAATTTATAGTTGAAAGGCAGGATACCTCGGCAGTCGCGGCCGCGGGAGCGCGGCCGCGTCACAGGAGAAGGCGGGACCAGGCTGGAGAGAGGTTCCGGGTTGCAGGAGAGGCTGGATTGGCAGGCTCTGGGAAGAGAAAACAGGCAAAAGAGTAACAGCAGCACAGATAGCAACATTAGAGAGAGCAGGAGATCTGACGCCGCAGCCGCAGCCGCTCTGAATTTATAGTTGAAAGGCAGGATACCTATATACTCTCCGTCAAAATACGTACATTTCGTGTATGCAGAAACTGTCTGTTTTCCTCAGAACTGTAGTTACTACAACATATGTGCCACACTTTAATGAATGATTTATTAATTATGCAATTATTGATTTTGAAACACTCGGAAATTTGCCTAGCAATCAGAAGAGCCTAACAGATTAGGCCGTCCTCCCATGTATGCATCCAGTCGGCGTGCGCTGAATACATATTGTATGCAAATGATCTGAATGGCCCCTGCTCCGATCCAACTACACTACAACTACTAGCAAATCATCAACCTTTAAGATCACCTGATGAGATCCACAGCACCCCAAACTTCACGCAGCCACCACCATGGCGAATGGAATAAGCCTTTCCTATAGGCCTGCCTCAAGGCAAAGGGCGCTGAAATAGTATTGAACTGCATAACATCAGGAATACTTAATGATCAAGCGGGGAACACCCCCTCCCTTGATACCATCCCATAACAGGCACTGCGACCTGAACAGCAAGATGGAACGGGCTGGGAACACTAACCCCAAACCGCCCCCGGTTATGTAACAGGATCTCCTGCCATGTGAATCCCCACAGATTCAGGTACCACCTGTCGAAGTCCTAAAATAAAATAAATTCCAGCAACTAAAACTGCAACTGCCCCACAGAAAGCGGGCTGCGTCCTGCTGTAGTCCCCAGCGTCTGTCTCTCCTTAGCCCGGCAACCACAACTGGGGAGTAACCACCTGCGAACCCAAATAAGCAGTCTACCCGCCTATATACTGCTGGTAGCCATGAGACAGAGGGCTCTGGGCCTCCAACTGAAAGGCACTGAAGAGCTCCGCAGTGTCAGAGACTGTGTCTATCCACTTTAAGCCAGTTGATGCGTTCCGCACCCCTGCCTGCGCGTTGAAGAATAGGGGAAAATAAAAGAGAACTGGCGGGCAACAGGGCCGTGCATTTGGGCACAGAGCGTACAGGCCAAGGCAGGAGTAAACAGCATTAGCTATACAGGGACAGGGGTAAACCTTCTACATGTGTTTGCAGTGAAGGACGCCTCTGTGAAGAAAGACCGATTGTGCTTTTTTTTTTTTTTTTTAAAGTCCTGGATACCTCAAGTTAAACTGTACCCCATTTTAACCTGAAAGAAAAACCCCATCAATCCATCCAATGAAAACAAATCATGAAAATAAAGAATGAAAATAAAGGATTCTTCCATAATTAACGAAAAGAAACAAAAATGCTATCATAAAACGCGGCCTATCCGTGCCCTGCTAATGCGCGGGAAAATGAAAACAACCGGGCACCTCCACTGCTGTGCCTGACCGCCATCACCGATGCCGATCGCGGCTCTCGGTGAAATATATCAGTCAGCGCCAATAGGCACATCTCTGTACTGCCTTCCCAAATTCATTCCAATGCAGGGCCTGACAGCGAACCCAAGGACCAGTCCCCAGCACTGTCCATGTTTTTTTTTTTTCGTAAGGACGGACAAATGAGGGTCGCACAGCAATTAGCCTCCCCTATAAAGTAAATAAAATGTTTAGACCCTTTATAGAACCTCTGAATAAATCTCAGGTAAAGCACAGTTACTTACCTGTAACAGGTGATCTCTGGGAACAGCAGGAATAAGTCTTCACATATGGGTACGTCAGTACCGACGGAGCCTGCGCGGGAACGCTCCCCAGCTTCCCAGAAGGAAAGCTTTTGGGAGCATCCCACTGCGCCTGCGCGCTGCCTTCCCGCCTTTCCTGACCAGCTCTCCTCAGTTCGAGTTTAAAGCTGAGACAATAGAGAGAGAGGAAAGGAAAGACAGAAAAAAGAGGTACAACTCCTAGGGGAGGTGGGAGGGTTGTGAAGACTTATTCCTGCTGTTCCCAGAGATCACCTGTTACAGGTAAGTAACTGTTATCTCCAGGAACAAGCAGGAATGAGTCTTCACATATGGGGACTCCCTAGCTAAGATGCCTGGGAGATCCCCAAGGATATGAGACCCTGGGAAGGGGTCTACTTCCTCCTATGGATCTCAGGCATCCATCCAGGGAAGGAGGGTAGGAGTTGCTTAAGAGTGGAACAGGTGTTTGAGAACAGCCTGACCAAACAAGGCATCCCGGCGGGAGTCCTTGTCCAAGCAGAAATGGGCTGTGAAGGTATGAACCGAGGCCCAGGTGGCTGCTCGACAGATCTGGTCTATGGACACAGAATTTAGATGAGCCATAGAGGTGGCCATGGCCCTCACATTATGAGCTGTGACATGGCTCTCCAGAGAAAGGTTCTTACTCTGGTAGGCGAAAGAAATACGCTGAGCAATCCAATTGGACAGTGTTCTCTTAGAGACTGGAAGTCCCAAATGAGAAGGATCAAAAGCAACAAAAAGCTGGGAAGACTTTCTATGTTGCTGTGTCCTTTGTAAGTAAAAAGCAAGAGCTCTTTTACAATCCAGAGTATGAAGACTCTTCTCTGCACTGGATGCATGAGGAGCTGGAAAAAAGACAGGTAAATATACCTCCTGATTAAGATGAAAAGGTGAGACCACTTTAGGCATAAAATGTGGATTTGTCCTAAGGACCACCTTGTCATGATGGAACCTTGTATAAGGTGGACTAGCCACTAAGGCCTGCAGTTTACTGATGCGGCGAGCTGAAGTGACTGCAATGAGGAAAATAACCTTCCAGGAAAGAAACTTCAGGGAGGTAGTGGCTAAGGGTTCAAAAGGTGGCTTCATAAGCTGACCAAGAACCAAATTTAAGTCCCATGCCACCGGTGGAGGCTTAATGGGAGGTTTAGTTAAAGTTAGGCCTCTCATGAATCTTGCAATGAGAGGATGAGAGGAAATAGGTTGTCCATTGATGGGCTTAAGGGATGCTGCAATAGCACTCAAATGGACTCTTACTGAATTTGTTTTAAGTCCTGCATCAGAAAGATGCAGGAGAGAGTCTAACAGAGAATTTAAAGGTAATGCTAAAGGGTCAAGACCCTTTTCAGCACACCAAATGGAAAATCTTTTCCACTTGAAAGCATAGGAACGCCTGGTGGAAGGTTTTCTGGAAGCATTGAGGATATCCTTCACTTGCTGAGAAAGATTCAAGACTTGAAGGTCTAGGCCTTCAGTAACCAAGCTCTGAGGTGAAGGGACTTGGGGTTTGGGTGCCACAAAGTCCCTTCCTCCTGAGACAGAAGGTCTGGAGCAGCTCCCAAGTCCAGGGAGGGGGCTTGGGAGAGATGCAGAAGTAGAGGGTACCACACTTGGCGTGGCCAGCGTGGAGCTATGAGGATCATAGATCCTTGATCCCTCTGGAGTTTGAACAGAGTCTTGGGAATCAAGGGAATGGGTGGAAAGGCGTACAGGAAGCCCTGACCCCAATGAAGGAGGAAGGCATCCTTGGCTTGAACCCCCTGACACGGAATTCTGGAACAGAACCGGGGAAGTCTGGCATTCCACGGACTTGCAAAAAGGTCTATGTCCGCGGTTCCCCATTCTTGAAAGATTCTGAGTACCTGATCCATGTGCAGGGACCATTTGTGTGGAAGCAGAACTCGACTGAGTCTGTCTGCCCAAGAGTTTTGGATTCCTGGGAGATATACTGCCAAGAGATGGATTTGATGCTCTCTGGTGAAGGCCCACAATCTTAGAGCTTCGTTGCAAAGCGACAGAGAGCCAGTTCCTCCTTGCTTGTTTATATAAAACATAGCTACTTGATTGTCCGTATGGATGAGGACTGTCTTATAGCTGAGGAGGGTATGGAAAACCTTGAGAGCTAGAAAAACTGCTCGAAGCTCCAAGTGGTTGATATGAAGAGAGGTCTCCTGAGGGGACCAAGTGCCTTGAGTGGAGAGGTCCTGTAGATGAGCTCCCCAACCTGTTTGGGAGGCATCTGTTGTGAGGGTTGCTTGGGGCAACAACTGTTGGAAGGGAGACCCCAGCAACAGATTTTGAGTGGACATCCACCATTGGAGAGACCAAAAGAGACGTTTGGAGGTTGCTATTTGGTCTGAGAGAGCTCCTGATGCTTGAGTCCACTGGGTGGACAAGGTCCACTGAGCTGCTCTCATGTGTAGGCGAGCATAGGGTACCACATGTACTGTGGAAGCCATGTGGCCTAGCAGTTGCAGCATCTCCCGGGCAGTTAAGTGGCTCTTTGACTGAATCTGGGAGGCTAACTGCACTAGACGCTGGCAACGGCCCTGAGGAAGGTAGGCCCTTGCAGTGGTGGTATCCAACCAGGCCCCTATAAATTCTAGGGACTGAGTAGGGGTGAGCTGAGACTTTGGGAGGTTTACCACAAGTCCCAAATACTGCAGAATGCGCCTTGTGCGGTCTAAGGAAATCTGGGCCTCTGATTGAGATGGGGCTCGGATGAGCCAGTCGTCCAGGTATGGGAAGACAAATATTCCCAGAGTGCGTAGAAAACGCAGGAATCTTCTGTGAGATGGATGGATGAGAACATGTGTGTACGCATCCTTGAGATCTAGAGAACAAAGCCAATCCTGACTTTGAAGGTATGGAAGGAGAGTGCCCAGAGAAAGCATCTTGAACTTCTCCTTGCATAGAAATTTGTTCAATTCTCTGAGATCTAGAATGGGTCTGTATCCCCCTGTCTTCTTTGGAATGAGAAAATAGGGGGAGTAGAACCCTGACCCTTGTCGAAGAAGAGGAACTTCTTCTATTGCCCCTTGGGCAAGAAGGGTAGTTATCTCCTGACCTAAAAGGTCGAGAAGAGATGGGGGAGAATTGAAGTGTCTCACCATGGTGTGGGGAGGAAGGTCTGAGAAATGAAGTTTGTAGCCCTCTCTTATGATGGAGAGGGTCCACTGCTCTGATGTGATTTGCTCCCATCTGGGAGCAAAATGAGCTAACCTTCCTGGAATGGTGAGAGGTTCTGGCTGTGTTAAAGCCAGAAAGGCTAAGTTCTCTAGCATCAAGTCAAAAACCCTGAGGGGGTTGGGACTGCTGAGTTACAGCAGCCCCTGTAGACTTAGGCCTGGCCTGCTTAGGTTGCTGACGCTTAGCGGTAAAGCGACCTGTAGAAGATTGTTGGCCAGAAGTGGAAGGAAACCTGCCCTTTTTGAAAAAAGACTTTTTAAAAGTATTTTTCCTTGGCAGGAATGGAGGTAGACTTTGAAAGTCTATCCAGAGCAGAATTTTCTGCATCCATTTGAGTGGCTTTAATTTGCCACTCTTTGCCAAATAGATTTTCACCTGTACAGGGCAGATTTCCTAAGCCATCTTGAACCCAGGGTTCTAAATCCAGAAGCCTGGAGCCAAGCAATTCTGCGAGCAGCTATGGCAATGCCTGAGGCTCTACTGGCACCTTCAAAGGAGTCAAAGGCTGCCCTGTTTGAAAACTTGGAGATGTCTTGAGTATGCTTAAGCCACATGCGGAATTCTTCCCTTTTATCTTCTGGAATAAAAGGGAGGAAAGTGTGCAGCTTTTCTGCCACTTCTTTTAGAAACATACCCATGTAGAGGCTATATGAGTTGATTCTGGCAATAAGCATACTGGCCTGGAAGATTTTCCTACCAAAAGCATCCAACGTTCTGCATTCTCTTCCTGGAGGAGCAGAAGAGTGTCTCTTTGTACTCTTTATCGCCTTCATAGCTGACTGCACCACAATGGAATGGTGAGGAAGCTGAGTTTTTTGAAAGCCAGGACAGGGAGGGACACGGTACATAGTGTCCAACCTGCGAGAATGAGGAGAGAGAGTGAGAGGAGTCTCCCATAAATCAATCATGTGTTCATAAAGAATCTCATGAATTGGTAAGGTGACTGCCTCTCTAGGAGCCTTAGGGTATCCTAAAATATCCAATTTTTTTTGCTCTAGGCTCTGATTCAGAGGCTACTGAGATAGATAGTCCTTTAGCTACTTCTCTTATGAAGTCTTGAAAGGACAAGTCCTCTGGAGGAGACATTCTTCTCTTTGGAGAAGAAGGCTCTTCAGGAAGGGCTATGGATACTTCAGGTGATTCATCTGATGAATCAGAATCACCAGAGGAATCGAAGTACCGCCTGTCAGGGTGCTCTTCCAGCGCTCGATACGCGTATCGAGCGGTATCGACATCGGGCGTTTTCGGAACCGGATCAGTACCGAGAAACAGCCCTGGACAAGGAACCGCTGTCCTAGTCGATGTCGATGTCGATGCGGTCGGAACCGGTATCGGCGCTGGTGCCGGTACCGGAGCCGATACAGACAACGGAGCTCGTTGCGGTACCGCCGGCGTCGCAGCTTGAATGAAGGCCGAAATAGCCTGCTACATGGACAGAACATTCTGATCCATCGACGCCATGAATGCCTGGAGATCGGTACCGGGAGATTGTGCCGGTACCCCAGAGCATTCTAACAGGTGATCGGTCGAGGCCGTGCCATCGATGTCAACCTGTAACCCCATAGGAGGAGCTTTGGAAGCCGGAGCTTCCCGCCGGGGTTGTTTGGCTGGTGCAGGGTCCTCGAGGGCAAGCCCGGAGGCATCTCGATGCTTAGAGGGAGATCTACCCTTCGAGGACCTGCTAGACTTATGTTTGGTTACCTGAGATCCATCAGGAGAAGAAGACCGGGAAGAGGTCGATGCTACCGACGCTGCATCAGCGGGAAACAGCACATGGAGCTTAGCTGCTCGGTTCTGTAAACCCCGTTTAGACATTAGAGAGCAGGACGGACAATCCGGAATGGAGTGTTCAGGACCCATTCATGGGTATCTGTAACAGAAATAGTACCGCTACACTTAGTGCATTTCTTGAACCCGGAGGCTGGTTTTTTCCATGAGGGAAATTTTCTCTTGGGCCCTGAGGCCTAGAAGAAAAATTACACTAAGTGGGGAAAAGTATAGATATTTTTATTTTTTTTTTAAAGAAGAAAGAAAAGACCGGCGGTACCAGTCCGGAGTCGGGGAAGGCAGACACGCAACCAAAGAAATAAAATAAAGAACTTCTTCAGCGGTGACAGGGCTCGACCTGCTGGCTCCGCGGCAAAGAAGAACTGAGGAGAGCTGGTCAGGAAAGGCGGGAAGGCAGCGCGCAGGCGCAGTGGGAAGCTGGGGAGCGTTCCCGCGCAGGCTCCGTCGGTACTGACGTACCCATATGTGAAGACTCATTCCTGCTTGTTCCTGGAGATAACGCCGCCGCCATGAAAAATGCATGGGAAGAGACAGACTTGGATCCGCGAACTCTGCTTCCTGCCTAAACCAACGCTGCTGGCCTCCCTGTAGAGCCAAGGCCGCCCTGTACAAAACTAATACCCCGAGGCACTCACCCCAGCATCCAGAAGGCAGCCTTCGTTCTTTTAGCTCAACTCTGCTCTAACGGCGTGTCCTACTATCAGCGCCCTAGCCAACAAGCTGCTGCCGCTGAGAGGAACAAATGCCAGCTCCTGCCATAATTGCCTCTTGCCCAAGCATAGCGAGAGGAGTCGTCCGACGCCACTGCTCAACTCCTCCCTGATCTGACCTGGAGAGGAGGGCTGGTCGGAACAAGAGACCAGACGGACGAAAAGGAGAAAGGGAATCCTCTCGTTCACGCCCATTCCCTTAAAGAACCCCTTTTGCCTGACTTTGTTTTTGTTTTGTTTTTACTTTAAGATAATTCAGACTATATCTAGATCCCAAATAAAAATAACATAAACTTAACTGAAAGTAAACAACAACTATCCATCTATCCAACTAAAATAATCCTTGTGTTTCCCTAGTGAGCCCAGCACCTAGGCTCACTACGTCCTCCTGCTGCATGGACACACTGGGGCTGATGGGAGAGACCAGCAGGCTACATCCAGTGATGTCAAGATTTTGACATGCCCAGTCTCCAGGAGGAGGTAAACAACCCAGAAGTGGAGGACTAAACTGGAGGAACGATAAGGAATACATATGTTACAGCAGATAAGAAAAGAGATTCAAGATATTTGCGTGTAAGAAGTGTGCTGATCTTCCCTTTGGTCTCAAACTAAACTGTACAAAAGAGGATAAAATCTTGCCTCACAGATACACTGCTCCATACCTGAAGCTCCAATGGGAGAGGTAGCAGGAGTCATGGTATGAACATTCAGACCAAGGCTGTGAGAGGGACCTGGGGCAGGCGCTGCTGCAGGGGGTCCAGGTGGCGTTTCTCTTTGTGGAGATGTAAGTGGGGTGGTGGGTTGTGAAGATGGTCCACCTGCAAGCCGAGCAAGACGCCGTCGTCGAATCTACACACGAAAATTAGAGAAGATTAGGGAGGAAATTAATCAGAACTCATGATATGGAAAACATTTAAGGGTTGAATTTACTAAAAGGCACTATTGCATTACTATGTGCTAACACACATCAACCTATTTACTAAATGCAATAGTGCACTTTAATAAATCTATTCTTAAGTCAAACTCCAAAAACTGTTGCATTACCACATCAATGTTATAATGAGAAAACTGTGAGCTACCCCATTACCTTAATTCTCATAGTTTACCTAAGTCAGGCACACATTTCTTCCAGGAGTCGTCACATTGCAGAAGACACTATTTTCTAGTTGTTAAGAACTCCTGTAAACTCAAATTTGCCAAATTAAGGGATGAACAGAGAAAGACCATACCCATACATTTCTCAAATGAAAGCAATATTACAGATCCTGCCATATCCATAATTTTACTCTTTTTACCTTACCATAAACAGTTTCAATTGAAAAAGGAACTTACCCTGTTCAGCCTAACAGGGCGACATATGCATCTATGTGACATAATAACACAGCCTACCCAAGTGATCCCACACAAAGTTACACCTGCTGGTTCATACCAGCACATCATATACCCTGAGTGTATCTGCTGGTATGAATTAGCATATGATGATTCAAACAATCATTCTCCACCCCTGGGAATACCTATACATATCACATAAAAGCAGAAACTAGTTTTCCTGAGTGCCCACTTTTATGCACATTTATCGCCAGGCAATTTTATATCTGAACTTGTAAACATATTCAAGTGACTTATAAAGTTACTCCTATGGGGATAAGTTAAAAGAGCACCTATGTGAAAAGCCCAAAAAAGCATCTATTTCATGAAGGATATTAAAGCAGGAGGTACAGTCGTAGGACACTTAGCAGTCTTAACTTCTCATACCTCTTATTACGGCATGGGTGTCAACACCAGCAGGAAGTAATTTCTCGCATAACAAAGTTCTGCAAGGAACATTTATTTCTTCCCTCCGATTGATCAACATTAAGATCTTATCAAGGCTTCAATTCTTTTCCCAGCAAATGGAGCAAGAGTGACACTACATGATTAGCAGACTTGAGATACTGCACAAGCTTGTTTCCTGAAGGAAATATGTGGTCTTACCTGATAATTTTCTTTCCTTGAGTCCAACCAGATCAGTCCAAAATACATGCATTATGCCCATCAGCTAGCACATGGAGACAGATTTAAGAGCTGCGAGCTCTGCCCTATAAGAGGTATCTTACAGCCACATGCAATGATAAAACAACTCCCTAAACCCTAATTTCTAGGAAGTAGGGAATCCAGAAACAAACTTGAAAACCAAATGCCTAAGCAATACTAAGAAACCCCAGATGTCTCACTGGTCTGCAAAATCTAGAACCAAACCAAAAGTAAAAATAACAATAAAAAAAAAAAAAAGACACTCATTCAGGATGGGCCTCTGGACTTGTCTGATTAGCCTCAAGGAAAGGAAATTAGCAGTTAAGGCCACATTTTACTTTCTTTTTCATCCCCCAGACCAGACCAGTCCAAAATGCATGAGATGTAAAAAAAGCACCTTTTACATTGGGCGGGATGAAGATGCCCCTGCTCTAAGTACCCCAAGTCCAAAGGCAGTATCTTCTCTAGCACAAACATCCAGCCAATAGTACTTTCAGGAAATGGAAAAAGGAGCCAAATGACAAAAACTGGAAACAAACACTGGCAAGTTAGATGCAAGTAGATGCAAGGTACTGATAAGGCAGGCAAAGAGAGAATTTTTAAAAAAGCATGCTGTGGAATTTAAAAAAAAAAACATATAATAAAAACGTTTTCAAGTACAAAAATGCAATGTGTGCCTTCGAGTCAGTCCTGACTCCTGGTGACCCAGAAGCTCCTGAGTTTTCTTGGCAGTGTCACCCACCGGAAGTAGATTGCCAGGCCTTTCTTCTGAGGCAATGGATGGTTAAGTGACTTGCCCAAGGCCACAAGGAGTACTAGTGGGAATCGAACCCTGGTTGCTTGGTTACCAAGCCAGTGTTCTAGCCACTAGGCTACTCCTCCACTAGGCTACTCCTCCTCTACATTTGTAGCAAAAAACCTGTGGGAGAATCAGCTGGACCATTGGATGGTAAGGAGTAAACGGGGCACTAAGAGGGGACAAGATCATAGTAGAGAGACTGAATGAATTATTTGCTTCAGTCTTTACTGAAGATGATGCAGGGAAGTTACCCATGCCTGAATGGTATTTAAAGCTGATGCAGCAGAAGAATTGAAAGAAATATCGAGAAACCGGGAAGATGAACTGCAACTATTTGATAAACTGAAGAGTAGAAAATCACCTAGACCGGATGGTACACATCCAAGGGTGTTGAAAGAACTGAAATATGAGATTGCAGGCCTACTATTACTAACCTTGAATATCGTGTGCAATTCTGGTCGCCATATCTTAAAAAGGATATAGTGGAATTAGAAAAGGGACAGAGAAGACCCACCAAAATGGTAAAGGGGATGAAAGGATACCCCTATGAGGAAAGGCTTAAAAGGTTAGGGCTCTTCAACTTGGAAAAGAGACGGCTGAGGGGAGATATGATAGGAGGTCTATAAAATTAATGAATGGAGTGGAATGGGTAAACATAGATTGGTTGTTTACACCATCAAAAAGTAAAAAGACTAGGGGACACGCAATGAGCTACAATGTAACCCATTTAAGACTAATAAGAGAAAATAATTTTTCACTCAACGCGTAATCAAACTCTGGAATTTGGTACCGCAGTAAAAGCTGTTTAGTGTAGCTGGGTTTAAAAAAGGTTTGGACAAGTTCCTGGAGGAAAAGTCCATAAATCATTATTAAAGAACATCTGGGAAATCCACTGCTTGCCCCAGGACAAGCAATGTGGAACCTGTGTGTCTTTTTGGGAACCTGCTAAGTACTTGTGACCTAGTTTGGCCACTGTTGAAAACAGGATATTGGGCTTGATGGACCTTGGTCTGACCCAGTATGGCATATCTTATGTTCTTAGTTAGGCAAAAGAATGCAACAAGGACCACGCTGCTGCCCTACAAACCTCCACAGCCAAAACTGAATGAGAATCTGCCCAAGGGGTTGATAAACCTCTACTAGAAGATGTCCACAATGATTGAGGTGGAACTCTTCCCCTGAAAACTTAAGAAAACTATGATCCAACAGGTAATAGCAGCCTTAGCAGCTGTGTCTCTTTTCTTTGCACCTCCAAACAGTCAAATTTACTAAATTCATTGGTCACTTTCAGATAACGTAAAAGAGCTGTAACTACGGACAACCAAGGGACAGAGTACATGTTATTCTTGACCAGAATTCTCCTGTCTAAAGGAAAGCAATGGCACCATTTGATTTACATAACGATAAAATTTCTACAGGATATGTCCTGAAGTTCAAAAATTCCCCTAGCAAGAAAGGACCTGGACTCCTCTAAGTATCCCCTAGAAGCTGTCCCTCTGCTTAACTGGGAACACAGTTCTCCAATTGAACCCAGATCAGTTCCCTGATGCGTGGAATGCCCATCATCATCATCATCACCATCTGCTGGCAGAGCTTGCAGCTCTCAACTCTGTTTCCATCTGCTGGCTGATGGGCATAACCTGTGTTCTGGACTGGTCTGATAGACAAAAAGGAAACTTTTTTAACAGATTTTTTGAAACGTGATGTTGCACTTTTCTCCATCACATCCATGCAAGCTACAATCCAAAAAAAAAAAAAAGGGGGGGGGGGCACAAATAGAAACATACATCAAATTCAGTATACAAATTACAAAATCCAAAAACCTCAGATATGCTACTTCATGGGGAAGCGTTGCCTGCAGCTAACACTTCGTGGAGAGTGGGAACAGCTGACGCTGGAGAGAGCCGGCCCGTGCGGGGCAGCTAATGCCGACGTCATTTTGAGGCCCCATAAAGGATCTGAGCACGGAGCTGTTTCCTGGGAAGCATTGCCTGCAGCTAACACGTCGTGGAGAGTGAGAACAGCTGGTGCTGGAGAGAGCCAGCCCGTGCAGGGCAACTAATGCAGACGTCATTTTGAGGCCCCATAAATCCATCCAGAGGGCTTATGGCGTTTAGCCGTCGGCACTTGTTGGGGCATTTTCTAAGGGGTGTTTTTCAAGGGGTTTGTCTGCCCCTTGTGAGCCCCTTAGGAGCACTTTGGGAGCAAGTATAGATTTGGTGAGCTGCGATGCCCGGCGGTAAAAGGAAGAAAAACCTCTCGTGATTGTTCCTGCTGGCGGCCCTATGGATAAGCATGTAATATATATACCGGTCCTTACAACACCAGGTATTGTTTCGTTTGACTCCTCTGCTGAGGGTGCGAGTCTCAACGCCCCTGAGCGTACTCCTCCTCTTCCTCCTGTTTTTTTGGAACTGTCTGATGTGTCTCAGTCCTGTTGTTTGAGTACACAGAAGGAAGTTCAGCTCCCCAAAATGGTATCTTGTCGGAGCCTTCTATTCCTTCCTGTGACTCACAAGTCTCCTCCGTTTCTCTTCTGGATATTTGGCAAGTAGTCAATCATACTGAACGGATTCTTGCTGAGACTGTTCCCTCTTTATGTCAATTTACTAGGGATACGGTTCTTAAAATTTCAGAATCTTGATAGATTGGAATCATGAATTCTTCCATTTTGAGTATAGATACTCAGGTTAAATCATTTGCTTCTTTTCAGTCTGTTAATATGAAAGATACAGTAGTTCTATTATGCATCAAAAACTTGAGAGAGTTTAGAGAATATGGCTAGGTCCAAGAATTTGAGCGTTTTAAATTTTCCTCGTAGTAGTTTGCATTCTCCACTAATACTGTTTAGGAAATATTTAAAAGATGTTCTCCTCCTTCCCACCACTGATGTTTGAGCTTTTCCTAAATGCTATATTTCCTCAAAAATTATATCCTCAGACTTAGGGGAAGGGGATCTTGCTGTTCTTGAGGATAAACATGGGTTTAACTTGACTGCCTTCTTGGAAGACACTCAAGACATTATTTCCACTAGAGCTACATTATTAGTAACCTTGGTTTCTGAAGATAAAGTTTCTATTCTTAAAGCTTATTTCCGGAAAAAGGATACATTTGTATTGTGGTGATAAGGTGTCTATTTTTCCAGATGTATGTCGCTCAACACAAGCACGTAGGAAATCTTTTTCTTGCTCTCAAGTCTAGAATTCTTGCTTTAGGCGCTACTTTTTCTTCTTGCGCTACCCTTGTAAATGCTTAATATCTCGTGGGTATGACAGGTTTGTCTTTTTGTCAGTACCGGACCTGGAAAGGTGGATTCTTGATAGGGAAAAGGCGCAGTGACTTTTCTTTTTCCTTTTGGGTATTATGTTTCATAATTATCAGGTTGAGGGAGGGTATAATTAAATGGCTGGGTTTTTTTGTGTAGTTGGGACACCCTTCCTTCAGGTTTGGTGTTCTCGCCTTGATTTTTCTTTGCTATTAATTTCTTAATGGTGTTTCCCTCCCCCCCCCCCCCACCCCCCGAGACGTGGGCTAATGTACCTGTTTTCTATTTCTTCTTTTTACTTATTTCTCTGATTGATGTATTTTGTTTCTCTATACTTTGTGAATATTGTATAGTTTTTTTGAAAATTTCAATAAACAAAATATACATAAAAGAGATGCTACTTCGTACACTGTAAAAGCACATATCCCAATGCTTCTAGGGACTAGTAATATGCTAAAAATGGCTGGACCAAGAGCTTACTGAGCAAATGCCAGTTCTAACAGACCCGCCTTTACTCTTTTTTCAGAGCAGTAAATAGCTAGTTTCCAAATGGACATCAACAGGCATAGAGCAAAGCAACTGAAATGTCCACTGCCTTGTGCCAGTCTATTTGGGAGTTGACAAAAAGGAAAAAGCAAGCAAAGCCTGCGCCAGTGACCCGACATTTCATCCAGAAACATAATGCCAAAGTAGGTCCACCACATATGTCACAGTAGCTGTTTGTAAACATTTTAAAAGGATTGGCAGAACCTTATATTTCAGTGAAAACAGCACTGGCAAGCCTAAACCAAATAATCAGGGAAGCCACCCAAGGGCCAGCGTCTACCCTCAGCACCACATGCATCGAGGCAGAAGCCTCCAGTGAGCCCGTTTCCTTTCCCTTTGCTCCTTGCCACATCAGCCCACCCTACCACCCACTGGAGACGCCCCTGCTTAAATACAAAAGTTATCTGGGACTTCTTGGGCTCTGCCTGCCAAGAGGAAGGGCTCATCCACTTGTCTGGACTGGTTTGGCAAGGACAGAGAGGAATTTGGGGCTTTCATTTGATTCAAAGCTGGAATTAGGGTCACACATTTCCTGGTTGCAAGCAGAATTATTTTTTTTTTAATAAAAAACTTAGGAAGATCATAAAAGTTAACATCCAAAAATTGATCTAATTCTCTGATAACAGTTGATCAGGTTTCAGCAGTGGCAGTTTTGGATTATTGCAATAGTTTGTATTTAGACCTTCCAGAGAGATGTCTTCATTATTTCCAAATACTGCAACAATTGTTAAGAGACAGTAATTTCTGTGATGCCATGAAGGCAGAGTGTGGCTCCTTTGATTCCCTATTAGAGTTACATTTAAAGTACTGACTCTTACTTTTCAGGTGCCAAGATCTGAATGCCTGGTGTTTTTGAAGCAAAAACTACAAATGGTATTTCACAAACCTCTTATTGAGATCTTCTCAAGGGTGCTCGTCAGCTAGCCCTTCTTACCAGATGGTGTCTGAAGACAAGTTTTGATCAACAATATTTTAAGTGGCAGCATAATCTGTATGAAATGCCCTTCCTATTTTTATTAGGTCATAATTAAACAATTTGGCTTTATGAAGATGAACAAAGGACAGCTATTCCCAGAGTCATCGATCAGTAAAATGGTAGAAGGATAACCCCTAGATTAGAAGGAAGTGTCTTTGTCATGCTTTTAGGAATGATGTGCCTGGGTTAGTGAGAAAGATTAGATGGATAGTGGTTTAGTGGGTTTTATGGGATTTTTAGTTTGTTTGTGGTTTTTAAAATTATCCATTATATTTATTTAATTTTATTTAATTTTCTTATATACTGCGCTATTTGTCATCAATGCGGTTTACATTGAAACAATACAACAATTGGTCAGATATAACAGACCTATTACAAGTAAAAATTATATGTACGTAAAAGATAGTATGTTTATGATTATGTTTATTTCCTTTTGTTATACCACCTTTTGTTCATAGTCCATATACTTCAGAATGCTGCAGCAGGCTTTACAGATGACCACAGGGTAAAGGGGGTACTCAGGGAGGACAAGGCCATAGCGGAAAGACTGAATTAATTCTTTGCTTCAGCCTTTACTGAGGAAGATATTTGGGAGCTACCCATGTTGGAAATGGTAATGATGCAGAGGAACTGAAACAAATCTCAGTGAATTTAGAAGGTGTAATAGACCAAAATCAACAAACTAATCATCTAAACTGGATGGTATACATGCCAAACATATCAAAAGAATTCAAAAGTGAAACTGCAGATCTACTATTAGTAATTAGTAACCTATTACTAAAATCATCCATAGTACCTGAAGATTGGAGGGTGGCCATCATAATGCCAGTTTTTAAAAAAGGCTTCCCGGGATGATCTGGGAAACAACAGACCAGTGAGCCTGATGCCAATGTCAGGCAAAATGGTAGAAACTATTATAAAGAACAAAATTAATAGAGCCAGCATAGATTTAGCCATATTTGTAGTCTGAAGTAGCCACCGTTAGAAACGGGATACTGGGCTTCATGGACCTTTGGTCACAGCCAGTATGGCAATTCTTATGTTCTGGGGTCGCAAGTGGTGTGACCACATCACACCCTTCCTGCAAAAATTGCAATGGCTACCAGTATCTCATAGGGTGAAATTTAAAATTCTTTCTCTGATCTTAAAGATCCTCAGAGAAAATGGGCCCGAGTACCTAAGAACAATTAGAACAAGTCAGGTAAACTTGCAGATAGGCAAATTATTATTTTACTGTAATAGCAACAATATTAAGGAAGGTGCAGAGCAGCAGGATTTTACGATAGCAAACAACCAAATTAAAAAAAAAGCACAAAAGGCAAAATAGATGCCAAATGGATAATAAATCAATTATGACAAAAAAAACATTTGATTGCTATGTATGTGTGTTATCTATTTGTTTTATTCATTTTATTCATTTTTATAAATGGTATTTTGAATACTGCAAAAGATGATCTACGATTAGTGTTTCGGGATATAAACAATGTAAAATGAATTAAACTAACAGAATGAAATGGAATCCTTTTACTAGCAAAAATATATTCCCAAACATCAATCATTCCATCTAGTTTACGCCTGAGATTAAGCAGAGTTTGAATGCTCTTCCCTAAAACTTTCTACAGTTTTGATAAGGTAAATAAAGAAAACACTGTCTAACTCTATGCCAGAAAGCTGAGTCAGTGCCACTCTGATATCTCAAGGTATGACTATAGTATGATATAGCAGCAACAAGCAAAAGACAGAAATACAAATTAACAATGTCCCCATGAAAAAACGCATATATTATCAACGATAAAAAATAACAAAACCACTGAAAAAAATCTTAACTGTACAATGATACGATATTTAAGCAATTAGACAACTTGAAGAAAGGACAGCAAAACAAAACAAAAAAAAAAGAGAGAATTTAATATTAGGCAACTGAGGTCATAGACTTCAAAACAAAGCAGGTATAATGATGTTCTCAAACAAGCCAGCTTAAGAAATTATATGATGATCTTTATACTCACCTGAGTGTCAATTATTCTATGTGTTCCCTATTTCTAATAAAAGTCAGTAAAAACAAAGAATTTATCTTAAACATGATAGTGGGATCTGAAACTATATAGTATAAATGCATTTCCTTTCATTGAAAGCATACAAGATTTGAACTGTGAATACAGGAAGTATTTTGCGTTGAATGTTATTCAATGAAAGCCGTAAATGAATGCAACATAATACAATATATCACAGGGTCCTATGTTCCCTATTTTTTGTGCAATGTTTTTCATAACAAAACAAAGCTATCCCCATGATCTATGTGTATTTCAATCCCAATATGCCATGTATTTGTGGTATTATAAAAGAAATATGTTTCATATTAAACCGTATTCTGAAAGGAGTAGGTTAATGCTTAAGAAAGTGAATTAAATTACCCAATATGCCCTTAGCATGGGTTGACTCAGGCAAAAGAATCCTCTGCATGACCTATGCATGTCTAGTCAACTCATCTCCCAGCGATCCAGTATTTAGCAAAAGAAAACTATCATAATTAACTTGGGATGTACAATCATTACTGCTCTAATTTAAGTTATTCCACAACTCAGAGCACCATCCCAATTAAATTCAGATGAACTGCCACCTCCTGCTCTGGAAGAATAAGATCTTCAGAACTAAGACAACCCGTTTTACCAAATTCTGTGAATGATATAATATACATAAAAAACTCTGAGGGCATCATCATAAGCCCATTCACTTACTACCCACTGGAAAACATATCATATGGCAAAATACTTAAGTAACATCTAGGGTAATCCGAGAAGCTGTTTGGACAGTTCACTGACCTCATTACCAAAACAGCATAGTGAGAAATAAATCATCCTTACCTCCAAAGACTGAATCCTAGGCCCAATCATTCTAAGGCTTATGGACACACACCTTATCAGAGGCATTCTGCCAGGACTTCCTCTGAGAAAGATATTTTGTTTTCCTCTGGCACTGTGCGAATCTTGGTGAATTTGAGCCCCACAGTGACCAAACTGCAGTGTTATTCTTGTGAGACTGCTTGTACAGTGCAAGGGGTTCAGGCATCATGTGACTGAAATTCACCAAGAGCAATGTGCTGCCAGAAGAAAACAACAGTTTTTCCAGAGGTGATGCCAGCAGCAAGCTTCTAGGAAAGATGGGATGACAAACTGGGGAAAAAGCCAATTTGACAGGGACGGGCTCAAGATAAGAGAATGACTGGGGAAGAAATAGGGAGAAGGCCAAGACTGACCGAGATGGAATTAAACATAGAAAATTAAAACAGAAAAAGATCATACAGCCCATCCGCATTAACTGCATAGCTCTACAATCCTCATCTCTCCTTCAAAAATTATCAGTGCTTGTCCCATGCTTTCTTGAATTCTGATATTGTTCCTTGTCACCATCACTTGCACTAAGAAACTATTCAACACATCCACTACCCTTTATGTAAAGAAATATTTCTTTAGATTACTCGAGGTGCTATATGAAACCAATAATATTGCTTCTCACTTAGATCAATGTTAGCAGCTAAAAAGCATGAACATTAGTCACCAACTAGCTCCATCATTTTCAAAATAAATCCCACTGCAAGCATTTGGGATGTCATTTTGATGCTTTAATAATTTTCATAACAAAAACAGGACCATAAATTCCTGCAAAGAATGAGAGAAACTAAGACTGGATGATCAGTCTGACAAAACAGAGCCAGTTGAATATGAAACTTAAAAAGGTACTGACATTCAGCACCAACCAACCACTACACACATTTCACCATTTTAAATCCTGAACACATTGTCTTCTGCTACTCACGATTGGCTACCAAAGGAAATTAATCTTAGGAGAGTACACAGCACTAAGACTCACAGATTTCAAACTTCTCCTAACTCAACCTATGTTATGCATATGTCAAGGGAGACACGCCAGCTCTTCTGTGAAAAAGAAAATCCCATGTCTGGAGACAATTTAAACAATGAAAGAGCCCTTTCACCCTCATCCTATGACCCCTTGTTCGAGTCTCATTTTCCTTGAAAAAGGCTTGATTCCTGTTTATTTATATTTTAGAATATGTAAATACCTTTATCATACCTTCCCTTTCACCCCCCCACCCCCCAAGGTATACCTTTTTAGATCTTTAAGTCTGTCCTAATATGCTTTATGACTAAGACCATCAACCATTTTAACAGCTGCCCTTTAGATTGACTTCCTTCACTACACATTCTTCTCTGTCACCCCCAGATGGAAAGGAGTTGGCTAGCAAGTGGTTGTTTTTATTAGGGGGGGGGGCAGGTAAGGGGAAAGTATGTTGAGGGAGACAAATAGAAGAGAGATGACTTGAAAGGGGGAAGATGGGCTGAGAGACTGTATCTGGAAGAGCAAAAGTTTATCAGTTACAGGTGTTGTGTGCCCGAGTAGATGAGCTGGTTAAATCATTGGATGGGACCCATTTTTGTCCAGTGATGGCCCTAACTCTCATGTTTAATTTGTTGTTGTGTTGTTTTGTTTTGCCAAGGTGGCCCTGGATTGAAAAATGGTGAAGATCAATGTTATACAAAGGGTTCTGAAGACTCAAATATCAATTAAGAACCATGGTGAGTTCAGCCTCTTGATCTAAGATTGAGAGTACTTATATAACAGAGTAATAACAGTAGTGGTTTACATCTGCAAAGAATTTTTTGGGAAAAAGTGCTATGACAATAATAATATTATTGCTTCTTACTTAGATCGCTGTTGGCAACTTTAATGTTCACACTTTTTAGCTGATATCCAGCTCTATTTTTTCTCAGAATAAATCTCACTACATGCATGGAGATGTCATTCTGATGCCCAAAGGATTTCCATAAAACAAGTAGGATTACGAATCCCTGCAGACAATGACAGAAACTAGGACTGGATATGACGCTTAAAATTGACATTCAGCACCAAGCTGCCAGTAAGTCCAGCTCACCATTTTAAAGCCCATCTTCTGGAACTCATGATCGGCTATTAAAGGAAATTGATATCAGAAGGGTACACTGCGCCAAGGCTCATAAGTTTCAAACTTCTAATTCAATCTACTTTATGCATATGTTAAGGAAGACATTCCAGCTCTACGGAGAAAGAGAATGTCCCCGAAAAGAGTGAGAGAGCCTCACGCACTGTCAGACTCCCTGTCCCCGGCCCGGCCGGGGTTCCTCACCTCGTCAGCGCTCAGCTCCTCCATCCTTTTCCTTTTAATGGTGACAGAAGTCGGCGAGCCGCCCGCGGGAGCTGGAAACCCGCCCAGCGGGCGTGCTGCAAAAACAGGCTAAGAACCTAGCAGAACCGAGCCGGGGAGGCCTGCAAATAGAAGCAGGTCCCACCGCCACACTCGCTATTATTCATCAAAACAACAGCGCCGCCATCTTGTAAGCTCGTCACGTGACCTCGTAAGCGTGAGCCGGCGCGACGTCAAGTAGCCAATAGGAGCGCCCTATGTTCTCATCCCCTCAGCAATAGGGATCCGACTGGAGGGGTGGGGCGTATGCAAGGGAGATGGGTGGTGCTATAGCAACAAGGGTGCGGAAGAGAAGTAACGGTAACGTCCTGGACCAAGGAGCGACATCCTAAGTCTGTGCCCAGGGCCCATAGCAGTCTCTTGGGCTTGGCTTTGTTAGGCTGTTTTTGTTGCATTCTAGCACTTGTAGTGCTGATCACAGGGCTACAGACATAACAGTGCAATCAGGTTTACTTTCAAACACTGTTTTCAGGAGTTACATCCCTGGCCAGCTGTAGGACTGAATGGTCCTGCTGATGACCAGATGTGTTCCAATTCATGTAGGGTTGCCAACTTCTTGACAAAGACACCTCCTCCACACACACACACCTTTTACTGCCTGTGTTCTGCCTGTGCCCTGCCCCAAAACATAACTATAGGAGTGGGCCGTGTCGGACTTGGTGGTGGCCCACAGCAACAATGGAGGGGGGGGGGGGGTTATTGGGCCACACTCCCCTCCCCTTGGCTTCTTCCCAGATCAGCTAAGGGCAGTCGCCCATCCAGCTTGAGGAAAATCAATCTAGATGGGCACAGACTGTCCAGTGGTGCCCAGCAGTAATGGCATTTGGCTCAGGTAGACCCTCTCTTATGACTGTCATGCATTTCATATCGTCCTGCTAGACCAGTCCAGACAAGTGGATTGTGTTCCCCTACTAGCAGATTGGTGGATACAAAGAACAAATGAAAAGCCCAGGTTTCAATGACATCACTCCTATGCCTCTATCCACCTCTGCCAACAGAGGTCCCTTCAGTATTTCTTTGTCTCCAGCAGATGGTGGATGGATTTTCTCCTCTGTAAAAAAATCTAAGGATTGAGAACAAAAAAGATTGATTAAACACTCGTGAACGACTACCACAAGCCCTAAAATAGAGTTGGCCAACTCTGGTCATGGTGCACCACAATCCAGACTGGTTTTCTTGATGGTCCTAATGAATATTCATGAGATATATTTTCACCACTGCCTCCCATTGTATGCAAACATAGCCATGAATATTCATTAGGGTAATCATGAAAACCAATTTGGAATGTGGCGCACCAAGATGGGAGTTGGCCATCCCTGCCCTAAAGGGATGACTCTTGCATTTGAGCGTGACGTGGGAGGCTCCATTAGACTGCAGTCTTTTTGGTAGCCATAAGAGGAGGGAAAATTGGTTCTGCTCCATGCCCTTATCATGATAAGGGCCTGTTGAGCAGCCACAAATTGAAAGGATCTGGAAGAGTACAGCAACCTCACACAACCTCAGCACACCCTCTTTCCTCCTCCTTTCCCCTCTTCTCTCTCCTGAAGATTTCAGAAGACTTTCAGAGGGATCTGCCTGCCAGCCACCTTTCACACAGTGCTGTTAAAAATAAACCCAGCCAGTGAAGCAGTTCCGGAGAGTAGAGCTGAGCCCGGCATGGATCCTACACCTTGGGCTCTCAGGTGAGTACCAAGATTTGACCTTGTCATTGTCCTTGTTGGCTGCTGGTTCCGTCTCTGAGGGACACAATTCGGGGTGGACTGCTAGTGACCATTGGCTCTGTGTGACAGTTTCCCAACATTTTCTGAACACGTTAGTAACGTTTTTGCCTATTGTATGACTGGGGGTCATGCGGTCCTAACACATGTTCTGCTCAAGTGGCTCCAATGCGCGCTCTTTCCCTAGTGACTTTAATATGCATTACGTAAAAGCACAATTAATGCATGCTTGTGAGCCGACCCAGCCTTAGCATGCGCTCTTGTGATACCCTAACTCTCTATGTCTTCTTCCAGGAAATGTTGTTTGACCAGTGGCAGGGGAGGAGCCTCATCCTTGGATTCTGGACTCTGCCTTTCTTGTATGGCAGCTTCTGAGTCATCCCTGGAGAGCATGCTTTCCCTCTCTGAACTGGGGGATACAGTTAGTCTGCCCATACCTGCCTCAGTACAGGAGGTGCAGGGAACTGGGAAGATATATTACAACTATTTGATAAACTAAATAGTAGCAAATCACCTGGACCGGATGGTATACACCCAAGGGTGTTGAAAAAAACAAAATGTGAGATTGCAGACCTACTATTAGTAATCTGTGAACTATCATTAAAATCATTTATTGTGTGCAATTCTGAAGAGTGTACCTTCAAAAGGATACAAACAGGTTGGAGTCTGTACAGAGGGTGGCTACTAAAATGGTTAGTGGTCTTTGTTATAAAGCATATGAGTACAGACTTAAGGATCTTAATATGTATAGTTTAAAGGAAAGGCAGGATAGAGGTGATATGACTGAGAAGTTTAAATAGCTCCATGGCATAAATGCACAGAAACAGAGCCTCTTTTGATTGAAAGCAAACTCTGCTACAAGGGGACATAGGATGAGGGTGAAAGGGGATATACTCAGGAATAATATGTGGAAATATTTCTTTATGGAAAGAGTGATAGATGAGCGGAATGGGCTCTCAGTGGAGGTGGTAGAGATGAGGACAGTATCCGAATTCAAAAAAGCATAGGACAAACATAGAGGATCTCTAAAGGAAAAAAGGGGATTGCTGTAGTAGTTGATATGGAAGGGCAGACTAGATAGGCCATGTGGTCTTTTTCTGCTGTCATATTTCTATGTTTCATCTGTAGTACCTGAAGATTGGTGAATGGCCAATGAAATGCCAATTTTTAAAAAGAGTTCCAAGGGTGATCCAGGAAACTACAGGCCGGTGAACCTGACATCAGTACTGGACAAAATGGTAGAAACCATTTTAAAGAAAAAAATGAATGAACATGTAGATAATCAAGGGAGAAAGTCAACATGGCTTTAGCCAAGGAACGTCTTGTCTTACTAATCTGTTTTTTTTTGTTTGAAGTTGTGAATAAACAGGTAGACAATGGTGCGCGGATGGATATAGTGTATCTGGATTTTCAGAAAGCCTTTGACAAGGTGCCTCATGAGAGACTCTTGGCAAAGTTAAAAAGTCATGGGATAGGAGGCAGTGTACTATTGTAGATCAGAAACTGGTTAAAAGATAGAAAGCAGAGGATAGGGCCGAATGGCCAATTTTCCCAATAGAGAAGATGAACAGTGGAGTACCCCAGGGATCTGTGCTGGGTCTGCTACTTTTTAACATATTTGTAAATGACCTGGAAATGGGAATAATGAGTGAGGTAGTCACATTTGCAGATGACATAAAATTATTCAAAATTGTTAAAACCCAAGAGGACTGTGAAAAATTGCAAGAGGACCTTGATAAATTAGAAGTCTGGACGTTCAAACGGCAAATGAAATTTAATGTGGACAAGTTGCACCTAGGAAAGAACAACCCAAACTATGGCTACACGATGCAAGGTTCCACATTAGGAACCACCACCCAGGAAAAAGATTTAGGAATCATCGTGGATAACACGTTGAAACCCTCCACCCAGTGTGCAGTGGCGACCAAGAAGGCAAATAGAATGCTAGGAATCATAAGAAAGGAATGGAGAATAAAACAAAGGATATTATAATGACTCTGTATCGTTTCATGGTGCAGCCACACATTGAATATTGTGTGCAATTCTGGTCGCCGTATCTTAAAAAGGATATAGCAGAATTAGAAAAGGTATAGAGAAGAGCCACCAAAATGGGATGGAAGGATACCCCTAAGAGGAGAGGCTTAAAAGGTTAGGGCTTTTCACCCTGGAAAAGAGACGGCTGAGGGGAGATATGATAGAGGTCTATAAATTAATGAATAGAGTGGAATGGGTAAATGTAGATTGATTGTTTATGCCATCAAGAAGTAGAAAGACTATGAGACATGCAATGAAACTACAGTGTAACCTGTTTAAGACTAATAAGAGAACATATTTTTTCACTCAATGCTTAATCAAACTCTGGAGTTCATTACTGGAGGATGTAGTAAATGCTGTTTGTGTAGCTGGGTTTAAAAAAGGTTTAGACAAGTTCCTTGAGGAAAGGTCCATAAACCATTATTAAAGGGGACACAGGTAATCCACTGCTTACCTCAATACAAGCATTATGGAACCTGTGTGCCTTTTTGGGAAACTGCTAGGTACTTGTGACCTGGATTGGCCACTGTTGGAAACAGGATACTGGGCTTGATGGACCTTGGTCTGACACAATATCACATATCTTATGTTCTTGTGGCGTTAAGGGTAAGGATGTTTAGCTGGCTGGAGGCCCTGGCGATCATTCTGTGAGCTGCTTTTCATCCTCTAGGAGGTCTGTGGTGGCTATGTCCCGTGGTGTTGGGGAGCCTTTTCTAAGAGGAGAGCTTCCATAGTCCGGATCGTCTTCCCCAGAATTCTTTTCCTTTTTGCAACAAGCCCGGTCCTTCTGGCATGGAAATTCAGACCCTGCAGCCTCTAGGTGCCCCCGGATGCAGTCTCGTGCTGGGTAGGCTGAAAATAGAAGTCCTGTTCAATTACCTTTAGCTAAGCGTCCCCAGCGCAAGACACTTCCTGAAAGTGAGGAACAGTTGAGAGCTATCCAAGATGTTAACTATGCCTCAGACCCAGATGAATTGGTATTGAGCTCTGATGTGGATGAGGACCTACTCTCACTTTATTAATTTATGTGCACTTATATACCACCTTTCCAAAATCAAAGCATTTTACAATGAACTTTATAACAGAATTACATCCAACAAAACTTACATGGAACTTTGCTAATGCGGTGCCAGAGAATCAGGTGAGCATAACTTTAACATACATTTTAACAAGGAATTAATAAACTTTTTTACATGTACATTCATATGTGGGTATGAATAGATCTGACCTTATTAACCTTCAGAAGAATATGCAGAAGCCAATGTGATCCGCCTATTCCAGAAGGAGGAGCTGGTGGCATTGGTTTCCAGAGTCTCATCTGCCTTGAACTTGACAGATGCTTCCAGCACAGAGCAGGAGCCGAAAGTACATCCGCTTCAAGGGGTGCAGAAATCCACTACTGTCTTCCCATTCCCAGAGGTGATCAAAGATATGATCCGGTCTGAGTAGGACTCACCTGACCCTCTGCCTAAAGGGTTAGTGGTCTCTAAGAAGATCTACGCTGTCTCGGAGAAGGTGCAAGGTGAATGGTTTGACACTCTCAAAGTGGATGCACAGGTCACAGTAGCTACCAGACAGGCCACCATTCCCAAGGAAGGCGGATCGGCCTGAAAAGATGTTCTGGATCACAAGGTGGATTCTTTGCTGAGGAGCAAGTTTGCCATAAGAACATAAGATATGCCATACTGGGTCAGACCAAGGTCCATCAAGCCCAGTATTCTGTTTCCAACAGTGGCCAATCTAGGTTATATGTACCTAGCAATTTCCCCAAGAGACACAAGTTCCACAATGCTTGTACTGGGTCAAGCATTGATATCTTCAGTCACTTCTTAATAATGGTTTATGGACCTTTCCTCCAGGAACTTGTCCAAACCTTTTTTAAACCCAGCTACACTAACAGCCTTTACTACATCCTCCGGTAACAAATTCCAGAGTTGATTACACGTTGAGTGAAAAAATATTTTCTTTTATTAGTCTTAAATAGTTTACCCTATAGCTTCATTGCATGTCCCCTAGTCTTTCTATATTCTGATAACATAAACAATCGATCTACGTTTACCCGTTCCACTCCGTTCATTAATTTATAGACTTCTATCATATCTCCCCTCAGCCGTCTCTTTTCCAGGTTAAAGAGCCCTAACCTTTTTAGCCTTTCTTCATAGGAGTATCCTTCCATCCCCTTTACCATTTTGGTGGCTCTTCTCTGAACCTTTTCTAAAATCGCTATATCCTTTTTAAGATACGGCGACCAGAATTGCACACAATATTCAAGGTGCGGTCTCACCATGGAACGATATAGAGGCATTATAATATCTTTTGTTTTATTTTCCATTCCTTTCCTTATCATACCTAGCATTCTATTTGCTCTCTTGGCTGCCACTGCACACTGGGCCGAGGGTTTTAACATGGTATCCACAATGACGCCTAAATCTTTTTCCTGGGTGGTGGTTCCTAATGTGGAACCTTGCATCGTGTAACCATAGTTTGGGTTGTTCTTCCCTAGGTGCATAACCTTGCACTTGTCCACATTAATGTAGGGATGTTACCCATGACTGAAGTGGTATTTAAAGGTGCGGAAGAATTGAAGGAAATATTGATACATCGGGAAGATGTCTTACAACTATTAGATAAACTGAAGAGTAGCAAATCACCTGGGCCGGATGGTATACATCCAAGGGTGTTGAAAGAACTGAAATATGAGATTGCAGACCTGCTATCAGTAATCTGTGAACTATCATTAAAATCATCTCTAATACCTGAAGATTGGAGGATTGCCTATGTAACACCAATTTTTAAAAAGGGTTCCAGGGGTAATCCGGGAAACTACAGATCGGTGAGCCTGACGTCAGTACCGGGAAAAATGGTAGAAACCATCATAAAGAATAAAATTACTCAGCATGTAGATAGTCACAACCTAATGGGAGACAGCCAACATGGCTTTAGACAAGGAAGATCTTGTCTTACTAATCTGTTATGTTTTTTTGAAGGAGTGAATAAACAGGTGGACAAAGGTGAGTCGGTTGATATTGTGTATCTGGACTTTCAGAAAGCCTTAGACAAGGTCCCTCATCAGAGACTTTTGGCAAAACTAGAGTCATGGGATAGGAGGCAGTGTACTATTGTGGATCAGGAACTGGTTAAAAGATAGAAAGCAGAGGGTAGGGCTAAATGGCCAATTTTCCCAATGGAGAAAGGTGAATAGTGGTGTACCCCAGGGATCTGTGCTGGGTCCGCTGCTTTTTGACATATTCATAAATGACCTGGAAAGTGGAATAACGAGTGAGGTTATCAAATTTGCAGATGACACAAAACTATTTAAAGTTGTTAAAACTCAAGAGGATTGTGAAAAGTTGCAAGAGGATCTTGATAAAATGGAAGACTGGGCATCAAAATGGCAGATGAAATTAATGTGCCAAATTAATGAGCCATGGTGACTGTTTTTCTACAGCTGGGGGTATGTACCAGCTTGACGTCTCAAGCCCTGCTCCAGTGGATTCAGTCTCTTCCACCTGATGATACTACTTCTCTCTTGAAGTTGGCTACAGCCTTCCTTTATGATGCCATGTATGACCTATTGCACTTGGCGGCCAGGGATAGGGGCAGAGCTGAGCTCAGTAGCTCCTGCAGACATTTGTCGGGCAGCAACGTGGGCATCATTTTCCACTTTTGTCAAGCATTACCACTTGTCCAAGCGCAGGTAGACACAGCCTTCGGCTCAAGAGTTTTGCAAGCTGCTCTGTCTTCTTCTTGTCCAGTGGTGTTGTAGGTTTGGTACATCACACTTGTCAGGACTGGTCTAGCAGGACGATATGGAAGGTGACATTTTACTTATCAGATAGAGTCCTTTCCTTGAGTCCTGCTAGACTAGTACAGGGCCCACCCCTGAAACTGTATTTGCTCTGTTCTTCTGCTGCAGTACCCTTGGGTCTGCCATGATTTTTACACTTGGCTCTGCAGGCTCATCGTCTACTGCCAGCCTTCTATTTCTGCCTTCCTGAACATAGTTCTCTACTGTTGTTTACTCATTGTTGCCCACATTGAGGTTGTGCGAGACCTGCTATATATTTCTGATTTGCTGAAGGGACCTCTGGTGACTGAGGCGGATAGAGGCATAGGAGTGTTGTCATTGAAACCTGGGCTTTTCATTGGTTCTTTGTCTCCACCAATTTGCTAGTAGGGGAACACAACTCACTTGTCTGGACTGGTCTTGCAGGACTCAAGAAAAGGACATTATCTAGTAAGTAAAATGTCACCTTATTCTGCTGACATTTGACATAAACCTGCAGCCTGTTTTTTATCCACATGAATTCTCAATGTCAGTCCTTGCCTCAGTCATTTGCCACTCCCACATGGGACATGTCACATCTGCTTGTGTTGGTGATTATAGTAGTGCACGTTTTAGCACTTGCAGTCCACAGGGAATAGGGGTGAGGTATATAAGCAGTTCTTCAGCCCCCATTAAGCTACATTCTATCAACATAGATTCAGATAACTTTATTGGAATGTGGGGATGCAGAGGGAAGCGGGGCCATGTGCAGAGACAGATTGCAGGGCCTTATTTGCATAAGTCAATAGGGGATGAATAGTGGGACTGAAAAGTGGGACCACGTGCAAAGAATATAGTCGCTCAATGTTAGGGCCGGCCCTGTTCGCATGACAATTTTACATTTCCAAAGTAATATAATAATGTAATATATTTAAGGTAGCTGGGTCGCTAGGAGTCAACACTGACTTGATGGCACTAAAAAAAAATATTTAAGGGGAAAAGAAAAAGAGAAGGAAATAATTTACATTATCATAGCACAATTTAGGAGGAACTCCATTTCTGCTTCTATTTCATGATTGCAGGCAGAATCCTTCTTCTTGGGGTTTCCAGTTCGGTTTATACTTGAATCTTTCTATTTCTAATCTGCAGTCGCTTATTCTGTATTTGATGTGGTTCTATCTGTGTTTTGCATATGTGACCAAGGTAAGTTATTCTGCAAATGTGTAGTTTCTGTGCAGGGATCTGTAGCAATCCAACTTGTTCTGTTTTGCAATGTGCGTCTCCCAGTAGGAAAGGGAATTAGATGTAGCTCATACCTTTCTCAGAGTCCAAGGCAAATTACATTCAGGTATTATATAGGTATATTGAAGGTGTATTGGTGTTCTAGAGCATGTTGCCATGTTTGGCCTGCCTGTTTTTCATATGCAGGGTTGTTGCTGTTTAGTCCTAGGTGATAATGTTGGTTTGCTAGGACAGGTTTGGTCTCCATAAGATGCTAAATCCAAGCATATACTCTGCATTCACAGAACACCCGCCAGTGGGTACACAGCAGCAATAGGATATTTTCCCATAGAACCTATCATACAAAAAAATGTGATTCTAATGTCATCTCAATAATGGAAACATATACCGTCTCAATACCAGGCATACTGTGAAGTACAGTAATACAAAACTCTACAAAAAAAGTTCCTTGAAACCTTGAGCTAATCTATCATGCCAGCACTAACTTCCAAAACTCACACAAGGACCGTACCTAGGAAAAGGTAGCACACTAAACACTGCAGCAGTCTCTAGAACATCAATACACCTATTTATTTATTTATTTATTTAACAAGTTTTTTATACCGCCTTTTCCTTCAATCAAAGCGGTTGCAAAGACATACAAAGGTTATACAAAAGCAAGGGAAACATGTACTGCTTAAACAAAACATCAAAATAGTAAGGTGGGATACATAACATAGGTTAACCATTACAGAAAATCATTTTACATAAAGGTTACAATAAATGGATCTAGTTAGGTGTTTGATCCGTAGTGCTCTGTGCTCTCTATAGGCAAAACCTAACAAATTTGATTATTACAAATCACTGCACAGAAAGTCCATGCTAACAGAACACTTGGCCTTAGTCCAGGGTTGGCCCAACCATTAGACAAGACTAGATGGTCACCTAGGGCAGCAGCTTCTGAAGAGCAGCACAGTCAAAGTAAAGCAACAGATCTTGACAGTTCCACAAACTCAGTCATCAGCACATTCTTTTACCTGCAGGGAGAGCAAGCACCCACATACTGGTCTACGTTTTGGGAACCTGACAGGTTCTTATGACCTGGATTGGCCACTGTTGGAAACACCATACTCATTGCAGAATTGCACACCATACTCATTGCATTTGGAGTATGGTGTGCAATTCTGGAGACCGCACCTTCAAAAGGATGTGAACAGGATGGAGTCGGTGCAGAGGGTTGCTACTAAAATGATTAATGGGCTTCATTATAAAGCATATGAGGACAGACTTAAGGATCTTAATATGTACACCTTAGAGGAAAGGCGGGATAAAGGTGATATGATTGAGATGTTTAAATACCTCCGTGGCATAAATGTTCAGGGAGAGAGCCTCTTTCAATTGAAAGCAAGTTCTGCTACGAGGGGACATGGGATGAGGGTGAAGGGAGATAGATTCAGGAGTGATATGCGGAAATATTTCTTTACAGAAAGAGTAGTGGATCCATGGAATAGTCTCCCAGTGGAGGTGGTAGAGATGAGGACAGTAACTGAATTCAAAAAAGCATGGGACCAACACAGAGGATCTCTAAAGGTAAAAAGTGGACTGTTGTAGTTGTTGTTATGGAAGGACAGATTAGATAGGCCATGTGGTCTTTTTCTGTCATCATGTTTCTATGTTTCTAGAATATTGGGCTTGATCAACCTTTGATCCGACCCAGTATGGCATATCTTATATTCTTATGATACAACATTTAATATTTAAATGCTGTTGTTGTTTGCCGTCGAGTCAATGATGAGTTCTGGCCACCCATCCCCTGGGTTTTCTTGGCAAGGTGTGACCAGAAGTAGAGTGCTGGGCTTTTCTTTCATGCAATAAGCTTATGACGTCCGATAATACATTTTTATAGGAGTGTTGAGGGGGAATGTTGGGATGATAATGATTGTTGAGTTTATTATCAAAATCTAATGGGTGGGGGGTGATGCATAACACTAAAGATTCACCTGGGGCACCCAGTATCCTTGCACTGTCTCTGCCTTGGTCGCACATGCTGAGCACAGATAGACCCTCACTAAATGCAGAACAAGCTGAAAATAGAAATATATAAACATTAAATTGAAACCAGATGTTGGATGCTGTGCCACACCAGAGAATTAGAAAGAGATGCATTTTTCCCTGTACTTGTGCAAACTATAAAGGCAGAGGAAATTGGGGCTGACGTTGGGGAGGAAGAAGCAACCAAAGCAATTGCCCTAGGCCTCCAGGCCCCCCTCAGCCACACACTAGCAGATATGATAGCACTTAAAAGAGTTCCTACTGATGCTAAAGCATCAAGGACAGCATAAAGCACTGGTGTCCCACCCCCTAGGCAAGGAGCATTGGTGCCCTGGGAAGTTGTCTTTCTTACCCACCCTCACCAACAATCTTGCCTAGAATATGAAAATCTATGTTTAAAAATACAGATCCCAGAGTAGAAGCAATCCTTGTTGCTCACTCTCAGTGATAAGTGGTGGATTTTCCCAAGTCTATCTGACTAATAATTGTTTATGGTATTTTATTTATTTATTTACATTCTCTTATATACCGCGCTATTCTGCATCAGTGTGGTTTACATTGAACAAACTGAAATTACATTGAACAGGGCATTATAACTTGGAGATAACTATTTTACAGGGAACATGGGCTATGGAGGGTTAAGTGGCTTGCCCAAGACCACAAGGAGCACCTGTGGGACTAGATACCCCAGTCCTTCTGGCCTGAGGTTGCTGTCCTCTAGTGGGATTTGAACCCCTGACCTTCTGGCCTGAAGTACCTTGCCCCAACCACTAGGCCACTCCTACATTTTCCATGCAGAAGCTTATCTAACCCCCTTTAAACCAAGCAATGCAAACTGCCTTGACCATATCTTCTGGTAACAAATTCCATAATTCTATTTATTGTTCCCTATTCACCTGTTCCACTACACTCTCATGATACCCACTTGAGCCTTTGGTCTTGAAAAGGGGTTGCTGGGAACAAAGTAGCTTTTCCTAGCATCTTGAAGCCTGGATGGTCCTACACCTGGAACCCTAACCCTGCCTCAGCATAGAGATGAGCAGCCCAATGGTTAGAGCAATGGGCTAGAACCAGGGAAGCTGGAATTTGAACCCCACTTCTGCTCCTTGTGGTCTTGGGCAAGTCACTTCACCCTCCATTGCCTCAGATATAAACTTAGATTGTAAACTCTACAGGAAAATACCTACTATATATGAATGTAACTCACTTTGAACTTCAGAGAAAAGGAATGAGCTAAATCCAATTCCTTTTCCCTGATTTGGAAATTGGAATGACACATCTGTTTATGTATACCTTGACTGGGAATGGACCTGTTACTACTAAACTTGTCTTCTATGCCTTACTGTTGCTAGTTCAGCTTTAGGCTGCTTCCAAACCCTGAGAGGTCCATGAAGGCCCATAGCATAGAACCTTACAACAAGTTAGAAATATCTACACTTGTCACTCCTAGAACTGAGTAAAAATGTATCTTTTCGGTAGTCTTTATACAATAGATGTGGTTATTATGAAATAGCACTAAATTTTGTAAAAACAACAAAAATAATCCTCATGCACAAAAGCAACTGTCCTTGGTTAAAAGGCCTCCCTACTTACACCAGGCATCTAGAAAAGGGTGTCCCCATAGGAGGCAGAGGGGTGAAACTGAGGCAGATATTAGAAGTAGCAGGAAAAACAGGAGGGGAGGGGATGAATAAGGGAACAGAGCAATTCTTTTCTGCTCTGATACATCAGCTCCAGTCTTATCCCCTCATCATCTGTATCAGCAGACAGCATGTGGGCTGGAACAACCATAGCTCAACTTTGTCTATGATCCCATGACTTAAGAATCTACTAAGGACAAGAGTACTCAACCCAATCCACAGGACATACCTAATCAGTCAGGTTAACCACAATGAATATGCATGAGATATTTGCATGCAATGGAGGCAGTGCACCCAGATCTCTCTTAAGCATGTTCATTGTGGTTATCCTGAAAATCTGACTGACTACTATGTGTATCCTAAGGACTGGGTTGAGAACCCCTGCCTTAGTTCCAAGTTTGAGGAGGAGAGAAGAAGACATTACCTTGGTTCCATCCCCCCCCCCCCCCCCAATCCCATGATGGCAACAATATCCCTTCCAAGCAGACAAATCGGCAGGGAAATAGCAAGTGATGCATTTACCCCATACTTCTGCAAAATCTAAAGATAACACAGGTCTGCAAAAAAAAATTTCCAGAGCTGTTTTGGTTATTCCACGTAATCTTTATGTTTTTTGGTGCACGGAATCCAAAAATGACCTGTGAAGGAGGCATGGTCTAGTGGTTAGGACAAGGTACTTCAGGCCAGAGGGTCAGGGGTTCAAGCCCCCCCTGGTGACAGCAATCTCAGGCCGGAGGGATTGGGATTTCTAGTCCTATAGGCACTCCTTGTGGTCTTGGGCAAGCCACTTAACCCTCCAATGCCCATGTTCCCTGTATGTATTAGTGTGTGTGTCTCATATCCCCTCATGTTAAATATATCCCCCAATTGACCGCTTTGACCCGGTGAAAAGCAGGATATAAATACAGCTAAATAAATATGACCTCCATTTTGTCATAGGACATCATGTTTCCTGACAATTTAGGTAACTATGTTAAATAAGGCAATACCTCAAAATAAATGGAAATAGACTTATAAAATTAAAGTTTTATTAAAATATTTTCATGAAAATCCTTTTTTGAACTGAAATGAGCTCACCTACACACACTAAACTTGATTCTTCTTCCTTGTGAGGCTCCTCTTGGTGCATTTACGCTTGTGAGTAGCATCTGGAATGTCTCTCTGAAGCATCCAACAGTAGTCTGCCATCATTGTAATGCTCCATTTTCCCTGGTATCTCCTTTCCATCTCTTTAATGTTTTGGTGGAATCGTTCACCTTGTTCCTCACTCACAGCTCCCAAAACTTTCAGGAAAGTAGTCAAGGTGGGACTGGAGGAAATGCACTTTCAAATTCATCAGGCAACCTAAAGCTTGAAATGCTTTCAGCATTCGTCCGACTATCTTTTTGCAGTGAGGATCTTTGTTATTGCCTAAAATTTCTGTGCGACTTCTTTAAATGCAATCCACCCTTCTTTTTGAGGATCTGTCATGGTATTGACAAACTCTTGATCAACTATAAGTCTTCTAATGTCTGGTCCGACGAACACACCTTCCTTCAATTTTGCCTCCGACAGGCCTGGAAACTTGGTGACCAAGTATTTGAAGCATTCTCCAACTCTTGGAAGTGATTTTACAAATTGCTTCATCAATCCCAATTTTATGTGGAGAGGTGGTAGAAGAACTTTATGGGAAGGTACCAAAGTTTCTCGGAGGACATTTTTTTCACCGACTGTTAGCACCCTCGGCTGCCAACTCTTCTTGGTCCAGTGATTTTGTCGGTCTCGACTGTCCCATAGACACAGAAAACAAGGATATTTGGTATACCCAGCTTGTTGCCCGAGCAGCATGCACAAGACCTTCAAGTCCCCACACACTTGCCAACCATGGTCTTCATATTTAAGTTCAAAAAGAACCAATTCCAAGTTCTCGTAGGTTTCCTTCAAGTGTACGGAATGACCTACAGGTATGGAAGCGTAAAAACCGTTGTGGAGTAAAACTGCTTTGAGACTTCTTTTTGAAGAATCTATAAAAAGACGCCATTGCTCTGAATCATATTGGATTTTAAATTGACCCATCAGACCTTCGACATCGATGCAATAAACCAACTTGTCTTCCTGGGCGAAGTAAGGAACGAACTCCTTTTCACGATGTCTGAACCATGAAGAAGACACTCCTGGCAACAATAAATTCCTGCTTTTCAGCCTTGATCCGAATAACTCAGTGGCATCTTTGGGAAGATTCAAGTCTCTTACCAAATCATTCATCTCCTCCTGAGAAAACAATTTTGGTCTTGTATCATCTTCAAAGTCAGAACTTGATTCGTCATCTGGTTCAGGTATGACTTCACCTTCATCGGAGCTAGGTATCTCTTCCAAGGTAGCAGGGGGCCTGGGTACTGGTATATCTGTGCCATGGGGGATGGGACAAATTGCCGAGTGAAGATTGGGGTATGAAATGGAATGCTTCCATTTGGAATTAAACCCTTTCACATCGCATGAACAAAAGTAACAGTCGTCACTATGGTTCTTTTGCTCTCGCCATACCATAGGAATCCCATAACGGAAAGATTTTTTCTTACCCTTGAACCAGTTTTGGAGCTCCTCAACACACCGTTTGCACACTTTATGAGGCGCCCAGACTTTATCTTGATCTCCAATTTTTAGTCCAAAGTATGCAAAGTATACTTTTTTCACAAAGTCTGTAATATTCTGCTGTTGCTTCAACACTGTATATTCACCATAGATGAAACAGAAACTGTCTGGCGAATTAATACATTTTCGCGGAGCCATAACGTAACGGTTGAAGAATGACGAGCTAACACGAATTGCGATGAAAAAGTGTGAACAGCCTAGAACCAAGAACCTGATGATGATTCGTGCACAAGTGTGGCATGCAGGAGAGAGCAGCTCTGTGTCTGTACACGAGAAGTCACAGTGCTGGCCACGCCCCCCTGCACTGACCGGAGCTGCTGCTATCTGCCCTGTGTCTCCCTCCCACTGGATTCTTCAGGAAAGATTAACTCCTTCTACCATTAGACGCACGGACTTAAAACTTGCTTAGCTTATGTATATATTGCTGACCATCAGATTTACAGTGCTATTTTTTTTTTTACGTAACTCGGACAAACCCCTTTAAGGTTTTTTTGGCATTTTATATCTTAAATGCACTTATGTGAATTAATTAATAGTAATTTGAAAAAATTTGATAAATTTGAAGACAATTTTGCATGTTGTGGCAAATCATGACGTCTAGGATTTTTTTCAATATTTTATTTGTTTTCAGCACACCAAAATACATGGAAATGAGATGAAAATAATCAAACAGCTTTTTAGTCGCAGACCTGTGTAATGAATGTAAATTTTAAGAACAGACATAGAAAAACCATTTAATTTTAAATTTAGTGATTTGAATATCTCCTCTCTCTCCATTACTGGAATCAGGAACAGGAAGTTACCAATCAGGAGGGAGTTGGGGGACACAGTTCTAAAATCAGGGACAATCCTCAATTTTCAAAGACATCTGGCAACTTTAGATTAGTTTGAGGGGGTGGAAGAGAAAGATGATATGCACCTCCCTCATCCTGTTAATCAAACACAATCTCAAAGGTTCCCAGGCATGCTGAACCTGTCGTCTGTGCTGGACCAGAGTTTAAAGCATGCTGTGCCCTCTCCCCTCCCTTCACCCAGCCAACAGCAGCAATGGAAAGAGGGTAGCTTGAGACTGGGAGCAGCTGCATATCCAGTGCCACCTTCTCTGGCTGCGAGAATTCCTCAGTAAAAGGAAGCCCTTGTGGAGGAGAGGGCAGAACTACCAAAGATGCATTTTCACACCAGACCCCAAGCTACCGGCTTCCGTGGTTGTTCAGAGTTGCCAAGTTATCCAGTTCCAAGAGTGAGAGTTTTTGCAAGTTCTGGTTTTAAATTTGCATTGCAATGCAGTTGGGTAGTTGTAGTCCCCAATTTTACCCACTGGACTCAGTGCTGCAGAATGAGATTGTCAGAAATCCAGGACTGGTTTAAAAGCTCATTCCTGGAACTGGATAACTTGGCAACTCTGCATACCCCGTTCTCCAGTGCTCAAAGCCTCTCCATCTCCATGCCAAATATTTTCACGACAGGTTGATCTGGTCCTGATTTTGCTGCACGGCATGCAGGGATTTGAATTTTGATTTGCCTATTGCCCTAAGGAAAACAAGATTTCAATTCTATACATGCCATAGGGTGAACCTAGGACAGGCTCAACCTGTCCTAAAGATATGGGGCCAGTTGGCAGCCCTAGCCAGAGTACCTTGTGGCGCTGAAGTCCTTAATACTGCTTTGAATGCTTGTTGTGCTGGTATTAACCATTATCACTTTATTGGCATTAGGCTCAGCTAGTGCCTAAGCAAGACTCTAAAGCAGTTAAAAATATTTTTTTATATACTGCTCTCATTTGGAAAAATCATGCTTAATTTACAAGGTTTTCTATTATGCAAGGATTTCTTAATTCATAATAACCAAACATGGCTACCAATCATTATCCAGGTAAGCTCTGTTCCTCCCTGGTCCTCTAGTCTCCTAGGTTGATGAGCATACAGGATCCTCTCCTATGCTTAATCCAGCACCCAATCCCACCATGTTTTATATCCAACCTATGTAATAATCTAAACAACCATCAAAACTAGAGGGACTAGTAGAAGGTGTGAGCCAAGATAGTAGAATGAGGCTGCAGCAGTGAAGATCTCCTGAGGTCAGCTCCAAGCCATTGATTTCTTATGCTCTCTTTCTTCCATCTTAAACATGGGGAAATGCAAGGGGAAGTTCAGCATGTACCCATCATGTACCCACTGGCGCAGCCTTCCTCTCAAGAATTGCAGTTGACTCTGGATGCCCTCGTTATGGAACAGACCGCAGTGTTAAGGTTTCTGTTGCCAGGTTTGGTGAGGGAGTCTGTCCATTTGGACTTCGCTACACCACTGAATCCTCCAGATCGGGAACCCTCTCCAGATCCGAACTGTGCAAGCTGCGGTGCTGCAGTAGCTAGGTAATTGCTTACAGAGGATCTTTGGATCCGTGACGCCGCAACCAAAGGATGGTGAAGAACAAGCCAGGCCTCAAGAAATAATATAAACAATTCTGACAGTGCAAGCTAGGTTATTCCCCAAGAGGGGCCAAATATGAGCCTGCTGGAAACAGGAAGGAGACCACTGTAGAGTTGCCAAGTTACCCATTTCCAGAAGGAAGATATTTTGGCCAGTCCTAGTTTTAAACATACACCCCAAAGCACTCTGGTATTTGTAGTCTCTATTGCTAGCCATTGAAAACAGGGTAAGCGATCCCATAGTGCATTCGGCAAGAGTAGTCAGAAATCCAGTAGTCAGAAATACCTAAATTCTGTCCTGAAACTGGATAACTTGGCAGCTCTGCCACTGGCTTGTAAACCTGGAAGTATGCACTTCTAAAGTTCTTTGTGATGATGGCTATCCTTTCAAGGGCGGTTCAACAGCTATTACAAGAAAGTCTGGGACCCAGAGAAGGCGGGGACTGAAATTAAATCCTTTAGCATGGCCAGGGTGTGAGTTAAGGTAGCAACGCACAACCAGTTGGAACAGCTGGATAGTTACAGTATATTAGGATGTACTTCCTAAAGTTTCCCAAGGCCACATACATTTGGAAATTTTCAGAATTTCTTTAGAAGAGGTACTGAAATTCAAGTAACTACACAACCACCTGTAAGGAAGGTTCATTTTCTCCTAAAAAAAACCAAGAGTAGCTGAACACAGGCTCATAAAGAGCCTCATTCTGGAGATCCTTTGTCCGAGGATAGCTTAGATTACTTTTTTTTTAAAGGGGCCATTTGTCTTTGAGCAGGACTTGAATACTACAGTATGATGCATTTGTTCTTCAGAAACAAGCATGAGCAAATTAGGAGGAAAAGATTTCAAGAAAGGAGAAAAGGTCATACTAGTGCACCAGGCCATTCATACTATTGGCAGCAGGGCCAGCCCTGCGCATGTGTGAACATATTGGCACAAGGCCATGCTGAACAAGAGGCCTTGCGCCAACCTTATGCTGCAGCCACGCAGTGCCTTTGCACCTCCCTTTGCCCACTGTCCCTGCCAATTTACTGCTGCTGCCACTAACCTCACAGCCCAAGTGCCACGCTCCATCATGGCTCTGTGTGCTGTGCCCAACAACACAGACTCAACAGGCACCCAAACCCTCTCTCACTGATTCACCCCTTTGTAGATGGTTCAAGCAGCCGTGGGAGCACTTCTCTTTGCAGACCTACAAACCATGTAAATACTACTGAGCTGAATATCCATGGGTGCTGCCACTACCTGCCCCAAAGCTACATTCCAGAGCAGCACCGATATTCACTGTGGCTAACCCAGCTATTCAAAGGCAGTGGCTGGATATGACCCCAGCCTTGAAGATCTGGGGTTAAAGTTCGGTGCCAGTGGCTAGCCATCAGTGCTGCAGTTCAGACCCTATTGGTCTACATATTTCTTTTTCTAATTTGTGGTCACTTATTCTGTTCTTTGTGAGGGTCCACCTATGCTCTAAGTGTGTGACTGAGGTCAATATTCTGTTAGCATGGAGTTTTCTATGTAGGGATCTGGCTTCTTCAGTTTTCCCAGTACAGGAATGGCAAACTGCAATATTGATGGTGCTGCCCCTTTTTAAAAGTAGGCTCCTCAGTGTGTGAGTTGTGGAAGTTAGTGTTGTTATGGAATGGTAGATTTGTTTCATAAGTCCTGTGCTCTGGTTTTCACATTATCCTTTTGTTCCTTGTGTGGCTTCAACTGCAAGGTGTAGGCAGGGGGTAGTGGAATATAGATATAGTCTTTAAATACAGTTTTGTGTTCTTGATGCTGTTACTGTAAACTATTTTGTTAGTTCAGAATTGAGGAAATATTAAATTTGAAGAGAACGTTTACATTTTGTTTTGTGGCTTAATAGCTTCGCTATTGCTGACTTCAGGGCTTTTCTAGCTTTGGCAGGATCCATTCCAATCTGTGCAACATGAACCTGAAGTTACAGCTACCAGAATTATTTTCTGGGATATGAATATTTATGCAAATGAGGCCCACACAACGAGTCTCCACATCACCCTCCGACTACATCTTATTGGCAGAGATATGATTCTTCAGCATTTTCATAAATGTGCCAGAATTTTTTCCAATGGTAAATATATATTTTTTGATCCCAACCTACCGAAACAGTTCCTAGATTCTAAAAGGGGTAGAGACCAGCCTGCTAAGGAAACAACCATATTGTATGCTAAAAGTGGTATAGCAAATTAAATAAGCCATAACTAAGCGCCTGCTTGAAGAGGCCGCTCTAAAAGGTAGAGGTCTATCCTGTCCCTGACAGTGATCTCCCCCAGCCAGCCAAAAACTTAACACCTGGGAAGAGATCATACCATGGGAGGTATTAAGAGTCCTTGCTGTCTAGTAGGGCAGAAACAATTCCCAGTCACTTTTGCACTTCAAAATAGCACCTATGGCAGTACCAGATGGGTCCAGGTCAAGCCACTCCTGCTTTTACTTCCATCAAATATACCAGAAAGTATGTTTATGTTTATTCTTATTTGATTAACCACCCTTAACAAGCACATCAGGGCAATGTACAATAAAATAGAAGTAAAACCAGGACTAGCTTAGCCTGTTCCTGATGTCCTGGAGCCATCTGTAACCTTAAGTACCTATGACCGCCTAGCAAAAATCTTGTATATTACTACTAGACATCAGGCTGCCAAAAGGAAAAATGCTTTATATAGCAGCCTGACCCCCAACTAGTAGTACGGCAAGATGACTGCAAAGTGTTATGGGCACCATTTTGAAACCCAGGACCAGCTAGGGATGGTTCTTGTTCCCTCTAGGCAGCAGGGACTTTAGTCAGAACCGAGAAGTGCATGGGAGGATGGGGATAGTGCAGAAGGATCAGGCTTTGCATGGAGACCAGGAGTAGCTATTTAAAAAATAAAAAAAACAACACTATTATGCAGATGTTAAGAAAAGCTGTATTTCTCTCCCCCCTCCATTGCAGCTATTTACACATATACTTTTGTTATAATATCAACTTTAGTGTAAAAGGAGTAGGAATTTTCTACATCCCAACGAGTACCTTTTAAATTCCTTCCCCTTACCTATACAATCTAAAATTTGCCTTTGTATATGATATATTGGTAAAGTTACTTTCTAAAACCACAACAAAATTAATATGGGGGGGGTAAGATTTTTGTTTAATATACCTCAATCTATAAAGAGTACAAGCACACCCACCCCTCTCCCCCAAAAAATATTTTTATATATATATATAAAAGCAAGGACCAGGCTGCTGCCTGAACATCAGCTTCCTAACTGGACCTACCAAAGACAGGATAAGCTGCTACCTGCAGTAGTAACCATTCCCATCACCTCTTCTTTTCAGGCATGGAGGGGTGGGTTGTTTATAAAGAGCCCTCCCAACACTGCAGCTGCTCTCAAAGCATCGGAGGTGTAGTGAACAGCATAGGGTGGATCCCGCCCCAAGTTTTTGTACTCAAGCAGACATGCTATGCATAGAAAGAGTTAGCATACAGGAAACAGTATATACATCATCTATTAAATCCAGCTGCAATCCATGCACATAAGACCTAAAAACTTAATGGGTCATTTTCTAAAGCTGAGAAAATAGCTCGTGCTCCATTGAAGAGCATGAAGGTAACCTTCAGTAATGCCAGCTACAGCAAAATGAGTTTTGTGCCAATTTCTCTCCTTGTAGCAGCACAAAAGTATTCACAACTGTTTTACTTCAGCTAAAAGGCTAGAGAAGTAGACAAGCCCATGAGATAGAGAGGAGAAAGGCAGCATGGCTAGCCTTGACTCAAGCTCTGCAGCAGATCTTACAGGCACGGCCTTGAGTAATTAGAGCAGTAGCACAAGGGGCTTTTTTTTTCTTATTCTTTTCAATCCTATGGAGAAAGGAAAGAATTATACATAAAAACATGGGCATTCAGCTAATTTTTCAAAAAATTAGAACAAAATAGGAGCAAAGTTTGATATATGGAAATATTGGTGAAAAGAAAGAATGTCAACAGCCCAGCTTGGACTGCAGGTTCCACAAAAAGAAGCTCCACTCAATACATTTCTTTGCAAATAAATAGCTTCTGCAAAACATAGAAGCTTAGATACTGTGAAACACAGCAGGTAGGGGGGAGTTATGGGGGTCAAGGAATAGGAAGTTGAGCAATATTGCTCAACTACCTATTCCTCTCCAGGGCAAAGATACAGAGGTGTTGAAAAGAATTCCATGAGCCATTCTCCAAATCTACCCTATATTTTAGGGTTACAGGTATGCCAAATGTAACCCTACCCCACCACCTTCTGATTGGTATACCAATCAAAATTGGGCATGGAAAATGTTTGTGTATATGCAGGTCTGGAATGCCAAATGTGAATATTAGTTTATACATATATAAAATACTCCTGCAGGTCTCAGTTCACTTTCTCCAGCTAAAGACTGGATGCATTAAACTATATGCATGTCTCCATGGTGCTCAGCATGTCCCCCTATGGAGTGTGCATATCTGCCTATGCTTGTACTGTATCATGATATCAGCCAGATGCATTAAGAAGCTATGCACCAATGTTCAGTGCAGTTCTAGCACACAGCTTGTTACATCAGCCTACTTCTTCCTATTACTCAAAGGTAGTTTGTTATCCCATTTAACCAGGGTAGGAGCCAAATAAACATCACTTCTGCACCCAAAGACAGCCAAATAGCAACAGTAGGAGTCGGGGGCCGATCTATGGAAGCGCAGTGCCATGCTTGTGCAAAGAAGAGCATAGGGCACTCAAACACTCCCACTGTAGCCCAGCTGGGAGCCACCTCCATAACATTAAGTACTAGCTACAGGTTTAGCATCCTCTGCATTTCTATTATTGAAATCTTTGTATCTGTGAGGGGGAAGCATAGTTCTTCCTGGAGAGCAGCTGCTTCAGTGAGCGAGTAGGAATCAGTCCTCAAATATAAGTGATGTCGGCACCAACATAGCCTGCATAATATCCACTCCCCAGCTTTCAGAGAAAGCCTTTGGAAGTTCTACCATGCATAGGTGGTCACCTTCCTATCCAAAGGTGCCATCTTGACAACCAAAAAACACACTCCAACTGTGAATGGCAGCAGAGAGCATAGATTGGCCCCAAGACTTCCCTCATGATCCAAACATCAACCATGGAGGCAGTTCCCTGGTAGCCTGGACTCACAGAAGGGTCAGAGGGAAGGTGTTGCATAAATCCGCAAAGATGACAGAGTAACTCCTGGCCAAAGGTACTGTCACAGTGGGAGTTTGGCTCCAGGTAGTAATGCACCAGGAAAGTAGACAGGACCAGGTGGCCACCCAGCAATCTCTCACAAGGAGACAGAGCACAAATTTGCCACTGAGGCTTCCATCACTCACACATTGTGAGCAGTGATGTGCTACTCAAGGGAGCGACCAGTCTGTGCATAGGTGAAGAAAATGCAGTCTGCCACCCAGGTGGACAAGGTATGCTTGCAGACCAAGAGCCTAAGCCTGTTAGGGGTCAAAAGAAGATGAAGAGCTGCAAGGAACAGCTATGCGTTTTCATCTGCCCGAGAGAGAAGGCCAATGCCCTCTTTATGGAGCACAGACTCTGCCCAATGTATGAGGTCAGGGGAAAAAAGGTAGGAAGGACCACTTTTTTTTTTTTTTTTTGTTTGTTTAGATGAAGGGGGGGGATCTGCCTTAGTTAGGAACTAGCGACACACACACACGAGACCACCCTATTCCTATGAAACCTGGTGTAAGAAGCATGTAGTTCTGATTCAGTCAAACAGGGAGGCACTGGGTCGTACCTCTTATGTGAGAAGGCAACCTTCCGGGGCAGATGAAATTGTCCCAAGGGTTACCTTTCAGCAGCCAGGCAGTCAAGGCAAGGGACCCGAGGTTAAAGGTGCAGAAGGAAGCCATCCTCCTGTGATATCAGGTCCAGGGCACAGCCGAGGGCAAGGTTGCAGCAGTCAAGAGAGCAGCAGGGGAAACCATGGCTGCCGGGCCCACCTGGGGGCTACAAAGATCAGAGGCCTGATCCTATTGAATCTTAAAAAAAATTGGAGACCAGAGAGTATGCATACAGTAGTTCCTCAGGGGCAGTCCAAGGATTTCTGCCATCTTAGGCAAAAACCCCAGCTGCTGCCAATTCAGTCTCAGGAGGGGGAGATGGAGGTGGACAGCAGCAGCATTTCCAAAAGCAGTAGGGGAAGGTGGGGGCATTGGCACCCATGTGTGCCACTGCTGATACTGGCCAGCTGCCCAGCAGACACGCCAGCCCTGGTCCCCTCACTCCATGACAGGAGGAATGTGTCAGCTGCTATGCTACATGGGGCTGGTATCCTGGAGCAAAAGTGGGGGACTGGCCAAGAGGTTGTGTGTAAGAGTCCCACATTAGAGAAAGGGGATGTGCCACTCTAGGGTTCAGCCTCCACTCATGGGGCTAGAGAATCCAGCTGAGGCAATCTGCAAGGACATTCTCCTGTCCCAGAAGGGACACCATCCTGAAGGATGTACCCTTCTCCAGCATGAAGTTTGAGATGAACTGCCTTCTCACACAAGAGGTACAACCCAGTGCTTCCCTGTTTGACTGAATCAGAACTACATGCGTCAATAAGTGGTGGAAGGCTTGCAGAACCTATGCAATGGCTTCAAGTTCAAGCAAGTTGATCTGATGGAGACATTCCTCCATCAACCAGATGCCCTGGGTCCATAAACTACTGCAGTGGGCCACCTAGCCCAGTTTTTAGGCATCTTGTCGTGAAGGTCACTTGAGGGGAAGGAGACTGAAAAGGCATCCCCGCCAGGAGGTGCTGTGTCTTCAGCCACCAACTGAGGGATAATCACTAGTGCCAGGGTCAACCAGACCTAGTCATGGAGGCAGCCCATCACCTGGGCCCATTGGGAGCTGAAGGTCTACTGGCCCAGACACATACAGAGGCAAGCGTCAGGCACGATGTGTATGGCTGAGGCTGTGTTCCAGGTGGCACAGCATCAGGCAGGGTAAGATCATTGAGTAACCATGCAGGTACTGTGGTAGGGCCTCCAGGCACTGAGCTCTACCTACAGGAAGAAAGACCTTGGTTTGGACCATGTCCAGGAGGATCTCTATGAACTCCATATGCTGAGCAGGCTGCAGGTGGGACTTGGGGTAGTCTATGACAAACCCACAAGTGATCCAGAATGGAGGATGATGCATCATCCTGCTTGATGGACTTTGTCAGCAGAGACCCCCCCCCCCCCTTCCCTTATGACTCAAGTTGTCCAAGGTAAGGGAACAACCCCTGGAGGTGCAGGTGAGCAGCCACCACCACCAAGCACTTTGCTAACAGCTGGGGGGGGGGGGGGGGGGAATTGAACATCAGCCCGAACAGCATAACACTGTACTGGTAGTGCTATCCTCAGATAATGTGGAGGTACTACCAGTGCAAGGGATGGATCAGGATGTGGGTATAGGCATCTCTGAGATCCAAGGAGCATAGCCAATTTCCCTGCTGGAGGTAGGACAGCAATGTTCCAAGGGAAACCATTTTGAACTTATTTTATTTAACAGATTTTCTATACCGCCTTTATCCAGGAACCAATTGAGGTCCTGCAGATCCAAAATAGGCTGAAACCATCCTGTTCTTTTTGGAGCAGGAGTAGAATCTGGTCCCCCCTGAGCTGGGGTGGTGGGGGGGGGGGGGAGGGGGAAAGGGCTCCCCCACCTGGTCTGCCATCCAAGCCCACACGTTCCTGCTACAGAAGCCTTCGGTGAAGAGTCATCATAGGAAGTTCCCCCAAGGAAGAATGAAAGCATTTGTTTGAAGTGGAGGTGGTAACCTTCCTTGACCACCTGCAGAGCCCAAGCATCGGTGGTGATGCTGGATCATTGGTGAGCAAAGACAACCAGACATCTCCCTGTAGGCTGTGGCTCCTGAGCCTGGAGGTAGCTTTGCCCAGGGAGTCAAAAAGCTCTCACCACTCTGCAGCAGAGGTGCTGTCTGGGGCTTGGGGGCTTACAAGGGCTATGCTCCTGGTCTTGGACTGTTGTCCCTGTTGGGGAGCTACATACGCCTAATTTCTAGCCTATGTTCCATAAGCTTTCCTCTTTCAGTTAAGAGGCCTCCCCCCCCCCCAAATCTTCTGTCAGTAGGTCTACAGTCTACCTGGAGAGCTTGGTTCTGGTCATGAATTCCAACTCTGCAGCCTTGTCCATCATGGGCTTAAGAAAGAGGTTCTCTTCCCAGCATGGGACCATTGCTCCAGGTCTGAGGACTGTAGCCATGACAGGCACTAATGCCCACCACAGCCACTCTAGCTACAGACTCAAAGCCATCATAGGCCACCCTAGTCATATTTGGAGCACTCCTTGACCATCAATACTAGGTCTGAACTGCTGGAGAGGCTCATCCAATAGACCAGCTGAGAACCAGGCAAGCTCCTTTGCCAAGTCTCAAGTACATGCCCCTGTACAGCTGGTAGGCCTGGATATAGGCTGAGTATCGAGTCCTGGTGTCATTTTCTACTATAGGCATCCATGGTGTGGGACTCCCTGCCCAGGGGGCATCAAGGAGTATTCTGGCTCTTGAGCTAATGCATGGCTGACTCCATCAACATGTAGTTGTGTGGTAGCTGTGTATTCTGGAAGCCTGGGCTCTCGCATACCCAATACATGGAATTGAACTGCTTGCTCATTGTTGGCACCGTAACCAGTGTCTCCCACATCCTGAAGAGACGTCTGTCGAGGATGGGAGGAATGGACACCATGAATGCCTCCTTCAGGGGAGCCTCATGCTGGAGGATGTCTAAGTCCTTCGCTTGAGGCTTGGACACTGAGGTGAAGGCCATAGCCTTAGCCATGTCCCACACAAACCTCTGGAAGGAGAGGCTCTTGGACAGGGACTGCTGACATTCCTGAAGCAGTGGAGAGATCTGAGGGAACATCCTGGTGCTGACAAGTATCTGGGGACTAGTCATCGGTCTCAAACTCTGAATTGATATTGGAAGATGCCTCCAGATCCAGCAGGCATCAGCCTGGTGGTCAGGGGGGGGGGGGAGAAGAGAAATAAATAACTGGGAGACTTGGGCTGCAGTGATTTAAGATGCAGGCCCTCAACTTGGAGCATGACCTCAGAGGGCCATTGCCAATCCTGAGGCGGGGGGGGAGGAAGGTCACCTCCTGCTGGGCCAGCTTGGAAAGCCACTCCTGACCCTTGCCCTGGGGGCTCTGATGCCAGCAACCATGAGACTTCTCCTTGGCACTGGAATCTGACTGACAGAATCCAATTCTTCTAGGGATGGGCTTCCATAGCTGATCCTGGGTCCAATGCCCTGTAAACTCAGGGCTCAGAGTGAGCATGGTCCAGACGTGATGCTAAGGCCTCATCTGCAGCCTCTAAAGGCAACAATTCCCTGGCTGATGCTGGAGCCCAATAGAAAGTCTTAGGGCCAAACAGACATCTGCTGCTTATCAAGATTCTTCTGGCCTTTACTCATCTGGGAGACAGAGGGCAGGAAGAGTTGTCATGGTTGACACTGCAGGCAACAGTCATGACCATCCATGTGAGACATGGTACAGTTACAATCTCACTGCTTAAAGCCACTGACTGAAGACATAGCAGGGAAGCCAGCTCCTGTGAGGTCAAACTCCAGTGTCTGGGTTGGGAGTGGCACAAGAAAAACCTACACTGAAAATAACCAACCCCCCTAAAGCCCACACACAAAGTGCCAAGGCAACAGATCCAGGAATGGAGAAGGTTATGGTATGCAACCGGAGAAAGAGGAAATGTGAAAAATCACATCAAGAATAACTTTACAGGGATACAAACTACACGTCCAATAGGCTCCATGGAAAAAGAGAGGCAAGATAGCACCTTTGGGTGGGAAGGTGACCACATGTGTGGTAGAACTCCTAAAAGGCTTTCTACAAAAGCTGGAGAGTGGACACCACACAGACTCAGTCAGTGACATCACCCATATGCAAGGACAGACTTCCTGCTTGTCCTGGAAAATAGCAGCTTACAAGAGGACAGTATCAAGTGCAAGCCCATACTGGTAGGTGGGAAGCTTTGGTAAGGGACAGGGTATGGTGACTGTCTTGATAAGGACCTTATTAGGCTAGAGTACCTGTGATAAACCTGTATAACATGGAGGGCAGCCAAGAACACAGCTGCCCTCCCTTCTTCCAGCTGCAGTACCAAGATCTCCACTCCTTTCCTAGCAAGAAGAAAATGAAGGTTTTGCACTTATCAGACTTGAGTTTCATGACTTGCTAGAGCTGTCCTGAGATGATTGAGTTAAACAATGATATATTGCTAGAACAGCTACTATAATGCTGTAGTTCCTCAGAAGACTTTATTGGAAACAGCAGAAAGCTTCAGGCCAAGTTTTCAGGATCATTTGACAGATAAAAGCATGTCACTTAAATACATGAAGTAGCAAAAAGTAGTCTTCCACAGTACATCTGTTAAATAATTCTTACAAAACCTAAAGTATTTAGCTAAGATTTCAGGATAGTCATTGCGGTCTTTAGATAAAGCAGCAGTAAGGAGGTAAACAAGCCAGAACTTCAGGTGCATCTCTCGGGGAGGTTGAGGCAAGCCTTACACCTTCTGATAAACCTGCTTACACAGCTGATCCTCACAGCGCAGTTCCTAGAGGCCAAAAAAAAAAATTCCACAGCTGTTACCCAGAACATGATAAACACAACACTAAGATGAGCTTCTCCAGACAAGTACTCCTACATAGGACTAGCACAGAAGAGATTACTGAGAACATAAGAAATGCCATACTGGGTCAGACCAAGGTCCATCAAGCCCAGTATTCTGTTTCCAACAGTGGCCAATCTAGGTCATACGTACCTAGCAGTTTCCCCAAGGGACACAGGTTCAACAATGCTTGTATTGGTTCAAGCATTGATATCCTGGGTCCCTTCTTAATAATGGTTTATGGACCTTTCCTCCAGGAACTTGTCCAAACCTTTTTTAAACCCAGCTACACTAACAGCCTTTACTACATCCTCCGGTAACAAATTCCAGAGTTTGATTACACGTTGAGTGAAAAAATATTTTCTTTTATTAGTCTTAAATAGTTTACCCTGTAGCTTCATTGCATGTCCCCTAGTCTTTCTATATTCTGATAAGGTAAACAATCGATCTACGTTTACCCGTTCCACTCCGTTCATTAATTTATAGACTATCATATCTCCCCTCAGCCGTCTTTTCCAGGTTAAAGAGCCCCAACCTTTTTAGCCTTTCTTCATAGGAGTAGCCTTCCATCCCCTTTACCATTTTGGTGGCTCTTCTCTGAACCTTTTCTAAAATTGCTATATCCTTTTTAAGATATGGCGACCAGAATTGCACACAATATTCAAGCTGCAAGACACATTTCCAACCTTTTGTTCACCATTACTACTGTCTCCCCCCAACCTTCAAGTTATTGCCTCTACTCCTGCCCATCTCCCTTGTAATTTCCCTCTAGGCAAGTGTCACTACCTAATCCATACCTGCCACCTTACTACCTCATTGTCAGTGAGATGTTGCAAGCATCAACATATCCTTAAGCCTTCAAGACAATTTAAAACTTCCATCCATCACAATGGAACACTTGATGCATGTGATGAAATGGCTCCCAATAAGCTTACATTGCTATTAGAGCCAGACTGCAAGGTCATCTCTGATTATGTGCCCTCATGGCTCTAATTCCATCAGGGAGCTGCTCAGGGTCCATGCCCATGCGAAGGCTCCATCACCAGGAGACATGAGGGGGAAAATAAATCTATGAAAGTTAAGAACTTGTACAGAACTTATGCCAAGAGGTCTTTCCAGAGATAGGACTAAACCAGTGGTTCTCAGCCCAGTCCTCTGGGACTCCCAGTCCAGTCAGGTTTTCAGGATATCCACAATGAATATGCATGTGAGATCAGCATGCACTGCTTCCATTGCAGTTCACATATATATTCGTTGCAGATATCTTGAAAACCTGACTGGACTGGGGGTTCCCAGAGGACTATGTTGAGAACCATTGGACTACACACTTCCCTGGTATGTTTGCCTTTATACCCAAAGGTGAGAGGGAGTTCTATCTCAAAAGGAGCAAATGCAAAGACAAAATGTTACCAGATGCAGCTGATTATCCTGGATCCAGTGAGTCCAGCCTCTGCTTTTCTTCTCTCCTTTCTGTACACAGACTAGTCTGTCATTGTCCCAGGTAACAAAACTCTACAGGACAAGAGGGTAAAGACCAATCAAAAAACCCACACAGTTGACTCCATTCTACAGTTCTTATGTAGACCAAGATGTCATCTTGCCAAGTGTCAAGTGCATATAAGCAGAGCCCCTGGGAGACCAGATGTCTAAACCAGGTCAGAGCCTATAGGTAACCCTAGGCTCATTGAAGGAATAAGGGAGAACATGCCAATGCCCCACCTTCCACACCAATTGGTCAGGAAGAGGATAAAGACAACAGCAGTCCACATTTCTCCTCCCTGCCATTCTCCACTGCAAGTTTCTTTTGACCCACACAAGTTGGTCCTAGGCGTGGCAAAGAAGGACTTGGTTGAACTTACTGCCTCCCCCTCCTTAGAGTGCCAAGGAGGTTTACAGGTTAACTGAAGTTAAACCTTATATAGGAGCATAAATGCTATGTGGGTGAGCAGCATAAGAGTAGAACCCAAGAAATGTAAAATTGTTAACTATGATAAAAAGGACAGGCATCAAGAGGATAGAGTCCTATGCCCCTTGGGTTATGAGCATCTACTTGTCATCTTGTATGATGAGTGCTAATCTTTGTTACTAAATTGTTTGATGAACAGATGGTTCAGTTTCTTACTGAATGTGAAAGGTCTTGTGTGGCCCATAAGCTCTTAGAAGACACATACCATATACTTTGTGCATGGCATGAGAAGGCTTGATCTGAGGCAGCCTGGCTGCTTTTCACCTTTAACATGGGAATGGTGAATGCATGAGAGGCAGATATGTCGAGTGTTGTATGGACTGGTTTGGGTAGGTGGGCACCGAGTAGAAGAATCCTGGTCCCCCAGCCCTCAGTCTCCTGCAATACTAGGGCTTCAAGTATGCAAAATCTAGCTTTCTATAGAACTGCCATGTAAGACCAGGCTGCTGCAGCAGTAGATTCCCCTCCCCCTCCTTCCCACCATGTGCTGACCTGCATTTTGAACGACGACTAGAGAGGCATTAGTGTCCTCTGTTGATAGCAGGCTAGAGTGTCACTGACTTGGACAGAACTACAGTGCTATGAAATGCAGACAACACTGGCTCCAAGTGGTGGAGAAGGGAGAGGGGGAAGCCTGAAGTACTACATTGTGCCCACTATTCCTCCTCACAAGCAGGGTGGAGCATGAGTATGTGGGGAATCATGGGGGAGAGGAAAACTAGTATCCAATTATATTTTTTTTAGGGGGTTGTGAGGGGAGAAAAAAAAAATAGGGGAAGTATGTTTGGGAGGTTGGCAGTCTGCTCCCTCCCTCTCCATCCCCTAGATATTACCTTTTTGACTATCCCACTCCTTCCTTCCCAGGATCATTTAACATCCTCCCCCAAACAAAAAAGGGCCAAAAATGTAGCTGGGCATAGAAATGCCATAAAATGACTTCATGAAGTGTATTTATGATAGTTAAATAAAATGCATATTTACATAGTCTGCCACCACTGTGCCTCTATAGACAGATGGATCTACTCCCTTGTAAAATCAAGCGGGCAGCATGTGTCATGACTCAAAGCACATGGAGTGGTTAAAGGGACATGATCTCATCCAACATTTCCTATGAAGGAACTGGCCATAGGCCCATTTTTCCCCTCTCCCCATGACGTTGCAGGAGGTATGTAACAGGACAATTTCCCCAGAAATTATTAAAGTCACAGTATAAAAGGGATTAGGTTTATGGCAGACTATTTTCCTCCATAATGTAGGGGTTGCAGGTCAAACTATTTCCTTTCATTTTAAGCTAGGTCTTTGAGAATGCCAGCTGCTGGCAGGTTCAGTTTTGTAGCAGAACTAAGGCAACTGGAGAGGGCCGCCACAAGGTGTCACCTTTCATATTCAGCCCCACACAATATCCCTTACAGTACCATTTGCAGCTACATGAAGCAAGAGGGAAAATTTAGGAGGGTGGGAGCAGGGAGGTGCACATTGTACTATCACAAGTTACCAGCAGTTTCCTGTTATCTAAGCCATTTGTATCTTCCTCAAACTCTTCTCCCACTTTGAACTCCACCAAGTAGTTCCGGAAAGTGCTGAGAGTTCGGATAGAGAACTTATCTCCCTGCTGCTCGATCACTTTCTGTGGTGTCAGCATTTTTGCTACTTTACGAGTCATAAAGTCAATATCTGGATAAGGGGTAGAACAAACAGTAAACATCAAAATATTTGCAATACAAATTTCCAGAGAGGGGCGACTCCTTTCCCCCAAAGCCATTTGTTAACCTCTAAAGGTTATGAAGGCTTCTATGAAAGAACAGCCCCCCCAGGCATTACAACTAGCATCCAAAATGGACACAGTAAGAAGGGGGGGGGGGGGAGAGAAGGGAGCATGTAGCTAGGACTGGGGGATAAGGTCAGAGTCCGTTACTGTTTCTGGGTGTATGACTCAAAGAAAGAAGAGTCCTGTGATTCAGTGTCAGTATGTGAAATAGCATATCTAAAAAACTACATGCTTCCAGCTAAGATGTTAGTAACTGCTGCATATACCTTTGCTCTCTATTGCTCCTTGTATCCAGGACCAGCCTCAAGAGTTGCTTCAAGGTGTTGGCACCCTTAGCAAACCTTAAGTCTTATGGGCCTCCCCCCACCCCCCAGCTATTAGAATCTATTCTTTAGCTTTGAATGCCCTACTCTGCTGTCCCCTCCCCAAGAAGCTGCCACCCTAGATGACCGCCTAGTATACCTAATGGTTAGGCAGGCCCTGCCTGTATCCAGGGCACCTTTCTGAATTTAGGTACATCCTAACTACCCAGTGAGGACTGGAAGCTAGAACAGGGGTCACATTCCATTATGACCACTGGAGGGCACCGCTACTTAGGCGAGATACTAGAGCCTTGATCCTTATAATAGCCTTTAAAACAGGGGTCTCAAACACGCGGCCCGCGGGCCGAGACCTTTGTGCGGCCCGCGATGCAAGGGGGAAAAAAAAAAACACCCCGGCTTCTGCTGCTGCTGCCGCCGCTGCCGTGGCCGGCAATAGCAGCAATATCGCAAGTCCCGCGGGCTCCGCTCCCCCCCCCTTCTTCCTTCCTGCTTGCCTGCCAGTTCTCCGCTTCGGCTTCGCCTTTCAGAGCCGCGAAGGGAGAGCTTCTCCCTCGTGACTCTGTTCAGCCCGCTGGGGCAGATGGGAAATTTCCCATCTGCCCCAGCGGGCTGAACAGAGTCACGAGGGAGAAGCTCTCCCTTCGCAGCTCTGAAAGCCAAAGCCGAAGCGGAGAACTGGCTGGCAGGCAAGCAGGAAGGAAGGAAGGAAGGGGGGGGGGACGGAGCCCGCGGGACTTGCGATATTGCTGCTATTGCCGGCCACGGCAGCGGCGGCAGCAGCAGCTGGTTTTTTTTTTAAGTTTAATTTTCCCGGGGGGGGGGGAGGGAGGGGGCAGGACGATGTGGGGGGGGGAGCAGGACTTGATGTGTGGCTGGGGGGGTAGTACTGAAAATGGGGTGATGGGGGTTAGGACTGGTAATGGACAGATGGGGGTTAGTACTGGAGGTTGTCGGATTGGGGGGCTAAGACTGAAATGGGGTTATGGGGGGGCTAAGAATGAAGATAGGGCGATGGAAGGGTTAGGCCTGGAAGTGGGCTGTTGGGGGCTTAGGACCGATAATGGGCTAGGGGGGGCTAGAACTGGTAATGGTCTGGGGGGGGGGTGCTATGACTGGAAATGGGCCGAGTAGAAGGGGGAGCTTGAACTGCAAATAGCTGATGGGGACAGGGTCTTGGAATGGTAATGGGCTGAGTGGAAGGGGGCTTGGAAAGGAAATGGGCTGTGAGGGGAGGGAGCTAGGACTGGAAATGGGCTGATGATGCGGGGACTAGAAGGGAGCGGATGCTGGGTGGGGCAGGAGCTAGAAGGGAGTTGATGTTGGGGGACGATTAGAATGGGATGGGGCTGGGAGAGTGAAATGGAGAGGGGAAATATATTGTGTGGGAGGGAAGAAAAATCTACAATTGGCCGGGTATTGGGAGAGTAAGTGGGGATTGAGGATGGAGGGGTAAAATTTGAGTGGATGAAATAGGAATGAGGAAAGAGCAAAAGGAGAATGATTAGTATGTTAAAGCAGATGTAGAGAGAATGGAAAAAAACTAGGAAAGAAGAAAGGACAAATGGACAGCAGACGATGGAGAGTTAGCAGAAGACACAAAGAAACCAGAAGAAAGTGAATGGAACAATTGCAACTGAAAAAAAATGCACAAAAGGTAGAAAAATCTCTTTATTTTGAATTTATTAACTGAAATATGTCAGCTCTTGGAAATGTGCATCTTTAACGTCTGCACTTTATTTAATACAAGAGGAAATCAATGTATAGTTTTATTTCTACAGTGTTGTACATTCTAAGTTTGGCTTTTGGGGTTCCCAGTTTAATTGTCTTCCTGTTTCTAAATTGTGATTCCTTGTTTGGTGATGGTGTATGTTCTGCATGTGTAACTGAGCTGAGGTATTCTGTTTATGTAATTCCTATTTGACATTGCCACTTGTTCTCTTTCCCGAGTAGGTCATGTATTGTTATTCTCTGAAATGTGTTGATTTAATATTTGCAGTGTTGCCTTTTGATAGTTAGGGTATGGTGCTTTGTGAGTCCTGGTAGTGCTGTTAGGACACGGCAGGTTTGCTATGGGTTCTAAATGAGCAGTGTTTCTAGTAGTTCCTAATGTGCCTGGCGGTTGGCACTGGATTATAGTAATGTAGAAATCTTTTAGTCTTTCTTTATCCATACACTCATTAAGAGGCATGTTTACTAAAAGTTAGTGTATGGTAACATTATGCAAATATTTATGCAAATGATGACCTTATGCAAATGAGGCCTGCGTCTTGTGCGGCCCCCGGGTTACTCTACAAGTCCTCATTTGGCCCTCAAAGCAATTTGAGTTTGAGACCCCTGCTTTAAAAGGATCATCTCTAGCCATAAACATTCATTATATTTATAGTCTTCCTTTCCGAAATTAAAATACAACAAAAATAAAATAAGTTTCGACACCAACAATTTTTTGCGGGCCATGGTTTATGAAATATTTTAGAAGTCAGCTCACACAGACTACATCAAATGTTTGAGCTACTTCAGTGAACAGCCGACAAGTTTTTTAAATTCAGTTATTTAGATGCAGCTTGTTAGATTAATCAGATTTGACTACCTACCAGACTTCTTCGAGACGCGCTTTACAAAAAAAATGAAAAGCTGGTTTTTGCTCAAGAAGTAGTTAGTTACTTTCTATAGTCCACCTTCCAACATTTACAACTTTTTGACCATTAAGTAGTGTGTATTGAATGTATCCTCATTGTAAACACCAGTTTCTGACCTCTTAGATTAGGCATAGAAATGCTGCACAAAATAAGAAGCAAAACGAGAAGCCTAGTGGAGCCTAACAACTTGCCGCAGGTTTGAGATTATAGAAAGGCAGCCTTGGACCCCTGCCCTCCGGCGGGGAGCATCACTGTCAGGAGTGGACGGTGCACACAGTTAATAGAGTAATGCCACGGCTACACCGAAGCAGAAAACACTCAAAATCATGCATCAAGATGCAACTCGCAACAAACTGCAAGAAAGACTAGTTAAACGTCTGCAAGAGTCTGAACCAGCGATAGGATCGGGCTCAGCATCTAGCTCACGCCCCGATCACCTTCCCACAGCCAGCCCTCATCTCCCTGGCCGGCTCGTACCTAGACTCTTCATATAGTTCTCGAAGTTCTCACTGCTGAGCAAGCTCCAGGTACCGCTGAAGTCCGCACGAGCCATGATCACGCTCCGTTCTCGAACTCTGCCGTCGCCGTTCCAAGGGCGGGGAGAAGCCACTTAAATACCCCGCCCACAGGGTGACGCCCAGCCTGGAACTGGTCTCGAGACCCCCGAAGAGTCACGTTGCTAGAGTAAAGTTCAGAGCTGCGAACGCTTTTGCGAGCAAATGTTGCTGTCCCACGTGTTACTGCTTTGTCTGTCTGCGGGAGTTCCCTTCCTTTAAAGGCACGGGAAAGTGGGACGTGCAACTGCAAAAGCCCCAGACTCGCATAGTTTATGGGTTGCGATGGTAGGGTAGAGGTCAGTCCCTTCGGTGTTGCCAGAACATGTTTTTTCACTGACATACTCTTTTACCGATATTTCTGTGCATTCAAGTGGACTAACGTAGCAATCGCAAACTTTATGCTTTTATGCACGTTTACAGACAAATATTTTACCATCACTATTTCAGGCACGGTGGACTTATAGTGCTGAAATTCATCCTCTTCATGTGTTGAGCAGTCCTTGGGACCATAGGCAGCAGAGCAACATAGGCCATGGCCCAACACAGCATTACCAACTAAAGAGTTTGAGGATGGGGTCCAGAGATTGGCTTTTTTTTTTTTGGCTCCTCCTGTTAGGCTTTTCCCGGATGGTGGTGTACATCCAAATCAGGTCTGGATTTTTTACGCTAAGCACTGCCTAGGGCCAGGCAGACAGACCTCAGGCCCATGAGCCAGAACCAGCCTACTGCTCAGCTACGAAAAAAAAATTTGTTCACAGGGCTCATGAAACCTCTGCCATGGCCCAGCCCACTCAGAGAAACTGCCCATCCTGGAGTACCAAAAAAATGTAGCAGGAAGATACAGAGATATTTCCTATCATAGTAAGAGTCACAGGCCGGATAAAGAAGTTCCAGTCACATCTTAACAAATTACCAATACGTGTTACCTCTTATGAACTACAGAAGGAAGCTCGCTTTGGCACAATGCAAGTATTGCGGCGAGTGTTAGCAGTAAATTTGAGAGACTGCGATCATACTCCGCATACTCTGGTTTAGGAGTGAGGTTCATGACTGTCATGGTATGCGCAAAACTTACCCATCTGGAGAAATTGGCCCCATCAACATCTTACTGCCAACCACAGGGGAGGGAGCTGACAAAATTCATTGCCAACCACCACCGACGCTGATCCTGCCGTGGCTTCTAAAACATCATCACTCTGAGCTGGCAAGTTGCTTTTAATGCATCCGAATACCTGCCCATTCAGAGTGATGGTGCACAGGAGGCCACAGCAGGATCATCATTGGCTGAGGTTAGCAGTGACCTCCCCTGCTAACAGAGCAGCTTCATCCTTATTATTACTTATATTCATCCATGAGTAGCTTGGCCTGAGGAGCAAGGAATATAATTTCTGTGACTGGAATTTAAATTACACCCTTTAGTAACTCTGAAAGAAGCCAAGGTCAAGGATAGTATTTGGAGTCATGGCAAGGTCAGGGTAGATGCCCCTTCCCCTGGTTGACTGGGCCCCCAACCCAGTCACAACTCCCAATGCAGCCCTTGGACCAAAAGGTTTGCACACCCCTAGCCTCAGGCAAGTTTGAAGGCATCAAATAAAAATGCCAAAGAGGAGCCAGCGCCTGCTTCCTTTAGGGCTAGGCCCAGCCCAACAGAATCTGCTGTCCTAGGTGTGTTTTTATGTGTGCACCCCCCCCCCCCCCACACCTCTGACCAGTATCTCCCCTTTCCTTGCTTATCTCCCACCCCACACCCCTGTCCAGCTCCCCCCTTTCCTTTCCCTACCTTCCTCCCTGGGTCCCTGTCTCTCCCCCCAAAGGATCCAGCAGTTCTACTGTTATCTACTCCCCCAGGTGTCCAGCACCTCTTCTCACCATGCCCAGCATTTCCACCTCTTCCTTTCCCCCTGCTACTGCCACCCGACCTCCATCCAAGCCCAAAAAAATGCAGCATAATGCAGGACCTTCAAGTACCTTTGCATGCTCTTGGGCGGCAGCATCCTGACCCTTCTGATGTACACTTCCTGTCAGGGGGCGGGAGGGGGGCAGGACACAGCAGGCTTCGAACATGTACTGGTCCTCAAACGTCTGCTGCAGTGCTTGTCACCATCCTCCCAAATTCTACTGTCCTAGGCAGGCCTGTTGTCCTCCTAGTAGTAGGGCCAACCCTGTTTAGGGCTCTGTACATGTGCTGCCTCAAATGGGAAGGTCTGTAGCATACTGACCTTGCTCTGAAGCTCTCCTGGCTCTGGGATCTCTGATAACCTCCGATCTCTAGGATCCTCTGTTGCTTTTGCCTTTGGGTGTCAAAACATTAAATCCAGCCTTGGTTCAAATATTGGGCCTTCAAGCAAAATTTTGCAGTGGGCCTCCAATAGTGGTGGGTGAACTTCCTTTGCCCTGAAGCCTTAAGTTAAGCTGGAGGGGCTCATGGCAAACACTGTACCTACCTTCAGCGGTACTGCTGCATCACCTCCCAAAGCCAGTCAGTGTACAGGTATCATGCACCCCAGGTAAACCTCCAGTTTTGCATCACCTTCAATTAACTTTCAGGCTCCATGTTGCCCTTTTCACTTAAAAGTTTCAGAATTAAACTTCACAGTCATGACCATCCCGTCACCAGTCCTCCCAGATTAATCCTGTAAAACCACACTTTCAAATATTATATTTTCTTTCATAAACGTGTATGTATATATCAGCTAATTTAATTCCAGAATGGATGCGTAGCTTAATGATTAAAGCAGAACCAGGGAAATCAGGTTTGATTCAAAGAACCATTGAGTCATGCTTTTACTAGCAGGGATGAAGGACTCTTATTATGTGTGTGCATGTATATAGGTATAGCCCTGTTTCTGGCTGCCGGGTAGAATCAGCTAGGTATATACATGCACACACATAATAAGAGTCCTTCATCCCTGCTAGTAAAAGCATGACTCGATGGTTCTTTGAATTCCTGTGGCTGTCAGGACCTGTTCTTTATGCTTTGATTGGAGCTGCTCGTTGCCACTAATATACCTAACGGTTAAGCTGGCCTGCTATCTCTTGACCTTTTTGCTTGCTACTGGATTTAGCTCATGCCATTCTCAGAAGTTCAAGACAAGTGAAATTCAAGTGCTGCAGGTATTTTCCTGTCCTCAGAGGCTTCTAATCCAAGCTTACACCTGAGGCAATGGAGGGTTAAGTAACTTGCCCAAGGTCAGAAGCAGCAGCAATGGAAATCAAACCTGATTTCCCTGGTTCTGCTCTAATCATTAAGCTACGCATCCATTCTGGAATTAAATTAGCTGATTCTACCCGGCAGCCAGAGACAGGGCATTTCTATCACTAGGCAAAGTAAGAGGGTTGTCTCAAGCAGCACATTTTTCCGGGTGGTAGTAAGTGCCTCCAAAAGACCTCACTTTGCTCCCAGGCTGGAGGAGTCTACTTTCTCTCCTTCTCCCCCTGGGCAGGAAACTATCTACTTCTCCTTTGCAGGGCTGGCCCATTCACTAGGCAGTCACTTAAGTCGTCAGATCCTGGTGGGCAGCCTAGCTACTCCCCCATGAAGCATGTGTGAGCAGTTGCAGCCTGCCACTCCTGCCCCCTCCAACAGGAAGATGCATCAGAGGGGGGGGGGGAGGGGCAGGAGCAGCAGGCTGTGAATGCACATGCACACAGGCACTTTAAGGCCCAAGGCAGCGCTGAAGCTGTAGTTTTGTAGCAGCAGAGCGCAGACAACCCAATAATACCAGGAGTCAGTTCAGAAGGTCCAAATCATTTATTTGTGCACAAGACTCAAGCAGAATCAAATTCAAAATGGCTGAGCAATGGTTTCTAGCAAAACAACAACTTTTATAGCCTTCTTCTCCATTCTGGACATAGGCAAACTTTTCATTGGTCCCAGTAACCCCTTCTATCCCATCTATTGGTCCCGGTACCATTACGTAGTCATTCAATGAGGACCTTGGTCTCGGCTCAGCACCTGGTTGCCCCCCTTACAGTCCCCATTACAATGGACAGTTATTAGACTCTTGATACATCTCTTCTCCAAGGTCACTAGCTAGCTGGAATATGTGGGAAAGCAGGGCACTGTAACCTTTCTTACAGCAAGTTAATTAATTCCATAGAAGCTTCTCACATAGGGTTGCCAACCGGCCGGTTTTCAGCCGGCCTGGCCGGTTTTTCCATGGCCAGGCCGGCTGCCGGCACAGATGTCAAACCGGCCGTTGAAAAGCCGGTTTTTTTGCTCTGGCCGCAAGATCGGGAGCGGCCAGAGCAAAAAACCGGCTTTCCTCCCGAAGTCCGCGGCGCGAATGCGAACGCGAACGCGATTCCCCATAATAGTGCAGCCGCTGCTTCTGCTTTGTACAGAGCAGCGGCTGCACTACACTTACTTTGAAAAGTAAAAAAACTGTGTGAGAAGCCCTCCGGTCATGGCAGAGCCCGAGGAAGTGATGTCATGGGGGCGGGTTCCTCACAGGCTGTCTTTCCTTTCAAATTAACTTTATTGCAGCTAAAGTTAATTTGAAAAGGAAAGACAGCCCGTGAGGAGCCCGCCCCCATGACATCACTTCCTCGGGCTCTGCGATGACCGGACGGCTACTTTTCAAAGTAAGTGTATTGCAGCCGCTGCTCTGTACAAAGCAGAAGCAGCGGCTTGGGCAGGGCAGAGCAGGGGTGTGAGTGAACCAGTAAGGGGGGGGGGTGATGGTATGATTAAACCAGCAGGAGGGAGGGGGGGTTTGGTGTGAGTGACCCAGCAGGAGGGGGGGGGGTTGGTGGGAGTGACCCAGCAGGAGGGGGTGAGTGAGTGACAGGGGGGTGGGTGAGTGAACCAGCAGTGGAAGGGGGGGTGGTGTGAGTGAACCAGCAGTGGAGGGGGGGGTGAGTGAATCAGCATGGGAGGGGGGTTGGTGTGAACCAGCAGGGGAGCGGGGTTCGTCTGAGTGAACCAGCAGGGGAGGGGGGTGATGGTATGAGTGAACCAGCAAAGGGGGGGGGTGAGTGAGTGACACGGGGGTGGGTAAGTGAACCAGCAGGGAGGGGAGGGGAGGGGTGGTGTGAGTGAACCAGCAGGGGAGGGGGTGAGTGAGTGAACCAGCAGGGAGGGGGGGGGCGAGTGAGTGAACCAGCACTGAGGGGAGGGGGGTGAGTGAACCAGCACTGAGGGGGGGTGTGAGTGAATCCTCGGTAATTTTTGTGGGTGGGGCTGGGGGTGGGGCAGGGGCGGGGCTGGGGGAGGAGAATGGGTGGAGCATGGGGAGCCACAGGTGTCGGGTTTTTCTCGGTGAAAAAGTTGGCAACCCTATAATCTCACATCCTTATCAATACCAATTAGAGCTGTTTTCTGTCTTTTCTAAGTTTCGTTTCTGCTTAGCTATGTTCAGTTAAGCTTAGTTAAGTTTCAGTTCTATGGTGGCATCATTCAGGGGGGGTTTCATTCCTCTGGGCCTAACTACAGGCTTCATTTACAGGTCAAGCTGCTTAGGCCTGTCTGTTTAGTTCAAGCAGCATGGATCATAGGCCATCGCCTACCACAGTTTCAGCCTCCGCTTCAGCGCAAGCAGGGATTGCCATGCCTTCCCCCTGCCTTATGTGAGATGATGGATGTCGGTGGGAGGGCAGAAACCCTCAAATCTGCCCTGCTCCTTTGCTAAGCAGAGAGCATATTCTCTGGTGGTGTAGTGAGGGGGAGGGGGGACTGTAGGAGTAACTAGGACTCAGCAAGGAAGTGGCAGCAAAACAAAAAGTAAGCACAGGCCTTTGAACCCATGCAAGTGTGCCACACTCTACCATGTCCTGCATTCTACGGAAACAGAAAGTCTGCATTGGAGGGGTTGGGGAGATGATAGGACCTTGAGCACATGCAAGGACTAAAAGGGCTCCTGTTTCTCTATTTCTCTCTCACTGCAGCCTGTGTTTGATTGTGCACCGCCCTGACGCTTATGCTTGGGCGGTATATCGAGCCTTGCTAATAAATAAAGATACATTAGTGCTGCTGCCACAGGTCAGGGGAAATGTAGTGGCAACAGCGACAACAACAGGGGTGTTTAGAAGGGAGATTACTGCTAGGGGTCATTGGCACCATTTTGGATTGGGCCACATGTTGAGCAGGAGCAAGGGGGCATTGGTCCTGCTCTCACTGAACACCAATGACACCTAGTAAGCCTGGAGATGGGGATCATGGGGTGGGGGTACAGCTGGGGGGGGCTCTTTCAGGGGATATTGCTTTGAAGCTGCCTTGGGGAGGGGGTTTACGCCCTTTGGAGGGGTGGGGGTGATGCTTAAGGGAGTGGGGGAGGTGATAGAAATACAGGGTTGTTATGGGGGGGACTCAAGATCAGGAGAGTGATGGGGGGGGGGAGAGCCAACCTATGGTGGTCTTCACCACGGGAGCAGCAATTTTAAGAAGCCACTCATATCATGGAGGGCATTTTTCCATGTTCTTTTTCTCCCATGCACCTTCTTAAAATCACTGCTCCCGAAATACAAAGAGAGGCCTACCCATGCAGTTCTGCACCTATTTTACAAGGTGCTCTATGTTTGGTGAAGCCTCTTGTAAAATACTGTCAGAGTTCTCCACATCCTGACATGGACATGTGAAGTCCTCTCTCCATATCTTATCTAAATATGCCATTACATCTTCGCCCTTTGAACTTAGGGCAGTGAGGTTCAACCTATGAGAAATATTCAAGAGATATGTGGCAGAACCCCTCACATCCATTCCATTTATTTTATTTACCAGGCTCCTTGGCAACTGGGACAGCAGTAGGAGTTGGAGAGACCTGTCCTTTGGATGTCATCAACTTGTTGGACGATACTGACATAGCAAGTAGAGGCAGGGCTACCTTATTGGTCTCATTGGTGTCTGAACTGGATTTAAATGTGATTATGTGGACGTACTTTCACAATATGAAGGAATTATTTATGAGACATAGAGCTATTCCCAGAACAACTATATGTGATCAGTGTAAAAGTACTTGTGTTTGTATATGTGCATATTCACTCAATGCCATTTTATAACAGTCCAAAGAGATAATTTTATAAAACATTTTTTGCCTAATAGCCCTAAGGAATACTTTTATAAAGCATTTTGTGTGTGTAAAGCATGGTATACCTGCGGAAAATGGCTATTATAAAATTATGTGGGTGAATATGCACATATATGTATATGTACCAACAAGCACACATAAGTGTTGCTGGAAGCGGTGTTTGGGGGAGCTACTTTCTAAAATATGCACTTAGTGTACATGCAGATAACTGCATCTGCTTCGGAGCACATGTAACTATGTGCACCACTAGGGATATTCTGGAAAAACAACCATACTGATATACAGACACATGTTGCCTTTATAAATATTTTTTCACTCAATGCATAATCCAACTCTGGAATTCGTTACCGGAGGATGTAGCTGGGTTTAGAAGAGGGTTGGACAAGTTCCTGGAGGAAAGGTCCATAAACCATTATTAAAGGAGACCTGGGAAATCCACTTCTTGCCCCAATACAAGCATTGTGGAACCTGTGTGTCTTTTTGGGAACCTGCTCGGTACAATGCCTTGTGAAAGTATTCATCCCCTTGGTTTTTGGCCTGTTTTGTTGCATTACGTACAACCTAGAATAAAAACGGGGGTTCATTTGTATGTTAGGTAATGAACCTAATAATATAATCCAAATTGGTGAAGTGAAATGACAATAAAATACCTTGTATATATAAAAAAAAAACAAGTAAAAACTGAAAAGTTGTGAGTGCATATGTATTCATCCCTTTTGCTACAAAACCCCCAAATAAGTTCTGGTCCAACCAATTAACCTTAGAAGCCACATAATTAGTTGATTAGGGTTCACCTGTGCGCAGTCAGTGTCACATGATCTGTCACATGATGCCTGTATAAATATATCTGTCTGAAAGTCCCTTGACTCTGCAGCACCACTAAGCAAGCAACATGAAGACCAAGGAGCACTCCAAACAGGTTAGAGACAAAGTTGTGGAGAAGTATAGATCAGGGTTGCATTATACAAAAATATCCCAAATTCTGAATATTCCACGGAGCACCATTAAATCCATTATAATAAAATAGAAAGAATATGGCACCACTACAAACCTGACAAGAGAAGGCCGCCCACCAAAACTCACAGACTGGGCAAGCAGGGCAGTAATCAGAGATGCCACAAAGACACCAAGGATTATGCTGAAGGAGCTGCAGAGATCCACAGTAGAGATGAGAGCATCTGTCCATAGGACCACTTTAAGCCATACACTTCACAGAGCGGGGCTTTATGGAAGAGTAGCCAGAAAAAAGCCATTGCTTAAAGAAAGAAATAAGAAAACACATTTGGAGTTTGCACAACAGCATGTGGCAGACCCACCAAACAAATGGAAAAAGGTTCTCTGGTCAGATGAGACATAAATTGAACTTTTTGGCCATCAAGGGAAACACCATGTATGGTGCAAACCCAACACTTCCCAACACCCCGAGAATGCCATTCCCACCGTGAAACATGGTGGTGGCAGCATCATGTTATGGGGATGTTTTTCATTGGCAGGGACAGGAAAACTGGTCAGGATTGAAGGAACGATGGATGGCACTTCTTGAGGAAAACCTGTTTCAGTCTGCCAGAGATTTGAGATTGAGATAAAGGTTCACCTTCCAGCAGGACAATGACCCTAAACATACTGCTAAAGCTGGTTTAAAGGGAAACATGTAAATGTCTTGGAATGGCCTAGTCAAAGCCCAGACCTCAATCCAATTGAGAATCAGTGCCATTACTTGAAGATTGCAACCCATCTAACTTGAAGGAGTTGGAGCAGTTATGCCTAAGGAATGGGTGAAAATCCCAGTGGCTAGATGTGCTAAGCTAACAGAGATATACCCCAAGAGACTTTCAGCTGTAATTGCAGAAAAAGGTGGCTCTACAACGTATTGACTTTGGGGGGGGTGATTACATATGCACACTCCTGCTTTTCAGGGTTTTTTTTGTCTTAATTATTGTTTGTGTCACAATAAAGGATATTTTGCATCTTCAAAAACGTAGGCATGATGTGTATATTACATGGTGCTAACCCCCCAAACTCCATTTTAATTCCAGGTTATATTGTGACCAGGGCCGGCCCGTCCATTGAGCAAGAATGTTTTTTGCACAGGGCCCCGCACAAAAAACATTCATTAGCCCAAGTACATTAAAAAAAAATACCGGCTGCTGCTAACTACTAACCCCCCATAGCCCATTACCAGTCCTAACCCCCTCCCCCCATCAGCCTACTTCCAGTCTTAGTCCCCCCCATAGCTCATTAGTAGTCCTAACCCCCCATAGCCCATTACCAGTCCTAACCCCCTCCCCCATCAGCCCACTTCCAGTCTTAGTCCCCCCCATAACCCATTAGTAGTCCTAACCCCCCCATAGCCCATTACCAGTCCTAACCCCCTCCCCCCATCAGCCCACTTCCAGTCTTAGTCCCCCCGATCGCTCATTAGTAGTCCTAACACCCCCCAGGGCCCATTACCAGTCCTAACCCCCTCCCCCATCAGCCCACTTCCAGTCTTAGTCCCCCCCATAACCCATTAGTAGTCCTAACCCCCCCATAGCCCATTACCAGTCCTAACCCCCTCCCCCCATCAGCCCACTTCCAGTCTTAGTCCCCCCCATAGCTCATTAGTAGTCCTAACCCCCCCAATAGCCCATTACCAGTCCTAACCCCCTCCCCCATCAGCCCACTTCCAGTCTTAGTCCCCCCCATATCTCATTAGTAGTCCTAACCCCCTCCCCCCATAAGCCCACTTCCAGTCTTAGTCCCCCCCGTAGCTCATTAGTAGCCCTTTCCCCCTCCCCCCCCCCGCCGCCCAGATAGATTAAAAAAAATACCGGCTGCTGCTGCTGCTGCCGCCGTGGCAGCGGCAGAATCAAACGTCAACACCGCGGGGCCCCGACTGCCCGGCAGAACCTCCCTCGAGCATCAGCTCCCAAATCCCTCCCAAAGCGCAGGCTTTCAGAACCGCGAGAGCTTCTCTGACCTCTCGCGGCTCTGTTAATCCTGCCGGGGCTGAGGTATTCTGTTTATGTAATTCCTAATTGACATTGCCACTTGTTCTCTTTCCCCAGTAGGTCATGTATTGTTATTCTCTCAAATGTATTGGTTTAATATTTTCAGTGTAGCCTTTTGATAGGTAGGGTCTTGTGCTTTGTGAGTCCTGGTAGTGCTGTTATGATACGGCGGGTTTGCTATGGGTTCTAAATGGGCAGTGTTTGTAGTAGTTCCTAATGTGCCTGGCAGTTGGCACTGGATTATAGTAATGTAGAAATCTTTTAGTCTTTCTTTATCCATACACTCATTAAGAGGCATGTTTACGAAAAGTTAGTGTAAGTTAACGTTATGCAAATGAGTTCCCTTATGCAAATGAGCCCCGCACCGAGTCTCCGCACATGGCCCCACACCCCCCTTGGGCCGCCCCTGATTGTGACCAAACAGGACAAACACAGAGGGGATGAATATTTTTGCAATGCACTGTACTTGTGACCTGGATTGGCCACTGTTGGAAACAGGATACTGGACTTGATGGACCTTGGTCTAACTCAGTATGGCATATCTTATGTTCTTAAATATTAAATACTCAAATAAATCCAGTCCCTCTATTATTTAGTACTTATACCATGTTCCACGACTGGTAAGATATTTTTCTTTTTATTGGCAAATCTCCTTGATGTCTTTCTAAAATAGCTATAAAATAGGAGTGTTTCTGAAAATTGTTAGAAGTGTCCCTCCCACCGCATACTTTCCTGTTTACACAGCCTGCCTGTTATCTAGAAGATCAAATGTTCTGACTTGAGCTAAAGGAACACTGGGACGTGTGTTGCAAGGTAGCGCAAGGTGATTCTTGCACTAACTGTGCAACCTGCTTTAGATGCGCGAATGGGCAAGATAGGGGGCGGATAGTGGTCGTGGTGAGCTCGGCGCAGTTAACACTGTGTTTGCACCCTGTGCGAACTGCATTAGCACAGGGGCACCTAACACCTTAATAGATGGCGTTAGGTGCGCCCTCACTAATGCAGCACACACTATGGGACAGGGCTCCACCTTAACTGCCGGGGAAATGCTTTCTACACCCCCGACAGTTAATGTGTGTGGGGGGGGGGGGGAGGGGTGTTGCATGTAAGGTGCCATGGTTTCGCCATTAATCGTGTGTTAGGTGCAAAAGACCCCCTTCTTTTCTTCCAGATGTGTTGGTAGAATGCTGCTCAGCATGACACCTGAGGCCTGCAGAAAGACTCCAATTGCTATTGTTCCTTCGCAGGCCCTGCTTCATGGAAATCTGCCAGAGAGACTTATATTTACTTTTCTGGAGGAAAGTAAAGGAACATTTTTTTCAAGCCTTTGGACCTTTGTGGCTGGCAGTTTGCACCCTGATTTACTTTTAGCCTATTAGCTTTGTTTTGTCTAGCTTATGTTCCTAATACTATTTGTTATGTCTTACTATGTTATTTTGTCCTTGATTGATTATAACCTGGTTGACATATCATAATTAGTGTTTTTTTAGTATGTAAATCGTTGAGGATGTGCTATATTGGGACATGGAATATAAATGCTTTAAAATGGATCAATAGTAGAAGAAAGGATAGAAAAATATGATCAAAATCTCACAACAATAATAAAGGTCTATACTGACACTTTTAAAATATGCATTATTTTAATACAGTATAGGGGTCATTTTTTAAATTGACTTTATACATTCAGCAGCAGCTGGGAAAATACAGAACTGTGCTATCTGTATATTTTCAAATTCTATATGGATATTGTCAGGCCAAAAATCCCTCTAACCAGCTCTATATTATCCATGTGCAGGCACATTTTAGATAGGACAAAGAGATCAGGACGTGCTCAGTTCTGAGGTTATTTCATAACAGCTCTGCTAAGTGTGGAGCTGTTTCTAAAGTACACATCCATGTACAGCGGGAGGAACCATTTCAGAAATCAGGTGGGAGGGACTCAGAAACTTATATATAGAGTGGAGGAGTGGACTAGTGTTTGGGGCAAGGTACTTCAGGCCGGAAGGTCGGGGGTTCAAATCCCACTAGAGGATAGCAACCTTGGGCCGGAAGGACTGGGGTTTCTAGTCCCACAGGTGCTCCTTGTGGTCTTGGGCAAGCCACTTAACCCTCTATAGCCCATGTTCCCTGTAAAATAGTTATCTCTAAGTTATAATGCCCTGTTCAATGTAATTTCAGTTTGTTCAATGTAAACCGCACTGATGCAGAATAGCGCGGTACATAAGAGAATGTAAATAAAATAAATAAATAATAAAATATATGTAAGCATCGGTGCCAGGGCCGTACCGAGTGTAAATCGTACCCTGTGCAACTTGCACATCGGGTGCGTGCTGTCCCCCCCCCCACAGTGGGAGAGAAGAGGCGCGCCCGATGTACAAGTCGCCAGGAGGGACAGATCTGCTTAGCATGCCAGCGAGAAGGCTTAAGGCGCGCATTTTAGCTGTCTTCCGTTGCCCGCTGCCGCTGAGAGAAGAAAAAGTGGCAGCCGCAGGCAACGGCAGACAGCTAAAATGCGTCCCTTATTTATTTATTTATTTATTTATTTAACAGTCTTTTCTATACCGCCCCTTCCAGAGATCAGGGGCGGTTTACATTGAACATTAAACAGAACAATTGTATACTTCTGTATACATTTACAAGGAACATTATGCTTTAACTATATACAGGTGTACTTACAGGGAACATATTTTGAACATTAACTATGACAGAGCTTTTCAAACTATTTACAATTTATTTACATGGAACGCATCTTAGTTAGTTACAGTAGTGAAATAGTCAACTGTTTGAGTGGTTCATTAGCGTGTTGTGTGGGGTTAGTGAAATTAAGCCTTTGTGTCCTGTGCAGCCGCACCGCTCGCACAGAGTAGGTACAGGCCTGATTGGCGCTTACACATCTATCTGGGCCATTTTGAAAATGTGGATGTGCAGATGCTTTTAATTAAGTCTAGAGCAGCGGTTCCCAAACTGTGCGTCACAACTCCAAATGGAGTCGCAAAATCCTCATTTGAGGTCACGATCACACATTGTGATCAAGGAAGGGGCGATTGGCCTATTGGGCATTCAGGCAGAGCAAAGGCAACACTAAGTAAGGCCAATCGGCGGCCGCTTCACTTCAACTGCAACCCTTGTCCCTGCCACCAGCGGCAATCAAGGAGAGCACAGGTGTGGGGTTTTCCCAATACAGGCACATGCGCCTCTAAGACCCTGCCAGCCATCCCATTCCTGCCTCCTCTGATGCAGAAAGAATGTGTCAAAGGGGGCGGGGCAGGGAGGGCTGGCAGAACCTTAGAGGCACATGCGTGCCTGTATCAGAAAGGCCCCGCCTATGCTATCTTTGATTGCCAGCAGCAGCTGTGGGGATGAGGGCTGGATTTGAACATAAATGTCTGGTACACATGTTGGGGGGGGTTGACTGATCAATGCAGGGCAAGGGGAAGAAAGAGAAATGGGAAATCCACGATATGGGATTGGAGGGAGACATTGGATGACAAGGTGGCGATGCTGGACATAGGACTCTAAGGAGACAGAGGAGTGATGCTAGATGTGGGGAAATGGGGAGAGTGAGGGCGAGGGAGAAAGGGAGAGAGGGGGAAGATGCTGGGTGAGAGTTAGGAAAGACTGAGGAATAAGAGGTTAGGGAAAGAGAGATGGAGAATGGGAGGATAGGATGAGGGTTGGAGAGCTATGATGGATGCAGTAAAAAGTGAGGAATTAGGGGCGGGACATTAAGGAGGAAGAGGAGTGAAATCTGAATGAGAAATTATAAATGGAAGAAAGCTGAGAGGAAAAGATCAATGTTCAGAGATGGATGCAGGAGAGCAAGTGAGGAAGACAGGAGGGGAGGGGAGAGAAGTGGCAGGTGGACTGCAGACTCCGGAAAAGAGGGTTAAGAGAAGACAGAGGACACAGGAACCAGACACCGGGACTAAGGCAATTAGAAAAATTAGCCAGCCACAAAGGTAAAGAACTTATTTTCCGTTTAATGACTGGAATATATATCCGTTTTTGAATTTGATATGTGCCATCTTTATATTTTGCACAGTAGAGGGGAACTGCATTAGTTTATTTCTCTGGTGTTGCGCTGCATGCAGAGCCTGGCTTCTTGGGGTTTCAATTTAATTTTTGTCTATGAGAAGGTGCAGAACTAAGGGAAAATGTTGGATCAGTGAGGAGGGAGAAGGAAGGTTGGATGCTAGACCACCAGGGAGGGATGTGGTGATAGAACAGGTTTTATGGCAGGGAGATGCCTGACGTGGGGGCGGTGCAGGGCAGGAAGACACATGATATGCTGGACATGGGGGAAGGGGAACGAGAGAGACAGACATAGGATACGCTGGACATGGAGGAGGGGGAATGAGGGAACCAGAGTATATGCTGGACTGCACAGGGCGGGAGATGGACAGGAGTTGCTTGACATGTGAGGGTACTGTGCAGGGAGACAGGAGATGCTTGATATGGGTAGGAAGATGCTGGTGAGACAGACAGAGGAAATTATGGCCTTTGGGGGGCAGCTAGGGAAATAGATGAGATAACAGTCATGGGAGGAACTGTGGAAACAGAGGCAATGCTGGACATGGGAAGGAGGAGACAGACAGGAGGTGTTTGACAAGGGTGGGTTACTGGGAAGGACTTTGAGGTGCAACACTAGGGAAAGAGGAGATGATGGGACTGAAAGTTAAGGGTAGGGCTAGGGAGACAGAAGAGATACTGGGAATGGAGGGGGGGAGGAACTAGGGAGACGAGATGCTGGACATGAGGGCAGGGCCAGTGAAATGCTTTTAGACTATATATGCACACATTTGACACATAAAAGAATCAAATAAAACAAGACCAATTAAAAAAGGAAATTGTAGGAAATAGCATAAAAACTGGGACATTGCCAGGATATGATTATTGGCACTTTATAAACAATTCAAATCAGTTTGAACAGAAGAATCACATTCCCACTGCAGTAAAATTAGACGCACCTGTGATCAATTGTCAGTACCCATGTGACTTGAATCAACCATTGAAGGGCTGTAACGTTTAAATGGTCAAATTCACTCCCTATTCCATTTTCACAATGGTGAAGACAAGAGAGCTGCCTGAGACCATCAGAAAAGCCATTATCATCAAACTTCAAAGGGGTACAAGGCCATCTCCAAAGACCTTGAGATTCCCATGTCTACAGTTTGAAGTGCTATTAAGAAGTTTTCTGTTCATGGAACTATGAAAAACCTCCCAGGACGTAGTGGGAAAAGGAAAATTAATCCAAGAAGTCTTTGAAGGTTAGTGAAAACTGTTGGAAAAACACCACGTACAACATCCAAAGAGTGTAAGGCTGACCTGGACCATCCCACACCATATGCCGCACCCTAAACAAAGAAGGGCCTTCATGGGCAAAAGCCAAGGAGGACCCCACTGTTCAAAGACAGACATTATGGCTGGCATTCCGACTTCCAAATAGTGGGGTTGGATGTCCAACCCGTGCTCAGCACCCGATGCCAATTCTGTCCCCATGCGCTCTCCGTATGTATATTGCGTTTGTGCGGGGAGTGCTTGATGGTGTCAGGAGAGTGGAGTGCCGGACTGGAGCGAGGAAGTCGCCATGTGCTGGAACGTATAGAAGCAATTTTGGTCATGCCTCTGTTTGTCACCCAGTACCACGATAGACGCCCAGCTTATTCCACCCTGAAGGTGGAATAAGTGCCGGGCATCATGGCGTACATGGTCTGCAGCCCCCCTTTCCCCATTGCAATGCCACAGGAGGGTTCCCACCACCCGATCCTGGCTTTGGGGGCCTCTGCCAAGGGTCAGATGGCAGGAAAACAAGGTCACTTTGCGACTGGACCTTCAGTGTCACCGGCTGGACGTGATGGTGCCATGGCAACAGGACACTACTACACCAGAACATCAGCCAGAGTGCTGTGCAGTGGAGATGGGCAAATGCCAGGATACCACTCAGCAGAGAATCAGGTACCCGCTGGGCCATCTAAATGCCCGATTCCACAATCACGGGAACGTATAGCTCTCACAGTTGTGGAATTGGGTACAACTGGGGTCATCCGTGTTTTGGGAGTACCAATGGCCCGGCCGTGTACCTTTGTGAATTGGCCTCTATGTGTATTCACAGATTCAGATAATGTGCTTCTCAATCAACTGCTAACACCCAATTACAATATATCTACTCACTCCCTCTTGGATCCTCTTCAATCTGGCTTCCATCCTCTCCATTCAATTGAGACGGCCCTTGCTAAGGTCTCTTGCAATTTATTCTCAGCTAGTTTAAAGGGCCTTTACTCTATCCTTATTCTCCTTGACCTTTCCGCTACCTTTGATACTGTCAACCACTCCCTCCTTCTCTCCACTCTATCATCCCTTGGCTTTAAGGATTCTGTCCTCTCCTGGTTCTCCTCTTACCTCTCTAATCATCCCTTTAGTGTCTGTTCTCAAGGTTCATCCTCTTCTGCTATCCCTTTCTCAGTTGGCATTCCCCAAGGATCAGTCCTCAGCCCTCTCCTTTTCTCCCTTTATACTCAGTCCCTTGGTTCCCTTATCTCTTCCCTTGGCTTCCAATATCATCTTTCTCCTTCTCTCCAGGTCCGAATCTCCTCCTGCTTATCTGATATTGCTGTCTGGATGTCTCATCACCATCTGAAACTGAACATAGCCAAAACTGAGCTTCTGGGTTTTTTTTTCCTCTAACCCCTCCTCCCCCTTCCTCAATCACAGTTGATAACACACCTGTTTGTCCTGTTTCTTCAGCATGCAATCTTGGGGTTTTCTTTGATTCCACCCTATCATTTTCCTCTCATATCCAACAAATTGCTAAATCCTGTTGCTTTTTTCTCTTTAATATTTACAAGATTTGACCTTTCATCTCTCTGTGTGCCACTAGGACTTTCGTACATTCCCTTATTATTCAATGTCTTGATTATTCTAACCTCCTCCTTGCTGGTCTCCCTCAATCTCATCTTTTATGACTTCAATCTATTCAAATTTCAGCTGCGTGTCTAATTTTCTGCTAGGCTCGTTTCTGTCACATTACTCCTCTTTTAAAGTCCCTTCACTGGCTCCCTGTCCACTACTGCATTCAGTTTAAACTCCTTACCCTCACACATAAGTACATTCACTCTGCTGCTCCTCCTTATCTTTCCTCTCTCCCTACACCCCTTCCTGTAATCTTCATTCATTTTCTGCTTTTCTTCTCTCTATGCCGCATTCTTCTTCCGCTAACTCTTGGCTTCGCTTCTTTCACCTAGCTGCCCCTTTTGCTTGGAGCAACCTATCCCTATCACTGCATCAAATCCCTTCCTTCGCTCTCTTCAGGTCTAGACTCAAGATGCACCTCTGGCTCATAATTCCCATCCTTATGTTTCTGTTCCTTATTGTCCCCTTTTGTCCTTCTCCTTACGTACTACTGTATGTTTGCCCTCTCAGACTGTAGCTCGACGAGCAAGGGCTGTCTTTTTCTGTGTCTGTATAGTGCTGCATATTGTCACGCTTCCCCTGCCTAGGGCCGATGGCTCTATAGCAAGGGTGACCGCAATCTTGTTTCCAAGTGTCCTTTTACTATGTAGCAGCAAGGGTTGCTGGGACTTGTAGTTTTTAAGTTTCACTCTTCAACAAAATGTGTTGTGGCACGAGGGTCTTTCGAACAGATAAATTTATTTAGGGGTTTCTCCTTTCACAAGGGTTCAACAGGCTTAGGCAAAGCAAAGAATTTCTTTCCAAAATAATAGGAAACAGGAGCAAATGAAAAGTAGAAATAAAGTACAAAAACTGTTTCTTCACAGCAACTTAAACAGCCAAAACAACTTTGTATTCTTTTCCTACAAAGCTTGTTTAACGTAAATCTAAGTGATCAATGTTACACAGAGAAACAGTCCATCTCATAGCATTCAGGTGTTTCAGGAATATTGGCTACGTCGATAATCATATCCTCACTCTCTTCATCACAGCTCTGCTTAGGGGAACTCTTGCACTGCAAACCTTGGATAACCTCTTGCAGCTGCTCTAGAAAGTTTCCTCTCTCATTAGCCGTGACCTTCTCTAGTGTAGGAGATTGGTTATTACGTAAGCTCTTCCCTATGGCTTTTATATCAGCTTCAAACCATTTACTAAAAGTGTTTCTGTTAGGAGTTACTTTTACAGCCGTGCTATCTCGGCACTTATTAGTACTAGCTTTCAATTGTTGCACAATATCTTCAACAAGTCTCTGGCTAGGAAGTAATTCTGACGTACCTTCTTTATTAGCAATGCCTTGTCTGTGCTCAGGGCTTTCTCCCCTTGTGCAGGCAAACTGCTTGGCCTTGTCCTTGGGTAGCTTCCACAGAGGCTCTGGTTTTGCTTTAAAGGTACAGGGAATGGACCCTCCAGTATCCCTCTTGCCTGGAGCTGGGTTCCAAGGTTTCCCTGGTTGCTGCCTTCCTGTGTGCCTTCCTTGTTGAAGTGGCTTGGACAATTGCAGAGGCTTCTCTCTGCCTTCTGTTCCACAGTTCTCTTTCTCTTGGCTGTGTCCCTGCCGTTGTGGCTTCTCCCACTCCTGGCTGTGCCTGATCTCCTTCTTGTTCCTGTGCTTGAACTCTAAAACTGACTCTGAAGCCGGTTTAAAATGGCTTCCTCCTGCAGCCACACCCCTCTGGTTACTCAGGTGCAAATCATTAGAGCTGCCTTCAGCTCTTACATCATGGCTGAGCTTCGTTCTGGCTGAAAGCTTCCTGTTGCCATGGGAACCTGGCTTGCTCTTACTTTTAAAGGTAAAGTGCTCGCTATTTTCCCATTCCATCTGTTCAGGAGTGCTTTCGGTACCACATATTCCCCCCTTAAGATATTACAAGCTGGGTTGATGACATCCTCACAGCCTGTAATCCGCGATAACGCGTCCGCATTCTGGTGTAATCTTCCTGCTCTGTGTTCAATGTTAAAATCAAACGCTTGCAGCGCCATATACCAGCGGGTTAGCCTGGGGTTATTGTCCTTCATTTGCCCCAGCCACTTTAACGGAGCGTGATCCGTCATGAGGAGAAACTTCCTACCTGCCAGGTAGAACTTTAACGACTCAATGGCCCACTTGATGGCGAGGCACTCCCGCTCTATTGTAGAATAATTCCTCTCCGCGGGAGACAGCTTCCTACTCAAGAATAACACCGGGTGCTCTATACCATTGTGTTTTTGTGAGAGGACAGCCCCTAGTCCGGTGTCCGAGGCATCAGTTTGCAATATGAATGGCAGGTCAAACTCGACCCCTTTCAGCACTGGTGCGGCGCATAGTTCAGCCTTCAAGCATTCAAGCGCCTTGACTGCCTCTGGAGTCCATCGTAGCTGATTGGCTGGCTCTTCTTTAACATATCTGACAATGGAGCACTTTTCTCTGCAAATTGTGACAGAAAGCGCCCGTAGTAACCTACTAACCCCAAGAAACATCTGAGCTGTTTCTTATTGGTGGGTTGAGGGAACGTCTTCACGCTTTCGACCTTGTCTTTCAAGGGTTTTACGGTGCCATGCCCAACCCGATGTCCCAAGTATTTTACTTCGGGGCTTGCGAACATGCACTTGTTTGGGTTCAATGTTAGGCCTGCATCCCGCATAGCCTGCAATACCGCTCCCAGCCTTGATAGATGCTCTTCCCAGTTAGTACTGTGGACGATGACATCATCCATATAGGCTGTCGCATAAGCCTGATGTGGTCTGAGCACCAAATCCACTAGCCTCTGGCATGTAGCCGCTGCTCCGTGTAGGCCGAAGGGCATACGCTTAAACTGATAGAGGCCTATTGGGGTGCTGAACGCCGTCTTCGGTCGGGATTCCCTGGTTAATGGCACCTGCCAATAGCCTTTGGTCATGTCTAATGTTGTTAAATATGTGTCTCTCCCCAGGCGGTCCAGGAGCTCCTCTATGCGTGGCATAGGGCATGCGTCGAACTTTGACAGGGCATTGACCTTCCTGAAATCGATACAGAATCGAAGCGTTCCATCGGGCTTAGGGACCAGAACAATAGGGCTGCTCCATGGGCTTTTGGACTCCTCAATTATGTCGAGGTCCAACATCTCCCTCACTTGGTTTATGACCTCCTGCCGCCGAGCCTCCGGCAACCGGTATGGGCGCTGTCGCACTACTTCTCCTGGGGGAGTCACAATCTCGTGAGCGACGAGCTGAGTATGCCCAGGAAGAGGCGTTAGGACATCTGGAAAACTCTGTATCAGCTGTTCCAGCTGTTTCCTTTGAGTCCACGATAGCCCTTCTCCCATCCTTAGCTCCGGGGTCTTCTGGCAGTCACTTAGTTGGGGGCCCAAGTCATCTTCTGGCAGTGCCTCTACTACGGCCACCAATCCTTGGAGGTCCGCTCTACCTGTTGACCCAAACCCTTGGGCTCCTCTGGCTGTACTGGACACCAGATGTAATTCTTCAAGAGGTGGAAATCCGACCCTCTCACATATAATCTGCGCTATGCGATCGCCTATGTGCACTTTGAAATCTTCGGACCCGAAGTTGAAGAGTAGTACCTTAACGGCACCTCTATAATCGGGGTCCACGACGCCGGCTCCCACGTCACTAGCATATTTTACAGCCAGGCCGGAATGTGGGACAATTCGTCCATAACACCCAGCCGGTAACTCCAACTGAAGGGCTGTATTTATCAAAGCCTTGCCATGCTTTGGAACAGTCACCTCTTCCGCATTATATAAGTCGAATCCGGCGGCCTGGGGGGACGCTCTCTTGGGTGGGTGCGCGTCTGGACTCATGCGGCAATACTTTAGAACGAACAAAGGCTTCTTGGCTTCCTCTTTTTCTGGCAACTGTCGCAAAGACTTTTGCACTTTCCCAAATAGGGGATTCGGAACTGCCATCATTTGACGTGTGTTCTTGCTTAGTAATTCCAGCGGAGGACTTGCAGCTACCAGGCTTTCCTTTTTCTGCAAACTCTGCTGGATACCTCTTTGAAAGTGCGGCCAATCCCGGCTTAATACCAATTCCTGTGGCAGGTGGGGAACTATGGCCAACGGAATCTCCTTTGCTATTCCAAATCCTTTTACTAGGAGTTTGTGAATAGGGTATGAGGATGATGCGCCATGCACACAGCGGATTTTTACAGTGCCACTGGGTAGGTCAGGTACGGCTTTACCGTGGGCTTCTATCTTTTTCCAGAGGCCACGTGAAAGCATACTCTGATCAGAGCCAGAGTCTAGTAGTGCATTGGCACTTACCCCTTGGACGGTCACTGCTATGAGGAAACCCTCCCTAACCTGTCCTGGGCTAGTGGTCACAAGCGCTACCTTCACTCTACAGTTACGCTGCAAATGGTCACTACTGCCACATTTAAAGCATGCTCTTTTTGCATATCTGTCTTTACATTCAGGTAAACACCATGCAGTTACTTTCATAACATTTTCCTTCTTTTCTGAGAGTGCACTGGTTGCTCTCCTAGAAGCCATGCTTTTCTCCTGAGCATTCCCCTCTGCTTCCAGGAACCGTTCAGTGAGCATGATTGCTTCTTGTGAGTTTTTACAACCCTGCAGGGTCAGGAAAGTACGGACATTTTCAGGGACAGCATTCATATACTGCTCCAACAATATAGTATCCAATACTGTTTCAAGGCTTTTACCCTCGGGTTCTAACCATTTGTTAAGCAAAGTCTTAAGGCGATAGTGTAGGGCTCTAGGCGTCTCACCAAGCATTAGTTTAGCCTCTCTAAACAAATGGTGATATACAGAGGACGTAAGACCCACTCTATCCTTAATAGCTTTTTTAACTTCATCATAGTTATTGGCTAAATTTGGTGGTACGGTCTGGTAAGCCGTCAATGCCTCCCCAGTGAGAGACATTGCTAGCCTGACCGCCCATTGGTCTTTAGGCCAATGCATCAGGTGAGCAACTCGCTCAAATGTTTCTAAATAATCGTCCAGATTGTCTCTGTCAGATAATTTTCCAAAGTTCCATGCCTCTTTGGACCAAAGTCCCAAAGCATGAGCTTGGCTCAAGTTTTCAGAACCTGGTGAAGATGAAGCAGGCTCTGGCTCGTTCTTCGTGCTTTGGATCCAGGCCTCCAGCATTTGTAAGAGCGGCCACTGCTGCGCTTCCATCCGTGCTGTAGCTTTCTCTAGAGCTTCCATGGCCAGCTCGCGTTGGCGCTCAAACTGGGCTGCCATCCAGGTAAGCACTTCTTTTACTTCCATCGTCATGCTGAAAAGACAAAAGACAAAACGCAACCACCAAGTGCGGTACCACAAGACAGCAGGCAGTGCTACCTTTTACCCACTTACTACGCTGATACCCACACAAGTACCCACAAGTAACCCTGCTATGCACAAATTACCTGATACTTGCGGTGCATCAGGCCTTTGTGTATACGTTGGTCTCTCCAGTATCAGACACCTCTTCTTCTTTGGAATCAGTTTTGCTAGAAGTTTTTTTTTTCTCAGAACATTTTCTTCTTGCCCTTTAAATTCTCTTGCGCATGCGCCTTTGCCTTGATCCTTAGCAACTACGCCAATCTGTCATGCTTCCCCTGCCTAGGGCCGATGGCTCTATAGCAAGGGTGACCGCAATCTTGTTTCCAAGTGTCCTTTTACTATGTAGCAGCAAGGGTTGCTGGGACTTGTAGTTTTTAAGTTTCACTCTTCAACAAAATATGTTGTGGCACGAGGGTCTTTCGAACAGATAAATTTATTTAGGGGTTTTTCCTTTCACAAGGGTTCAACAGGCTTAGGCAAAGCAAAGAATTTCTTTCCAAAATAATAGGAAACAGGAGCAAATGAAAAGTAGAACTAAAGTACAAAAACTGTTTCTTCACAGCAACTTAAACAGCCAAAACAACTTTGTATTCTTCTCCTACAAAGCTTGTTTAACGTAAATCTAAGTGATCAATGTTACACAGAGAACAGTCCATCTCATAGCATTCAGGTGTTTCAGGAATATTGGCTACGTCGATAATCATATCCTCACTCTCTTCATCACAGCTCTGCTTAGGGGAACTCTTGCACTGCAAACCTTGGATAACCTCTTGCAGCTGCTCTAGAAAGTTTCCTCTCTCATTAGCCGTGACCTTCTCTAGTGTAGGAGATTGGTTATTACGTAAGCTCTTCCCTATGGCTTTTATATCAGCTTCAAACCATTTACTAAAAGTGTTTCTGTTAGGAGTTACTTTTACAGCCGTGCTATCTCGGCACTTATTAGCACTAGCTTTCAATTGTTGCACAATATCTTCAACAAGTCTCTGGCTAGGAAGTAATTCTGACGTACCTTCTATATTAGCAATGCCTTGTCTGTGCTCAGGGCTTTCTCCCCTTGTGCAGGCAAACTGCTTGGCCTTGTCCTCGGGTAGCTTCCACAGAGGCTCTGGTTTTGCTTTAAAGGTACAGGGAATGGACCCTCCAGTAACCCTCTTGCCTGGAGCTGGGTTCCAAGGTTTCCCTGGTTGCTGCCTTCCTGCGTGCCTTCCTTGTTGAAGTGGCTTGGACAATTGCAGAGGCTTCTCTCTGCCTTCTGTTCCACAGTTCTCTTTCTCTTGGCTGTGTCCCTGCCGGTGTAGCTTCTCCCACTCCTGGCTGTGCCTGATCTCCTTCTTGTTCCTGTGCTTGAACTCTAAGACTGACTCTGAAGCCGGTTTAAAACGGCTTCCTCCTGCAGCCACACCCCTCTGGTTACTCAGGTGCAAATCATTAGAGCTGCCTTCAGCTCTTACGTCATGGCTATGGCTGAGCTCCGTTCTGGCTGAAAGCTTCCTGTTACCATGGGAACCTGGCTTGCTCTTACTTTTAAAGGTAAAGTGTTTGCTATTTTCCCATTCCATCTGTTCAGGAGTGCTTTCGGTACCACAATATGCCTGGAAATGCTTTATAAATGCTCAATAATTATAATAGTAATAATAAATTTAATTGCACAATAAACAGGCACAGAGGTGGAGAAGTACTCAGTTTAGCCAGAAAGCACCTCAACTTCCACATCCTCAACAGCAGCACCGACAAGGGCTTAGATACCCTAACCATCATCAACAATGCCTTGACCATATGTCTAACATACACACCCCCAGGGGCCTGCCCAGATGACTTTGCTGCCCTACTCAAAATAATAAAAGTCCAACAAAAAAGCATGATTACCACGTGTTGATAGAAGAACCCAGTCCAAAAATGGTGACATCACATGATTATTTCTTTTTATTTCTACCTTTTTGTTATTTTCCATTTTATGTTCTTATATTTAGGCTTTGTAAATAAGTTAATTTAATATAATCCATGTTTGTTACTTCCCTTGTTTTTTGTAAGTTTTGAACTTCATCGTAAACCGTTTTGATTTTAGGATAAAGCAGTATATAAGTTCTGTTAAATAAATAAATACTAAATAAACTCTAGAAAACACTCTTTATTCATGATTCACCAACCAGTGGTGCTAAAGCCAAAACCAGACATGGCTTTGTTTCGGCGATACCTTCCTCAAGGCAAGGGAAATATTCTCGACATGATATTCGCCCTGCAACAAATATTCCTCACCAACAATTTCCATCCACCCACAACACATGCAATCCCATGGTCTGACCTCAAAGCAATCCACTTCCAACTACCTTCCAAACAATACAAGCAAACCAGCACTCGTGCTCAGTCCACAACTCGGAGATTCTACCATATTGAAAAAGAAAGAATTTCTACAGAAGATCCTACCACAAATCGACCACAACTCAGACAACATTGGAACACTTATCCAGAACTGGAACTAGACAATAGGCAAAATAGCCATCAAACCAAACACTCCAATAAACCCCCAAAGGCAATATACAGCATACGGTACACCAAACAACTAAAAGATATGAAGCACAACCTCAGACTACTTGAAAGAAGATGGCAACACAATAAGTCACCTGTCAACCTTAAAACGTACATGGTTAAACTACAAGAGTACCAGGCAGTCACATACAAAGCGGAAAAGGATTATCACTCCAAACTCATCCAAAGTGCCCTCAACAAACCCAGAAAACTATTCAAAATAATCAATACCTTTGTCAAATATCCCATGCAACAGCAAGAAGAAACAACTTTATCACCAAAACTCATGACACACCACCTCCAAACACAAATGTATTCATTTTTATTTATTTGAAACATTTTTCTATACCGCCCCTTCCAGAGATGAGGGGTGGTTTACATTGAAACAAAACTTTTACAAGGAACAACGTGTAAGAATTTGAACAATTACATGAAATGTATGATTGGTTGTAATAACATGAATGACATTAATGATTAACTAATTACATAAACTATATACATTCATATTAGGATCATAAGGTTGTTTCTTGTATGTGCTGAGTGGGGATTATGTTGAATAGGATATCATGAGGCTAGTTTGTGTTGGTTTTACTTGGGGGGGGGCAAGTTTCTATATTTGAATGTATGGTGTGAACAGGAAGTTGATCCTGTATGTGCTGGGTGAGGTTTATAATGGACATTGTAAATCTTGAAGCAGATATGTGCTTATTTTAGTTGGGGGGTAGGGGGAGAGATATGTGTTGGGGGTGGTAATAATGGGTGGGTCATTTTTGGGGGGATGAGAGTCGTAATGTTCAATAAACAGGTATGTTTTTAATTCTTTGCGAAAAGCCTGAAGGTCCTTGATTATTCTTAAGAACTCTGGGAGGGAGTTACATAGTGTGGGGGCTGTATATGTGAAAGCCCTGTTACTCGTGATCTGTTTAGTCTTCCTGATTGTGGGAGGAACTGTGAGGGTATTCTGATTGATTCTTCACCTTGTTCTGTTTTCTGATTGGGGATAGATTAGAGCTGAGAGATAGGAAGGGGATATTTCATTAATTGTCTTGAAGATGGTCATTATGACTTTATATTTTACCCTGCTAGCAAATGGGAGCTAATGGAGATTGTAAAGAATGGGTGTGATGTGGTCTGATAGTCTTGCTTTAACTATGATTCTGGCTGTGACGTTTTGGGCCATATGAAGAAGTCTGAGTGGTCGATAAGTGGTCTCATGTGTTGGATGATCCTTAACTTAAAAAATATAGTTCTGGATTTATGTTTTAAGTGGGGTACGATGCTGAGTGTTTTGTCTAGGATGACACCTAGGTATTTAACCTCATGTCTTACTGGGATGGATGTGTTATATAGATGAATTGTTTGTGGCGGGGTGAAATTAGGGTCCCTAGTTGTGATCAAGGCTTCCGTTTTTTTGTAGTTTGTGCTCATGTTTATAGATTGCAGCCAGCTTTCTATTTCATTTAGGCAAGAAGCTAATTTGTCATAGGAGGGGTTTTGTATGTCCAAGGGAGAGTAAGCCATAATGTCATCTGCTTATATGTGGTAGTATAATTTGTGTTTTTTAAATATGGAGCATATTGGTTGTATATATAAGTTGAAGAGTAGGGCCGATAGGGACAACCCTTGCAGGATTCCTTGTTGCTGGGGGGAAGGTTGTGAAGTATTTGTGTTCTATTTTTATATATTGGGATCTGTTGGTAATATATGATGTGAACCATTTGAGGGTTTGTCTTTTTATGCCTATGTGGTTGAGTCTGGCAATGAGGGTGTTATGGTTTACATTGTCAAAGGCAGCTGTGATGTCTAGGAATATAAGGATAAATGCTTGCTTAGCATTATCCAACCCACGGATGAGGGTATAAAATAGTGCTATTAGGAGCATTTCAACCCTGTGGAAGGGACGGAACCCACACTGATGTTCATCTAATGGGGCAGCGGAGTCTATGAAATCTTGAAACTGTCACTGTGCAGCTTTTTCAATGACTTTGGCTACAAATGGTATGCTGGCTATAGGCCTGTAGGAGGAGGGTCCTTCATTGTTTAAGTTTTTGTTCTTTAGTATGGGGCGTATTGTAGATAGCTTGAGTGAGTTCGGCATTATGCCTTGTTGTAGTGATTGGTTGACCATGTTTAGAAGGATGGGGGCTATTTCTGTTTTTGTTGCTTTGATCCATTCTACTGGGCAGGGATTTAGGGGGGAAGTGGTGGTATTAATATTTGTGATTAAGTCTATTATTTGTCTATGGTCTAGGATGCAGAAAGAATGCCAGCTATTGCTGTTGGATGAGGACGTTATCCATGAAGGGGGGCATAAGGGATCCTTGTTTTTAGTTTGTTGGTGTAATAATCTGCTAATATTTGGGGATGAATAGTTATTTTGGTGGAATCTTTTAGTGGGAATTTGGTTATTGACTTGACTAATTCGAAGAGCTCTCTTGGACGGTTTATGGCTTTGTTTAGAGTTTTTGTATGATATGCTCTTTTTGCGTTGTTTGTTGCCTCTTTGTAGTTATTCAGTGTTGACATATAGAGGGTTTTGTTTTCTATGGTCTTTTTGATCTCCATGTGTATTCTATTTTCCTAAGATCTCTTTTCATTTTGGTTAGCTCTGCCGTGTACCATTTCTCCGAGTATTTGTGTAGGGGATTTAGTGTTTTGGTTGTTGGTTTTGCTACTGTGGCAATTGTTGAATTCCAATTTGTTAGCAACTTGTTAAGGTCATTTGAGGTGGAGTTTAATTGGGGTATGGTAGTGTTTATGAAAGTCTCTCTGTTAAAGAGTTTGAATCTTTAGGATGTATGTTGGTTGATGTGTGGGGGATGAGGGGTGATAGTGGTAACGAGTATGTGAAGCATATTAGAGAGTGGTTTGACCATAGTATTTGTGAGATTTGCAGGGGAGTGTGGGTTGAGTGTCCATTGGTTTGTTTTGGGATGGAAACCAGGTCTAGTATATTTCCCTTGCTGTTGGTGGGCTGCTGTATTAATTGTTGGAAACCCATCTCGCCCATTACTTCCAGGAATGTATTTGTTTGGGTGTAGGGTAAGGATAGTAGATTGAAATCACCTAGGATTATGTGTGGCTTCCTTAATATAGAGGAGCAGGCTGATTCACGGATTGTAGTAATGTTCTGGTAGTTGGGTGTGGGTGGTCTGTACAGGAGGCATATTGCTATGTTTCTGTTTTCAACTTTGAGGTCTATACCCTCATGGTTGCTACAGATGGTGGTGGAAAGTCTTATGTCTTCTTTAGTAATAGTAAGAACTCCACCACCTCTTTTATGGTCTCTAGTGCAATTGAAGAGGCTATATCCTTGAAAATTTAGTTGGTTGATGAGGACATTGTCGGTGTCAGAAAGCCATGTTTTTGTGATACATAGGATGTCTGGTTTTTTTTGTCTATGATGAGTGGTATTTTGTTTCTTATGGATCTCATATTAATTAGGATAAATCTAAGTGATGTATTTGCCAATGAGCAGTTTAGGGGGGTGTTTGTTAAAGTATTTATGTATATTAGTCTGTGGTTTGGTCTATGGAGGTTTGGGTTATGATCTTTTGGGAGTTGATGTTTGTAAAGTGTAAGGTGTCAGTTTTGTCTTGGATGGTAGTTTAGGGTGGGGATGAGGAACTGTTGTAGTGATCTTCTGTGGGGGAGAGGGCATTGAGTAGTCTGGCAGAAATGAGTATGAGGATTAGAGAGTGTATCATAATTTTTTTGGCTCTGTGTTTGTTTTGCAGAGTGGAGGATGAGTCAATGGTCTAAGCCTGGAGGTTCAGAAAATATCCTTGTGAGAGTCAAGGTTAGGTATTCCGAAGTGCTAGTGATTTTGAGAAGATGACAAGATAATTATGACAATGATAATTACAATGATAATTACAATGTATGGAGAGGCCGCGGGGCAGGGTCCCCGACGGCCGAAGGTAACCAGGCGCGCGGCCCGGTGCGGGGACCCTGCCCACGGGCATGGAGGGGCGGGCACATGCTGGCATAATTTAAATTCATTGGCTCGCCCTGATGAAGAGTTGGGGGGCGAGCCAGTGAGCAGTGCCGGGCAAAAAGGGTATTTAAAGGGGGCGCGCGGCGGCGACGGTCTCTCGGCGAGACCAGCAGCAGGGTGAGAGGTCCGTCGTCCTTTGTCGGTCTGCGGGTGTGCTCCGGCTTTTGTTCCTTCGGCCGTCGAGTGCTGCTGTGCCGAGAGGCATTCTTCGTCGGCGTGTGGGCTTGCGGTCAGCTTCCGGGTAAGGGATTGCGCGCCGTCAAACCGAAACACAGAGGACAAAGCAAATATTACCTCAGGTTCACTCCTTGAAGATTACCAGGCAGATCTTTAGTGGGGACGGGGGGCGGAGGCAGCCGGGCTCCTGACTTGCGGCCGTCGTGGTGACAAAGGTTCCTCGGCATTCGGGCTCCAGTGAGCATGCCGCCGCGGAGAGGAAGACAGGCCCGCAGTGTGTCACATGGGCGGGGTGCGCAGGGCGAAGGGAGGCGAAGCAGGCGGCCTTTGCCGTCTCAGTTGGAAGGGCCGGGGGGGGGGCGTCCGGAGGAGCGTCGAGACGGGGGTTAGGGCAGAAAGCGTCTGAGGGGGCCAGGGGCAGGGGAGGTAAGGGTGCTGGAGGGGCTCGGGCCCAGAGGGGCCAGAATGCAGCCTCAGCGAGGGGGCAAAGAGGGAGGGCTATTCTCAGGGGTGGCAGAGTTGAAGGAGAACCGGGTTTGGGGCTGGTAGGGGGGGAAACTGGGTCACAAGGGTCTGGAAGGGATATGGATAGGGCTGTGGGGGGAGCAGTGGGGGTGGGGTTGGGGGGTGGGGGGGATGCGAGCTCGGGTGGGCAAGGAGGTGCTGGGTGGGGGATGATGGAGGTTGGGGGTAGCGGTTGGGAGGGGCAAGGGAGGGGGGGTTGGACTGGGGGGGGACCTTCTTCCCTGGGTGGGCTTCTCCCTGGTTTGGGGCGCAGTCTTACGGGCAGGGCCCCTTTGGCCATAGGGGTGTCACCGGGACCGTGGGGTCTGCCATGGGCTACGCGCCGTGGGACCATTGGCAGGGGGGGGCCAAGGATCTTCCCGGGCAGAGTGGTTGTCTGCTTGGCAGCCGGGTGGTTCCCCTGTCGTCCCCTCTCCCCCCTTTTCTTCTCCTTTGTCTTCACAGATCGACTCTGCGGTTCCGGAGACGGTGCAGCGTTCCGGTGGGCAGCGAGCGGCGATGACAGAGGGCTCGGGAGCTGGCTCACGGGCGACTCGGAGGAGTGAGGCCCGCCCGGCGAGCGTGTCGGGGGCACAGGCAGCGGGTCGGGGGATGCGTGAACCAGAAGAGTTGCTGCAGGATACGCCGACGAGCGTCGGTGGTGCTGGGGGTGAGTTGTCTGGGGGCAATGGGGGGGGCGAGATGGAACAATCTGAAGGGCAGGGCAAAGGCGGGCGAAAGGCTAAGCGTAAGCGCCGGTATGTACGGCGTCATCAGCACAATTCGGATTCTTCTTCGTCGTCCACTGCGTCCACTTCGTCCTCCTCGGATGTGCCTTCCCGTACAGGCCAGGGTGTGGTGTCCCTTTCGGGCGGCAAGGGAGTCCCTACGACGGTGGCATTCACGGAGCTATGGGAAGGGGTTCCGCGGCACCTGCGTCGCAAGATATGGAAGAGGAAGTATATAGATATATTTCGTTTGCTGGAGGGCCAGCGGCGTTCAGGGGAGAGTAGGAAAAAGCGGAAGGAAGACGAGAAGGCGGGTCGCGTCAAAAAAGTGTCCCGGAATGTTCTCAATTGGGTTAGAGCCTTTTTAAGGTTGGCGAGTGTCTGGGGGCGGCAGGCGCCAGAGGATTATGGAATGCTTTTGGCGTACGCGGACTCTATTGTGGAAGCGGCGCAGATGCACGGCGGTTTTGCGTGGCTGAATTATGATGAGAAGTTCCGGGATAAGATGGAGGAGGGTAAGGGGTTGTCCTGGGGAACCCAGGATATCAACTTGTGGTTAACCCAGATGTTGGTAGGGACGGGTGGGGGTGGGGGTGCAGGGGTGCGGGGGGCGGCCTGGGGGGAGCGGGGCGGCCCTTTCGTGCAATCAGTGGCTCAGGGCAGCAGAAAGCCGGGGGAGGGGGGCAAGGGGACCTCTGTTGGCGTTTCAACAGGTCTTCGTGCCCCTTCCCCGACTGCAAGTTCCGGCACGCATGCTCGGCCTGCGGGGGTGGGCATTCTGCGCTCAAATGTTTCAAGAAGGGCGGTGCCCCCCCTCCGGCTCCGGCCAACAAGTAATCCCGATGTGACGGGGTTGGCCCCCTCTCCCCTTTCCCGGGAAGTGATTGGCGCATGGTTGTGCTCTTATCCGCGGAGGCGGGAGAGGGAAGTATTGGAGCGGGGTTTTTTTGAAGGGTTTATTATTCCGGTGCAAGGTCCTCTAGCGGGTAGGGCGGCGCGCAACTCTCCCTCAGTGAGGCGCTTGGCGACGGTTGTACGGGAGAAATTGGTGGGCGAGTTGCGTTTCGGTAGAATAGCAGGTCCTTTCGCGGAACTGCCCATGGAGAATTTGGTGGTTTCCCCATTGGGAGTAATCCCTAAGAAGGAGTCGGGGAAGTTTCGTTTGATTCATAACCTCTCCTTTCCGGTGGGGGACTCGGTGAATGACCATATTCCTAAGGAGATGTGCGCAGTCCGGTACGCGTCCTTCGACGAGGCGGTGGGTATGGTGAAAAGTTGTGGATCGGGGGCGCTGTTGGCAAAAGTGGACGTCGAATCGGCTTTTCGTTTGCTGCCGGTCCATCCGTCTTCGTTTTATTTGTTGGGTTTTTCTTTTGAAAATGAATTTTATGTGGACAAGTGCATGCCGATGGGCTGTTCAGTGTCTTGTGCCTACTTCGAAATGTTTAGCTCCTTTTTGCACTGGAATTTGGTACGGCGGGTAGGAGTTCGGAATGTTGTACACTATCTGGATGACTTTTTGTTTGTGGGGGCGGCGGGTTCAGAGGAGTGTCAACGGTTGATGGATGGATTTCTCGGCATGGCCAGGGCCTGTGGGCTCCCGCTGGCGGAGGACAAGACGGTGGGTCCCACCACTTGTCTTACGTTCTTGGGGGTGGAGATCGACTTGGTCAACATGGTGGCGCGCCTACCGATGGACAAAGTGTTGAAGTTACGGGTCCTGGTGGCGAATGGGTTAGCAGCTACTAAGCTATCTTTGAAGGAATTGCAAATATTGATTGGCTCGTTGAACTTCGCTTGCAGGGTCATTCCGATGGGCCGAGTATTTATGCGTCGCTTGGCGGCGGCCACGGCAGGTGTCCGCAAGCCGCATCATCGTATTCGAATGTCGCAGGTCATGAAAACTGATTTGAGAGTTTGGGATGTCTTTCTGGAGGACTTTAACGGGGTAACTGTCTTGAGGGAGGCAAATGTCTCCAGCGTGGATTTGCAGCTTTATACGGACGCGGCAGGCAGTCGGGGGCTGGGGATTTACTTTGGGGGTGACTGGTGTGCAGCGCAGTGGCCCCAATCCTGGCACGATGAGGGCCTGACCAGCAACATTACGTTCTTGGAGCTGTTCCCGTGGTTGGTCGTCCTGCACTTGTGGCCGGAACGCTTGAGGAACCGCCGAGTGACATGGTGGTGTGACAATGAGGCGGTGGTGGCGGTAGTCAATCGGTACACGCCGCGCTGCTCGCTGGTGGCGGGTTTAATGCGGGACATAGTTTTCGAGTGTTTGCGTTTAAATGTCGCGGTGTCAGCGAGGCACATTCCAGGTTGCACTAATAGAATTGCCGATGCTCTTTCTCGTTTCAAGTGGGAACTGTTCCGGACGTTGGCGCCAGAGGCGAGCGAGGAAGGCATGGAAGTTCCAGATCATTTATGGAAGATTGGCCAGCAGAGATGGTACGGCTGTTGAAGAGTTCACTGTCACTGTCGACTTGGACTGCATACCAGAAAGGATTTGATACTGTATTAGGTTACTTAGATTCGCACGGTTGGCAGCCCGGAGCTGGGGTTGACGGTTTACTGGGACGCTATGTAGTTGAGGCGAAGTGCGCGGGCACGTCTCGGGCATCCCTGCGGAGGCGTTTGGCAGGCTTTACTTTCTTTGCCAGAGCTGCCGGCTGGGTGTCGGGGAGGCCGTGGTTTTTGGTGCAGAAGCTATTGCGAGGGTGGGATAGAGGGAGCCCGCCACCCCGGGATGCTCGGTTGCCAGTGACACATGACCTGCTCGTGCGGCTTTGTGAGGTGCTGCCGAGTGTGGCGGCTTCACGCTACGAGGCGGTGCTGTTTAAGGCATTATTTTGCTTGGCTTTCTTTGGGGCCTTTCGGGTTGGGGAGCTGGTGGCCAGCTCTGGCAGGGCAGAGAGGCCTGGGGGCTTATTGTTTGCTCATGTGCGGATTGGAGGGGGGTGGCTGCGGGTCAGGCTGGCTAGGTCAAAGACCGACCAATTGGGCAAAGGATTGTGGGTGGTGCTGCGGGAGGTGGTATCCCTGACGACTTGCCCTGTGGAGGCGGTGTGGGCATATTTAGCATTGCGTCCGGGTACCGGTCACTTGTTTTTCCTGCATGAGAATGCAGGTTGTGTGACCCGATTTCAAGTTGCGGCGGTGCTGCGGTTGGCCATACGGAAATTGGGCATGGATCCGACGCGCTTCGCTCCGCATTCCTTCCGCATTGGAGCGGTGACCAGTGCGGCTGCGGCCGGTCTGTCTGAGGTCGACATTCAGAGTATTGGCAGGTGGCGGTCGCAGGCCTTTAAGGGAGTGGGGGGTCCTGCTAATAACCTGTGCTTTCTTTTTCAGATGCTGTGCGGTGCCCGCAACTATGCTGGATGATCGGGCATTCATTTGTGCATTGGGCGGGACTGCAGGCAGCTGATCGACCGTTGGGGCTTAATTTGGGAATTGACCCGGCTTTGGTGTCGTTACTATGGCTTGGTGAGCGCAGGCTGTGTTGGCCGCAGCTGCTACCACTGCTTCGACACCATGGCCGGGTGAGAGCGGAGCCCGCTCTGATCCTGCTGCATGTTGGCGGGAATGATCTGAATGGATGGACATGTAAGCAGATCATTCGAGCAGCGAAGCGGGATTTGGCTATAGTGTATCGACTGTTCCCACAGGTTACGTTATTGTGGTCAGACATCATTCCAAGGCCTGTTTGCCGGCAGCAACGGCGTTGGTCCAGGGGGTTGGCAAAGGTCAATCAACAGATCGGGTGATGGGTGTGTCAGCACGGGGGGTATCAGATTACGCACCCATGGGTGGACGTGGACTGTGCTGGACTTTATCGCCAGGATGGGGTACATTTATCACCAGTGGGAGTGGACCTTCTCTTGAATGACTGGCAGGAGGCCTTGGAATGCATGGTCCGGACGGAGTCTCGATGGTCGCAGCTTGGGGGGGGGGGGGGCGGCGTAGAGGCGCAGGCGTGCTCTACGCCGGGTGGCGGGATCCCGGAGGTTTCCGGGGTCCGGAGCTTTAAGCTGGAATTGGGGTGGGGGCGGTCGCCCCAACCCGGACGACCCCTGGCCGGTCTTTGCTAGTAATATGGCGAGGCCGGGGAAAGGGGGGGGGGTTGGCTTTGCCGCTGGCTCGGCCGCGGCGGGAGTGGAATGAGGTCACCTTGCTAGTAATATGGCGGGTGAGGGCTCATTCCGCTCGGGGGTTTATGTAAAGGTTGTATGGTTAAATCAATGTTTGGAATGTTATAAACTGGTTAATAAAGCTGCGACCATTTCGAGCCAAAAGCTATTGTCTGGACTGGTTATTTGGGGGGGGGGGGGGAGAAGGGGAGAGGAATGAATTATGGGGGAGGGGGGAGGAACAGGGTACCACCGGGTCCGCCTGCCGTGGTTATTGTAGGGTAAGCTTAGTGGAGGAGTAGCCTAGTGGTTAGAGCAATTGCCTAGTATCCAGAAGATCAAGGGTTTAATTCCCACTGGTACTCCTTGTGACCTTGGGCAAGTCATTTTACCCTCCATTGCCTTCGAAGAAAAGGCTGGCAATCTACTTCCAGTGATACATTGCCAAGAAAACCCAGAGATAGCTGGGTCACCAAGAGTCAACACTGACTTGATGGCACTAAAAAAAAAAAGGTAAGCTTAAGTGTAACTTGTAAGTTTGAAGCATAACAAGGAGATGTACTGGGATAATTAAATGACATGATAGGAGATACTTAAATAACTTACAGTTTGATGTGGTTAATAAGCTGTGAGTACAAATTATATGTCAATATCAAAAACACAATGCAACACACAATAATTTAAACATATTTATATATAATATCCATTTATTATTTTACAGTGTGGTAAACACTAATCTTACAAAAATATAAAAGATACATAAATATATGTTAAACATTAATAATATAACATATCTTTTCTTTTATGTTCTTTCAAAAGGCAATATCACTACAAATTTCATAAACCGCAAAAAGCTGAATAACTGAATATTACATAAACAACGCACAAATCTGAAACTCATTCACTCTTACACTCATACATTATGGAAGGTTGTCAGTGAGATCTGTCTGTTAGAGATGATGGAATGATCAGTTATGACATGATAATTATCTACATGTTTCGTCGTTGAAGTTTTGAAAGTGATCTTCCTTGGAACGATTATAGCAGCAAAACTTGGCACAGCTTTTTCTGCATTGTATGGATTTTCACAGAGAGGGTTCAACCACTGGATTTCAGAAACATCATGAGCATTAGTTGGGTGTTATTATATGTATTGTTATGATTAGTCTTTGTATTCATATTTTTATTATGTATTAGTTAAGATATTGGGCGTATAGTATTTGTATACATTTTTGTAATTGTAATATATGAGTGTAAGAGTGAATGAGTTTCAGATTTGTGTGTTCTTTATGTAATATTCAGTTATTCAGCTTTTTGCGTTTTATGAAATTTGTAGTGATATTGCCTTTTGAAAGAACATAAAAGAAATATGTTATATTATTAATGTTTAACATATATTTATGTATCTTTTATATTTTTGTAAGATTAGTGTTTACCACACTGTAAAATAATAAATGGATGTTATATATAAATATGATTAAATTATTGTGTGTTACATTGTGTTTTTGATATTGGTTTACGATATTTGCAATTAGTGGTTTTTCCTTTATATAATATACAAATTATATGTTACATGATATAGAAAAGCAGACTGGTGGAATCAATGATCCTGTTTCTTCCCCGCTAAAGGGCCCTCAGGTGCAGGCACGCCAGATGCGGGCACGCTCAATGGCGCTTTAAATTTAAAGCAGTTCTCCATCTCCTGATAGGTCCTTGGCCCAGTGAGCAGGGAGGAGCAGGACTTCCCACTCTCACAGCCGTTGCCAATCAGGGGGCTGTTGATGGAGTCAGTGGCGCTGTTTTCGTTCTGCACCTGATGGCGCTTTAAATTTAAGCCAGTTCCCGGTCTCCTGATAGGTCCTTGGCCCAGTGAGGGGGGATAAGCAAGACTTCCCGCTCTCACGGCCGATGCCAATCAGGGGGCTGTTGATGGAGTCGACGGCGCTGTTTCCTTCCCACACCTGATGGCGCTTTCAATTTAAAGCAGTTCCCTGTCTTCTGATAGATCTTTCCTGTGCCCAAGGATCCCCTTCAATGCCTCCAGAACAGAACACATCATCCCAATCCTCCAAGAGCTCCATTGGCTACCCATTGCACAGAGAATAAAATAGAAATCTTTGCTCACCATCTTCAAAACATTGCACGATCTATCAGCAACCTACCTACAATCATTCATACAGAAGACACCCAGTACCAGATCCAGAAAAAAACACATCATCAACATTCTTCACGTCCCCCAAATAATCACCAAGACCAATCTCACAAGCTCCAGACAGCCTTTTCCCTATTTGCCCCAACTCTGGAACACACTACCAGATGAACTCCCTGCCATTGATGACATAGAAAACTTCATAAAAATGCTTAAAACACACCTCTTCCTTCAGCACTTCTCAGACCCCACATAACAGTGTTCTGTAAAGGATGACTAGAATGAACAATCACACCTCCTTGATCCCCCTATCCCCCTCACGTCCCTATCCATCCTCTCAATCCCTAATGCTCTTTCCAGCAGCTGTTTTAAGTTACCTTAAAGTTACATTTATTGTTATTATAACAGTTGTTATCAGATTGTTATAATGTTCTATGCTCTATGCAATTAATGTTAATGTTTTAATGTCATGATATTACCTGTAAAACCATAAAGGTCACCTCGTTCTTACGTAAACCATTTAGACTTGTTGATTAAATGGTATATAAAAATAGCTAAATAAATAAATACAGTAAATAAATAAAAAGGCACACTTGATCTTTGCCCAAACCTACAATCCTTTTGGGAAAATGTTCTGTGGACAGATGAAACCAAATTTGAGCTCTTTGGCCATGCAGACCAGCAATACATTTTACAGGTGAAGAAATGAAACTTATAAGGAAAAAAACACCCTCCCTACAGTTAAATATAGTGGGGGTTCCATAGTGTTGTGGGGCTGTTTTGCTGCCTCAGGAACTGGAGGCCTGGAACATATTGAAGAAATCATGAAGTTGCAGGACTACTAAGGTATTTTGGAGTGAAATGTTCTGCTTAGTGTCAGAAAGCTAGATCTGGGTCAAAGGTCATGGGGTCTCCAGCAGGATAGTGTCCCAAAACATACATCCTAAAGTACAAAAGAATGGTTAAAAAGGAACAAATGGACTCTTTTTAACTGGTCAGCAATGAGTCCTGATCTCAAAACAATTAAAACCTTTGAAAAGAGCTGAAATCTGCCATTGGTAAAAGGAATCCTAGAAACATTCATGAGCTGGAACCAATCACAGTTTAAGAGTGGGAGAAACTACCAGCAGACAAATGAACAAAACTTAGATGGCTGAAAGAAACGTTTGGAGGCTGTCGTCACTGCTAAGAGTTGTGCAAACAAATATTAGTGAGGAGTGCCATTAATACTGTCTAGATCATATTTTGTTTTTTTCTCAAAAATGTCTAAATCTAAGTTGCACAGACATCTTCTTTTTGTTGCATACCTTTGAACATACTATTAAAATATTATGACATACAGTTGGAATATCTCTAATTATTTCTCAATATATTTCTCAATATATTTCTCAATATATACTCCCCCTTCACCTCAGCTAACTATCATTGTTGGATTCAGTATCACTATACAATAGCAATACTAATTAATGCGTTTTATCAGTATACTGTGGCTAGCACATTCACACTGTATACTTCTGAGATTCCTACTGTTGCCAGTAAGTCACTTTTAACAACCACTTGACTTATAACTACAGCCTGATTTTATACTGTTGCCAGTAAGTCATTTCTGATTTTATACTGTTGCCAGTAAGTCACTTTTAACAACCACTTGACTTATAACTACAGCCTGATTTTATACTGTTGCCAAGTAAGTCATCTTTAACTACTGCCTGATCTATACTGTTGCCAGTAAGTCATTTTATAACCACTACATGATTCATACTGTTGCCAGTAATTCTTTAACTACTGTCTGTCTCATCACTGTTGCAACCAACATTTTACCCTGTATAAGTTACAACTGTTACCAGTATTAGATAACTGTTATTGCTACTATTAGACACAAACCAACTGCTAGCAACATAATCCACAACAAACACTCTCCACTTATTGAACATGTCACGCTCAAACACCATGATACTAAAAATAACATACAGCTATATATTATTGACAATCTTAATTGACCTAACACTAAGCTTAACATCTAAAAATCACATGGCAATCCCTATAATACAAACAACAATTAGAAATCACAGCCACATTGGACACGCCAACTCAAACCACCATGCAAAAATAAATTACCACAGACTTATACAAATAAAACAAACTAATTCACTACAAATAACAAATGAAATTAGTTTCAACAATACCACTTCTCTAACTTGTATCCTTATAAATGCCCGCTCTATGAAAAACAAACTCCCCATATTCAATGATTTAATAACCGACTCTAAACCTGATATGTTATGCGTAACGGAAACTTGGCTAACTGAAACGGATACAGTCTACTTAAATCAACTTAATAGCGATGACTACGATATAAACTTTACACATAGAACCAACAAAAAAGGAGGAGGAGTACTTATAATGACAAAAAAGGGATTAAATGCAAGGACAATACCATCTACCATAACTAACAATATTGACACATTAATTATAAAAACCAACATTTTTAGAATTTGCCTAATATATAGACCCCCTGATCAAAAAGCAGATAGCCTAGATTCACTAATTGAATTCCTAGGCTCATCTACAGAACATAATCCCATAATCATGCTTGGCGACTTCAATCTCCCCTCACTTCCAGCATCAGAAGCCAACTTGTTCCTAGAATCCATATCAGACATGGACTTTCACCAAATAATTAATACAACAACACATATAAAAGGAGGCACTCTTGACCTTATTCTCCTCCCAAGCACACTCCACAAGTTATTCAACACAGAGTCCATAGAATGCACACAAATACCCTAGTCTGATCATTACATTATCAAAACAAACTTCACATTCCACACCAATAACACTAAAAATAATCCACGAAGTGATCCCACTACAAAATTCAAAAAATTTAATGAAACTGAATTCTTGGATACAACAATACCTACCTCTCATCATCCCCAACGAATCTAGACGAAGCTGTCATAAATTGGCATGACATAATCAACAATGCAGCCAAACTTGATCAACGAATCAAAAAGCCCTCTAATTTAAAAATAAACAGAACAACATGGTTCAACAACACGCTAAAACAAATGAAAAAAGAACTAAGAAAAATAGAACATAAATGGCGCAAAACCAAATCAATCATCAACAAGGAAATATATAACAACCATCTCACAAAATACAAAGATACCTTAGATAATACAAAAAAATCTTATTTTGCCGCAATCTTATCAAAATCTTATAACAGACCACGAGAACTATTCTCCATTGTTAGAAATCTTACTAATAATCCTCAAACATCTAACACTGAAATCACTGAAATTTCGGTACAAACCTTAGCCAGCCACTATCAAAACAAATCTATGCAACCTATAATGACTCTAAACAATACAAATACAGTTCATCACTGCTCAGATGAATGGTCAAAATTTCACCCTATATCAAAAGACGCACTAAAGAACATCATTTCTAACCTCAACACCACAACATCCTTTCTTGATCCATGCCCAGTAACATGGATAAAAAGTACACTCCCAATACTACTATCGTACATCCTCCCCATAGTCAACCTCTCGTTACTTCAAGGACACCTCCCATCTACGCGCAAACACACAAATCCGTCCAATTCTCAAAAACAACACGCTTGACAAAACATCACCAAAATCATACAGACCCATTTCAAGTATCCCTTTTTTGGCTAAAATAATAGAAAAAGCGGTACAAATTCAGACACAACAATACCTAGATTCATCCTACCCACTTGATGAGCACCAATATGGATTTAGGCCTCAACATGGAGTTGAAACACTCCTAACAGTCTTAACTGATGTACTACTCAAAGGGATTGATAATCATAAACAAGCATTTATACTCTTATTTATTGATATTTCGGCTGCATTTGATAGTGTTCACCACACTATAATGCTTAATAACCTGATACAAATAGGAATAAATGACACTGTACATAAATGGTTTACCTCTTACTTAAATAATAGAACACAAAATGTAAGAATTGGTAACCAAACATCAACCATATATAAACAAGAAATTGGACTCCCACAAGGCTCTGCACTATCAGCTCTCCTGTTTAATATTTACATAAAACCAGTCTGTAATATCTTTAAAAAATTCGGAGTATACTATCATCTATATGCAGATGATATTATGATGTACATCCCATTCACAATCCCTAATTTGCCAATAAAACTACTATCAGACTGCTTCAATGAAATCACAACATGGCTAAAAGCTCAAAACCTCCACATTAATCATTCAAAAACAGAAGTCCTAATTGTAACAAAAAACCAATCATATATCCCCCCAACCCACATAACATTACAAAATCATGACATTAAAATAAAAAACGAAATAAGATACCTAGGTGTTATTCTAGATACTCATCTGACGATGAATACTCACATCAGAAACACCATAAAGAAAATATACTTTAAACTCAAAATCCTTAAACAATTACGCCCTTTAGTACACCAACTAGACTTTATTAATATAATCCAGGCTACAATAACCCCGCACTTTGATTTTGCCAACCTAATTGTTTTAGGAATAACGAAACAAAACATAAAAAGAATCCAATTAGCACAAAACGCAGCAGCTAGAATTATAATGAAAGCACACTCATTCCAGCACATAACACCAATATTAGCTTCCCTACACTGGTTGCCAATTCAAAGTAGGATAATATATAAAACCACAATAACTACATATAAAGCTTTAAATGACATGGCTCCAATCCCACTAAGCAAACTAATCAGCATGGAATCTCAAAAAACTACGCACAGAAAAGGATACTCAAATAAACTAAATACTCCTAATGATTTCATAAAAGCAAATAAATTAACTAACAACAGAGCTTTTTCGCATGCTGCCCCGTCTATTTGGAATTCCCTTCCGGAGGACTTACGAACTGTAACCGAAATTATGGAACTCCGTAAAAAAATAAAAACCTATCTATTCTCCATGCACTACGGCAACATAGATAACCCCTTGATACACTCAGATAAAGGCTAAAAAAATCATAACTGAGTAATACTATTTCCAACAACTTAACAGACAATACACTATTCTAAAAACACTATGATTCAATTCTAAAGTACCTACAACTTGTAATTGTATATAGTTTATTGTACATAGTTTACAAGCCAGTTTTGTGCTGTTATGCATTAGTTCATGCTGTTAACTATTACTTTTTATTGTTACAAAATGTTTGATGTAAAACTAAGCTCTTGCTTTGTGGATTGTTGTTTTATTGTGAACCGCAACTGAACTCTGGAAGATGCGGGTTATAAATGAATGTTAAATAAAAATAAATAAATAAATAAATATTGTACACAGCATACCTAAAATGCAAATGAGCCAATAATATTGACCCCAACTGTATGATTAAACCATGTTTGGATGGACATTGACTCAAAGATTTTGGGTCACACTGCATTTGTAAAGAAGATACCAGCAATACATGTGATATTCAGATAAGTGCCTTTTTCACTTACTTTTTTAAAACTTATTAAAACTTGATATACCGCTTATTGTAATAATAGTAAAGCAGTTTACAATAAAAATACAATAAAACCCAAAGTAGGAAAAGAACACCAGTTGGTATATAGGAAAGAGGAGCACAAGTCACGACATATGAGGGACCGTAAGAACAGGGAAAAGGGGGAGAGGGAAAAGGATGGAAGACACAAGAGGAGATCAACTAGGAGTGTCTGCTGAGAGGTTGAAGGTAATGCAAAAATGATGGGTTTTTAAGCTGTTTCATGAACTTGTTAAAGGAAGATTCTAGCCCAAGAATTGAAGGGAGATTATTCCATAATGAAGAAATAGAAAGCAGAATGGCGTGTGGATTCAAGATGTGCCTATGAAGGGGGTGGGGGTAGGGTTAGAAAAGGTGATTCAAGTGGATGGAGTGGAGGGAATGCTGAGGAGCATGTAAAATGAGAGAGGAGGCTAAATAATCTGGGGAACCGTTGTGAAGCGTTTTATGGACCCAAGTGAGTATCTTGTACTGAATGCGGGACAATACAGGGAGCCAAGGAAGGCAAATGAGGAGCAGTGTGACGTAATCAAATCTAGAGCCGTGGTAGATTAGTCGGGCTGTAGTATATTGTGTGAGTTGGAGATGTTTCAAAAAGGATTGGGGAAGAACAGCTAGCACAACATTGCAATAGTCTATTCTAGACAGAACAAAAGAGACAACAAAGGTAGTTAAGACGGCAGAAGACAGATTTGGGGGGTGGGGGGGGGGGGGGGAGAGGTAGGGCCAGTAAGCCAGGTAGCAATTGTCTTTGAGGGGTTTAGTTGAATATGGTTGGCAGTTAGCCAGGATGCAACTTGAGAAAGACAGGTATTCAAAGGAGAAAGATCTGGGTTGGAAGGGTCTGTGTGGAGTAAAAGAAGGTGTTGTCTGCATAGAAATAGCACAAGATACCCATTTGTGGATTATGAGTGCCAGAGGTGAGAGAAAGATGTTGAAGAAAAGGGATGCTAGAACCGAGCCCTGTGGTACTCCACACAGCAAAGGGTATGGGGACGAAGTGTAAGTGTCTTTGACGACACGGAAGGTGTGCTGTGAAAGAAAGGAGGAGAACCATTGGAATGTCGTACCACAAAGCCCAATATCTTGCAACTGTGAAAAAGGGGGTCATGATTAACAAGATCAAAGGCTGCAGATATGTCCAAAGAAATAGCAATAGTGATGTCCCCATGATACAAAGAACGGTGGACTTCAATAAGTAAGGAGAGGAGAATGGTTTCAGTGGAATGACCAGGGTGGAAGCCTGATTGGCGAGGGTGCAAGGTATTCATATATTCAATCTGGGTGACAAGTTGTTGACAGATGAGTTTCTCTAGAAGTCTTGCAAGAAAGGGCAGATTAGATACTGGAGGATAATTTGTGGGAAGAGCCAAGGGATTGTTTTTTCAACTGGATGGAAAAACACCAGTGGACAAGCTGTTATTGAATATGGCAAGAACAATTGGGCTGAGCGCCAAAGAATCTTGAGAGATCCAGGAAGATAGAATGGGATCCAGAGAGCAACAGATGTTCCAGGAAGTACAGAGAGCTTTGGGCAAGAAGGTTGTGGTGACCTGATTAAAGGTACTGTAGGGCTGGTACCCCTGCAATTCTGCGGCTTCAGATCGCCGGCCTACTCAGATGCTGAAGCCTGAACCAAAGCTGACCAAACAAGATGGTTTCCTGCTACAAAGGACTTTTGCTGTGCTTACAGTCTCAGACCTGACCTTCACACAAATGCTTGCCAAGTGATTATACCTGAGCATACAGAAGACTATTGTTTCTGTCCAATTAGTTTCCCAGGCCAATTAGTTGTCTACATGCAAGAACATCTGCTTCTCTGATCTTCATCATCCACTAAAGATGCTACTGGTCTTGGGATTTACTTCCCTCATTATGGCTCCTAGGTCTGCAAGATGAAGACCTGTTCATTACCTTCTGATTCACTGAGAACACCTCTGACTGTCTTGTGCCAACCACTCACAGACCTATGATGGAGACTCATTGTTTATTGTTTATAATCACTTGATATACCGCCTCCCATTACATCGAGGCGGTTTACAATAAAACTATAAAATGTATAAAATGATTAAAAGGAAAAGGAAAATAACAATACTTTAAAAATACTTTTTTCTTAAAAAGGATAGGAGAAAAAGAAGGTCAGGATAGAGAAGATGGATTGCAAATAGGAACAAATCATAGGAGAAGCAGAAATCACTGGAAAAGATTAAAAGCAGTAGAGAAAAAATGTGTTTTGAGACGGGAGCAGAAAGTAGGAATGGACTGTTCTAAACGGAGGTCAGTGGGGAGGGAGTTCCAGAGAGCAGGACCAATGTAAAAAAAGGCTGATTGCCGGGTAGAGTGAAGGTGAGCTTGAGAGGGAGAAGGGAGGTGCAAGCGATTAATATGAACTGAACGGAGACTGCGAGTGGGAGTGTGAAAGGTTAATAGATCGGATAAATACTGAGGTGTGTGCAGATAAATAGCCCAATGGACAAGAGTGAGAATCTTAAACTGAATTCGAAAGTTTATGGGCAACCAGTGAAGATGCTGAAGAATGGGAGTGATATGGTCACGGGGAGAGGCATGGAGGATCATCCGAGCTGCAGTATTCTGTATGAGTTGTAATCGGTGGCGCTGGTATTGGGGAATGCCAGCATAAACAGGATTGCAAAAATCTAACCTAGTGATAACTAAAGAAAGCAAGAGGGTGGAAAGAGCCTGAGGGGAGAGAAATGGTCTGATGGCACGGATTCGTCTAAGGCAATGGAAAGAGTGACGGGACACCTGGGAAATGTGATCATGAAACGAGAGATTACTATCAAAAAAGATACCTAAATACCGAAGCTTAGAGACTAGAGATATTGAGGTACCCGAAAAAGATGGAGCAAGTGATGGAGCAGTAGAGCTGTGAGGAAACCATATAGCCGCGGTTTTAGAGATATTCAACACAAGACAATTTGTAGAAAGCCAGGAAGAGACCATAGATAGACAGGCATTAAGGGGAGCAATATCAGGTTGGGAAGAGGATGTGTGGTGTAGAAGAAAAATATCATCTGCATAGTAGTAACCCGAAATACCCGATTGCTGTATCAAAAGGGCAAGGGGGGTCAGAAAAAGATTAAATAAAAGAGGAGCCAATATAGAGCCCTGGGGGACACCGCAAGAAAGAATCACAAAGAATAATACATTCTGCACAGAAGAACGTTCGCACCTTTTTGCTATTTGTGCCCTGTTTACCTGGTGTCTGCTACCTGATCTGTCTGCAAGACAGACACACACTATGTGTGTGCAAGGCCATTCTGCTAAGGACTGAGATAAGACTTTCACAGATACTTTCAGTTCTCTGTTCCCCCGCGGCTCGCCTCCGAAAGGGCTGTAGCCTGCGTTATCTAGCCTAGCTGCCTCTTTGGACCTGTGCTGCTCTAGAGACTTATCGGACCTCAGCCACCAGAATGCCAGCAGGAGCTAAGGTACAGTCTTATTTCTCCTCCTCTGTTTGGGTTAGAAATTGGTTGAGTGGGAGGTGACAAAGAGCACAGGTAAATGGAGCTCACTCTGAGGAGACGGAAGTTACCAGTGGGGTGCCCCAGGGATCTGTCCTTGGCCTGATCCTTTTTAACAGTGATATAGCGGAAGGGCTGTCGGGTAAGGTTTGCCTCTTTGCGGATGATACCAAAATCTGCAATAGAGTAGACACCCAGGAAGTTGTAGATAACATGAGGAGGGATCTAGCTAAGAATGGTGTAGAATTTGGCAACTGGGATTTAATGTTAAAAAATGCAAGGTCATTTGGGCTGCAGCAATACAAGGGAGCAATATAGTATAGGGGGTGAAGTACTTTTGTCCACTAAAGAAGAGCGAGACCTAGGCGTGGTTGTGTCTGATGATCTTAAAGTGGCTAAACAGGTAGAAAAGGCAACAGCAAAAGCTAGAAGGATGCTTGAGTGCATACAGAGAGGAATGGCTAGCAGAAAAAAGGAGGTGATAGTGCCTCTGTATAAGTCTTTGGTGCGGCCTCATTTGGAGTATTGTGTGCAATTTTGGAGGCCGCACCTTCAAAAGGATATAAACAGGATGGAGTCAGTACAGAGGGTGGCTACTAAAATGGTTAGTGGTCTTCATTATAAAGCATATGTGGACAGACTGAAGGATCTTAATATGTACACATTAGAGGAAAGGCGGGATAGAGGTGATATGATTGAGACGTTTAAATACCTCCATGGCATAAATGCACAGGGGGAGAGCCTCTTTCGATTGAAAGCAAGTACTGCTATGAGGGGACATGGGATGAGGGTGAAAGGGGATAGATTCAGGAGTGATATGCAGAAATATTTCTTTATGGAAAGAGTGGTGGATCTGTGGAATAGTCTCCCAGTGGAGGTGGTAGAGGACAGTATCTGAATTCAAAAAAGCATGGGACAAACACAGAGGATCTCTAAAGGAAAAAGGGGACTGTTGTAGTTGTTGATACGGAAGGACAAACTAGATACAGTAGGCCATGTGGTCTTTGTCATCATTTTTCTATGTTTCTATATATTTTTCTATTTCGCTGTCCATAATAAACATAATATATATATATATATACAGACGAGACTTCTTCCGTGGCTCATTACCAGCACACTCATAGAACTTCGGGCTGGGTATTAGTAGCTAATTTCCCCTGGACATAACTGAAAGCCTAACTTTGACAACATTGACAACATCCGACAAGGTTTTGTGCTCATCTTCCTAGACATCGCCGCAGCGTTCGACTCTGTGAGTCACGAAATTCTCCTCGGAAGACTGAAAGAGAAGGGCGTCTGCAACAGTGCGCTAGGATGGTGTAAATCTTATCTGGATGGAAGATGGCAATATGTGAAATCCGGATCAGAAGAGTCAAAACACTTCCATCAAAAGCAAGGGGTACCTCAAGGCTCCTCGTTATCTTCCTTACTATTCAATATTTACATGCAGCCCATCTGCAACATCATAAGATCATTCAATGTGAACTGTTTGATATATGCAGATGACATTCTCTTATACATGCCGTTCTCCACAGCTCACATGGATCTGGCTCCGCTTATAGACTGTTTCAATGCGGTCTCAGTGTGGCTCCAATCACAGAACCTATGCATTCAACATAAAAAAACAGAGGTGCTTTTCATCACCAGAGACCCCAACTTTACTCCCCCATCCCATGTCAGTGTCAAGGAAGCTGACTTACAAACTAAAGAAATAATAAGATACCTTGGAGTTACTTTGGACCAACGTCTGGATATGAAACACCACATAAGCAACATAGTCAAAGCCGTTTATTTAAAAATCCGCTCGCTCAAGCACCTACGCTTCCTGTTGGACCCAGACGATTTCCGGACCATATACCAAGTGCTAATCCTGCCACACTTTGACTTTGCAAACGCCATCTTACAAGGTCTCCCCCAATCCACACTAACCCCATTACAGTTGGCCATGAATGCCGCAGCAAGGGTCCTCTACGGAGCCTCCAGAAGTCACCACGTGACTCCCATTCTCAAACAGCTTCACTGGCTACCTATCCATGGGAGGATCATGTTTAAAACCCTACTCCTATCATTCAAGGCTATCAAAGGTATTTCATCCTCCTCACTCACAGAACTTATTCACATTGTCCCCCCCAACAGATCCAGAAGAGCAACAGCCGTAAACCTTCTAACAACCCCAAAGGCATTGACAAAGTGCAACATGACAACCACAAACAGGGCGTTCAGTTTCTATGTCCCCAAATTCTGGAATGCTCTACCCCCTGACATTAGGGCCATTGCCGACCTATATCAGTTCAGGAAGGCACTCAAATACCACCTTTTCCTCCAATACTACCCAACCAGCAATTGAACCTAGATATCCCCTCTGAAGAAATGACCCACTCTAGAAAGGTCACGTACGTTCGTTATGTGATTGTTACCTACCCTTGTTCCGTGTAAATATCTCATGTGTAAATATCTCATGTATATAGTTCACCCCTCTTATCCAAGTTTGTACTCCTGTTCGATGTAAAACCAGACAGCTTGTTGTTATGGTCGTTGTGTTATGATGTAAACTGCGCTGATACCGAATAGCGCGGTATATAAGAAATTGTAATAAAATAATAATAAATAAATAACTTATCTTTGTGCACTACTAATAATCCCTACAGTACTCCAAGAATGTGACAGAGAAGTGGTTGAGAATGTAGGAGTTATGGAAGCATCTAAGTCAAAAGGAACAGCTGAGGGAAAGCTTTGATGCAGCGTAAGGACCTTATTGTGGAAGAAGCAGGCTAACTGGGTGGGACTGGGAGAATTTTCTGCATCAGAGTAGTGGGGTGGTGGTGTGGCAAGCAAGGAAAGAATGGAAAATAATTGCCGGGACTGAGAAGAAGACTGGGTGATGAGTGTAGAATAGTAGTCTCTTTTGGCACTATCAATTGATGATAGGTGCGATGAGAGCAACAGAAGAACTGGAGGGCATCAGGAGATCTGAGGCGCCACCAATGGTGCTCTGTCTAGCGGAGCTGAGAACGAGCAAGGCAAAAGCCATCATGAAACCAAGGCTGAGTAAGATGCTGTTTATGCTTGATTAGCTGAACAGGAGTGATAGTATCCAAGGCAACGTGAAGTGAGGTGTCCATAGACTTGCTTGATCATTAACAGGTAGGGAGTGGAAAGAAAGAAGGAAGATATTGTCTGCAGAAGGAAAGGCTACTATGGTGTCCGGAGTGAACCTGTTAGACTATCTCAGAGGAGGAGAAAGAGCTGTTAAAGCAAAGGTTGGGTAGAGGGGAGGGGTAGAATAGAGAAAAGAATGAGAAAATTATCAGTCCAGGGGAGGGTCAGAGAGGAGGGAGGTAAGAGTTGTGTTGGGGGATCGGGGAATGAAAGGATCAAGTCAAGAGTATGGCCAGCTGAATGGGTGGGGAAGGAGATATGCTGAACAAGCTGAAGATCAGTAATGAGGGGAACAAAATGTTTGTCTCTGGTCCTGAGGGGCAAGTCTACATGAAAGCTGAACTCACCAATGATATATAGGTTAGGGAAGGCTGTAACAACATCCGATATAGTGAACAAAAGAGAGACCAAAAGAGGACCAGATAGGGAGGGAGGGGCATAGAGCAGGAGGAAGTGAGTTGCCGGCTGAGTTGATAGGCAAAGAAGAAGGATCTCCGGGGAAGAAAGAGAAGAAGAATGAAGTTCTAGGAGAGAGAGAGCAGAACGGTATATGATGGCTACACCACCACCAGCACGGGGAGCTCTGGGAGCAAAAAAGGAGTAGTATCTGGCAGACAGGCAGCAGTTCAGAATGGGTTTCTCATCTGGTTTAAGCTGGGTTTCCGTGAGAAACAGGAAATCTAGGTCACGTTGGATGATGAGATCCATTATTAATGTTGGGCCTGATTTTCGAAGGCATTTACATGGGTAACTGCCCTAGTTACCCATGTAAATGCCTTAATAGGGAATTTTTGAAGGCACCTACATAGGCAGTGCCTTCGAAAATTCCCTGGTTTGTCCCTTACGCACACCGATGCTATGCTGTTAGCATTGGGGCATGTCGGGGGCATTACAGGGCAGTGCGGAGAAGGGCCATGGCGCTACCCATGTAGCACCCTCGCCTATCTTTAAGGCACTGGGGCTAACCATGTAGCATTGAAAATCAGTATTACATAGGTAGCTCCTGCGGCCACCCAACTGTGCAGCGATACCTGGAATTTTGATGCTGGGGCCATATATGATCCTAGCATGGAAAATCCAAGTTAGGTGGGAGGGGAGTGGGCTATGCGCCGACGTGACTCATAACACCACCCAGATCAAAATCAGGTCCGTTGTCTTTGCTCAGAGGGACCTGCAGTTCAGAAGGCTGCAGGTGTAGGGTGAAGGAAGTGTAGGACCAGGAAGTGCTGTATGAAGGCGTGAGGCAAATCCGGACACAGAGCAATAAACTAGATTGCTGGTGATACGGGTAGAGGAGGACCCTGGGAAGCGGTGATGACGTTGTGAAATAAGGACTGGATCTCGCTCATAGCCATAAAAAGAAACAGACAAAGGAGGGGTTTGAAAAGCCTGGGGGACAACTGATCTAGGGTTGGGCTGGTTGAAGTGGTTATGAGGCTGCAATGCCCCCGAGTCGCCCCAAGGAGCTCGCCCAAGTGCAAGACTTTCCTTGGTCACGCCCCTTCAGCCCGCACGCCCACAGCTCAGGGCTCAGTAATGATATCTTTTAAAGGTGGCAGCGTGCAATCACCTGTCTTGGTGGCGGTCACATGATTGGAGCGGCAAAATCATGTGGGAGGCCTCAGAACAATGGGGGAGACAGCGTGTACTGGAAAATCAACTGTGATTTGTTCCAGCTCATGAATGTTTCCAGGATTCCTTTTACCAATAGCAGATTTCAGCTCTTTCCAAAGGTTTCTCAAATGGATTGAGATCAGGACTCATTACTGCCCAGTTTAAAACAGTCCATTTGTTCCATTTTAACCATTCTTTTGTACTTGATGTATGTTCTGGGTCATTGTCCTGCTGGAGGACCCGTGACCTTCGACCCATACCTAGCTTTCTGATACTAGGTAGCACATTTCACTCCAAAATACCTTGGTAGTCCTCTGACTTCATGATTCCTTTAATACATTCCAGGCTTTCAGTTCCTGGGGCAGCAAAATAGCCCCACAACATTATGGAACCTCCACCATGTTTAACTGTAGGAAGGGTGGTTTTTTCCCTTATACGCTTCATTTCTTTACCTGTAAATGTATCGCTGGTCTGCATTGACAAAGAGCTCAAGTTTGGTTTCATCAACCCACAGAACATTTTCCCAGAAGGACTGTGATTTTCCAAGGTAGGTTTGGGGAAAAATCAGGCGTGCCTTTTTATGTTTGTCTTTGAGCAGCAGGATCCTCCTTGGACTTCACCCATGAAGTTCTTCTTTGTTTAGTGTGTGGCATATGGTGCAGGTTGAAACCACCATTCCAGATTGCTCCAGGTCAGCTCTTTGGATGTTGTACATGGTGTTTTTTCAACAGTTTGCACTAACGTCCGAAGACATCTTGGATTATTTTAATCTTTCCACCACATCCTGGGAGATTCTTGACAGTTCCATGAGCAGAAAACTTCTTAATAACTTTGCAGACTGCAGGAATCCCAAGGTCTTTGGAGGTGGCCTTGTACCCCTCTGAAGTTTGATGTTATTTATTTATTTATTTATTTATTTAACATCTCTTATATACCGCGCTATTAAAATCAGTGCGGTGTACATTGAACAAAATATACTGCAATGTGTACAGGTAACATCGAGTTTACAGAGAACAAGGGAATATATAACATGGAATAACAGGGATAACTATGTACAATCAACATTATACTATGAATATGCTTTTATTATATACCATATTTAAACTCGAGTGGATATTGTACGTGAATTCATGGGTGGCATGGGTCAGTAGTAGTAAAGTGAAATATCATGGGAACTAACCATTTTCTGATTGGATAAAGGTGCTAAAGTGTTTGGTGTGAGTGGGAGGCCTGTTGGCTGTGTGAGTGTCTGTGGTCACTTCTGGGTAGTATTTTGTGAATAAGTGATGCTTTACGGCTTTGCGGAATTGTAATAGGCTTTTGATGCCGCGGATTTCATGGGGAAGTATATTCCAGTTCCTGGGTGCGAATAATGAAAAAGCTCTGTTTGATGTAGCTTTAGTACATGATGTCATCATCTTGGGAACTATTAAGGTGTTCATAGTTGTAGTCCTTCTGTTTCTATTTTCAGGGGTGTTATGGATTAGTTTTCTGATTGGTGTTGGTGGGTAGATATTCATGGCTTTGAAGGTCAAGACTAACAATCCAACTTCTCCAGCCCTTGAATTGAAGAACCATTATGCAGCCCTGGAAGTGGAGGAGGTGAAAGCATCCCTGGAAAGGGAAGAACCAGAGTTCAAGTACCCCATAGTTGCAGAATCAGTGACCAGAAGGAAACGAAGGGTAGTGGTGGTTGGAGACTCTCTTCTGAGGGATACTGAGGCGTCCATCTGCCGACCAGACTTGATGTCCAGAGAGGTATGCTGTCTGCCTGGTGCCAAGATCCAAAATGTTACGGAGAATTTGCCGAGACTCATCAAGCCCACTGACTATTACCCAATGTTGCTAATCCATGTTGGAACAAATGATACTGCTAGGTATACCTCGGAACGTATCAAAAGTGACTTCATGGCTCTGGGACAGAGGGTGAAGCAGGTAGGTGCACAGGTGGTGTTCTCTTCAATCCTCCCTGTTGAGGGTAAAGGCCAAGGCAGAGAGGCTCGCATCCTGGAGATTAATGCATGGCTGCGTGGATGGTGTCTTCAAGAGCGTTTTGGTTTCCTAGACCATGGGATGCTGTTCCAAGGGTTGCAGAGCAGAGATGGCATCCATCTGTCCAAGAAAGGTCAACACATCTTTGGTAGTAGACTGGCTAATCTACTGAAGAGGGCTTTAAACTAGATTCGTTGGGGATGGGTGAAGAAAGCCCCCAGGTAAGTGAAAGCCCCCAGGTAAGTGATACATTAAATACCTTTATGGAAATGGGTAACAGGGGTAACATATGGAAAGCAGTGTGTATTAATGCCCGTAGCATGGGAAATAAGATCTCTGAAGTTGAAGCTTTGGTGGGAGTGGCTGACTTAGATTTAGTGGCAGTTACAGAAACATGGTTCACAGAAAACCATGACTGGGATGTAACTATACCTGGCTATACTTTATTCAGAAAGGACAGGGTAGGAAGAAGGGGAGGAGGAGTAGCACTATATGTAAAAACTACTATTAAAGCTTTGGAATTACAGAGCTTAAAAGGGAGAGAGGAGGCATTGTGGGTTAAACTAGAAAGAGGGAAAGAGAAATCTATTTGCATTGGTGTGATATACAGACCTCCCTCACAAGAGGAAGAGGTGGACAGAGAGTTAATTGAAGACATACGCAGCATTGCTAGGAAAGGGGAAGTGCTACTGCTAGGAGATTTCAATATGCCAGATGTTGATTGGCACTTTCCTGCTGCAGTATCATCTAGGAGTAAGGAGATCCTGGATTCTCTACAGGGAGAACTATTCAGGCAATTGGTAACAGACCCCACACGTGAAGGGGCCATACTGGACTTGGTGCTTACCAATGGTGAAAGTGTTTCTGATGTTGTAGTGGGAGATCATTTTGCATCCAGTGATCACCAAATGGTGTGGTTCAGTATTAGGACTAGGGCTGTTAGAATCCATTCCAAGGTGAAGATCTTAGACTTTAGGAAGACTAACTTTGCGAAGATGGGCCAATACCTCAGGGAGTCGTTAGTGGGATGGGAACAGCTGGGGGATATAGAACAACAGTGGGCAAAACTGAAAGGGGGTATTTTAAAGGCAACCAACCTTTTTGTTAAAATGGTAAATAAAGGCAAAAGGAACAGGAGACCGCTATGGTTTTCGAAGGAAGTAGCTGAAAAAGTGAAGAAAAAGAGGGAGGCCTTCATGAAATACAAGAGATCACAGAGAAAGGAAGACAGGCATCTGTATTTGGAAAAACATAGAGAAGCTAGCAAAGTAGTCAAGAAGGCAAAGATTCAAAAGGAGGAGGAAATAGCCAATGCAATAAAATGGGGAGATAAGACATTTTTCAGATATATTAGTGAGAAGAGGAAGGGCAAAAGTGGTATTGTCAGACTCAAGGGTACAGGGGGGGAATATGTAGAAGCTGATAAGGATAAAGCGGAATTGCTTAACAAATATTTTTGTTCTGTGTTCACAGATGAAGAACCAGGAGCAGGACCTCAGAAAACACCCACAAATAAGAACAGAAGCGAGGGACATCTTGAACAATTTTCAGAAGACTGTGTTCGTGAGAAACTAGCTCAACTTAAAGTAGACAAAGCGATGGGACCGGATGGGATACACCCTAGAATACTGAGGGAACTTGGGGACGTTCTAGCAACTCCACTGACTGACCTTTTCAATGCCTCGTTGGAGTCGGGAGTGGTGCCAAAGGACTGGAGAGAGGCTCATGTGGTGCCTTTACACAAAAGCGGAAGTAAGGATGTGGTTGAAAACTACAGGCCGGTTAGTTTAACTTCGGTGGTGAGTAAATTAATGGAAACGCTGTTGAAAGAGAAAATAGTGAGGTTTCTGGAGTCCAGCGGATTACAGGATCCGAGGCAGCATGGATTCACCAGAGGCAGGTCTTGTCAGACAAATCTGATTGATTTCTTTGACTGGGTGACCAGGGAGTTGGACCGAGGGAGAGCTCTAGATGTGGTGTATTTAGATTTCAGTAAAGCCTTTGACACTGTTCCTCACAGGCGACTTATAAACAAACTGAGCACCCTAGGGATGGACCCTAAAGTTACTGCTTGGGTTAGAAATTGGTTGGGTGGGAGGCGACAAAGAGTACAAGTAAATGGAGCTCACTCTGAGGAGAAGGATGTTACCAGTGGTGTGCCCCAGGGATCTGTCCTTGGTCCGATTCTTTTTAACATCTTTGTTAGTGATATAGCGGAAGGGCTGTCTGGTAAGGTTTGCCTCTTTGCGGATGATACCAAAATCTGCAATAAAGTAGACACCCAGGAAGGTGTAGATAACATGAGGAGGGATCTAGCTAAGCTTGAAGAATGGTCTAGAATTTGGCAGCTGGGATTTAATGTTAAAAAATGTAAGGTCATGCATTTGGGCTGCAGCAATCCAAGGGAGCAATACAGCATAGTAGGTGAAGTACTTTTGTCCACTAAAGAAGAGCGGGACCTAGGCGTAGTTGTGTCCGATGATCTTAAAGTAGCTAAACAGGTAGAAAAGGCGACGGCAAAAGCTAGAAGGATGCTTGGGTGCATACGGAGAGGAATGGCTAGCAGAAAAAAGGAGGTGATAATGCCTCTGTATAAGTCTTTGGTGCGACCTCATTTGGAGTATGGTGTGCAATTCTGGAGACCGCACCTTCAAAAGGATGTGAACAGGATGGAGTCGGTGCAGAGGGTTGCTACTAAGATGATTAGTAGTCTTCATTATAAAGCATATGAGGACAGACTTAAGGATCTTAATATGTACACCTTAGAGGAAAGGCGGGATAGAGGTGATATGATTGAGATGTTTAAATACCTCCGTGGCATAAATGTTCAGGGAGAGAGCCTCTTTCAATTGAAAGCAAGTTCTGCGACGAGGGGACATGGGATGAGGGTGAAGGGAGATAGATTCAGGAGTGATATGCGGAAATATTTCTTTACGGAAAGAGTAGTGGATCCGTGGAATAGTCTCCCAGTGGAGGTGGTAGAGATGAGGACAGTAACTGAATTCAAAAAAGCATGGGACCAACACAGAGGATCTCTAAAGGTAAAAAGTGGACTGTTGTAGTTGTGTTTATGGAAGGACAGACTAGATGGGCCTTGTGGTCTTTTTCTGTCATCATGTTTCTATGTTTCTATGTTTCTAGTGACTTATATGAGAGTCTGGCTTGTAGAGGTAGCCAGTGTAGGTCTTTCATGATAGGCGTTATATGAGCAGACCTTGGTGATCCAGAGAGGACTCTTGCAGCTGTATTCATAGCCAGACGAAGTGGATTTAATGTTGATTGAGAGAGCCCGTGGAGGATGATGTTTGCAAAATCTAGATGTGGGAGGACTAGTGCCTGGAAGGTTGATCGGTAATCAGTATAGTCCAGTAGTGGACAGAGGTGGCGTAGTGTTCTGATCTTGTGATATATATTCTTTGTCACATTCTTCACATGCATTGTCATATCCAGGTGTTGATCTAATGTTATGCCGAGGTATCGGATCGTGGGTTTGGACGTCAGTTCTATGTTGTTGATCAGCAGCGACGGAGGAGGTACGAACTTAAGATTCCTTGTGACAAATAGGACATCAGTTTTGCTATGATTTATTCTTAGGTTTTGAGTCAGCAGCCATTCAGCTACTGCTCCAAAGCAGTTGATTATTGGAGTATACACTGGTTGGTCAGTTTTGAACGGCATGTATATGAGGATGTCATCAGCGTATGCCAGGCATTGTACGTTGAAGGATCTGATCAATTCACATATCGGCTGCATATAAACATTGAACATTAACGCCGATAGTGAAGATCCTTGTGGTACACCTTGAGACTGTAGGAATGGTTCTGAGGATTCCTGGCCTGTTTTAACTTGTTGCCACCTATTGGAAAGGTAGGATCTACACCATTCCAGTGCTGTGCTTCGAATCCCCTTTTCTCTCAGGCGTTGCAGTAGTATATCGTGGTTCACAGAATCGAATGCAGCGGAAATGTCTAAAAAGATGAGAATAAATCCTTGTTTGATGTTGTTTATTCCTGTGATCAGATCGTTGAATAGGGTTGTAAGGATTGTGTCGACTCCATGTGCTTCTCTGAATCCATGCTGTGATTTGTCTAGTGGTGCTTCTGTGTCAATATGATGCTGGAGTTGTTGTTGGGCAGCTTTCTCGATGATTTTTGCAAGCTGGGGGATGCTTGAGATTGGCCTAAATGATTCAGCTTTGGATGGATCAAGCTTACTGTTTTTTAGTAGAGGCTTGATAGAGGTGTGTTTAAGACTCTGGGGGAATGAGCCTGTTAGAAAGGACTGGTTCAGTATTTTGCATAGGATTTGGCTTAGATCATGTCGCAGATCTTTGATCCAGTTGGCTGGGCAAGGGTCGTTAGGTGCCGTGCTAGGATTGATGGAGGCGACAATTTTCTCAATTTCATTAGATGATATAGTATTGAAGTTGCAAAATGGAGTTATTTGAGATGCCTTAGATGATATAATGGGGTCGATGGTATTTATGCTTGTGCTGGTCTTAATCATTTTGATTGCAGGTAGTTTGCGTAGTCCTGTGGTCGAGGCATTGCAGGTTGGGCTGAAACTGGCTCTCTTGTTATGGATTTTACTAAGTTGAATAGAGCATGAGGTTTATTGATGGAGCGTTTCAGTAGGTTTGTGTGGTATAGCTTCTTACTCAGTGTTACCTTCTCACGGTGGGTAGCTAGGTGTGAATTGTATGTTTCAAGGGCTTCTGGTGAGTGGGTTTGGCGCCACTGTCTTTCAAGTTTGCGTAGGTGGGTGAGAGATGTACGAAGGTCAGTAGAGAACCATGGTGCGTGTTCTCGTTTTCTTATTTTCTTATCCTTGTGCTCTGGACATGAGGCGGCTCTGAGGTTCTCGTCCCATTTGGCTACCAGGTCATCTAGGTTGAGGGAGGTGTCCGTCAAGAGTGGTTGGAGGTTATCTAGGACCTTGTCACGGTTGAGAGGTTGAAAACGGACTGCGTGGGTTCCGGGTGGGTTAGATGGTATTTGACTCACGTGAGTGGTATGGGTGGGTATATTGAATTGGATAAGGTTGTGATCAGACCATGGTACTGGTATAACCGATAGTTCAAGGGCTTGGTGTGTTAAGGTGTTGGAATGGGGTGCGAAGATGAGGTCTAGTTTACCTCCTTTAGTGTGGGTGGGAGAATCAACATATTGTTTGTAGCCTAGATCCCCTAGTGCGTCTAGAAATGCTTCAGAGTGGCTGTCATGGAGAGATGGGAGGTTGAAATCACCAACTACCCAATTTGGAGAGCGTGAGGTGGATGTTGCGCATGCAAGCTCGATTATTGTTGGAAGGTCATCTGGTGATGGGGAGGGTGCTCGATAAAGCAGATTGATTGAGCAGAGTTCATTAGATATAGTGAGGGAGTCAAGGTGGGTTGAGCTGGAGGAGTTGCATAGTTTGAAATTAAGATCTGTTTTGGCGAGTATGAGCGTTCCGCCTCCTTTTTGAGTGGATCTGTGGCTTGTGTAGAGGTCAAATCCAGGAGGTAGCATCTGATTCAGGAGGATGTTGTCGCAATCAGATAGCCATGATTCCGTGACCATCAGGATGTCAAGCTTGTATTGAGGAATCAAGTCCATGACTGCAGGCCATTTTGATCGAATGGATCTGGCGTTTATCAATGCACATTTTAGGAGGCGTTGTCGATGGAGTTTCTCATATTGTGCTTTGTTGATGACTTGAAGGGGAATGTTAAGTAGATGGGAGTGGGATGTGTGGTTGCGTTTTGCAGTTGTGTGGTGGGGGAATTCAAACCATCTCCTTCCATATGTATGTAGTATTGGTATGTAGCTAGTATCGTGGTTGAGGGCGTTTATGATGCGGGGGAGCCCAAAGGTAAGGAGGGTAGTGAGTGATAACAGGACCTTATACATTTTAGATTAAATAGAAATAGTGCAATGACTAGCAGCAGTGCAGTGACCCGCAATTGCTATGAACAGTACAATGATTAATTGTTATTGGCACAGTTAAAGGACTATAGACAGTGGTAGTACAATGTGCTAAGTTAGTATTGTTTGGTGTAATGGCTTTTCTGATGGTCTCAGGCAGCTCTCTTGTTTTCACCATTGTGAAGAAAATGGAACAGGGAGTGAATGTGGCCATTTTAAACATTAGAGCCATCTTTCATTGATTGATTCAAGTCATGTGAGTATTGACAATTGATCACAGGTCCATCTAATTTTACTTCTAATGGGAATGAGGTGGTTCTGTTCAAACTGATTTGAATTGTTTATAAGGGTGCCGATAATCATGTCCTGGCGATGTCTCAGTTTTTATACTATTTCCTTTTTTAATTGGTCTTATTTGATTCTTTTATGTGTCAAACATGTATGCATTTATAGACCAAAGCCATTTCACTGGCCGCTTTTTTAAAGGAGATATTGGGCATTAAGGGGTTGAACTGCAATGGTGCCAATAATGTTGATCACAACTGTACATCTAGTAGAGCTAATGAAATTAAATGACAAAAGCGATAATCAGAAAGAAGCAGTGATGCATATAAAATATTTTCCGGTCTTTTGCTGAGGAAATGGAGAAGGGGCAGCCATGTTTAGAAATGAAACTAAGTTCTAATCCAGCAGGCACAAGAGAGGGGATTGTCACTGCACTTATCACTTATAGTGCCTAAAAATGGTGAGGCCAATATTCAAAAGGATTTATCCAGATATGTCTTTTGTTTTAAAGATTTGCCAGCACAAACCCCAACTTCTTTATATAAATGAAAAAGGGGCACAGGTGAGGTTTCAAATGAGATTCATTTACTATCCAATGATCTGAATATCTTTGTTGCAGAAATAGAGGTATCCAGATATCTTTATGCAGATTCAGATCCATTGAATATTGCTCTCTATATCGCACACCGTACTGATATGAATAACGCGGTATATAAGAGAAGTTAAATAAATAAATACACAAATATTTATTTATATAGAGACAGTGACTTGTGCCTGCTTGGATTCTTGTAATTTATTCTCCCACTTTGACAATCATAAAGATCTTCTTGACGCTTTGATGTGTTTAAACAGATAAACAGAATATTGATTCACAGCAATGCAGCAAAAACTGACAGACACATGCTGCTAATTTCTTACCAAGGAGTTCTCCCTCGCTCTACCCTTCTAGGAGGAATGCATAATGGGGGGATATTCAGTGGCGACAGCTAGTCATACTGACGTGGCTAGCCGCCCCCCACTAAAACTTAAACCTGGATATTCAATGCCAGGGTCATATCTGGCCTCAGCATTGAATATCTAGGTTGCACAAATTGACAGGAAGCTAACCAGACAGCGCTGATATTCAACCACTGCCCAATTCGATTCCACAGCGAAAGTTAGGCCAACCTTTGCTGTACTTTACTTTTGCCTTCTTGCTCTAATTGGGCAGTAGCTTAATACTGCTGCTTCCCAGTGATAGCCAGGTGCTGCCTCCAGACCACCTTTGGAAAGCCCTGATGCTAACCGAGGCATGTGGAGGCGGCACCCGGAGATATTCAACAGCAGTAACCATGTTAGTGCCGCTGATTATCCCAGGTCTGCTAATCACATTAAATGCTTCGAATATCTCCTGCTGTTTTTACTATTATTACTACTGATCATTTGTATAGTGCTTCAGGCATACACAGCGCTGTACAGAGACACGTAAGAGAGGGTCCCTGCTCATCAGAGCTTACAATTTAGTCAACACAGACAACACAACAGCTGGGGACAATGATATATCTAGGTGAATGATAAGGAAACACATAGTTGGAAAGCAGGAGCTCATATTTAAAAGATGGACTCAGAGGAACCTTCAGGAGCCTCTTGCAGCACATCACAGCATTGAAAAGACAATGCAGGGGCCATCCTGATGGTAAGTGCTGTGCACCTCCATGCAGAAGATTCCTGGTTCAATTCTTAGGTCATGATTTCCAATTTCTGGGTTGATCAAAGCTGGGGATGTTATTAAGGAAGCATTAACAGCCCTGTAGGAAAGGAAGGAGTTGTAGCCATTGCATGGAGTGATACTTCGATGGCTGATGTGGGGCTTATAGTTCTCAGGTTCTGAATGGATCCAAGCCATGTGTCCTCTGGCCCAAGATAGTTGCTGCTATGTGTGTGACTCTTGGAAGAATTAAGAGCAGGAGAAAATAGCTTGATAAAAAAAAGACACTGTAACAAGGTATCAGCTAATGCTATAGAAGAAAGGAACAGAAAAACACAAATTCCTTTAGCTAAAAATTAACCCAGGAATTAAGTACAAAGCAAAGGTAGTTCAGAGAGAAAGCAGAATGTATGTAATACTGAATAGATTGGCAAAGGTTAGAAACTCTACATGTGGTGTGCTGAACACTAAAGGGAGTTTCAGAGCATGGACCAGAGCTCTGAGAGAGAGAGAGTGATCCCACGGGCACACTCGTAGTTGTAGATCCTAGGATTTCTGCATTGCCAGAACTTAGCTCACAGAGGCAAGCAGTTTGAGATCCAAAGGAAGGCAATTAAGTACCTGAGCCCAAATGATCAGGCTGCTGATGAGGCCAAGAAAAGCCAGACTGCAGGAGAAAAGACATGCAGATGGGAAAGAGATGCTCAGGCTACAGGAGCTCCAGCCAGCCAGAAGGAAAGTTTTAGGAGAGATGGTGAATGCCTGAGGATTAGTTGTCACAACCTTAAATAAAGGTTGTTGTTGTTAAGTGCTGTTGAGTCAGTGTCGATTCACAGCGACCCTCTGGATAGTTGTCCTAAACTGTGTTTGGTCTTTAGTCAGGCGGCTCATTGTTGACAGAGTGGCACCCACAGTTTTTGTTATTGTATCGATCCATCTCATTGCTGGCCTTCCTCTTTTGTGCTGACCTTCTGCCTTGCCAAGCATGATGCCTTTCTCTAATGATCTCTCTTTTCACATGATGTGTCCAAAGTATGAAAGTCAAAGTCTTGTCATCTGAGCTTCTAAGGAAAGCTTAGGTTTGATCTCTTCCAGTACTGACTGGTTTGTTCTTTGGGCAGTCCATGGGATACACAATATTCGTCACCAACACCATAATTCAAACGCATCAATTTTCTTCCTGTCTATTTTTTTTTTCACTGTTCCTTTCACATCCATATGACATTATTGAAAATACCATGGCTTGAATAAGTCAAATCTTTGTATGGCGAGAAACATCTCTGCTCTTGAGAATCTTGTCTAAGTCCTTCATAGCCATTCTGCCAAGAGCAATGCATTATCTGATTTCTTGACTGCTTGTTGTTTCTTTATTGATAGTTCCAAGTAGGTTAAAGATGTCAACTATTTCAATTTCTTCTCCATCAATGCAAGAATGTTGTTCACACAGGGCCCTGTGCTTCAGGGGCTCTGTGCCAACACATCCTACACATGCTGTTCAGCACCTGGCAGGCACCGGCATACCTCTCTACAGTGGCTCCCAGCAGGACCCGGCTCACCTCTCTACAGCTGCCAAAGTGAAGAGCGCCATTTTTCTTCACTTCGGCAGCTCGTCTAATGTAAGTCACTGGCGTGCTAAGTGCCGGGACACAGGAAATGTCCTTTGTCTGGCGCACCAGCGGGTACATTAGAACACAGCTGTTGAAGTGAAGAAAAACGGTGCTCTTCACTTCAGCAGTTGCAGAGAGGTGAGCTGGAGCCTGCCGAGAGTCCTCTAAAGCCAGTTAGACAGCCATGGGACTCTTTGGGGAGGGCTAGGACTGGAAATAGCTGATGGGGGGCTAGGGCTGGAACTGGGCTGATGGGGGGACTAGGAAATGGGCTGAAAGCGGGGTAGGATAGAACTGGAAATGGGCTGATGGAGGAGCTAGGATAGGACTGGAAATAGCTGATGAGAGAGCTAGGACTGGAAATGAGCTGATGGAGGGCTAGGATTGGAACTGGGCTGATGGGGGGGCTTGGACTGGAAATGGGCTGATGAGGGGCTAGATAAGGACTGGAAAGGGGTGATGTGGGGGCTAGGATTGGAAATGGGCTGATGGGAGGCTAGGATTGGAAATGGGCTGATGGGGGCTAGGATAGGATTGATGGGGAGCTAGGACTGGAAATGGGCTGATGGGGGGCTAGGATGGGACTGGAAAGGGCTGATGGGGGCTAGGAATGGAAATGAGCTGATGGAGGGCTAGGATTGGAACTGGGCTGATGGGGGAGCTTGGACTGGAAATGGACCGATTGGAGGCTAGGATTGGAAATGGGCTGATGGTGGGGATTGGACTGGAAATGGGCTGATGGGGGGCTAAATAAAGACTGGAAAGGGGTGATGTGGTGGCTAGGATTGGAAATGGGTTGATGGGGGCTAGGATGGGACTGGAAAGGGCTGATGGGGGCTAGGATTGGAAATGGGCTGATGGGAGGCTAGGATAGGACTGGAAATGTCTGATGGTGGGCTAGGATTGGAAATGGGCTGATGGGAGGCTAGAATAGGACTAGAAGTGGCTGATGTGTGCTACGATTGGAAATGGCTGATGGTGGGCTAGGACTGGAAATGGGCTGATGCTGGGGGATGGAAGAATGGGACTAGAAGGGAGCAGATGTTGGATGGGGCTGGAACTAGAAGGGAGCTGATGTTGGGGGAGGACTAGAAGGGGATGGAGCTGGGGGAGTGAGGATGGAGAGGGGGAAAAGATATTTTTTGTGGGAAGGAAGAAAAATCTATGATTGGCCGGGTATTGGGAGAGTAAGTGGGGATTGAGGATGGAGAGGTAAAATTTGAGTGGATGAAAAAGGAATAAAGAAAGACATGGAGGAAACAGCAAAAGGGGAAAGATTAGTATGTTAAAGCAGATATAGAGAGAGAATGGAAAAAAAAACTAGAAGAGAAAAGAACGGACAAATGGACAGCAGACAATGGAGAGTTAGCCAAAGACACGAAGAAACCAGAAGAAAGTGACTGGAGCAATTGCAACTGAAAAATAAAATGCACAAACAACAAAAAGTAGAAAAATACTTTTTTATTTTGAATTTATTAACTGGAATTTGTCAGCTCTGGAAAATGTGCATTGTTAACTTCTTTGCATTTTATTTAGTAGAAGTGGAAGTTAATTTACAGTTTTATTTCTCCAGTGTTGTTGTACATTCCAAGTTTGGCTTTTGGGGTTCCCAGTTTAATTATTGTCTTCCTATTTCTAAATTGTGATCCTTGTTCTTTGTTTGGTGATGGTCTGGTGTTCTGCATATGTAATAGAGCCAAGGTATTCTGTTTATGTAGCTTCTATTTGACAGTTCCACTTGTTCTCTTTCCCCAGTAGGAGGCGTATTGGTATTCTCTGAGATGTATTGGTTTAATACTTGCAGTGTTGCCTTTTGATAGGTAGGGTCTGGTGCTTTGTGAGTCCTGGTAGTGATGGTATGAAAGGCAGGTTTGCTATGGGTTCTAAATGGGCAGTGTTTGTAGTATCTACTAATGTGCCTGGCGGTTGCCACTGGAGTATAGCAATGTAGAAATCAGGTAGTCTTTCTTTATCCATACACCCATTAAAATGCATGTTTACTAAACGTCAGTGCATGTTAACATTATGCAAATATTTATGAAAATGAGGCCCTGTAATGAGTCTCTGCACACAATTTAGGATAGCTATCCAGAGGGTCGCCATGAGTCAACTCCGACTCGACGGCACTTAACAACAACAACAACAACAATGAGTCTCCGCACATGGCCCCGCACCTCCCTTGGGCTGCCCCTACAAAGCGGTGTACATAAAAATTTTCAAAGGAGGAAAAGAACACCAATAAAATATAGGAAAGAGGAAGAAGTATTATAAAACTGGGTTACAGGGAAGGATAAGAGGAGGATAGTTTAAAAGATGGAAGTCAAGGGTGGGAGGGATGGAAGCAGAGTTTTTTTTATAGCCGAGGGCATCAGTCAAAAGCTAGCTGAAATAGATGGGTCTTAAGACACGATTTGAATTTTGTGTAGGGCATTTCCAAATGAAGATCAGAGGGTAGTATGTTCCATAGGCTAAGTCCGAGAAAATAAAAAGCTGAGTGACGGGTTGATTCATAACAGGCGCAGGAGGGGGTGGGAAGATAGAAGCGGTTGGCATGAATGGAGCGTAGAAGACATGACAGTATGTGAAGGGTAATACATGACAGATTAGAGGGTATGCTAGTGTGTAAGGTTTTATGAACTATGGTATGGAGTTTATGTTGGATCTGATATTGAAGAGGTAGCCATAGGGATTCAATGAGCAAAGAGGTAACGTGGTCGAATTTGGAAGCATAATGCAGTATTCTTATAGCTGTGTTTAATATGTGTGTAACGTTGTTCAGATGCCTATGATGAAGCTTCCCATTTAAACTACTCAATTAAATTGTAAAAAGAAATGTTCATAATATACCGGTATCCTGCTTGTTCATGGTAAAAGCATTAGTGCTGAGTTCCAGGCCCAGACAGCTAATCCAGAAGAGACCTTTTTGTCACACTGCCCCAGAACCTAAACATCTAGGGAAAGCCAGAATGGCATTTCACTGGCTCAATGATATATTGACACGAGTCCAAGAAAACAAGATAAGGAATCAGACCTTGAAAATAAAATCTTTATTTATTTTCACGTAACAGTGACATGTAACAGCAGCACTAGAGAGACCATAAAGCATCTACCAGTCTTGACCTATCTTTTCCCTTAGCAGAGTTCACTGTTGGATAGAAGGAAAGGAAGGCATGGCACTTAATCTCTGCCCGGGTGCACTACGCTCCTTCCTTGCTCGTCTGTATAGAGAGTGCTGTTCAATGTACTCCAACACATCGGGTGGCAATAAATATTGCACACTGAGGCCCCTGCGCAAAGCCCGCCGGATCTTGGTGGCTGAGATGTCATTCTGGATCCACTCATTCACCAGTATAATGTTGTTTCTTAGATTCCACAGCACATCTGACTCATAGATACATTTCTCAATATCAATGCCATCTTTACTTATGCATACCATGCCATAATCTGACAAAATCTCCACAATATCCTCCAGCTTCCAAAGATTGGGAGTGCCAAAGGACTCCAGAAATTCTGCTCCACAAAGTAGCTTCAATAAGGTGCTCCCTGCAGAGAGATAAACTCAAGTCAAATGTCTTTTAGTCATGTCATGCAATTGGCAACTTTGGGCCTGATTTTATAACAGGATGCCTATGTGAGAAGTCCAAAAAGGCTCCTATACTATAAATGCAACATAGGGGCCTATGTGTCTTCATAAAACAGGCATCCATAACCAGCCTCTACAGCACACAAATACCGAAACACAACTTTACACCTGCTCTGAGGCTGATGTGAATATATGCATATAATCTAGGCCTGTACACATACATTTTATAAAATATTTTAACTACATTGCAACTCTACCATCAGGAGCGCCTACACACAGATTGTTTAAAATAGGGCATGCTTTCTGTGCATGCACGTTTCGTGAATGTAGCTGCACAATTTTATAAAATCCCTTTTCTGTATGCAAAACAGGCTTTACAAAAGGAAAAAGCTTGATAAAATTACTCCCTTTATGTGTAAACACAAGGGTGACCGCACAAGTGCCAGTACTCATCACTATACTAGTAAAGTGGAATATGATGGTAAAAAGAGACCAATCAGTCCATCCAGTCTGCCTAGTTATACTAGTCTACCCTACAAAATAGACTGTTAGTTTTGGGGTTGTATGCTGGGCAAGCAGGAGCACCCACTAAGCCTCTCTCCTTGCCAGGAGGAGGGCAACCCTGCCCTACCCCCATGTATGCGTGAAACTGAGACTGCCTGTACTTTGTAAACATAAGGTGGGTATCGCCTTCCTGTAAGAAGATCTGACACAATCCCTATCCCCTGGATTGTTCAGACCTTTTGCTTTTATTATTTATCTCATTACTTTTTATTAATAGCTCAAGGAGCATTACATTCAGATACAGTACATATTTCCCTGTCTCAGAGGGCTTACAACCTAAATTTGCACCAGAGGCAATGGAGAATTAGGTGATTTGTCCAAGGTCACAAGGAATGTCAGTGAGATTCTCTGTCCACTAGGCTATACCTCCACTCTCTGGTCAGGCTTTTTTTTTAGCATCCCTAGAATGATGTCAGTGTTCTTAGATGCCTCCAGTAGGGGCAGCTGAAGAACTGAAGAACTTTGCATATGGAAAATCCATTGGCAGAGCTATCTTTGGTGACTACTGCCCTGAAAAACAGTTTTAAAGAGTGATAATGGTTGATTAGAGAAGCTGACATCAGAGTTTTCCCTTTAGAAATTGAAGATCATAAGTGAATGTTATTATTTTTTTCTCCAAATTTATTTAAATTATATAACACAAAACAACATACAGATATAACAATATTACAAATAGGACTAAAAGTATAAATGAGAACAAAACTCCCCTTAAAAAAAAACAAAGAAACCAGAGGTCAAATTATATACAAATCAATTGTTAGATAAACATACAGCCAAAGTTTTTCAGATTCTGTCTGTCTTATCAATGCAATGAGAAGTAATGGAGGCGGCACCTTCCAGCTTACGAGTTTGACAGACAGCATGCCACCAAAAGATTTCATTCAATGAAGATATATCTTCCCAACAATACATAATGTGTTGATAATGTGCCACAGATAATGTCAAATAATGTTTTGTCGTATTAAACGCCTTTTTCAGACATAGAGAGTGAATGAGCACAAACTGCAATGTCATTGGGGAGTCTAAATGGAATACCTCACTTATATATCCCCATACACCAAACCAAAAAGGCTTAACATTAGCGCATTCGAACAACATGTGTATTAAGGTGCCAACATCAGCTGAACAATGCAAACAGTGGCTTGACTTTAAGAATCCTGCTCAAAACATGCAATGAGGGGTCCAAACCGCTCCATGAGCTAGGAAGTACAAGGCTTGTGGGAGGCTACTAGAATGTTGTTGTTATTATTAATAGCTGTTGACTTGATGTTGACTCATGGCAACCCTGCGGATAATTGTCCTAAACTGTATTCAAGTCTTCAGTCAGGTGGCTAATTGTTGATAGAGTGTTTATGTTTATGTTTATTTTATTTGATAAACCGCCTTTCTGAAGCAAGCAAGGCGGTGTACAGTGTACAAACAAGCAGGAAAAGGCTCAAGGCCAGTGAAATGGAAAAGAGGTTTTACAATGTTTATAGGAGAGAGAGAGAGAGGAGACAGACAGGACAGGACAAGGAAGTGACAATCTCAGGGAGGGAAGTAGAAAATGACATAGATTACACAAAAGGGGAAGGAAGGTCAAAAGCCGTGGAGAAGAGGTGGGTTTTCAGGTCCTGTTTGAAGGTGTTATGATGGGGCTCCAGGCGAAGGGATGAGGGGAGGGAATTCCAGAGGGCAGGTCCTACGAAAAAGAAAGCAGAGGAACGTGTGGATTGTAGATGGGCGAGGGAGGGAGAGGGAAGAGTAAGACGATTGAGGTGAAAAGAGCGGGGAGTGTGCCTGGGGGAGTGGAAAGAAATAAGGTCTGCTAGGTACTGTGGAGTATTAGTGTGAAGGACTTTATGTACAAGGCAAAGCAGCTTATATTGGGTGCGGAAAGAGACAGGTAGCCAGTGAAGGTGAAGGAGAAGAGGTGTTATGTGGTCCCGGGGGGTGGAGTGAGTGATAAGGCGGGCAGCGGTGTTTTGGATCCTCTGGAGACGGGTTTGCTGGAATTTGGATAGGCCTATAAGAACTGAATTGGAGAAATCCACTCGTGACATGACCAGGGACAATAGTAAGGTAGTGAGGGCTGACGGGGAGAGGAAGGGGTGAATTGCTCGGATTTGGCAGAGAAAAAAGAAGGATGTCTTGGTGATGTGGGAGACATGGGCTTGGAAGGATAAGTCAGAATCAAAGTGTACACCTAGATACCGAAAGGTGGAAACTAAGGGGAAGGGGGTGCCAGAAAAAGAAGGTGCCAACAGAGGAGGTGGACTGCCATGGGAAAACCAGATTGCAATAGTTTTGGTGAGATTGAGATGAAGGCAATTCTGTGTCAACCAGTTTGCCACCGTGGAGAGACAAGCATTTAAAGGGGAGAGATCCGGACAGGAAGGGGAGGTGTGATGAAGGAGAACTATGTCATCTGCGTAATAGAACGCGGATATTCCAGATTGCTGTATTAGTAGAGCGAGGGGGGCCAAGAAGAGGTTGAAAAGTAAAGGTGCCAGAACTGAACCTTGAGGGACACCACATGAAAGAGGGAACGGATCGGTAGAAGGAGAGGGAGAAAGAACGGTGCAGGACCGGGAAGAAAGAAAGGAGTGGAACCAGCGATAGACGACACTACAGAGACCTGCTTCCCATAGGCGGAGAAGAAGGAGGGAGTGATCCACTAAGTCGAAGGCGGCAGATAGGTCAAGGGCTACCGCCACCGAGATGTCCCCGTGATCGTGGGCTACATATAGTGCATTAGTGAAAGCAAGTAAGACAGTTTCGACACTGTGACCTTGACGGAATCCAGACTGACGGGGGTGAAGGAAGTGGGTAGAGTCGAGGTGGTGAGAGAGCTGTGCAAAAACCAATTTTTCTAAAAGTTTGGAAAGGAAAGGAAGATTGGAAACTGGACGGTAATGGGAAGGGACCAGAGGATCCAGGGAGGGATTCTTTAGGATGGGGCGGATCAGGGCATGCTTCCAGAGATGGGGAAAGGTCCCGGTAGAGAGGCTGGAGTGGAACATAGGGAGGATATAGGGGAGGAGTGCGAGAGAGGGAGTTAGCAGCCAGGAGGAGGGAATAGGATCAAGAGAACAGAAGGTCTTCCTGGAAAAGGAGATGAGATGATGTACTTCTGAGGTGGTAGGTAGTGAAAAAGAGGCCCAAGTGTGGGAGAGGTGAGAGGCAGGACGAGGAGATGCAACGGGGGGAGGCGAGTGGATGGGAGCGGGGCAGCGAGGCAAGGAAGCTCTTAAGGAGGAAACTTTGTCACTGAAGAAGGATGCCAAAAGTGGGGGAGGAGGTGATGGATGAATTGTGGCAGCAGGGGCCGCGGAATGAAGAGAGGTAAGAGACTTGAGTATGGTATAAAGGTGCTGGGTCTGGTTAGGGGCATTGGAAATAGCGTCGGAGAAGTAGGTGCGCTTAGCAAGATGAACTTGCAATCGGTAGTAGGAAGAGTGGCATCCATCATGGTTGATACTATATCGATCCATTGTATTGCTGACTTCATTGTATTTGTATTTATTTATTTATTTAACTGGTTTTCTATACCACTTTCTCCTTCAGTCAAAGTGGTTTATATTGAAACAAGTAATGGAAATAAGAAAGCGTTGTTACTCACCTGTAACAGGTGATCTCCGGGAACATCAGAAATCAGTCTTCACATATGGGTGACATTGGTACCGACAGAGCCCTAGCGGGAATGCTACTCAGCATCCAATTGGAAAACCTTTGGGAGTACTCCACTGCGCCTGTGCATCTGCCTTCCTGCCTTCCCAACTCCTCTCCTCAGTTGAGTTTGTAGCTGAGCAATAGAGGAAAAATAGAAATTGCCCTATAACTCCTAGGGGAGGGCTGTGAAGATTGATTCCTGCTGTTCCCAGAGATCACCTCTTACAGGTGAGTAACAACATCATCTTCAGGAAAAGCAGGAATGCAGTCTTCATGTATGGGACTCACTAGCTCCCAGGCAATAGACTAAAACAGACAACTACGAGGCTAGAGGATGGAGCCAGAAGGTATAGATACAAAGTGGCCCCCATCAGACTCGATTACAGCTTGCAAGAGCATGGCTAGAGGAGTCTGGTGTCAGAAGAGTCTGAGACAGAGGGTAGGAGTTGAGATGAAGTCCCAAAAAGATGCTGAAGGACAGCCTAGCCAAAGACAGCATCCCGATAGGAGTTTCTGTCTGGCAGTAATGAACAGCAAAGGTGTGAATGGAAGACCAGGTAGCTGCCCAACAGATTTCTTCGATATGTGAATGGAGGACCAGGTAGCTGCCCAACAGATCTCTTCGATAGAGACAGATTGAAGGTTGGCAACAGAAGTTGCCATGGCTTGCATATTGTGTGCAGTGATGCGTCAAAAGAAAGGCCTGCCTGAGCATAGGCAAAAGAAATGCAGTCCAAATCCATTTAGATAGGGTGCATTTCGACAAATTGAGAAGATTTCCTTAAATTCTTGGTTCTGTCAAAGTAGAAAGCCAGAGCGCATTTGCAATCTAGCATGTGTGGCGCTGCTTCAGCTCTGGAGGCATGAAGTCTGGAAAAGAAGACAAGGAGCATCATAGACTGATTAATATGAAAAACTGAGACCACCTTCGGGAGGAAGTGTGGATGGGTTCGGAGAACCATTTTATCATGGTGGAAGTGAGTGTATGGAGGATCCAACACTAAGGACTGCAACTTGCTTATATGGCGAGCAGAGGTGAGGGCAATGAGGAAGATGACACCAGAAATTTCAAATAAGTGGTAGCTAAAGGCTCAAAGGGAGGCTTTAGAAGCTGCACTAGGACCACATTAAAGTCACATACCAGCGGTGTTGCACCAAGGGGTTTGAGGAAATGGGCTGCCTGTCCACTGGCCTATGGTAGGTGCAATGGCACTAAGATGCACTCAGACCAAGTTATTCTTAAATCCTGCAGTGGATAAGTAGAGGAAATACTGTAAAAGAAATTCCACTGGGCAGGTAGGTCAATGTGTTTCAGGGTACACCAGATGATGAACATTGCCATTTAAAGGCATAACAACATCTGGTAGATGGCTTGCATGATGCAAGTTAAATGTCCTTGACCTGTTGAGGAAAGTTGAGGTCGTCAAACATTATGCTCTCAGCAGCCATGCCATGAGACGGAGGGCCCATGGATTGGGATGGAGGAGCATCCCACATTCCTGAGAGGAGGTTGGGTGTATGCTCCAAGCTGAGGGGGGAGCCTGTGCTAGACAAAGTAGCAGAGTAAACCATGGCTGGCGGGGCCAGTAAGGGGCTATTAGAATCATAGAGCCCCTGTCATGCTGTAGCTTGAACAGGGTTTTGGGGATTAGGGAGATGGATGGAAACGCATAAAGCACGTCCCTGCCCTAGCAGAGAAGGAAGGCATCCGTCACCTGATTGCGAGGGGATGGAATCCTTGAGCAAAACGGCGGCAGCTGTGCATTCTCTTGTGTGGTGAACATATCTATTCTGGGGGTCCCCTTAGGTGGAAGATCCAGGAGGCTGTCTCCTGATTTAGAGTCCACTCATGTGGACAAAGGATGTGGCTGAGCCTGTCCACCAGGAGTTTGAGTTCGCTGGGGAAATATACCGCCCTGAAATGGATGTAATGTCCAATGAAGAAGAACCAGAGATGAAGGGCTACTTGGTGGAGGTGATAAGAGCCTGTTCCCCCCTGCTTGTTCACATAGAACATAGCCACCTGGTTGTCCATCTGAACTAAAACCCAAAGTTGGGGTTGAAAAACCAGAAGGGCATTCATGAGAACACGAAGCTCAATAAGAATGATCTGCATCTGAGATTCCTGTTGTGTCCATTGCCCTTATGTAGTGAGACTGTTCAGATGTGCACCCCACCCGGGTTTGAAAGCATCCGTCGTTAGGGTGCATTGAGGTGGAGGTATTCGAAAAGATGATCCTCTGATTAGGTTTTGAGGGGTGCACTGCCACTGAAGAGAGTTGACTTGAGGAAGTGTGATGTAAATCTTGTCGGATAGATGACTGGTTGCTTGGATTCATTGAGATAATAGTGTCCACTGAGCCTGTCGCATGCGTAGCCAGGGATATCAGATGACATGACTGTAGAGGCCATGTAACCGAGAATATGCAGCATCTCTCGAGCAGTGACCACTGTGCGGCTTCTTATAGTGTGGGCCAGCTCGATGAGATGGACAGAGTGATCCTGTGGGAGAAAAGCTCGTGCCTGACGAGTGTCTAGAAGTGCCCCAATGAATTCGAGCTGCTAGGATGGCACCAAGTGGGATTTGGGGAAGTTTAGAACAAATCCCAGACTTTGGAATGAAGAGCTAGTTTTACCTCTTCTGGGAATTCTCCCCTTATTAACCAATCGTCTAAGTAGGGAAAGACAAAGATCCCCAAAGTATGAAGGTGGCCTGTGACCACCACTATGCACTTTGTGAATACTTGGGGTGCGGATGCCAGCCAGAAGGGAAGCACCTGATACTGGTAATGGGTTTGCTGAACCTGGAACCGCAGATAATGTCTGTGTAGAGGGTGGATCAGCAAATGAGTATATGTCTCCTTGAGGTCTAGAGAATATAGCCAATCATTTCTCTGAAAGTACGGCAGAAGAGTTCCTAGGGAAATCCTTGCAAAAAACAGAAGGTATGTGGTATGCAGGGATTGTAAGTGAAGAATCCATCTTGTCTGTTCAGTTTGGTTCAGGCCTGAGTTGCTGAGCAGGCCGGAGATTTGCATGTAGAATTGCAGGGGTACCAGCCCTACATCTCCCCCCCCCCTTGTAAGATGGAGGATGCTACAAGGGAGTACACTCCATCGTACAAAGCCTAACTAGCATTACTACCATGCAGGTCAGAACCAAATGACAAATGATTGACTAATGCATGAGAAGTGTATAATACATCAAGCACAAAAGATGCACGAAAGCAATACTGCATGAGGAATAATACGTGGAATATACTCAAGCAATAAAAGAAGTCAAAATAAAATGACATAGAGATACAATCAAGTCAATTCAATTAAGATAAGACGGGTTAATGTCAAACTGAAGAGTATATATATAGTATCCAAACCAAAAATGCATATCAGTAATGCAATATAATGTGTTAGTGTAACACCAAGGTGAACACTCAAATGTAATGATAAGCAATGTGTAACTGTGTTAGTAAAGTAAACACATGCTAGCTATGAAAAAAACAACTCAATTAAGAGTAATGGATAACTTTCAAAGAAAATGGTGACACTTATTCAAAAGTGTGACGTTCCAGCAAATCCTGCAGACGCATGGCAGGCAGCAGAGGTGCAGGATGCATAGAGCGACGAAGAGTACGAATCTGTCTCTGTTGATACAAAGAGATAAGAAACTGGAGCACCAACAGAAAGAAAAGACCAGGCACAATGACATGTGACATAAAATCAGTTTGTAAAATGTCCACATCACGTGAATCAAAGTTATAATCAGCAATGGCAAGGTTGTCCTGGTCAATAGACAGTTCAACTATGTGAGAGTCCTTATAGTCCAAAAGATAGGTCAAGGCTGCAGTGAAGTCAATCTCATGACCTCGAAACACATCCAATATCTGGAGCTCTGTCGAAACAGGGTCAGCATCTAGATAAAACAAGGAAACTCCACCAACATTAACAATGGAGTTCTTGGGAACATCAATCAAGCAAACATTGCAGGGTAGAGGAACCCTATTATGAATGTCATGTTTATTCATGGTGACCAGGAGTTCACTCAAAGGGGTACTAACCAGCCAAACATTGTTGACAACAGCAACTTTCGTCTCTGAAAAGTCATCGTACTTGGTCATGGTAACTTTACATTGTTCTTTCACATTTGCAGCAGACAACCCACAAAGAGCCGCAGAAGTGTCCTTCAGGAAAGGTTTACCAGGACACAACCAATGAAGGTCTTTAGAGCGTTGGCACATGCCGAGATTAGGTACTGTTGTATATTAGTGGTGCGTACAACAGACGATTAAAAAGGTTTCTGTAAAACATGTCGGGGATCTAGGGACACAAAGACTTTCTGTGTGACAGTCTGGGACTGTGTAAGCAGGAAACCAGGTGCATCCTGTAGCACGACACCAGAGAGTAGGCCAGGCTCAATCAATCTGGCAACCTCGGATCCCGCTAACATCAAAATCAGGAACAGGACCTTCAAAGTCCGGGACTCCATCTGGAAAAGAAAACAAACAGGCTATGCTGCCTCAAGGTTAGAATCACTCACTTCAGCAAGAGGTTCTTCAGGAAGGAGCTTACTGGGATGACACGGTCTAAGCTGATTAATGTGGACCCATTTAAGGGAGCCTTCCCTCGCAGTACCTGACTTCATTCGAATTTGATAAGCAACAGGGGAGGCTTTATCCACAATAGGAAATGGACCGTTCCAGCTAGGTAGAAATTTACAGTCTTTGACTTTATTCTTACCAAAATTGTAGTAGAATACCTTATCGCCAATCTGGTATTCGTTAGAGGTAGTCCTCAAATCATAGTAGGCCTTCCTACCCCTAGCAGCAGTGTCCAAATTCTTTTGGGCAAAGGCAAAGGCACTTTGCAAGTGTTGTCTTAAATGGGCAACATATTCATGAGCAGTTGTGGCAGCAGCGAGATTCACATCATTAGTCCTGTAAAGAAGATGAAGGGGTAAAACCATGTCCCTACCTGTCATCATCTCAAAAGGGGACACACCAGTAGCACGATGACGCGTGGCTCTGATAGCCATCAGGACCAAGGGCAGTTTGATGTCCCAGTCCTTCCCAGAGGAAGAAACATACTTTTTCAAGATACTGATGATAGTTTTGTTTGCTCTCTCCACTTGTCCAGAGGATTGTGGACGATAAGCAATGTGGACGTTGGCCTTCACACCTAGTACCTTCCACAGATGCTTAATGACTAGTCCCGTGAAGTGGGAACCCTGGTCGGATTCCACTCGCATGGGGAGGCCCCACCTGCTGAAAACATGGTTTAACAACAAGGTGGCCGTGGTCTCGGCGGTACAGTTGGGTGCTGGGATGCACTCGACCCACTTAGTAAATAAGCAGGAGGTAACTGTCAACATATATTTGTTGCCTCGAGAGGATCGGGGCACGGGGCCGATCCAATCAATCTGGCATGGTCAGACCTCTGTTTCTCAGAGGAGCTCTATGAGAAGGAGCCGCAGGTTGAAATCTGCAACAGGTCAGACAACCTTTAGTATACAATTGGACATCTTGGTACATGTGGGGCCAATAGGCCACTTGTTTCAACGTTTCATAGGTTATTCGGTCACTTCTATGACCGGCACAAGGTTCATCATGAGCGTGCTGTAACATAACTCCTCGGAAGGCCCGAGGTACCACCCATTGCACAATACCATGCTTACTCGTCCGTATCAACAGATCTTTCTGGAGATGGAACATGTCCTTGGAGATGTAGAGGATCCTCAGTTCCTCATCGTCCTGACAATCCTCCAGAGTTAATGGGTGTTCCTGGGGGTTCTGCAGAAAAAGGTAGAAACGTCCAAGAGTAGGATCTTGTTTCTGGGCTTGCACGAGGTCGAGATCTGTGCTCTCGCCACACCATTGAACCACAGGGGGCATGGTGGATAATTGAGCTTGTCGCCGGTTAACTGCCGTCACAATTCGAAGCCCATTGGTCTCGGGGGCCTCCAACTGCCAGAGGTCTCCAGAGACAGCACCCTCCTTGGCAAGCTGATCAGCTAGATCATTTCCAATCTTGTCAGGATTATCAACACGGGAATGACCTTTCACTTTCTTCCAGTAGATGGTCATGTCATTTTCATGAGCTACCTTGTCCAAGGCCAGAATCAATCCGGCAGGTTTGACAGGTTTCTCTTTGGAATTCAGCATATTGTTAGATTTCCAAATAGGTAAGTGGGAAACAAAATTCTGTCGGACGTAGTCTGAATCAGTACAGATGGTTAGGATGTGAACCCCTTCCCGAGCAGCGGACTGGAGAGCTGCCAGGGCTGCAGCTAGCTCTGCATACTGATTAGTCTTGGTACCCAGACGGTACTTCAAGGGTTCACAAGGGTGGTTCTGGTTCCAAACTACACCTATACCTGCTACCAGTTCATGGTCAGGCTCTCGACGGTAAGCACAACCATCCACATACATCTTGGGGTAGCCTTTACAGAGGTTCTCATCATAAGGACGATGACGAGAAGGCTCAGGCGTATATGACTCCATTTCGGTGTCTAAATTACCCACTAAAGGTTCTCTGGCAGTGCAATCGTGCAATTCAGCCAGGCCCTGTGCGACGGCATCCTTGCGGTTTTGAGTATACCTTACCTCTAGGGGCCAGCCCTGAAGTGCTAAGGTCCAGGAGACAATGCGACTGTTTGACACTTGTCCCGATTTAATCCGATCACTGCCTAGGAACTTGATGGGTTGGTGATGAGTCTCAACAACCAGCCTCTCACCTTGGATATAACTGCGGAAATATTGGAGGGCTCAGACTGTGGACAACAAGGATTTCTCACAGTCAGAGTATTTCTTCTCCACTTCCGTTAAAGCTTTGCTGGCATAGGCAATAACTTTCCTATTTGTGTCATGCATCTGGTACAGAACAGCACTCATAGAGTGATCGGTGAAACCTAGTTCCACGAAGAATTCTCTGCCACTCTCTGGATAGGCAAGACAGGGAGCTCGACTCAAAGCCGCCTTCAGCTCTTCTAGAGCTGCCTCTTGGTCGGGATTCCATGCCCAAGGTTCATCTCTTTTGAGGAGTTTGACCAGGGGTCGGGAAATCTCCGCATATTGATCCACAAATTGGCGGGAATAATTGCAAATGCCCAAGAATGAGCGCAGCTCGCTCACGTTGGTCGGACGTTTGAGTTGTTGCAAGGCCGCAATTCTCTTCCTTTGGGGACGCAGTCCCTCAGCAGAAACTTCGTAACCCAAATAATTGAGGGATTTCCGGCACCATTGGCCCTTTGACAAGGACAGCTTTGCTCCCGCAGCTTTCAGTTGCTGGAAAACATGCTCTATTTCTTGCAAATGGTCAGTGAAACTGGCGCTCTTCACCAGAATGTCGTCAACATAGACGAGGGTGCCTCTAGTCTCAGCATCAGGCAAAGCCTTATGTAGGAAAATATTGAAGTCTGCTGGGGCATTCAAATAACCAAACGGTGTCCGATTCCAAGTATATTGTCGCCTACCGAAGGTAAAAGCCAGCTTATGCTGATCTTCTGGATGGACAGGTATAGTCCAAAATCCTGAGGCCAGGTCCAGGCTTGTAAAGTACCTTGTACCCTTGATGGTGGCTAAGTTCTGTTCCAGATGTGCCATAGGCCATCTGGATAGAGGTACCTTTTTATTAAGCTGGCGATAGTCCAAAGCTAAGCGCCAGCTAGAATCCTTCTTGATGACAGGCCACAGTGGGGCATTGTAAGTACTGTTGCATTGACGTATAATCCCCTTTTGTTCCAGGGAATTAATGATTTCCTGAACGGATTCATAGGAGGCCAATGGGATTTTATACTGCCTCACAAAGACGGGTTTACTGTTTGGATCCGTAGGAATACGGGTGACATGTAGGTCGGTGAGGAGACCACAGTCATAGGTGTCAGTGGCAAACAGGTCCTTGTGACGGTACAGCAGTTCTTTTAATTGGGCCTTTTCTGACTCATCAGTGCAGGCGTCTGCTTCAGCAAGTTTTCCCGCAACCATTTCGTCAAATCCCAGAACAGGCTTGTTTGAAGGTATTTCAACCTTCTCCTCAATCTCATCTTGGAGAGAGGAGACCTGGATGGCTTGGACAGCATGGGGCTCCCCCCCTGGTGGGTGAGGGAACTAACAGCCTCATCGAGTTTACTTGACAAAATCAGATGGTCAGACTCGAGGACCACCTGAGAGGTCACAGCACTATGTGGCCAGAGAAACTGTAAGGTGAGGAGGCCTCGGGGTGAGGATCGTACACACGCAGGGGGTCCCCCCCCCCTTCACAGATGTTCCAGGAAACAGGGGCTTCCCCAATAATCTGGAGACTCAATTCCACACTTGGGAATGATTCTCCCACTAGGAATCCCAGAGGTTCGCCTTTCACAAGGTGAATGTGATCTGGGTTTGGATTGGTGAGCAATAAGTGTAAGGAGGGAGCTGTGGCCTCCATGCAGGGTATGGGACCCATGGCTAGGCCCAGCTCCTTAAAACGGGAATTTGGACTGAAGAAGACCAAGTTGTCTGAGACCACATGTCCTCGGGTCACCTGTATCGGCAGGGGACAATCCTGTACCCTCCCAGGTATGTGGGTGTCTTCGGCACTGACCACTTCACAGACTTGAGGAATAGTCTGACCAGCCCGTAGGGATGGGCGGGCACCAGAGAAATCCACCGGATCTCCTTCCATCCTACTCCAGAGGATGTTGTTCACGAAATCCACATAAGTTCCCAGTCGAACAAGGCAATCTGAGCCTAAGGAGAGGGGCACCTCAAGTCCTCTGATGATGGAGAAGGTGTGCCGAAAACCTTTGACTCCAACTTGCAAGTGGAGATTGCAGTAGCCCATTAATGTCTTGAGCCCTTCCCCAAGCACTGGGAACAAAGTCTTCCCTCCCATTACCCAATCAAGGGTAAGCTGTTTTTTGAGCCGATAGAAAAGAGTCTCACTGATGAGGGAGTGGTCACAGTGGGGTAATAGGTAGGCCCTTTCCTTTTGGGACATGCCCACCTGCACAGATATAAAGGGACCTTTCTCAGCCGAGAATATGTCCGTCAGTCTCCTAGGGTGATCTAGGCAGGGATGGGATGGAAGAGGGGTTTGCACCTCACAACCTTCCACAGGTTCCTTCAGGAATATCTGCAGGCAGTCAGTATCAAGGACAATGTTAGCTACTGAACCCACTGCAATGGCAACCACATCGCTGATGCCCTGATCCTCATCTCCAGCCCTTTCATACTGGAGCTGAAGGATTTGGGGATCAGCTGACCTCTGGAAATTAATCCTGATGGACATGTTTGTGCGTTCCACCGAACAAGGACCACTGACTCTGCTGTCATGTTTTACCATAGCATAAGGTATGGGATGTGTGACCTGTGTCCAGATCACTTCCTGGACATAGTCCAGAATGGAGCGTAACCATTTCAGGAGCTCATTGCCAATCAAGAATTCTTCCCCAGGGCACTTAGTAATGATGACAGGATGTTTCACCTGTAATTTTCCAATTTGGAGGTTAAGCCAGACTTGCCCCATTGACTCTATGGGCTGATTCCCATAAGCTGCGAGTGACAAATCACTGGGTGTGACGTGTAGGGTCCTCTGACTCCCCAAGGAAGCAGTGAGTCTATCAAAGAGACTCGAGGTAATCAGGGTAGCCTCAGAGGCTGAATCTATCAGGCCCTCACAGAGAAAAGCCTGCTGAATTGTAACAGGAACAGTGTACCTCTGTCCTTTTGGCTTGAGTTTACCCAGAAAGTACTTGTGCTTCCTGATGGTGTCGAAGGCTGGACCCTTGCTGTCCATTGCAGGACTGTCACTCTGTGTCCATGGGGTGGCATCTCCAGCTGGTCTGGATATCTGAACTGGCTGCACCTGTGCAATAGTGACCTGTGGGACAGAAACAAAGTCGGTTAGTCATTCAGTCGCATTAGAAGGGGAAGAGGAGTCAACCAGTTCCTCCTCTGGCTTCTGAGGCTTTGCTTGTGGCTTAGGTGGCGCACTACTAGCAGAAGCCTCCTGTGAGGAGCTGAATGCAATGGTAGCCTTCATCATATCTGTCAACTCGCTTATTCTCTTCTCCAGCTCCTGGAATTTGTCAAAACCGGGCTTTCTCTTCCAGTTCCGGTTCTGCGGAGTGAAACGCTGATTCCCAGAGCGCTGCTTAGACCCAGATGACTGGTTATTCTGGGGAGGCCTGGGAGGATTCTGTGGAGCAGAAGGAGGAGAGTTACTTTCCAACGAAAGGGTAGATTTTACAGCACTAACACACTGTTTTGGCTCTCTGGCTTTGCTTGGAGCCTTTGATGTGCTGCCACAATTGGTGGCTCTCATGTTGGGAACAGCTTCCCAAATCCACTCAGCATGTTCTATCACACGTGACAGGGGTTCGTGACGCTTGTCAGACATATAAGGCTTAATAGATGGAAGGAGCAACTGACAGAAAAGATTACGAAACTCCTGATGGTGTTCTATTGTTTCCCAAGAAGGGTCACTCTGGAAGAAGGTCTGCCTAAGTCTGTAAGCAAACTCTCGGGGTGTTTCATTTTCCCTATGAGTCATACTAAATGCTGCCTGCTTTGCAGCGATATCATCAGGGTATGGCCCATAATGTTTCTTTAGTGCCTGTTCAAAGATGACGATGTCCTTCTTTTCATCGTCTGCCATGGTCCTGATAAACTGCTGACAAGGTACATCAAAGGACCATGGAAGATACAGAACCATGTCCTCCCCCTTGGTAATGTTCAGTGCCCGAAAGGCATCTTTGACTGCAGCTAAATGTTCATTTATGGTGGCACGACCATTTTTCTCAAAAGGTGTGACCATGCTCCGCAAGGTCTTGATAATTTGTAATTGGGCGACAGAAGCACCTTCATTTGTTTGTTTTCCTTGCAGGACACGGGAGCATGGAGGATTTCGCTTGCCTTCAGCTCCCTCTGGTGGTCGCTGCTGGTACAGTTGTCCATCACAAGGGGGACTTCCCACACCCCCCCTGCCGCTCCCTGGATGGGGAGGGGTCGAGAGTAGGGTGTTTCACTCCGCCCTGTTTCTCTCCTGTGCTCATGCGCTGATGGGAGAGAACTGAGTTTATGCTGGAAAAGCTGCCTTTCAGCACTGGGCAGGGTTTCCAGTGGCAAATGGCCGTCATCTACCCTTCGGTAATTTGAGAAGCCTAGAGGGATCAAATTATCCCTGTACTCTGTCTCATTACTCTGAGAGGTGGACACACAGGCCAATTCAAAACAATCAGCTCTTAATTGCTGGATTTCGAGGTTAACTCTCTGTATTTCCTGCCCACATTCCTGATGTGCAACAGCAAGCTCCCTTTGCAGATCGGCTGTACGCCGTTTTGCTGCACTGAGAGCAGTCTCTGCAGACTCGAGCTCAGCCATCAGAGCTCTCTCTCGCTGCTCATAAAGAGCAGCGACATCTGTTAGTCTCCTGGTCTGGGTAGCTAGTTCAGTTCTACAAACTGTCAGAAATTGCAATTCCGTTTGATCCAGAGCATTCCGCTTCCTGAGAGCGGAAACCTGATCCACCCAGCCTTCTGTGTGAACCATCGTTACAAACACAGGAATAGCTGCTAGAATTACGCTGACTCAGTAAGACGCAACTCATTCAGAGATCCTGTAATGTGGGTTCCAAACCCGTCTCAACAGACACCTCTCTAGCCACAAACCTCAGCATAAACAGCTGCTTGGACCACAATAGGACAATTCAGAAATATTGCACAAATTCTGAGAGACGTAGCACATTCAGAAATACTCATCCCTTGGAAGAGACCCCATTATTATGTAGGGATTATTAGTAGCACAAAAATAAGTTAGACTCTCTGTTGTCCAGGGGAAATAGCTACTAATACCCAGCCCAAAGTTCGATGAGTTATTCTGGCAATGAGCCACGAAAGAAGTCTGGTCTGCAGATATATATTAGACTTTATTATAGGCAACCAGGTAGAAAAATATACACACACACATATAGCTAATTAGAAACATGAGGTAGAACTTTGTACAATTGGACAACGTAATAAATCACTAATTAGTAACCAGACGTCACTGATTCGCTCTGCACTGAGGAAAAGTAAGAAATATATTGCTAACCCCTTGCCCATCCAGGAGAGGAGAGATAAGCCAGTACCTTAGCTCCGTCGGGCACTCAGGAACAGCACAGTCCAAGGAGGCAGCTCCTAGCTAATGCAGGCTCCAGCCCCGTCAGGCGAGCCGCAGTAAGTCCGAACCGGAGGTATCTGTGAAAGTCTTATCTCAGACCTACGGAGGACGGCCTAGCCCACACGTAGTGGCCGTCTGGCGGAAAGCTCAGGTCGCAGGAATCAGGTACGCAGTGCACAGCAGGAAGGAACCGGTGCAGAAGTCTGTATGAACAGGTGGGAAAAGCCCCCAACTCTCACTCTAAAGTTCCAGTGCAGACTGCATTATTCTGTGTAAGAATCCTCCGTCATAGGTCCGATGATTGGTTGGCACCAGGCAGTCTGAGGTGTTCTCAGCGAATCAGGAGGTAGATGATGGGCATCTTCTTGCAAACAAAGGATCCATAGTAAGAAGTTACTTCTGGGCATATGTACAAGTGTCCAAGGACACTGAAGCAGCAGATGTCCTTGCATGCGGGCAGTAAATTAGCCACGGACAATAGCTTCTGTATGTATGCACACTTAGAAACGCTGCGCAAGCAGTTGCTTGGAGGTCAGGTTTGTAGCTGAACACAGCAAAAGTGTAGTGAAGAATCCATCTTGTCTGTTCAGTTTGGTTCAGGCCTGAGTTGCTGAGCAGGCCGGAGATTTGCATGCAGAATTGCAGGGGTACCAGCCCTACAGAGGAGCGGACTGCAGCTCCATTGTGTGCTCTTATAGAGCATGTTGATACAAGCCGGTTCCGTGTGAATTGGAGATATCTTAAGGTCTAGAAACTAAGAATGAATATGTAGATTCGAGATACTAATTTTTAGAGCCTAAGAAAAATATTGGGATAAATAATTGGCTGCTGTAAATCTTGAAAAGTACTTTTTTAGATTAAGAAGCAAAGGTAAAATTGTTGCTAATATTAAAATGGAGGATGTTGGAAACCAGTGATGTATCTCGCTATTCCTATGGCAAAGTGATTTGTGATGTGAAGGGCTGTATAGCTATCCTGAGGTTTCTCTCCATAAAAAATAAGAGAAGTAAAAGAGTGTCCAGTCACTATTGAGGTTATTTTGAATAACTTTTTATGGATAAGATGAGTAAGATATATTTGGTAGACTAAAAGTTGTAATTGTTTGTGGATTAATTTTGCGGATACCATGACAGTCGTGAACCTCACTTCTAAGTCAGGATATGTGGAGTATGATCTCAGCCTGCTATATGAAGGAGCTGGGGACCCTGCAGAGGCAGAGTGGCTATGCTCTCTAGAAAAGAGTTAAAACCCAGGTGCTGACTGTGGTGGAGCAGCTGGGTGTGGCTTAGTTGCCCTAGGCTTCTTAGGCTGATGAGGGCCCTATTGCCTCTGTTGTTGCTGCTGGGATTGGTAAGCAGCCTGAGGTGGAAAAGATGGGTAATATCTCTTCTTTTTAGAAAAGAAAGACTTCTTGAAATTAGCCTTCTTTCTGGAAGGATCAGAAATCTTTCGGGAGAGCCTTCTGAGGGTGAGATCATCTGCCTCAAGCTTCCCAGCCTTCTCTCTCCAACCCTTTCCAAAGAGTTTTTTTCCAGAGCAGGGAATATTGGCTAATTTATCCTGAACCCATTGCTCAAGGTCCGATGCCTGGAGCCAGGCCATCCTACGAGCACCAATGCAGATTGCTGAGGCTCTGCTGGAAGACTCAAAGGCATTGAAAGATGCCCTTGTAAGGAACTTGGATGTATTATGATTTTGCTTGACTAATGCCAGGAATACATCTCGTTTGTCATCAGGAAGGAGTAAGATTTTCCAAATCTCTGGAAATATCATTGAGATACATGCTTATGTAGAGCATGTATGAAGTGATCTTGGACATGAGCATATATGCCTGAAAACATTGACATCCATAGGCATCAAGAGCTCTAGCATCTTTGCCTGGAGGCATGGAGGAATGAGTCTTCGAACTCTTGATGCGTTGCATGGCCGATTTCACTACCATGGAATGGTGTAGTAACTGTGGTTTTTGAAAGCCAGGAGATGGCGGAACTCAGTACAGAGAATTGAACCGTTTGCTGATAGGCGGAACTGTTAACAGGGCCTCTCACCTATACATTAAATCCTGTAGGATTCGAAGCACCGGTAACGTGACTGCCTCCTTGGGTGCCGAATGGTATTGGAGGATTTCCAATTCCTCTGCCCTCGGTTCTGTTTCCGATGCCACAGTTATCTGGAGACCTGCTGCCATATCCCTAATGAAGTCCTGAAAGGACATGTTCTCTGGCGAGGACTGATGTTGCTCATGAGGAGGGGAATAGTCGGAAGGGATGTCCAGGTGGCCCTGGAATCCTCCAATGTGTCCTCAGAATCAGATGAGTTAGAATCCAATTCCAAAAGAAAGTCTAAGTATCAAGAATCCCGTGCTAATGTCGAGGCCCGATATCAATGCCAATGCTCATCCAGAGCAGTATCAGTACCGGGAACTGAACCGACGATGTCGATTGGTTCCAATGCTGGTATCAGAGGGAGAGGATCTCCCGAAATAGGCTGGAGGGCTGGCATGGGACCGGGAGGTATCGGTCTCAATGTGAGAACCGGTGCTTGTGTCACTGGAGCTGTCGATACCACTGGTACCAATGCTGCCAGGAGTGCTGCCAAACTTCTCTCAATAGCGAGGATGCACTGATTGAGGGAGGGACACTGCTTGGTTGGAGTCACGTAAGGGGCTTCGAGCCACTATCCTCAAGCATGGTACCAGTAGCTCTCCGGAGGTCGAAGTCTCAGGAGCATCCTGGAGCCCCTGTGGTGCTTTGGAGGGTTGGTCTTCCCATCGGGGCTGTTTGGCCAGTCGGTCAGCATCGGATGTACCTTTTGGTATCGGACTTTGATGCTGATGCTTTAGTTTTAGACATGTTTGAATTTTGAAGAGACTTGAGAAGCAAGAGAAGAGGCCGACGTCCTTGACGATGCAGAGGCAACAGAAATCGAGTCTGGGGTGAACAGAGAATTATACTTGGAGGAATGGCCTAGTGGTTGAGGCAAGGTACTTCAGTCCGGAAGGTTGGGGGTTCAAATCCCACTAGAGGACAGCAACCTTGGGCCGGAAGGACTGGGGTTTCTAGTCCCACAGGTGCTCCTTGTGGCTTTGGGCAAGCCATTTAACCCTCCATAGCCCATGTTCCCTGTAAAATAGTTATCTCCAAGTTATAATGCCCTGTTCAATGTAATTTCAGTTTGTTCAATGTAAACCACACTGATGCAGAATAGCGTGGTATATAAGAGAATGTAAATAAATATACTTATTGACCCAGTTCTTTAGGCCTCATTTCGTCATTTGTTGGCACAAAAGTCATTCTTTTGGTAGATGTTCTGGCCCAAATATTTTAAACACCAGTCATGTTTATTGGTAACTGCTTCTTCCTGGAGACAGTTACATTATAACATTGTGGTGTAAACATTTAATTGTTAACATTAAAGCATAAACATAGAACTATTTACATAGCATGGTGTCATGATTGCATTTATGGGCCCTGTTCAGGTGAGGGCTAGCAATGGTTATGGTTTGGTGGTGGGAAGTCTGAACTTAACATCTATACTAAGGTGGGAGTCCATGGATGGAGTATAAGGATGGTGAAATGGGGGTTGGTCTGTACTACATAATGGATCCAAAATGTTCAGCTTTTGTCTGAATTCCTTAGTGTCCTTGGTGGCTCTGATATTTTCGGGTATGAAGATCCAAAGGATAGGCACAGCAAAGGACAAGACTCTCTTACAGGTGGCTTGATTCGCTTTTGTGTGGGAGTAAGATGTGATGATCATGTTCTTGTTGGTCCATTTGGGCTGATTTTCCAGGTCTCTTGAAATAAGGTCGTTTATACTGTCCTCAACCTTGCCCAGCATGACATCTTTCTCTAATAATCTTTCCCTTTGCATGATGTACCTGATATTCAGTGATAACGGTTAGCCATTGTAAAGTGGCTAGCCGATGCTGCTGAACCTAACACCTGCATATTCAATGCCGGGGCCCTATCCAGCCACAGGCACAGAATATCAAGGTCAGCCAGATAGCAAGGAAGCCAGCTGGAAAGGAAACATTTAGCCGCTGCTCGGTTAGTTTTTGCAGCAAATGTTAGGCCACCCTTTAAGATGCCTAACTTTCACTGCTTAAGGATAACTGGGCAGTGACTGCAGGGGCAGTTCTTCCATTAGACCACCAGAGGCGATGGCCTCAGGCGGCACTCCGATGAGGGCAGCACTCCGATGCTGGCACTCTGACTCTGTTTTAATTTTAGATTTTGCAGCCTCTGGCCTGGCTCTGATTTCCCATGTAGGAAGGCAGAGGCAGGCCAGAAGCTGCAAAATCTAAAATTAAAACAGAGCCGGAGTGCTGCTGGCATTGGACAAGTCAGCCTGATCGCTTGCAGGAACCTTGCAAGCAATCAGGCTGATTTGTGCGGCGGCGGCGGCACTCCGGTTGTTTTTATTTTAGATTTTGCTGCCTCTGGCCTGCCTCTGCCTTCCCTCCACATTTTCTTTTCTCGCTGCAAGCATTCTTGAGGAAAAAAAAGCGGCAGGAAGGCAGAGACAGGCCAGAGGCGGCAAAATCTAAAATAAAAACAGCCAGAGTGCCTCCATCGCCGCCGGATGAGAAGTGTAGGTGGAGGAAGTGGGGACAGGAGGAGGACAAGGAGAGACAAAGGGGAGAGATAGAGGGGCAAATGCTGGACAAAGGGGAGACAGGGAGACATACTGGACAAAGGGGTGAGACAGGGGGCAAGTGCTAGACAAAGGGGAGAGACGGAACAAATGCTGGTCAAAGGGGGAGACAGCTGGTAATGGGCTGATTAGGGGAGAATAGGACTGGTAATGGGTTGATGGGGGTGTTTAGGACTGGTAATGGACTGATGGGCTAGCATTGGAAATGAGTTGATCGGGGGGGCTAGGACTGGTAATGGGCTGATTAGGGGAGACTAGGACTGGTAATGGGCTGACTAGGAGAGGCTAGCATTGGTAATGGGGTTGAGGGGGGACTAGCACTGGAAGTGAGCTGATTGGGGGGGGGGGGCTTTGACTAGAAATGGGCTGATGGGGGGGGGGCTAGGACTGGAATGGGCTGATGGTAGGGAGGGGAGATTAGAGCTGCTGGCCCTGGAAGAAAACTGGGGGCTAAGGCTACAAATGGGCGGGGGGATGGGAGAATGGGACTGGAAGGGAGTGGATGCTGAGAGGGACTGCTATGGTGTATGGACTAGAAGGGGCTGGAAGTGGGGAAGGAGGGGGACTAGAAGGGAATGGACACCAGTGGCAGTCATGGGAATGCAAGTTGACAGTGGAAGGTACTGGGAGGGAGGACTGGAAACGAGCTGATACTGGGAACGGTTACTGGGACTGCAAATAGGCTGATGGAAGGAAGTAAACTAAAGAAAACAAAAGGAGAGACAAGAAATGGCAGATGGACTAGACCACAGAAAGAGCCAAGAGAAGACAGGAAAGCAGAAGTCTCAGATCGGGACCAGCATGATCAGAGAATAAAATGGTCAGACAACAAAGGTAGAAAAAATAATTTTATTTTCATTTTAGTGACTGGACTTTGCGCTATCTTTATATTTTACACAGTATAGCGAACTGCATCTCTATCTGATGTTGCACTGCATGCAGAGTCTGGCTTCTTGGGGTTTCAGTTTAATTTTTGTCTACATATTTTTATTTTAGGTTGTAATCACTTATTCTGTACTTGGTGAGGGTCTGTGTTCTGAGTGTGTGACTGAGGCCAGGACTTCTGTTAAAATGGAGTTTGTACATAGGGATCTATACTGTACTGTAGTAATTTGGCTTGTTCAGCTTTTCAAACAGGTGTATGGATATTCTAGGGCCTGCTGCAATATTTATGGTGTTGCCCTTTTCTGGGTACACTCCATGATGTATGAATTTTGGAAGTTAGTGTTGTTATGGAATAGAATATTTGCTCTATAGATCCCGTACTCTGGCTTCTTGGTGAGGTCAACTGTAGGGTGTTGGTTGGGGGGAGGTAATGGGTAGTGTTTTTGAGATATGCAATTTTGCGTTCTTTATGCTGCCAGACTGAAATTTAAAATATTTTGTCAGATCAGATTCAAGGAAATTTCAAATTTTCAGGAAATGTCTCAGTTTAATTTTGTTTAGTAGCCTGATAGCTTCTCTGCTGCTGAGTTCCAGACTTTTCCAGATCTAACACAATCCAATCCAGCGTTTGAATTCATGGCTACCAGGATTAGTTTCTCATTTTATATCTTCCCTCCTCATCAATAATCTAGTCATCGCAAAATAAATCTGATGTGCAGATACTTATAATGATTTGATTGGGGTGGGGGCTGTGTAAGTGACTTTTCATTAATCAAATTTCATGTTTTATTATTATGTTTGTTTTATTGTAACATTGTTTTACTAAATTGCATGTGTATGTTTAGAAGCCACCTAGGATTTTAGATGGGTGGCATATACATTTTAAAATAAAGTATACTAAATTTATGCAAATGATGCCGCAGTGAGTCTGCACATGGCCCTGCATCACCCTCCTGCCGTCTCTGGGGGAAAGTGGACAGGAGGGTGCACTGGCAGACGGAGAAAAGCAGAAACCTCAGATTGGGACCTACATGATCAGAGAATAAAATGGTCAAACAACAAAGTTAGAATTTTATTTTCAATTTAATGACCAGACTTGGTGCTATCTTTATATTTTATATAGTACATGGAAATGCATCTCTTTCTATTTCTCTGGTATTGCACTGTATGTAGAATCCAGCTTCTTGAGGTTGCAATTTAATTTTTATCTACATATGTTTATTTTTAGGTTATGGTCACTTATTCTGTAGTTGGTGAGGGTCTGTGGGTAAACGTAGATCGATTGTTTACCTTATCAGAATATAGAAAGACTAGGGGACATGCAATGAAGCTACAGGGTAAACTATTTAAGACTAATAAAAGAAAATATTTTTTCACTCAACGTGTAATCAAACTCTGGAATTTGTTACCGGAGGATGTAGTAAAGGCTGTTAGTGTAGCTGGGTTTAAAAAAGGTTTGGACAAGTTCCTGGAGGAAAGGTCCATAAACCATTATTAAGAAGGGACCCAGGATATCAATGCTTGAACCAATACAAGCATTGTGGAACCTGTGTCCCTTGGGGAAACTGCTAGGTACGTATGACCTAGATTGGCCACTGTTGGAAACAGAATACTGGGCTTGATGGACCTTGGTCTGACCCAGTATGGCATATCTTATGTTCTTATGTTCTTATGAGTGTGTGACCAAGACCAGGTGTTCTGTTAACATGGACTTTGTATGTAGGGATCTGTACTGTAGTAATCTGAATTGTTCAGCTGTCCAAATAGGTGTTTGGATATTCCAGGGCCCACTATAGTATTTACAGTGATACTTTTTTTGGATGGCCTCCTTATGTGAGTTTTGGAAGTTGGTACTGGTATGGTATGGTACGGCAGATTTGCTCTATAGATACTCAATGACTTTGTTGTAGAGTTTTGTATTAGTTCACAATATGCCTGGTACTGGATAATGTTTGTTTGTTTTTTTAAGATATTGAGTTCTGTGGGTGAATGTCCTGTTTCGGCTCTGCACCCACTGTTGAGGAAGAAGGTTCTGTGGATGCAAAATATATGTTCAAAAAGAAAAAGCAAGAACCATAATGCAGTTTATAACAACAAAATAAAAATGAGTTATAATTTAATTTTATAAACTGCTCACTCTTTCTTTTAGTTCCTTGGTGTGCAGCATTTCCTTCATACAAATCTAATCGTCTATTTGGTTTGATTCAGTACCTGACTGGAGTTTTGAGAAAGCCTCTTCCCTGGGTAGTGCCTTTGGAAAATCCCGGATAAGTTCCTAACGCGCCCAGATGCTATGCAGTTAGTATCGGGGCATGTTGGGGATGTTCTGGGACACAGCATGGGCGGAGGAAAGGGCTAAACAGGTAGCATCGAAAATCGCTGCCACCGTTTAGCCTCGGCGGCTCGGATGTGCCGCATAGCCTGCCTAGATGAAAATTGGGCCCAGTATTTTTTTTACAGCACCATAATTCAAAAGCATTGATTTTCTTCCTGTCTTTCTTCTTAAGAACATAAGATAAGGCATACTGGGTCAGATCAAGGGTCCATCAAGCCCAGTATCCTGTTTCCAACAGTGGCCAATCCAGGTCACAAGTATCTGTCAGGTTCCCGAAAGGTATACAGATTCCATGCTGCTTGTTCAATGTATAAGCAGTGGATTTCCCCGGTGTTCTTTAATAATGGTTTATAGACTTCTCCAGTAATTCATCCAAGCCTCTTTTAAATCCAGCTACACTAACAGCTTTTGCTACATTTTTCTGGTAACGAATTCCAGAGTTTGCTTACGTGTTGAGTCTCTTTTCCAAGTTGAAGTGCTCTAACCTTTTAAGGCTTTCCTCGTAGGGATTTCCTCCCATCCCCTTAACCATTTTTGTCGCTGTTCTCTGTACGTGTTCTAATTCTACTATATCCTTTTTAAGATAAGATAACCAGAAATGCACACAATATTCAAGGTGTGGTCACACCATGGAGTAATACAGAAGTATTATGATAGCCTTTGTTTTATTTTCCATTCCTTTCATTATGATTTCTAGTATTCTATTTGCTTTCTTGACTGCTGCTGCACACTGGACAGATGTTTTCAATGTATTATCTATGATGACGCCTAAATCCTTTTCCTGGGTAGTGGTTCCTAATGTAGAACTTTACATCATGTAACTGTAGTTTGGGTTGTTCTTCCCTAAGTCCAACTTTTGCATCCATATAATGTAATTGAAAATACCATGGCTCGGACAAGTTGAATCTTTGTATGCAGAGATACATCTCTGCACTTAAAATCTTATCCAGGTTCTTCATAGTTGTTCTTCCAAGAGCAATGCATCTTCATATTTTTAACTGTTTGTTGTTTCATTATTGGTAATTGATCTGCACATGTTAAAGTTATCTACTGTTTCTATTTCTTCTCCATCAAGCATGAAATTCATGATTTTGCCAGTTGCCAGGATCTTTGTCTTATTCGAGTTGAGGTGCAGGCTCATTTTAAGACTATGGGGCTTGTTTACAAAGCCGCGGTAGCGGTTTCCGATCGTTGTCGGAGCCGCAGACCCATTGAAATCAATGGGGCCGCAGCTCCGATAACGATCGGAAACCGCTAACGCGGCTTTATAAACAAGCCCCTATGTTTCTTGATCTTGATAAGTAGATGTTTCAAAATTGTCTTCACTTTCATCCAGTAATGTGGCATCATCAACAAAGTGAAAATTGTTGATGAGTCATTTATAGACCTTCACACCTTAACTGTCTTCATACAGTACTGCTTCTCTGATTATTTGTTCTGAATATAAATTGAACAGGAATGGGGAAATCATGCAGCCTTTTAGTGCACGTTTCCCAATCGTAAATCATTCTGTTTCTCCTTATTCTGTTCAAACTGTTGCTTCTTGAGCAATATAAAGGTTGTTCATTAGAACAATCAGGTGTTCTCATATAACATGCTTCTTAATGTTGCCAGAGTTTTTCATGATTTATGCAATCAAAGGCCTTAGTGTAGTCAATAAAACATATGTCTTTTTGATATCCTTTGGTCTTTTTATTTCTTGCTCCTTGCCCTTTGCTGAATCCTGCTTGCACTTAGGACAGTTCTCATTCCAGGTAAGGTTGTAGGGCCTGATATCGCGAGACATTTAGATGGTTAACATGGTTAATGTTGCTGAATATCCCTGAGTAATACTGCTATACTTAGGGCCAGCCCTAGAGTTGGTCCAAAGTGCTGGAGCCCTAGGCAAATCTCAAGCTTTACATCTACTATGGCTGTCCATATCTATTATTTAGCTTTCAATGTCCTGCTTTAGCTGCCCTCCAGAGGTTGCTGCCCTAGGTGACCGCCTAGTTTGCCCAGGCTACATTCCACAATGCTAACTGCTTAGCAACGGTGCATATCCAGGGCATTCTGGGGTACATTCTGGGGTACATGGGGATAACTGGTCAGCAGTGATATTCAGTCGCTGCCCAGATATCCCTCAGCGGCAAAAGTTAGGCACAGCAAAAGCTGTGATAAGTTTTGCCGCTGAAGCTAACCGGGAAGTGGCTGAATATCGCTGCTGCCCGGATATCTTCTGTGCCGTGTGTAGCAAAACCAGATATTCAATATCGGTGGTCCGAAATGGTCCTGGCATTGAATATCTGGGTTAAGTCCTCGGCGGTGATGACTAGGCACTGTACTTGCACTAGCCGCTGCCACTAAATATCAGGCCCGTAGTTTTCACTAAATGATTTTGAGTAGAATCTTGCTGGTGTGTGGGATGAGAGTGAATGAAACAACACCACACCGACACCCTGAAGAGATCCCTGAACAAACCACGAGATCTTTTCAACTTGGTGCAAGCCCTTTCAAAGGAACCATCTCCTGAACAACACGTGGATATTCACCCACAAAAATTTGCGGATTACCTACAATCAAAGATCATACAGACCGACAAAATCTCAACAGCCTCATTTCAGGAACCTACCGGTTTAACCCCCCTACTCAAGTTCTCACACACCATCCAGAAAAAGCATTGAAGATACAATAGCGTCTATTAATACTTCCACAGCGCAAACTGACCCTTGCCCAGCGTTTTGGGTAAAGGAACTACGCAAGGATTTCAGTCCATTCATCGCAAAACTGATAAACCTTTCTTTCACTACTGGTTCCTTCCCCACAGCACTCAAGCAAACCTCTATTAGGCCTTTACTGAAGAATCCCAAACTTGACCCCCAAAGGGTCGATTCTTACAGGCCAATAGCCAGTATTCCGCTCCTAGCAAAGATAATTGAGAAAGAGGTTCAAAGGCAAATTCAGGATCATATAGACGCCACGGCTCCCCTAGATCACTGCCAACACGGGTTCAGAGAATATCATGGAGTCGAGACCCTTCTCACCTTCCTTTTCAACAATATAATTACAGGCATCGATAACATCCGACAAGGTTTTGTGCTCATCTTTTTAGATATTGCTGCGGCCTTTGACTCGGTACACCATGAGCTTCTCCTTGGTCGACTGAGAGAGAAGGGAATCCGTAATACTGCGCTGGAATGGTGCAAGTCCTACCTAGATGGTCGATGGCAGTATGTAAAATCCGGATCAGAAGAATCAAAACAATTCCATCAAACACAAGGCGTGCCTCAAGGTTCCTCCCTGTCATCTCTACTGTTCAATATATACATGCAACCTATCTGCAATATCATTAGATCATTTAACGTGAGCTGTCTGATATATGCAGATGACATTCTATTATACATGCCTTTCTCGACAGTTCAAATGGACCTTACACCACTTGTAGAGTGCTTCAATGCGGTATCCGATTGGCTACAATCACAAAACCTCGGCATCCAGCACAAAAAAACGGAGGTACTGTTCATCTCTAGAGACCCCGACTTTATTCCTCCATCCCATATAAGTGTCAAGGAAGCGGAATTGCAAACCAAAGAAACAATAAAATACCTTGGGGTCACCCTAGACCAGCGATGGCGAACCTATGGCACGCGTGCCAGCTGTGGCACGCGAAGGCCTTGCAGCTGGCACGCGGGAAGGTCCGCAATCGAAAAAAAAAAAAAACAACCCTGTCTGCTGCCGTTGTCGGGGCCGCCGCGGCAGAATCGAGCGTGCCGCGGGGCCCCCCTGTACCCGGCAGATCCTGCCCTCCCCGTAGCAGCTCTCTCTTTGGAGCTGCAGTCAGACGCGCCGGCTTGCAGAGCGCGAAGGGGAGAGTTTCCCTTTCGCGACTCTGTTAAGCCCGCGGGGGCTGATGGGAACTTCCCATCAGCCCCCGCGGGCTTAACAGAGCAGCGAGGGAACTCTTCCCTCGCGCTCTGCAAGCCGGCGCGGCTGACTGCAGCTCCAAAGAGAGAGCTGCTACGGGGAGGGCAGGATCTGCCGGGTACAGGGGGGCCCCGCGGCACGCTCGATTCTGCCGCGGTGGCCCCGACAACGGCAGCAGACAGGGTTGTTTTTTTTTTTAATTTTCCCTGGGCTGGGGGGGTGGGGGTTAGGAGTGGTGATGGGCTGGGCTGGGCTGGGGGGGGGGGGTGAGGTGTGGTGATGGGCGGGGCGTGGGTGGGGGGGTTAGGAGTGGTGATGGGCTGGAGGGGGGGTTAGGAGTGGTGATGGGCTGGGCTGGGCTGGGGGGGTTAGGAGTGGTGATGGGCTGGGCTGGGCTGGGCTGGGGGGGGGTTAGGAGTTGTGATTGGCTGGGCTGGGCTGGGGGGGGGTTAGGAGTAGTGATGGGCTGGGCTGGGCTGGGCTGGGGGTGTTAGGAGTAGTGATGGGCTGGGGTGGGGGGGGGTTAGGAGTGGTGATGGGCACTGGGCTGGGGGGGGTTAGGAGTGGTGATGGGCACTGGGCTGGCTGGGGGGGTAAGGATTGTTGAAGGTCGCTGGGCTGGGGGGGTAGGAGTGGTGATGGGCGCTGGGGGGGTTAGGAGTGGTGATTGGCTGGGCTCGGCTGGGGTGGGTTAGCCGTAGTGATGCGCTGGGCTGGGCTGGGCGGGGGGGAGTTAGGAGTAGTGATGGGCGGGGGGGGGGGTGGGTAGGAGTGGTGATGGGCACTGGGCTGGGGGGGTTAGGAGTGGTGATGGACACTGGGCTGGCTGGGGGGGGTTAGGAGTGGTGATGGGCACTGGGCTGGCTGGGGGGGTTAGGAGTGGTGATGGGTGCTGGGCTGGGGGGGGTAGGAGTGGTGATGGGCGCTAGGGGGGTTAGGAGTGGTGATAGGCGCTGGGGGGCTTAAACTAAAAATTGAGTGATGGGGGATTAGGACTGGGAGTGGGCTGATGGGGAGGTTAGGACTGGAAATGGGCTGGTGGGATTAGGACTGGGAGTGGGCTATGGGGGGCTAGGACTGGTAATGGGTTGGGGGGTTGCTAGGACTGGAAATGGGCTGAGTGGAAGGGGGCTTGAACTGCAAATAGCTGTTGGGGATGGGGCTTGGAATGGAAATGGGCTGAGGGGAAGTGGGGGGCTTGAACTGCAAATAGCTGATGGGGACGGGGCTTGGAATGGAAATGGGCTGAGGGGAAGTGGGGGGCTTGAAGAAGGGAATGGATGCTGGGTGAGACTGGAACTAGAAGGGAGCTGATGTTGGGGGAGGATTAGAATGGGATGGGGCTGGGAGAGTAAAATGGAGAGGGGAAAAATATTTTGTGTAGGAGGGATGAAAAATCTACAATTGGCCAGGTATTGGGAGAGTAATTGGGGATTGAGGATGGAGGGGTAAAATTTGTGTGGATGAAATAGGAATGAGGAAAGAGCAAAAGGAGAAAGATTAGTATGTTAAAGCAGATGTAGAGAGAGAGAGAATGGAAAAAAACTAGAAGAGAGAAGAAAGGACAAATGGACAGCAGACGATGGAGAGTTAGCAGAAAACATGAAGAAACCAGAAGAAAATGGCTGGACCAATTGCAACTGAAAAAAAATGCACAAAAGGTAGAAAGATATCTCTTTATTTTGAATTTATTAACTGGAATATGTCAGCTCTGGGAAATGTGCATCATTAACATCTGCGCTTTGTTTGGTACAAGAGGAAATTCCTATTTGACGTTGCCACTTGTTCTCTTTCCCCAGTATTCACTGAAATGTATTGGTTTAATATTTGCAGTGTTGCCTTTTGATAGGTAGGGTATGGTGCTTTGTGAGTCCTGGTAATGCTGTCAGGATACGGCGGGTTTGCTATGGGTTCTAAATGGGCAGCGTTTGTAGTAGTTCCTAATGTGCCTGGCGGTTGGCACTGGATTATAGTAATGTAGAAATCTTTTAGTCTTTCTTTATCCATACACTCATTAAGAGACATGTTTACTAAAAGTTAGTGTATGGTAACATTATGCAAATATTTATGCAAATAAGACCACTTATGCAAATGACGTGCTGGCACTTTGAGGAAATTCTTTGGTTTTGTGCGGCAGTTTGGGCACTCGGGCTCAAAAAGGTTAGCCATCACTGCCCTAGACCAACATCTCGACATGAAATCTCACATAAGCAACATAGTCAAAGCTGTTTATTTCAAAATCCGTTCACTCAGACATCTGCGCTCCCTACTGGACCCAGATGATTTCCGGACAATATTCCAAGCACTGATCCTGCCTCATTTTGACTTTGCTAATTCCATCTTACAAGGTCTCCCTCAATCTACACTGAACCCGTTACAACTGGCCATGAATGCCGCAGCAAGGGTCCTCCACAGAGCCTCCAGAAGTGACCATGTGACTCCTATCCTAAAACAGCTTCATTGGCTACCTATACACGGAAGGATTATATTCAAGACCTTACTTCTCTCATTCAAGGCCATCAATTGCCTCTCCTCTACGGCACTTACTGAGCTTATCCGCACAGTGCCCCTCAACAGATCCAGAAGGTCAACAACCCTAAATCTACTAATAACCCCGAAGTCCTTAACTAAATGCAACAACACAACGGCAAATAGGGCTTTCAGTCTTTACGTCCCCAATTGCTGGAATGCACTGCCACCAGACATCCGAGCTATTGTAGACCTATCTCAATTCAGGAAGGCAATCAAATTACACCTCTTCCTCCAATACTACCCAGCCAGCAACCGTATCTAAGTAACCCCACTTAAGAAACACCCATCCCTAGTGTTCTTATATTCCCAGCCTCCGTCCTGCAGATCAGGCGCATACCGTTTTAAAGTGATCACTGTATTTCATATAGATCCTTGTAATTATTGCTTCATGTATATACTACAACCCTGTTGCTGCAATTTATTATCTCATGTATATAGTTCAACCTTGTGGTTGTATTATTATCTCATGTACATAGTTCTACCCTGTTAGCCAAGTTGGTACTCCTGTTCCTTGTAAAACCAAACAGATTGTTGTCTTGGTCGTTTTGTTATATTGTAAACCGCGCTGATACCGAATAGTGCGGTATATAAGCAACTGTAATAAATAAATAAATAAATAAATAAAAATTGTGAGATAATTTCCATAGTCAGTTAGGTCATCTTTCTTCACTAATGGTATGAACACAGATCTTTTCCAGTCAGTTGGCCATGATATTGTCTTCTAAATTTCCTGGCAGAGCCTAGTAAGTATTCTTCCTGGCTGACTGTCACAAGTGCACCAGTCCTTTCCCTATCTTGTAGGTTCACAGCTTAGAGCCTACTATCCTTCCCAACTGCTGACACTCTTTTTTCCTCATATTTCCCTACCCTTTCTGTTGATGAACAAATAGATATGTGCCATTTTATTTTTTCCTCTGCTTTGGATAAAATAGCCCCACTTAAGTCCAAGCAATGAGCAGAAAAACAACACCATCCATGGTACCATCCTGGCTTACATCTTCTCTGTACTAAATTGAGGAGAACGGAAAGACTTCTGTGCAAACTTCACACTCCTGCTTCCTTGAAAACTTTCCAACATTGCATTCAATTTACCATTCTAAGATTAGGATGGCAAAGAAACATTTCTTCACCGAAATCCATTGAATCATCCTCCAATCGTCTCAAACAATTGTATTCAGTGGTCTCTTCCCTCCTCCATCCCCCAGTTTTGGTCATTCAGACAGATATCCCATCCTCTCAACAACTAGCTGCATACTTCTCCAGCAAAATATCTGATATTCAGACCAAACTCCTCTTTGCTGAAGTTCCTGGCTCTCCTTCAGTCCTCATTCTGCCCGTCCCATTCATTGCCTAGTACTCTCAATTCAGCTACTCTGCCACCATCAACCTCTCAGTCGACCTCCCTTGACTTACCTCAATACTAAAATAATGTGCAACTTTTCCAAGCTCCTTACCTCCTCCAGGAAAATGACTTGCACGTTCAATCCAATACCCTCAGCCTGGTTTCCTACTGAGTCACTAGCATTTCTTCAGCTTCATTATCCATCATCAACACCAGTTTATCCTCCGGGACCATTCCTGAACTTTGAAAGAAAGCCACAGTTCAACCTATTCTGAAAAAATCTTCACTCGATAGGACATCTGTGTCACACTATAGCCCAGTCTCCAACCTTACCTTCCTCTTTGGGATTCTTGAAAAACGTGTTTTTGCACAATTATACACCCACTCATCTGACCAACTCAAATGCATTGCACCCCAGATAATCTGGCTTTTGCCCGGTTATAGTACAGAGACTATCTTGACTGCTTTACTTAGTGACATCCATAATACTTTTGATCAAGGCAATATCGTCCTTGCAGTTTCTTTAGATTTAATTTTTTCTTTCAACCTGGTAGATCACTCCATTCTCTATTCTTGCCTCTATGATTTGGATCTCTGAGGACCTGTTCTCTCCTGGTCCCATTCTTTAACTGACTGTTCCTTCTCAGTTACATTTGGTTCTTTCACTTCTAATTCCTATCCTCTTACCTATAGTGTTCCCCAGGGTTCTGTTCTTGCTCCACTTTTCTTTAATATCTTCATTGCACCTCTTCCTACCATAATACAGGATTCTGGAATTACTGCCTACTATTTTTTTTTTTTTTTTAGTGCCATCGAGTCAGTGTTGACTCATAGCGACCCAGCTACCTCTGGGTTTTCTTGGCAATGTATCACCGGAAGTAGATTGCCAGCCTTTTCTTCCGAGGCAATGGAGGGTAAAGTGACTTGCCCAAAGTCACAAGGAGTGCCAGTGGGAATTGAACCCTTGATCTTCTGGGTACTAGGCAGTTGCTCTAACCACTAGGCTACTCCTCCACTACTGCCTACTATTATGCGGACAATATTCTTCTCACACCCATCCTACTCATCCCGATGTATCCCCAATGAATGCTTGCTTATGAAAAGTGGTCTCTTGGATTAGAGCCAATCTGCTCAAGCTCAACATCTTTAAGACTTCTGCCATGTAGTTCACAAGAAAGTCCACCATTCGAAAAATTTCTCTCACTCTGGATCATGTTCACCTTTCGCTCTCCTCTTCATTTAGATATCTGGCTATGGTACTTGACTCTGGTCTCATATTTCATGAACAAATCAGCTCCATTATCAGAAGTTCATTTTACTCCTTGTGTCAAATTTGTTCTCTCCTTTCCTTCCTTAATCCTTCTTCATTAATCACACTTATTTTCAATCTTGTCTTCTCTAAACTGCACTATTGCTATGTCATTTATGCTGGCCTCCCCGATTACCAGATAAAAAGGTTACTGATGGTCCAAAACACTGCTATCAAACTTCTCGTGCATGCTTCAAGATTTGATCACATCACTCTTTTAATGATTCAATACCATTGGCTTTTGATTGCTTTTCAAATCTAATATAAAATTCTGACTATTACACACAGGAGTTTACACACTGGTATCCCCTCTTATTTCTCCTCCTTTATTATTCCACACTCCTCGAACCAGACTCTCCACTCTTTTCATACCAACTAACTTCCCCTCTCCCCCCCCCCCCCCCCCAGTTTCCAAAGCTTATTACGATTCAACTAGACAATCAGCCTTTTACTATTGTGTCCCTGCTCTCTGAAACTCCCTCCCATCTGATCTCTGCCAGGAATCTTTATATTCCAAATTTAAGAATGACCTAAAAACACACCTTTTCTCACAGGCGTTTAACATTGAATTATAGCCAATTCTCACACGCTTTATCCCTGCTGTTTATATATGTATATATGTGCTCCGTGCAGACTTAGCTCTATTTGTTGCATTTTAATTGGAGTTCTTTTCATTCTTTTATGATTGTTTTTATTTATAAACTGCTCTGATTTTTGAAGGGCAGTATAGAAAGTCTCTAATAAACCAAAAACCATAACAACTGCATCTGATTGCTGTAGTACATCAATGGGAATGTCATCAATTCCTGGCGCTTTGTTCTTTGATAATGCTTTCAATGCTGCTTCAACATCTTCTTTTATCACCAACAGTTCTTGATCATAAGTTTCTGGTTGAAATGGCTGTTGATCCACTTGATCTTTATGGTATAATGGCTTGGTATATTCTTTCCATCTTTTCTTGATATTCTCAACAGCATTCAGCATGGATCCTTAAGCCTTTTTTAGCATTCCAATTCAAGACTGGGATTTTCTCTTTAACTCTCTTAGCTGATCTTGTTCTTCCTCTTATAGTTTCTGATTCTACTTCATTGAATGCGTCCTTTTAGTACTTCTCTATGTCTTGTCTTGCTGCATGTTGGAAATGTCTGTTAAGTTCTATGATTACCTCTCTTTCTCCTCTGGTTTTAGCTTCACTGTGCTTCTGAGCAGTTTTCAGAGTTTCTTCAGTCATCCATTTTGGCCATTTTTGCTTTTTCACCTTTTGCAGAGACTTTTTACTTTCTATGAGCATAACTATCTTGATGTCATCCCATAGTTCTTCTGCTGCTCTGTCCTATATATCTAAAGCGGCAAACCACTTTTTTAGGCAGTCTTTAAATTCTGGTGGCACATCAAGATCATACGTTGCTACATTCATGAGAGACTTACTCTTTTACAGCTTTAGATTGAGTTTGCGTACTATTAGTTGGTGATCTGTACCATAGTCAGATCCAGGTTTGGTCTTTGTTGATGTTATTGAGTTTTTCCATCGCTGACTTCCACAGATGTAGTCAATTAGATTTTTGTGCAATCCATTGGGTGAAGTGCATGTCTACAATCTTCGCTCATTTTGCTGGAAGAAGGTGTTTGAGATGAATAGCTTGCTGATCTTGCAGAATTCTATCAGTTTCTCTCCAGTTTTGTTTCTTTTGTCAAGTCCATACTTTCCAACCACTTTGCCTTCTTCTTTGTTTCCAACTTTTGTGTTTCAGTCGCCCTGAATATAAGTATATCTTGTTTGCATGTTCCGTCAGTTTTAGCTTGTACTTGGGCAACTTTATCCTCTTCTGCATCTGCTGTTGGCACATATTCTTGAATAATAGTTGTGTTGATGGGCATTCCTTGTAGCTGAATAAAAGTTAAGTGTTCACTGATTGCACTGTATTTCATTACAGATTTTGCAAGTTATTTCTTAATGATTAACACAACACCATTTCTTCTTTGTCTTTTATTTCTGTGTAGTGTACCATGTGATCATCAGATTGAAATGGATAAGCACTGGGCACTTTGAATCTGATGATCACATGTTATATTATGCTGGAAATGAAAGACAAAGTGAATAATAAGGACATTAATCTGGAGTCTTCCCCTTCCCTCTTCCCCTCCTCAATGAATGAGGTGTAGTCTGCACAGAACACTCGGCCCAATATTCAAAGTGATTAACGCAGTTAGCAGAGTACTAACCGTGTTAACTGCGGTGAATGGGATATTAAGCAGCAATAACATAGTTGGTACCACTGAATATCCGTGGCTACCAGTTCTACATGCCTTGATGCTAAATGCTTAGGGGGTTATTCTGAGCCATGAATAGCGGGGATGTCCATCAATGCTATTCGTGCCAGCTGCAGCCTCTGTATAACTTCCCTGCTGGTTGTGTGGGGAAGTTATAAGGCGGTGGCCCAGGGGTGGAGAGTGGGCGGGCAGTGGGCGGTCACCGCCCCTGGACGTACAGGGCCGATTCTAATGTCAGCCCTGTAAGTCCAGTGCTGTAAAAATGGCTGGGGAAGCTATTCCACATCTGGGGTGGAATAATTTCCCTGGACTTTTTTTTTCAACTTCGGGGTGTGGAAGGGGCTGGGGGGGCCCAGGGTTATTCCCCGCAGCCCAACCCTGGCCTTAGGAGGCCAGATCAGAGGTCAGGCTGTGGGGAATAAACCTTTTTCTATGGCGGCCGGCAATGCAGCTTTTAAATGGAGCTGCGGTGCCATGGCAACTTGATGCCATGGCGCCACGGCTCTATTTGAAGGCCCTGACTGAGTTAGCCGGGTAGTGCCTATACATGCAGGCTAGGACTGAATCGCAGTCCCGACCTGCACGTACAGGCCTGATCGTGATTCGGATCCCATGGGGCTAGGCGTGCCCCATGGGATCAGAATCACGATCCCCTTTGTACGTCCGGCTAAGACCGGACATACATAGGGGATGTGCGTGTGGTACAGAATCAGGCTGTTAGCATTGTGGCATGTCAGGGTTGTTCTGCGGCAGAGCAGAGGCGGTGCCAATCGGTAACCAGTCTGCGGCTATATTGAGCTGCATCCTGGTTAGCAATATGCAATGAAAGCCAGGCGCAGGTAACACTGGCTTAACTTCTGCCACATATCATTAACCAGGCAGTGGCTTAATATTGTCTTTGACCGGTTACGAATTGGCAAGAGCAGCTAACCTGGATATTCAATGCTGGGGCCGGATATGACCCCAGCATTGAAAATCCAGGTTTACTGTTCAGCGTTGGCAGCTAGCCACATAAGCAATCAGTGGTTAATGTTGGGCTTACATTGTTTTCCAATACTGATACCTGCTAAGGATGGCACTGAAGGTTTTTCTGAAATCCGTTTAAACTGTTCATTGCTGTAGACATCTAGTAGTGCTATGGAAATTAAATGACAGAAGTGATAAGCAGGTGGAGCAGACAACTGCATGAGACATTTTGGGGTCTTTTGCTTACAGAATGGAAAAGGAACAACTGAACTTGGAAATGACATTAGGCTCTAATCTAGCAGGGAACAAAAATGGCACTGTCATTATATTTTTCACCTGTACCATTTAAAAATTCTAGGATCAATACGGAAACTCAGCAGTCATCATATTTTTCAAAAACACCGGCCTCTGCATTTGAAAACATAATATATTCGATGCACTGCACAGATAGGAAGTGGCACTGAATATATATGTAAATTACAGTCACTGCATGTAACTTTGGACCCGATATTCTAAAGGCATTTACATGGTTTACAGCCTAGTAAACTGTGTAAATGCCTTAAATCGGGATATTCAACAGCACTTATATGGTTAGTGTCGTTGAATATCCCCTTCTACATGCCCCAGTGCTATGTGATGAGTATCGGGGTGTATTAGGGCCATTTCAGGGCAAAGCAGAAACGGAGACTGTTGCTAACTGGGTTGTGGTGATATTGCTCTGCTACTCGGTTAGTGATTGGCAGGTAAAACTAGGCATAGCAAAAGTTGTCTTAGTTTTACCCACGAAAGCTAACTGGGTAGCAGTGCAATATCACCGCAACCCAGTTAGATCATTACTGGAGCAAAATGTCATACTCCCACCAACTATCAGACCAACATCCTGGTCTGATCACCACATAATTACAGTCAAAATAGCACTCAATAACCTAAATACTCAAAGACACACAGAAAACAAAAGCAGAAGATTCAAAAGATTCAACAAGGAACTGTTTTTACAAGATATTCTACCCAAATTAAACCAAGATTACACAGACCTAGACAAAACCATTAACAACTGGAACTGCAGTGTTACAGCAGCTGCAGAAGCACCCAAAAAGAAGATAAGGATAACAGAATAAAAAAAAACACAAAATGAACCTTGGTATTCCAACGAGATACGATAAGTTAAAAGAACCCTATGGAAGACTGAAAGGCAATGGAGACAAAGTTAAGACCCAGACACACTACAAAAATACAGAACCATACAAAAAGAATACACGTAAACAAGAATTTTACACAAATCTCATTATGAAATCTGCAAACAAACCAAGAGAACTATTTGACATAGTCAAAACTTTAACCAAGAACCCCTCAACTGAAGATTTAATTGAAATATACCCACAACAAATAGCAGACCACCTAATAAGAACCTTCCACAACGACATACCACCACAGACAGACATAGAAGAAAAAGAATCATGAAATGGAATATGGGGTGAATTTACCACTTCAGCCCACAAGCAAATAAACAACATAATAACTAACCTGAATACGACAACATCACCATCTGACCCATGTCCGGTTTCATGGATCAAGCTGACCAAATTAGAGTGTATTCCACATATTCCCTAAATCATGCAAACTTCCCTCACTTAGGGGTATATGCCAAAAATACTTAAAACAGCAACCATAAAACCAATAATCAAAAACACCACACTTAACACATTAGACCCAAGTGCATACCGACTAATCTCAAACTTACCTCTCATAGCCAAAATTTTAGAAAAGGCCCTACAGATGCAGTTGCAGGGCCATATCAACTTACATGCTCCATTAGATCCACACCAGCATGGGTTCAGAACCATGGTGTAGAAACACTTCTAACATCCTTGCTAGACAAAATACACAAAGGTATAGACAACATCAAGAAGGGTTTTCTGATAATATTCCTGGGCATATCTTCGGCCTTTGATACTGTATCACACAAATTACTCCTGCAATGTCTACAAGAAATTGGGCTTCACTGCATCACGTATAGATGGTTCAAATCATGCCTAACTGGTAGATAAAAGCAAGTCAAACACACATCAGGCAAATCTGGGTGAAAGGGGATAGATTAAGGAGTGATATGCGGAAATATTTCTTTATGGAAAGAGTGGTGGATCTTTGGAATAGTCTCCCAGTGGAGGTGGTAAAGATGAGGACGGTATCTGAATTAAAAAATGCATGGGACAAACACAGAGGATCTCTAAAGGAAATAAAGGGGACTGTTGTAGTTGTTGATATGGAAGGACAGACTAGATAGGCCATGTGGTCTTTTTCTGTCGTCATGTTTCTATGTTTCTAAATCTAAACCATTTGAAATACAACAAGGAATACCACAAGGGTCAGCAATGTCATCACTGCTATTTAACCTATATATACAGCCTACCTGCAATGTCATAAAGCAGCACAATGTTAAATCCCACTAGAGGACAGCAACCTTGGGCCGGAAGGACTGGGGTTTCTAGTCCCACAGGTGCTCCTTGTGGTCTTGGGCAAGCCACTTAACCCTCCATAGCCCATGTTCCCTGTAAAATAGTTATCTCCAAGTTATAATACCCTGTTCAATGTAATTTCAGTTTGTTCAATGTAAACCGCAATGATGCAGAATAGCGCGGTATATAAGAGAATATAAATAAATAAATAAATAAAATAAATATTGGCTATATGTCGATGACATAATAATAGTCACACCAATAGATACCGATAGGCCTGATGCCACAAAATTAATTGTCTCAAAGATATAATCACACGGCTAAGCAGCCATAACCTCAACATAAATTACAAGGCGACTGAGGCCCTTTTCATAAAAAGGAAACAAGCATTCACACCACTGAACACAACTCAACTATCAAGCTGCAGTATAGAAGTAAAAAACAAAGTCCAATATCTGGGAGTAATTCTGGACCAAGCCTTAAACCTACAGTTACACATAAATAAGACCACACACAAGGCATACCATAAAATGAAAGTATTACAGAGATTGAAACCACTGCTTAACCGGGATAACTGCTGCACATTAATCCATGTGGTAATCATGCCTCTGCTGGACTATTGCAACTCAATCTATCAGGATATACCGAAACAAGCAATCCACATGCTTCAGATGGCACAAAAAATGGCAGCCTGCATCATCACAGGTTTATGTTTATGCAATTTCTTGATATACCACCCAGGCTGAAGGGCATCAGAGCGGTTTACAATCACTATAAGCAGGTACTGGATACACTCCCTTGTCCCCAAAGGGCTCACAATCTATGTGTACCTGAGGCAATGGAGGGTTAAGTGGCTTGCCCAAGGCCACAAGGAGTGCAGATAGGACTAGAGACCCCAGTCCCTCTGGCCTGAGATTGCTGTCCCCAGGTGGGAATTGAACCCCTGGCCCTCCAGCCTGAGGTACCTTGTCTTAACCACTAGGCCACTCCTCCCTGCAAGATACAAACACATTATTCCACTAATGAACCAATTACACTGGTTACCAATACACTATTGCATCAGATTTAAAACTACAATCAACATATTCAAAATAATAACAAACAACTCAGCCGACATACTACAAGAGCTAATTACAAAACACCCAGACAACCGACCTAAGAGGATCAACAACAAGAACATGATTCTTACGCCCAGCATCTACTCAAAGTCCAAGCACATCACATCCAAAAGAGCATTTTCCTTGACAGCTCCAGCATTTTGGAACACATTACCATAAGACATACAATCTATAAAGGACATTAAGGATTTCAGTAAAAACTTAAAAACAAATTTTACAAAGAATACCTTGGAGATATCACCAAGCCGTACCACCATGACACACAACAACAGTAAATATGGCCCACTTAATGATACGACACATGATAGATGAACACTCCACACTGTACATACAGACTGTATATAAGTTATGGTACAAATTAAGGATGCCGGCATGCTATGGAAGCCTCATAGGATTAATGATTGATTTGTTTATTGTTAGCATCTAATACTGTTCAATGTAAACTAAGGGGCTTGTTTACAAAGCCGCGGTAGCGGTTTGCGATCGTAATCGGAGCCGCGGCCCCATTGATTTCAATGGGGCCGCGGCTGCGATCGCGATCGCGAACCACTACCGCGGCTTTGTAAACAAGCCCCTAAGTTGTTATACTGTTCCCTGTACAAAAACAAAATTGTAATGTAAACCACCTTGATTTAAGGATGAAGCGGTGTATATAAAACTTGTTAAATAAATAAATATTGCCGCTACCCATTTAGCTTCGGTGGCTCCGAGGCATGTGCGGCAAACCCAGATATTCAATGCCATCACTGCGACATTGAATATCTGGGGTTAAGGGTCGGTGGGCAGTGCTATGGGCCAGAGTGGCGCATAGCCTGCCCAATTCAATATCGGGTCCTTTATGCATAGTAATGATATTTCAGCTGTTCTTAAGTAAATCGCATAGCTCTATGTATGGTGGCTAAATATAACACAGTTGCTTACCTGTAGCAGGTATTCTCCATGGACAGAAGGATACATCCTCACATATTGGTGGCATTATGAGGGAGCTCTGCATGAGAACCTCTCCCAGCTCCTTCTATAAACTTTTGGAATGGTTCTACAGCAGATGCACATGAATTTCTGCCTACTGTTGTGCCTCATCCCTTCAGTCTAATGAATAGCTAATGCCAGAGTATAACTCCAAGGGGAGGTGGAAGAGTTTGTAAAACCTATGCTGCTATCAGTGGAGAACACCTACTACAGGTAAATTACTTATTTTTCCCATGGACAAGGAGGATAAGTGCTCACATATGGGATTCCTTAGTTACTAGCTACTTCACAAAATAAAAAAGGTAAATAGGTGTCGCAACAAACAAAGACATAACACAACACAGCTTTTTTTTTTTGTTGGGCAATGGACCTTTATGATAGTTTAATTACATGTAACAAGGTAGCACAGAAAACAAAAGAACAGGGCCTAAGAGAGTTGTGGAGTTGGATTCTAATCCCCAAACAGATTCTGAAGAATGGATTGTCGAATCTGCTGTCATGTCAAGATCCATGTCTGCAGGCCAAATTGAGAGAGTATATTTGTTGATGGTAGTCCTCCACCAATTGGAGGCAAAAATAAATGTTGAACAGACTTTCTATGGGCTTTAGTCCGCTCCAAGTAGAAGGCCAAGGCTCTCTTTAAGTCCAGTGTGTACAATACACTTTTGCCTACTACTAAAAGGAGCAGTTGCAAAGGTTAAAGACTTACATCAAGCTTGGGTGTTCTTGAAAAATACTATCTTGGAAGCCCAAACCAGCTGTATTCCACGCTTTAAGAAAAGTGGAAGGAAGTCCAAAAAACTGCCAGCATGGTTTAAAGGTGAGGTCAGAGAGCAGCGCTGTTGTTGCCAAAAAAGCATCTTTCAGGAAATGGAAAAAAGAGCCACAACGACGAAACCTGGAAACAGCACAAGCACTGGCAAGTCAAATGCATGGCATTGATAAGGCAGGCAAAGGGAGAATTTGAGAAGAAGCTTGCTGCAGAAGCAAAAACGCAAAATAAAGACTTTTTCAAGTACATTCGTAGCAAAAAACCTATGAGAGAGTCAGTTGCTCCATTAGATGATAGTGGGGATAAAGGGGCACTAAGAGGCGACAAGGCGATAGCGGAGAGACTGAATGAATTCTTTGCTTCGGTCTTTACTGAGGAAGATGTAGGGATGTTACCCATGACTGAAGTGGTATTTAAAGGTGCGGAAGAATTGAAGGAAATATCGATACATTGGGAAGATGTATTACAACTATTAGATAAACTGAAGAGTAGCGAATCACCTGGGCCGGAGGGTATACATCCAAGGGTGTTGAAAGAACTGAAATATGAGATTGCAGACCTGCTATTAGTAATCTGTGAACTTCCATTAAAATCATCTGTAATACCTGAAGACTGGAGGATCGCCAATGTAACGCAAATTTTTAAAAAGGGTTCCAGGGATGATCCGGGAAACTACAGACCGGTGAGCCTGACGTCAGTACCGGGAAAAATGGTAGAAACCATCATAAAGAACAAAATTACTCAGCATGTAGATAGTCATGGCCTAATGGGAGACAGCTAACATGGCTTTAGACAAGGAAGATCTTGTCTTACTAAACTATTATGTTTTTTGAAGGTGTGAATAAACACGTGGACAAAGGTGAGTCGGTTGATATAGTGTATCTGGACTTTCAAAAAGCCTTTGACAAGGTCCCTCATCAGAGACTTTTGGCAAAACTAAAGAGTCATGGGATAGGAGGCAGTGTACTATTGTGGATCAGGAACTGGTTAAAAGATAGAAAGCAGAGGGTAGGGCTAAATGGCCAATTTTCCCAATGGAGAAAGGTGAATAGTGGTGTACCCCAGGGATCTGTGCTGGGTCTGCTGCTTTTTGACATTCATAAATGACCTGGAAAAGGGAATAACAAGTGAGGTTGTCAAATTTGGAGATGACACAGAACTATTTAAAGTTGTTAAAACCCAAGAGGATGGTGGAAAATTGCAAGAGGATCTTGATAAATTGGAAGACTGGGCATCAAAATGGCAGATGAAATTTAATGTGGACAAGTGCAAAGTTATGTACCTAGGGAAGAACAATCCAAACTATGGTTACACGATGCAAGGTTCCACATTAGAAACCACCACCCAGGAAAAAGATTTTGGCGTCATTGTGGATAACATGTTAAAACCCTCGGCCCAGTGTGCAGCGGCGGCCAAGACAGCAAATAGAATGCTAGGTATCATAAGGAAAGGAATGGAAAATAAAACAAAAGATATTATAATGCTTCTATATCATTCCATGGTGAGACCGCAACTTGAATATTGTGTGCAATTCTGGTCGCCGTATCTTAAAAAGGATATAGCATTATTAGAAAAGGTTCAGAGAAGAGCCACCAAAATGGTAAAGGGGATGGAAGGATACTCCTATGAAGAAAGGCTAAGAAGGTTAGGGCGCTTTAACCTGGAAAAGAGACGGCTGAGGGGAGATATGATATAAGTCTATAAATTAATGAATGGAGTGGAACGGGTAAACGTAGATCAATTGTTTACATTATCAGAATATAGAAAGACTAAGGGGACATGCAATGAAGCTACAGGGTAAACTATTTAAGACTAATAAAAGAAAATATTTTTTCACTCAACGTGTAATCAAACTCTGGAATTTGTTACCGGAGGATGTAGTAAAGGCTGTTAGTGTAGCTGGGTTTAAAAAAGGTTTGGACAAATTCCTGGAGGAAAGGTCCATAAACCATTATTAAGAAGGGACCCAGGATATCAATGCTTGACCCAGTACAAACATTGTGGAACCAGTGTCTTTTGTGGAAACTGCTAGGTACGTATGACCTAGATTGGCCACTGTTGGAAACAGGATACTGGACTTGATGGACCTTGGTCTGACCCAGTATGGCATATCTTATGTTTTTATGTTCCTATGTCATTGGTACCGATATGTACCAAGACAGCAGATTCCTCCACAGCACTATAAGACCTTGTCTAGGTGGCACATGAGGTCTGCTACCTTCGCACCAGGCAGACATGTTACCAGGTGATCCTCACGTCCACCAGCCACCCAGCTATCTACATGTCTAATGATCGAATCACCAACTTTAATGGCTGTCCTAACCCTTCCCTCATGGGCACATGGCCCTGGAGAAACTTCATAAGAACATAAGATATGCCATACTGGGTCAGACCAAGGTCCATCAAGCCCAGTATCCTCTTTCCAACAGTGGCCAATCTAAGTATACATACCTAGCAGTTTCCCCAAAAGACACAGGTTCCACAATGCTTGTATTGGGTCAAGCATTGATATCCTGGGTCCCTTTTTAATAATGGTTTATGGACCTTTCCTCCAGGAACTTGTCAAACCTTTTTAAAACCCAGCTACACTAACAGCCTTTACTACATCCTCCGGTAACAAATTCCAGAGTTTGATTACACGTTGAGTGAAAAAATATTTTCTCGTATTTGTCTTAAATAGTTTACCCTGTAGCTTCATTGTATGTCCCCTAGTCTTTCTATATTCTGATAACGTAAACAATTGATCTACGTTTACCCGTTCCACTCCGTTCATTAATTTATAGACTTCTATCATATCTCCCCTCAGCTATCTCTTTTCCAGGTTAAAGAGCCCTAACCTTTTTAGCCTTTCTTCATAGGGGTATCCTTCCATCCCCTTTACCATTTTGGTGGCTCTTCTCTGAACCTTTTCTAATAACGCTATATCCTTTTTAATCTTCCTCGGTGCAAGAGGGTTTTACATCACCTGGATGACACGTCCTAGCTATAGGATCACTTCCTGCCACATCAGGGTGATGCTGTCCTGTCACATGATCTCTCTCCTCCATGGCAACAGGGATGCTGCCAGACTGGAGGTGGGATTTCAGGACTATATCCCTGTAGGTCTCGTCTATGTACCTCTCTGTCTTCCAAGTCTGCTACTCTTGCCTCCAGAGATTGGACTCGTTCCCTGAGAGCAAAGAGCTCCTTGCACCTTGTGCACATGTAAGACCCCTCACCAACTGGGAGGAAATCATACATGTGGCACTCAATGCAAAAGACTGGAAAGCCCCCATCTCGCTGCTGTCTGCATGTTAGTTTTAAGGTTGTGTTTAGATATTTAAGTCCTTTACTTACTAAGGGTTTCTGGGGATACTTATACTAATAAAACTATACCTAATACTTTTAATGTACTTTGTTCACCTGCAGTTTAATTAATCTCATGTCCTTAATGTATGCTGATGAGAATAAACACTCACACTTTCTACCAGGAAGTGCACCACAGTGAGGGCATGGAGCCCAAGGACTTCTGAAGATGTGCTTTCCCAAAGGTTGGAGAAGGGACAATTCACTGGAGCCCACAATGGGTGAAATTTGGTAGGGGGGAGTGATCAGAACGCTCAGCGTGAACAGGAGGGGCCGGAGGTCCAGGGACAGATGGAGACATCCCCAGTGGAGATGGTGGATCCTGCTGTGACAGCTTTGGCAGGAGTTTGAGGACAACATGTGGAATTTGTCCTGACTATCTAAACCCGATACAGTTGGGCTGCCTGGCTGTGGTTTTGGTGGCCCTTGAACCGTAACCGTCTGGATGGGTGGATAAGAGTTGATGTGACTGAGAATTCTATTGGACTGTTTTGCGGGATGGTGACTGCACCTGGCGGGTATGATGGCCTACCCTGAACTCCCTGTGGTATGGATGGATATTGGGGAATCCTGCTCCTTTCACAGAAGAGGTATCATCCAGAAAACAGGGGGGGGGGGAGGGGTCGGTAGAAGAAATTGTATGATGTGTGGTGGCGGGAGGGAGGGAAGGGAGTTGGGATAATGAGTAAAACCTTTGGAAGTCAAAAGGATAAAAGAGGAGGGGATAGTAAGGGAAGTTTTAGAAGGGGTTTGTATGATGTTAGGCTGATGTCATTTCTATTTTCTTTATTATTAATATGCTCAATGAGGTCAGATGGAACAGAGAAGATGCAAGTGTACAGATGTGTGGAATGGGAGATTGGCATTGTATATCTGGTGGGCTATGACTGAGAGTGAAAATGATGGGATATAAAATTTCCTCTTTTAACATTCAGGGGATACACAGCCCAATTAAACAAAAGCTGGTACTTACCTATCTGTCCAAAGCACAAATTGATGTGGCACTCCTTCAAGAAACTCATTTGACCTGAGATGAGCATCAGAAACTACAGAGTCAGGACTACAAGCAGATATTCTGCTCAGCTTATAATTTTAAGAAGAGAGGTGTGGCTATATTTATCTATAGGAGAGTGACCTTCGTACTACACAAGACCAGAGGGGACAATCAAGGGAGGGTAGTGTGGATGAGTGGCAGAGTGGATCAGGAGGGTACCTTTTAGAAAGGTTGGATGAAGACATTTGAGATGGTGGCGAAGGAGTCTGGGTCATAGAGGGGGACACGAACTGTATTGCTGGGGCGGAGGACAGGTCAAATTATTCAGATGGGCAACATCAGTGGGAAGACAGAGACTGTATGAAAAGGTGGGGCTTGGTTGACACTGGAGAGAAAGGAATGCGGGGTGCAGGGAATATACCTGTTACTCCCAATGAACTAACACCGATATTGCATGGAGGCCGCTACTGCTGCTTTGTAAACATACCCCTTATTCTCAGATAGATTACTTTTTGTGGAACCGAGCCCAGATGGGTGCCTTTGTTGATCTAGAAATACACTGATAATGCTATTTGATCATGGAATGATTACAGGGAGATGGTACCCACAGGCTCAGCAGGAGAACACGGCATTTGGAGGGCCAATGTCTCCATTCTTCAGAAGGAAGAAGTAATTCAGAAGATGAAACAGGAGTGGAGGGGCTGAATAGCAATGATATGGGAGAGGTGGCTGATGGTAGTTATGGGATGCTGGGAAGGCCTAAATGAGGGGTTGCTGATTCAGCTTGCAGCACAGAAAAAGAAGGAATGGGAGGGGGAAACACAAAAACTTACTGAGTTAATAGCGAGACTCCAGCAGAAGCATAGTAAGTCGGGGTTGGGATAGGTGTATTAGCAATCGATTGCTGCAAGAGCGCAGTTTAAACTCTTTGGGCTCATATAGTTAATCTACTGTGTTTAACAAAAAGAAACTACACGGAACACTGGAATAAGGCAGGAAAGCTTCTCGGGTGGCAGCTACATAAGTACATAAGAACATAAGATATGCCATACTGGGTCAGACCAAGGTCCATCAAGCCCAGTATTCTGTTTCCAACAGTGGCCAATCTAGGTCATACGTACCTAGCAGTTTCCCCAAGGGACACAGGTTCCACAATGCTTGTATTGGTTCAAGCATTGATATCCTGGGTCTCTTCTTAATAATGGTTTATGGACCTTTCCTCCAGGAACTTGTCCAAACCTTTTTTAAACCCAGCTACACTAACAGCCTAAGTAGCAAAAAGCCTGACTAGTGGCAGAAATATGATCAGTTGGGGGGGGGGGGGAGGGGGGTTAGGATCTGCTCTAATGATGAGATATGCTCCAAGTTTAGGCAGCTTTATGAACAGCTATGTATGACGGAGGAAACCAACAATCCGGAGTTGACTGACCAGTTTCTGGCTGAGATAAATCTCCCATGGCTGGAGAGAGAGAAAGCGGCTTTCTTGAGTCGTCCTGTTGGCGCCACAGAAAATTATGGAGGCGATCAAATTGTTCCCAAAAGGGAAAGCCTCCGGAGAAGATGGGTTTCCGGCAGAATACTATAATTTATTAAAGGAGGAAATGGCCCCAATATTAGCTAGGTTTTCTTTAAAGTGCTGAGGGGTGACCCACTGCCCCCTTCATTGCCCCAAGCTAACCTGATATTTCTGCCAAAGGAGGGGAAACCAAAAGATAGTTGTGGGAGTTACCGTCCAACAGCCCTCATTAACTGTGATGCTAAATTATTTGCTAAGGTGCTTGCTCAGCGTCTTAATCGGATTCTTTCTCAACGTATATATCCGGATCAGACAGGGTTCATAGGGGAAGAGCTATTTCTGACAACGTTCATAGAGCCATTAATTTGTTACAGATTATTGGACCGTAAGGAAAGCTTGTTGCGTGTTGCCCTAGACACTGAAAAAGCTTCTGACAGGGTGGACTGGGGATTCCTTTTTGCCATGTTGAGCCTCTTTAATTTAGAGTATGGGTTTATTCAGGGTGTATGAGCCCCATACTGATGTCTGCTGGCAAGGGTTCTGGTCAATGGGAGTAGATCTGAGAAGTTTAGGTTACATCGGGGCACCCATCAGGGGTGCCCCCTGTCACCAATACTTTTTACCATGGTCATAGAAGCCTTTGCGGCCAAGATTAAGCAAAATAGGTTAATACATTCAATTGTGGTAGGGAGATCCAAGCATAAAATTTTGCTATACATGGATGACACCTTAGTGTTCATAGCGTAATCTCAGGAGTCACTCCCAGCCCTTTTGGAGGAAAGAGAGAAGTTTTCAAACTCTCTGTCTTTAAAGTAAATCTAAATAAAACAGAAGCAATGGATGGGGGGTCAAAAGATTAAATATTTGGAGTTTGCATTCCCAGTGGAGTTGTTTCGGTTAAATTATATCCCATTAGTGTCCAATTTGGGCACAGATTTTGAAAGGTGAGTTTCGATGCATATTAGGTTGGATGGGCAGAGTTGCGACTTTTAAAATTAACATAGTCTCAAACTTTAATCTTCCATTTAACCAGCTGCCAATTTACATACCCGCCTCCCCCTGTATAATGCGTAAATGGGAAGGTAGGCTAGTGAAATTTGTGTGGGGAGGGAAGAAAGCAAAAATAGGGGTGCTACAATTGTGTCGAACACAGGAGCTAGGAAGAACACAGTTCCCAGACCTGAGACTGTATTACCGGGCCACAATCCTCTGAACCCTGAGGATGCATTATCTCTGATTGGGGGAGGCTGTATGGGTAGATCTAGAGAGAATCCTACTGGCACCACGATTGGTGTTTGGGTGGGTGGAATTAAGGGGAAATCAGGGAGAGAAGGGGACTGGGAGGCTGCTTGGCCATCCTTTCCTATTGCCTCTATATAGGCAGGGGAGAGCATGTAAAAGGAGGGGATTGATCTCTTTGTTGTTATCGAGCTGGTCTAGAATTGTGAACTATCAGCTCTTTTCGTGACCTAGTTTTGAAGGTCTGCTGAGGACCTAGGTAGGGTGGGCCTAATTAGGTTCTCCAACTTATGTAAAGAAGGCAGTTGTATATCAATGCAAGATCTAGATGTTAGGGTGGGCAGGCGGGTTCCCTTTTTTCACTATTTCCAACTTTGTTTTTTTGTACAGAAACAAGAGCACCATACCCAACTATGCAGGGTGACTACCCCACTGGAAACTACTCTATTTCAAGGTAGTGGACTGAGGGCCCTAACCTCAAAACTTTACAAGGAGCAGTTGATGGAGGAAGAGAAGAGCCCTCCTCATCATATTAGGGGTTGGCATAGGTGGTTGGGGAAGGAATTAGGAGATGGTGAACAGGGGAAGATTCATTTGGGGATTAAGTAACTGCACTTTAGTGACATCATAGCAACAAATACAATTTCAGATAAGCCATCAACTTTATGTCACCCCCTATCAGCTGTTCAAGGCTCAACTGAAAGAAACAGGAGAGTGCTGGAGAGGGATGTAGGGCAGTTGGGACTTTCTACCATCTTTAGTGGGAGGGTCCGAAAATCCAACATTACTGGGGAGAGGTACTCCAACATATTATTAAATTAATGGGTGGGTCCTTAGAGCTGGAGCCTAGCATGCTTTTATTGGGCTTGCTGAGCACTAGCTTGCACCAGGAAGATAACCCACCTTAAGGGCCAAACTTCTCCTAGCTGCAAGATTGGTCATAGCATGGAGAAGGTGCACAGAAGGGGGTCCCTTAGTGAATGACTGGTTAGTAAAGGTGGAGGAAGCCTTGGGCTTCGATAAACTCGCTTATGGCCTAATGGGGCAAGAGTGGCAGTTTACCAAAATATGGGTCCCCTATGTCCAATAGCTTGTTGGCAAGAGGGCACAGGAGACCTGAGCGGAACGCCGAGGGGGGGAGGGGGAGATATATCAGGCCATCTGATATGCATAAGAGACTGGAAGAGCTGAGTATGAGTGCTACACTCTGGCAGACCCACTGAGCTAGTTGGTAAACTGGAACGTAAATGTTATTTTGTCAAATTATTAAGCAATTTATTATCAGTCTGAAGATAACAACTTACAACGCCTCGATGGCGGAGTTTGCCGGCAGTTGGCAATCTAGACCAACTTAAGATGCCTCTCTGTCTTCTTTAATTGACTTTAAGTCAGATTGGTTGATGTGATATATTTAAGGACCGATCCTTGTGGAGGACAGGGACTTTCAGAAAAGAGAAATCAAGAACTGGAAGATGTACTGAGAGATACCTATCTTTTTTTGTATAACTGGGATGTGGTAATTTAAAGAGATGTAATGGCATTGGGAGACTCCCGGAGCATGTATTGTTTGACTGTTATCCTCCGCTGAATTAAAATAAAGTGCAAAAAAAGAAAAAGACGACAACGTTACTCCCTCAACATCCATGTAGCCCAACATTCTCAACATGTTTCTTGCTGATGTCTGCTGACGCTGCTGTATTTCTTCTATGACTGCCACCAAGCGGGTGAGCCTGTTGTGTGCAAAAAGGCTTTCAGTTGAGTCATGTCTAGCAGAGCTCCAAAGAATTCCAATTGGTGTGACTGGGTCAAGATTGACGGGTAGTTGATACCAAATCTTAGTAGCGCCAATTACCCAGATGGTGAAGCATAACGATTTTTGAACTGCTTCTAGAGTGATGCTCTTAACCAGCCAATCATCCAAGTAGGGAAATGTGCATGCCTAGCTTGCATAAAACAACTAGCACAAGACATTAATGGGGGTCATTCTGTATGGTGAATAGTGGGGATGGATGTCCTCTTTGGACATCCATCCCCGCTATTTGCTCCCCTGCCGGCCCTGGCTAATGCCTCCCTGTATGAACAGCGTGCATGTACGGGAAGGCCTAGATAGGGGCGGGAGGGAGTGTTTCTGAGACGGAGCGAGGGCAGGGCATGGGTGGACCTCGACCCGGATGTACAGAGCCAATTCAGAGGTCAGCCCTGTATGTTCAGGACTGTGAACATAGACGGGGGACTTATTACACTGCAGAGGTGGAATAAGTCCCCCTAGATGTCAGGGGATCATACTGCTGGGCCCAATCAAAAAGGTAGGTAGGTGAAGTAAGTTCCCCGCAGCTGCACGCTGGCCATTGGAGGCCGGATCGAGGGTCCAGCTGCGGGGAAAGAAGGAAATCGGCAGCAGCTGACATTTGTGGCTCGAATGGAGCCACGGTGCCATTGCGACAGGACGCCATGGCACTGCGGCTCCATTCAGGAGCCTGACTGAGGTAGCCGGGCATGTGGCTGGGTGTGCAGGCTGATCAGAATTGGGGCCTGGCCTGCACGTCCAGGCCATAGACCCGATTCTGATCCCACGGGAACATCTAGCCCCCGTGGGAACAGAATCGGGTCTACCTCTGGGCATCCCGATTTTGATCAGCTGCACAGGGGTCTGGACAGACAGATTAGAATAGCCTCTATGCAAATACATGAGGAACGAACATGAGGCTGAAAGGCAGTATGCAGTACTGGAAGTGGTGTTTCCCTATAATGAACTGCAGATATTTCAGGTTACTGGGATGTACCTGTCTATAGATGTGGGCATCCTTTAGGTTTAGAAAACATAACCAATCTTCATTTTGAAGAAAAGAAAGCAGAGTGCCAAAGAAAACCATTCTGAATTTTTCACAGATCAGGTACATGTTTAGATCCCTTAGGTCTATGATGAGACAGAATCCCCTTGTCTTTTTAGGGACCAGGAAATACATCAAGTAAGATCTCAGCTCTTACTGCTCTTGTGAAATGGGCTTGAATGTATTTGCAGTCTCAAGGGTGGAGAGCTCCTGAAGAATTGTATCCTGGTGGTGAGAAGTTACTGAACACCCTCTTGGTGGGCAATTTGGAGAGATTTTGAATAGACAATATTTGTACCTGTCACAGACTATTTTGAGAGCCCAAGAGGTTATAAAGGGCCAACAACTCACAGAGAGTGAGCATTCCTCTGACAGGAAGGATGTCCAGGAGCACAACAAATGTAGCATCAATGTTCTCTAAGAATCAGTCAAAACCCTGTCCCTGATTTTGGCTGGGACACCAGCTGAGGCTTATGCTGCCAAGTGTGGGAGCGAGAAGGCTGTCTGTTTTGGGTGGAGCAGGAGGAAGGGGGCTATCAGCACCTGTGAGAATAGTAGGCACTTCGCTGTATCCTTCTGTGGTACCTCTGAGAAGATGTGGAGACCGGGTCAGAAGTGAGACTGGAGAGAGTTTTAAGGGTATGAGTATGTTGCTTGACCATGGTCACAGCTTCTTGCATCATATCATTAAAGAGATTTTCTCCACAGAATGGCAAGTCAGCTCTTAAACACTAGGTTGTGAGTTTGAGGCCTAGAGCCATTACAGTTTCCAGGTGCCAGTATTCAGTATTGATGCCATATTGAAAATATCATATGTCATTCAGACAATGTATTTTCCACACTCTTTCTCCTGCAACACAAATGAGGGCTATGTACAGTTTTCTCTGAAGGGTAGAAAGCCCACAAAGTCTCACAGATTGTGCACGATGTTCTGTAAGTGCATGCCCATGAACTGTTGATAGAACACAACGTGGTGCATCAGCATAGTGTTCTAAGCCACAAATAAGAAAAAGGAGAAAACAAAGGGAGCGGGAGTTCTAATAGTGAATGAGTTTAGCCCACAAATGCAGCAAGTCCATTGTGATGTGGAAGGACAATATCTTTTTCTTAAGTTTAGTCTGCATGGGCAAATTTATATGCTAATAAATATTTATGCCCCCAATAGTGATCAAGGGGCATCTTTGAGCATTTATCTGACAAACTGTTGGAGTTTATTGAGGGACCACTGATCCTTCAATCTTACTATAGATCCCTGTATGGATAATACAGGGGAGGTTGGCAAGAATTTGGGGATCCAGCATGGCAAACTTAAAAACATGTTGGCCAAATTTAACCTAGTGTTAAAGACTACGGGCCCAATATTCAAAGACATTTACACATTTTACAGACCTGTAAACTGTGTAAATGCCTCTGAGTAGGATATTCAGCAGCACTAACATGCCTGTAAACTGTGTAAATGCCTTGGAATATCGGGTCCCATATGGCCTATCTAGTCTGCACTTCCATATCAACTCCTATAATCCCTTTATTTCCTTTAGAGATCTTGTGTGTTTGTCCCATGCTTTCTTGAATTCAGATACTATCCTCGTCTCTACTACCTCCACCGTGAGACTGTTTCACGTATCTAACACTCTTTCCATAAAGATAAATTTCTGCTTATTACTCCTGAGTCTATTCCCTTTCACCCTCATCCTATATGCCCTCGTTGTAGAGCTTACTTTCAATTGAAAGAGGCTCTCCTCCTGTACATTTATGCCACGGAGGTATTATTTAAATGTCTCTATCATATTTCTTATATCCTGCTTTTCCTCTAAAGCAGTGCTTTCCAAACTTTTATCTCATATGAACCCATTTTAGCAACTGAAAATTCAGGTGTCCCCAGATGATGATGAAATCAAAATAGCAGCTCTTCAGCCTCCTTTCCCTCCCTTCACTCATCTAAAGCAGAAAGCAGAAGCAATCTGTACAAGGTCCTTTGGGTCAGTGTATGCTTACATAGCTAGTACTCTACATGAATTTCCAGTGTAACAGGAAGCTTACCCAGGTGGGGGCAAGGGCCTATGAATGTTCATTGGCTCCCAGGCCGACTGATGACTGCCACAGGTTATAGTGAAAGTCCAGAGAGAAGGTGAAAGGTCTATGTTTTTGTGACCCCAACTACTGATGATGTGACCCCATTTGAGGTCCTGACCCCAAATTTGGGAACCACTGCTCTAAAGTACACATATTGAGATCTTTTAAGTCTGTCCCCATATGGTTTATAACATAGGTGTCTGAATGGGATGGGCCACAAGCGCCCTGGCGTCAGCAAAACTTTGCCCATCATCCACGATTGCAGCAGACTCCTGTCTGCCCGCGGCATATTGGATCCCTGAGGCCAGGGTGGAAGGCCACCACGATCGTGGCAAAGACTCCTGTCTGCCCACAGTGTCCTGCCCGCAGGGATCCAATCTCCCACGGACAGACAGGAGTCTGCTCAGCCATTCCCCTCTCTTCTCCTGCGGGAGATGGGATCAACATGGGCAGAACAGGAGGGGGAAGGCCGTGCAGGGTTAGGGGCAGAGCTTGGCCCTCTTAATCTACCCAATGTGGATTGGAGTATTCCTTCTGCAAATCTGGAAAGAAGTAAAAATATTGTGGATGCCTTCCAAGATGCATTACTTAGACAAATGGTGATGGAACTGACCAGGGAGTGCTCGGTACTGGATTTAGTGCTCACCAATAGAGATAGCGTGTTGCATATATCTGGGTGGGTGCCCATGTGAGCAGCAGTGATCATTACACGGTGTGGTTTGAGATATAAGCCAAGGTAGAATCCAATCACAGCATGCTCAAAGTCGTAGACTTCACAAACACTGACTTCAGCAAAAAGGCCAAGTACCTGAAGGAGGAGCTGGCAGGTTGGGAGGGGATAAGGGAAGTGGAATTGCAATGGGCTAAACTAAAGAAGGCAATGAAAAGGGCAACAGATACGTATGTAAGGAAAGTAAATAAAAACAAGAGGAAAAGGAAACCTATTTGGTTCTCCAAAAAAGTGGCTGCACAAATAAAGGCAAAAAACACCGCTTTCACAAAATTCAAAAGTTTGCAAACAGCGGAACACAGAAAAGAATATTGGATCACACTAAAAAAGACAAAAAGAGAAATAAGGATAGCAAACTCAAAGGCAGAAGAAAAGATGGCTAAAGATGTGAAGTGTGGTGACAAAACGTTTTTCTGGTATATTCGGGAGAGGAGGAAAATCAGAAGTGGAATTGCAGGACTCAAAAGCGCTGAGAATGGATTTGTGGAAAGTGACATTGAAAAAGCGAAAATGCTAAACAAATACTTCTGCTCTGTTTTTACTAGAGAAAATCCAGGAGAAGGACCACCTGTGATTGACAAATATACAAATGGGAATGGAGTAGATACCACACTATTAACAAAAGATGAAGTGTTAGAGCAGCTTGCAAAACCGAAAGTGGCCAAGGCCATGGGACTGGATGGGATACATCCCAGGATACTGAAAGAGCTCAGAGAGGTTCTTGCAGGGCCATTAAAGGATGTTTTTAATAGATCTTTGGAGTCAGGAGAAGTTACACAGGACTGGAGGGCTGATGTGGTATCTCTTCACAAACGTGGCAGTAGGGAAGAAGTGACAAACTACAGGCCAGTAAGCCTTACCTTGGTGGCGGGAAAAGTATTGGAGGAGCTCCTGAAAGAGCGAATAGTGGACTTCCTTGAAACCAACAGGTTGCATGATCTGAGGCAACACGGTTTTACCAAAGGACAATCTTGCCAAAGAAACCTGATTGAGCTCTTTGACTGGGTGACCAGAGATCAAGGGCATGTGATGGATGTGATCTACCTAGATTTCAGCAAAGTCTTTGATACTGTTCCTCAAAGGAGGCTTATCAATAAATTCAACAGCTTGGAATAGCTCCCAAGGTGGTGAACTGGATCAGAAATTGGTTGACTGACAGACGACAGAAGGTGATGGTAAATGGAACTCACTTGGATGAAAGGAAGGTGATTAGCAGTGTCCCCCAGGGTTCGGTTCTGGGACTGGTACTGTTCAATGTATTTGTGAGTGATATTGCTGAAGGACTGAATGGAAAAGTCTGTCTTTTTGCAGATGACAAGAAAATTTGCAACAGAGTGGACTCCCCTAAGGGAGTGGATAACATGAGGAAAGATCTACAAAAGCTGGAAGAATGGTCTAATTCTTGGCAGTTACGATTTAATGTGAAGAAGTGCACTGTCATGCACTTGGGAAGCAGAAATCCAAGAGAACTGTATGAGAAAGGGGGCGAGAGGTTGGTTGCATGGACCAGAAGGACCTCAGCGTGATTGTTTCTGAGGATCTCAAGGTGGCAAAACAGTGTGACAAGGTAGTGGCAAAAGCCAGAAGGATGCTGGGCTGCATGCAGAGAGAAATTACCAGCAGAAAGGAAGAGGTACTAATGCCACTGTACAAATCGCTGGTGAGGCCTCACTTGGAATATTGTGTTCAGTTTTAGAGACCATATCTCACAAAGGACATAAAAAGCTGAAAACAGTTCAGAGGAAGGTGACCAAAATGATTTGGAGCCTGTGTCATAAGACTTAGGAGAAGAGACGAACACCTAAATATGTACACTCTGGAGGAGAGAAGGGGCAGGTGAGATATGATTCAAAACTTTAAATACTTAAAGAGTATTAATGAACAAAGAAACCTCTTTCAAAGACGGGGAAGCTGTAAAACTAGAAGGCACAACATGAAGCTGCAAGGGGGTAAACTGAAAGGCAATGTCAGGAAATACTTCTTCACTGAAAGGGTGGTGGATGCTTGGAATGCGCTCTCAATGGAAGTAGTGGGGGAAAATACAGTGACAGAATTCAAATGGCATGGGACAGACACAGTGGATCCCTTTATAGCAACAGGATAAAATCCAAACAAACATAATTATCTCTTATATCTCAGTAAATAGGGGTGACCTACACAGAGCGGTGTATACACCCCTAAACAAAGGCATGGGGAGGGGACATCTGCATGGAGTGGCAGTATGGTCCATCTAGCCGCCTTGCTGGGCAGACTAGATGGACCATACTGTTTTTTATCTGCCGTCATATACTATGTTACTATGTTCTGCGACCCCTAGTTTATAACAAAGACCATTGATCATTTTGGTAGCCATCCTCTGCACTGACTCCAACCTGTTTATATCCTTTTGAAGGTGTGGTCTCCAGAATTACACAGAATACTCCAAGTGAGGTCTCACCAAAGACTTATAGAGAGGCACTATCACCTCCTTTTTTCTGCTGGCCATTCTTCTCCCTATGCACCCAAACATTCTTCTGGCTTTCACCGTCACCTATTCTACCTGTTTAGCAACTTTAAGATAATCAGAAACCATCATGCTAAGGTCTTGCTCTTCTTTCGTGGACAGAAGTACTTCACAACTTATACTGTACCACTCCCTTGGAGTTTTGCAGCCCAAATGCATGACTCTGCATTTTTAGCATTATTTATTTAGACAGTTTTGTGTACCACCTTATCCTTCAGTCAAAGTGGTCACAACACAATTGGGGAATACATTTAACATGAGGGGATATGAAACACATACACCAATACTTACAGGGAACATGGGCAATGGAGGGTTAAGTGGCTTACCCAAGACCACAAGGAGCACCCGTGGGACTAAAAACCCCAGTCCTTCCAGCCCAAGGTTGCTGTCTTCTAGTGGGATTTGAACCCCCTACCTTCCAGCCTGAGGTAACTTGCCCCAACCACTAGGCCACTCCTCCCTAAATTAAATTTAAATTTCAGCTTCCAAATTCTTGCCCATTCTTCAAGCTTAGCTAGATCCCTCCTCAAGTTATCTATTAATTCCTGGGTGTCTATTCTAATGCAGATTTTGGTTTCATCCACAAAGAGGCAAACCTTACTCAACAGTCCTTCCGCAATATCACTAACAAAAATGTTAAAAATAATTGGACCAAGGAAAGATCCTTATGGCACACGACTGGTAACATCCTTCTCCTCAGAATGAGTTCCATTTACCTGTACCCTTTGTTGCCTCCTACTCAACCAATTTCTAACCCAGCCAGTCACTTTAGGGTCCATCCCTAGGGTGCTCAATTTATTTATAAGTTGCCTGTGTGGAATGGTGTCAAAGACGTTACTGAAATCTAAGTATACCACATCTAGGGCTCTCCCTTGGTCACCCAGTCAAAGAAATCAATCAGATTTGTCTGACAAGACTTGCCTCTAAGAAACCCATGCTGCCTCAGCTCCTGCAATCCATTGGACTCCAGAAACTTCACTATCCTCTCTTTTAGCAGCATTTCTCTTAATTTACTCACCACAGAGATCAGACTAACTGGCCTGTAGTTCTCAACCTCATCCTTACATACACTTTTGTGTAAAGGGACCACATGCACCTTTCTCCAGTCCTCTGGGACTACTCCCAGCTCTAAAGAAGCTTTGAAAGGTCAGAGAGTAGAGCCACTAGAACTTCCCCAAATTCCTTCAATACTCTCAGATGTATCCCATCCAGCCCCATCGCTTTGTCTACTTTTAGTTTAGCTAGTTCCTCACAAACATAGTCTTCTGAAAATCATTCAAGATCCCCTTCACTTCTGTTCCTATTTGTGGGCATTTTCTGAGGTCCTGCTCTGGGCCTTTCATCTGCGAACACAAAATAAAAATATTTCTGAAACAATTCCGCTTTATCCATATCAACTTCTACATATTCCTCTCCTTCACCCTTGAGTCTGACAATACAACTTTTGCACTTCCTCCTCTCGCTAACATATCTGAAAAATGTCTTTAAGTTTTTCCAAATATCGATGCTTGTCGTCCTCTTTCTGTGATATTTGTATTTTATGAAGGCCACTCTTTTTTTCTTCACCTTTTCAGCTACCTCTTTTGAGAACCTTTCTAACAATAAAGTTTGTTGCCCTTAAAATATCCCCTTTCAGTTTAGCCCATTGCTTTTCTACATCTAAGTCATTGCTTATCAACAGCATAACTTGATGAGTCAAATCTACCTATCGGTAGAACTGTGAAAGCACAGTTACTTACCTGTAACAGGTGATCTCTGGGAACAGCAGGAATAAGTCTTCACATATGGGTATCGTCGGTACCGACAGAGCCTGCGCGGGAACGCTCCCCAGCGTCCAATAAGAAAGCTTTTGGGAGCATCCCACAGCGCCTGCGTGCTGCCTTCCCACCTTTCCCAACCGCCTCTCTCCAGTTCGAGTTTTAAAGCTGAGACAAAGAGAGAGAGAGAGGGAAGGAAAGATAGATAGAGAGATACAACTCCTAGGGGAGGTGGGTGGGTTGTGAAGACTTATTCCTGCTGTTCCCAGAGATCACCTGTTACAGGTAAGTAACTGTGCTATCTCCAGGAACAAGCAGGAATGAGTCTTCACATATGGGGACTCCCTAGCTGCAGATGCCAGGGAGAGACCCCAGAGTTGTGTGTCCTTGAAAAGGGCTCCACCTCCCCCCATGGATCTCTGGCATCCAACCAGGGTAGGTGGGTAGAAGTTGATTAGGAATGGAACAGGTGTTTGAGAACAGCCTGACCAAACGAGGCATCCCGGCGGGAGTCCTTGTCCAAACAATAATGGACTGTGAAGGCATGAACCGAAGCCCAGGTGGCCGCTCGACAGATTTGGTCGATGGACACAGAGTTTAGATGAGCCATTGAGGCTGCCATGGCTCTCACATTGTGAGCTGTGACATGGCCTTCCAGAGAAAGGTTCCTAATTTGGTAGGCGAAAGAAATACACTGAGCAATCCAGTTGGACAGTGTTCTCTTAGAAACTGGAAGTCCTAAATGAGAAGGATCAAAAGCAACAATGAGTTGAGAAGACTTTCTATGTTGCTGTGTTCTTTGTAAGTAAAAGGTGAGAGCTCTTTTACAATCCAAAGTATGAAGATTCCTCTCTGCACTTGATGCATGAGGTCCTGGAAAAAAGACAGGTAAGTATACCTCTTGGTTCAGATGAAAAGGCGAGACCACTTTGGGCATAAAGTGTGGATTGGTCCTGAGGACTACCTTATCATGATGGAACCTTGTATAAGGAGGATTAGCCACCAAGGCTTGCAACTCACTGATGCGACGTGCTGAGGTGACTGCAATGAGAAAGATGACCTTCCAAGAAAGAAATTTCAAGGAGGTGGTGGCTAAAGGTTCAAAGGGTGGCTTCATAAGCTGGCCAAGAACCAGATTTAAGTCCCATGCCACTGGAGGTGGTCTAATGGGAGGTTTAGTTAAAAGAAGGCCTCTCATGAATCTTGCTATAAGAGGATGAGAGAAAACAGGCTGTCCATTGAGAGGCTTGAGGGACGCTGCAATAGCACTCAAATGGACTCTTACCGAATTCGTTTTGAGGCCTGCATGGGAAAGATGCAGAAGATACTCTAGTAAAGAATTCAAAGGTATTGCAAGAGGGTTAAGACCCTTCTCTGAACACCAAATGGTAAATCTTTTCCATTTGAAAGCACAGGAACGTCTAGTGGAAGGCTTTCTAGAAGCATGAATAATATCTCTGACCTGCTGAGAGAGATGGAAAACTTGAAGGTCTAGGCCTTCAGCAACCAGGCCCTGAGATGGAGAGACTGGGGGTTTGGGTGCCACAACGTTCCGTCTTCCTGGGAAAGAAGATCGGGAGCACAGCCCAACTCCAGGGACGGAGCTTGAGAGAGATGCAGAAGTAGAGGGTACCACACTTGGTGTGGCCAATGTGGTGCTATGAGGATCATAGAACCACGGTCTCTCTGAAGCTTGAACAGTGTTTTGGGAATTAGGGGAATGGGTGGAAAGGCATAAAGGAAGTCTTGACCCCAGTGATGGAGGAAGGCATCCTTGGCCTGAACTCCCTGACATGGAATCCTGGAACAGAACCGGGGAAGTTTGGCATTCCACGGACTTGCAAATAGGTCTATGTCCGGGGTTCCCCAAATTCGAAAAATCCTGGCTACCTGGTCCCTGTGGAGGGACCATTCGTGTGGAAGCAGAACTTGACTGAGTCTGTCTGCCCAAGAGTTTTGAATGCCTGGAAGATATACTGCCATAAGATGAATCTGATGCTCTCTGGCGAAGGCCCATAGTCGCAAAGCTTCGTTGCAAAGCGACAGAGAGCCAGTCCCTCCCTGCTTGTTTACATAGAACATGGCTACTTGATTGTCCGTGAGGATGAGGACTGTCCTGTAGCTGAGCAGGGAGTGGAACACTCTGAGAGCTAAGAAAATTGCTCTGAGTTCCAAGAGATTTATGTGTAGTGAAGTCTCCTGTGGAGACCAGATGCCCTGGGTGGAGAGATCTTGCAGATGAGCTCCCCAACCCATTGGAGAGCATCTGTTGTAAGGGTTGCTTGGGGAAGTGGCTGTTGAAAAGGGGACCCCAGCAACAGGTTTTGAGAGGACTTCCACCACTGGAGAGACCAAAAAAGGCGACTGGAGTTTGCTATTTTGTCTGACAGGCAACCTGATGCCTGAATCCATTGGGTGGACAAAGTCCATTGAGCTGCTCTCATGTGAAGGCGAGCATATGGAACCACATGCACAGTGGATGCCATGTGGCCTAAGAGTTGTAACATTTCTCGAGCAGTTAAAAGGGGCTTTAACTGTATTTGGGAGGCTAACTGCACCAAGCGTAGGCAACGGGCCTGAGGAAGATAGGCCCTTGCAGTTGTGGTATCCAACCAAGCCCCTATAAACTCGAGGGACTGAGTAGGGGTGAGACTGGATTTTGTGATGTTTATTACTAGTCCCAAATACTGAAGGACACGCATTGTGCAGGTTAGACAAGTCTTGGCCTCTGCTTGAGATGGAGCTTGAATGAGCCAGTCATCCAGATATGGGAAGACGAATATTCCTAGAGTGCATAGAAATGCAGCTACTACTGCCATGCATTTCGTGAACACCCTTGGTGCAGAGGCCAGACCAAAAGGAAGCACCCTGTATTGGTAGTGCTTTTCTTGAAAAGGGAACCGAAGGAACCTTCTGTGGGTTGGATGGATGAGGACATGGGTGTATGCATCCTTGAGATCTAGAGAACAAAGCCAGTCCTGACTCTGATGGTATGGAAGCAGAGCACCGAGAGAAATCATCTTGAATTTCTCCTTGAATAGAAATTTGTTCAATTCTCTGAGATCTAAGATGGGTCTGTAGCCCCCTGTTTTCTTTGGAATAAGAAAATAAGGGGAGTAGAACCCTGTGCCTTGTTGAAGAAGAGGTACTTCTTCTATTGCCCCTTGGGCAAGAAGGATGGCAATCTCCTGATCTAGAAGGTTGAGGAGAGATGTTGGAGAATTGAACTGTTTCACAATGGTGTGAGGGGGAAGGCTTAAGAAATGAAGCTTGTACCCTTCCTTTATGATGGAGAGTGTCCATTGCTCTGCTGTGATTTGCTCCCATCTGGGAGCAAAGTAAGTCAACCTTCCTGGGATGGTAAGAGGCTCTGGCCCTTCCAGAGCTAGAAAGGCTAAGTTCTCTAGTTGCAAGTCAAAGGCCCTGAGGAGGCTGAAGCTGCTGGGCCGTGGAAGGTCTAGCTGCCTTTGACTTGGCCTGTTTAGGTGGTTGCTGACGCTTTGCAGCAAAACGACCTGCAGAAGATGCCTGCTGACCATAAGCAGGATAGTATCTTCCCTTTTTGGAAAAATATGTCTTTTTAAACAATCTTTTCTTAACAGGAGCAGAGGTAGACTTTGAAAGTCGATCCAAAGCAGAGTTTTCAGCATCCATCTGAGTGGCCTTTGCTTGCCAATCCTTACCAAAAAGGTTTTCACCTGTACAAGGGAGATTTCCCAATTGATTTTGGACCCAGAGCTCCAAATCAGAAGCTTGTAGCTAAGCACTTCTGCGTGCCCCTATGGCAATAGCCGAAGCTCTACTTACACACTCAAAAGAGTCAAAGGCGGCACGGTTGGAAAATTTGGAGACATCTTGGGCATGTTTGAGCCAAGTGAGAAACTCCTGTCTTTTATCCTCTGAAATGAAAGGGGTTAAAGTCTGCAGATGATCTGTGACTTCTTTTAGAAACATTCCTATATAGAGACTATAGGAATTGATCCTAGCAGCTAGCATAGCAGCTTGGAAAACCCTTCGGCCAAAAGCATCCAGGGTCCTGCATTCACGCCCTGGAGGATTAGATGAGTGTCTTTTTGCACTCTTTATCTTCTTCATGGCAGACCCTACCACAATAGAGTGGTGAGGAAGCTGAGTCTTGTGGAAGCCAGGACAAGGAGGGACACGATACATGGTGTCTAACCTGCGAGAATGAGGAGAGGTGGTGAGAGGTGTCTCCCACATCCTCAACATGAGATCATACAGAATCTCATGAACAGGTAAAGTAGCTGCCTCCTTAGGAGCTTTAGGATATTGTAAAATATCCAACTCCTTGGCTCTGGGTTCTGACTCAGGGGCCACTGTGATAGAGAGACCCCTAGCCACTTCCCTAACAAAGTCTTGAAAAGACAAGTCTTCTGAAGGAGACATTCTTCGTTTAGGTGAAGAAGACTCCTGAGGAAGAAGTATCGATGCTTCTACAGAACCCTCAGACTCATCAGAGTCCTCAGAGGAATTGAAGTATCACCTGTCTGGATGCTCCTGTAAAGCCCGATAACCGTATTGAGTGGGATCGACATCGGGAGTAATCGGTACTGGTTTGGTACCGATGGGCATCATAGGACAGGGTACCGTTGCAGTCGACACCGAAGCCAATGTCGATGCAATCGGTACCGGTACCAGGAGCGATGCCGGTACCGGAGCCGGTACCAGCAACAGGGATTGTTGCGGTACCGGAGGCGTCGCAGCCTGTATGAAAGCCGTTAAGGTTCGCTGCATGGTCAGAATCTTCTGATCCATCGACGCCACCAGAGTCTGGATGTCGGTACCAGTGGGAGCCACCGGTACCCCAGAACACGGCAACAGGTGATCTGTCGAGGCCGAGCCATCAATGTCAACCTGTGACCCCATAGATAATGCTTTGGAAGCCGGAGCTTCCCACCGGGGTAATTTTGCCGGTGCGGAATCCTCGAGGGCAAGCCCGGAGGCATCTCGATGCTTGGAGGGAGATCTACCCTTCGAGGACCGGCCAGATTTATGCTTGGTTACCTTAGATCCATGGGAGGAAGAAGAGGCCCTGGAAGACGTTGATGCTACCGAAGCTGCATCAGAGGGAAACAGGGTACTGAGCTTGGCTGCTCGGTTCTGCCAACCTCTCTTAGACATCATGGTACAGGACATACAATCCGTGATGGAATGGTAAGGTCCCAAACACTTTAGACACCAGTCATGGGTGTCGGTGACAGAGATAGTACTGCCACATTTTGTGCATTTTTTAAACCCAGAAGCAGGCTTCTCCATGAGGAAAATATTTTTAGGCCTAGGGCCCAAAAACTGAAAATGCACAGTAAAGATAAAGCGTTTGTTTTGGTTTTTTTTGAAAGAAAGAAAAGAAAGACCGGCGGTACCGGTCCGACGTCGAAGAAGGCAGACGCGACACAAAATAAAGAAAAAATAAAGAACTTCTTCTGCGGTGACAGGAACACGATCTACTGGCTCCGCGGAAAAGAAGAACTGGAGAGAGGTGGTTGGGAAAGGCGGGAAGGCAGCACGCAGGCGCTGTGGGATGCTCCCAAAAGCTTTCTTATTGGACGCTGGGGAGCGTTCCCGCGCAGGCTCCGTCGGTACCGATGATACCCATATGTGAAGACTCATTCCTGCTTGTTCCTGGAGATTACAGTTTAGCCATTTTTTGGGGAGTCTAAAATACTAACAAATGTCTTCAAATTATGTCCACAATAGGAAACTGCTTAGTCTGTTTGTTAAAGTGCCCAGTCATTAGCATATCATAGTGCAGAAAAAGTGGTCAAAGTCCTTCAAATAAAACCCAGAACTCAACCACAGCAGAAAATTCCATGTCTATTAATCAAATACAAATGCAGATCACAACTTGGTTTATGCTTCATCCTAAGCGGTTTCTTCAGGGGATATACTAAACAGGGACCTCATTCATGCATCTACTGAAAACCTAATGAAATCATAACACAAAGGAGGCTCATAATTGGCCCAATTTTGTACAGGGCATCTAAGTAGAAAGAGGGAAGTTCAAGTTGGGACATTTTCAGTTAGCAATTTATTTTACAAAAGGCTTGTTCAACACATACCTATGAGGCCTTGGGAAATAAGGTTTAATATCTGATTAACCGCCTTTCACTAGCAATAACATAGCGGCATACAAATTAAAAAATACATTAAAAACAAAATTGTCAGTCATTAAAATACATTAAACACAAAAGGTCAGTCATTAACAGGATACAAAAGGAGTGCATGCATGCACGCACACTGGAAGCAGCCTTTTCACAAAGAGACATATTTAAAAGAAATGTGGCATTTCTCAGCATTACATGTGTTAAATATAGCATTTATATGTGTGAGTCGCAGATTTCATAAAACTTGGTCACCCCCACATGACATACATACACACACACACACACTCTGCCCAATTCCATAATACACACACCCTACCAGCATACCAGATACATTCAAGGGCACGCATGCATCTCCTACCCCCACACCATACACATGCACATGCATGCCTGCCCCCCACCCTGACCACATACATGTACACACCCCTGCACCACAGATGTGCACACATCCACACCTCTACCACTCCTTTCTCATTATACATACACACACACACTCACACACTCTATCTCTCAAGATAGACACAAATATAAACACATACAATTACCTATCTTGTAGCTGGTTGTGAAGTTCTGATGGCAGAACTTTTCTATACAGAAAGATACACATTTCATCCATTGTAAACTTTGTAAGCACTACAAAGTTGCTCTATTGGAAAAGCATTGGGATCATGACCCCAAGAGCATTACCAATAATGCAGACATTCTGATAACTTGTGACATTCCCATTCTGGCTGATAAGAAACGGCATGCAGAAAACCTGATATAGTGGTAAAAGAGAAAAAACAAAAAAGAACGGCATTGATAAATAGAGGTGTTGGTTCCAAGTGATTATTCTGTGAATTGTGTGGAGAGGGAGAAGATACTGAAGGACAAGAAATGCAGTCAGAGGCTAAGAAAATGTAGCAGAAAGATACAGAAATAGTTCCTACTATACTGGTACAAATAAAAAAACACAATGCAAAGAACTATATACTCACAGAAAAACTATAAGCAATACATATCAAAAATGTGAATACACATAACATTCTGCCTCCTCCTCGGAAGCGATTTCGCCCCCGAAGGGGTCGATTGCCACGATCTAAAAAAGATTCTTATCTGAAGTGTCAGAAGAGTCATCTGATGTACCTTCAAAGGTCACATGGCGTTCCTTAGAAGATGGCCGCTGATACATCCAAGAGTATACTTCCCCCTGATGATAGTCTGCCGTATCCCTTTGAAATTTCTTTAATTTACGCTGAAGAACATCTTTACGATATTGAATCATCTGATCGTCAATCTCTTTAATCTTATCATCAAATCCCTCTTGAGATTTTAATGACGAAAGGGTACTTTCTAGCTCACTATTCAACATAGTTATTTCAGAAATAGATGTTTCAACTATATGTAACATTAAATCAAAAGAGCATTTAGATAAAACGGCATTCCATTTCTTCACAAAAGAACTATTTGTGATAAATAGATGATGTGCTCTATACATCCGTAAGCCTCTCGGGATACGCCTCTCATGGCAGTATTCCTTCATAGTTTCCGAGTGCAATTCCGCTCTTATAATCTTACGACATAGTATAGCAGATATAGTTGGCCAATCTTTAACTTCATTGCTCAAAGTACCCTCTCCAAATAATCAAGAACCAGTTAATAATAATAATAATAATAATTGGATTTTTTTGGATAATAATTGGATGTTTTTTGTTTTTCTGATTCGGAAGCCACCCGGTTATTAACTGGTTCTCGGTTATTTGGAGAGGGTACTTTGAGCAATGAAGTTAAAGATTAATGATGGTGTCTCAAAACTCTTTCCGGTATCAAGATCAACTGTTTAATTTGCAATGGAACACTAACAGTAAGTCCGATTTTGTGGTATATATGATTGTCTGCCCGTGTGGATTAGCCTACATAGGGAAAACATCACAGCAGTTATATATACATTTTTTGGAACATCGGAGTAAATCAAAACATCTCATTCCTAATGTCCCTTTGGTGGATCATTGTAAGCTTTTTTTCACATGTATTTACTGATTTGAAATGTTGGGTTATTGACCATCTTCTTCTTTTGAGTAGAGGTGGTGATCGTGACTCTGCATTGACCTGTAGAGAGCAATCTTGGATTTTTCGGCTAAAAATGGTCCAACCTACTGGTTTGAATGAGTTTCTGGATTGGAAGGCTTGTTCGTAGTTTGAGTGGATGGTGAGGATGGTTGTCTATCTGTTTTGTGTATGATTGTCGGCACCTGATTGGGTGGTTTGCTGTTTGACGTCAGAGGTTTCCCTTTGTGTGGGGGAGCTCCTGCAGCCGCAATGGTTGAAATAGCACATGAATGGCATTTTTTGCCAGTTGTGCTTTTGATGGGACTCTGTTGGGCAATTCAGCATCCCGGGTGTTCATTACTTTGATAAGTTGTACCTATTTATCTTCATAACTTGTTGGATAGATCGTTTCTATTGTGGGGTTTTGGGTTTAATGGGCATATCTTGTCAGTGACAGGTTGTGAGTTACATTTGATGTTTAATATGTTAATTGCATGACTCTCTTCTTTTTGCTATAGTGGTTTAGCGACATTGGGCAGAGTTTGACTCCCTGATGCAGCCTTGGGAAAACGTCTGGCGTTGGAGCTAGGTCATTGTTGCAGTCCATGTTGTAGTTAAGTATTTGCAAATTGAGCCTACATTGCCTTTATTCCTGATGCCCTTGTTGCTTTTGATGCCTTAATGTTGGGGCTCATGAAATAGTGATAATAATGATAACGATTTGTGTGGAGTTTTTTGACTGGTGATGGAATGTTTGAGCAGCCTTTTGTTAGCCTTTGTTGGCCTTTTCTGACTGCTTTTTCATAGAGCCATTGCGTTGGCTTGGTGATATACTCTACTGACATCTTTTTTCTACTCTGGATGCTGTTGAGTGATTGAAATATTTTCAGTGCCATTGTGTATTTTTGTATTAGCGCTGTGTTTTTTTTTTTTTAATTTCTGCCAGGTTTAGGGCAAGACAGGCATACCTTTCCTGCCTATGCTCCCCATTTTAAAACTATTCTCCTTAGGTGTGTGCACTTTTCTACTAAAAAACAGTTGTTGTGTCCATTAGAGCAGACATCTGACCAATGGTTGATTAGAGTGACCAATGGCATTAGAGTTTTCCCTTCAGAATATGAAGGTCATGAGGGAATAACAAGGATCATTATTCTGGAGACATTCTGCCATCCTCCTTCCCCCAGTGGAATCCAGATGAAGTCTACAAACAGTATTATAATACCTGACAAGAATAGCTCTGAAATTCTTATTGAAATTTATTTATTCTGTTCATTACTGCTATATACATCTAGTAGAGCTAGTGAAATTAAATGACAAAAGTGATAAGCAGAAAAGAGCAGTGGAGCACAACAAATATTTTCCGGTCTTTGGCTGAGGAAATGGAGAAGGAGCAGCCAAGCTTAGAAATGAAACTAAGTTCTAATCCAGCAGGCACAAGAGAGGGGATTGTCATTGCACTTATCACTTATAGTGCCTAAAAATGATGAGGCCAATATTCAAAAGGATTTATCCAGATATGTCTTTTGTTTTAAAGATTTGCCAGCAGCCAATGGATAAGTATTGGCTGCACAAATCCCAGATTCTCTATATAAATAAAAAAGGGGCATGGGAAAGGTTTTAAATGAGATTCAGCTACTATCCAATGATCTGGATATCTTTGTTGCAGAAATAGAGGTATCCAGATATCTATATATCTCTTTGAATATCCAGATATCTTTATACAGATTCAGACCCACTGAATATTGTTCTCTATATTTATTTATATAGAGACAGTGACTAATGCTTGCTTGGATTCTTGTAATTTATCCTCCCACTTTGACAATCATAAAGATCTTCTTGAAGCTTTGATATGTTTAAACAGAAAACAGAATATTGATTCACAGCAACGAAACAAAAACAGACAAACATGCTGCTAATTTCTTACCAAGGAATTCTCCCTCCCTCTACCCTTCTAGGAGGAATGCATAATAGGGGGATAGTCTTTGGCGGCTCCTAGTCATACTGATGTGGCTAGCCACCACCACTGAAACTTAAATCCGAATATTCAATGCCGGAATCATATTTGGCTCAGCACTGAATATCCAGGTTACCCAGATTGACAGAAAGCTAACCAGGCAGCGGCGATATTCAGCCACTGTCCAATTAGATTCCACAGCGAAAGTTAGGCCAACCTTTGCTGCACCTTACTTTTGCCTCCTTGCCATAACCAGGCAGTGGCTCAATAGTGCCGCTGCTTACTTATGGCCAGGTGTCACCCTCAGATCTCCCCCAAAACGTCCTGATGCTAAAGGGTTCCCATCCCGCTAATGACTTCTTGAAGTATTGTCCCATCATGGCAAAGCTAATTTTTCTATAAAGTCTAAGACCCTCGCTTTAATAATGGACTTTATCAGCCCTGGTGTGGTTCAGTATTAGGAATAGGGCTGATAAAATCATTAAAAAACAAGGGTCTTCATAACGTACAAGAGATCACAGAGAGAGGAAGACAAGCATCTATATTTGGGAAAAATTTAGAGAAGCTAGGAAAGTAGTCAGGAAAGAAAAGATACAACAACAAGAAGTAACCAATTCACTAAAATGGGGGGAAAAGACATTTTTCAGATATGTTAAAAGAAGGAGGAAGGTGCAACAATGGTATTGTCAAGCTCAAGAGTGAAGGGGAGGACTATGCAGAAACTGATGTGGATAAAACGGAATTGCTTAACATATATTTCTGTTCTGTGTTCACAAACGAAGGGCCAGGAGCAGGACCTCAGAAAACACCCACAAAAAAGAGCAGACGTGATGGGGATCTTAAACGATTTTCAGAAGACTGTGTTCATGAGAAACTAGCTAAACTAAAAGTAGGCAAAGTGATGGGGCTGGATGGGATACATCCAAAAATACTGAAGGAACTTGGGGACATTCTAGTGGCTCCACTGTCTGACTTTTTCAATGCTTCTTTAGAGTTGGGAGTGGTCCCAGAGGACTTGAGAAAGGCACATGTGGTCCCTTTACACAAAAGTGGAAGTAAGGAAGAGGTTGAGGACTACAGGCCAGTTAGTATGACCTCTATGGTGAGTAAATTAAGATAAACACTGCTAAAACAATGAATAGTGAGGTTTCTGGAGTCCAATGGATTGCAGGAGCCAAGGCAGCAATGGTTTTCCAGAGGCAACTCTTGTCAGACAAATCTGATTGATTTCTTTGACTGGGTGACCAGAGAGTTGGAAAAAGGGAGAGCCCTAGATGTGGTGTACTTGGATTTTAATAAAGCCTCTAACACCATTCCGCACAGGTGACTTATAAATAAATTGAGCACCATAGGGATGGACCCTAAAGTGACTGACTGAGTTAGAAATTGGTTGGTGGGAGGTGACAAAGGGTACAAATAAATGGAGCTAACTCTGAGGAGAAGTATGTTATCAGTGGTGTGCCGCAGGGATCAGTCCTTGGTCTGATTCTTTTTAACATTTTTGTTAGTGATATTGAGGAAGGGCTGTCAGGTAAGGTTTACCTCTTTGCAGATGATACCAACATCTGCAATAGACACCCAGGAAGGAGTAGATAACATGAGAAGGGATCTAGCTATAGTAAGTTTGAAGAATTGTCAATAATTTGGCAACTGAGATTTAATGCATTTGGGTTGCACAACTCCAAGGGAGCGGTATAGTATAAGTTGTGAAGTGCTTCTATCCACGACAGAAGAGCGGGACCTGGGCATGATTGTTTCTGATGATCTTAAAGTGGCTAAACAGGTAGAAAAAGTGACTGCGAAAGCCAGAAGGATGCTTGGGTGCATAGAGAGAGAAATGACCAGCAGAAAAAATGAAGGTGATAGTGCCTCTGTATAAGTCTCTGGTGCGACCTCATTTGGAGTATTGTGTGCTATTCTGGAGACCACACCTTCAAAAGGAAATTAACAGAATGGAGTTGGTGCAGATGGTTGCTACTAAAAGGGTCAGTGGTCTTCATTATAAACCATATGGGGACACACTTAAAGATCTTAATATGTATATGTTAGAGGAAAGGCGAGAAAGAGCAGAGATGATAAGAGACGTTTAAATACCTCCATGGCATAAATTCACAAGAGGAGAGGCTCTTTCGATTGACAGTAAGCTCTGCAATTAAGGGGCACAGGATGAGGGTGAAAGAGGATAGACTCAGGAATAACATATGGAAATATTTCTTTATGGAAAGAGTGGTAGAAGCGTGGAATACTCTCCCAGCGGAGGTAGTAAGAAAGCATGGGACACACACAGAAAATCTCTAAAGGAAAAAAGGGATTATAGTAGTTGATATGGAAAGGCAGACTAGATAGACTATATGGTCTTTTTCTGCTATCATGTTTCACTGTTTCTAAGATTTTTGCCTGTCTGGAAAATGTACTTGACAAAAATCAACTGCAAGTCTGTGGCAGAAGGTAACTGGGCTTTCTGTTAAAGCCACAAGCTGTAAGTTTGCTACTTAAAGCCATAGGCTGCAGTCTGGACCAGAGAGGATCTAGTAAATTATATTGTTTCAGAAAAGCACTCAGAATTAAGTTGTGCAAGTGGAAAAATAAATGGTTCAATAATGGTTTATGGTTTATTAAAATTTGATATACCGCCCTTTGTATCAACATAAAAACTTTCAAAGGAGGAAAAGAATGCCAATAAAATACAGGAAAGAGGAAGGAGTATTATAAAGCTGGGTTATAGGGAAGGGTAAGTGAGGACTAGTTTAAAAGGTGGAAGTCAGGGGTGGGAGGGATGGGAGGCAGAGTCCTGTGCAGCCGAGGGAATCAGGTCAAAAGCTAGCTGAAATAGATGCGTCTTAAGACGCGATCTGAATTTTTTTTAAGACATTTCCAAATGAAGGTCAGAGGGTAGTGCATTCCATAGGCTTGGTCTGAGAAAATAAAAAGCTGAGTGATGGGTTGATTCATAAAGGGCACAGCAGGGGAAGGGAAGATAGAGCCAGTTAGCATGAATGGAGCGTCAAAGACATTATGGTGTATAAAGGATAATACGTGATGACAGATAAAGCGTAGTTACTCACCTGTAACAGGTGATCTCTGGGAACAGCAGGAATTTAATCTTCACATATGGGTATCGTCAGTACCGACGGAGCCTGTGCGGGAACGCTCCCCAGCGTCCAATAGGAACGCTTTTGGGAGCATCCCTCAGCACATGTGCGCTGCCTTCCCGCCTTTCCAACTGTCCCTCTTCAGTTAAGTTTGTAGCTGAGTGAAAGGATAGAGGGAGAGAGGAAAGAGACAAAGCGACAGAGAGACAACTCCTAGGTGAGGTGGGTGGGTTGTGAAGACTAAATTCCTGCTGTTCCCGGAGATCACCTGTTACAAGTGAGTAACTACGCTATCTCCAGGAACAAGCAGAAATGTAGTCTTCACATATGGGGACTTCCTAGCTGAAGATGCCAGGGAGATAGCCCCAGGAAGGTGCCACCCTAGAAGGTGGGAATCCTTCCTCCCATGGATCTCTGGCATCCCACCAGGGTTGGTGGGTAGGAGTTGATTTAGGTGTGAAAGAGATTTTGAAGAACAGCTTGGCCAAAGAAGGCATCCTGATGGGAGGCTTTATCCAGGCAGTAGTGGGCTGTGAAGGTGTGTACCAAAGTCCAGGTGGCTGCTCGACAAATGTCATCGATAGACACAGAGTGGAGATTAGCCATAGAAGCTGTCATGGCTCTCACATTATGAGCTGTGACATGGTCCTGAAGAGGAAGACCCTTACTCTCATAAGCAAAGGATATGCATTGGACAATCCATTTAGATAAAGCTCTTTTGGAGACTGGAAGTCCCAAATGACTAGGGTCAAAAGCTATAAAAAGTTGTGAGGACTTTCTATGTTGCTGTGTTCTTTGTATGTAAAAGGCTAAGGCCCTTTTACAATCCAAAGTATGATGGTTTCTTTCTGCATTAGAGGCGTGAGGCCTCAGAAAAAATACAGGAAGATAAATTGATTGATTTAAATGAAAACGCGAAACCACCTTTGGCATAAAGTGTGGGTGAGTTCTAAGAACAACCTTATCATGATGAAGCCTAGTATAAGGAGGATCAGCCACTAAAGCTTGCAATTCACTAATGTGACGGGCAGAGGTGATTGCAATTAGGAAGATGACCTTCCAGGTCAAAAACTTAAGGGCTGTAGTGGCCAAAGGTTCAAAAGGCAGCTTCATGAGCTGCCCGAGAACTAGATTTAGATCCCATGCCACCGGTGGTGGCTTGATGGGAGGTTTAGCTAATAAAAGGCCTCTCATAAATCTTGATAGGAGTGGATGAGAGGAAATTGGTCGTCCATTCAGAGGCTTATAAGAAGCTGCAATTGCACTAAGATGGACTCTTACTGAATTGGTCTCTAGACCAGAATTCGATAAGTGAAGGAGATACTCTAGTATCGATTCTAAGGGTATGACCAGGGGGTTTAATCCCTTCCTGGAGCACCATATAGTGAAACATTTCCACTTGAAGGCATAAGATCTTCTTGTGGAAAGTTTCCTAGAAGCTTGAAGGATATCCTTTACCTGTTGGGACAGATTGAAATCTTGGAGGTCTAAGCCTTCAGCAACCAGGCCGTTAGGTGCAGGGACTGGGGATTCGGGTGCCATAGCGTCCCGTTCTCCTGGGAAAGGAGATATGGAGCATGCCCTAACTCCAGAGGTGCCGCTTGAGAGAGATGTAGAAGCAGGGACTACCACGTTTGGCGTGGCCATCGTGGTGCTATGAGAATCATGCGACCCCTGTCTCTCTGAAGCTTGAAGAGTGTTTTGGGGATGAGGGGAATGGGTGGGAAGGCATAAAGGAAGTCCTCACCCCTGTGAAGGAGGAAGGCATCCCTTGCCTGACAGTTGTGAGCCGGAATCCTGGAACAGAACCGGGGAAGTTTGGCATTCAGTGGACTTGCAAAGAGGTCTATGTCTGGAGTGCCCCAGAGATGAAATATCTTTGCAACCTGGTCTAGGTGGAGGGACTACTCGTAAGGCAGCAGTACTCGACTGAGTTTGTCTGCCCAAAGGTTTTGAATGCCTGGAAGATATACAACTAGAAGGTGAATTTGATGCTCTCTGGTGAGGGCCCACAGTCGTAAAGCTTCGTTGCATAATGACAGAGAGCCTGTTCCGCCCTGCTTGTTCACATAGAACATGGCTACTTGATTGTCTGTCTGGACTAGGACTGTCTTGTAGCTGAGCTGGGCGTGGAATACTCGAAGAGCTAAATAGATTGCTCTTAATTCCAGGAGGTTTATGTGTAAACCAACCTCCTGTGGAGTCCAGGTGCCCTGGGTAGAGAGATGATTCAGGTGTGCTCCCCAACCCACCGGTGATGCATCTGTTGTTAGGGTGGCCTGAAAGAGGGGTTGATGGAAAGGAGACCCCACTGTCAGATTTTCTAGTGATTGCCACCATTGGAGGGATAAAATTAGTCATTGAGAGATTATTATTTTGTCCGACAAATGACCCGTTGCCTGTGTCCACTGTGTGGAGAGGGTCCACTGAGCTGCTTGCATGTGGAGGCGAGCATATGGGACTACATGAACTGTGGATGCCATATGTCGCAGTAACTGCAGTAGTTCTCGAGCAGTGAGGGAGGATTTGCCTGCTGCTTGAGAAGCTAGTTGCATTATGGGAAGACACCGGGCTTGTAGAAGGAAAGCCCTTGCCTGTCTGGTATCTAGACAGGCTCCTATGAATTCTAGGCATTGGGAAGCAACTAGTTGAGATTTTGGGAAGTTTATTACCAACCCCAAGTATTGGAGGATTCGCTTTGTATGAGACAGTACAGTGCTGGCCTCTGCAACTGTAAGGGCTCGAATGAGCCAGTCGTCTAAGTAAGGGAAGACGAAAATCCCCAGGGTTCGTAGAAATGCAGCTACTACTGCCATGCATTTCGTGAATACCCTTGATGCTGAAGCCAGACCAAAGGGAAGAAGCCTGTACTGGAAATGTTTTCCCCTGAAAAGGAAATGTAAGAATTTCCTGTGATCTGGGTGGATGAGAATGTGAGTGTATGCAACCTTTAAGTCTAGAGAGCAAAGCCAATCCTGGCTTTGAAGGTATGGCAGAAGAGTTCCTAGAGAAATCATTTTGAATTCCTCTCGAAACAGATATTTGTTCAATTCTCTGAGGTCCAGAATGGGTCTGCATCCTCCTGTTTTCTTTGGAATAAGAAAATAGGGGGAGTAGAACCCTGCACCCCGTTGAGGAATGGGTACTTCCTCTATTGCCCCTGTGGTAATGAGGCTTCTGACAAGCATAGAAAAAGGGCTGGTTTTAAAACTTTTTCTTCTGAGCTAAAGCATGGCTCAGGCAGGCATTCATTTAAATCAGCACCTAGAGAGCAAAGCCACATGATTGAGAGTGCTGAGTTCAGACCACACCCTGCCTCCATGGTAACACAGAGTGCAAATGAGAAACACCTGGGGGGATGGGGCAAGGAAATGGGTCTCACACTAAAACATTTAAGCTCTCAGGATCAAAGGCAGAGAGGGAGAGAAGCAGAGGAAGGAACAGAAGGAGCAGAGTCAAGACGGGAGTCTTGGACAAGGCAGACAAGGGAGTCACGGCAGAGAGGCAAGAAGCCAAAGCCAAGAGAGTCCCGGCAGATTGGACAGTCTAGGAGAGAAAGACTGAGGAGTCTGACCAGAGGCTCTGGAGAATGGCAGAGAAAGTCTGAGCTTCGGCACAGAAGGGATTCTAACAGCAGCTCTTCTACCAGAGACAGCTGTACAGAGTTTGCAAGCCCTTGTGAAGGTAGGAACCCAAACTCTGGGAGAATTGTAGAATACAGCTCAGATAGCAGTGAGGCTGCTGAGAATTCAGAAGGAGAGATTTATCCTTCTGGAAAGCTTGAGAAAAAAACTGTTCCTAGAAGCCAGGGAAGACAGCAGAAACCTGTGAGTGTCTTGCCCAGAAATACAAAGCCGTGCAGCTCATATAGGAAGCCTGAAGGGAGAAAAGGGAATCCCTGGGATGAAATGTTTAAGTTAATGCAACGATTGAAACCTGATTGTGCAAATAAAGATCCAGAGCTGTTTCAGGGTGAAACTGAAGACATGGAGATAGAGTTAACTGGATTGGAGCAGGATACAGAGTCTCTAATGGATTGCTCATGTTTCATAAGGGGAAAAGCTGAATTGCTAGCCAAAAAGAAAATTCAGAACTGTGATAAATGCTCTGAGGTTTTTGAATGCTGAAAGCAAAAGGAAAGGATTACAAAATGTGTTTTGCTTAACACTGTTTGAAGCATTAGTCCTGTATGCTGAAGAAAGCTACTTGAGTTCATTATTGTTTCTGTTATACCTTGTTCATGTTCTAAAGAAGATTTACTTTGCTAAAGTCTGATGATACAAAAGAAAATTAATACATTTCCTGTGAATTGCATAAAACTACTCGGACTGCTTATTAACCACAACTAAAAATTCCCAGCAGCATTTGCTCTGGTAATAAGTCAGTTTAACAAGAACAGTTGGCACGCAGTGCTCTTTTATAGGCAACCGCCTAGATAGGGTGCAGCACTACACCCATTGGGCAAGCAGTGTGGAGACCTCGTTATCTAGCAGATTGTCTGCAGAGGTTTGAGAATTGAATTGCATTAGAACTGTAGGAGGGGGCATGCTGTGAAATGAAGCTTGTACCCTTCTCCTACAATGGACAAAGTCCAATCTTCTGCTTTTATCTGATGCCATCTGTTGGCAAAGTGGCATAACCTGCCTGGAAAATTGGGGGGTTGGGGACCCCTCAGAGGCAGGAAGGCAAAGCTCTCTAGGAGGGAGTCAAAGCCCTTGAGGGGGCTGAATCTGGAGAGCTGGTTGGGCTCTCGGGCCGTTTGACTTCTTTTGCTGTCTAGGTTGTCCCTTTTCGGCAACCTGACCTTGAGTTTGACTCTGCTGGGTATAGAAAGGATAAAACTTCCTCTTTTTACTAAAGGAGGGTTTTTTATAAGGCTTCCTTTTGGCTGGAGTGACTGTAGACTTTGACAATCTATCTAAGGTAGAATTGTCAGCATCTAACTCGTTAGCCTTCTCCTGCTAGTTCTTGCCGAAGAGATTCTCCCCCATGCAAGGAATGTTGCCTAACTTGTCCTGTACCCAAGTCTCCAAGTCTGCTGCCTGTAGCCAGGCAATCCGTTGTGCGCCAATGGCAACAGCAGAGGTTCTGCTGATGCATTCGAAGCAGTCAAAGGCTGCACGATTAACAAACTTGGAGACATCTTGAGCCTGCTTAACTAGAGCAAGAAAATCTTGTCTCTTGTCATCTGGGAGAAATGGGCTCATAAGTTCCAAGTCTCCGGTGACTTCCTTGAGGAACATTCCCATATATAGGATATATGAACTGATCCTAGCTGAAAGCATGGAAGCTTGAAAAGTTTGGCGCCCAAAAGCATCCAGAGTCCTGCATTCACGAACTGGAGGATTGGATGCATGTCTCTGCACTTTTCATCCTACGCATGGCTGATTCCATTACCATTGAATGGTGTAGCAGCTGAGTTTTCTGAAATCCAGGACAGGGCGGAACTCGATATATAGTATCAAGTCTCCTAGAGTGAGGAGAAGTAGTCAGAGGTGTCTCCCACATTCTGAGCATCAAGCTATGCAGAATTTCATGGATAGGCAGAGTGGCTGCCTCCCTTAGGAGCTTTAGGATATTGGAGAATTTCCAATTCCTTTGCTCTGGGTTCCTCTTCAGGAGCTACTGTGATTGAAAGACCTTTGGCCATATCACGGATGAAATCCTGAAATTACATGTCCTCTGGAGGTGACATTCTGCGTTGGGGAGAAGAGGGATCTTCTAGGAGAAACCCTCTAGTACCAGCAGAATTGTCAGAGTCTTCGGAATTGGAGGAATCGAAGTATTCCTGACCCCGATGCTCTTGCAAAGCACGATCCCGGTACCGATCGAAGTCGGTACCGAGCTGACCCAGTACCGCTTTGTCAATTCCAGCCAGAGATGGCATGGGAAGAGTTCCCACCGGGCCTAGTACTGTCGGTACCGGTATCGTCGGTGTCGGTACCGGCATCGGTGTCGATGTCGGTACCTGTGGGACCACCGGTACCGCAGCTGAAAGAAGAGCTGCGATGCTGTGCACGATAGCGAAGAACCTCTGGTCTATCGACGCTGCCGATGCCTGGGTGTCAGTACCGGTAAGGACGGCCGGAACCCCTGAGCATGGCACAGGTAGTTCTTGCGAGGTTGAGGCCTCGAGAATATCCTGAAGCCCCATCGATGCTTTGGAAGCTGAAGACTAACGCTGGGGCTGTTTTGCCTGTGTGGTTCCCTCAAGGGCAACACCAATGGCCTCTCGATGCTTAGCAGGAGAGCTACCCTTTGAGGACCGGCTTTTATTTTTACTTACCTGAGATCCATGGGAGGAAGAAGAGGCCCTTGACGATGTCGATGCAGTGGATCTGGCATCTGAAGAAAAGAGGGTACTGAGCTTTGCAGCCCAGTTCTGTCTTCCTCTTTTAGTCATCCCCATACAGGAGAGACAAGGGGAGACAAGGGGATGGAAGGCTACTCCTATGAAGAAAGGCTAAAAAGGTTGGGGCTCTTTAACCTGGAAAAGAGACGGCTGAGGGGAGATATGATAGAAGTCTATAAATTAATGAACGGAGTGGAACGGGTAAACGTAGATCGATTGTTTACCTTATCAGAATATAGAAAGACTAGGGGACATGCAATGAAGCTACAGGGTAAACTATTTAAGACTAATAAAAGAAAATATTTTTTCACTCAACGTGTAATCAAACTCTGGAATTTGTTACCGGAGGATGTAGTAAAGGCTGTTAGTGTAGCTGGGTTTAAAAAAGGTTTGGACAAGTTCCTGGAGGAAAGGTCCATAAACCATTATTAAGAAGGGACCCAGGATATCAATGCTTGAACCAATACAAGCATTGTGGAACCTGTGTCCCTTGGGGAAACTGCTAGGTACGTATGACCTAGATTGGCCACTGTTGGAAACAGAATACTGGGCTTGATGGACCTTGGTCTGACCCAGTATGGCATATCTTATGTTCTTATGTTCTTATTCAGTTGGAGAATGTTCAGGTCCAAAACATTTCAGACACCAATCATGGGTGTCAGTGACGGAAATGGTACCGCCACACTTAGTACATTTTTTAAAACCACTAGTTGGCTTTTCCATATTTTAGGAATATGGGGTCTACTGCCCAAAATGGTGCCTAGCACCAAAAGAGAAATGTTTCTGAGGAGAAACAGTTTAAAGTATAACATTTTTATTTTTTTTTTGAAAAAGAAAAGAAAGGATCCGGCGGTACCGGTAAGCGTCGTGCAGCAGGCGAACGCGACCACAAGAAAAGAAATTTAAAGACGGACTTTTCTGCGGTGACAGGGAATAGATCCTGTTGGCTCCGCGGAAAATGAAGAACTGAAGAGGGACAGTTGGAAAGGCGGGAAGGCAGCGCGCATGTGCTGAAAGATGCTCCCAAAAGCGTTCCTATTGGACACTGGGAAGCGTTCTCGCGCAGGCTCCGTCGGTACCGACAATACCCATATGTGAAGACTACATTCCTGCTTGTTCCTGGAGATGAGGGTATGCCAGTGTGTAGGGTTTTATGAATTATGGTAAGGAGTTTATATTTGATCTGATATTGAAGAGGTAGTCAGTGGGAGTCAATGAGCAAAGGGGTAACGCGGTTGAATTTCGAAGCATGATGCAGTATGCTTATAGCTGTGTTTAATAAGTGTGTAGCATTGTTCAGATGCCTATGGCAAAGCTTCCCATTTAAACTATTCACTTAAATCTGTAAAAAAATGTTAATAATATGCCAATGTCCTGCTCTTTCATGGTAAAGGCATTAGTGCTGAGTTCCAGGCCCAGACAGCTTATCCAGAAGAGACCTTTTTGTCACACTACCCCAGAACCTAAACATCTAGGAAAAGCCAGAATGGCATTTCAGTGGCTCAATGAAATATTGACAAGAGTCCAAAAAATAAGAGAAGGAATCAGACCTTGAAAATAAAATCTTTATTTGTTTTCACATAACAGTGACATCTAACAACAGCACTAGAGAGGCCATAAAGCATCTATCAATCTTTGATCTTTTCTTTCCCTTAGCAAAATTCACTGTTTGATAGATGTATTACTTAATTTCTGTAGGGGTGCCAGGATGATATCTGCATTTTGCTCCTCGCTTTCCTGGCTGTATAGAGAGTACTGTTCAATGTATGCCAACACAGCAGATGGCAACAAATAACGCACACTGTGGCCCCTGCGCACAGCCCGCCGGATCTTGGTGGCTGAGATGTCATTCTGGATCCACTCATTCACCAGTATAATGTTCTTTCTTAGATTCCACAGCATATCTGACTCATAGATAAACTTCTCGACATTGATGCCAACTCTACTTATGCATACCACGCCATAATCTGACAAAATCTCCATAATATCCTCCTTCTTCCAAAGATCGGGAGTGCCAAAGGACTCCAGAAGATCTGCTCCACAAAGTAGCTTCAATAAAGGGCCCCCTGTAGAGAGATAAACTTAATTCAAATGTCTTTCAGTCACGTCATGCAATTGCCGACTTTGGGCCTGGTTTTATAACAAGAAGCTTATGTGAGAAGTCCAAAAAGGCTCCTATTTTATAAAGGCAACATAGAGGCCTATGTGTCTTCACAAAACAGGCATCCAGAACCAGCCTCTACAGCATACAAATGCTGAAACACAACTTTACACCTGCTCTGAGGCTGATGTGAATGTATGCATATACTCTAGGCCTGTACATATACATTTTATAAAATATGTTAACTACATTGCAACTCTACCATCAGGAGCGCCTACACACAGATTGCTTAAAATTGGGCACATTTTCTGTGCATGCACTCTTTGTGAATGTGGTTGCACAATTTTATAAAATCCGTTTTCTATATGCAAAACAGGCTTTACAAAAGGAAATAGCTTGATAAAATTACTCCCTTTATGTGTTAACACAAGAGTGACCGCACAAGTGGCAGTACTCATCATTATACTAGCAAAATGATATATTATGGTAGAGACCAATCAGTCCATCCAGTCTGCCTAGTCATACCAGTCTACACTAGAAAACAGATCATTACTTTCGCAGTTGTATGCTGAGCAAGCAGGAGCACCAACTAAGCCTCTCTCCTTGCCAGTAGGAGGACATCCCTGCCCTACACCCAAGTATGTATGAACCTGAGAACGTCTGTACTTTGTAAGCATAAGGTGGGTATCCCCTTCCTGTAAGAAGATCTGACACAATCCCTATCCCCTGGATTGTTCCGACCTTTTGCTTTTATTATTTAGATCATTACTTTTTATTAATAGCTCAAGGAGCGTTACATTCAGATACAGTACATATTTCCCTCTCTCAGAAGGCTTACAACCTAAATTTGTATCTGAGGCAATGCAGAATTAGATGATCTGTCCAAGGTCACAAGGAATGTCAGTGAGAGTGAGCCACAGCTTTTCTGGTTCTCTATCCACTAGGCTATACCTCCACTCTCTGTTCTCTATTAAGACTTTTTTTTTAGTATCCCTAGAAGAGTGTCAGTAGGGGCAGCTGAAGAACTGAAGAGCTTCGTATATGGAAGATCCAGCGGCAGAACTATCTTTGGTGACTACTGCCCTGAAAAAGATTTTAAAGAGTGACAATGGTTGATTAGAGAAGCTGACACCAGTTCTCTCTTTAGAATTTGAAGATCATAAGTGAATGTTGCTGTTATTTTTACTAGCTGTCAACTTGATATTGATTCATGGCAACCCCGTGCATAGTTGTCCTAAACTGTATTCAGTCTTCATTCAGGTGGCTAATTGATGATAGAGTGGCATTCATCACGGTTGTTACTATATCGATCCATTATTTTGCCAAATTCCTCTTTTGCACTGACCGCAACCTTGCCCAGAATGATGTCTTTCTCTAATGATCTTTCCCTTCGCATGATGGACCTGATATTCAGTGGTAGCGGTTAGCTATTGCAAAGTGGCTAGCCATCGCTGCTGAACATAATACCTGTATATTCAATGCTGGGGCTGTATCCTGCCACCGGCACGGAATATCCAAGTCAGCCAGATAGCATGGAAGTAACTGGGAAAGCAACATTTAGCCGCTGCTCGGTTAGCTTCTGTCACAAACGTTAGGCCACCCTTTAAGGTGCCTAACTTTCACTACTTAAGGATAACTAGGCAGTGGCTGAATATCACCGGGTTTCACTTCTACTCCATCCGATCTCCAAAATGCCCCAATGCTAGGCAGCTAGCATTGGGGCATTCAGCTGCAGCACCCAAGGATATTTAGCGGCACTAACCACGTTAATGCTGCTGAATATCCCATCACCACAATTAATGTGGTTAGAAAGTCTGCTAACCACATTAATTACATTGAATATTGGGCCCAATGTGTCCAAAATATGAAATATTGAAGTCTTGTCATTTAAGCTGCTAAGGAAAACTTTGGTTTCACCTGTACTGTTAGCTTTGTTTTTTGGGCAGTCCATGGTATACAGAGTATTCTTTTCTAACACCATGATTCAAAAGCATTGATTTTCTTTGTGTCTTTCTTCTTAAGAACATGAGATATGCAATACTGGGTCAAACCAAAGGTCCATTAAGCCCAGTATCCTGTTTCCAACAGTGGCCAATCCAGGTCACAAGTATCTGTCAGGTTCCCAAAAGGTATACAGATTCCATGCTTCTTGTTCAATGGGTAAGCAATGGATTTCCCCAGTGTTCTTTAATAATGGTTTATGGACTTTTCCTCCAGGAACTCATCCAATCTTCTTTTAAATCCATCCACACTAATACCTTTTACTACATTTCTCTGTTAATGAACTGCAGAGTTTATTACGTGTGGAGTGATAAAATATTTTCTCTGATTACTCTTAAACATGCTACACTGTTGCTTTATTGCATATCCTATAGTCTACTTTTTGAAGAAGTAAACAACCAATCTACATTTTCCCATTCTCCACTGACTATTTTATAGACCTCTATCATATCTTCCCTTGGCCTTTCTCTTTTCCAAGTTGAATAGACCTAACCTTTTAACCCCTTTCTCGTAGGGATATCCCTCCATCCCCTTTACCATTTTTGTTGCTCTTCTCTTTACCTGTTCTAATTCTACCATATCCTTTTTAAGATATGTCAACCAGAACTGTACACAATATTCAAGGTGTGGTCTAACCATGGAGTGATACAACGGCATTATGATATCCATCGTTTAATTCTCCATTCCTTTTGTTATGATTCTTAGCATTCTATTTTCTTTCTTGGCCACCACTGCACACTGGACAGAGGTTTTTAAGGTATTATACTCATTGACGCCTAAATTCTTTTCCTGGGTGGTAGGTTCCTAATGTGGAACCTTGCATTGTGTAACCGTAGTTTGGGTTGTTCTTCCCTATGTCCAACTTTTGCATCCATATGAAGTTATTGAAAATACCATGGATTGGACAAGTTGAATCTTTGTACACAGATACATCTCTGCACTTAAAATCTTATCCAGGTTCTTCATAGTTGTTTTTCCAAGAGCAATGCCTCCGGATGTCTTGACTATTTGTTGTTTCATTACTGATTATTGATCTGAGCATATTAATTTCTTTTTCATCAAATATGAAATTATTGATTTTGCCATTTGTCAGGATCTTTATCTTATTTGTGTTAAGGTGCAGGCCGGGATGGCTCAAGACAATCTGCTGCCTGAAGTGAGAGATAAGCTGACACCCCACCCCTCGACAGCCAAAATGGAGGGGCTGCCTCAGAGCTCTAATCAGGAACCAGGAGGTCCCCTTACTCATAACACTGATTACATGCTTGCCTCAAGAATAAAGAAAGTAGCATTTCCCAGGCCACATAAGTTTTAAAAAAACTTTGCAATGCTATTTTAATGCAGCAAAAATTGTAGCAACTTAATTATGTAGCCTGGAAATCTAATATAAAATGTACCAACTTTGGATATTGTACACTGAACCAGCAAAATATTACATGTAAATATATAGTCTGCAAAGAAAAAAGAAGATGAAAGGGGATCACACACCAAGCAGCAAAATGAAAAAAAGAGAACCACAGCTAATTTTATTTTGGAGTACTGTGCTGTGATTCCAGGGCAAAATGTGCCGAGAAACGCCAGAGATGTCTATGTTTCCACCCGATTCTAGTAACACAGACGTCCCCAATGTGGAGATCCACTCTGGTGGCCACATAGATGTTCCCCTTAGGAAAGTGTGGGGTGGGAATGTCCATTTTCATGCAAGCTAGCATAAGGGGATGTCCAGTAGCATAGCAAAACTAAAACATGAGCCTTCATTCTCTGTCAGTATTCCTTGTTAACATGACAAACATAGAAGACATGAGCAGGCCTCCTTCTCCACACCCTTCAGATGTCGGTCTGACTAAATGAGAACTTTTCTGATGCCTATTTGTGCCTGGAGCAGGTATAAATTTGGACATGGCTCAGGACGTCCAGGGCATTTCTGAAATTGGATGAGGGCATCAAAGTTCTGCGAACACCCCGGACACATTTACTCCATGCCCCCCTTTGGACTTGGAAGGTCATCCACACAGCCAGCTTCTCAAATGGCTCTGGAGATGTCTCCATGCTTTGGACATCTCCATGCTGGTTTCAAAGAATGAATAGAGCTTCTAACATAATCCCCATATTCTACATCCAAAGAAACTCTTTTCCAACAATGGGTGCAGAGGACATTTTCCCATTGAACTCAACATACAAAAAATAATTTCTGATTCTGATGACAGCAATATAAACCCTCACCAATACTAGGCATACTGTGAAGTATAACAATCACTCAGGACCTATAGAGAAAATCTAACATAACAGAATCATCTTCTAAAAGTCACACAAGGAGTCTTCACAGAAAATAGCAGCACTGTAAATACTACCCCTTGCCCAGTATCTACACTCCACGCCCCCTACCCCATATCTACCATCTGCATTCCATCCCCTTATGTCCCTCATACCATGTCCAGCGTCAGCTCTCCACCTTTCACTTTTGTTGAGCCTCTGCCCTCTGCTCCCCAACTTGTGTCCAGCATTTGCCCTCTATCCCCCCTTAAGTCCAACACATCTGCCCCCCACTTGTTTCCAGCATCTGCCCCCACTCCCCTCTTGTAACCAGCATCTGCTCTCTGTCCACTTGTATCCAGCATCTGCTTTCCATCCTCTACTTATATCCAACATCTATCTTCTGCTCTCCCACTTGTGTCCACCATAGGTGTTGGAAAGGGGTGAGCCACACGGGTCCTGGCCCCATCAAAACTTTGCTGCTGCAATTGCAACCTTTCCTTACTTCTGCCCACAGGGATCTGATTTCCTGCAGGCAGAAGTAGGGGAAGGCCACGATCGGCCAGCAGTAGGTTGCCCATGGGGAGATCCCATGGGCAGAGGAGGTCTGCAATTGCCAGCTTTCCCCTCCAGTCTACCCATGGGAGATCGGATCCACGTTGGCAAATAGGCAGGGAAGGCTGGCAATTGCAGCTGCACATGGATCGGCAAGCCTAGGGGCAGAGCTTGCCCCCCCCCATAGCAAACGCCACTACTCCACCCCCGGTGTCCACCATCTCCCTTTCAATCCCCAACTTGTGTCCAACATCTGCCTTCCATCCCCTCACATGTCTAACATCCATCCTTCGTACCCCCCATTTGTGTCTACCATCTCCTTTTCAGCCCCCCACTTATATCCAACATTGGCCCACCAAACTCCCCACTTGTGTCCAACATCTGCTGTCCATCTCCTCCACTTACATTGAACATGTGCTCTCCACCCCCCAAAACACCTCTTTCAGCCCCTTCCCCCCATCAGCCACCACTGCTGCTTTTCCTGTGTCGGGGTCAGCAGCGGCAGAGGTAAGCCACCAAAGCTGGGACTTCAGAAAAAAAAAAGCACAAGCCTGGGCAGCATTCAGTTCAAGTGAGTGGCCCGGCTGGGCCCACCCCCTCTGATGTCGCGTTAGGGGGCAGGATCGGCTGGGCTGCTCACAGGAACGGAATGATGCACAGGCTTGCACTTTTGGTTTGTTTGGGGGTTTTCTTGAAGTCTCAGCTTCAGTGGACTGCCTCTGTCACTGAAGCTGAGACAAAAAAACCCCGCAAACAAACCAAAAGCGCATGCTCGTACATCATTCCGCTCATGTGAGTGGCTGGATGGTCCTGCCCCCTCTGATGTTGCATTAGGAGATGGGATCAGCTGAGCTGCTCATGGGAGTAGAATGATGCAGGGACAAACGCTTTTGGTTTGGTCTTTTTTTTTCTTTTAAGTTTCAGCAACCTGCCACTGCTGCTGCCAACCCTGACACAGGAAAAGCGGCAGGGCAGAGCTGCACTGAATCATTGATCTTTCGGGGGTTTGGGGCTTTATTTGTTGGTAGTGTGAGGTAACCACTGCTGGTGTGATTTGGGGGCATTTTTGCTACCCCCAAAAATTTGCCATAGAGCTACTCCTGGGTGAAGCGTCATTTTAAGACTATGTTCCTTCATCTTGATAAAGCATAGTTACTCACCTACAACAGGTGTTCTCCAGGGACAGCAGGAATCAGTCCTCACTTATGGGTGACATCAGCACCAACAGAGCCCGAGCGGAGCAATTCCTCAGCTTTCAAAGAAAGCCTTTGGGATTGCTGCCATGCATGTGTGGTCCTCTTCCTGCCAAAAGGTGCCATCTTGCTCAGTCAGGTCCCCTAGCTAGAACCCTACTAAGCAGATGGCAAGGGAAGGACAAAAATAACAACCCTTCAGGGGAGGTGGGAGGATAGTGAGGACTGATTCCTGCTGTTCCTGGAGAACATCCGTTATGCTTTCTCCAGGAACAAGCAGGAAGTCAGTCCTCACTTTTGGGACTCCCCAGCTACAGACTACCAAACCTGTAACCCAAAAACGCCTCTGCGAGGCTGCGAGCAGAAGTCGATACCCGAAGGAGCCCAAGTCTTCGGGTCCCCGGGGCGAAGCTCTTGGTAGCCGTTGAGAAGGGTCGGAGGGCAGGAGTTGCTTATACCCCGAACAGATTACGAGTACAGCCTGGCCGAAGACACTGTCCCAACCCAGTACAAACCGTGGATAGCAAAGGAAGAATATATTTTATTGATCGAATCCAGCCATTGGCTCAACACAGGCCGTTGTTTCGTTGTGTCTTCCTCAGGGGCTAATATGGCTGGTAAAGTTTGGAAAGTAGTATGCAAATGCAATGTGTAACTTCGAGTCAGTCCTGACTCCTGGCGACTCAGAAGCTCCTGGGTTTTCTTGGCAGTGTCACCGGAAGTAGATTGCCAGGCCTTTCTTCCGAGGCAATGGAGGATTAAGTGACTTGCCCAAGGCCACAAGGAGTGCTAGTGGGAAATGAACCCTGGTTGCTTGGTTACCAAGCCAGTGTTCTAACTACTAGGCTACTCCTCCATGCAAAATAGTATAGCAAACTTCAATCAATAAACAGTAATCTAGAGCCATCTGGTAAGCCCAGGGCAGGAGCTGGGGCTTGTCTAGGGCTTACCAGATGGCTCCAGGTTACCAGGCTTGGCAGAGGAGGTCCTGGGGTTGACCGATTGATTTGCAGTTATGATATTTTTCTTATTGTTTATTGACTGAAGTTTGCTATACTACTTTCCAAAATTTACCAAAGCGTTTTACAATAAACTGGACTGTTTCAGATATCCGCAGCAGTGGATGATTTCGCATAGTACAGAGATATAGATCGATTTGGATACATATTAGAATGCACAGCCATATTAGCCCCTGAGGAAGGCACAACGAAACACGGCCTGTGTTGGGCCAATGGTTGGATTCGATCAAAAAAATATATTCTTCCTTTGCTATCCACGATTTGTACTGGGTTGTTTGTTGCACATGGATCCATGCTCTTTTGTTGGACGAAGACGCTGTCCCGACAGGACTCCTCTCCAGGCAGTAGTGCGAAGTGAACGTGTTCGCTGAAGACCAGGCTGCAGCCCGGCAGATGTCCGCCAGAGGCACTGAGCGCAGCAAAGCCACCGAAGCCGCTTTGGCTCTGACGCCATGCACAGTGACCCGTCGATCCAGTGGGGCGCCCGCCTTTGCGTGGGCGAAGGCGATGCAGTCTGCCACCCAAACGGAGATGGTGCATTTAGTGACTGCGTGCCCCAGGCGATTGGGATCATAGGCAACAAAGAGCCAGTCAGACTTGTGATGAGCTTGGGTACGCTGCAGGTAGAAGGCGAGAGCCCTCTTGCAGTCGAGTATATGCAATACCGTCGATGACCAGTCGGCATGTGGTCTCAGGAAGAAGGTCGGTAGGACTATCTCCTGGTTGAGATGAAAGTCCGAGACTACCTTCGGTAGGAACTTGGGGTGGGTGCAGAGGACCACCCTGTTCCCATAAAACTTGGTGAATGGAGCCTCAGTCATGACGGCCTGGAGTTCGCTGACTTGGCGAGCCGAAGCCACCAGGAAGACCACCTTCCAGGAGAGGTACCGAAGCAAGCACGTCGCCATCGGCTCGAAGGGTGGTCGTGTGAGCTGCATAAGCACCACGTTGAGGTCCCAATCCACTGGAGGAGGCCGGATGGGAGGCTTAGAGAGCAAGAGGCCCCGCATGAAGCGGGAGACCAAGGGCTGCCACAAGAGGGGTTTTCCCATCGACGGGGAGGTGGTTTGCCGAAATGGCGCTCAGGTGTACCCTGACAGAATTGGACTTAAGCCCTGCCTTCGAGAGGTGGAGGAGATAGAGTAGTTACTCACCTGTAACAGGTGTTCTCCAGGAGCAGCAGGAATCAGTCCTCACATATGGGTGACATCGACGTCGATGTCGATGGAGCCCTTGCAGAGCATTTCCCCAGCTTTCTATGAAAGCCTTTGGGAATGCAGGCACGCATGCACGGTCCCCTTCCCGCCTAAAGGTGCCATCTTACTACTCTTTCTCCAGGACCAAGCAGGAAGTCAGTCCTCACATATGGGTGACTCCCTAGCTCTGGGCTACCAGGAACCCAGGCTGAGCAAGAGAACTCCCTCTAGTCCCAGCAGCAAGGAAAAGGCTTTTCACTGAAAGAACCTACACTGGTAGCCCAACAGAGAGCTGGAGGGCAGGAGTTGCCTAAACCTCGAAGAGATTCCTGAGTACTGCCTGGCCAAAAGCACTGTCCCTACGGGACTCCCTTTCCAGACAGTAATGGGCCGCAAAAGTCTGGCTTGAGGACCAAGTTGCAGCCCTGCAGATGTCTGCCAATGGAACAGAGCGGAGATGAGCTACTGAGGCAGCCATAGCCCTGACACGATAGGCTGTGACCCGACCCTGCAAAGGAAGGTCAGCCGCCCTGTAAGCCCAGGTGATACAGTCAGCCACCCAGATGGACAAGGTACGCTTGGACACAGCTAACCCCAAATTATTAGGGTCAAAAGATATGAAGAGCTGAGTAGCTCTTCTATGCCCCTGCGTACGGTCAAGGTAGAAGGATAAGGCCCTCCTACAGTCCAGGGTATGCAGAACTGCTTCAGCCTGGCTTGCATGAGGCCTAGGGAAGAATGTCAGAAGAACCACCTCCTGGTTGAGGTGGAAAGAGGAGACAACCTTTGGGAGGAACTTTGGATGAGTCATAAGGACTACCCTGTTCCTATAGAAGCGAGTATAAGGCCTGTCACAGACCAGGGCCTGAAGCTCACTCACTCGCCTGGCCGAGGTTAGGGCTACCAAGAAGAGTGTCTTCCAGGACAGGAAGCGGAGAGGACAAGTAGCCATCGGCTCAAAAGGTGGGCAAGTCAGTTGCTGCAAGACCACATTCAACTCCCACTCAGGGGCTGGAGGACGAATTGGAGGCTTTAGCAAGAGCAATCCTCTGAGAAACCTGGACACCAAGGGGTGAACTGACAGAGTGTCCTTCCACCAGTGAGTGGTGAGCTGCTAGAGCTGAGAGGTGGACCCGAACAGAATTGGACTTAGGTCCCTGATTTGATAAGTGCAGCAGGTACTGAAGCACTACTGGTACAGCACAGGAGAAAGGATCTTCTGTACGTAGCTGACACCACACAGAAAACCATTTCCATTTCAGGGCATAGGTCTTTCTAGTGGACTGCTTCCTAGAGGCTAGGACAACCTCCTCAACTGCCTGAGGTAGGCCCCAGGGAGCTAAAACTACCCTTGCAGCCTCCATGCCATCAAATTGAGAGATCTGAGATTTGGGTGCAGAACATAAGAACATAAGAAATGCCATACTGGGTCAGACCGAGGTCCATCAAGCCCAGTATCCTGTTTCCAACAGTGGCCAATCTAGGTCATACGTACCTAGCAGTTTCCCCAAAAGCCACAGGTTCTGCAGTGCTTGTACTAGGTCAAGCATTGATATCCTGGGTCCCTTTTTAATAGTGGTTTATGGACCTTTCCTCCAGGAACTTGTCCAAACCTTTTTTAAACCCAGCTATACTAACAGCCCTTACTACATCCTCCGGTAACAGATTCCAGAGTTTGATTACACGTTGAGTGAAGAAATATTTTCTCTTATTTGTCTTAAATAGTTTACCCTGTAGCTTCATTACATGTCCCCTAGTCCTTCTATATTCTGATAGCGTAAACAATTGATCCACGTTTATCCGTTCCACTCCATTCATTAATTTATAGACCTCTATCATATCTCCCCTCAGCCGTCTCTTTTCCAGGTTAAAGAGCCCTAACCTTTTTAGCCTCTCTTCATAGGAGTAGCCTTCCATCCCCTTCACCAATTTGGTGGCTCTTCTCTGTACTTTTTCTAATAACTCTATGTCCTTTTTAAGATACGGTGACCAGAATTGCACACAATATTCAAGGTGCGGTCGTACCATGGAGCGATACAGAGGCATTATAATATCCTTTGTTTTATTCTCCATCCCTTTCCTTATGATACCTAGCATTCTATTTGCTTTCTTGGCCGCCGCTGCACACTGGGCGGAGGGTTTTAACATGTTATCCACGATGACTCCTAAATCTTTTTCCTGGGTGGTGGTTTCTAATGTGGAGCCTTGCATCGTGTAACTATAGTGTGGGTTGTTCTTTCCTAGGTGCATAACTTTGCACTTGTCCACATTAAATTTCATCTGCCATTTGGATGCCCAGTCTTCCAATTTATCCAGATCCTCCTGCAGTTTTCCACAATCCTCTTGGGTTTTAACAACTTTAAACAGTTTTGTGTCATCTGCAAATTTGATAACCTCACTAGTTATTCCTTTTTCCAGGTCATTTATGAATATGTCAAAAAGTCGGGGACCCAGTACAGATCCCTGGGGTACTCCACTATTCACCTTTTTCCATTGGGAATATTGGCCATTTAGCCCTACCCTCTGCTTTCTATCTTTTAACCAGTTCCCGATCCACAATAGTACACTGCCTCCTATCCCATGACTTTTTAGCTTTGCCAAAAGTCTCTGATGGGGGACCTTGTCAAAAGCTTTCTGAAAGTCCAGATACACTATATCAACCGACTCACCTTTGTCTACCTGTTTATGCACACCTTCAAAAAAACAGATCAGATTAGTAAGACAAGATCTTCCTTGTCTAAAGCCATGTTGGCTGTCTCCCATTAGGCCATGGCTATCTACATGCTGTGTAATTTTGTTCTTTATGATGGTTTCTACCATTTTCCCTGGTACTGACGTCAGGCTCACCGGTCTGTAATTTCCCGGGTCACCCCTGGAACCCTTTTTAAAAATTGGTGTTACGTTGGCGACCCTCCAATCTTCAGGTATTACAGATGATTTTAATGAAAGTTCACAGATTACCAATAGCAGGTCTGCAATCTCATATTTCAGTTCTTTCAACACTCTGGGATGTATACCATCCGGTCCAGGTGATTTGTTACTATTCAGTTTATCAAATAGTTGTAATATATCTTCCCGGTGTAGCGATATTTCTCTCAATTCCTCTGCAGTATCACCTTTAAATACCACTTCAGTCTTGGGTAACATCCCTACATCTTCCTCAGTAAAGACCGAAGCAAAGAATTCATTCAGTCTCTCTGCTATAGCCTTGTCCCCTCTTACTGCCCCTTTTACCCCTCTATCATCTAATGGTCCAATTGACTCTCTCACAGGCCTTTTGCTACGAATGTACTTGAAAAAGTCTTTATTTCGTGTTTTTGCTTCCGTAGCAAGTTTCTTCTCAAATTCCCGCTTTGCCTGCCTTATCAATGCTTTGCATTTAACTTGCCAGTGCTTGTGTTGTTTCCAGTTTTCATCATTTGGCTCTTTTTTCCATGTCCTGAAGGTTGCTCTTTTGGCAGCAACAGCCTCTCTGACCTCACCTTTAAACCATGCTGGCAGTTTTTTGGACTTTCTTCCACTTTTCTTAATGCGTGGAATACAGCTGGTCTGGGTTTCGAGGATAGTATTTTTAAATAACACCCAAGCTTGCTGTAAGTCTTTAACCTTTGGAACCGCTCCTTTTAGTTTTTTTCCGAACTATATTCCTCATTCTATCATAGTCTCCCTTTTGAAAGTTAAAAGGTAGTACTGTGGATTCCTTTACTATCTGTCCTCCACTGATTAAATCAAACATGATCATACTATGATCACTATTGCCAAGTGGTCCCAACACCCTTATTTCTTGCACCAGATCTGGCGTTCCACTAAGGACTAGGTCCAGTATGGCTTCCCCTCTGGTCGGTTCATGAATCAGCTGCTCCAAGAAGCAGTCATTTATTTCATCTAGAAACTTTATCTCTTTAGCTTGTCCTGCTGTGAGACTGTCCCAGTCGATACCGGGGTAATTGAAATCACCCATTATTACTACTCTGTTGTGGCTTTTGTTAGCTTCCTTGATTTCTTTGAGCATTTCATCATCCATTTGTTCATTCTGGCCAGGCGGTCGATAGTATACTCCCACTGCCATCACCTTCCCTTTCATAAATGGAATTTCAATCCATAGAGATTCTACAGCAAATTGTGTTCCCTGCAAAACTTTAATCCTTTCTGACTCAATGCCCTCTTTAACATAGAGCGCAACCCCTCCACCAATTTGTTCAGCTCTATCATTACGATATAGTTTGTATCCAGGTATCACAGTGTCCCACTGGTTATCCTCCTTCCACCATGTCTCTGAGAGTGCAATCATATCTAACCTCTCATTTAGTGCTATATATTCTAATTCTCCCATCTTATTGTTTAGACTTCTAGCATTGGCATACAAGCATTTTAGTGACTGTATTTTATTAATTTTATTAATATTAATCTGGCTATTGGTAGGCATGGGTAATTGGGAATCTTTATGCTCTGTCTGCTCCTTACTCAAGGGCATTTGGGCTACTATACTCCCTTTTGGAACCTCACTGTTTTTGGTAGTATCCTTCAAGGATACCTTTGTCCGAACCATGCGCTCCTGGGTGACTGTCGGCTTTCCCCTATTTTCTAGTTTAAAACCTTGATCCTGAGAGAGAAGGTCGGGCTGCAACCCCAGAGGCAGTGGGTTGTCCACTGCCAGTTGAAGCAGGAGTGGGAACCAAGGCTGCCTCGGCCATCTGGGAGCTACCAGCAGGACCGAGGCCTTGTCCTGTAGAATCTTGAACAGGGTTTGGGCCACCAGAGGCGTGGGAGGATATGCATACAGGAGGCCCTGGGACCAGGAAATCAGAAAAGCATCCGCTGCGAACCGCAGAGGATGGGGTTGCCTGGAGCAGAACCTTGGCAGCTGTTTGTTCAGTGGACTGGAAAACAGATCTATGGATGGAAGCCCCCATTTCAGGAAACTCTTCTGAACCACTAAGGGATGGAGCTGCCATTCGTGGGGCTGCAGAATCCTGCTCAACCTGTCTGCCAGGTAGTTGTTCTGGTCAGGGAGATACACAGCCTTGAGAAACATGTTGTGCCAGAGAGCAAACAAGCAAAGGTCCTGTGCCTCCTGACAAAGGAGCCTGGACCCAGTGCCGCCCTGCTTGTTCACATAGAACATGGCTACTTGGTTGTCTGTTTGCACTAAGACAGACTGATGGGCCAGGGTTTGAGAGAAAGTCTTGAGGGCTAAGCGAATAGCCCGGAGTTCCAGTAGAATGATCTGCTGCGTGGCCTCCCAGGGAGACCACAGGCCCTGGGTGCACTTGCCCAGGCAATGTGCTCCCCAGCCCTGCAGGGAGGCATCTGTGGTCAACATCATTGTGAACCCAGGAATCTGAAAAGGCACCCCTTGCAGTAGATTGGGGGGGGTGCAGCCACCAGCGGAGGGAGTTCAGGAATGGTCTGGACACCCTTACTCTGTCTCTGAGGCTCCCTGTGACCTGTGTCCACTGAGTTCTGAGGCACCACTGTGCAGGCCTCATATGGAGCCAGGCATTGGGGGTCACATGTACTGTTGAAGCCATGTGGCCAAGAAGTCTCAGGCAGAGTCTGGCGGAGACCAGTGAACTGCTGAGAAACTGGTTTGCCAAGCTTATCAGTCTTTGGGCTCTGTCCTCTGGCAAGAAAGCCTTTGCCAGCAGAGAATCCAGCCTTGCTCCTATGATCCAAGTTCTGGGAGGGGAGCAAAGTGGACTTTGCGAAGTTTATGACAAACCCCAGGTGTTGAAGAAGAGAAATAGTTCAGAGGGTGGCTTGCCTGGCCTCCTGGCACGTCTGACCTCTGATGAGCCAGTCGTCCAGATAGGGGAAGACAAAGATACCCTGATTTCTCAGGTAGGCCGCCACCACTGCCAGGCATTTGGTAAAGACTCTGGAGGCGGAGGTGAGGCCGAAAGGCAGCACTCTGTACTGATAATGGTTTCCTCCCACAATGAACCTGAGGTACTTTGTGGTCTGGATGAATGAGGATGTGAGTGTACGCATCCTTTAAATCTAAGGAGCATAGCCAATCTCCCTGCTGGAGGTAGGGCAGAAGTGTTCCAAGAGTAAGCATCTTGAACTTTTCTTTCTCTAGGAACTTGTTGAGATTTCTGAGGTTGAGAATAGGCCTGAGGCCACCGGTTCTTTTTGGTACGAGGAAGTACCTGGAGTAGAACCCTTGGCCTTGGAGGTGGGGAGGCACAGGCTCCACCGCCTTGTCCCGCAACAGACCTTGGAGCTCCTGAAGGAGAAGATCTGTGTGGAGGGGAGGTCTTGGAGGGTCCCCTGGGAAATATGGAGGCGGCAACTGCTGGAAGTGTAGCATATAGCCCTTGTGGACTATGCTTAACACCCAACTGTCCCCAGTGATGAGTGGCCACCTGTGGGCAAAGAGGGTGAGTCGACCTCCTGTGCAGGGTTGGGAGAGCAGGGACGGAGAGGCTATGCCTAAGGAGTCAAAAAACCCCACCCTGCTGAGTGGGAGCAGGAGCCGGAGGCTTGGGGGCCCTCTGCCTACAGGGCCCATTCCCCTGCCCCTTGGCCTGCTGACCCTGTGGGGGAGCCTGGGAGGCCTGGTACTGTGGGAACGGTTTGTAGGCAAGGCCCTTCCTCGGGTAAAAGGGCTTTTTACCTGAGCCCTTCTTTTTCTGAGAAGGGGCAGAAGTCTTTCTAGACAGCCTTGTCCTCATGAGGTGCTCGGTTTCGAGCTGTGCGGCCTTCTCGGCCATGGGCTTGCCAAAAAGGTTCTCACCTCGGCAAGGGACATCGACCAACTTGTCCTGAACCCAAGGCTCGAGGTCCGATGACTGCAGCCACGCCTGGTGTCGGGCCGCGATGCCGGCTGCCGCAACATGAGCTGAAGCCTCGAAGCCATCGTAGGCAGCGCGGGACATAGAGCATTCCCGTATCCCCGAGGACAAGGACTTGAACCTCTGCAAGGGTTCCACGGAGAGACCAGAAGAGAACCCGGCCAGCTCCTTTGCCAGGTCTCGCAAATACATGCCCATGTACAGCTGGTAAGACTGGACACGGCAAGCAAGCTTCGAGTCCTGGAAGCACTTTCTACCAAAACCATCCAGGTTCCGGGCCTCCCTGCCAGGGGGCACTGCGGAGTGCATCTTCTGACTTTTCAGACGATGCATTGGCGACTCCACAACCATGGAATGGTGTGGTAGCTGCGCCTTCTGAAAACCAGGGCTCTTCCGGAGTCGATAAATGGAATCGACCCACTTGCTCAGAACCGGCACCGAGGCCGGTGCCTCCCACATCCGGAAGAGGAGCCGTTCCAGCATCGGAGGAACCGGAACAGTAAAGGCCTCCTTCGGAGGACAGCCATACTGGAGGGCCTCGAGCTCTTCGGCTCGAGGTTCCTCCTCGGGGTCCGCAGGGATAGCCAACGCAGTGGCCATATCCCGAACGAACTCCGAGAACCGGGTATCCTCCGGAGGGGATCTACTCCGGGGCTCAGACTGCGGTGAGTCCGATGGGACGCACCGAGTCCGGAAGGTATCGGGGGACTCCTCGTCTTCCGTCTCCCAGGCGGACTCGTCCGATGAGGAATCGGGCTCCGACCGCGCGGGGCCTGGTAGCACCTGCCCCGACGCCGAAGGCACCGGCGTCGATGCCCTTGGTCCCGAGCGGGAGGTCGAGGGTGACCGCGACCGAGGTTGACCTCGAGCCTTTATGGTCTCGAGTATCTGCTCGGTCTCCGGGGTCGACTTCAACGTCGATGTCCCAGTGGTCGGGGCAGATGCGCCAGTCAGGCTGGCCATCAGCACCCGCTGCTGATCCATGAAGGCAGACAATCTGCACTCCAAGGCTGTCAGCCTGAGACCCAGCTCAGGAGACTCAGCAGCCACCGACTCTCTCTGGGAGGAGAGTCCACGAGGACTACAGGACTTACGTGTCCAGCAGACTCCGGCTCCACACGAGGTACTTTTGGCGGCTTCTCCTGTTCCACGGGCCTGGGACGGCGGTCGGGGGTCCGAGACCTAGCCCTCGAGGAGCCAGGGACCTCCTCCGACGCCGTCCTCACGAGCCGCTTCTTCCTCTTTCGTTCCCGGTCGGGGGACCCCCTGTCCGAGGACCCCCGACGGTGCTCGGGATCAGACTCCCAAGATGTCGAGGCCTCAGACGAGGTCCGGGCCCGGCCGGAGGCCGAGTCGGAGAAAAGCCTTTCCTTTTGGTGCTGACGACTTCGAAGCGCCTTGGTGGACATTTTTCCACATGGTCCACAGATCTTAGGATCGTGGTCAGGAACCAGGCACCGAAGGCAGCAGTCGTGTGTGTCGGTGAGAGACATTAGTTTCTTGCACCGATCACACTTCTTGAAACCACTGGAAGCCATCGGGGAAAAAAGAGCCCTCGCGAGGTCAAAGGACCGGCCTTCCAGGGAAAAGAAAAAAGGGCGCGAACGCCAGCCACAAAGGGCAAAAACTGAAAAAAGAAGAACGGGCTCGATACCGGTGTACCGAACCCGGCGGGAGGGGAACCGGCGTCAAACCGGAGAAAAAATAGCGAAGGAATCGCAAAAAAATCTAACTATTTTCCGGGAGGACTAGGACACACGTCCGACGGGCTTCACGGAAAAAGAGAGACTGGGTAAGATGGCAGCTTTAGGCGGGAAGGGGACCATGCATGCGTGCCTACATTCCCAAAGGCTTTCATAGAAAGCTGGGGAAATGCTCCGCAAGGGCTCCATCGACGTCACCCATATTTATTTATTTATTTAACTGTATTTCTATACCGCTTTTTCTTACAATCAAGGCGGTTTCACAGCAAACAATCAAAAGGGGTGATAGTGTTTTTCATGCAGTGAAGGATATATCGTGACTTGTGTGTATGTTGTGTTGTGTTTGATTATGTTGAGCTATGTACATTGTGCGCTATGATACATCGTGTTTTATAATACATTATTTTATACATTTAGTGTTAAGAAACATCATGTGCCGTTATACATTCTCTTTTCAGTGTGTCGGAGGGAGGTATGTTGGTTGTTCCTGGTAGTTAGATCATGTGACATGTCCATAGTGTTCTATGAACAGCGTTGTCTTCAGCTGTTTGCGAAAGTCTTTGAGGTCCGTCGTTGATCTCAGATCGTCTGGGAGGTTGTTCCAGATTGTAGGTGCAGCCAGGGAGAGTGCTCTTTCTGTGGTGTCCTTGCGTGTGTTTCTGAAGTCTCTTGGGGTGCTGACTCGGTTGGAGGTTCCTTTTCTTCTTGGGCATGTGCTGGTGTCTGGTTGTATGAGGGTGTGCAGGCTGTTAGCTGAAGTGTGTTGTTTGATCTTAAATATGTTTATGATTGTTTTGTATTTGATGCGTGAACTGATTGGGAGCCAGTGTAAGTCTTTCAGAATAGGTGTGATGTGTTCATGTCTTGTTGATCCAGATATTATGCGGGCTGCGGTGTTTTGTGCTAGTTGTAGTGATTTGAGTGTTTGTTTTGCTAGTCCAAGGTAGATTGGGTTGCAGAAGTCCAGTAAGGGGGTTATTAGTGCTTGGCATACGGTACGGAAGTGCTCAGTGGCAAGGAGGGGTTTCAGTCTTCTGATGATTCTCATTCTGTAGTATACATTTTTGATTGTTTTGCTTACGTGTGTCTTGAGGTTCAGTTCATTGTCCAGAGTCACTCCGAGGTATTTTACTTCCGATTTTATTGGTATGGTTGTATTTTGTATCTTGATGTCCGGTGGGTGGATGAAGTCTGGGTTATGAGTGAGGATTAGTGCCTCAGTCTTGCTGTAGTTGATTGCGAGGTTGTTGTTTTGACACCATCTTGTCATTTGTGTGAGGCAGTTTGTTATTTTAGAGTAGTCCGGGTCGTGAACTGAGATAGGTGTGTATATCATGATGCCATCTGCATAGATAGTATATTGAATGCTGTTCTTTTTCAGGATGTCGCATATTGGCTGGATGTAGATGTTAAACAGTAGTGCTGAGAGTGCGGATCCTTGTGGTACTCCTTGGAGGACTTTTATGGGTCGAGAGGTGTTGTGGCCTACCTTTACCTGTATCCGCCTGTCGGTTAGGTATGAGTGGAACCATTTTAAGGTGGGTCCATGTAGCCCAATGTTTTTTAGTCTTTCCAGGAGAGGACTGTGAGGACTGACTTCCTACTTGATCCTGGAGAAACTGAAGAACCCCCCAGGTAGAACAGGAGAACGGGTCAATCCGGAACTCGGAGCACCAGACCAAGAAGCGGCACCATTTAAAGGCGTACGCCCGTCTCGTCGAGTTTTCCCGGAGGAGGCACAGACACACTATAGCAACCCATTCAGCCGCCAGGCTTTGAGGGACAGCGAGGCCAGGTTCGGGTGGAGCACCCGACCCTCCTCCTGAGTTAGCAGGCCTGGGGCACAGCCCAGGGGAACCAGAGGCTCGGACGAGAGCCAGAGCAACAGCGGGAACCAAAGCTGCCGAGGCCACAAAGCGAGGCACAAAAAAGAGCAGGCTGCTTTTGCAAAATCAAGCTAAGGATACACAGGGAGCAAGAGTGAATGGAGAACACAGGTGCTTTATTGAAATACCCCAACGCGTTGGGGTATTTCAATAAAGCACCTGTGTTCTCCATTCACTCTTGAGGCCACAAGGGGGCCACTAGAATCACCAAAGCCCGGTCCCACCGAATCTTGTGTCCTCCCAATGAGAGGAGTGGGAGAGAACGCGTACAGAAAGCCAGAGGTCCAGGTCAAGAGGAACGCATCCAGGGCTACCCTGCTCGGGTGCGGAACCAGGTCACAGAAGCGGGGAAGCTGCGCGTTCACCGGACTGGCGAACAGGTCCAGGGATGGGGTCCCCCACCAATGGAACAAGAGGTCGGCAACCTCTGGGTCCAGATGCCACTCGTGCGGCGGAGAATCCTGCTGAGTTTGTCTGCAAGAACATTCTCTAGGCTTGGGAGATAAACCGTTCGTAGGGTGATCCCCCGGCGAGACGCAAAGGAGGATCGCCTCTTGGCAGAGGGGATGAGAACCCATTCTCCCCTCCTTGTTTATGTAAAACATGGCCACCCTGTTGTCGGTCTGCATGAGCACCAATTTTCCCTGCATAGCCCTCTAAGGCCCTCAGGGCCCACTGGACCACCCGAAACTCAAGCAGGTTGATCTGCTGTTGGGACTTCTTGGGCAACCACTGCCCCTGCGTGCACAGTGCACTGCAGTGGGCCCCCCACCCCAATAGGGAAGCATCCATCGTCAGGACGAGCTTGTGCTGAGGGGTCTGGAATGGGATGCCCCGAAGGAGATTTCGGGGGTCGTGGATACTGCGGGAGACCCGGATGGGGTCTCCGAGGAGTCCGGAGGCCTGTGTCCGGAGGCCTGAGGCACCACTGGGCTGTCTGCATGTGCATCCGGGCGTGGGGACCACATAAACGGTGGAGGCCATGTGCCCAAGGAGGCGCAGCATGGCCCATGCCATAACCCAAATCCTGTTTTGGACATGGAACGCCACGGCCTGAAGGAGGTCTGCTCGGTCCGTGGGAAGGAAGGCGGTCGCCCGCACCATGTTGAGGCGTGTGCCGATGAACTCCAGGGTCTGCACTGGCTTGAGGTGGGAGTTTGAGTAGTTGACCAAGAAGCCGAGGAGCTCAAGGAGAAGGGTCGTGCGCAACACTGCCAGGTGGGCTTCTCCGATCGAGGACCCTGTGACAAGCCAGTCGTTGAAGTAGGGGAAGATGGGTATGCCCTGCCGCCTGAGGGAGGCGGCGCCCGCAGAGAGGCACATTGTGAAAACCCATGGTGCAGACGCGAGCCCAAAGGGGAGCACTCTGTATTGGTAGTGTTCCCCCTGCACCCTGAAGTGCAGGTATTGCCTGTGCTGGGGGTGAACTAGGATGTGGGCGTAAGCGTCCCTGAGGACCAAGGAGCATAGCCAATCACCCTGCTGAAGGAAGGGCAGCAGGACGCCAAGCGATAACATTTTGAACTTCTCCCGCACCAGGAACTTGTTGAGGTTTCTGAGGTCGAGGATGGGGCGCAGGCCCCTGTCTTTTTCAGAATGAGAAAGTAGCGGGAGTAGAACCCCTGACCTCGAAGGTGCTGCGCTACCTTCTCGACCGCCCGTTGGGCAAGGAGGTTGGATAGTTCCTGCTGCAAGAAGGTCTGGTGCATGAGGCGCTGAGCAGGCTGCACTGGGAAGAAGGGTGCCTGTCCAGGCGGAGATGGTATCCGTCTTGGATCACCCGGAGGACCCAGGTGTCCAACGTGATCGACGCCCACTGTGGGGCGAACAGGGACAGGCATCCCCCCACTGGCGGAAGAACCGCTTTGACCCAGTGAAAAGCGGGATATAAATACAGCTAAATAAATAAAAATAATAAACCTCCGGGGGGGGGGGGGGCGAGAGGCTATGCCGTCAGCGTCAAAACCCCTGTGTAGGCTGGGGCGGCGCCAGTGGTTGGGCCTTAGGCCCTTTATGTTTACGGTGGCCGTGTGCACCTTCCTTCCCCTGCCTGCTGGGAGCCGGTGCAGAGGGGGCGGGAAAGGTGGGTAACCCTGGTAGGGGAGCCCCTTCCTTTCGAAGAATGGCTTCTTGGTTTGCTGCTTCTTCCTAGGGAAGGAGGAGGTTTTGCGTGAGAGACGAGTTCAAGTCACGAACTCCGTTTCTATCTCAATGGCCTTATCCTCCATAGGTTTACCAAACAGTTGCTCTTCGAGGCAAGGGACATCCAGGAGCTTCTCTTGGACCCACTGCTCCAGGTCCGAGGACTGGAGGCATGCCTATTGTCAGGCCCCGATGCCGACTGCTGCCACCTGGGAGGAGGACTCAAACCCGTCATATGCGGTGCAGGAGAGGTACTTTGAACATTCCACAACGGATTTCAGGAGGGTTTGGAACCTTAGAAGGGGTTCGCCCCAGAGGCCCATGGCAAACCCGCCGAGCTCCTTGGTGAGGTCACGCAGGAACATGCCCATATACAGTTGGTATGCCTGAATACGACAAGCGAACATGGAACCCTGATAGGCCTTGCACCCCAGGGCATCGAGGGCTCTCAACTCCCTGCCTGGGGGGATCGAAGAGTGAGACTTTGGGGTTTTTTGTTTCCGCATTACCGATTCCACAACCATGGAAGTGTGCAGAAGCTGGGTCTTTCGGAACCCTGGGACATGCTGGACCCTATCACAATGGGGACCAAAGCAGGAGCTCCCACATGCGGAGGAGCAGCCTTGACAATATTGGAGGGACTGGGACAGTAAGAGACTCCTGAGGTGGGGACTCATACTGTAGAATATCGAGCTCCTCAGCTCACGGCTCCTCTTCAGTCTGCGTAGCTAGGCTGAGGACCCATGCCATGTCCCGCACGAATGCCAGGAACAATGTGTCTTTGGGCGGCGAACGCCTCTGATATGCGGGCGGGGACGGGTCTAACGGGAGGTCCCTGTGGGCATGGGTCTCCGGAGAAGTATTCCTGTCCAACTCCCAGCCCGAGAAGTCCGAGGAGGAGTCCAACTCAGGCGGGTCGCCCCATCCAGAGGCCGAGGTCAGCTTGGAGCCAAAGGCCTTGGAGGATCACGCTCCCGAGGACCGGGAAGGTGAACGAGAGCGGTGCCGAGGACCCTCACAAGGCCCATGGCTCTCGGGGGTTTCTAGGGTGGGATTTGGTGTTCCTCTCGAGGGAATCTGCTGGGCAGTTAAGGCAGAAACGCTGCACTATAGTGCCAGCAATCGGGACTCCCATGTGGGCGTGGGACCATGCGACGCCGACACCGGGGTTACCGGGTCTGGCGTGGAGGAGGAGGGGGTCCTCACCAGGACGACCTCAGAAGACCGGGCGCCATTGCTGGAGGTCTCTGTATCTGTACGAGGTACCTTTCGAGGCCGCTCCTTGTCTGATTCTCGGGAACGCCATGGTGGGCTGAGCAACTGAGCGTGGGAGCGCTTGCGCTTGCCCAGAGCTCCTGACAGCGACTTTGAGGCCTTCTTCTTCTTACGCTGCTCCACTTCAGGGGACCCCTGTTCGGAGTGCCGCCGAGAACATGGAGCCAAAGTGGGGGATCCCACCAGCGGAGGGACGACCGAGGGTGCCACCGAGGATTCCGGGTCCACCTTCTGGAAAATGTCATCGGGGCCTTGGAGAACATTTTCTTGCAAAGACAGCAGAGCTCCGGGTCATGGTCGGCCCCAAGACACCAACGTCAACGGTCATGGGTGTCCGTGAGCGACATGTTTTTGGAGCATCTGTCGCATTTTTTTAAAACCAGTGGCCAATGGGACAAAAAGGGCCCCCGCTAGGTCGAAGACCTTTGCAGCCAGCAGTTGGGGGGGAAAAAAGGGCGCGAAGCCCGCAAAAGGGAAAAAAACTTTTACAGGAAGGATATCCCCTTGCTCGAGGGAAAAAGGAGAGCAGGGGAGGATGGATGAGGACCGGTGCTACCAGAAAAAAACATGGCCCAGAGGTCGAAAACGAAACACATTTTCCAAGGGACGAGGACGTGAGTCCGAAGGACTCCATGGAAAAAGGGAGACTGAGCAAGATGACACCTTTGGGCGGGAAGAGGACCATGCAAGCGTGGCAGCAAGCCCAAAGGCTTTCTTTGAAAGCTGGGAAATTGCTCTGCGCAGGCTCTGTCGGTGCCGACATCACCCATAAGTGAGGACTGACTTCCTGCTTGTTCCTGGAGAAGTAGATGCTTCAGATTGTCTTGACTTTCAGGCAGTAATGTGGTATCATCAGCATAGCAAAAGCTGTTGATGAGTCTTCTACCAATCTTCATATAGTACTGCTTCTCTGATTATTTGTTCTGAATATAAATTGAACAGGGATTGGGAAATTATGCAGCATTGTAGTACACTTTTGCCATTCTGTTTCTGCTTGCTCAGTTCAAACTTGCTTCTTGATCAATAAAAAAGCTGTTCATGAGAACTATCAGGTGTTCCCATATAACATGCTTCTTAATGTGGCCCAGAGTTTTTCATGATGTATGCAATCAAAGGCCTTAGTGTAGTCAATGAAACACATGTAGATATCTTTTTGGTATTCTTTAGTCGTTTTGAGGATCCATTTCATATCTACAATGATATTTCTTGTTCCCTGCCATTTCCTGAATCCTGCTTGGACTTAGGGCAGTTCTTATTTTGGTAAGCTTGTAGTTTTCACTAAATGATCTTGAGTAGAATCTTGCTGGTGTATGGGATGAGAGTGATTATGAGATAATTTCCATAGTCAGTCAGATCATCTTTCTTCAGTATTGGTATGAACACAGATCTTTTCCAGCCAGTTGGCGATGATGCTGTCTTCCAAATTTCTTGGCAGAGCCTAGTAATCTTCCCAACTGACTGTCACAAGTGCACCAGTCTTTTTCCTATTTCGTAGGTTCACAGCTTAGAGCCTACTATCCTTCCCAACTGCTGACACTTTTTTTTCGCTCGGATTTCCCTACCCTTGCTGTTGATGAACAAGTAGGTATGTGGCACTCTACTCTTTTCTCCGCTTTGGATAAAATAGCCCCACTTAATCAAAAGTGATGGGCAGAAAATTGACACAATCCATGGTACCATCCTGGCTTACGTTTTCTTTGTACTCAGTTGAGGAGAATGGAAAGATTCTGATGCAAACTCCGCACTCTTGCTTCCTTGGAAGCTTTCCAACATTGCATTCAATTTACAATTCTAAGATTATGTTGGCAAAAAAAGATTTCTTCACTAAATTCATTGAATCATCCTCCGATAGTCCCAAACAATTATACTCAGTGGTCTCTTCCCTCCTCCATCTCCCGTTTTGGTCACTCAGACAGACACTCCGTCCTTCGAACAACTAGCCACATACTTCAACAAGATACCTGATATTCGGATCAAACTCCTCTCTGCTGAAGTTCCTAGCACTCCTTCGCTCTCTTTGTCCTTATTCTGCCCCCTCCCATTCATCACCTAGTACTCTCAATGCAATTACTCTCCCACCATCTACCTCTCAGTCAACCTCTCTTGCTTTACCTATTCTCTGGCTTGCATTCAATACTAATACAATATGCAACTTTTCCAAGCTCCTTACCTCCTCCAGGAAAACGACTTGCACACTCGATCCATTACCCTTGGCCTGGCTTCCTACTGAGTCTCTAGCATTTCTTCCAACTGCATTATCCATCATCAACACCAGTTTATCCTCCAGGACCATTCTTGAGCTCTGGAAGAAAGCCATAGTTCGCCCTAGTCTGAAAAAATCTTCACTCAATAGGACATCTCTGTCATACTTTCGCCCCATCTCCAACCTTATCTTCCTCTCTAAGATTTTTGAAAAACGTGTTTTTGCATAACTATCCACTCATCTGACCAATTCAAAAGCATTGCACCCTAGACGATCTGGCTTTCACCCTAGCCATAGTACAGAGACTATCCTGACAGTTCTAAGTAGTGACATCCATAACACTTTTGATAAAAGCAATATCGCCCTTGCGGTTTCTTTAGATCTAACTTCTGCTTTCGAACTGGCAGATCACTGTATTCTCTATTCTCACCTCTATGATGTAAGTTTCCAAGTACCTGTTCTCTCCTGGTTCTATTCTTTCTTAATTAGCCATTCCTCGGTTAATTACCTTTGGTTCTTCCACTTCTAATTCCTATCCTCTTACCTGTGGTGTTTCCCAGGATTCTGTTCCTGCTCCACTTCTCCTTAATATTGTCATTGTTGCTCTTGCTACCATAATACAGGATTCTGGAATTACTGCCTACTGCTATGCGGACAACATTCTTCTCACACCCATCCTACTCATTCTGATGTAGCCCCAATGAATGCTTGCTTATTCAAAGTGGCCTCTTGGATCAGAGCCAATCTGCTCAAGCTCAACATCTCTGGAGGGTGTTCCCCTTCCACTCTCCTCTTCATTTAGATATCTGAGTGTGGTTCTTGACCCTGGTCTCACATTTCATGAACAAACCAGCTTCATTATCAGAAGTTCATTTTACTCCTTGCATCAAATTTGTTCTCTCCTTTCCTTCCTCATTAACCAACTCATTCAAAATCTCATAGGGCCCGATATTCAACAAGACGCCCAGGAATACCACGCTTGCAGAAAGATACCCGCTCAGGAAAAGTGCCCGAATCATTAGTCATGCACCTCCAAAATAGCCAAGCCTCAAAAATGTGGCACAAACCGAGCACAGCGGCAGGTGCCCAGTACGGCATAGATGGGTTCACGCAGGGGCCGGAACCCGGGCTCAGCACCTAAGAAGATCTTAGCCCGCGATACCCATGTAAGTGTCCAAACCTGTGGCCAAAGAAGCGGGATGGCAAGTGTGCACGAACCTGTGTATCACCCATCCAGTGTACCCATGCATTGATGAAACTGTCAAGCAAGCCCCGCAGGCTGCTTGTGCAACAGCTCTCTGTGGCTGGGCGTATAGACACCAGCAGCATGGCAGTGAGGACAGTGAACTTCTGCCCCGATGAGTCTGAGGCCCTTGCCTATTCCGTACTGCGGCACGAGGGGATGCTATACCTCAGGGGGGGCCGGTGGCTAAATCTGCAGTTGTCCATAGCGATATGGAGGGCCATCCAACTCTGCCTGCAGAGGTAAGGAGACCAGAATGGGCAGGGGGCGGTGAGCACCATGCTAGGCCAGACATACCCTGAAAGGCACAGCTGTGTGTTTGCACAGAGACAGGGCCGTGGGGCCAAGACACATCTAGTGACAGCACCAGTGGTTGAAGAACAGGTGACAGCGGGGGATGGGCCATATATTTTAGAGGTGCCATCCCTGGTTGCCCGCAGCAGTAGGCATATCCAGACACAGCAGACAGGGATGCTGCTGCACCTCCTGGTGGTGTATGGCAACAACACCACAGGGCTCACACAGCAATGGCAGTGCCTGGTGCATGGGGAGCTGTGGCCAGGCTGCCCATCCCAAGTGACTCAGCCAGCCCATGTGGGCACCCTCAACAAGTGCCCCACCCTGAAGCTCCTGCGACCCTGGCCCAGGGATCGGAGGATGTCAGTGGCAGTATCCACATATGTGCTGTGCAGCTGTCCCTGGAAGTGGATCAGGTCCAACTAAGAGCAACCAGTCACGTCAGAAACAATACACAGTAGAAGAACGTGATGTGTCCAAGGAAAGAACAAAACAATCATATAATATTGAAAAGAGGCGTTTTATTCACAAACCAAAAGTTGGTGCCAACTTTTGGTTTGTGAATAAAACGCCTCTTTTCAATATTATATGATTGTTTTGTTCTTTCCTTGGACACATCACGTTCTTCTACTGTGCCTGGAAGTGGATCAGCCACCACTGCCCGCCATCCCTGTCTGGCTGTGGCAGCATGTCAATAATGTGATGCCACAGGACCTCACAGATGTGTAATGAAGGCATGCACAAACCGCAACACGCTGTCCTGCATGGCACCTAAAGAACCATGCAGTGATAATGTCCCTGAAGCAATGGATGCCCTCTACCATGACACATGCCCACAGCCGAGACCACTCATGGTCCACAACCATGTACCATGGTGCCAAGGCAAGACTGCGTGCAACTGATGGGAGCAAGGGAAGGGGGAAGGACTGCAGAGGTAGCTGAAGGGACCAGAGGGTGATACTGGTGAATCAGTGGCCCAGATGGCACTGATGGTGGTGGCACAGGGCACATGTAAAAGGTCCAGGGGAGTGGTGGGTAGGAATCCAGTGCCAGATGTGTACCATCACATGCACACCACACCTGCTATCCTTGGATATGCCCTTGCCTCCAGGATGGGCAGGCCACAAGGTTGAGACAGGATAAAGGTATGCGTAATAGACAATGTGGAAGCACACAACGAAACCCATGTGTGTCCCCTCCCCCTCTCTCCCACAGTGAACACGGCATGCAATGCATCTTGGAGGCCCTAAAGCAACCAAACCAGCTGCAGTGCATCAGGAAGCGGTTGGTGGCTGAGGAAGATCAGTGGGGTACACAGTGGAGCCCAGCAGATGCAGGGAGTGGCAGCCATGGCTGTGTGACAGGTGCAGGAAGACCATCTGGTGGTGAATGCTTTCAAATTTTGCACCCCAAGATGCTGGAATGCTCTACCATCGAACATTCGTGCTATCGTTGACCTAGCCCAGTTCAGGAAGGCACTCAAATATCACCTGCTCCTCAAGTACTACCCAGTCAGCAAGACGCCTAGCTAGATAGCCTCATCAACTCTCTATTACGATATCCGAGATCATTCAGCTTTGTCATAACGCCTGTATGTAAATATTACATGTAAATAGTTCCCCTATGTTATCCAAGTTTGTACACCTGTTCTCTGTAAAACAGAACAGCTTGTTGTTCTGGTTTTTTGTTTCATGTAAACTGCGCTGATGTCGAATAGTGCGGTATATAAGAGACTGTAATAAATAAATTAATAATATAAATATGCAATAATGTGAATGTGCTTGGAGTGGCCGTGCCATCCCCCAGTGCCACACACATGGCCAGGGCATGGCATGAAAGGGCGGTACAGGGGCACACACCACCAGCAGTGTGCCCAGATGCATATTGCGCACCTGCCCACATTGCTCCTTTGGGTGTCCATCGCTGGGGGGGACGGGGACAGCAGGCCACAGCTGGACATGTGAGGGGGGAACAGAGCTGGATGGGGGTGGGAAAAGGGGTGGACGTGCAGTGTGCACTGTGGGAGAGCACACTCCCATAGCCTGAATGCAGGTTGCGCAATGCATGTATGGGCCCCATGGAGATGCACCAGTCTCACCCCAGGGCCATGCCTATGCGGATCTTTAACCCCCTCCTTCTTCCCCCACAGCCAGTCCCAGGGAGGACCCAGACAGTGCTGGCACACCACGGGCACCAACCCTGAGCAGTGGTCCGGTGCTAGCACAGCTTTCCAGAGGTGCTGATTCCAGCAGTACCTTTAGCAGTGACAGGGAGGAGGAGTCCAGCAGCACTGCGACGGAGGAAAACATCATGAAAGAGGAGGGCAGTGAGGGGGCTACTGCACAGCAGCGGGATGGGATGTATGAGGAGGAGGAGGGATCAGAGGGTCGGGGCAGGACAGTGAGTCCAAGGAGGAGGAGGTGGCAAAAGGACAAGAGCTGTCCCCTGTGGTCCGAGCAGAGGCGGGCCCAGAGGGGGTAGCAGGGGAGATGCAGGCCCCACCCACCAAGTGCCTCAAGTATGGCGGTGTGGTGCAGTGCACAGCCAGCAGGCACCTGGTGGGGAGGGCCAGAGGAGGAGCTGCCTCCCCAGCTGTGGCCTACAGTCCATAGCCATGCCTGCCCATGTCCCTATCAGGGGACCATGTGCCCACCGCATGGTTCAGCATGGACTGTGCGCAATGGGCAACGGAACTGTGGTCCACGTTCTGTGGCTGTGGGCCCCCACAGTCACCCCAGCACCCATTGGCATGCCATGGCCGTGCCTCACCAGGACCCGCTGCCCAACCACCCACTCGGCCATCTGGTGACTGGGCTCTGGCTTCCCTGGTGGCGGAGGTGTGGCTTCTCAGGGAGGATATGCAGTCAGCAGCATGGCATGCACCTTGATGCCCTCACTGCTACAGTGACAGGGCACAGGCAGGGCTCCCTTGCCCCATAGGCCGTCCCCATGCTAGGGACTGCCCTGAGATGGGCCATAATGAGGCAGACTGGGTGGCCACGGACATGGGTGTGCATTGTCCCCGTTGCTGTGTGGACCTCTGTTGTTTTGTACTGCTGTTGTTTTTCTACTGCTTTTGCTGCCATTGTTGTACTTGTTACAGGTTTCCCAATAAATTGTTTCTGACTTGGAATCACAAGGTGTTGTCAGTTTTGTGGGGCAGGGCTGTGTGTGCGGGTGGAGTAGGGGACCATGAGTGGGGGGACCAGGGATTATGGGCATGGGGTATGTGCCCTGTGGGTCACGTCTGTGTGCATGGGTACGGCACAGAGGCACCACACGCGTAGAACGGCAGTGGTCTCAGCTCTGCACAGGTAGCACCTCTGTGCCATACACACACACAGCAGCTGCAGCTAATGCCCAGTGTGGGTAGCGCCTCTGTGCCATATACATGCAGAATGGGCAACACTACATTACAGGGCAACACATGGGCAACAGAATGGGCAACACTACATTACAGGGCAACACATGCAGAATGGGCAACACTACATTGACACTCCTGATGATGTCACACCATGCTGACAGCTATGAGCTGGCATTCTCTGCCATGCAGCGTGCCGCTGCATGATGAGCCCCAGGGCCATCAAAGTCTCAGAAAGTGTAAAGTTCGCCTTCAGGGTTCGCTTTGGCTTTTTCGGTGCTGTGTTTGCCATTGTGTAGCTAAGGCGCTATGGTGGTGTCAGGCTACTTGCGTAATCCCTTTCACACATACACGGCCATGCTATGCCCCATCCAAATATTTCTTTTTGTCGGAGATAGTCGTCAAAGTAAGCGGGGAAAAGACTACCGCTAACCACTGTGACTGCTCCTTTTTTTAGTTTTCTTTAGTAAATCAAATGTTGAAAATTTGTACTTAGCTCAGAGAAGCAGACAAAATGCCAGGTCTCCACCAGGTTGACGACGTGTCACACGTTTCGGGTTAAACATATAGAATTTATAACCCTGCCTCAGGTCATCTCTCACTGGCCATATAACTCAAATTCTGCTCCGAGAACGAGAATTCCAGATATCCCAAGACAGTGGTCACCAACATAGCCACCGGCAGGACCTGACTTCTGGTTATGGAGGGCTCCAGGTCCACATTGAGTAAGCTGCACAACTCCGTTAACATTGCCCCATCTAGTCTCTATTGCTGGTAGACGCCTTCCTCCATCAATTGCAGGTAGTTCACCCTAGACCTGTGTACACGTGGGGCACAGTCCCTGAATCTCGGATGTTGGGCTACTGCCTGCTGATGGATACGCACTGCTCGCCACATCCTGCGCTGTGCCCGGGCACAGCAGGCGTGTCTTCACCTCTGGAACACCATGTGCATGGCCCACATGGCTTCAGAGCCGTTCCAGCAACACTTTACCTCTGCACAGTTTGGGTACAGGCCTGCACATGCTCTCCTCGCTGTACTATGCACTGTAATGCCACTACATGGGTTCACCGCACACCATCAGAAGTTGTATGCACCAGGAAACGTCGCTTAGGCTTATGCGGTTAGTGATATCCAATGCCAGCACACATGGCTTTCGGAAATCCACTTTATGCGGGTTTGAGGACAACACGCCCCCTGGCCTCAGCACTTGGTGATGTGCGGGTAGCTCTGCCTCTCCAATTCAAGCCGCCTTACTGAATATATGGTTTACATGGTTATGGCGGTTTTACACGGGTAAGGCCATCTTTTACAAATGTAGCACGCACCTAGGGCTTCAAAAATCAGGCCCATCATCTCTAAACTGAACTATTGCAATGCCACTTGTGCTGGCCTCCCCAATTACCGGCTAAAAAGGTTACAAATGGTCCAAAACACTGCTATCAGATTTCTCACACATGCTTCAAGATTCGATCACATCACTCCTTTATTGATTCAATACCATTGATGTTTGATTGCTTTTCAAATTCAATATAAAATGCTGACCATTTCACACAGGACTTTACATACTGGTATCCCCTCTTGTTTCTCCTCCCTTAATATTCCACATTCCTTAAACCGGCCTCTTCACTCTATTCGTACAAACAGACTTTTTCTCCCCCCCTCCCCCCCTGTTATCAAAGCTTATTATGATTCAACTAAATCAGCCCTTTACTATCGTGCCCCTGCTCTCTGGAACTCCCTCCTATATGACCTCTGCCAGGAATCTTCATATTCCAAATTTTAGAATGACCTAAAAACACACCTTTTCTGACAGGCCTTTAACAATGAATCATAGCCATTCTCACACACTCTATCCCTACTGTTCAGATGTGACGCAGTGTGTGGCGCAGAGCTCCTTGGACCTCCTCCTGCACCCTCGAGCGCACCAAACAACATGACAATCCAGGTGCCAATTCCAGTCCAGATTTATAGAAAATACAGAGTTGCCTTCCAAATGTTACAGCAGTTCAAGGAGCAGTTCTGCTACCTCTACTTCTCATCAGCAGTAGCCGTAATGGGCGTGGTCTCCCTTCTCCAGAACACAAATACAGCAAAAGTTCCAGAGAATTGGTATTGAACAGTCATAGACAGTCCAAACCCCATATATTTTCCTTTACACTTAAACAGTGTTGCTCAGCTACATAGTTTAACCAGCTTTGCAGCCGCCCTTCCTATCTCCCCTTCAGGTTCTGTATCGGCTTGTTGAACCTTCCCCAGGGCTCAAACTTTCACTGTTCCAGAAAAAGTACTTCCATGGGTTCAGGGTTTGTCCTTCTCATATTCCTGTGTTTCCATGCACTTTAAACATTACAGAGCAGGCTTACCATGGCTCTATCCCTGCCACTAGGGAGGCGAGACATACCCTCCCCTTTGGGAGTTGTAGAATGACTGACCCTGCCACAATGTGTGCTCTTTGCAGACTTAGCTCTGTTTTCTCTAGTTTAATTGGTATTCTTTTCATTCTTTTGTGATTGTATTTGTAAACCACTCTGATGTTTGAAGGGTGGTATAGAAAGTCCCTAATAAACCATAACAGCTGCATCTGATTGCTGTAATATTTCAATGGGAATGTTATCAATTCCCGGTGCTTTGTTTTTTGATAATGCTTTCAATGCTGCTTCGACATCCTCTTTTATCACCAACAGTTCCTGATTGTAAGGTTCTGGTTGAAACAGCTCTTAATCCACTTGACTTTTACAATATAATGACTTGGTGTATTCTTTCCATCTTTTCTTGATCTTCTCAGTAGCATTCAACATGGATCCTTGAGCCTTTTATAGCATTTCAATTCAAGACTGGGATTTTCTCTTTAACTCTCGTAGATGATTTTGTTCTTCCTCTTACAGATTCTGATTCTACTTCATTGAATGCATCATTATAGTATTTATGTCTTGTCTTGCTGTGCGTTGGAAATTTCTGCTAAGTTCTATGGTTATCTCTCTTTCACCTATGGCTTTAGCTTCACTGTGCTTCTGATCAGTTTTCAGAATTTCTTCAGTCATCCATTTTGGCCATTTTTGCTTTTTTACCTTTTGCAGAGATTTTTTACTTTCTATGAGTATAAATGACTTGATGCCATCCCATAGCTCTTCTGCTGCTCTGTCATTTGTATCTAAAGCGGTGAATCACCTTTACAGGCAGTCTTCAGATTCTGATGGGACATATTCAAGGTCATACTTTGCTACATTCAAGAGAGGTTTACTCTTCTACTGCCTTAACTTGAGTTTGCATACTAGCAGTTGGTGATCTGTACCACAGTCAGCTCCAGGTTTTGACTTTGTTGATGTCATTGAGCTTTTCCATCGTTGATTTCCACAGATATATGATTTTTGTACAATCCATTGGGTGTAGTCCATGTCTATAGTCTCCGCTTATGTTGCTAGAAGAAGGTCTTTGAGATGAATTGATTGTTGGTCTTGCAGAATTCTATCAGTCTCTTTCAGTTTAGTTTCTGTTGCCAACAGGGGCGGCCCAAGGGGGCTGCGGAGACTCATTGCAGAGCCTCATTTGCATAAATATTTGCATAATGTTAACATGCACTAACATTTAATAAACATGCCTCTTAATGAGTGTATGGATAAAGAAAGACTACCAGATTTCTACATTACTATATTCTCGTGCCAACTGCCAGGCACATTAGGAAGTACTATAAACACTGACCATTTAGAACCCATAGCAAACCCGCCGTATCATAACAGCACTACCAGGACTCACAAAGCACCAAACTCTACCTATCAAAAGAGAACACTGCAAATATTAAACCAATACATCTCAGAGAAAACCAATACATCTCCTACTAGAGAAAGAGAGCAAGTGGCACTGTCAAATAGAAACTACATAAATAGAATACCTCGGTTCTGTTACACATGCAGAACATAGACCATCAACAAACAAAGAACAAGGGATCACAATTTAGAAATAGGAACACAATTATTAAATTGGGAACCCCAAAAGCCAAACTTGGAATGTACAACAACACTGGAGAAATAAAACTATAAATTAATTTCCTTTTATACTAAACAAAAATGCAAAGACGTTAGCGTACACATTTCCCAAAGCTGACATATTCCAATTAATAAATTCAAAATAAAAAAAGTATTTTTCTACCTTTTGTTTGGGCATTTTATTTTTCAGTTGCAATTGCTCCAGTCACTTCCTTCTGGTTTCTTTGTGTCTTCTGCTAACTCTCCATTGTCTGCTGTCCATTTGTCCTTTCTTCTCTCTTCTAGATTTTTTCCATTCTCTCTTTACATCTGCTTTAACATACTGATCTTTCGCCTTTTGCTCTTTCCTCCATTTTTTCTTTATTCCTTTATCATCCTCTCAAATTTCACCCTTCCATCCTCAATCCCCACTTACTCTCTCAATACCTGGCCAATCGTAGATTTTTCTTCCTTCCCACACAAAGTATCTTCTCTCCTCTCCATCTCATTCCCCCAACCCCATCCCCTTCTAGTCCTCCCAATCAGCTCCCTTCTAGTTCTAGGCCCACCCAGCATCTGCTCCCTTCTAGTCCCATTCTCCCATGCCCCCGCCTCAGCACATTTCCAGTCCTAGCCCCCCCATTAGCCATTTCCTTGGGCAAGCCACTTAACCCTCCATTGCCTCAGGTACATATAGACTGTGAGCCTTTTGGGGACAAGGGAATATATCCAGTACCTGTTTGTAGTGATTACATAATGTAAACCGCTTTGATTGAAGGATAAGGTGGAATAGAAAACTGGTTAAATAAAATTAATTTCCAATCCTATTTCAGCCGCTCATCAGCTCATTTCCAGTCCAAGCTCCCACCCCCCCATCAGCCCATTTCTAATCCTAGCCCCCATCAGCCCATTTCCAGTCATAGCCCTCCCCATCAGCTCATTTCCATTCCTAGTCCCCCATCAGCCATTTCCAGTCCAATTCCAGCCACCCATCAGCCCATTTTCAGTCTAAGCTCCTCCCATCAGCCCATTTCCAATTCTAGCCCCCCCCCATCAGCCATTTCCAGCCCCCATCAGCCCATTTTCAGTCCAAGCTCCCCTTATCAGCTCATTTCCAGTCCTAGCCTCCCCATCGGCCCATTTCTAATCCTGGCTCCCCATCAGCCCATTTCAAGTCCTAGCCCCCCCATTAGCCATTTTGAGTCCTATTCCAGCCCCCATCAGCCCATTTCCAGTCCAAGCTCTCCCCATCAGCCCATTTCCAAACCTAGCCCCACTATCGGCCATTTCCAGTCCTATTCTAGCCTCCCTCCCCCTGAAGAGCGCCACGCCTGTCTGAGCAGCTTCAGAGGGAGTCGAGGAGGCCTGCCCGAGGCCCCAACTCACCTGTGCACAGCAGCAAGCATGCAGAGCAGCGTTTTCCCTCATACCAGCACCTGTGTTCTCGTAAAGTGTGCGGAATTCCGGGAAAGGTTAAAGGGCACCAGTAAAAGGCACAATCAACAGGATGTGCAAAAAATACAAAAATTTGTCGGAGCGTTGAAAAAGTGAACATAAGAACATAAGATATGCCATACTGGGTCATACCAAGGTCCATCAAGCCCAGTATCCTCTTTCCAACAGTGGCCAATCTAGGTCATATGTACCTAGCAGTTTCCCCAAGAGACACAGGTTCCACAATGCTTGTACTGGGTCAAGCATTGATATCCTGGGTCCCTTCTTAATAATGGTTTATGGACCTTTCCTCCAGGAACTTGTCCAAACCTTTATTAAACCCAGCTACACTAACAGCCTTTACTACATCCTCCGGTAACAAATTCCAGAGTTTGATTACACGTTGAGTGAAAAAATATTTTCTTTTATTAGTCTTAAATAGTTTACCCTGTAGCTTCATTGCATGTCCCCTAGTCTTTCTATATTCTGATAAGGTAAACAATCGATCTACGTTTACCTGTTCCACTCCGTTCATTAATTTATAGACTTCTATCATATCTCCCCTCAGCCGTCTCTTTTCCAGGTTAAAGAGCCCTAACCTTTTTAGCTTTTCTTCATAGGAGTATCCTTCCATCCCCTTTACCATTTTGGTGGCTCTTCTCTGAACCTTTTCTAAAATCGCTATATCCTTTTTAAGATACGGCAACCAGAATTGCACACAATATTCAAGGTGCGGTCTCACCAGGGAACGATAGAGAGGCATTATAATATCTTTTGTTTTATTTTCCATTCCTTTCCTTATCATACCTAGCATTCTATTTGCTCTCTTGGCTGCAGCTGCACACTGGGCCGAGGGTTTTAACATGGTATCCACAATGACGCCTAAATCTTTTTCCTGGGTGGTGGTTCCTAATGTGGAACCTTGCATTGTGTAGCCATAGTTTGGGTTGTTCTTCCCTAGGTGCATAACCTTGCACTTGTCCACATTAAATTTCATCTGCCATTTTGATGCCCAGTCTTCCAATTTATCAAGATCCTCTTGCAATTTTCCACAATCCTCTTGGGTTTTAACAACTTTAAATAGTTTTGTGTCATCTGCAAATTTGATAACCTCACTCGTTATTCCACTTTCCAGGTCATTTATGAATATGTCAAAAAGCAGCAGACCCAGCACAGATCCCTGGGGTATACCACTATTCACCTTTCTCCATTGGGAAAATTGGCCATTTAGCCCTACCCTCTGCTTTCTATCTTTTAACCAGTTCCTGATCCACAATAGTACACTGCCTCCTATCCCATGACTCTTTAGTTTTGCCAAAAGTCTCTGATGATGGACCTTGTCAAAGGCTTTCTGAAAGTCCAGATACACAATATCAACTGACTCACCTTTGTCCACCTGTTTATTCACACTTTCAAAAAAACATAACAGATTAGTAAGACAAGATCTTCCTTGTCTAAAGCCATGTTGGCTGTCTCCCATTAGGCCATGACTATCTACATGCTGAGTAATTTTATTCTTTATGATGGTTTCTACCATTTTTCCCGGTACTGACGTCAGGCTCACCGGTCTGTAGTTTCCCGGATCACCCCTGGAACCCTTTTTAAAAATTGGTGTTACATTGGCGATCCTCCAATCTTCAGGTATTAGAGATGATTTTAATGATAGTTCACAGATAAATAGTAGCAGGTCTACAATCTCATATTTCAGTTCTTTCAACACCCTTGGATGTATACCATCCGGCCCAGGTGATTTGCTACTCTTCAGTTTATCTAATAGTTGTAATACATCTTCCCGATGTATCGATATTTCCTTCAATTCTTCCGCACCTTTAAATACCACTTCAGCCATGGGTAACATCCCTACATCTTCCTCAGTAAAGACCGAAGCAGAGAATTCATTCAGTCTCTCCGCTATCGCCTTGTCGCCTCTTAGTGCTCCTTTAACCCCTCTATCATCTAATGGACCAACTGACTCTCTCATAGGTTTTTTGCTACGAATGTACTTGAAAAAGTCTTTACTTCGCGTTTTTGCTTCCGCAGCAAGCTTCTTCTCAAATTCTCCCTTTGCCTGCCTTATTAATGCCTTGCATTTGACTTGCCAGTGCTTGTGCTGTTTCCAGGTTTCGTCGTTTGGCTCTTTTTTCCATTTCCTGAAAGATGCTTTTTTGGCAACAACAGCCTCTCTGACTTCACCTTTAAACCATGCTGGCAGTTTTTTGGACTTCCCTCCACTTTTCTTAAAGCGTGGAATACAGCTGGTTTGGGCCTCCAAGATAGTATTTTTCAACAACACCCAAGCTTGATGTACGTCTTTAACTTTTGCAACTGCTCCTTTTAGTTTTTTCTTAACTATTTTCCTCATTTTATCATAGTCTCTCTTTCGAAAGTTAAAAGGTAGTACTGTGGATTTCCTTACTATCCCTCCTCCACTAATTAAATCAAAGGCAATCATGCTATGATCACTATTGCCAAGTGGCCCCAACAACCTTATCTCTTTCACTAGATCTGGTGTTCCACTAAGGACTAGGTCTAATATGGCTTCCCCTCTGGTCGGTTCATTAACCAGCTGCTCCAAGAAGCAGTCATTTATTTCATCTAGGAACTTTATCTCCCTAGCATGTCCTGACGTGACACTGACCCAGTCGATACCGGGGTAATTGAAATCACCCATTATTATTACTGCGCTGTAACTTTTGTTAGCTTCCTTGATTTCTTTGAGCATTTCATCATCCATTTGGTCATTCTGGCCAGGCGCTCGATAGTACACCCCCACTGCCATTGCCTTACCCCTTTTACATGGAATTTCAATCCATAGAGATTCTACAGCAAATTTTGTTTCCTGCAAAACTTTAATCCTTTCTGACTCAATGCCCTCTCTAACATAGAGAGCAACCCCTCCACCAACTTGATCAGCTCTATCATTACAATATAGTTTGTACCCAGGTATCAGTGTCCCACTGGTTGTCCTCCTTCCACCATGTCTCTGATATGCCAATCATATCTAACCTTTCATTTAGTGCTATATATTCTAAACTTTCCCATCTTATTTTTTAGACTTCTAACATTTGCATACAAGCATTTTAGAGAATGTATTTTATTCATATTAATTTGGCTATTGTTAGACATGGGTAATTTAGGATCTTTAAGCTCTGTCTGCTCCATACTCGAGGACATTTGGGCTACTTTACTCTTTTGTGGAACCTCTCTGCTTTTGGTAGTATCTTTCAAGGATACATTCTTCCGAACCATCCGCTCTTTGGCGACTGTCGGCTTTCCCCTAATATCTAGTTTAAAAGCTGCTCTATCTCCTTTTTAAAGGTTAATGCCAGCCGCCTGGTTCCATCCCAGTTAAGGTGAAGTCCATCCCTTCGGAAGAGCCCCTCCTTTCCCCAGAATGTTCCCCAGTTCCTAACAAATCCAAAACCCTCATCTCTGCACCATTGTCTCATCCACGCATTGAGACTCCGGAGCTCTGCCTGCCTTTTGGGTCCTGCGCGTGGAACAGGAAGCATTTTGGAGAATGCTACCCTGGAAGTTCTGGATTTCAACTTCCTACCTAAAAGCCTAAATTTAGCCTCCAGAACCTCCCTACCACATTTTCCTATGTCATTGGTACTGACATGTACCAAGACAGCAGACTCCTCCCCAGCACTATCTAAGACCTTATCTAGGTGGCGTGAGGTCCGCTACCTTCGCACCAGGCAGGCATGTTACCAGGCGATCCTCACGTCCACCAGCCACCCAGCTATCTACATGCCTAATGATCGAATCACCCACTATAACGGCTGTCCTAACCCTTTCCTCATGGGCACAAGGCCCTGGAGAAACTTCCTCGGTGCGAGAGGGTTTTACATCACCTGGAGGACAGGTCCTAGTTACAGGATCACTTCCTGCCACACCAGGGTGATGCTCTCCTGTCATGTGACCTCTCTCCTCCATGGCAACAGGGATGCTGCCAGACTGGAGGTGGGACTTCAGGACTATATCCCTGTAGGTCTCGTCTATGTACCTCTCTGTCTTTCTTATGTTTTCCAAATCTGCTACTCTAGCCTCTAGAGAACGGACTCGTTCCCTGAGAGCAAAGAGCTCCTTGCACCTAGTGCACACGTAAGACCTCTCACCAACTGGGAGAAAATCATACATGTGACACTCAATGCAAAAGACTGGAAAGCCCCCATCCCGCTGATGGACTGCTGTCTGCATCTTAGTTTTAAGTTTGTGTTTAGATGTAAGTTCTTTACTTACTAAGGGTTGCTATGGATATGTATACTAATAAAACTGTACCTAATACATTTAATATACCTTGTTCACCTGAAGCTTAATTAATCTCAGGTCCTTAGTGTATGACTGATTTGGGTAATGAGCTTCACCTGAAAGCACCTCCTGTCTTTTAAGATGTGTAAGTACCTATAAAGCTACGATTATCCCAGGGGTGGGTGGGTGTTGGGGAGGGAGGGAGGGAAATAACACTTATTAAAGGAGGGCTGCTACACAGTACCCTGTCTTGTGCTGCTGAGGTAAGCTATATTCTGATTGGATTTAAATTATAGCTCTTTGCTGCTGCTAGGCTCTAACTTCTTATGAAATGTAAACTACAAGCTCTCTGCTGGGTTCTAAATTTAACCAGAAAGCTCTCTTCTGTTTTTAAAACTAAAAGTACTTTGCTGATGCTAGGCCCTGAGTGACTATTAAATGTAAACTACAAGCTCCCTGCTGGGTTCCAAAATTTAACCAGAAAGCTCTCTTCTGTGTTTTAAATGTAAACTAAAAGAACTTTGCTGTTACTAGGCCCTGAGTGACTATTAAATTTAAATTACAAGCTCTCTGCTGGGTATGAAATGTAACCAGAAAGTTCTCCTCTGTGTTTTAAATTTAAACTTAAACTGCTGCTACTAGGGCCTGACTGATTTAACAAAAAATAGTGGGTTCACAAATTAATTAGCTTTAATACAAAAAATTCCTTTTAGAAGATTACCAGAAGTATATACTCACAGTTGCAGATCTATCTCCAGAAGTAACAGTCCCTTTTTCTAGTCCTTCAAGATTGCAAACAGTGCTCCACCAGAGAGGTGTTTCAGCAAAACACAAACCAAAATTTTTTTTCAGCAAAAAAACAATGATGGCCTTGCAAAGAACATCTTATTCATCATCTTTTGTGGTATATTTAATCCTTTGCCCATGTAAACTAGCCTATGTGGGACGCACTACCCGTATGGTCCAGACTCGTTTAGCAGAGCATGCATCTCGGCTATGCACAGCTACAACTTTAGCCCCTCTGGTGGAGCACTGTTTGCAATTTGGTCACTCTTTTGATCAGTTATACTGGCGTGTTATTGATTTTGTTCCACCAGACCCACGCAGTGGTGACCGTGTTTCTAAGCTAAAGTGGAAGGAGCAAGAATGGATTTTCAAACGTGGCTCCCTTTCTCCCTCTAGCTTGAATCTTGAGATCGATTGGCCTAGTCTCTTCTAGGGCAGCCAATCCCGCAAGGGGTTTCACGGTCATGTGGGCCTCCCTTTACATTTGTGATTGGCGGTTGCGCCCTTTTACGTCAGATGTCCACTCTTTCTAAAAGGCGCTCCTTTTTCATTCTGATTAATTGATGCTTTTTGTGGAAAGTTCCCACTGTAAAGCCTGAGGAAGAGTTGACCTAATGTTTTTCGGACTCGAAACATGCCACGTCACTTTGGGATTTTCTTACCACATTTGGTTTGCATCTTATTCAGTTAAGTACTGTTATTTTCATATTTAAAGAAAAAAGTAAAAATAAAAATGATTAAAATGGAGCAAGGTGTTTTGTGATTTGAAGCACTTTCTTTTCACTTTTTCAACGCTCCGACAAATTTTTGCATTTTTTGTAAATCCTGTTGATTGTACCTTTTACTGGTGGCCTTTTTCTTTCACATATTTGATTTTGGCTTTCCAGTTCCTTTTTGGGATTTCTTCTTTTGGGAGAGGTTAAAGGGCATTTCCTGGCACTCACCCGCTTCACGAGAACACAGCTGCCAGCCTGAGGGAAAAAGCCATTTTTCATGCTGGCGGCTGTGCAGAGGTGAGCCGGGGCCCCGGGCGGACCTCCCCGGCTTCCTCTGAAGCCGGCATTGCAAAGAACACCATGTGAGAATGAAGTTTGTGTGGGGACCCCTGAAGCACGGGGCTCTGTGTGAACAACATTCTCACACAATGAATGGGCCGGCCCTGGTTGTCAAGCACATACTTTCCAACCACTTTGCCTTCTTCTTTATTCCCAAATTTGCGTTCTAGTTGCCCATGAATATCAGTATATCTTGTTTGCATGTTCTATCAATTCCAGCTTGTATTTGGTCATACAACTGATCAACTGTATCCTCTTTTGTATCTGTGGTAGCATTCAATGTGGTCATCAGATTGAAATGGACTAGCATTGGGCACTTTGAATATGATGATAGCATACTCACCTGTAACAGGTGTTCTCCAGGGACAGCAGGAATCAGTCCTCACTTATGGGTGACGTCGGCACCGACGGAGCCCGCACAGAGCAATTCCCCAGCTTTCAAAGAAAGCCTTTGGGATTGCTACCACGCACGCATAGTCCTCTTCCCGCCCAAGGGTGCCATCTTGCTCAGTCAGGTCCCTTAGCTCGAACCCTACCAAGCAGATGGCAAGGGAAGGAGGTGAAGTACTTTTGTCCACTAAAGAAGAGCGGGACCTAGGCGTGGTTGTGTCTGATGATCTTAAAGTAGCTAAACAGGTAGAAAAGGCGACAGCAAAAGCTAGAAGGATGCTTGGGTGCATAAGGAGAGGAATGGCTAGCAGAAAAAAGGAGGTGATAATGCCTCTGTATAAGTCTTTGGTGCAACCTCATTTGGAGTATAGTGTGCAATTCTGGAGACCGCACCTTCAAAAGGATGTGAACAGGATGGAGTCGGTGCAGAGGGTGGCTACTAAAATGATTAGTGGGCTTCATTATAAAGCATATGAGGACAGACTTAAGCATCTTAATATGTACACCTTAGAGGAAAGGTGGGATAGAGGTGATATGATTGAGATGTTCAAATACCTCCATGGCATAAATGTTCAGGGAGAGAGCCTCTTTCAATTGAAAGTAAGTTCTGCTACGAGGGGACATGGGATGAGGGTGAAGGGAGATAGATTCAGGAGTGATATGCGGAAATATTTCTTTATGGAAAGAGTAGTGGATCCGTGGAATAGTCTGCCAGTGGAGGTGGTAGAGATGAGGACAGTAACTGAATTCAAAAAAGCATGGGACCAACACAGAGGATCTCTAAAGGTAAAAAGTGGACTGTTGTAGTTGTTGATATGGAAGGACAGACTAGATAGGCCATGTGGTCTTTTTCTGTCATCATGTTTCTATGTTTCTAAGGACAAAAATTCAGCAACTCATCAGGGGAGGCTTGAGGTTAGTGAGGACTGATTGCTGCTGTCCCTAGAGAACATCTGCTACAGGTGAGTAACTACGCTTTCTCCAGGAACAAGCAGGAAATCAGTCCTCACTTATGGGACTCCCTAGCTACAGGCTACCGAACCTGTAACCAAGAAATGCCTCCGCGAGGCCGTAAGCAGTCGCCGAAGCCCGAAGGAGCTTGGGTCCTTGCAGCGAAGCCCTCGGTAGCTGTGAAGAAGGGTCAGAGGGCAGGAGTTGCTTATACCCTGAACAGGTTACGGAGTACAGCCTGGCTGAAGGCACTGTCCCGGTGGGACTCCCTCTCCAGGCAATAGTGAACAGCGAAGGTATTCGTAGAAGACCAGGTTGCCGCCCGACAGATGTCCATCATGGGCACGGAGCACAGCGAGGCCACCGAGGCCGCTTTGGCTTGGACCCCATGTGCAGTGATTCGATGATCCAGAGGGACTCCCACCTTCGCATGAGCGAATGCGATGCAGTCCGCCACCCAAACAGAGAGGGTGCGCTTGGTGACTGCTTGTCCCTGCCTATTGGGATCGTAGGTCATGAAGAGCCGGTCAGACTTGCGATGAGTCTGGGTATGCTGCAAGTAGAAAGCGAGGGCCTGCTTGCAGTCGAGGGTGTGGAGAGTTGCCAATGCCTGATCGGCGTGGGGCTTCGGGAAGAAGGTCGGGAGCACTATCTCTTGGTTGAGATGAAAAGCCGACACAACCTTGGGTAAGAACTTAGGATGCATCTGGAGGACCACCCTGTTCCGATAAAAACTGGTGTAAGGGGCGCCAGCCATGAGCACCTGAAGCTCACTGATTCAGCAAGCCAAGGTCAATGCCACCAGGAAGGCCATCTTCCAGGACAAATGCCGGAGTGAACACGTCGCAATCGGCTTGAAGGGTGGACAAGTGAGCTGCATGAGCACCACGTTCAAGTCCCATTCTGTCGGAGGGGGATGGATGGGCGGCTTGGATAACAGAAGGCCCCGCATGAAACAGGAGACTAGTGGTTGCCCCGAGAGAGGCTTTCCCTCAATAGGGAGACGATTAGCCGATATGGCGCTCAGATGAACTCTAACAGAGTTCGACTTCAGTCCTTCCCTCGAGAGGTGGAGGAGATACTGGAGAACCAACCAAACCAGGCATGAGAAGGGGTTGATCTTGTGCTCCGAGCACCAGACGGAGAAGCGCGTCCACTTAAGGGCTTAAGCTCACCTAGTGGAGTCCTTCCTTGAGGCAAGGAGGATTTCCTCGACCTCCACCGGAAGGGCCAGAGAGGCTAGAGAGACCCGTTCAGCCGCCAGGCTGTGTGGTATAGGGAGGGCAGATTTGGGTGTAGTACCCGACCCTCCTCCTGCATCAGCAAGTCCCTGGCAGAGCCCAGAGGGATCAGAGGCTCCGACGACAGCTGGAACAGGAGTGGGAAACCAAGGCTGCTGAGGTCATGAGGGAGCCACGAGAATCAGCGATGCCCCGTCCCTTTGGGCCTTGAACAGAGTCCTCGCAATGAGAGGGAAAGGAGGGAATGCATAGAGAAGACTGGAGGACCAGTCCAGGAGAAATGCTTCGGGGCCCTCCCTGCCCGGGTGTGGCACCAGGCCGCAAAAGCGGGGGAGTTGTGTGTTCTGAGGGCTGGCAAAGAGGTCCATCGCTGGAGTGCCCCAATGTAGAAACAGCCAGCCTGCCACTCTGGGATCCAGGCACCACGTGGGGGTGAAGGATTCTGCTGAGTCTGTCCGCCAGGCCATTCTCCTGATGCAGGAGGTAGTTCGCCTTGAGGGACATCCTCTGCTGGGCGGCAAAAGAGCAGATGAGGACTGCTTCCCTGCTGAGGGAGTGTGACCCCGTGCCCCCCTCTGTTGATATAGAACATCGCTATCCAGTTTTTGGTCTGCACCAGAACCGACTACCCACTGAGGACATTCTCAGGGCCCACCGGATGGCTCGGAGCACGAGCAGGTTTATCTGCTGTTGAGCCTCCACCGGCGACCACTGCCTCTGTGTGCAGAGAGACCCGCAATGGGCTCCCCACCCTAACAGGGAAGCATCCGTGGTCAGTACCACGTCGTGCTGTGGGGACTGGAAGTGCGATCCCCAGAGGAGGTTACGGGGGTTTTGCAACCAGTTCAGGGAAAAACGGAGGTCAGGGAGAACCCTGATGGGGTCCCTGAGGTGTCCGAGGGATTGACTCCATTGGGAGCTGAGACACCACTGGGTTGTCTGCATGTGCAGGCGGGAGTGAGGAACCACATGCATGGTCGAGGCCATGTGGCCCAAGAGACAGAGCATGGACCGAGCGGAGACCTGGTGGACGCTCTGGACGTGAGCCGCCAGAGCCCGGAGGCAGGTGGAGCAATCCACTGGCATGAAGGCCATGGCCTGCCGAGTATCGAGGCGCACCCCAATGAACCAGAGAGCCTGTGCCGACTTGAGGTGAGACTTTGGGTAGTTGACCAAGAACCCCAAACTCTCCAAGAAGAGGACAGTGCGCAATATCGCTTGCTGGGCCTCCTCGATGGAGGAGCCCATAATGAGCCAGTCGTCGAAGTAGAGAAACACTGACATGCCCTGGCACCGAAGGTGAACGGCATCCATGAAGAGGCACTTCGTGAAGACTCGTGGGGCGGATGCAAGGCCAAAGGGGAGCACCCTATACTGGAAGTGCTCTTCCTGCACCCTGAAAAGCAGGTACTGCCCATGTTGAGGGTGGATCAGGATATGGGTGTAAGCGTCCTTTAGATCCAAGGAGCATAGCCAGTCGCCCTGCCGGAGGAAGGGCAGCAGCACGCCAAGAGATAACATCTTGAATTTCTCCCGCACCAGGAACTTGTTTAGCCTGAGGAGGTCGAGGATGGGCTGCAGACCCTCCGTCTTCTTCAGGACAAGGAAGTACCAGGAATAAAAGCCCCGACCTCGAAGGTGGGGAGGGACCTTCTCGACTGCCCGTTAGGCAAGGCGAGAGTGTAATTCCCGCTGCAGCAAAGGCTGGTGTGTGGGGAGTCGAGGCTCTGCTGGGGAGAAAGGGGGTGGGAGCCTGTTGAAGTGAAGGCGATAGCCCTCCCAGATGACCTGGAGGACCCAGGTGTCTAAGGTGATGAACGCCCACGACAGGGCGGCTGGACAGGAGGCCCCCCACAGGCTGCTATATCGCTGGAGGATGAGGGGCTATGCCGCTGGTGTCAAAGCCTCTGAGGGGGTTGTGGGGGAGCCAGCATCTGGACCTTAGGGCCCTTTGGCTTCCGGTGACCCTGGCCAGGCTTCCCCTGCACGGGAGCGGTCGGCACGGGGGTAGCCAGCTACAGTGGATAGCCGTGGTACTGGAGGCCGTTCCTGGGGAAGAAGGGCTTCTTGGTAGGCTGCTTCTTCCAAGGTAGCGTAGAGGTCTTGCGGGAGAGACGGGTCCTAGTGACGTACTCTGTCTCGATCTCAGACGCCATCTCCTCCATTGGCTTACCAAAAAGTTGCTCGCCAAGGCAGGGCACGTCCAGGAGTTTCTCCTGCACCCACTGCTGCAAATCCAAAGATTGGAGCCAAGCCTGGCGGCGGGTTCTGATGCCCGCGGCCACCACCCGAGCCGAAGTCTCAAACCCATCACAGGAGGCTCGGAAGATATACTTGGAGCAATCAGCCACTGATTTCAACAGTGTGCGGAACCTATCGAGGGGCTCGCCCTCGAGGCCCGCAGAGAAGCCTTCAAGTTCTTTTGCCAAGTCGCAGAGGAACATACCCATATATAATTGGTATGCCTGGATGCAACAGGAGAGCATGGAACCTTGATAGGCCTTGTGGCCCAAGGCATCAAGGGCTCTGGACTCTCAGCCCGAGGAGTGGGACTTCGGGCTTTTATGCTTCCTCGTGGCTGATTCCACCAGCCATCGAGGTGTGTGGAAGTTGAGTCTTACGGAAGCCTGGTCCTCGCTGCACCTTGATAAGGCACTTGCTCACGATGGGGACCGAGGCCGGGGCCTCCCACATGTGGAGCAACAGCCAGGAAAGGATCAGCGGCACGGCACAGTGAAGGATTCCCTGGGCGGGGCCTCGTACTGAAGAATATTGAGTTCTTTAGGATGAGGGTCCTCCTCGGCCTGGGTGACCAGGTTGAGGGCATGAGCCATGTCCCGAATAAACACCAAAAAGGAGGTGTCCTCGAATGGTGAACGCCACTGGAGACCAGGCGGCGAGGGGTCCGATGGAAGATCCCGGTGGGTGCGGGTCTCCGGGGATGTCCCCATCGGATTCCCAGTCCAAGAAATCGGTTGAGGGATCCGAGCCAGGTGGTTCGCCCTGTCCGATGGCCGGCGACCTGGAGCCGGAGGCCCTGGACGATCTCAACTCTGGAGAATGGGAGAGCGAGCAAGACTGATGTCGAGGACCCTCACGAGGCCCATGGCTCTCGTGGGTTTCCTGGACGGATTGCAGTGTCCCACGGTCTCTGGGCGCAAGTCAGCGAAGCTGGCCGTGAGTGCCTGCTGGGAAGCAACGCAGAAACACTGCATTCTAGCGCCAGCATACGGGACTCCATGCTGGTGTGGGGCCCTGGGACGCTGATACCGGGGGTCACCGGATCGGGCATCGAGGAGGAGAGGGGGTCCTCACCGGGATGGCCCTCAGGAGACTCAGTGCCTTCGCTGGAGGCCTCTGTTTCTCTGCAAGGTACCTTGTGGGGCCGCTCCTTGTCCGACTCTCGGGAACGCCAAATGGGGTTAAGTGACCGGCGCAGGAACGCTCACGCTTGTCGGGGGCCACAGACAGTGACTTCAAGGCCTTCTTCTTTTTGCACCATTCCACCTCGAGGGACCCCTGGTCCGAATGCCGCCTGGAGCGCAGTGCCGCAGGGGGAGAACCCACCGGAGGGGAGACGACTGAGGGTGCCACCGGGGACTCCAAAGCAGCCTTTCGAAAAATGTCTTCGGACTTCTGCTTACGGCTGAGCAGGGCCTTAGAGGACATTTTCTTACAGAGCAAACAGAGCTCTGGGTCATGGTCGGCTCCAGACACCTTAGACAGCAGCAGTCATGAGTGTCCGTAAGCGACTTGTTCCTAGAGCATCTATCGCATTTTTTAAACCTGGTGGCCATGGGGGCAAAAACGGCTCCTGCGAGGTCGAAGACCCATGCGGCCAGCGGTGGGAAAGAAAAAAGGGTGCGAAGCCTGAGAAGAAAAAATTTTGAAAAGGTATCCCCGCAAGCTCCAAAAGAGAGCAAGGGGAGGATGGGTAGAGGACCTGTGCAACCGGAAAAAAAGAGAAATAGCCTGTTAAGGCGAGGAAAACGAAAACTTTTTCTGAGGGACGAGGACGTGCATCCAAAGGGCTCCACAGGAAAAGGGAGACTGAGCAAAATGGCACCCTGGGCGGGAAGAGGACCACGCATGCTTGGTAGCAATCCCAAAGGCTTTCTTTGAAAGCTGGGGAATTGCTCGCCGACGTCACCCATAAGTGAGGACTGACTTCCTGTTTGTTCCTGGAGAACACATGTTATATTATGCTGGAAATGAAAGACAAAATGAATAATAAGGACCATTAATCTGGAGATAGTCTTCTGCCTCCCCCCCTCCCCTAATGAATGAGATGTAGTGTGCAAAGAACACTGGGCCGAATATTCAAAGTGATTAACGTGGTTAGCGAGAATTAATTGCGGTGAATGGGATATTAAGTGGCACTAACATGGTTAGTGCTGCTGAACATCCATGGCTGCTGGCTCTACATGATGCTAGTCACTTAGCATTGGGGTGTGTCGGGGCATTTCAGGGCAGTAACTGGTCAGTGGCGATACTGAGCTGCTACCTGGTTAGTAATATGCAGTGAAAGTCAAGCGCAGGTAACTTTGGCTTAACTTATACAACATAAACAAATCCAAGTTAAACAGGAAGTACAGTACCTAGGAGTTACTCTGGATCAAACCCTCTCCTTCACAATACACATTTGAAACATTACAAAAAGCATTTACTTCAAACTTCAAACAATCAAACACCTCAAATCTCTCCTAACCCAACATGACTTTCGTTCAGTCCTCCAAGCAACTATCTTTTCACACTTTGACTACTTTAATATCTTCCAAGGCCTACCAAAAACAGCTATCTACCCACTCCAACTTGCACTCAACACAGCTGCAAAAACCCTCTACAACTCACAAAAGCAGAGCACATAACCCTTCTGTTCAAACAACTACACTGACTGCCAATAACAGAATGCATAAAATACAGTTTTTCTCACAATTTTCGAAATTTCAAAAGTCCCGCCGGGACTCCTCCTCCAGGCAGTAATGCACTGCAAATTCTCAATAAAACATCACCACACCTGCAAACACTACTTCAAGTCACACCTGACAATAGAATGAGACAAACTGGCTCACAGAACATGTTAAGCTTACCAAAAATATTTACTAAAACTGGCTCCACTACATCAAAGAGAACCTTCTCATTCTTCATTCCATTCCTATGGAACTCCATCTCTGAAAACCTATGGGCCACAAAGGACATAGCAACCTTCAGAAAAGCCCTAAAAACTCAAAGAATGCTACCCAGTCAGTATCACATAGCAGCCACTAAGCAAACCTTCAGTATCTTCCCCACTTCCCCCCAAGTTTACTCCCCCTACATACTTTACCCTCCCTTGACTACCTAATGACATTTATGCAACCCTAGTTAATGTTAAGTGTATTCTCCAAGTTGACTTCCCTGTTTTAATGTATAATGTTCTGTTTCAATGTAAACTGCTTTGACCATAGGATAAAGTGGTATAGAAAAAATGTTAAATAAATAAATATTGTTAACCGGGCAGCGACTCAATATCACCACTGACCAGTTACCAATTGGCAAGAGCAGCTAACCCGGATACTCAGTGCTGGCGTGGATATGACCCCGGCATTGAATATCCGGTTTTACTGTTCAGCGCTAGCGGCTAGCTGAATTAGCAGCACTAGCCACCGACACTTAATATTGGGCTCAATGTTTTCCAATACTGATACCTGCTAAAGACGGCTCTGAAGTTTTTCCTGAAATCCGTTTAATCTGTTCATTGTTGTATGCTTCTGGTAGTGCTATGGAAATTAAATGACAGAAGTGATAAGCAAGTGGAGCAGACAAGTGCATGGGACATTTTGGGCTCTTCTGTTTACAGAATGGAAAAGGAACAACTGAACTTGGAAATGACATTAGTCTCTAATCTAGCAGGCAACAAAAATGGCACTGTCATATTTTTCTCTTATACCATTTAAAAATTATAGGACCAATACTGAAACTCAGCGGTCATCATATTTTTTTTTAAACACTGGCCTCTGCATTTGAAAACATATACTGTATATATTTGGTGCACTGCACAGATAAGCAGTGGCACTGAATATGTGTAAATTACAATCCCTGCAAATAACTTTATGCACAGTAAGCGTGCTTACTCACCTGTAGCAGGTGTTCTCTGGGAAAAGCAGGAATCAATCCTCGCATATGGGTAACGTCAGCATCGATGGAGCCCGCGCGGTAACTTTTCCCTAGTTTTCAAAGAAACCCTTTGGGAGATCCACCATGCATGCATGGTTGCCTTCCCGCCCAAGGGTACCATCTTGCCTCAGTATGATGACACAGTTCAAGATGGCAACAAAAAAATAAAAGAAAAGCAACTCCACAGGGAGGAGGGAGGGTTGTGCAAACTAATTCCTGCTGTTCCCGGAGAACACCTGCTACAGGTGAGTAACCACACTTTCTCTGGAAACAAGCAGGAAGTCAATCCTCTCATATGGGACTCCCTAACTACAGGTTACCAAAAAAACCTTTAAGCCATGGGCGACCCAAAAAGCAAACCGTGAGGACAGCAGAGTACAGTTCGGTTGCAAAACCTTATCAGCGATCCCAGCGTCGACCAGGGAAACCAGCTCACCGGTAGCCTGAATACTGAGAAGGGCTGGAGGGCAGGAGTTTATGGTTTATTACATTTGATATACTGCTCAGGCCGAAGCATTAGAGCGGTTTACAACACTATATCATTTAAGAAAATATGAAAAGAACGCCATTTATGAGATAGGACAGAATAGAGGACAGTTGCCTCAAACCCCAAACAGCTGAAGAAGTACTAGCTGACCGAAGGCGCTGTTCTGCTGGGACTTCTCCTCCAGGCAGTAATGCACTGCAAAGGTGTGAACTGAGGACCAGGTGGCAGCTCGGAAGATTTCCAGCCAACAGCACACTGAGATGTACCCTGATGGAGTTTTACTTCAGACCAGTGTTGGACAGGTGCAGCAGATACTGCAGCACCAGCTGGACAGAACAGGAGAAGGGGCTGGAACCCCTTTCCACACACCAAACTAAGAAGTAATGCCACTTGAAGGCATATACCTGTCAGGTGGAGTCTTTATGTGACACCAGCAGGATCTCTTCCACCTCCCTGAGCAAGTCAAACTGGGCCAGGGCTACTCTTTCAGCAGCCAGGCTGTCAGGGCCAGGGACTCCAGGTTGGGGTGTAGAAGAGAGTTGTCCTCCTGCGACAGCAGGTGCAGGGTGCATCCCAGGGGGACTGAGGGCACCAGAGACAAGCTGAGGAGCAGAGGAAATCACGGCTGCCTGGGCCAACGGGGGGGGGGGGGGGGGTGGGAGGGCTATGAGGAACAGGATGGCCCGGTCAAGCTGGCCACTCTTGACAATGAGCGGTATGGGAGGATAGGCATAGAGAAGGTCTTCCATCCACAGGATAAGAAACATATCAGCTGCCACCCAGGAAAGGTGTGGTGCCCTGGAGCAGAAGTGGGGCAGCTGAGCATTGGCCAGGCTGGCAAAGAGATCTATTGCAGGAAGGTCCCAGTGACGGAACAGTCAGTTGGCTATCTGCGGGTCGAGCTGCCACTTGTGGGGCTGGAGAACCCAGCTCTATCGATCTGCCAGGACATTGTCATGGCTGGGGAGGTACACGGCCCTGAGGAGCATCCCACTCTCACTGGCGAAAGTGCCAATGCGGACTGCTTCCCAGCACAGGAGGGATGACCCCGTGCCCCCTTGCTTGTTGACAGAGAAAACATCACCACTTGATTGTCTGTCTGACTCAGAATCAACTGGTTCCGCAAGTGGTGCTGAAAAGTTCGGAGAACGTAAGCAATGGCTGGGAGCTCTAAGAAATTGATCTCCTGAAGGCTTTCCGATGCTGATCACAGGCCCTGAGTGTGGAAGTTGTCACAATGGGCCCACCAGCCCAACTTGGAAGCATCCATAGTGAGGACCCTCTGAGGAGTGAGGGACTAGAAGGGCATTCCTGCCAGCAGGTTCTGCCAAGGGACTCGCGAGGAGACTGGTGATGGTCAACCTGTCCTGCAGGCACTCTGTTGCCTGAGACCACTAGGAGCAGAGGGCCCATTGGGCCGAATGCATGTGGAAACAGGAGTCAGTTGTGATGTGCATAGTTGAGGCCATATGCCTCAGGAGGCTCAACATGAGCCGGGCAGAGGCCAAGTTCTAGTCCTGAACCTCCCTTGCAAGGGCTGCTAGGCACCGGGCCCTGTCGAGGGGGAGGAAGGCCCTAGCCTGGACCATGTCTAGCAGTGCCCTGATGAATTCCAGGCTGCAAGTGGGATTTGGGGTAGTTGTTGACGAATCCCAGGCGCTCCAGAGTGCCTCTTTCTGGACTTCGACAGTGGTGACATCCTTGATAAGCCAATCGTCCAGGTAAGGGAAGACAAACATCCTCTGCAGCCGCAGGTAGGTGGCCACCACCGTCAAGCACTTGGTGAATATCCTTGGGGCCGAAGCCAGGCTGAACGGTAGAATCCTATACTGGTAATGGCTACCTCCAATGATGAAAAAAAATAATCAGTTTATCTGCTCATGCACTAACCACTAGAAACATGGAAATTAACAAGCACCCACAACTCTATTGTTTGAAAATAACAAAATAAGGTCTCAGTCAAAAACACAGCATGTTCATTCAGGGCTTGATGAATTCTTTACCCTTCCAATGCGCTGCTGTTAACATCAATGACCTTTTCTTATCTGATGATTTCAATTTTTCTCTTGCTTTTGATTACTTATTTTCCTAATACTGCATGCAGTCAAACTTTTCACAAACAATCAGTAAGTCCATTAATTATCTCTGCTTTTAGGCACTTGCTTTTCTGATATCGTGTGCAGTAAATTTTTCACGAACAATTAGTAAGTTCATTCATTATCTACTATTAGTACTTAGCTTCTCCTCCATGGTGGCTCTTGTAGCTGGCTGGTAAATTTTTAAACTCAGAAGTCTCTTCACAAATCCCAGAAGTCCCTTTCTGAATCCCTTTTTGACGCCGTGAATCTAAGGCGCCCAAGCGTTTCACAAAATCTGTTTCATCAGGGGATCCATATCACATAACCAACCATAAAGTTGGTGATCAGCAAAATAACAAAAGGGAAAAACCTCCAACCACTGGATGCTCCTCTCACCTCTGAAGAAAAATGCCACGCAAGATGGGGACTCCCACATGTGGAAGAGAAGCCATTCCAGAATGGGGGAACTGGTACTATAAGCACCTCTTTCTGAGGGGCCTCGTACTGAAGGATCTCGAGGTCCACCCGAGGCTCCTCCTCAGACTCCATGGGTCACCGGCACAATGAGGGCTCCAAAGCCCCTACGCTTCGACTTAGAGGCGCTGGCAATTGAAGTTCTTCATCCCAAATGGGACCAAGATCGGTGCCAGGAATGGTCTTGAGGTCGATGGTGCTCGAGGATCGGCTCCACGACCTCCGGCAATACTCGCATGGTGGAGAGGCCAGTGGTCGGGACCAATGACCGGAGAAACCAGACATCAGCCCCTGCTGCTGGGCAAGAAGGCAGCGAGGCTGCATTCAAGGGCTGCCATTCTGACCTCGAGGCCAGAAGGCTCTGCAACCACCGGCATAGGCACAGAGGACATTGGGCCTGATGCTGGCACCACTGAGGGAGTGTCCTCAACAAGGATGAGCTCAGGAGACCGAGGTCAATCTCCCAACACCGATGGCATTTTCTCCCACCAGGGCAGCTTGGAGGGTCATGCTGGGGGCTCCGAAGTTGGTGACCGTGGGTCTTATCTGTGGTTCCAGCATCATCGCCCAATGATGCCACTGACAACATCCAACTCTTCAGGGGATGGCCCTCAGAGGATGATGCCCCGTGACCTCGGGGCTCAGATCAGGCACGGTCATCACGTGAACCAGAGGTCAGTATGGCGGCTCCCGAGGGCACCAGATCCACGAGTGATGCTGGGGCTGAAATGGAGATCTTGCCAAATATGGACTCTCGCTGCTTCTCATGGTTCCTCTGTCCCTTGCTCGTCATCTGCTGACAGAGCCCACTGGAGGAGTCATCATGGTCAGCACCGAGGCACTACTACTACTGAACATTTGTATAGCGCTACAAGACACATATAAAAGATGGTCCCTGCTCATCAGAGCTTACAAGCTAGTCAAGACAGACAACACAACAGCTGTAGACATGGGATACATCTAGGGGGAATGGTAAGGAAACACAAAGGAGATCAGGTGAGTCAAGATCCAAAAGCGGCAGCAAAGAGGTGAGTTTTCAGCCTGGATTTGAAAAGGGTCAGAGAAGGCACCTGAAATACAGACTCAGGTAGTTTGTTCCAGGCGTAAGGAGCAGCAAGGTGAAAGGAGTAAAGTCTGGAGTTAGCAATAGAAAAGAAGGGCACAGATAGAAGCGATTTGCCAGAAGAGCTGAGTTCCCAAGGAGGGGTGTAGGGAGAGATAAGATAGGAAAGGTAGTAAGGAGCTACAGAGTGAATGCACTGATAGGTCAGCAGGAGAAGTTTTAACTGGATGTGGAAACAGATAGGAAGCCAATGAAGTGACTTGAGAAGAGGGGTAATATGAGCATGATGAGGCTGGTGGAAGATTAGTCACGCAGCAGAGTGTTGAACAGATTGAAGGGGAGAGAGATGATTCAGAGGGAGACCAGCAAGGAGTAGGTTACAATATCTAGATGGGAGGTGACTAAGGCGTGAATAAGTGTCTTAGTAGTGTGTTCAGAAAGGAATGGGTGAATTTTGTTGATGTTGTAGAGAAAGAAACAGCACTGAAGGCAACAGTCATGTGGATCAGTGCGGGACATGGTGTGCCCACAGTGGTCGTACTGCTTAAACCCACTGGCCAAGGACATAGCATGGAAAATGGTACCAGCAAGGTCAAGCTCAAGAATCCAGTCTAGGGAGGTCGTGAAGGTTCCCATGCACTGAGAGAAAACCCTGAAGGGGAAAAGGACCCAAGAAAAATGCAGAGCCGAGGTGGCAGAGGTCCCAAGAGGTGAGAAGGCACCGGTACATGTACCAGAGAAGGAACAACAGAATGAAGGATAAAAAGAAACAAGCAACCTTTTCCAGGGTGCAGAAGAACATCCGATGGGCCCCGCGGAGAAAAGGAGACTGAGGCAAGATGGCACCCTTGGACAGGAAGGCAACCATGCATGTGTGATGGATCTCTCAAAGGCTTTCTTTGAAAGCTGGTGAGAGGTTACTGCACGGGCTCCATCGATGCTGGCATCACCCATATGTGAGGACTGACTTCCTGCTTGTTCCCAAAGAAAGCATGGATACTCCCCTGTAACAGGTGATCTCCGGGAACAGCAGGAATTTAGTCTTCACATATGGGTATCGTTGGTACTGACGGAGCCTGTGCGGGAACGCTCCCCAGCATCCAATTAGAAAGCTTTTGGGAGCATCCCACAGAACCTGCATGCTGCCTTTCCGCCTTTCCCAGCTGCCTCTCTCCAGTTGAGTTTTAAAGCTGAGACAAAGAGAGAGAGAGGGAAAGAAAAGAAAAGAGAGATACAACTCCTAGGGGAGGTGGGTGGGTTGTGAAGACTAAATTCCTGCTGTTCCCGGAGATCATCTGTTACAGGTGAGTAACTATGCTATCTCCAGGAACAAGCAGGAATGTAGTCTTCACATATGGGGACTCCCTAGCTACAGATGCCAGGGCGAGACCCCAGAAGTTGTGTGCCCCTTTGAAAGGGCTCCACTTCCCCCCCATGGATCTCTGGCATCCTACCGGGAATGGTGGGTAGGAGTTGATTAAGTATGGAACAGGTGTCGTAGAACAGCCTGACCAAACAAGGCATCCCGGCGAGAGTCCTTGTCTAAGCAGTAATGGGCTGTGAAGGTATGAACCGAGGCCCAAGTAGCTGCTCGACAGATGTTGTCAATAGACACAGAGTGTAGATAAGCCATTGAGGCTGCCATGGCTCTCACATTGTGAGTTGTGACATGGCCTTCCAGAGAAAGGTTTTTACTCTGATAGGTAAAAGAAATACACTGTGCAATCCAATTGGAGACTGGAAGTCCCAAATGAAAAGGATCAAAAGCAACAAAGAGTTGAGAGGACTTTCTATGTTGCTGTGTCCTTTGTAAGTAAAAAGTAAGTGCTCTTTTACAGTCCAAAGTATGAAGATTCCTTTCTGCATTTGAAGCATGAGGCCTTGGAAAAATACAGGCAGGTAAACTGCTTGGTTTAAATGAAAAGGTGAGACCACCTTTGGCATAAAGTGTGGATGAGTCCTTAGGACTATCTTATCATGATGGAACCTCGTATAAGGAGGATCAGCCACTAATGCTTGCAACTCACTAATGCGACGTGCTGATGTGATTGCAATGAGAAAGACAACCTTCCAGGAAAGGAATTTCAAGGAGGTAGTAGTTAGAGGTTCAAAAGGCGGCTTCATGAGCTGTCCAAGAACCAGATTTAGGTCCCATGCTACCGGTGGTGGCCTAATGGGAGGCTTAGTTAGAAGGAGGCCCCTCATAAATCTCGCTATGAGAGGATGAGAGGAAATAGATTGTCCATTTAAAGGCTTGAAAGAAGCTGAAATAGCACTTAAAGGGACTCGTAATGAGTTAGTCTTAAGCCCTGCATTAGATAAATAGAAACATAGAAACATGATGACAGAAAAAGACCACAAGGCCCATCTAGTCTGTCCTTCCATAACAACAACTACAACAGTCCACTTTTTACCTTTAGAGATCCTCTGTGTTGGTCCCATGCTTTTTTGAATTCAGTTACTGTCCTCATCTCTACCACCTCCACTGGGAGACTATTCCACGGATCCACTACTCTTTCCGTAAAGAAATATTTCCGCATATCACTCCTGAATCTATCTCCCTTCACCCTCATCCCATGTCCCCTCGTCGCAGAACTTGCTTTCAATTGAAAGAGGCTCTCTCCCTGAACATTTATGCCACGGAGGTATTTAAACATCTCAATCATATCACCTCTATCCCGCCTTTCCTCTAAGGTGTACATATTAAGATCCTTAAGTCTGTCCTCATATGCTTTATAATGAAGACCACTAATCATCTTAGTAGCAACCCTCTGCACCGACTCCATCCTGTTCACATCCTTTTGAAGGTGCGGTCTCCAGAATTGCACACCATACTCCAAATGAGGTCGCACCAAAGACTTATACAGAGGCATTATCACCTCCTTTTTTCTGCTAGCCATTCCTCTCCGTATGCACCCAAGCATCCTTCTAGCTTTTGCTGTCGCCTTTTCTACCTGTTTAGCTACTTTAAGATCATCGGACACAACTACGCCTAGGTCCCGCTCTTCTTTAGTGGACAAAAGTACTTCACCTCCTATACTGTATTGCTCCCTTGGATTGCTGCAGCCCAAATGCATGACCTTACATTTTTTAACATTAAATCCTAGTTGCCAAATTCTAGACCATTCTTCAAGCTTAGCTAGATCCCTCCTCATGTTATCTACACCTTCCTGGGTGTCTACTCTATTGCAGATTTTGGTATCATCCGCAAAGAGGCAAACCTTACCCGACAGCCCTTCCGCTATATCACTAACAAAGATGTTAAAAAGAATCGGACCAAGGACAGATCCCTGGGGCACACCACTGGTAACATCCTTCTCCTCAGAGTGAGCTCCATTTACTTGTACTCTTTGTCGCCTCCCACCCAACCAATTTCTAACCCAAGCAGTAACTTTAGGGTCCATCCCTAGGGTGCTCAGTTTGTTTATAAGTCGCCTGTGAGGAACAGTGTCAAAGGCTTTACTGAAATCTAAATACACCACATCTAGAGCTCTCCCGCGGTCCAACTCCCTGGTCACCCAGTCAAAGAAATCAATCAGATTTGTCTGACAAGACCTGCCTCTGGTGAATCCATGCTGCCTCGGATCCTGTAATCCGCTGGACTCCAGAAACCTCACTATTTTCTCTTTCAACAGCGTTTCCATTAATTTACTTACCACTGAAGTTAAACTAACCGGCCTGTAGTTTTCAACCACATCCTTACTACCGCTTTTGTGTAAAGGCACCACATGAGCCTCTCTCCAGTCCTTTGGCACCACTCCCGACTCCAATGAGGCATTGAAAAGGTCAGTCAGTGGAGTTGCTAGAACGTCCCCAAGTTCCCTCAGTATTCTAGGGTGTATCCCATCCGGTCCCATCGCTTTGTCTACTTTAAGTTGAGCTAGTTTCTCACGAACACAGTCTTCTGAAAATTGTTCAAGATGTCCCTCGCTTCTTTTCTTATTTGTGGGTGTTTTCTGAGGTCCTGCTCCTGGTTCTTCATCTGTGAACACAGAACAAAAATATTTGTTAAGCAATTCCGCTTTATCCTTATCAGCTTCTACATATTCCCCCCCTGCACCCTTGAGTCTGACAATACCACTTTTGCCCTTCCTCTTCTCACTAATATATCTGAAAAATGTCTTATCCCCCCATTTTATTGCATTGGCTATTTCCTCCTCCTTTTGAATCTTTGCCTTCTTGACTACTTTGCTAGCTTCTCTAAGTTTTTCCAAATACAGATGCCTGTCTTCCTCTCTCTGTGATCTCTTGTATTTCATGAAGGCCTCCCTCTTTTTCTTCACTTTTTCAGCTACTTCCTTTGAAAACCATAGCGGTCTCCTGTTCCTTTTGCCTTTATTTACCTTTTTAACAAAAAGGTTGGTTGCCTTTAAAATACCCCCTTTCAGTTTTGCCCACTGTTTTTCTACATCCCCCAGTTGTTCCCATCCCACTAACAACTCCCTGAGGTATTGGCCCATCTTCGCAAAGTTAGTCTTCCTAAAGTCTAAGATCTTCACCTTGGAATGGATTCTAACAGCCCTAGTCCTAATACTGAACCACACCATCTGGTGATCACTGGATGCAAAATGATCTCCCACTACAACATCAGAAACACTTTCACCATTGGTAAGCACCAAGTCCAGTATGGCCCCTTCACGTGTGGGGTCTGTTACCAATTGCCTGAATAGTTCTCCCTGTAGAGAATCCAGGATCTCCTTACTCCTAGATGATACTGCAGCAGGAATGTGCCAATCAACATCTGGCATATTGAAATCCCCTAGCAGAGGTATCGCCAAGGGGTCAAGACCCTTCAGGGAACACCATATGGAAATCCTTTTCCACTTGAAAGCATAAGAGTGTCTTGTGGAAGGCTTTCTAGAAGCACAAAGGATATCCTTTACTTGTTGAGACAGGTTAAGACCATGAAGGTCTAGGCCCTCAGCAACCAGGCCCTGAGATGCAGAGAGTGGGGATCGGGATGCCACAACATCCCGTCCTCCTGAGACAGGAGATAATCCTAACTCCAGAGATGGAGCTTGAGAGAGATGTAGGAGCAGAGGGTACCACACCTGCCGTGGCCAATGAGGAGCTATGAGAATCATATGGCCTCTGTCTCTCTGAAGCTTGAACAGGGTTTTGGGGATTAGGGGAATGGGTGGAAAGGCATATAGGAAGCCCTGACCCCAATGGAGGAGGTAAGCATCCCTGGCCTGAGAACCCTGAGCCGGAATTCTGGAACAGAATCGGGGAAGTTTGGCATTCAACGGACTTGCAAAGAGGTCTATGTCCGGAGTTCCCCAAATTTGAAAAATTTTTGCTACCTGGTCTGCACGAAGAGACCACTCGTCTGGAAGCAGAACTCGACTGAGTCTGTCTGCCCAGGAGTTTTGAATGCCCGGCAGATACACCGCAAGGAGATGAATCTGATGCTCTCTGGCAAGGGCCCATAGTCACAAAGCTTTGTTGCAAAGCGACAGAGAGCCTGTTCCTCCCTGCTTGTTCAGACAGAACATAGCTACTTGATTGTCTGTCTGAATTAGGACTGTCTTGTAGCTCAGCTGGGTGTGGAACACTCAAAGAGCAAGAAAGATTGCTCTGAGCTCCAAGAGATTGATGTGTAGATGGGTCTCCTGTGGAGTCCAGGTGCCTTGGGTAGAGAGATCTTGCAGGTGAGCTCCCCAACCCACCTGTGAGGCGTCTGTTGTTAGAGTGACCTGGGGTGGGGGCTGTTGGAAAGGGGACCCCACCAACAGGTTTTGGATTGACTGCCACCATTGTAGGGACAAAATAAGGCGACTTGAGTTTGCTATTTTGTCTGATAGGCAGCCTGATGCTTGACTCCACTTGGACTTGGAGTGATCGCTGGAGGCGTGCGGGGCTTGTCGAAGCCCTGGGACTGCGGGAGCGAGTGCCTTGTGAGAGAACTCTGCCTTATCCCGAACTTCGGGCAGGCACAGTCGGGTCATCCTTCCTCCACAAGGACCCTGCAAGGTATAAGAACTGTGCTTTCTGGTCCCTCCGTGGACTTGGAGTGATCGCTGGAGGCGTGCGGGGCTTGTTGAAGCCCTGGGACTGCGGGAGCGAGTGCCTTGTGAGAGAACTCTGCCTTACCCCGAACTTCGGGCAGGCACAGTCGGGTCATCCTTCCTCCACAAGGACCCTGCAAGGTATAAGAACTGTGCTTTCTGGTCCCTCCGTGGACTTGGAGTGATCGCTGGAGGCGTGCGGGGCTTGTCGAAGCCCTGGGACTGCGGGAGCGAGTGCCTTGTGAGAGAACTCTGCCTTACCCCGAACTTCGGGCAGGCACAGTCGGGTCATCCTTCCTCCACAAGGACCCTGCAAGGTATAAGTGAGATGAGTTTTTAACACTGCTTGGGAAGCTAACTGCACAATGCGAAGGCAGCGGGGCTGTGGAAGATAGGCCCTTGCTTTCCTGGTATCCAGCATAGCTCCTATAAACTATAGAGATTGAGTGGGAGTTAGGTTGGATTTTGGGATGTTTATGACCAGGCCCAAATACTGCAGTATACGCATTGTGCAAGCAAGGGAAATTCTGGCCTCTGACTCTGATGGGGCTCGAATGAGCCAGTCGTCACTACAGCCATGCATTTTGTAAACACCCTTGGTGCTGAGGCCAGGCCAAAAGTAAGAACCCTGTATTGGTAGTGCTTCCCCTGAAAAAGAAACCGAAGGAATCTTCGGTGAGTTGGATGGATGAGAACAGGGTGTACGCATCCTTGAGATCTAGAGAACAAAGCCAATCCTGACTCTGAAGGTATGGCAGAAGAGTTCCTAGAGAAATCATCTTGAACTTCTCCTTGAACAGGAATTTGTTCAATTCTCTGAGGTCTAAAATGGGTCTGTGTCCTCCTGTTTTCTTTGGAATAAGGAAATAGGGGGAGTAAAACCCTGTACCCTGTTGGGAAATGGGTACATCTTCTATTGCCCCGTGGTCAAGAAGTAAATTGACCTCTTGATCCAACTGATTTTCCAGTGAAGTCTGAGAATTGAACCATCTTACAACTGTAGGAGGGGGCATGTTGAGGAAATGAAGCTTGTACCCCTCCTTTACAATGGAGAGAGTCCATTCTTCTGCTGTTATCTGCTCCCATCTGGGGGCAAAATGACACAACCTTCCTGGAATGATGGAGTGCTCTGGCCCTTTGAGGGCCAGGATGTCCAAGTTCTCTAGATGGGAGTCAAAGCCCCTGTGGAGGCTGAGTCTGCTGGGCCGGTTGAGGCTTAGCAGACTTTGCTTTTCTTTGTTTTGGTGGCTGCTGTCCCTTTCGGGCAGACTGACCTGCAGAATGCCCGTGCTGGGTATAGGAGGGGTAAAACCTCTTCTTTTTAGAGAAGAATGGTTTCTTGTAGGATTTTCTCCTTGCAGGATCAGCTATAGCCCTGGATAGTCTATCCAAAGTGGTGTTATCAGCATCCAGCTCATTAGCTTTCTCTTGCCAATTTTTGCCAAAGAGATTTTCGCCTGTGCAAGGGATATTCCCCAGTTTGTCCTGTACCCAAAGTTCTAAGTCAGATGCCTGGAGCCAGGGAATCCTACGAGCACCTATGGCAATGGCAGAGGTTCTGCTTATGCACTCAAAGCAGTCAAAAGCTGCACGATTAACAAACTTGGAAACATCTTGGGCATGTTTGACAAGTGAAAGATAATCTTGCCTCTTATCATCAAGGAGGAGAGGGCTCATAAGCTCTAGATCTCCTGTAACCTCCTTAAGGAACATTCCCATATATAAAATGTAGGAACTAATCCTGGCAGAAAGCATAGAGGCCTGGAAGGTTCGACGCCCAAAGGCATCAAGGGTCCTACATTCACGTCCTGGCGGATTAGATGCATGTCTTTTTGCACTCTTGATCCTTCTCATAGCTGATTCCACTATCATGGCGTGGTGTGGTAACTGGGTTTTCTGAAATCCAGGACAAGGAGGTACTCGATACATGGTATCGAGCCTACGAGAATGAGGAGAGGTGGTAAGAGGTGTTTCCCACATTCTTAGCCTGGGATCATGCAAGATCTCATGAATAGGCAAAGTAGCTGCCTCTTTGGGAGCTTTAGGATACTGTAAAATCTCCAATTCCTTTGCTCTGGGCTCTGTTTCAGGAGCCACTGTGATGGAAAGACCTCTAGTTACCTCCCGAATGAAATCCTGAAAGGATATATCCTCTGGAGGAGACATCCTACGTTTAGGAGAGGAAGGCTCTTCAGAGAGAAGTATTCCGGTACCGACAGAGCTGTCAGAATCCTCAGAGTCATCGAAGGATTCAAAATATCTCCTGTTCGGGTGTTCTTGCAAAGCACGATACCGGTACCGATCGAAGTCGGTACCGGAGGGGTCCGGTACCGGCCTGTCGATACCGGAGGAAACAGCATGACTCGGTGTGGGCAACACAGTCGCCGATGTCGATGCTGGCAGTACCAGTACCGATACCGATATCGGTGCCGGAACCGGTGTCGATATCGGTTGAACCGTCTGAAGCGGTCCCGAAGGCACCGAAGCCGCAAGGAGAGCCGCCAGACTGCGTTCAATAGCCAAGAACCTCTGGTCTATTGACGCTGCCTATGCCTGGGTGTCGGTACCAGATGAAGCGGCCGGTACCCCAGAGCATGGCACCAGTAGTTCTGCCGAGGTTGAGGCCTCGAGAACATCCTGGAGCCCTGATAGTGCTTTGGAAGCCGAAGCCTCCCGCTGGGGCAATTTTGCCGGTACAAGTCCCTCAAGGGCAATGCCAGAGGCATCTCGATGCTTGGAAGGAGATCTACCCTTTGAGGACCGGCCAGATTTATGTTTGGTTACCTGAGATTCATGGGAGGAAGACGAAGCCCTGGAAGACGTCGATGCCACGGATGCTGCATCGGAAGGAAAAAGGGTGCTAAGCTTAGCAGCTCGGTTTTGCCGACCCTTCTTCGACATCATCCCACAGGCAACACACTCCGAGATGGAGTGGTCAGGACCTAAACATTTAAGGCACCACTTATGAGTGTCGGTGATGGAGATGGTACCGCCACACTTAGAACACTTTTTAAAACCCGAGGCGGGTTTTTCCATTCTGAAGGAAAATTTGGGCCTAATGCCCAAAATGGCGCCTGATGGAAAAAAGACTGGAAAGTCCAGAAAAAAGATTATAAATTTTTTTTTTTAAGAAAGAAAGAACTGGCGGTACCAGTATAGCGTCGAGGAAGGCAGACGCTACCACAAAAAAGAATGAAAAAGATGGGATAATTTCTGCGGTGACAGGAAAACGACCTGCTGGCTCTGCGGAAAACAAAGAACTGGAGAGAGGCAGTTGGGAAAGGCGGGAAGGCAGCACGCAGGCGCTGTGGGATGCTCCCACAAGCTTTCTAATTGGACGCTGGGGAGCGTTCCCGCGCAGGCTCCGTCGGTACCGACGATACCCATATGTGAAGACTACATTCCTGCTTGTTCCTGGAGATATGATATTTCAGCAGTGCTAAAGTAAACCACATAGTTCTATGTATGGTGGCTAAATATAACACAGTTGCTTACCTGTAGCACAGACAGAAGGATATATTCTCACATATGGGTGACATTAGGGAGCTCTGCATGGGAACCTCTCCTAGCTCCTTCTATATACTTTTAGAAAGGTTCTACTGCAGATGCACATGAATTCCTGGCTACTCCTCCACCACATCCCGTTGGTCTAATGACTAGCTAATGCCATAGTATAACTCCAAGGGGAAGTGGAGGGTGGGAATTGTGAGGACTTATCCTGCTGTCAGTGGAGAACACCTACTACAGTAAGTAATTTTTTTTTCCTATGGATAAGTGCTGACATATGGGATTACCTAGCTACTGACTAAAAAAACATAGAAACATGACAGCATAAAAAGACCACATGGCCTGTCTAGTCTCCCTTTCATATCAACTACAATAGTCCCCTTTTTATCTTTAGAGATCTTCTGTATTTTCCCATGCTTTTTTGAATTCAGATACTGTCCTCATTTCTATTATCTCCACTGGGAGACTATTCTAAGCATCCACCACTCTTTCTGTAAAGAAATATTTTTGCATATTACTTCAGTATCTATCCCTTTCACCCTCAATCTATGTACTCTCATAGCAGAGTTTGCTGTCAATTGAAAGAGGCTCTCCTCTTGTGGATTTATGCCACAAAGATATTTAAATGTCTCTATCATATCTCCTCTATCCCGCCTTTCCTCTAAAGTATACATATTAAGATTAAGTCTGTCCTCATGCATTATAGCAGAGACCACTAACCATTTTAGCAGCCACCCTCTGCACCGACTCCATCCTGTTTATATGCTTACGAAGGTGTGGTCTCCAGAACAGCACACAATACTGCAAACAAGATCACACCAAAGACTTTTACAGAGGCACTATCACCTCCATTTTTCTGCTGACCATTCCTCTCCCTATGCATCCAAGCATCCATCTTGCTTTCGCCATTGCCTTTTCTACCTGTTTAGATGCTTTAAGATCATCAGAAACAATGATGCCCAGGTCCTGCTGTTCTTTCGTGGACAGAAGTACTTTGCCCCTACACTGTACCACTCCCTTGGATTTTTGCAGCCCGAATGCATGACCCTGCATTTTTTAGCATTAAATTTCAGCTGCCAAATTCTTGACCATTCTTCAGGCTTAGCTACGTCCCTCCATATGTTATCTACTCCTTCCCGGGTGTCTACTCTATTGCAGATTTTGGTATCATCCGCAAAGAGGCAAACCTTACCCGAAAGCCCTTCCGCAATATCACTAACAAAGATATTTAGAAAATCAGACCAAGGACAGATCCCTGCAGCACACTACTGGTAACTTCCTTCTTCCTCTGAGTGAACTCCGTTTATCTATACTCTTTGTCGCCTCCCACTCAATCACTAGGGTTGCTAGGCTACTCAGTATGTTTATAAGTCGCTTGTGCAGAACGGTGTCAAAGGCTTTACTGAAATCTAAGTACACTTCTTCTAGGGCTCTCCCTCGGTCCAACTCCCTGGTCACCCAGTCAAAGAAATCAATCAGATTTTTCTGACAAGATCTACCTCTGATAAACCCATGCTACCTTGGATCCTGCCTCTTTTAGCAGCATTTCCAATAATTTACTCATCACAGAGGTCAGACTAACCGGTCTGTAGTTTTCAACCTCATTCTTACTTCTGCTTTTGTGTAAAGGGACCACATGTGCCTTTTTTCAGTCCTTTGGGATCATTCCTGACTCCAAAGAAGCATTGAAAAGTCAGTCAGTGGAGCTGCTAGAATGTCCCCAAATTCCTTCATTATTCTCGGATGTATCTCATCTGGTCCCATCTCTTTGTCTACTTTTGGTTTAGCTAGTTCCTCAACAAGGAGTATTGGGGTCTGAGGCTGAGCCCCGGAAGCAGGTGGCTGAATGGTGTGGTGTATTTCAGGCTTTTTTGAATGATGTGGTTCCGTTTGTTTTTAGGAAGAGTGAACAGATGAAGAAAGCTCCGTGGTTTATGCCAGAACTTTGGGACTTTAAGAGGGAATGCAAGAGGTTGGAATTTCAGTGGAGGTGATCTATAGGAGAGAGTGATAGGTGTTTGTGAAAGCAGAGACATCAAAAGTATAAAGTCATGGTACGACAGGTTTGGAAAGCACAGTTACTTACCTGTAACAGGTGATCTCTGGGAACAGCAGGAATAAGTCTTCACATATGGGTATCGTCGGTACCGACGGAGCCTGCGCGGGAACGCTCCCCAGCGTCCAGAAAGAAAGCTTTTGGGAGCATCCCACAGCGCCTGCATGCTGCCTTCCCACCTTTCCTAACCGCCTCTCTCCAGTTCGAGTTTTAAGCTGAGACAAAGAGAGAGAGAGAGAGGAAAGGAAAGATAGATAGAGAGATACAACTCCTAGGGGAGGTGGGTGGGTTGTGAAGACTTATTCTTGCTGTTCCCAGAGATCACCTGTTACAGGTAAGTAACTGTGCTATCTCCAGGAACAAGCAGGAATGAGTCTTCACATATGGGGACTCCCCAGCTAGAGATGCCAGGGAGATCTCCAAGGTTGTGAGTCCCTGAGAAGGGCTCTACCTCCCCCATGGATCTCGGGCATCCAACCAGGGATGGGGGGTAGGAGTTGATTAGGTATGGAAACAGGTGTTTGAGAACAGCCTGACCAAACAAGGCATCCCGGCGGGAGTCCTTGTCCAAGCAGTAATGGGCTGTAAAGGTATGAACCGAGGCCCAGGTGGCCGCTCGACAGATTTGGTCGATGGACACAGAGTTTAGATGAGCCATAGAGGCTGCCATGGCCCTCACATTGTGAGCTGTGACATGGCCCTCCAGAGAAAGCACAGTTACTTACCTGTAACAGGTGATCTCTGGGAACAGCAGGAATAAGTCTTCACATATGGGTATGTCGGTACCGACGGAGTCTGCGCGGGAACGCTTCCCAGCGTCCAATCAAGAGCTTTTGGAAGCATCCCAGCACGCTTGCGTGCTGCCTTCCCGCCTTTCCCAACTGCCTCTCCTCAGTTAAGTTTTAAAGCTGAGACAAAGAGAGAGAGAGAGGAAAGGAAAGATAGATAGAGATACAACTCCTGGGGAGGTGGGAGGGTTGTGAAGACTTATTCCTGCTGTTCCCAGAGATCACCTGTTACAGGTAAGTAACTGTGCTATCTCCAGGAACAAGCAGGAATGAGTCTTCACATATGGGGACTCCCCAGCTAGAGATGCCAGGGAGATCTCCAAGGTTGTGAGTCCCTGAGAAGGGCTCTACCTCCCCCCATGGATCTCGGGCATCCAACCAGGGATGGGGGGTAGGAGTTGATTAGGTATGGAACAGGTGTTTGAGAACAGCCTGACCAAACAAGGCATCCCGGCGGGAGTCCTTGTCCAAGCAGTAATGGGCTGTAAAGCGTGATGCAGCGGACCCTCTTGAAGAGAGAGAAAAAGTTTTAAAACCAGAAAAAGGCAAGCACAACCTGCAATATTGGGAGGATCCATCTAGAGGGAGCAGGAGAGTCGAGAGAGAGACCGAGAAACCACGCCCCTCTGGGCGGGACGCAGGCCCAGACAGCTTCTTTTTGAACAGAGGCAGGTCTGACTCGAAGAGAGAGGAGGAGAAGGACCAAAGCAGCAGCCAACGCAGAAGCAGCAGCCAGAGCCAGAGTAGAGGAGGCCAAGAGGAAGGCAAATACACTGGCAAGAGCAGAAAGAAGGAGAGTCCTGAGCAGAAAGCAAAGCAGGAACTTCAACCAGAGTTGGAGTGGAATAAGGAACAGAGAAAAAGCCAAGAGAAGTACTGGGACCGCAAGGGAGTACCTGGCAGAAGGTCCTCACAGCAGCCGTGGAATAAAGAGGTTCGTCCATTTTCAGAGGTGGGAAATGTTTGTTTGGAGGAAAGAAAACATCCTTACCACTATGGTCTGAAGTCTAAGGAAAGACCACAGGAGACCCTGAGCACTGCTGCGCTGAAGCCAAACCAAGGTAGGCCTCAAGCCTTACTAGAAAGAAGGAAGAGAAGCCTAAAAAGGTAAAACTCTTATTACTGATAATTACCTTCAGAAGCCTAAAGTATGGGGAAGACAGCGGGAAGAGGATTACTGTTACCCTAAACATTCTTGTAAGCAAGACTATGAAAGAAGTTTGTCTAAGAAGAGAACTTTGAGTGGGAAATCTTTTTATGAATCTGCTTTTGAACCTCTAATCAGAGAGGGACCGTTGTACTGCAAAACTCCTGGAGACCAACGCCCAAAGCTAAATGCTAGGCATTGGGACATAGTGCAACAAGTATATAAGAAACCCGATTACGATTACCCTGATGCTACAGATTCAGAGGCTTCTGAGGTTGAATCCATGCAAGTAGGATCAGAGGGGGAAGAATCAGATAATGCAATGGATTGTACATATTGTGCCTCGGGGAGTGTTGAATATATCCCCAATGTATCAGATAACTAAGTGAAGGAAGTTTATTGTTTTTGTACAAATGTTCAGTGAAGATAACAGATAACTTTATTGCTTGCTTTTATTTTTTTTCTATCCTGAAGTAAGGACATTTCAGTTGTTACCATAGCCAATCCTTTTGAACCGTTTTGTGCAAGAAAGGGAAATAAAGCCTTTAACTTTCCCTCCACTCTGTGCATTCGTTCTTTGAGCGTTGGTTACAAGGAAGCCACAAGGAATAACCACCCTTGACCCTTGCAGCATAGGCCAACCTCAACCCTCACCTTTCTTGTGTCCGGGCCCTTCCCGGGTCTACTACCCCTCTACAGAGGGTGCCCTGCGACAAAAGGTATGAACCGAGGCCCAGGTGGCCGCTCGACAGATTTGGTCGATGGACACAGAGTTTAGATGAGCCATAGAGGCTGCCATGGCCCTCACATTGTGAGCTGTGACATGGCCCTCCAGAGAAAGCACAGTTACTTACCTGTAACAGGTGATCTCTGGGAACAGCAGGAATAAGTCTTCACATATGGGTACGTCGGTACCGACGGAGTCTGCGCGGGAACGCTTCCCAGCGTCCAATCAATAGCTTTTGGAAGCATCCCAGCACACCTGCGTGCTGCCTTCCCGCCTTTCCCAACTGCCTCTCCTCAGTTAAGTTTTAAAGCTCAGACAAAGAGAGAGAGAGAGGAAAGGAAAGATAGATAGAGATACAACTCCTGGGGAGGTGGGAGGGTTGTGAAGACTTATTCCTGCTGTTCCCAGAGATCACCTGTTACAGGTAAGTAACTGTGCTATCTCCAGGAACAAGCAGGAATGAGTCTTCACATATGGGGACTCCCAAGCTGAGATGCCTGGAGTCCCAGCATGTCATAGGCTGGAACATGCTATCTCCCAGAACACCAGGCATCCTGAGGATGGAGGGTAGGAGTTGAAGAAAGAAGGATGCTGTGGAACAGCTAACCTAGCATAGGACTGCAGAGATGGAGTCCATGTGTGGATGATGATGGTCATCAATAATATTGCAAAGGATATTGCAATATGGACCTCCGCTGACAGGATTTCACAGAAGTATGGAGGTTCATGGATCTACTGGGAAACCTAGTAGAGGAACCTTGAAGAGGACCTCACTGTAAGTGGAGGTAATAATCCTGTAGGAAAACCAGTGGAGGTCAGAATCTTGAAAGGTAACAGGTAACCCCAGTAGGGAAACTGGGGTAGTCCAAAAACGGTGGGCCTTCAGCGGAAGGCTTTATGAGAAAAAGCCTAGCTCTTTTGGAGGCAGAGTGAGTCACTCTTAGGAGCAAAAAGAGAAGGCTAACCGATTTGGACAAACAGGCACAGCCCTTGTGGGGAGAAAGGGTGTGGGAACTCCTTGTATCCCAAAAAGAGAGGACAAATGCCTGAGGCGTTAAGCCTGTGATTAACTGAAGATCCATAATATCTCTCCTAACTGGGGTAAGCTAGGAGAGATATTGGGCACGGAGAGCTTCAGAGGTACCTAAACCGTTAGGTTATGGTATAAAAATTGTTGACTACCACAGGAGTGGTTGTGTGTGTAGAACCCCAAACCTGCTAGAAAGCATAGGTATGGGTAAAGCCCTTCTGTCAGAATCATACAGCTATATGAGGATAGACAGTGAGATAGATAAGTATGTGGATACATATCTATCTATAATAAAATATCTCAACAGATACATATACATATACATATATATAGATATATAGATAGATAGATAGAGAGACATATAAAAATATATCTATAGTGAGATATGGCAGGGCATAAAATACACACAAAAAATAAATATGGATATGTAGGCCTACATATGGGTGTCTGCAATTAAACAGACAGAGATATGACTACAGCACAGTGATCACATAGGATATGTGGAGAGGAAAGATTCATCTAATAAGAAGGAGGTGGAACCTACTTAAGAAGACATATAGAGAATCTATTCCTCCTGGTTATGATCTGCAAGAATGCTAGTTAGTGAAAAATAACCAGGACTGTTACGTGAAAAACCAAGGATAATGTCAATGTGCAGCCAGCAAGTCCCGAGTCTTCCAGGACTCTAGCATGGTAAGTAGACAGAAGACGCCAAGAGATGAGATACCATGTTGACCTGCTTAAGGGCAAAGGTATCATGCGTTCTTACCATGAAGACGAGCATATCCCCGATTGGGAATACTATGGACCAAAGCAGGGAACTGGCAACTCCTTGAGCTTTCACGTAAGAGAAGGCCTATGTCCTTTATATCAAAAAAGGAGATAGTAAAAGAAGGGAGAACCTTCTAGTCATGGGAGACATGACTGAAAAGCCTTTTCTAACCAGCTACGATAGCTGTTGGAGAAAAAAAAAACCATGCTCTCTAACAAGGGCCCATAGTGGAAAGCTTCTCTGTAGATTGCAGAGAGCATGATGCAGGAGAATGAGGAGATAGAACTGGCTGTTAGAGAGCCAGTATCTCTGCCAACTATGTTGACAAAGTCAGGAAAATGAAGAGGGCAGAATAGAAGACAATCTAGCAAGCTTGTAGTGAGATGATCTCCAAGAGAGATGAAGCACTGACTTGGAGCCACTACTAAGACTAGACAGAATGTTAGTGGAGGACAATCTGGTTGTTTGTGGACAAGAACCAGTGGTCCAAACATTAAAGCTCCTGCATAGGCAGCTGTTAGCAAGACAGCAGAAGAATCTTACTGTTCAAAAACAGAAAGAACAGACAGAACAGGAGTAGGAAACTCTGGACATGTCTGATAAGCTGCCCCAAAGCAAGATTGAGCAGAGGAGGTAAACTCCGCACTGGAAAGTGAGAAAAGTAGAGAGGCTGAAGAAAAAGCCTCCCAGTAATTAATTCCCTCTTACAGGGAAAAAACTTGGTAAGAGGGTGAAGAGAATGGAGCTGAAGAAGACTTACAAAGTAGGAAGTCTATAGAAAGGAAAGATACATGCTGGCACAGGAACTATCATTTGATAGTGGTTAGACCTCTTTCCCTAGCAGGAAAAAGAGGAGAAACCTGTGACCTATAGGCATGAATATCCTGACAGCTGTGATGCAGCAAGGGGTACACAGCCTATGCAAATTCAGGTAAAAGAAAGACTTACCTCAGAGTCAGCTTTAGAAAGCAGCACTAGGCACTCTGATTTACCGGAGCAAGGGAAATTCTTGCTACGTAGCAAACAAAAATCCCATCAGGAACACCTGAGTGAAAATCCCCAGGTCACGTGCAGAGCTAGGGATTACTTAAGGCAAGGTTCCAGTCAGTGGAGTAGATTGGGAGTGGCAAGAGGAGGAGCAAGAACACGAACACCAAAGGGAACTGCAGAGAGTAGGACTGCAGGTCGGGTTGCAGAGGATAGCAGGAGGTGTGGCTCTCATCAGCTGAGCAGAAACCCCAGGGGATTGCTGGGAGGAAACTCTTCTCACGGAGAACCAGGAAGTGAGTCTGACTCCAGCTCTCGAGAAGAGAGGTTCAAGGCAAGCTGTTCCAAGAGTAAACCTGCTACCAGAAATAACCTGAAAGAGAAGCTAGGAGGATCCCACTACACTAGAGACCGGTATGTGCCAGCTCAAGGCAGAGGTCACTGTGAGAGGAAAGTGTTGGGGGATGGGAACTCCAAGCACGTCTGCAGCCTAAGAAGTGGGTGTAAAACTAAGTCTAATTATACTCCTGCACAACCAGCCTGGAAGGCAAAAGCCATAAGGTATAGGGAGCCAAGTATTAAGGCAGTCCCTGCAGAGAGAAGGAATCCTCCATATGATTATAGGGAGAAGTTTAAAACCCCTAAGTGCCAAGGGCGTGGTCCTGAATATAACTACAAGCAGCAAGGTGGTTCAGAACTGTTATTCTGGGAGGAGAGCCCAGGCAGAAGATACCACAGGCCAGAGAGGTATAGCCCTGAAGGGAGAAGAGCCTCTTTTGATTATTACAGTGATTTATCACAGGACACTGTGTCTGAGCGCCATTTGTATGAGGAGTCTGACACAGGGAGTTTGGGCACTGCTGAGGAGAATATGATATGGGAAGACGCTAGCAATCTTCCGGAGCCCATTCCCATGGAATGCAGCATGTGTTACAAACGCAGCCTTGCTATGTGAATGAATGCAAAGAGAACTTTGTACAGGAAATAAGGATTATTTGTTTGCCATTAATTTGTTGCTCTGTTCATCTTTAAGTTTCTGTTTTCTTGACAAGTCCGAGCGGGACGGGGAATAAAACCCACTTTAAGTTCATTCAAAAGTTGCTCTGAAAGACTCTTTTATTTAACAAGCCAGAGCAATTACTTGTTCATAGGCCCTAGGCAATCGCCTATACAGGGCAATAAGGGCTCTAACCACGGGCCCCATCACACAGCTCATAGAAAAATAGAAAAAATGGATATCTTTTGGAAAGGGATCCATGTGTAGGGGTTAGAATGAAGCGGTGGATTGCCTCCATTGAGAAGAAGCAACTGTAGATGCTAACCCAAGAGTCACAAGCATCTGATGATGATTGATCAGAAACCCTGCAGATGCTGGGTTTGCTGAGCCTGGTGAGAGGTTGGATTCTTCAGACCAGGACGATGCCTCCCCTGTTGGGGAACATTTGTATGATGGGCAAGTGATGAATAAAACCTTCTTCTCCTGTGGGAAGAAAGTTTGGTAGGACATTTCCTACCTAGTGGGACAGACGAAGGTGTAGAACAAACCTTAGGAACAGGTAAATCAGTGGATAACTGAGTAACCTGGCGTAAAGACTCCTTGTTGAAAAGATTTTCTCCAGTGCAAGGAGTATGTCCCAGACGTTGTTGTGCCCATTTGTCCAAGTCTGAAGATTGGAGCCAGGCTCTACGTCGTGCCCCTATAGCAATAGCAGAAGTTCTGCTAACAGATTCAAAAGAGTCTAGGGAAGCACGAGAAAGAAACCAAGAAATATTCTGGATATGCTTAAGCAGTGAAGAATAGTCTTTACTCCTAGAATCTGGAAGGAAAGGAGTCAAAAGATGTAACTGCTTTGTGACCTCCTCAAAAGAAAGACTCATATAAAAAATATATGAGAGAATTCTTGCAGAAAGCATAGATGTCTGGAAGGTTTGACGTCCAAAGGCATCTAGTGTCTTAGACTCACGACCTGGCGGATAAGAAGAGTGCTTTTTCATACTCTACCCGCCTCATTGCTGATTCCACTACTATGGAATGATGAGGAAGTTGAGTCTTTTGAAACCCTGGAGAGGGGGGCACCTGATATAAAAGATCAGTTGCCCTGGGAGGTGGGGGTACCCTTAAAGGTGTTTCCCACATTCCTAGGAGATCCTGCAAGGAATGATGCAAAGGAAGCATTATGTTGTCCTTTGCTTTGGCAGAAACAGAGCCTTGTGCAGGATCATGTCCTGGAATAGGAATGGCAAGAGATCTTGCTATATCCAGGAGGAAACTCTGAAAAGAGGGATCCCAAACAGGAATCTCCCCTGGACAGGGTAGATCTAAAGAACTAGCCTGAGCATCCACAGAGTTATCCAAATATATAGGAATAGAAGATCCTGCAGAGTGCAGTGTGGAATGCTTAAAAGATGGTTGCTGGTACTGGCTGTCAGGAGCAGCCCCATCCTTACCACATCGTCCATGCCAGGTATCGACTCCAAACTTGGTATAGAATGGAGTGATCCTGTTGAAAAAAGCATGGCAGGAATTGGCGACGATGCTACTGTGGGTACCGGTACCGATGCTGATACCGGTACTGATGTCGGAGTCGAAGTCGACAAAGACATCGGAGCAGTCATCGGTGACAGTTCAATCGGTACCGAGGTAAGCGAAAACCTCCGGCCGCTATCCTCGGTACTGAAGCACCGGTATCGATCGGTGTCGGTACCAAAATCTATTGGTACCCAGTCTTCTAGACTAGAGATCGATTCCAAACTCGGCATCGAAGGAAGCGAGGCTATCGATGCACATCTGGAGGGTACCGACGTCGGTTGGAGTATCGGTGTTGGTACCGATAATGGAAAGTCAGTCTGGAAGGTATCCACCGGTCCCGAAGGTACCGAGAACGCCAGATGACGATCCCTGGTGAGGAGTGTTTCATCCAACACCAGTGCCGATGCCGGGGTATCGGTACCGCTCGAAGCGGATGCCACCACCGTACATGGCTTAGGTATGTTCTGTGGGGGGTGAACCCCAGGAACAACCTGAAACCCCTTATAGGCTTTGGAGACCGAAGACTCCCGCCGGGGCTTTGAAGCCAGTGGGCCCTCGAGGGCAAGGCCGGAGCCGTCTACATGCTGCGCATGAGACCTACCACTCGAGGACTGGCTAGTCTTAACAGACTGTTTGTGGGTTACCTGACCCTGTGTGGACGAAGAAGGGGACGGTGCCCCGAAGTGGGGGGCAACCGTGTATCGAGGGAGCCTCGATGTTGAAAACCTCTTCTTACCAAACTGTTGTCAGGACCCAAGCAGGTTAGACACCGATTTCGAGGGTCTAAAAATAAAGTTGTACCGCCACAGTCTGAACATTTCTTGGAGAAAGTGTCTGGCGGTTCCATGAAGGAAAAAGAAGAGGCCTAAAAGGCCTAAGAAACCGTGGGACACTATGAAGAAAAAATATCCCGTGGAAAAGGAAAATTTTTCAAGAAAAGAAAAGAAAACACCGGCAGTACCAGTGGCGTCGGGAAGACAGCCGCGACCACAAGAAAACTAAAAAATAAAAAGAAGAATTTTCTGCGGTGACAGGAGGTGTCCTGCCGGCTCCGCGGAAAAACGAAAACTGAGGAGAGGCAGTTGGGAAAGGCGGGAAGGCAGCACGCAGGCGTGCTGGGATGCTTCCAAAAGCTCTTGATTGGACGCTGGGAAGAGTTCCCGCGCAGACTCCGTCGGTACCGACGTACCCATATGTGAAGACTCATTCCTGCTTGTTCCTGGAGATAGGTTCTTACTCTGGTAGGCGAAGGAAATACACTGAGCAATCCAATTGGACAGAGTTCTCTTAGAGACTGGAAGTCCTAAATGAGAGGGATCAAAAGCAACAAATAGTTGAGAGGACTTTCTATGTTGCTGTGTCCTTTGTAAGTAAAAAGCCAGTGCTCTCTTACAATCCAGGGTATGAAGATTCCTCTCTGCACTTGATGCATGAGGTCCTGGTTCAGATGAAAAGGTGAGACCACTTTAGGCATAAAGTGTGGATTAGTCCTGAGGACTACCTTGTCATGATGGAACCTTGTATAAGGAGGATTAGCCACCAAGGCTTGCAGCTCACTGATATGGCGAGCTGAGGTGACTGCAATGAGAAAAATAACCTTCCAGGAAAGAAATTTCAAGGAGGTAGTGGCTAAGGGTTCAAAGGGTGGCTTCATAAGCTGGCCAAGAACCAAATTCAAATCCCATGCCACTGGAGGTGGTCTAATGGAAGGTTTAGTTAAAAGAAGGCCTCTCATGAATCTTGCAATAAGAGGATGAGAGGAAATAGGATGTCCATTGAGAGGCTTAAGGGATGCTGCAATAGCACTCAAATGGACTCTTACTGAATTCGTTTTAAGGCCTGCATGGGATAAATGCAGCAAATACTCTAGTAAAGAATTCAGAGGTATTGCAAGAGGGGTAAGACCCTTCTCTGCACACCAAATGGTAAACCTTTTCCATTTAAAAGCATAGGAACGTCTAGTGGAAGGCTTTCTGGAAGCATGAAAGATATCCTTCACCTGCTGAGAAAGATGCAAATCTTGAAGGTCTAGGCCTTCAGCAACCAGGCTCTGAGATGAAGAGACTGGGGATTTGGGTGCCACAACGTTCCCTCCTCCTGGGACAGGAGGTCTGGAGCAGATCCCAAGTCCAGGGAGGGAGCTTGAGAGAGATGAAGAAGTAGAGGGTACCACACTTGGCGTGGCCAACGTGGAGCTATGAGGATCATAGACCCCTTGTCTCTCTGAAGCTTGAACAGTGTCTTGGAAATTAGGGGAATGGGTGGAAAGGCATAGAGGAAGTCTTGCCCCCAGTGGAGGAGGAAGGCATCCCTGGCCTGAACTCCCTGACACGGAATCCTGGAACAGAACCGGGGAAGTTTGGCATTCCACAGACTTGCAAAGAGGTCTATGTCCGGGGTTCCCCAAATTCGAAGATCCTGGCTATCTGGTCCCCATGGAGGGACCATTCGTGTGGAAGCAGAACTCGACTGAGTCTGTCTGCCCAAGAGTTTTGAACCCCTGGAAGATACACTGCCATGAGATGAATTTGATGCTCTCTGGCGAAGGCCCACAATCTCAAAGCTTCGCTGCAAAGTGACAGAGAGCCAGTCCCGCCCTGCTTGTTCACGTAGAACATGGCTACTTGGTTGTCCGTATGGATGAGGACTGTCTTGTAGCTGAGCAGGGTGTGGAAGACTCTGAGAGCTAGAAGAATTGCTCTGAGCTCTAAGAGGTTGATATGTAGAGATGTCTCCTGTGGAGACCAGATGCCCTGGGTGGAGAGATCTTGTAGATGAGCTCCCCAACCCTTTGGGGAGGCATCTGTTGTAAGGGTTGCTTGGGGTAGTAACTGTTGAAAGGGGGACCCCAGCAACAGATTTGGAGTGGACTTCCACCACTGGAGGCACCAAAACAGGCGACTGGAGGTTGCTATTTTGTCTGACAGGCAACCTGATGCCTGGGTCCATTGGGTGGACAGAGTCCACTGAGCTGCCCTCATGGGAAGGCGAGCGTAAGGAACCACATGCACGGTGGATGCCATGTGGCCTAACAGTTGTAACATCTCTCGAGCAGTTAAATGGGACTTTAACTGAATTTGAGAGGCTAACTGCACCAAGCGTAGGCAACGGGCCTGGGGAAGATAGGCTCTTGCAGTTGTGGTATCCAGCAAGGCCCCTATGAACTCCAATGACTGAGTAGGGATGAGTTGTGATTTTGGGATGTTTATTACAAGTCCCAGATACTGAAGAACACGCCTTGTGCAGGCTAGGGAAGCCTGGACCTCTGACTGGGATGGAGCTCGGATGAGCCAGTCGTCCAGATATGGGAATACAAATATTCCTAGAGTGCGTAGAAATGCAGCTACTACTGCCATGCATTTTGTGAACACTCTTGGAGCAGAGGCCAGACCGAAAGGAAGCACTCTGTATTGGTAGTGCTTTCCCTGATAAAGGAACCGAAGGAACCTTCTGTGTGTTGGATGGATGAGGACATGGGTGTACGCATCCTTGAGATCTACAGAACAAAGCCAATCCTGACTCTGAAGGTATGGAAGGAGAGCACCGAGAGAAATCATCTTGAATTTCTCCTTGCATAGGAACTTGTTCAATTCTCTGAGATCTAATATGGGTCTGTAGCCCCCTGTTTTCTTTGGGATAAGAAAATAGGGGGAGTAGAACCCTGAACCCTGTTGAAGAAGGGGTACTTCTTCTATTGCCCTTTGGGCAAGAAGGGTAGCAATCTCCTGACCCAGAAGGTCGAGGAGAGATGTTGGAGAATTGAACTGTTTCACCATGGTGTGAGGAGGAAGGTTTAAGAAATGAAGTTTGTACCCCTCCCTTATGATGGAGAGGGTCCATTGCTCTGCTGTGATTTGTTCCCATCTGGGAGCAAAATGAGCTAACCTTCCTGGAATGGTGAGAGGCTCTGGTTCTTCTAGAGCCAGAAAGGCTATGTTCTCTAGTTGTAAGTCAAAGGCCCTGAGGAGGCTGAGGCTGTTGGGCCGTAGCAGTCCTTGCAGCCTTAGGCTTGGCTTGTTTAGGTTGTTGCTGACGCTTTGCAGCAAAACGACCTGCAGAAGATGCCTGGTGACCATAACCAGGATAATATTTCCCTTTTTTGGGAAAGAAAGCCTTTTTGAATAACCTTTTTCTAGCAGGAGCAGAAGTAGACTTTGAAAGTCTATCTAAGGCAGAATTTTCAGCATCCATCTGAGTGGCCTTTGCTTGCCAATCCTTGCCAAAAAGGTTTTCACCTGTACAAGGAAGATTTCCTAATCCATCCTGGACCCAGGGTTCCAAATCAGAAGCTTGTAACCAAGCAAGTCTGTGTGCACCTATGGCAATAGCCGAGGCTCTGCTGGCACACTCAAAAGAGTCAAAGGCTGCACGGTTAGAAAATTTGGAAATATCCTGGGCATGTTTAAGCCAGGTGAGAAACTCCTCCCTTTTATCTTCTGAGATAAAAGGAGATAAAGTTAGCAGATGATCTGTAACTTCCTTTAGAAACATCCCCATATAGAGACTATAGGAGTTGATTCTGGCAGTAAGCATATTGGCCTGGAAAATTCCCCTGCCAAAAGCATCCAAGGTTCTGCATTCTCTTCCTGGAGGATTAGATGAGTGTCTTTTTGCACTCTTTATCTTTTTCATAGCAGACTCCACCACAGTAGAGTGGTGAGGAAGCTGAGTCTTATGAAAGCCAGGACGAGGAACACGGTACATTTTGTCCAACCTGCGAGAATGAGGGGAAGTAGTAAGAGGTGTCTCCCATATGCCCAACATGTGATCATAAAGGATCTCATGAATTGGTAAAGTAGCTGCCTCTTTAGGAGCCTTAGGATATTGTAAAATATCTAATTTCTTGGCTCTAGGCTCTGGATCAGGGGCCACTGAAATAGAAAGGCCCCTGGCCACTTCCCTGATGAAGTCTTGAAAAGACAAGTCTTCTGGAGGAGACATTCTTCTTTTTGGAGAAGAGGGCTCCTGAGGAAGGAGTACCGATGCTTCAACAGAAGCCTCTGATTCATCAGAGTCTTCGGAGGAATCGAAGTATCGCCTGTCTGGATGCTCTTGCAGAGCCCGATACGCGTACCGAGTGGTATCGACATCGGGAGTGATCGGTACCGATGGGCATCACAGGACAGGGTACCGCTGCAGTCGACACCGATGTTGATGCAATCGGTACCGGCACCAGAACCGATATCGGTGCCGGAACCTGTACCGACAACGGAGTTTGTTGCGGTACCGGAGGCGTCGCAGCTTGTATGAATGCCGTGATGGCACGCTGCATGGTCAGAATATTCTGATCCATCGACGCAACCAATGTCTGGATGTCGGTACCAGTGGAAACCACCTGTACCCCAGAACATGGCAACAGGTGATCGGTCGAGGCCACGCCATCGATGTCAACCTGTGACCCTATAGATGAAGCTTTGGAAGCCGGAGCTTCCCGCCGGGGTAATTTTGCTGGTGCAGGATCCTCGAGAGCAAGCCCGGAGGCATCTCGATACTTAGAGGGAGATCTACCCTTCGAGGACCGTCTGGACTTATGTTTGGTTACCTGAGATCAATGGGAGGAAGAAGCAGCCCTGGAAGATGTCGATGCCACCGAAGCTGCATCAGAGGGAAACAGGGTAATAAGCTTTGCCGCTCGATTCTGTCGACCTCTTTTAGACACCATGGAACAGGACTCACAATCGGTGATGGAGTGGTCAGGACCCAAACATTTTAGACACCAGTCATGGGTGTCGGTGATAGAAAGAGTACTGCTGCACTTCGTGCACTTTTTAAACCCGGAAGCGGGCTTTTCCATGAGGAAAATTCTTCTAGGCCTAAGGCCCAAAAGGAAAAAATTGCACAGAAGTGGGAAACGGTAGTTTTTTTTTTTTTTTTTTTAAAAGAAGAAAAGACCGGCGGTACCGGTCCGACGTCGAAGAAGGCAGATGCGTGACCAAAGAAATAAAGAACTTTCTTCAGCGGTGACAGGAACACGACTTGCTGGCTCCGCGGAAAAGATGAACTGGAGAGAGGCGGTTAGGAAAGGCGGGAAGGCAGCGCGCAGGCGCTGTGGGATGCTCCCAAAAACTTTCTTTCTGGACGCTGGGGAGCGTTCCCACGCAGGCTCCGTCGGTACCGACGATACCCATATGTGAAGACTCATTCCTGCTTGTTCCTGGAGATACAGTATTATGAGGCCCTGCTTCTCAAGGGGCCTTCTCAGTCTAGGTTGCTGTTTAAGTTATCTTCCTCGCTTTTAGGGGATCAGGTGAGGTTGCGGTCGACGGCTTTTTTGGGTCCCCAGCAAATAGCTGATTTTTTTCCAGGATAAAGTATTGAAGATACAGGGCCATTTTGTAATGTTACAGTCTGAAATAAAGAATGTGATTTCATGTATTCCAGTGTATGCAAGAGGGGGCGCCCTGTCCAGTGGATTATTGCTGGGATGTGTTCCAGGTACCGACTTTTAAAGAATTTGATCGTTGTTTTGGGAAGTGTGCCAAAACGTTTTCCTATGTTGATTCTTGTCTACTGGTTTTGTTTCACTCTGCTCCATTTTCCTTTAAATTATGGCTTTATGAGCTTATTATTACCTTATTAGCTGAGGGATGCTACTCGGAAGAAATTGGTGAGATAGTTTTGGTTCCTTTTCCAAAAGATATTAAGTGTAGTTTGGTCGAGGCTTCAAATTTTCGGCCTATCGCTAATATTCCTTTGATTGTGAAGGTTTTGGAAGTCTTGGTTGCTATTCGGCTTAGCCAGTATTTGGATGATTATGACTGTGTACATTCATCACAATTTGGAATTATTGCTGGGTGTTCTTCTTTCAGAGATTAATAATGCCTTAGCAAAGGGGTATGCAGTAGTTTTACTGCAGTTTGATTTAAGTGCGGCATTTGATGTAGCCGATCATGCAATATTATTGGCTATTTTGGATTATTTTGGCCTGTGAGGGGTGATTTTGGAGTGATTTCAGGGTTTTTTTGCAGCATCATGTGTATTGTGTTGAAAGATTGAGGTCCTGGAGGTTGGATTGTGGGGTATCTCAGGGATTGCCATTGTCTCCAATATTGTTAATGTGTTGATGGTGTCATTAAATTGGATTTTGGCTAGTGTGGATGTACAGTATTATGTTTATTCAGATGATATTTCAGTTTTGGTTTCATTTTCTAGGCATTGTTGAGATTATTTTTCTCAGTTGAATGAGGTTTTATTGTTGATACATAGATGGGTGGGATGTTTTCATCTTCAGCTGAATGTGGCTAAGACTAAAGTGTTTTGTTTTCATTACGGTAATCCTGTTCCAGATTTGTTGTTGACAGCTATTACTCAATTAGATCTGCTTAGGGAGCCAGTGTTGCAGGTGTTAGGAGTTCTGTTGGATAAGGAGTTGTCGTGGAGTGCACATGTTAACTCAACCATCTTCTGTTCCTTTTTTCAATGCTCAACTCAGTTAGTGGTCTCTTTTGCCAGAGGAATATAACAATATATCAAAAAAACCTCTGCACTGCAACTTGAAAGTATGATACGTAACTAACCAGAGACTTGATAAAGTTACGCAAATCAAGTGATATCCACACTTACAAATACTACACTCTTTTGAAATGATAGCAGAAGGTCTCAGTTCACTTGGGCAGCCAATAGACTATCATGTTTTCGTCTAATGGACTTACATCCTTATTAACATCAACGACCTTTATTTTGAAAAGCTGCTACCAAAAGCGTAGATAAAAATAGCTTTGAAGGATAATTCAAAAACTGTTGTTAAATTTTTAAGAAAAAAGTGCTTAGCTTTCAGGAGGAATTGAGCTTAAATTGTCCCAACGCTGACAGACGCGCCACTGAGTGCGTTTCACCCTCTTGCAGGTTTCGTCAGGGGAATCTTGTAAAGCACTGAAATAATAATATATAGAACACAAGTTCATAAGTTACCAACTTTCAGAAATTATTGAACACAATGCGGCAACTTAGACGGCTTCGACCGTATTTTGCAGTAGAGGTTTTTCGAGTGTTGGTGCAGAGTATGGTTTTAGCATTTCTGGATTATAGTAATTTGGTGTTGATTAATTGCACAAAACAGCAGCTTGGGAGGCTGCAAGTATGTCAAAATACAGCCACTAGGCTGATTTTTGGGGTCTCTAAGTTTGCTTCTGTTTCTCCATTATTTCTGACACTTCATCGGCTTAGGATTTCTGAGACAGTACAATTTAAGTTTTATGTGTTACTCTATAGGTTCTTTAATGATTATGTCCCAGTTTGTTTTGCGGAATTGTTTGTACCTTTGAAGGAAGTTCAATCTAATGTCTCCGGGAGGCGCAAACTTTGTTGTTTCCATCAAGTAGGGGGAAGGTTAGTAAGAAATGTTTTATGTGCATATTGTCATGTAAAGCCATGGGGTTTTAGTCTAAATTGCCTTTGTCTTTGAAATCTGCATAATCAACTGTTTTATTTAGGAGAAAATTGAAAACTTGGTTATTTTCCTCTTAACACTAGGTTTTTTTTGTAGTTTTTTATTCTTTGTTTTTATTTGAAATACTGTAAACCACACTAATCCGAATTGTTTGGGAGTAATGCAGTATAGAAGTTGGTTAAATAAATAAATAAAGCAAAAACAACACAACACAGCATTTTTTATATTTGTCAAAGGGATTTTATGATAGTTTCATTACATGTAACGAGGCAGCACAGGACAGGGCCTAGGAGAGATATGGAACATAAGAACATAAGATATGCCATACTGGGTCAGACCAAGGTCCATCAAGCCCAGTATCCTGTTTCCAACAGTGGCCAATCTAGGTCATACGTACTGTGGTGAACAGCGCCCTCCTGAGCCTATGAAGACGGATGAAAATCCTGAGGTTCAACAGGATTTATGCCTATTTGAGAAACCAAGGAAGAAAGAGAGACTCTATTCCACAGAGCTGAGCATGGAGACCAGCCCAGGGGAGGAGTCCTGCAGTCCTGATTGGGCACACCCTGTCCTGGGAAGGAGCGTGTCCAGGAGAGAACGTGGTTTTAAACCAGAGCATGGCTTTGCTAGTCAGAAGAGAAAGAAGGAGAAGAGGGAGAATGATTGGAAGTCCAGAAGACGGTATGCTGATACTTGGGAACCTGGCATTGGAAGGAGACCTGCAAAGTTCTATTCAGAGGCAGTGAGTAGAAGTCCCAAGGAGAGAGGACCTAGCCCTGAAATAGACAACCGTTGGAAGGTACAGCCCTGGGAAAGGAAGCCTTCAAGGCAGGCACAAGAAAGAAAAACATTCATTATGTGAAGTACCGTTTGAGCCAGAGAGCAACAAACATTCTAACAGCTGGAGAACGTTGGAGCCATCTGAAGTCAGAACGGCATGGCAACAAGTAAGTGAATGGCCACAAAGTTTCCAGGCTGAACGTAAAGCTAACTCTCCTGTATGTGAAACATTAGCAAAAGAGACAAGCAGTTACTCTGACACAATTAATGTAAGAGAGGAGAAAATAAACAGCCTTAAGCCAGAGGGAAGTTGTATAGCTGATAGCAATTCCCTATCTCCCAAACAGCAGGCTGAATTGCTCCTACAGAGTTTTAAGCAGTTTTTAGAGTTGCAAGCTAGAAGACAGCCAGTGTCACAAGAAGCCAGTAATTCCATACAGCTTGAAGAATTAACACAATATAATACAGACTTACCAGATTGTGAGAGCATGGATTGCACGGTCTGCTGTGTAGAGATGCCAAGCTGAAGGAAACTGCTTTTTACCGTATGTAAATTGAATACTACGAAGCTGTTGTATTGCCTTGCTGAGAAAGCTCTAATTATGTGCACCTGATTTTCCCCAGCACTGTGAAGGTAACAGTGGCTGAAAGAGGCTGCAGTGAAACTAACTGACCTCTTGGGGCAAAGTGAGTAATTTGCTTAGAGGTGAAAAGAAGCAGTTATACTTTAAGTTGCCTTTATCCTAAGTTTTCTTGTTAGCATTTGAAGCACCTATTTTGTTTGCATTTATTTGCCATGTGATGGAACAATATCCTTTACTATAATAAATATACTGGAAACCCCATAACTACAACTCTTTATTTCGGAGCGAGAGGAGCAGGAACTACAATACCCAGCATTCCCTGGAGACAGGTTACTCTCCTTCCTCACGAAGCATCATACCGCCGCTCCTGTCTTTAGCCCCAAGGCCGGGCAGGAGCACCGCAAGTGGCTACGTTGGCAGGATATTCCACGCATGCGCAAGGTGCCGCGCAGAAGAAAACTACAGAAAAGCAACTGCAAGAAAGACCCCGAGTGCAGACCATCCTGAAAGGAAGGAAAGAGTCCCAGCATCGGAGTGTCAGCTGCAACGAGGTTGTGAAAGCGTGACGCAACACCTGAGCCAGGTAATAAGTGTCCACCTGGGAAAAAGGATAAGGATACAGGGCTGAGAGTGTTTGCCAGCTAGTTGAAAAAAAAAAAAAAAGGAAAAGTTTTTTTTTTTTAAAGTGTGAGGTACCGCACTTGGTTTTTTTTTTGTCTGTTTGTATTCACAGGTACTAAAGATGTCTCTGGATCCAGCAGAGGTATTTAAATGGATGGCCACTCAACTCGAGAGACAGCGAGACTTGAGTCTAGAGTTCCAGGAAAAGAGTGCTGCTGCCCTGCAGGCTCAGCAGCGACCCCTACTGGACATGCTACAAGCGTGGGTAGCTGAGCAGAAGATGCCACAGGAGAAACCATCTGTTCCCCCAGGTTTTTCTGCTACAGCTGCGCATAGTCTAAACTCAGGGACTATGTTTAATTTTGGCCAGTTAAAGGACAATGAGGATGTTGATAATTTTATTGAGTGTTTTGAAAGAGTGGCACAGTTAAGTGCATGGCCAAAAGAGTGTTGGGCCATCAGATTTGCAGCTTCCCTTACTGGAGAAGCAATGGCTGCCTATAGGAGCATGCCACCCGACCTTGCCTGAAATTATGAGGAGGTGAAAAGAGCGGTCCGGGAAAGGCTAGGCCTTACACCGCTAGCCTACCATAATCTCCTGCGAGTGGTTAAATTAAAACAGGGTGAGACACCGAAAGCCTTAGTATACAGGATAAGCAGGTTGTTAAATAAATGGCTTAATCCAGAGAATAGGACCAAAGAAGCTATATTGGAAAGCTTAATTGTAGAGCAATACATGAATGCTGTACCCAATGAAATAAAAACCTTCCTGATTCTGCAAAGCTGCAAAACCCCACAGGAGGCAGTAGACCTCACAGAACGCTTCTTAGAGGCCAAGGTAATGGCTCATGAAAGCAGTAGTGATTTAAAGGGGGCAGCAATACCTGAGTCAGAAAGGAAGTGGAAATTTCAGAATGAAGCAAGCAAAATGTGTATGCCAACTGTGAAGGCTAGGTTTCCGCCTAGGAAATGTTTTAAATGTGGGCGAGAAGGGCATATACAGAAGAATTGTTTTAAGACTGCCTTAGTAGCAGAAAGTGCACAAAAAACCCGAGAAGGATTTCTCATTGAGGTAGAGGTGCAGGGAATTGCTACTACCGCGTTATTGGATTCTGGCGCGGAGCAGACAATGCTCTCCAAGGCGCTGTGGCAGCAAGTCCAAGCATCAGGGGTAGCAATTCAGCCTGTTCGCAATGTGAAGATCCGCTGCGTTCACGGAGGTACATCACTATACCCTGTATACAACCTTCAAGTGAAAGCGCTGGGTGTGGTTAAGAAAATTCCCATTGCGGTAGTATCCAAGCTACCAAACCCTATGGTTTTAGGAAGGGATTGGCCCTATTTTTACAGAGAAATGAGACAAGGCCTAACCCCTAAGGGAGCCCTGGTAGCTACAAGAGCCCAAGCTAAGGACTCAGAGAAGGGAGAAGACCCTACTGATGAGGCATTTAGAAGTCTTCCTTCCCATGAGGATTTAATAGCCGCACCAGAAGAGAAGGTGAAGAAAACAAAAGCGCAGAAGCGTAATGGTAGACAAGAACGTTCTCAGCATAGGGCAGAAACTCAGGCTGGCCAGGAATTGCCCTGGGTGCCCGAAGAACTAGTTGGGAAATTTCCAACGTTCCCCAACGAACAACTGGACGACCCTGCCTTAAGTCAGGCATTTAAATGGGTCCAGAGTGATAGGGATACCCTACCTAGGTTTTTTCTGGACACCGGTATTTTGTACAGAGAGAGCAAGGATCCCTATACGGGCGATACGCGCAAACAGGTGGTGGTGCCTGCAACCTTCAAAAACTTGGTTTTGAGGCTGGCCCACGACCATCCGGTCGGAGGACACAAGGGCATCCGAAGTACGTTGGATCAGATCCTGGCAAGGTTCTATTGGCCGGGTGTTTTCAAAGAAACAGTGAGGTTCTGTGAAGCCTGTCCAACATGCCAGCGCGTCTCTGCCAGCCACCCAAAAGAAGTGCCAATGATATCAACCCCGGTCATTACAGAACCCATCCATAGAATGGCTATGGACATTGTTGGTCCTTTAATAAAGACACCGAGGGGATTTCAATATATTTTAGTGGTCATAGACCAAGCGACACGATTTCCTTGGGCCATGCCACTACGTACTATATCCGCTAAGGCCGTGGCGGCTGAACTGATCAAACTGTTTTGTGAGGTGGGCTTCCCTCGCGAAGTTCTGACAGACAGAGGAAGCAATTTCCTTTCCAAGTATTTAGCCCAAGATTGGGAAGCGTTTGATATCCGCCATGTCAAGACCTCAGCCTATCATCCACAAAGCAATGGGCTAGTGGAGAGATAAAATCAGACGATTAAAAGGATGCTGCGCCGCAGTTTAGAGGGAAATATGGCCAACTGGGATACGATGCTACCCTTCGTCCTCTACGCTTGCAGGGAAAGGAAGCAGTCGTCCCTAGGGACAGCGCCATATGAACTTATGTATGGTCGATCACCCCGTGGGGTATTAGATATCCTGAAGGAACAGTGGGTAGAGCCCGACGTACATGAAGTGGGAGTACCGAAATTTCTTAAGGATCTAAAAGGTCGCTTACGCCGCACCACACAAGTGGCGGAAGTCAATTTAAGACACAATCAGCGACGACAGAAGGCCTATTATGACCAAGGCACACGGCCGCGCCAGTTAGCTGTGGGAGACAAGGTCATCGTGATGGTGGCAGGCCCAGACCCGAAATTTGAGAGCCAATGGAAAGGCCCATGTACCGTGGTCCGGCCAGTGGGTCCAGTGTCTTATCTCGTGAAGAATAAGAAAGGACGCCAACAAGTGTATCATATTAACCTTTTGAAGCCTTGGCATGATAGAACAGCCCTAGCTCAGGTAGCCACCGTAGTGCAAGACAGGAAAGTGGTAGAGAGGGCACAGATCAACGCCAGACCCCGGAGTAGAATCACGTGCTGTGCCTCTGGTCAGATGCCAGCCCGTGATACCTTAAGGGGGGGGATCTGTGGTGAACAGCGCCCTCCTGAGCCTATGAAGACGGATGAAAATCCTGAGGTTCAGCAGGATTTATGCCTATTTGAGAAACCAAGGAAGAAAGAGAGACTCTATTCCACAGAGCTGAGCATGGAGACCAGCCCAGGGGAGGAGTCCTGCAGTCCTGATTGGGCACACCCTGTCCTGGGAAGGGGCGTGTCCAGGAGAGAACGTGATTTTAAACCAGAGCATGGCTTTGCTAGTCAGAAGAGAAAGAAGGAGAAGAGGGAGAATGATTGGAAGTCCAGAAGACGGTATGCTGATACTTGGGAACCTGGCATTGGAAGGAGACCTGCAAAGTTCTATTCAGAGGCAGTGAGTAGAAGTCCCAAGGAGAGAGGACCTAGCCCTGAAATAGACAACCGTTGGAAGGTACAGCCCTGGGAAAGGAAGCCTTCAAGGCAGGCACAAGAAAGAAAACAATCATTCTGTGAAGTACCGTTTGAGCCAGAGAGCAACAAACATTCTAACAGCTGGAGAACGTTGGAGCCATCTGAAGTCAGAACGGCATGGCAACAAGTAAGTGAATGGCCACAAAGTTTCCAGGCTGAACGTAAAGCTAACTCTCCTGTATGTGAAACATTAGCAAAAGAGACTAGCAGTTACTCTGACACAATTAATGTAAGAGAGGAGAAAATAAACAGCCTTAAGCCAGAGGGAAGTTGTATAGCTGATAGCAATTCCCTATCTCCCAAACAGCAGGCTGAATTGCTCCTACAGAGTTTTAAGCAGTTTTTAGAGTTGCAAGCTAGAAGACAGCCAGTGTCACAAGAAGCCAGTAATTCCATACAGCTTGAAGAATTAACACAAGATAATACAGACTTACCAGATTGTGAGAGCATGGATTGCACGGTCTGCTGTGTAGAGATGCCAAGCTGAAGGAAACGGCTTTTTACCGTATGTAAATTGAATACTACGAAGCTGTTGTATTGCCTTGCTGAGAAAGCTCTAATTATGTGCACCTGATTTTCCCCAGCACTGTGAAGGTAACAGTGGCTGAAAGAGGCTGCAGTGAAACTAACTGACCTCTTGGGGCAAAGTGAGTAATTTGCTTAGAGGTGAAAAGAAGCAGTTATACTTTAAGTTGCCTTTATCCTAAGTTTTCTTGTTAGCATTTGAAGCACCTATTTTGTTTGCATTTATTTGCCATGTGATGGAACAATATCCTTTACTATAATAAATATACTGGAAACCCCATAACTACAACTCTTTATTTCGGAGCGAGAGGAGCAGGAACTACAATACCCAGCATTCCCTGGAGACAGGTTACTCTCCTTCCTCACGAAGCATCATACCGCCGCTCCTTTCTTTAGCCCCAAGGCCAGGCAGGAGCGCCGCAGTACCTAGCAGTTTCCCCAAAAGACACAGGTTCTGCAATGCATGTACTGGGTCAAGCATTGATATCCTGGGTCCCTTCTTAATAATGGTTTATGGACCTTTCCTCCAGGAACTTGTCCAAACCTTTTTTAAACCCAGCTACACTAACAGCCTTTACTACATCCTCCGGTAACAAATTCCAGAGTTTGATTACACGTTGAGTGAAAAAATATTTTCTTTTATTAGTCTTAAATAGTTTACCCTGTAGCTTCATTGCATGTCCCAAAGTCTTTCTATATTCTGATAACGTAAACAGTCGATCTACGTTTACCCGTTCCACTCCATTCATTAATTTATAGACTTCTATCATATCTCCCCTCAGCCATCTCTTTTCCAGGTTAAAGAGCCCTAACCTTTTTAGCCTTTCTTCATAGGAGTATCCTTCCATCCCCTTTACCATTTTGGTGGCTCTTCTCTGAACCTTTTCTAATAATGCTATATCCTTTTTAAGATACGGCGACCAGAATTGCACACAATATTCAAGGTGCGGTTTCACCATGGAACGATATAGAGGTATTATAATATCTTTTGTTGGAGTTGGAGTCTAATCCCCCAAACAGATTCTGAAGAATGGATTGCTGAATCTATTATCGTGCCAAGATCCATTTTCAGAGAGTATAAGATCTGTAGATAGAAGTCCAAGTGGCAGCTCTGCAAATCTCTTCCACGGAGGCTGAGTGCAAGTGGGACACTGATGCAGCCATGGCTCAGATGTTATGAGCCGTGATATGACCCTTAAGTGTTAGAACTGCCTAGGTGTAAGCAAATGATTTGCAATCCACAAGCAAAATTGAGAGAGTAGGTTTGTTGCTGGTAGTCCTCCACCAATTGGGGTCAAAAGAAACAAAATGTTGAGTGGACTTTCTATGAGCTTTAGTTTGCTCCGAGTAGAAGGCCAAGGCTCTCAAAGTCCAATGTGTACAATGCGCTTTCGCCTTTATGTGCATGTGATCTTGGGAAAAATGTTGTAAGGACTATATTAATTGAAAGAATTTAGGATGAATGCACACTACCAGCCTATTGCTGAAAATTTTGAAATGGACAGATCCACTACTAGAGCCCGGGAGCTCATTAACTGTGTGCTGAAGTCACCATCACCAAAATAAAGACCTTTTAGGTCAGAAACTTCAGAGCACAGGCGAAGGGGGCTTTCATGAGCTGATTTAAAAACATGTTGAGGTCCCAAGACATTGCAGGAATCTTAAGGGAAGGTTTCGTAGGAGTCAAGTCCTAAATGAAGTGGCCAACTGAAAGCTGTAGAGATGGGTTCACCTTACATTATGGTGGAAAGCACCAACTGAATTAAGGTGTACTCTTAAGGAGTTGGTCTTTAAGCCAGGCTCAGACAAATGCAGAAGAAATTCAGACAGTTTTTGTATGGGCCATGAGAAAGGGTCTAGGGCCTGTCCCTCAAACTACATGGCAAACCACTTCCACTTGAAACCATACGACTTCCATGTGGAATCTCTCAGGGAAATCAAGAGGACATTGGTAACACCAACCGACAAGTTCAAAGAAGACATTACTCCCTCAGCATCCATCCAATATTCTTAACATGTTTCTCACTGACCTCTGCTGACGCTGTTATATTTCTTCCTCGACTGCTAACAAGTGGCCTGTCATGTGGAGGAAGGCTTTCAGCTGAGTCAAGTCTAGCAGAGCTCCAAAGAATTGGTGTGACTGGCTCAAGATTGATGTGGGGTAGTTGATACCAAACTTTGGTAACTCCAGCATCCAGATGGTGAAGCATAAGGACTTTTGAACTGCTTCTAGAGCAGGCATGTCCAACAGGTAGATTGCGATCTACCTGTAGATAGCGGAGGGGTCAGAGGTAGATCGCCAGCCCCACTTCGCTCCATTTCTCCAGCAGCTTGCCCCGTCGCTAGGAGAGAGCTCGTGCCGGCAGGTCATCTGCCAAGGGCTTGCTACTGCTGCTGATCCTTTGCCTGTCTTTTTTCCCTGCCTGCGGGAATCTTGCCTGCGGGTGTATTGGGGGTGCTTGTTGTTTTCGTGCCAATAGTTTGTGGGTACCCAAAGGGGCTACCGCCCACGCCCTGCGATGAGACGCCACAGGCCCGGCGTCATACTTGGTCTCCTGCCTCTCAGAATCACCCATTCCTGCCTTCGCCCCAACACCCCTTAGAAGCGTGTTATATACCGGGCGATATCCATTCGCCCGGGCTTTAAATGAATACACTTACCGTATTAGTTGTGTCATGTGCTGGTCGTTGGTCGCTTTATAGTTTGCTTTCATTAAATGTTTTCGGGCAGACACAACGAAGTGTCAAGAATTTGGTGATTTTGGTGGGCTTTTCCAATTTTGTTCTAACTTGCCTATGCCTTGCCTTTGAATTGGTTCAAACCACTGTGACTTTTGCTTGCCTCTGCAATTTTATTTCGCCTAGCCTTTGCGTTGATTCTACACTGCAATTTTATTTCACCTTGCCTTTGCGTTGATTCTACACTGTGTGCAGAATTTATTAAATCACATGGGGTGGTATTTGAACTTGTTTGGCGGTATTTGATTTTATCTGGTTTGCTGGACAGGTGTTTGAGTTTTTTTGATGATTGTTTGGTGGTATTTGATTATTTGGTGCCAGTATGATGAATTCTTATTTTTACTTTTAGAACTGCATGTGTGGTTTTGGCATCTCCAGTCCTTGTATTACACATCATCAAGAGGGCTTCAGTTCCTGTTGATCTTTAATATTTTGGGACAGTGACAGTTTTGGACCAGATTCAGCCACTGTTTATACTAACTTAGCAGATTTAGCCTTTTTACATCCAGCCACCCCAGTATAACGAAGATGAGTGTTCCAAAGAAGAGCAAAACCTACCACTTTCATGATGAATGGGAAATGGACTACTTCTTCATCATGGTGAAAGACAAGTGTTGTTGTCTAATTTGTAACACCCCAGTATCCTTGCCCAAAAAGGGTAATCTGGAACGTCATTATAAGGCTCTGCATAGCAATAAGTTTGATGCTGATTTTCCACCCAAAAGTGAAATTTGTAAACTGAAGCTCAAAGAACTTAAATCGAAATTGGCTACTCAGCAACAGTTGATGGCGAAGCCAAGGTCACATTCGGTCAATGCAACCATAGCATCCTTCAAGGTCAGCAACCTGATCGCAAAGAAATGCAAACCTTTCACTGAAGGGGCATTTGTAAAAGATTGTTTTCTTGAAGCAGCTGGCAATCTTTTTGAAGGATTTAAAAATAAGAAAGAGATCATAGCTGCTATTCAAGATGTACAATTGTCAAGAAACACCGTCGTGCGGCGAATAGAAAAGATGTGTGGAGACACAACTGAACAATTGTTGGAGGATGTTTCAAATTGTGATGCTTTCTTACTCCAACTGAATGAATCTACAGACATAAGATACATAGCCCAGTTACTAGTCTTTATCCGGATGGTTTTTGAAAACTTCAGTGTTAAAGAAGAACTACTTGGAATGATTTCTTTAAAAGGGAGAACTACCGGTCAGGAAATATTCAGTTCTTTCCATTCTTTTGTGACAAAGTGTAATCTTCCATTGCATAGACTTGTTTCCATCACTACTGATGGAGCAAGAGCAATGACAGGTGAAGTTAACGGTTTCATGGCCCTCTGTAGACAGCATGATGACTTCCCAGATTTCCTTTCTTACCACTGCATCATTCACCAGCAAGGTTTGGCAAGCAAGAGACTCAGTACAAACACTGTCATGGACATCACTTTCAAAACTGTAAATTCAGTTCGTGGAAGATCACTTCAAAGATGGCTTTTCAATCTTACTTTTGATGAAGGGGCAGCGGAAATCATTTTGCACATAGATGTAAGGTGGCTAAGTAGGCACAAATTTCTGCAAAGATTTTGTGATTTGCTGAATGAAATAAGAAGTTTTTTGAAGGGAGAGGGGAGATGACCATGCAGAGTTCAAAGATGAAGAGTGGTTATGTGATCTGGCATTTTCTCGTTGACTTTACAGGTGAACTAAGTGATATGAACCTTGAACTACAAGGTAAAAACAAATGCATTGGCGAGATGATGAGTACAGTTTCATCCTACAAGAGCAAATTTGAGCTAATGATGACTGACCTTGCAAACACCACTTTTGATCATTTTCCTAATACGCAGGACCATCTGGGACAATATCCAAATTTTATTTTTCAGAACGAAAAGTATGTGACAGAAATCTGTTCTGTTATCCAGGAATTCGAAAATAGATTCTGTGACTTCCAAAAAATTGGAACAGTTGTGGAGTACTTGTCATACCCATTCAAAGTAGATGTGGACAATAAAGAAACTGCAGCTGCTAGCAGTAAAAATTACTCATTGAACAAGCCATCTCTTGAAAACGAAATATTAACCCTTAAAAATGACATTTTTCTCAAGACCCGTGCTGAGCAAGAATCATTTTGGAAGCTAGTGCCTAGAGACAAATTTCCCAACTTGAGAAGATGCAGTGAAGCTGTACAATCCTGTTTCGGTTCAACTTATTTGTGTGAATCTGCGTTTTCCCATCTGAAAATGACAAAGAGTACACAACGTTCCAACATGACAGATGAACATCTCCAGGATTCCCTGAGACTGGCCCTCACGCAATATTCACCCAACTTCTAAAAGCTGGTGGATGAAATGCAGGCTCAGATGTCTCATTAATGAGCAAGAGCGAAATATTAAAGATTGTGCAAGATCAGCCTGGATCAATACTCGACCTAAATTTAACACAAATTACTCAATAAAAGTTAAAGAAAGTTATTAAGACAGTTAAAGAAAGTTATTACTCAATAAAACTTTAAGAAAAAATGTACTTTCCATTTCCCCTCGCAGTTCTTACTGGATCTTCGTCTCTCTGTTTTGTTTTTGCTTAATTTGCTTAACAGCTGATCACATCCAAGTAAATGACAGAAGGTTCATTAAAAATGGGAGGGGGGGGGGACTTCCGGTGACGTCAGCGGACCGCATGGCGGCGAGCTTGCTGAGCTCCGCCGTTAAAGCCTGGTTAATGTGCTCAAAACCCCCTGAAACATTGTAAGGCAGAGATACTTTCATGTGGCAATAACCCCTGAGAGTACCCTCATTCGAAAGAAGGCTGCGCTGATCAAAATCGACCCCTGAAGCCACCCGTCCGGCGGCGAGTAGTACCGGCGGAGAGGGCCGCGTAGTAGAGCAGTGGGGAGATCAGAGAGGCCTTGGTGATACAGCTCCTCGTTGGAAGGTCGGGGAGCGCAGTCCAGGAACGCGGCGCACAACGGGGCAGCAGAGATAAATTCTCTTGCACTGGAGAGGAGCCAGAGCGAGGTGAGAAGTCTGCAACCTGGGCGTGTGGAGAGTGCATCGGCTGACCACATGGACGAGCAAGCGATGCAGAGAAGCAATGGCCCGGAGCTCATGGGGTGTGTGTGTTAAGGGCAGCCGTCTGAGCTGTGCAGCAGAGAAGTGAAGCACAGCTGGGCCGGAGGGAGAGGAGAGCAAAAAGGAAACAACCCATACTGCTCCGGCTCAGGAGAGTGCGCAAAATTCAACACCAAGCGCAGTAAGTGCAACGGACTCCTGGGGATGTCAGTGGGGCGATTGGCGGGGCAGAGCCTTTGGGTGCCCGCTTAAGCCAGCAGCGTGGGAGATTAGTACCCCTGAAAGTGTGTTGGCAGATGGGCAACACGGAGGAATCACGGCGACGAACCTTGTATGGATGATAGGGGACTGGGAATAGTCCTTCCCCGTTGGATCGCCGGCTGAAGAGGAGTCACGTAGCGAGCTGGCGATTTGGTGGATTGCGAGGTGAGCCATAGCGGAGAAGGAGTGCATATCGGTGCAAAGGCCTGTAGAAAGCAGCGTGGATTGCAGTGGTCCTGGAACTAGCAGAGACAGGGAGCTGCACCAGGGAGAGGTTCTGGAAAATCGTGACCCCAGTATTGTTTAAGAGGCCTCCAGTGGCAGTATGGACAAAACCAAAAGTAACCTGGTGGCACAGAAGAAATTGGCGGACTTCCGCTCTCCTTATGCAGCTGCTAAAAGCGGAAAAGAGGGGGAGAAAGAGTGCCGCTTCCAGGGGGGGGAACCAAAAGACCTGGGCGAAGAGCAGGAGCGTGATTGCTGCCCAGGAGGACTAACTCAATTGAAGGACTGGCTAATTGAACTTAAAGATGAGATTAAATTGGAAATCAGTGGAGTGAAACATGAACTTAAAGAGTCCATACAACTACTGCGACAAGATCTTGTGGACCTAGGAAGCAGAATGGAGGAGATGGAGACCCAGGTGGAACAACAAAGGGATGAAATTGAAGATTTACAAAAAGGCTGGGGGAAAATTAAGCGGGTCCAGGAGGAGCAGCAGGTGAAACTGGAAGACCTGGAAGATAGGTCCCGGAGATGTAATCTCCGAGTCCGAGGACTCCCAGAGGACCCCGAGTATAGAAATTGTGAAGAAGTCTTGCTCAAAATTTTTCAATCATTAGTAGTCAGCGCAGACCTGCAGGGAGACATGCAGTTAGAGTCCGTGCACATTGAGCGGGCTCACAGAGGCCTAGGGCCGATAAGAGACAACAAACCCAGAGATATAGTAGTGTGTCTTAGTTCTTTTAAAGTTAAGGAAGATCTGTTGAGAGCGGCAAGAAAAGTGCGGCGGATAATCTGGGATGAACACCACTTGGAAATATTTCAGGATCTCTCAGCGGGGACACTGCCACGTAGACGGAGTCTTAAGAGGTGACGATGTATTTGAGAAGAGAGGATTTCAGATACAAGTGGCTGTTTCCCTTTGGTTTGCTGATTACAGTTAAGGGAACGTCGAGACGGGTCCACACCACAGCGGAGGCCTGGCGGTGCTTAAAGAACTGGGCCTAACTAACCTGCTGGAGGGGGTAGGACCCAAGGCAGGAGTACAGGCAACTACTGTAATGCCCTCCACTGCGAAATAGAGTCTTCAGAGATGGCATAGAGTTCCTAACTCAGGCAGCAGGACGGCGAGACTGAACAGGGAGAGTCCAGGAGTACATGGAGCGGAGCAGAGAGATGGCTGAAACGCTGGACTCTAGGTCTAATGTGGTACAGATATGTTTTTCTCTGGCATTGAAGTAATATGCAGATGGAAAAGGAGGGGGGGAAGGATTTTGTGTTTAATGTTGAACAGCTATGTTTTTCTCTGACATTGTAATAACATCTAGATAGAAGGGAGCGGGGGAAGGAGGAGGTTGTTGATGGATAGGGGGGAGGAGGGAGGGGTTGGATGGTAGGCATGGAGTAGTAAGGGGTGGAGAGGGGAGGATAGAGGGAGGGGTGGGGAAGGGAAGGGGAGGATTGAGTAGGGAAGGGTAAGGGGTGTACGGGAGGGGTTTAGTACTAGGGAGTAGTACAGAAGGGGGGAAGGGGGTGGATAGAATGGGGTCAGGCATGGCCCGCGCATAGGTCACCAGTATGGAAGACAATTCTCTCTTTATGAGGGGGGGGGGTAGGGGAGGAGGGGAGGTTGGGAGGGGGGATGAGGGGAGGGGGGTAGAGATTTAGGGGTTAGGGCTACGGGAGTGGGGAGGGTGTGGAAAAATGGGTGAGTTAAAACTAGTCACACTGAATGTAAAGAGGCTAAATTCACCGTTTAAAAGGCGACAGTTGTTAAAAGAGATAGCCCGACAGAAAGCGGATATAGTGATGATTCAGGAAACACACCTAACAAGAACCACAGAGCATCTGGTTAAACCCAGGGGTTGTGAGGTGTGTATTCATGCATCAAATACTGTCGCACGGAAGAAGGGAGGAGTTGCTATATTGTTTGCCAATCGATTAAAGATGCAGGTGCAATCGGTTGAAAGGGATGCAGAGGGGAGATATGTAATGGTGCGGGTGAAGGTGGGGAATGTATGGTACTGTGTAGTGAATGTTTATGCACCAACAGGGTCACAGCGTGAATTCTGGACAAAATTAAACGAGGGGGTGGGGAAGTTGGGGGAGGGTATCCTTATATGCGGGGGAGATTTCAATTTGACGTGGAATCCAGCTTGGGACGCCACGGGGATAAGAGTGGGTAAGAGGGGAGATAGGAAGAGGTACCGTAAGTTTGTCACGCAGCAGATGCGTGGCGATTCCAGCATCCGGGACGGCGACAGTTTTCCTACTTTTTGCCCATACATGGGTCCTACTCCCGCATTGATGCCATTTGGGTCTCTAAGGAGGTGGGGGGACGGATAACCGGGGCCGAAATGGAATCCATTACCTGGTCGGACCATGCCCCGGTGGTGGCCAGTTGGCGGATGGCAGATGAAGGAAAGGGAATACGATTTTGGAGGCTCAACGAGTCACTTCTGGAGGACGGGAGGGTTCGAGAGGAGGTGGAGAAAGAAACCTGTGATTATTTCAAGTTTAATGATAACACAGGTACACTACCAAAAAACTGCCTCCAGTTTTGCAACTGATTCCTATAGATTTTGGGGTGCTGAATCCAGGAAAAATAGCCAAAATGTTCCATCACGTCACGTTTTCTTGCAAAATTAGATTTCTTACCCATATAAGGAATGTTCACATAATTTCTTTTTAGCCGACTGCAGTTTATTTTCTTGGCCCAAAATAGAGGTTGTAATGGTTAACTAACTAGAAACACTCCCTCATGATATTTTAGTGTTTTGTATTCATTTTATACATTAACAGGACAATTGGGAGGCGGGGGGCTAAATCCAGTACTCGCGCTGGCGCATGTTCTTTCCTGTTCGCCTCGCCTCGTTTGCTCGCTCGCTCGCTCAAACACGGTGGTTGCGACATGAACGTTCCTGTCAAATTTCAGTTTCTTGCAAGTTCATTATTACCTTTTGTTTGCTCAGTCGTAATCCAGCTTTATTCCGAAGTGGTTCACTACAGTTGTAGTTTGCAGTGCTGTGTATTTGTGATGGCTCACAGAGCCAGAGGTTGCGTCAACTCTCCGGACAGTTTTTGTTTTATTTGTGGGGAATATACCGTGAAAAAGCGGCAGAGGAACATTTCTGCATTTATTAAAAAAGTATATTTCGCCTATTTCGGTTTGAAGTTAGGCGATCAAGACAAACCGTGGGCTCCTCACAAAGTGTGCAAGACATGTGAGGAAGATCTACGCTTATGGATGAAAGGTAAAAAACAAGCATTTCGTTTCGGAATACCTATGATGTGGCGTGAACAAAGAGACCACAGCAGTGACTGCTATTTTTGCTCTTGCATTGTGAAGGAATACAACTTAAAAAATAAGAACGTAATAAGTTACCCCAACCTTCCCTCAGCAATTAGGCCTATGCCTCATAGCAACGAAGTACCTGTGCCTGAACCACCAAAATCTTTGGATCATATTTGTGTGGACGGTTCTGATCATGATGAGACTCATCAGATGGCTTTTCCCGATGAGTCCAGTACTTCCGAGTTTGAAACTGAACCAGATCCGAAACCTGAACTTTTCTCTCAAGCTGAATTGAATGATTTAGTCCGGGATTTAGGACTCCAAAAAGATGCTGCCCAACTGCTAGGTTCTCGGCTTAAACAGAAAAATCTATTGTCACCAGGAACAACTTTTTATTGGTACCGCAACCGCGAGACACAATTTTTGAAGTATTTCAGCAAAGAGGAAGATTTGGTATTTTGCAACGATATATACGGAGTGATGGAAAAGTTTAAACTCTAGTATGATCCTGCTGAATGGCGGCTGTTCATTGATTCGTCAAAAGACAGCATAAAAGGTGTTCTTCTTCATAATGGCAACACATTCGCTTCAGTTCCTATTGCTCACTCTGTTATTCTCCAAGAAAAATACGAGAATTTGGCCCTGATTCTTCAGAAGATTCGTTATGATGAGCATAAGTGGATGATTTGTGGAGACTTTAAAATTCTATCCATGCTATTAGGGCAGCAATCCGGTTTCACCAAATATCCCTGCTTCCTTTGCTTGTGGGATAGCCGGGCCCGCGACCTACACTGGGGGAAAAAAGACTGGCCAATTCGGGAGTATTTGAGACCCGGTGAGAAAAATGTTCTTCGAGAGCTTGGTACCTCGTGATAAAATTCTATTACCACCTCTCCACATTAAGTTGGGTCTCATTAAGCAATTCATCAAGTCCCTTCCAAAAGATGGTGAGTGCTTTCGGTACCTTTGCTCAAAGTTCCCCCGACTTTCTGAAGCAAAGCTAAAGGAAGGAGTGTTTGTTGGCCCTGATATAAGGAAACTCATTTCAGATGGAGCATTTGCTGAAACGATGTCTGAGAAGGAAAAAGAAGCCTGGGATTCCTTCAAGGATGTTGTTCTCAAATTCTTGGGGAACAGGCAGGATGAGAACTATAAGGATATTGTTGCCAGGATGCTCAATGCCTTCAAAGAACAAGGCTGTAACATGAGCCTGAAAGTCCATTTAGCACAGTTACTTACCTGTAACAGGTGATCTCTGGGAACAGCAGGAATTAGTCATCACATATGGGTACGTCGGTACCGACGGAGCCTGCGCAGGAAAGCTCCCCAGCTTTTCAAATGAAAAGCTTTTGGGGCCTCCCACTGCACATGCGCGCTGCCTTCCCGCCTTCCTGACCAGCTCTCCTCAGTTCGAGTTTAAAGCTGAGACAATAGAGAGAGAGAGGACAGGAAGATAGAGGAATAGAGAGACAACTCCTAGGGGAGGTGGGTGGGTTGTGATGACTAATTCCTGCTGTTCCCAGAGATCACCTGTTACAGGTAAGTAACTGTGCTATCTCTAGGAACAAGCAGGAATAAGTCATCACATATGGGGACTCCCTAGCTGAGATGCCTGGGAGATCCCCCTCCAAGGGTAACCATCTTCGGATGGATCTCAGGCATCCATTCTGGGAAGGTGGGCAGGAGTTGTTTAAGTATGGAACAGGTGTTTGAGGACAGCCTGATCAAACAAGGCATCCCGGCGGGAGTCCTTGTCCAAGCAGTAATGGGCTGTGAAGGTATGCACCGAGGCCCAAGTGGCTGCTCGACAGATCTGGTCTATGGAAACAGAGTGGAGATGAGCCATAGAAGTGGCCATGGCTCTCACATTGTGAGCCGTGACATGGCCTTCCAGAGAAATGTTCTTACTCTGGTAAGCAAAGGAAATACACTGAGCAATCCAGTTGGAAAGTGTGCGTTTGGTGACTGGAAGTCCCAAATGAGAAGGATCAAAAGCCACGAAAAGCTGAGAAGACTTTCGATGTGGCTGAGTTCTATTGAGGTAAAAGGCGAGAGCTCTTTTACAGTCAAGAGTATGAAGGTTCCTCTCTGCACTGGATGCATGAGGAGCCGGAAAAAAGACAGGTAGATATACCTCTTGATTAAGATGAAAAGGAGAGACCACTTTAGGCATAAAGTGGGGATTCGTCCTAAGGACCACCTTATCATGATGAAATCTGGTATAAGGTGGATTCGCCACCAAAGCTTGCAGTTCACTGATGCGGCGAGCCGAAGTGACTGCAATAAGGAAAAGGACCTTCCAAGAAAGAAATTTCAGGGAGGTAGATACCAATGGTTCAAAGGGTGGCTTCATAAGTTGACCCAGAACTAAATTCAAGTCCCATGCTACCGGAGGAGGCCGGATGGGAGGCTTAGTGAGGGTTAGGCCTCTCATGAATCTTGCAATAAGAGGATGAGAGGAAACAGATTGTCCATTTATAGGTTTTAAGGATGCTGTAATAGCACTTAAATGGACTCGTACTGAATTTGTCTTGAGGCCTGCATTGGAAAGATGCAGGAGATAGTCTAGTAGAGAATTCAAAGGAAGTGCCAGAGGGTCAAGACCCTGTTGAGCACACCAAATGGAAAAACGTTTCCATTTGAAAGCATAGGAACGCCTGGTAGAGGGTTTCCTAGAGGCATAAAGGATATCTTTCACTGGTTGAGAAAGATTAAACTCTTGAAGGCTTAAGCCTTCAGTAACCAAGCTCGGAGATGTAGGGACTTGGGGTTTGGATGCCACAAAGTCCCCTGCTCCTGAGACAGAAGGTCTGGTGCAGCTCCCAGGTCCAGGGAGGAGCCCTGGGAGAGCTGTAGAAGGAGAGGGAACCACACTTGGCGTGGCCAGCGTGGAGCAATGAGGATCATGGATCCGTGATCCCTCTGAATTTTGAACAGAGTCTTGGGAATCAAAGGAATGGGTGGAAAAGCGTACAGGAACTCCTGACCCCAATGCAGGAGAAAGGCATCGTTGGCCTGAGCTCCCTGACACGGAGTCCTGGAACAGAACCGGGAAAGTTTGGCATTCCACGGACTTGCAAAGAGGTCTATGTCCGGGGTCCCCCATTCCTGAAAGATTCTGCGTATTTGGTCCATGTGTAGGGACCATTCGTGTGGGAGCAGAACTCGACTGAGTCTGTCTGCTCGAGAGTTTTGAACTCCTGGAAGATATACTGCCAGAAGATGAATTTGGTGCTCTCTGGCGAAGGCCCATAATCTGAGAGCTTCGTTGCAAAGCGACAGAGAGCCCGTCCCTCCTTGTTTGTTGATATAAAACATGGCCACCTGATTGTCTGTCTGAACTAGGACAGTCAGGTTGGCAAGGAGGGTATGGAAGACTGTGAGGGCAAGGAAGATTGCTCGCAGTTCCAGAAGATTGATATGAAGGGTGGTCTCTTGGGGAGACCAGATTCCCTGAGTGGAGAGATGTTGAAGATGAGCTCCCCACCCTGTTTGGGAGGCATCTGTTGTGAGGGTTGCTTGGGGCAACGAAGGTTGGAAGGGGGTCCCCAACAACAGATTTTTGGAGGATGTCCACCACTGGAGAGACCAAAACAGACGTTTTGAGGTGAGTACCTGGTCTGACAGCAGTCCCGATGCTTGAGACCACTGGGTGGCCAATGTCCATTGAGCTGCTCTCATATGGAGACGAGCATAGGGCACCACATGAACCGTGGAGGCCATGTGGCCCAGAAGTTGCAGCATTTTTCTGGCTGACAAGTGACTTCTGGACTGAGCTTGGGAGGCCAAGCTTATTAGCCTTTGGCCTCGGACCAGAGGGAGGTAGGCCCTTGCAGTGGTGGAGTCCAATTGGGCCCCTATGAATTCCAGAGACTGAGTAGGGATGAGTTGGGATTTGGGAATGTTTACCACAAGTCCCAGATATTGAAGAATACGCCTTGTGCGGTCCATAGAAATCTGGGCTTCTGACTGAGATGGAGCTCGGATGAGCCAGTCGTCCAGATATGGGAAGACAAAGATTCCCATGCCTCTGAGAAATGCGACTATGACTGCCATGCATTTTGTGAAGACTCTTGGAGCAGAGGCCAGACCGAAGGGTAGTACTCTGTACTGGAAATGTTTTCCCTGGAACAGAAATCTTAGATACTTTCTGTGGGATGGATGGATGAGTATATGAGTGTACGCATCCTTGAGATCTAGAGAACAAAGCCAATCTTGACTCTGAAGATATGGAAGGAGAAGGCCCAGAGAGAGCATTTTGAATTTCTCCTTGAATAGAAACCTGTTCAATTCTCTCAGATCTAGGATAGGTCTGAAGCCCCCTGTCTTCTTTGTTATGAGAAAGTAAGGGGAGTAGAAACCTAACCCCTGTTGTGGAGGAGGAACCTCCTCTATTGCCCCTTGGGCAAGAAGAGAAGAGACTTCCTGACCCAACAGGGTCAGAAGAAATGGGGGAGAACTGAATTGCCTCACCATGGTATGGGGAGGAAGGTTGGAGAAATGAAGTTTGTAGCCTTCTCGGATAATAGAGAGGGTCCATTGCTCTGATGTTATTTGCTCCCATCTGGGAGCAAAGTGAGCTAGCCTTCCAGGAATGGTGAGGGGCTCTGGCTGTGCTAGAGCCAGAAAGGGCAAGTTCTCTAGAGGGAAGTCAAAACCCCTGAGGGGGTTGAGCCTGCTGGGATGTAGCAGACACTGCAGGCTTTGACTTTACCTGCTTAGATTGTTGTCGCTTAGCCGCAAGGCGAGGCTGAGCAGATTGCTGGCCAGTATTTGTGGGAAATCTGGTCTTTTTATAGTAAGGCCTTTTAAAAGGCTTCTTTTTGGTAGGGGTAGAAGTAGACTTGGAAAGTCTATCTAGAGTGGCATTTTCTGCATCCATTTGAGCAGCTTTAATCTGCCAGTCTTCCCCAAATAGGTTCTCACCGGTACAGGGCAGATTCCTGAGGCCTTCTACAACCCAGGGTTCTAGGTTAGAAGCCTGGAGCCAAGCGAGACGTCGGGCTGCAATAGCAATTCCCGAAGCTCTGCCTGCAACCTCGAAAGAATCAAAGGCTGCCCTGTTGGAGAACTTGGAGACCTCTGAAAGTTGTGTCACCATAGAAAAGAAGTCCGCCCTTTGATCATCAGGGATAAAGGGGGCAAAATTCTGTATTTTTAGGGCAAGTTGCCCAAGATACATGCCCATATAAAGGCTATAAGAGTTGATCCTGGCTATAAGCATACTAGCCTGGAACATCTTTCTTCCAAAAGAGTCTAGGTTCTTACATTCACGCCCTGGAGGGGTAGAAGAATGCCTCTTAGGACTCTTTATTTTCTTCATAGCAGACTTCACCACAATGGAGTGGTGAGGCAGCTGAGTGTTTTGGAACCCAGGCGAAGGAGGGACCCGATACATGGTGTCCAACCTGCGGGAATGGGGAGACAGTGTTAAAGGAGTCTCCCACAAATCCATCAAGTGTTCTTGAAGGATTTCATGGACAGGCAGAGTGACTGCCTCTTTAGGAGCTTTTGAGTATCCTAAAATGTCCAATTTTTTTGATCTGGGTTCTCTTTCAGAAGATGTAGTAATAGAAAGTGCTTTAGCTACATCAACAATGAAATCCTGAAAGGATAAATCCTCTGGAGGAGACATCCTCCTCTTGGGAGAAGAGGGCTCCTCAGGAAGAGTAAGCTCAACAGAGTCATCAGAGGAATTAAATTCATCAGAAGAATCTGAGTACTCTTTCTGTGCTTCCAATGAACGATACGCATACCGATCGGTATCGACATCGGGCGTATCGGGCATGGGATCGGTACCGGGCGAAAGCCGGAATCCGGTATGCGAAACCGATCGACGTTTAGAAGTCGATGGTCTCGGTTCCGGTGTAGATACCGGAACCGGGGTCGGTACCGATGAAGGCCTGCTGCATGGTCTGCTGCATGGTCTGGACAGTACTGCCCATAGACGCCACTACTGCCTGCCCATAGACGCCACTACTGCCTGCCCATAGACGCCACTACTGCCTGGATGTCGGTACCGGTATGGGCCGGTACCCCAGAACAGTCCAACAGGTGATCTGTCGAGGCCGTGCCATCGATGTCAACCTGTAACCCCATGATTGCTTTGGAGGCTGGAACCTCCCGCCGGGGTTTTTTGGCCTGGGCAGAATCCTCGAACTCAGAACTGAGAGCCTCTCGATCTTTAGAAAGAGATTTGCTTTTAGAGGATTTGCCCACAGAAGTTTTGGTTACCTGAGATCCATCCGGAGAGGAAGACCTGGACGACTGTGATGCTTCTGAAGGAAACAGCACATGGAGCTTGTTAGCCCGGTTCTGCAAACCGCGTTTAGACATCTGGGTGCAGGATGGGCAGTCCGGTATGGAGTGCTCAGGTCCCAAACATTTGAGACACCATTCATGGGTGTCTGTGACAGAAATGACAGCACTGCATTTGGTACATTTTTTGAAACCAGGGACTGGCTTCTCCATGAGGAGAAACTGTGTAGGCCTTAAGGCCTAACGCCGGGTACCAAGCTGTGCTGAAGAAAAAATAAAAAAGTCTTTTTTTTTTTTTTTTTGTATATAGAAAGAAAGAAAGACCGGCGATACCGGTATCGGTATGGGGAAGGCAGGTACGCGGTCTAAAGAAACAAACAAAAGTAACAAATTCTTCAGCGGTGACAGGAACACGACCTGCTGGCTCCGCGGAAAAAGAAGAACTGAGGAGAGCTGGTCAGGAAGGCGGGAAGGCAGCGCGCATGTGCAGTGGGAGGCCCCAAAAGCTTTTCATTTGAAAAGCTGGGGAGCTTTCCCGCGCAGGCTCCGTCGGTACCGACGTACCCATATGTGATGACTTATTCCTGCTTGTTCCTAGAGATCTTGCACTCCCATGTGAACTACTTTCCCGAAAACTTGGGGGCGTACAGTGAAGAACAAGGTGAAAGGTTTCACCAGGACATCAAGGACGCAGAGAGAAGGTACCAAGGAAGATGGAACACCACTATGATGGCTGATTTCTGCTGGTTGCTGCTGCGGGAAACCCCAGATGAAAAATACGCCAAGCAGCGCACCAAGAGAAGCATTCGGGGAAGAAGAAACGGGCCCACCAGGAGATTGATTGACCCAAGAATGACTTTAAAATCTAAACTGTGTTGACAAATATCATGTTTTTACTAAACTTTGAAATAAAAATTTGCTAGTTATTACCACAGTGTCGGATCTCATTTATTAGAATTTTATTTTCACACCATCGGGTGTTTGTCTTCATGTATTGCAATGGTGCGGTTTGCATTTTCTATTCTTACATACATACCTGTACAACATTTTTTGCACATTTCTTTGCTTTGCTTTGTGTCTAACCTCGCTCCTATATGCTCAATGTTTGTGCACATGTATGTGGCTGTTTTAAGTGCAGACAATTTTGCTACCATCACAGTGTGTTTTGTTGACATTACTCTATTCTTATGTGCTGCCTTGTTACAATTTTCTTTATTCTTATTTGAATAACTACTAAACAATTAGTATAAAGAATTCATCCAAGAAACTTTTATCTCGATCGCACTCAATCTGAAACGTTCACCTCAAACTGCTAACCCAATGTAGCAAAAAATCTGTACGTGATGGAGCAAATTGGTTACCAGATTTGGATTCAGCGCACCAAAAAACGTAAAAATCAATCGAAACATTAGAGGCAGTTTAAAAAAAAATTTTTTTAGTGTACCTGTGTTATTACAGGACACGGTAAATTGACCACAAACCCCGAGCCCCCCAGAACCCCTCAAAGCAAGAATTCAACCTAAGCAGTGAAACATAGGGAAAAACATACTCCCCACTACTCCTCCACCTCCCCCAGGTCATCAAACTCCATACCCCTTTATCAAAGCAATAACATCAACAAAACGTTTGCAGATCATCCGCCACCCCTCATGTATCAAAGAAGTGAAGGGTCCCCAATCTAGTTCCCACCACCACTTATCCAAAAATCAGTGGACCCATAGATTGAGACTCCTTAAAAAGAAAAAATGAGAGGAGCTCCTCAAATCCACGAAAAGAGATCAAGTGGACTTGCCCACTCGAGTCCACCTAGAGTGTTGGGGCTTAGGGGGCGGCGGATGAGGCTGGGCATTGTCATCTACTAAACCCGCCTGGCGAAGGGCTCGCCAGGCTTCAGTGTAGTCCTTTGCAGAGATCTTTTTGTTGCCCAAAAGAAAGTTCATCCTAAATGGGAAGGACCAAGAATAGCGAATCCCCTTGCTGTTCAGGACCGCTGAGACTGGCTTCATCTCTCTCCTCCGCGCCAGGGTGAACGTCGAGAGGTCCTGGTAAATGGACACTATCGCATCCTGAAAGCGGATCGTCTTTTCCTCCCGGCCTCGACGGATAAGGAGCTCAGCATCAGAATAGCGCAGAAATCTCGCAATGACATCACGAGGTTGGTTATTGGGGGGATTCCCCAGAGCGCGGTGAACTTGTTCAATTTCCATACCAGAGGCGTGGGCAGCCAAGTCCTCCGTCGAGAGCAATTCCGCTATCAGCAATTTAAGTACAGTTGGTAGATCTTCTCCGCCCCGTACCGCCTCGGGGATCCCACAGAAACGCACATTGTTGCGGCGGGAGCGGTTTTCAATGTCATCAATTTTGTAAGTCAATTCCATTGCTTGTGCATGCTGCCGGTCTAAAGCACACTGTAAATCCATCAGAGTCCCGTCTTGTTCTACCATTTTGGTCTCCACGTCTTCTACTCGGGTTCCCAGTTCCTTGACGTCGGTCCTGAGCTCGGCGACATCTTTCATCAGGTCCTCCCGTAGCGCGCAAAATTCGTTAGCTAATTCCGCAAAGCCCCTACGGAGTTCTTGTTTGAGTTGAGCTGAGGAGAGTTGCTTATGCGGATCCAAGTCCTCTTCGCTAACAGTCTCATCGTCAGAACCTGATGGGAGGGGTTGTTCGTGCGGGCTACTTGGGGCTCCGGACTTGCTCTGCAAGCGCTGGAAGGAGCGCATCCCCTTCCGGATTTCAGAATTTTTGGCTTTAGCAGCCATTTCACACAGTCACCAAATCACACAGTGGTAGGAGAAAAAAGGATCCAATGCCAGCAAAAGTGGGGGCACCAAGGAGACAGCGGCGTCCAGGCTTTTCACAGATCCGCAGCGCAATCACCACCTCACAGTGTCAGGAAACGTGCAGAGGCAATGTCAGCAAGGCAGAGGACACTGGATAAACAGTGCGGTCATAGAAAGAAGCTGCCTCAGCCCTCCTAGGGCAACAACCAGTTATCAGGGCCCCCAAGGACCACCCAGGGAGGATGCAGGCTTCGGCGGGACACTTAGCTGCTAGAATATAGCCCCGGTCACCAGCTTCAAGTTCAAGCCACAGTGTAGCGAAGAGGAGAGTTGACGCTCAAACTTACCCCCCTCGGGGTGATTTGCAGTAGCAGGAGGAGAAATCAAGCACCGGCTGGTGCCACGCGGTCTCCACACCGTCTCTCTGTAGGCCTCCCAGGTAAAGACTCAGCAGCGTATGCAGCGATCTCAGCGCCAGGGACAGCCGTCTCCCCTGATCAACGGGCTGCCGCACGCTCCACCGTGCCGCGCCCTGGAAGCCGCCGCTCAAATCTGAGAATCTCCGCTCCGTGCCAGTGATATTTAAACCCCGCGTGGGGCCTGGGTGTTGGTCGCGGGAGTAGTCAGGCTCAGGGCCCTCGATGGATGGAGGCGTTCAGCAAGCCAGGCTTCAGGGGCGATCCCCGCGGTTCTCCAGGCTCCAGTGTGCTCGCCAAGCCGATGATTCAGGTACCGCGGGGGATCACTTGCTCATGCCGACCCAGGGCAGGTAGAGGGGAGCAGGTTGCTGCAGTTAGCACATGATTTCTAAAGTTTTTTGGGGGTTGGGAGGACGGAGCTCTTTCAGAACGTGGCCATCTTGCTGCGGGCTCACGAGCGCCCCCCGGTCCAATTCTTTTTAACATCTTTGTTAGTGGTATAGCGGAAGGGCTGTCGGGTAAGGTTTGCCTCTTTGTGGATGATACCAAAATCTGCAATACAGTAGACACCCAGGAAGGTGTAGATAACATGAGGAGGGATCTAGCTAAGCTTGAAGAATGGTCTCGAATTTGGCAGTTGAGATTTAATGTTAAAAAAATGCAAGGTCATGCATTTGGGCTGCAGCAATTCAAAGGAGCAATATAGTATAGGGGGTGAAGTACTTTTGTTTACTAAAGAAGAGCGGGACCTAGGTGTGATTGTATCTGATGATCTTAAAGTAGCTAAACATGTAGAAAAGGTGACAGCAAAAGCTAGAAGGATGCTTGGGTGCATAGGGAGAGGAATGACCAGCAGAAAAAAAGGAGATGATAGTGCCTCTGTACAAGTCTTTGGTGCAACCTCATTTGGAGTATAGTATGCAATTCTGGAGACCACACCTTCAAAAGGTTCTCCACAAACCTGAGAAACCTTAAAAGGGAACTTAGACGTCTTGAACGTAAATGGAGACGTACTCAAGACCCCAATATACATATTGACTACACAACTAAACTCCAATCCTACTGTTTAGAAACACTCACTCACAAAAGAGAGTATAATGAGAATATCATCCAAAAAGCTCTTAACAAACCACGAGAACTCTTCTCTATCACCAAATCCCTAATTAATGAACCTCTGCAACATGACCAACCACCAAAAATATCTGCACGAGCTATAGCTAACCATCTTACATCTAAATTTCTCCCTCCTTTAACCGATAACCCTCAACCCACCTTTATCCATGACACCCAAATTCATGAGGCAACCCTTCCAGATTCTTGGAACGAATTTCACACCATCACATTGTCCAATGTTTCTGATGTTATTAAAGAACTGAACGCCTCAACTTCTGCCCTTGACCCTTGTCCTGTCCCCTGGATTAAATCTACCAGAAGTTCTCTCTCTCCTTTCATCTTGAATATTGTACAAACCTCTCTCCAGTCAGGCTCCGTTCCACCTTCACTTAAGAGTGCCTCTATCCGTCCAATCCTAAAAGGTACAAAACTAGACCCCACTTCACCATCTTCCTACAGACCAATATCTAGTATCCCTTTCCTTGCAAAAATAACTGAGAAACTTGTCCAAATCCAACTCCAGGACTACATTGATGACCACTCCCCCCTCGACTTATTCCAACATGGATTCAAAAAACTTCATGGAGTCGAAACCCTCCTCACTTCCTTACTCGATTCCCTTTATACTCACACCCGGAACTCCACCCAAGGATGTCTACTCATTTTCCTAGACTTATCCGCTGCATTTGACTCCCTCCCCCACCATCAACTCCTACTCAGACTTCATGATATAGGTCTGAGGGGCACAACTCTAAAATGGTTCACATCCTACCTTGACCACAGAACACAACAGGTCCGTATAGGAAGTGATACATCCCTCCCTTTCACACTAAAACAAGGCGTACCTCAAGGTTCCAGTCTATCAGCGTTACTCTTTAATATCTTCCTCCAACCTGTATGCACGATCTTCCAAAATTATGGCATCCAATATCAAATATATGCAGACGATATGATGTGTTTCTTCCCATTTAACCTCTCTAACCCTAATTTCTCTAAGCTAAATGAATGTCTAACCAGCCTCAAATCTGGGCTCTCTCAACACAACCTAATAATCAATCAATCCAAAACTGAAGCACTCCAAGTCTTCTCTAACCCCTCATACATCCCACCTACAACCCTCACCTTTGACGATCTCACTATCACTTTAAAAAACCAGGTGAAATATCTTGGTATCATACTCGATCAGAACTTATCCTTCACAGATCAAATAAAGAAAACCACTAACACCGTATACGCTAAGCTACGCACACTCAGGAACCTCAAACCTCTACTAAGCCCTGACTCCTTTCGCACTGTCTGTCAGGCCCTTACAACCCCCACGCTAGACTACTGTAATCTGATCTATCAGGGCCTTCCCAAGAACTCTATTCAACCCCTCCAACTAGCCCAGAACACACTAGCGCGGCTCATAACAAACAATCCTAGACGAGCTCATATTACACTTATCCTCTATGACAGCGATGGCGAACCTATGGCACGCGTGCCAGCTGTGGCACGCGAAGGCCTTGCAGCTGGCACGCGGGAAGGTCCGCAATCGAGAAAAAAAAACAACAACCCTGTCTGCTGCCGTTGTCGGGGCCGCCGCGGCAGAATCGAGCGTGCCGCGGGGCCCCCCTGTACCCAGCAGATCCTGCCCTCCCCGTAGCAGCTCTCTCTTTGGAGCTACAGTCAGACGCGCCGGCTTGCAGAGCGCGAAGGGAAGAGTTTCCCTTTCGCGACTCTGTTAAGCCCGCGGGGGCTGATGGGAACTTCCCATCAGCCCCCGCGGGCTTAACATAGCAGCGAGGGAACTCTTCCCTCGCGCTCTGCAAGCCGGCGCGTCTGACTGCAGCTCAAAAGAGAGTGCTGCTACGGGGAGGGCTGGCTCTGCCGGGTGGGTACAGGGGGGCCCCGCGGCACGCTCGATTCTGCCGCGGCGGCCCCGACAGCGGCAGCAGACAGGTTTTCTTTTTTTTTTTAATTTTCCCTGGGCTGGGCTGGGCTGGGGGGGTGGGGGTTAGGAGTGGTGATGGGCTGGGCTGGGCTGGGCTGGGGGGGGGTTAGGAGTGGTGATGGGCTGGGCTGGGCTGGGGGGTTAGGAGTGGTGATGGGCTGGAGGGGGGGTTAGGAGTGGTGATGGGCTGGGCTGGGCTGGGGGGGGTTAGGAGTGGTGATGGGCTGGGCTGGGCTGGGCTGGGGGGGGTTAGGAGTGGTGATGGGCTGGGCTGGGCTGGGCTGGGGGGGGGTTATTAGTGTTGAGAGACTGGGCTGGGCTGGGGGGGGTTAGGAGTAGTGATGGGCTGGGCTGGGCTGGGGGGTGTTAGGAGTAGTGATGGGCTGGGGTGGGGGGGGGTTAGGAGTGGTGATGGGCACTGGGCTGGGGGGGTTAGGAGTGGTGATGGACACTGGGCTGGCTGGGGGGGTTAGGAGTGGTGATGGGCGCTGGGCTGGGGGGGTAGGAGTGGTGATGGGCGCTGGGGGGGTTAGGAGTGGTGATAGGCGCTGGGGGGGCTTAAACTAAAAATTGAGAGATGGGGGATTAGGACTGGGAGTGGGCTGATGGGGAGGTTAGGACTGGAAATGGGCTGGTGGGATTAGGACTGGGAGTGGGCTATGGGGGGCTAGGACTGGTAATGGGTTGGGGGGGTTGCTAGGACTGGAAATGGGCTGAGTGGAAGGGGGCTTGAACTGCAAATCGCGGTTGGGGATGGGGCTTGGAATGGCCCTGGGCTGAGGGGAAGTGGGGGGCTGGACCTGCAAATCGCTGCTGGGGACGGGGCTTGGAATGGAAATGGGCTGCGGGGAAGTGGGGGGCTTGAAGAAGGGAATGGATGCTGGGTGAGACTGGAACTAGAAGGGAGCTGATGTTGGGGGAGGATTAGAATGGGATGGGGCTGGGAGAGTAAAATGGAGAGGGGAAAAATATTTTGTGTAGGAGGGATGAAAAATCTACAATTGGCCAGGTATTGGGAGAGTAATTGGGGATTGAGGATGGAGGGGTAAAATTTGTGTGGATGAAATAGGAATGAGGAAAGAGCAAAAGGAGAAAGATTAGTATGTTAAAGCAGATGTAGAGAGAGAGAGAATGGAAAAAAAACTAGAAGAGAGAAGAAAGGACAAATGGACAGCAGACGATGGAGAGTTAGCAGAAAACATGAAGAAACCAGAAGAAAATGGCTGGACCAATTGCAACTGAAAAAAAATGCACAAAAGGTAGAATGATATCTCTTTATTTTGAATTTATTAACTGGAATATGTCAGCTCTGGGAAATGTGCATCATTAACATCTGCGCTTTGTTTGGTACAAGAGGAAATTCCTATTTGACGTTGCCACTTGTTCTCTTTCCCCAGTATTCACTGAAATGTATTGGTTTAATATTTGCAGTGTTGCCTTTTGATAGGTAGGGTATGGTGCTTTGTGAGTCCTGGTAATGCTGTCAGGATACGGCGGGTTTGCTATGGGTTCTAAATGGGCAGCGTTTGTAGTAGTTCCTAATGTGCCTGGCGGTTGGCACTGGATTATAGTAATGTAGAAATCTTTTAGTCTTTCTTTATCCATACACTCATTAAGAGACATGTTTACTAAAAGTTAGTGTATGGTAACATTATGCAAATATTTATGCAAATAAGACCACTTATGCAAATGACGTGCTGGCACTTTGAGGAAATTCTTTGGTTTTGTGCGGCAGTTTGGGCACTCGGGCTCAAAAAGGTTAGCCATCACTGCTCTATGATCTCCACTGGCTCCCAATTCATCACCGAGTAAAATTCAAGGTTCTTACTCTAATACACAAAATTATGTCGAAGGAGTCAGCTCCTTGCCTCTCCCCTCTCCTTGCTCCTCCCTACAACACTAGAAATCACCGTTCTATCACTAAAAACTTACTGACTACACCTACAATTAAAAAACACTGTAAACAATCTACATGCAACAGGACATTTTCTCTCTATGCTCCATCCCTTTGGAACACCCTTCCACATGACCTGCGCAACTGCGTGAGCCATGCTGACTTCAGGAAAAAGCTAAAGACTCATCTCTTCCTTGATCATTTTTCTCTCCCACCCTAATACCTAAACCCCCTTAGTTATCTCCCTACCCTTGTCCCATCAAACTGTACAGTACTCCTATCCGTAGCTTAGCAAATACATATGTAAATATGTAAATAGTTGTTCACTGTTCATTGTAATTAGTTGTATAATATAATTTTGTTTCATGTTTTATTCTGTACCCTGTTATTCGTTCCTTGTAACAGTTGAAATATACTGCCTTTTATTGTTCTATGTAAACCGTTTTGATTTGTAGAAAGACGGTATATAAAACATGTTAAATAAATAAATAAAAGGATATAAACAGGCTTGAGTCAGTACAGAGGGTGGCTACTAAAATGGTTAGTGGTCTTCATTATAAAGCACAGGACAGACTTAAGGATCTTAATATGTACACCTCAGAGGAAAGGCGGGATAGAGGTGATATGATTGAGACGTTTAAATACATCCGTGAACAGGAGGAGAGCCTCTTTTGATTGAAAGCAAGCTCTGCTACAAGGAGACATGGGATGAGGGTGAAAGGGGATAGATTCAAGAGTGATATGCGGAAATATTTCTTTATGGAAACAATGGTAGATCAGTGTAATAGTCTCCCAGTGGAGGTGGTAGAGATAAGGACAGTATCTGAATTCAAAGAAGCATGGGACAAACACAGAGAATCTCTAAAGGAAAAAAAGAGGACTGTTGTAGTGGTTGATATGGAAGGGCAGACTATTTAGGTCATGTGATCTTTTTCTGTTGTCATGTTTCTATGTTTCTTTCAAGGATGGGTGGAACTGGCAACATGAGAGTCTCCTTGGGAGGGGACTCATATTGTAGGATCTCGAGCTCCGTGGTGCGCAGGTCCTCCTCTGACTCTGTCTGGATTGAGAGAGCCTAGGCCATGTAACGAACAAAGTCATGAAAGGCCACGTCCTCAGGCGGGGAGTGGTGCTGAGGCTCCAGGGGAGATGGCTCTGAGAGAACATCCCGGAGTCGGGAGATCTCAGGAAAGGTCTTGCCCTCAGTCTCCCAATCGGAGCCCAAGGGCGTCGAGGAGTCAGCCCCGGGGGTAGCTTCGAGGAACCAAGCCCCACCGGAGGACCTGGGGCGAGATTTCCGGAAACTCGCTGGGGAGGACCAGCTCCCCGAGGAGTGTGATCGTGACCTCGATCGACGCCAAGGACTTACCCAAGGCCGGTGGTACTTGGTGCCAAATTCATTGCCCAGAGGCTCCCCCAAGGCAGGAGAGCCCGGTGTCGGGGCCAATGATGCTGGGGGGCCCGATATCAATGCCCGCTGCAAGGCCAAGAGGGAGGAGAGGCTCTGCTTCATGGCCTCTATGTGGGACTCGAGGCCTGATGACTGTGCAGCTCCCGGCGTGGACACCGAGGCCCTCGGGTCAGACGCCGGCACTCCAGAGAGTGCATCCTCGAGGAGGACTATAGGTCCTGGCGTGGTCTCCGCCGGCTGAGGACTTTCATCTTGAGACTTTCTGAGGGCGCTGCTCGGAGTCGCCAGTCTCGGCAAGGGACCTTCCCAGGTTTGATTGGAGGCACCTCCTTTGGGACCTTCTTCTTCTTTTTAGGAGGGTCCGGGGCCACACTGGAGAAGCCGCTGCCGCAGGATTCCGAAGATGCTCAGACCTCTCACAAAGGGCTTGCTTCGGGGAAGCCGGGGCAGAGTCAGATCTTGGAAACAGCTTCCCTGCAACTCAGACCGCCTCCTATTAGTTTTAGGAGTCATGGCCTGGCACCAGTCGCAGGTGGAACTATCGTGGTCCGGGCCCTGGCAGCAGATGCAGCAGTCATGAGTATCAGTGGCTGAAATAGTTTGACTGCAGCAGTCACATTTCTTGAACCCACCGGGAGACATGGTGGGAGAACACCCGGACAGGGTCGAGGACCCCCAGGCAAAATATGGCACAAAAACCGCCAAGGAAAAACCTCGAGAAGAAAAAAAAACAAAAAAACGGGGAGCCAAGACCGGTGCCGCACCAGAGGAAGAGAGAGAAGTTTGACGCTTTTTCCGGGGAAGCAGAGGACTACATCCGTTGGGCTCCGCAGAAAAAAGGAGACTGAGCAAGATGGCACCCTTGGGCGGGAAAGAGATCATGCATATGTGGTAGCATTCCCAAAGGCTTTCTTTGAAAGCTGGGGATATGCTCCACACGGGCTCCATCAGGGCCGACGTCACTCATATGTGAGGAGTGACTTCCTGCTTGTTCCTGGAGAAAAAAAGCATATAGTGTTATTAGAAAAGGTACAGAGAAGAGCCACCAAAATGGTAAAGAGGATGGAAGGATACCCCTATGAAGAGAGGCTAAAAAGGTTAGGGCTCTTCAACCTGGAAAAGAGATGGCTGAGGGGAGATATGATAGGGGTCTATAATTTAATGAATGGAGTGGGACGGGTAAACGTAGATCGATTGTTTATGCCATCAAAATATAGAAAGACTAAGGGACATGCAATGAAGCTACAGTGTAACCTATTTAAGGCTAATAAGAGAAAATATTCTTTCACTCAACATGTAATCAAACTCTGGAATTTGTTACCGGAGGATGTAGTAAAAGCCGCTAGTGTAGACAAATTTAAAAAAGATTTGGACAAGTTCCTGGAGGAAAGGTCCATAAACCATTATTAAAGGGGACCCGAGATATCCACTGCTTGCTTCAATACAAGCACTGTGGAACCCATGTTTCTTTTGGGGAAACTGCTAGGTATTTGTGACCTAGATTGGCCACTGATGGAAACAGGATACTGGGCTTGATGGACCTTGGTCTGACCCAGTATGGTATATCTTATGTTCTTATGCTTTCCCAGTGCTCAACTGATTTAGAGTCCTGGTTTGTGCAGTGCACATTTCAATGATGTTTATATTACTTATTATTAGTGGCTCATTTAGTTTTTCTTGATATGTTTTTTTTTTGACTGGGGTTATTTGATATTTATTGGATCTCTTTCTTTATTGTTTTTATGATTTTAGATGAACTGAGTCTCTTTATGCATTTCACACCACCCTTTGATGTTTTTTATGGTCCTTTGGAATAAGTATATTTTGTGTGAACCCTTTTGTTTTTTGTTTGACAGCTATGTTTTTTCCAATTGGTTGTGCAAGCTTTGATTCATATCTAACATTATTATACATCCATTTCAGGTGATTTCTAAAAGTAATTTCATATCATAACCTTTATGATGAAAATGAGTACATATGTTTTTTGTTATTTCACCTATTTCACATTGGTCTAATCACTTTATTCTTTATCACTTTTTTCACCATATTCTAATACATGCAAAGGACTGTTCTAATGCGAAATTTGTTATCTGTAAACCGCGCTGATACCAAAGAGAGCGGTATATAAAAACTGTAAAATAAATAAATAAAAATAAATAAATAAATGTACACCTTTTGTGCAATAGAGAAATCATGAGCCCAGTATTCAGTGGCGGTGGCTAGCCATTGCCATTGAAGACTAACCCCGGATATTCAATGCCAGGGCCATATCTAGCCACCAGCATTGAATATTTATGGTAGCCACAGACCCCAGAAGCTAACTGAGTAGTGGCAATATTGAGGCTCTGCCTGGTTAGCTTCAATGGATAGTTAGGCTAGCATTTGCCACACCTGACTTTACCCATGGGTTGCTAACTGGGCAGTGGCTCAATATCACTGATGCCTGGTTAGCGATGGGTGCTGCCTCCAGTCCACCCACAACATGCCCTGATGCTAACCACTGTGACATGCAGGGACGCCACCAAGCACGGTGCATCCACACACTCTTAAACTCCAGGTCTTGCACTCAAAAGAAACCAATCAGGTTGGATGTCTTTTCCAGCTTTATTCCAGTCCAGTCTTTGCAAACACCTCCAAAAGCATATCCAATAAAACAGGAAACAAACCAAAACAACAGAAGTCCTCTCACTCCTTTGCCTAGACCTGACTGGACCGCAAGCTGCTTCCTTTCAGTAGGTCCTGCCTTTACACTACAGTTCCTCAGCCACAGTACATGGTAAGCATAAGTCTATAGAGGTCAAAAGAACAACTGATAATCCAGTTTGGGTTTTCAGTCTGTAGTACAAACAGTTAGTAGCTCCAACACTGGATATAATCCTTCAGCTGAAGTTTCAAAACACCTTCAGGAAATAGTTCCAAGGGTGAAGGGTTCTATCATACACCCTTCCAGTTGCTTTCCACTGGACCTCCCCAACTGAGCTGACAATGGCTGCTACACATTCCAGTTCCTCACAAACAAACAAAGCAGTCTACCTGCAGTGGTCAGGCTCCTGCCAATCTATGTCCACAGTAGTTTCCTTCCACGCTCCATCTCTTCCCACACTGCTGGGGTTTCTATGTCTTCTAGCCCAGGGGAAATGAACACAGCGTTCCCAGCTCTGGGAAACTCCACCCAGCTTCTGGGTGTTCTCTCCTTAATTGCAATATGTACGGGTTTTCTGTGGCAGTTCCTAATGTGGAACTTTGCATTGTGTAACTGTAGTTTGGGTTATTCTTCCCCAAGTGCATAACTTTGCACTTGTCCACATTAAATTTCATCAGCCCTTTGGACGTCCAGTCTCCTAATTTATTAATGTCCTCTTGCACTTTTTTACAATCCTCTTGTGTTTTAACAACTTTGAATAATTTGGTATCATCTGCAAATCTGATCACATTACTCATTATTCCCATTTCCAGGTCATTTATAAATATGTTAAAAAGCAGTGGGACCAGCACAGATCCCTGGGGTACTCCACTATTCACTTTTCTCATTTGAGAAAACTGCCCATTTAGCTCTACTCTCTGTTTTCTATCTTTCAACCAGTTCCTAATACGCTGCCTCCTATCTCACAGCTTTTTAATTTCCCAAGTGTCTCTCATGAGGGACTTTGTCAAAGGCTTTCTGAAAATCAAGATACATGGCATCAACGGGCTCACCTTTGTCTATCTGTTTATTCACACCTTCACAAAAATATAAGAGATTGAGACACAACTTTCCTTGGCTAAATCCATATTGGCTTTCTGCCATTAAACCATGACTATCTACATGTTTAGTAATTTTGCTTTTTATCACAGTTTCTACCATTTTGCCTGAAACTGACGTAAAGCTCACTGGTCTGTAGTTTCCTGGATCACCCCTAGAACTCTTTTAAAAAACTTGCTGTTACATTAGCCACTTTCCAATCTTCGAGTGCTTCAGATAATTTTAATGATAGATCACAGATTACTAATAGTAGTTCTATAATCTCATATTTCAGTTCTTTCAGTACCCTGGGATGTATGCCATCCAGTCCAGGTGATTTGCTGCTCTTCAATTTAGCAATTAGTTACATCTTCCTGATTTATCGAGATTTGTTTCAATTCCTCTGATATATCACCTTTAAATATCATTTCTGGCATGGGTATGTTTCCCACATCTTCTTCAGTAAAGACTAAAGCAAAAAATTTGTTCAGACTTTCCACTATGATCTTGTCCTCTCTCAGTGTGCCTTTTACCCCTCCATCATCTAAAAGACTCCCTCACAGATGTTTGGTACAAATATACTTGAAAAAGTTGTTATTATACACTTTTGTTTCCACAGCAAACTTCTTTTCAAATTTTCTCTTTGAATACCTAATTAATGCCTTGCATTTAACTTGCCAGTATTTATGCTTTTTCCTGTTTTCATCATTTGGCTCTTTTTTTCATTTTCTGAAAGATTCTCTCTTATCTATAACAACCTCTCAGACCTTACCTTTAAGCTATGCTGGTTGTTGTTTAGCCTTCCTTCCACCTTTTATAAAGTATGATATACATTTGGTCTGGGTTTCAAAGACAGTATTTTTAAATAATACCCAGGACTGATCTGAAATTTGTACACTGCCCTGAGGCACATGTGAAGGTGCAGTATATCAAGCCTAATAAGCATAAACAAACTCTTAACCTTTGCAGTTGCTCCTTTTAGTTTATTCTTAACCATTTTCCTCACTTTATTATAGTCTCCTTTGTGAAAGTTAAATACTAGTGCAGTGCATTTCCTTGCTGTCCTCCCTCCATTTATTAAATCAAATGTGATCATGTTATGATTGCTATTGCCAAGCAGCCCCAAAACAGTTACCTCTTGCACTAGGTCCTGCATTCCACTAGGACTAGGTATGAAATAGCATCCACGCATGTCAGTTCCTGAATAGCTGCTCCATGAAGCAGTTATTTACTTCACCTAGAAAGCGTAGTTACTCACTTGTAGCAGGTTTTCTCTGGGAACAGCAGGAATCAGTCCTCACATATGGGTGATGTCGGCATCGACAGAGCCCACACGGTGAACACTCCCCAGTTTTCACAGAAAGTCTTTGGGAGTTAGACCGCACATGCACGGTTACCTTCCCACCCAAGGGTGCCATCTTACCTCGGTATGATGGCATGGCTGAAGAAAACTCAAAAAAGAAAAAACAACTTCAAGGGGAGGAGGGAAGGTTGTGAGGACTGATTCCTGCTGTTCCTGGAGAACACCTGTTACAGGAGAGCAACTATGCTTTCTCCAGGAATAAGCAGGAAGTCAGTCCTCACATATGGGACTCCCAAGCTACAGACTACTGAAATAACCTGTAAAGGCCACGGGTGACAGAAGAATCAAAGCGTGAATGACAGCGGAGTGTGCTGAGTGACTGCAAGACTCCAGGGACGACCACAGCTTTGACCAGGGAATCAAATCTCTGGTAGCATGACACACAGAAGGGCCGGAGGGTAGGAGCTGCATTATTCCCCAAACAGATGACGGAGTACCACCTGGTCAAAGGCGCTATCATGCCAGGAATCCTCCTCCAGGCAGTAATCCTCATAGGCAGTAATGAGCTGAGAACGTGTGAACCGAGGACCAGGTGACAGCCCGGCAAATCTTTAGCATGGAGACGGAGTGCAGGTTCGCCACGGAGGCTGCCATAGCCTGAACATTATGGGTGTGACATGGTGCTCGAGAGACAGACCAGCTTGGTCAAAGGCAAAGGAGATGCAGTCCGCCACCCAGGTAGACAGGGTGTGCTTAGAGACCACAGTGTCAAGTCGGTTCAGATCATGAAGATGAAGAGCTAACAGAAGTGGTGATGAGCCTTAGTCTGCTCAAGGTAGAAGGCGAGTGCCCTCTTACAACCCAAGGTGTGGAGAGCAGCCTCTGCCCTGCTTGCATGAGGCCAAGGAAAGAAGGAGGGGAGAACCATCTCCTGGTTCAGATGAAAGGGGGAGACCACCTTAGGGAGAAAGTTAGGATGAGTGTGAAGAACCATTCTGTTCTTATGGAACCCAGTGTAGGGGGCATGGGCCATCAACGCCTGCAGCTCACTGACTCTGCGCACAGATGTGAACGCCACTAGGAAGACATTGTTCCAGGAAAGGTACCTGAGGTGACAAGAAGCAAGTGGTTTGAAAAATGGCACAATGAGCTTCCCAAGAACCACATTCAAATCCCATGCTGCGAATGGGAGGTTGAGTGAGTAAGAGACCCCTCATGAAGCGGCCCACAAGGGGATGGGTGGACAAGGGTTGCCCCTCAATCAGATGATGGTGCAGGGTGCAGAGGTATACTCTGAGCGAGTCAGACTTCAGGCCAGCATTGGAAAAATGCAGCATCATCGGTAAGGAGCAGGAGAAAGGGTTGTGAAGTCCTTCTCAGCACACTAGATTAAGAACCTGTATCACTTGAAGGTGTAAGCTCGCCTGGTGGAATCCTTGCAGGATGCTAGCAGGACATCCTCCACATCCCTGAGCAAGTAGAACTGTGCCAGATCTACCCTCTCAGTAGACAGGCTGTCAGGGCAAGGGCTCTGAGGTTGGCGTGCAGGAAAGCGTCATCCTCCTGCAAGATCAAGTCCAGAGCACACCCCAGGGGAACGGGGGTGCTTGGGAAAGACAAAGAAGCAAAGGAAACCATAGCTGCCGTGGCCACCTAGACGCTATGAAGATTAAGGTGGCCTGTTCGAACTGAACCTTGAGAAGGGTCTTGGAGATAAGAGGGGGTGGGAGGGTCTGCATAGAAGAGGCCCTCTGTCCACGAGACGAGGAACATATCGGCTGCCACTTGGGATGGGGCTGGTGTCCTGGAGCAGAAGCACGGCAACTTGGCATTGTTGGGGCTTGCAAAAGATCCATCGAAGGAGAGCCCAACGTCCAAGGTCCAGCCACCATTCATGGGACCGAAGGACCCTGCTGAGCCGGTCCGCCAATAGACTGTCCTGACCGGGGAGGTACACTGCCCGAAGGAGCATACTACTCTCGCTCGCGAAGGTGCAGAGACAGACTGCTTCCCAGCACAGGAGGTATGATCCTGTACCCCCTTGTTTGTTGACATAAAACAAACATCATCACTTGGTTGTCTGTCTGGACCAAAACAACCTGGTTTTCCAAGTGGTGTTGGAACACTCGCAGGGCATTCACAACTGCTCAGAGCTTGAGAAAGTTGATTTGATAGAGGCTCTCCTCCATCGACCAGACACCCCTGAGTCTGCAGGCCATCACAGTGGGCCCTCCCAGCCCAGTTTGGAGGAGTCCGTGGTGAGGATCCTCTGAGGTGTCAGGGTCTGAAAACGCATCTCCTCCAAGAGGTGCAGCAGCTGCTGCCACTAGTTGAGGGACTAGGAGAGAGGCACAGTCACACGGATTCAGTCCTCCAGATGCTCTGTTGCCTGAGTCCATTGAGTGCAGAGTGTCCACTGGGCCTGATGCATATAGAGAGAGGCAAGTGTCAGGTGTGACGTGCACCGTTGAGGCCATGTGCCCCAGGAGGCGGGCCGAAACCATCAAGCAACCTTGCACATCTTTGGCAAGGAGCGCAAGGCATCGAGCCCTGTCCAGAGGAAGGAAGGCCCTGGCCAGGACTGTATCCAGAAGGATACAAACAGGAACAGGCATGCCAAACAGTGGTTGAGATAAGTAGTTTAATTAAGAAAGACCCCAACATGTTTCGGGGGTACCGTCCTCAAATAAAGCATAGTTATTCACCTGTAACAGGTGATCTCCGGGAACAGCATGAATTTAGTCTTCACATATGAATATCGTCGGTACAGACGGAGCCTGCGCGGGAACGCTCCCCAGCGTCCAATAGGAAAGCTTTTGGGAGCATCCCACAGTGCCTGCATACTGCCTTCCCGCTTTTCCCAACTGTCCCTCTCCAGTTGAATTTAAAGCTGAGACAAAAGAGAGAGGGAACGAAAGAAAAAGAGAGAGAGATAGAAAGATACAACTCCTAGGGGAGGTGGGTGGGTTGTGAAGACTAAATTCCTGCTGTTCCCGGAGATCACCTGTTACAGGTGAGTAACTATGCTATCTCCAGGAACAAGCAGGAATGTAGTCTTCACATATGGGGACTCCCTAGCTGCAGATGCCAGGGAAATGGCCCCAGAAAGTTGTGTGCCCCTATGAAAGGGCTCCACTTCCCCCATGGATCTCTGGCATCCTACCAGGGATAGTGGGTAGGAGTTGATTAAGTCTGGAACAGGTCTTGAAGAATAGCCTGACCAAACAAGGCATCCCGGCGGGAGTCCTTGTCTAAGCAGTAATGGGCTGTGAAGGTATGTACCGAAGCCCAAGTAGCTGCTCGACAGATGTTGTCGATAGACACAGAGTGAAGATGAGATATTGAGGCTGCCATGGCTCTCACATTGTGAGCTGTGACATGGTCTTCAAGAGGAAGGTTCTTACTCTCATAGGCAAAAGATATACACTGTGCAATCCAGCTGGACAGTGTCCTTTTGGAGACTGGAAGTCCCAAATGACTAGGATCAAAAGCAACAAAGAGCTGAGAGGACTTTCTATGTTGCTGTGTCCTTTGCAAGTAAAAGGCCAAAGCTCTTTTACAGTCCAAAGTATGAAGGTTCCTTTCTGCATTTGAGGCGTGAGGCCTTGGAAAGAATACAGGAAGGTAAACCGCTTGGTTTACATGAAAGGGCGAAACCACCTTTGGCATAAAGTGTGGATGAGTCCTAAGGACTACCTTATCATGATGAAACCTGGTATATAAGGAGGATCAGCCACCAACACTTGCAATTCACTGATGCGACGTGCTGATGTGATTGCAATGAGAAAGATAACCTTCCAGGAAAGGAATTGCAAAGAGGTAGTGGCTAACGGTTCAAAGGGCGGTTTCATGAGCTGCCCAAGTACTAGATTTAAGTCCCATACCTATGAGAGGATGAGAGGAAATAGGTTGTCCATTTAGATGCTTGAAAGAAGCTGCAATAGCACTCAAATGGACTCTCACTGAATTGGTCTTAAGCCCTGCATTTCATAAATGAAGGAGGTACTCCAGTAATGATTCCAGAGGTATCACAAGAGGGTTAAGACCCTTCTGTGAGCACCATATGGTAAACCTTTTCCACTTGAAAGCATAAGAGCGTCTTGTGGAAGGCTTCCTGGAAGCATGAAGGATATCCTTTACCTGCTGGGAAAGGTTAAGACCGTGAAGTTCTAGGCTTTCAGAAACCAGGCCCTGAGATGCAGAGACTGGGGATTGGGATGCCACAGCATCCCGTCCTCTTGAGAAAGAAGATCTGGAGCAGAACCTAACTCCAGAGGCGGAGCTTGAGAGAGATGTAGGAGCAGAGGGTACCACGGTTGCCGTGGCCAATGTGGAGCTATGAGGATCATATGACCTCTGTCTCTCTGAAGCTTGAACAGGGTTTGGGGAATTAGGGGAATGGGTGGAAACGCATACAGGAAGTCCTGACCCCAATGAAGGAGGAAAGCATCCCCGGCCTGACAACCTCGAGCTGGAATTCTGGAACAGAACCGGGGAAGTTTGGTATTCAGTGGACTTGCAAAGAGGTCTATGTCCGGGGTTCCCCAAATTTGAAAAATTTGGGCCACCTGGTCTGCATGGAGAGACCATTTGTGTGGAAGCAGAACTCGACTGAGTTTGTCTGCCCAAGAGTTTTGAATGCTGGAAGATACACCGCAAGGAGATGAATCTGATGCTCTCTGGCAAGGGCCCATAGTCGCAAAGCTTTGTTGCACAGCGACAGAGAGCCTGTTCCGCCCTGCTTGTTCACACAGAACATGGCTACCTGATTGTCCATTTGAACTAGGATTGTCTTGTAGCTGAGCTGGGCATGAAATACTAGAAGAGCAAGGAAGATTGCTCTGAGCTCCAGGAGGTTGATATGGAGATAGGCCTCCTGTGGAGTCCAGGTACCCTGGGTAGAGAGGCCGTGCAGGTGGGCTCCAAAACCCACCTGTGAAGCATCTGTTGTTAGAGTGGCTTGGGGTGGGGGTTGCTGAAAAGAAGACCCCACCAGAAGGTTTTTGGGTGACTGCCACCATTGGAGGGACAAAATAAGGCGATCTGAGTTTGCTATTTTGTCTGACAGGCAATCTGACGCCTGAGTCCACTGAGTGGATAAGGTCCACTGGGCTGCCCTCATATGGAGGCGAGCACATGCACGGTGGATGCCATGTGGCCTAGCAACTGTAACATTTCCCGAGCAGTGAGGTGAGGTTTTAGCACTGCTTGGGAAGCTAACTGCACAATGCGAAGGCAGTGGGGCTGTGGAAGGAAGGCCCTTGTCTGTCTGGTATCCAGAAGAGCTCCTATAAACTCTAGGGATTGAGTGGGAGCAAGGTTGGACTTTGGGAAGTTTATGACAAGTCCCAAATACTGAAGGATGCGTATTGTGCGAGACAGAGCCATCCTGGCCTCTGGCTCTGATGGGGCTCGAATGAGCCAGTCATCTAAGTAAGGGAAGACGAATATTCCCAGGGTGCGGAGAAATGCTGCTACCACAGCCATGCATTTTGTGAACACCCTTGGTGCAGAAGCCAGGCCAAAAGGAAGAACCCTGTATTGGTAGTGATTCCCTTGAAACAGGAATCGAAGGAACCTTCGGTGAGTTGCATGGATGAGAACAAGAGTGTACGCATCCTTGAGATCTAGCGAACAAAGCCAATCCTGACTCTGAAGGTATGGCAGCAGAGTTCCTAGAGAAATCATTTTGAACTTCTCTCTGAACAGGAATTTGTTCAATTCTCTGAGGTCTAGAATGGGTCTGTCTCCTCCTGTTTTCTTTGGAATAAGGAAATAGGGGGAGTAAAACCCTGTACCCCGTTGGGGAATGGGCACCTCTTCTATTGCTCCTTGAGCAAGGAGCAATGTGACTTCTTGACCTAACCCGTCATTGGGAGAGGTCTGAGAATTGAACTGTCTTACTATTGTAGGAGGGGGCATGCTGAGGAAATGAAGCTTGTACCCCTCTCGTACAATAGACAGAGTCCAATTTTCTGCTGTTATCTGACACCATCTGGGGGCAAAATGACATAACCTTCCTGGGATGGTGGAGGTTTCTGGGCCGTTCAGGGCCAGGAAGGCAAAGTTCTCTAGGTAGGAGTCAAAGTCCCTGTGGAGGCTGAGTCTGCTGAGCCGGTTGAGGCTTAGCTGCTTTTGGCTTCCTTTGTTGCCTAAGTTGTTGCTGCTGTCACTTTTGGGCAGACTGACCTGAACGATGTCCCTGCTGGGTATAGGAGGGATACAACTTCTTCTTCTTAGTGAAGAATGGTTTCTTAGAGGATCTTTTCCTTGCAGGATCAGCTGTAGATTTGGGCAATCTATCCAAAGTGATATTGTCACATCTATCTCATTAGCTTTTTCCTGCCAATTCTTGCCAAAGAGATTCTCTCCTGTGCAAGGTATATTCCCCAGTTTGTCCTGTACCCAGATTTCTAAGTCAGATGCCTGGAGCCAGGCAATTCTACGTGCACCTATGGCAATAGCAGAGGTTCTGCTTATGCATTCAAAGCAGTCAAAGCTGCACGATTCACAAACTTGGAAACATCCTGAGCATGTTTAACAAGAGTAAGATAATCTTGCCTTTTATCATCAGGAAGGAGAGGGCTCATAAGCTCTAAGTCTCCTGTGACTTCCTTAAAGAACATTCCCATATACAAGATATAGGAACTGAGCCTAGCAGAAAGCATGGAAGCCTGGGAGGATCGACGTCCAAAGAGTCCTACACTCACGTCCTGGAGGATTAGATGCATGCCTTTTTGCACTCTTGATCCTTCTCATAGCTTATTCCACCACCATGGAATGGCATGGTAGCTGAGTCTTCTGAAACCCAGGACAAGGAGGAACTCGATACATGGTGTCGAGTCTTCGAGAGTGAGGAGATGTGGTTAGAGGTGTTTCCCACATCCTTAACACTCCACGCTGGCCCCTTTACAGCTGGCCATGAATGCTGCAGCAAGGGTCCTACACGGAGCCGCCAAAAGTGACCACGTGACCCCCATTCTCAAACAACTTCACTGGTTACCTATCCATGGAAGAATCATCTTTAAAACCCTTCTCCTAGCGTTCAAAACAATCAAAGGTATTTCATCCCCTTCACTCACAGATCTTATTCACATGGTGCCCCCCAACAGATCCAGAAGAGCAATAGCCATAAACCTACTAGTAAAACCAAAGGAATCATCAAAGTGCAACATATCAACCACAAACAGGGCGTTCCGCTACTATGTACCTAAATGCTGGAATGCCCTACCCCCTGACATTAGGGCGATTGCCGACCTATCACAGTTCAGAAAGGCACTCAAATACCATTTATTCCTCCAATGCTACCCAAACTCCAATGACACCCCTCTGAAGAGATGACCCACTCTAAGAAACAACCCTCACGTTCATTATGTTATTTCACCCACTCATTGCCATGTAAATATCTCATGTATATAATCAACCCTGTTATCCAAGCTACTCTTTACTATGTAAAAATCTCATGTATATAGTTACCCCTGTTATCCAAGTTTGGACCCCTGTTCGATGTAAAACCAAACAGCATGTTGTTATGGTTGTTGTGTTATAATGTAAACCGCGCTGATGCCAAATAGCGCGGTATATAAGAATTTGTAATAAATAAATAAATCATGCAAGATCTCATGAATAGGTAAGGTAGCCGCCTCCTTGGGAGCTTTAGGGTATTGTAGGATTTCTAATTCCTTTGCCCTAGGCTCTTTTTCAGGAGCCACTGTGATGGAAAGACCTCGGGTCACATCTCGGATAAAATTCTGAAAGGACATATCCTCTGGTGGAGACATCCTACGCTGAGGAGAAGAGGAATCCTCGGCAAGAAGTACTCTGGTATCGGCAGAGCCTTCGGAGTCTTCAGACTCATCTGAGGATTTGAAGTATCTCCGATCTGGGTGATCGTGCAATGCACGGTACCGGTACCGATCGAAGTTGGCATCGGAGTGGTCCGGTACCAACCTGTTGATGCCGGATAGAGATGCATGACTCGGTCCCGGTAGAATACCTGCCGATGTCGATGCAGTCGGTGCCGGTACCGGTTGAATTGTCTGAAGCAGTTTCAGGGGCATTGAGGCCGTGAGAAGAGCCGCAAGACTGCGTTCAATAGCCAAGAATCTCTGGTCTATCGACGCTGCTGATGCTTGGGTATCGGTGCCGGTTAAAGCGGACGGAACCCCAGAGCATGGCACCAGTAGTTCTACCGAGGTTGAAGCCTCGAGAACATCCTGGAGCCCTGTTAGTGCTTTGGAAGCCGAAGCCTCCCACCGGGGCAATTTTGCCGGTGAAAGTCCCTCAAGGGCAACGTCAGAGGCATCTCAATGTTTAGGAGATCTACCCTTTGAGGACCGGCTAGATTTATGTTTAGTTACCTGAGATCCATGGGAGGAGGATGAAGCCCTGGAGGACGTCGATGCCACGGAGGCTGCTTCGGAGGGAAAAAGGGTGCTGAGCTTAGCAGCTCGGTTTTGCCGGCCCCTTTTTTACATCATTCCACAGGCAACACACTCTGAAATAGAATGGTCAGGACCTAAACATTTGAGGCACCACTCATGGGTGTCAGTGACGGAGATGGTACCGCCACACTTAGAACACTTTTTAAAACCCGAAGCGGGTTTTTCCATTTTGAGGGAAAAGGTTGGGCCTAGTGCCCAAAATGATGGCGCATGGCACCCGAGAAGAAAATTACTGGAGAAAGACTCCAGAAACAAAGTTTTATTTATTTATTTTTTTAGAAAAAAGAAAAGAAGAACCGGCAGTACCGGTATAGTGTCAAGGGAAGGCAGATGCGACCATAAAAAAGAAGTATAAGAAGGGAATTTTTCTGCGGTGACAGGATGTGCGACCTGTCAGCTCCGCGGAAAACGAAGAACTGGAAATGGACAGTTGGGAAAGGCGGGAAGGCAGCACGCAAGCGCTGTGGGATGCTCCCAAAAGCTTTCCTATTGGACGCTGGGGAGCGTTCCCGCACAAGTTCCGTCGGTACCGACGATACCCATATGTGAAGACTACATTCCTGCTTGTTCCTGGAGATAAATAAAAATGTGATCAAATAAAACATGACAAGCATAAACATCACAGTAAACATAATGTAATATAAAAGGCTAAAACCTCAAAATAAAAAATAATATCCATATAAATATATGTAAAACAAGATAGAAAAGGAAAACTGATTAAAAATACAGAGACCTAGGTGTAAACCAACACAAGATACAAAGAGGGATGAAGAAGACAAAGTGTTGATGTAAACTGTAGCTACAGAAGGTCAAACATGCTGGCACATTATAATAATAGTCGATAAAATAAATAAGCCAATAAGCATGAAGTGACTCTTATTAAAAATACACCAGTGTCGAAAACTCATTGTGCTTCTGTATCATAAAATATTAATCAAAAGGTATAAAAAACACTTTTAGCACGTCCTAAACAGGAAGAAAAATACTGAGCTTAGTATTCAATGTTAGCACATCCAAAATCAGATACAAAGAGTAAAAATTGAGGGCATACTTGCCTAGAAACAGACACCAATGTGATGAACGCCAAATGATGAGAGCCTGAATCGCGGGTCTGCCTATGTTAAAAAGACAGAGCTCGCACTGTGGCAGGGTCAAAGGTCAAACCCACGTAGGCGAACTAAATATAAAAACCAATTTTTTGGAGTGCGGGCTGACTATAAAGAGTATCAAAACACATAAAAACGTGCCTTCATACATAAACATCAAAAGATCAAGCATGGCAAACCTGATCACTGTGCCTTAGAGTCATGTATACGAGTGGCTGCTGAAACCTAATGTGCCATTGTGTTTAAACAGTCAAGAAATACCCCATCTAACGTATATGAACCAAAAGTAGAAGATCGCAAAAATGAAATATGTAAATGAGCATATTAATGAATAAAAATAAATAAAAGCAGGGAAAGGGAAAATGAAAATAAATAGCGGCACCATAAGATAATAAGAATAAAGCTATGCATATAAAATCGCTACATAAAATAGATAAAAAATGAGAAGTGGCACTTAACAACAACAAACAAAAAAAAACAAAGGAAAGAGGATGGGAGAATGTAGGGCAGGGGGATGGGAATGCTTGGGAAAGGGGAGAGAGTCTGGAAGGGGAACAGAGAGTGGGGAGAAGTTGGAGAGGGAGAAGGAAGAGCGCAAGTTGTTGGATGTAAAAGGGATGAAATCATGGGGACAAAATACACACACAAGCACCCCACACCACAAAGACATGCATCCCAACTCTACACTACGTACACACACAGACACCCCACCTCTGCACATCACACACATATGCTCCCCAGCTCTGCAGGACACACACACATGCACCACAGCCCTGCACTCCACCCACACAAAGGCATCTACTGCCACATTCCATGCACAGACAGGCACACCACCGATGCACTACACACCCACATAGACACTTGCTATCTGAAGCTATAACTGTTGTTATCTAAAGATGACATGCAGTGTAGGAACTCTGGCGCTGGTCTCAGGAGATTTGAGAACATAGACCAGTGCGAGAGACAATTGGGGGTGGGGTGAGGAGGCACAAGGAGGCCACAAGCACTGGCTCCTAAGATTTTGGCCTGGCTCCTAAACCCACACAAAATGTGTCAAGGCCTGCTCTAAGCGACTCTCTACTTGTCCCTTAAATGATCCCCCACATGATATGTTGGGGAGGTGTCAGGGCATTGTTTGGTGTGACAGCGCACAAACTCAGCAGGTAGAAGGGTAGTGGTATTTGCACCCGCATTCGTGGTGTATTTCTAGCCCAGCAGCACCACTAGCTTGGCTGCAATCGCCTACTATCTCCCATAACTCCACCCTAACCTCACCTATTTGCACGCTGCTCGTCTGACCCAATACGGCAGTTACTATGGGCCCGATATTCCAAAATAGCTGTGCTCCTACATTTAGGCTTCTAAGTTAGGCCCTTAAATTTGTGCCCTATTTTCAACCACACTTAGGAACCTAAGTTTTCAGCTGAAAATTCATCTTAATTTAGGGGCTTAAAATTTATGCTCCTAAATTTAGGCCTGCCATTCCTTTGCCTAGATTTATGAGTCTAATTTAGTTGCCTAGTGTTGAAAATTAGTGCTAAGTCCTTTCTTCCCCTCCCTAAATCCTTTCCCATTGCCACCCATTTTTATGCTCCTAAATTTAGGAGTTTAGTGAATTTTTAAGAAAAAGTGTAGGCACTCAACCCTACTAAATTTTCAAAGAGGCTGACTTAGGAGCATAACTCTCAAAGTCAGAAGCATAAATCCTTTGACTATCGGGCCCTATTTTTTTATGTAGGCATGCTGTAAGAGTCCTCATCAAACCTCCTTTAGAAATCTATTACAGATTTTTACGAAAATGTTACATATGCTTTGTATTCTGAATGCCAGAAGTAGTAAATTATATGTCATTGCTGCTTTACAAGTGAGGTATGACATGCTCACAGCTATCCAACACCTGCATTCAAAGCTAGGATGGCAAAGATATTTACATTTGGCATCTATTCCGCTCGAGCTCTCTCTATAGCTTCGTCTTCTCTTCCTTTTCTGCTTGCCAGCGAGAGTAAAATCTGATGATTCCTTTTTAGCAGACTCAATAAACATGAGTTTCTCACGGTGGTATCTATGAAAGGGAGAAACTAAAGGTTTATTGCACTGGATTCATTTTTCACATTTCAGTCTCTTTCTCAGAAAAATAATTTTCTTTTTTTAAAGCCCTGCTTCCCTCCTTGGTCTAGTTCATTCATCTAGAAGTAATGAGAATTTCAGGTTCTAGAATAACAGCTACTAATGACTTCAACAAATCTTTTATTCCTTTTATATCTGCAGTCCTCCCCCGCCCCAACCAAACTCCATTCCAGTAATTGGAGGACTCTGTACTGTCACATCAACAGTGTCTGTTGTCCACCAACCAGAACAACAGTCATAACCATAACCCCCATGGACCCTGCTCCCTTATTACCTCAGAACGTGGACTGTCTCCATCCATGTCTTCTGCTGGCTTTCCCAGGGATCCACCTCTATCCAGTTAGAGCCATCTGTGGCAAGCTGTGCCATGGCAAGACGATGCTTGGCCTCAATCAATCCCTTTTTCTTATATCCATCCCCCACTGGAGAAATGATGCCTTTTAATACTTTGTACTTTCCTATCAGCAACAAATAGGACAACGGAACTGGAATCAGAACTAGAAGTGCAGTTTCAAATCAGTAAAATCTATTCAAAAGCTATTCTTAAAATAAATCTTAGCTAGATTCTTATCAAAAGGTAACCAAAATCAAAGACTGTTCTGATGTGTGAAGACATTTTTTTCCATATGGTTGACTTTTTATTTGATATACCGCTTTTATGAAATTAATCAAAGTGGTTTACAATAAAACTAAAGAGAGAAAGGAATTCCATTTTATTAAAGAAAGCAGAGAAAAAAAAAGGGGAGGAGATCCCACATGATGCGTGAGTGAGCAAGACGTGTTCTTGCTGGCTCCGGGGCTGCCCTGAGGAATATAATCAATTTTTGCAATATTACTTAAAACCAGTGCCTCTTGCATAACGGCAGATAGTGCCCCAGTGGAAAAGCAGATGAAAAGGGGATCGAGAGCAGAGGGAGCCATGCCGAACTTACCGAAAAAAGAACGGGAGAAGTCGAGCAGAACAGGGCCCTCAACTGCAGCAATGGCGCAGCCGGCCTCCCCGAGTGCGGTGAGTGTTGATTCCACGACTGAAGACCTAGCTAAAGAAGTAGCTACTCTGCTTGAGCCTAAGTTTGATTAAGTTCTTAAGAAATTGGACGCCTTAGGAGACTCACTCACCGAAATTGGAAACAGAGTGGAGGAGCTTGAGTATCGGGTCTCGAGCATCGAAGATGGAGAAGGGCGGCAAGACAGAGAGTTGGCTGAGCAGAAGAAGCAGATAGAGGCTTTGTGTTTAAAAGTTGACGATCTAGAAAAAAGATCCCAGCGGAACAATTTAAGAGTTGTTGGAGTGCCAGAATCCCATACTGATAGTATGCTCTTGCCGCTGTTAGAAACCTGACTGCCGAAGGAGTTGGGCCTTACCTCTCTAGTGGGAGAGCTGAAAATCGAGCGTGCACATCGCATAGGCCAGAGGCGGGAAGATCAGCAGAAGTCCCGGGTGGTGATTATGCGCATTTTAAATTTTCAACACAAGGTTAAGGTGCTGCGTGCCTACCGAGAGAAAGGTGAATTAAAGTTAGAGAACCAGCAACTTCTCTTCTTTCAGGATTACTCGGTGCTAGTGGCGGAGCAACGGAAAGCGTACACCCATGTCTGTACTGCGCTCTTCAACAAGAAAATTCGATTTACTCTGGCATTTCCAGCAACTCTGAGAGTTTGGCACCAGGGGAAAAGCCTGCTGTTCCGGTCCCCAAGTGAGGCACAGCGATTCCTGGATGGCGCCGCAGAGGGTACGGGAGCTGCTGGCGATTCTGGTGCGGGAGCTGCTAGCGATTCTGGTGGAGAAAGACAGCGCTGACTCATCGGGGAGCAGCCGTGGAGAAGGCGGTAATCTCCCGGTCTAGAAGGCATAATGAGACACTGGTGTGTGGGACTGAGTCAAAGGGCCTATAGGATCCTCCAGAAAAGGGGCGCAGGAGGATTGGAGATAAGTGTGTGCATATGTTGATCGCATGTAAACTGTACTTGTATGTGTAAGAATCCTGTTGAGGCCTTGGGGCAGCCCTGTCGCATGATTTGGGGATCCAGCCTCAGCGGAGGCAGCTGAGGGTTGAATGTTGATGTATTTATGGGGGGATAAGGGGGGAAGGGGGTGGCGGGGGGAGGGGAAAGGGGAAAGGGGGGGTTGTGTGAAGGGAGAGCAACTGTTAAGGTGGCATGGAGTCTACTACCAGTACATACTCTGCAAAGCATGAGAAGGCAGAGGCAAGAGGGGTATTCAAGGCTGAACGTGGGGAATGTGTTCGGGGCTGGGGCTGAGGCTGGGCAGCCTGGAACACCAGATATGCTGCAAGAGCTGTTAGTGGGCACTAGGCCAAAAGCTATATGCTATGCACTCTGATTTGAGAATAACCACGTGGAATGTGGGGGGCATAAGCACACCAGTGAAAAGGACGAAAATACTGCAGGCTCTGAAAAGGGGGAAAACACAGGTTGCCCTTTTACAGGAAACTCATTTGACTCAAAGGGAACATACTAAACTACAAAGAGATTGGGTGGGTCACGTATTTTCGGCTGCGTCAGGTGGGCGCAAACAGGGGGTAGCGATCCTAATAAAAAAAGGGATCCCCATAGAGGTTATAAGTGAGGATGTGGATACACAGGGGAGGTTTCTTTTTGTGCACGCCAGGATCAATGGGGAGGAAATGGTTCTTGGGAATATATACGTCCCCAATAACTATGATCATAGGTTTTTTCGGATGGTTTTGCAAAAGATAGCAGGAGCGCCGAGGATACCACTGATCCTTGCAGGGGATTTTAATTGCCCCCACGATCCTTTGCTTGATAGATCCCCGGGAGTGGTGGGGGTGCGGAAGGGGGGATGGGACAATAAAGGAGTGGGCTACTTGTGTAAATTGGGTGATCTGTTAGATGTGTGGAGAATTTTACATGAGGGGGAGCGAGACTACACGCACCTGTCCAGGGCGCATCATTCTTGGTCCCGGATTGACTATATACTAATCACAAGGGATCTATTTGGTAAAGTAGTGAGTACGGAGATTGAGCCAATAGTAATTTCAGACCATGCCAGAGTAACTATGTGCCTAAAGGGAAGGTCCCCTCCGGGGAATAGGTGGTCATTCCCCAGGCATTTATGGAACAATGAGCAGTTTCGACAATATTTGATTCAAAAATGGGAGGAATATTTAAAGTTGAATGACTCCCCAGAGCTACAGGTGGCGACTGTTTGGGAAGCTGGGAAAGCCGTTTTATGCGGCCATATTATAGCGTATGTAGTAAAAGAGAGGAAAAGGATCAATGCAACCATAATAGACTTAGCCCGTACCCTCCAAGAAGCTAAGACAGCGGCTATAGCAAACTCGAGGGAGCTGGGAAAATACCTGGAAAAGCAGAAGGCGCTGAATGCTGCCTTACAGGAGAGGGCGGTATACTCGACCCAATATTACAGACATCAGTTGTTTCGACATGGGGATCGAGCAGGAAAGCTCGTGGCGAGATTGGTACAGGAGAGAGGGGGTGTGCAGGGAGTAACCGCCATTAAAGACAGAGATGGGGTGCGGCAGAAAGATGCGCAGAAAATCATGGAAGTGTTCGGGCAGTACTACCGGGAGCTCTACACCCCAGAGCAGGAGAATAGATCCCAAGAACGAGATTTTCTAGAGCGTGTTAAGTTTCCGCAGTTAACAGAGGCAGACAGGCAAGAGCTAAACGCCAGCATCACAGGAGAAGAGGTGAGAGGGTTATCAAACAGGGGAAGCCCCATAAGGCCCCTGGACCTGACGGATACGGGGTGGAGTTTTATAAAATCCTATCCGCTAGAATTACCCCCACATTGATGGCTCTTTATGAGGAGGCACGAGAAGCGGGTTCATTCCCAAGGGATATGAGGACGGCAGCGATAACCATTATACCAAAAGCAGCCAGAAACCCGGAGAATCCTGCCTCATATAGGCCTATCTCTTTAATCAATTATGACATGAAAATCCTTGCGTCAATCATGGTGAGCCGATTGCAGAAGATTTTGCCTCGGTTAATAGGGAGCCACCAATCGGGGTTTGTCAGGAATAGAGATGCTTTTGCAAATATTAGCAGAGTCATTTTGGGGATGGAACAAATGCTTGAGGCAGAACATTCCGTTATTGTTGGTGAGCCTGGACGCTGAGAAGGCTTTTGACCGAGTGTCGTGGCCATATATGTTTGAGGTGTTGGCCAGACTTGGGTTCAACGGTGCTTTTTTGGAATGGGTGAAAGCGCTCTACATGGATCCGCTGGCATGTGTTACTAGTGGAGGGTGGCTCTCGCAATCCTTTTCCTTGAAGCGGGGCACGAGGCAGGGGTGTCCATTGTCCCCTCTGTTGTTTGTGCTTCAACTGGAACCACTGCTTCTGACGCTGGTTGAGGAGAAGAAGGTGAGAGGGATAGAGTGGGATAGAGGTGGTATTAAGCTAAGTGCTTTTGCAGATGACATGTTACTGTGCCTATGTGACCCACAGAGGTCCCTAACAACTAGTTTGCAGATCATGGAGACTTTTGGCGCCTTTTCGGGGTTGCGTATCAATAGGGATAAATCTTTAGCCTTAGATGTGGGAGGTTTAATTAAAGGTAGCTGGCGAGGTGCATTCCCATTGCTGTGGGCAATTCCGGTATCTAGGTATCCATCTGCCGGAACATACGGCGCAACTCTACAAGGTGAATATTAGACCGATGATCGAGAAAACAGCTGCTCGCCTGCAGAAATGGAAAGACCTCCCTCTAACGCTCATGGGTTGGGTTGCTCTTCTTAGAATGGCGGAATTACCGAGGTGGGTATATGTATTGCGCCACCTCCCTTTGTGGTTGGCGCGGAAAGACCTTATGGTCCTGTAGAGGCACTTTGCCAGGTTCCTTTGGAGGGGTAGGAAGTCCCGCATACCCTTTTCGGTGATTACGAAACCTAGGGAAGAGGGGGGGGCTGGATTTGACATCCATACGCAACTATAATTTAGTGTGCCTCCTCCGGCCCTTAACTGATTTATTGGGGGCCGAGCGGGGGGTCCTCCCAGTGACGTTGGTAAATGAGATGTCTGCACCGTATAACCCAATCTATCTGTTACATGCGGAGAGGGGGGTACTGACCGATGCTTGGAAAAAGTCGGTATATATGCAGGCTCTTAGACAGGCCTGGAAAGTTGTGTGTCAACAGAGAGGGGTACATTGGAAATGCACGGATTGCCTCCCTTTGGAGGGCAATAAGGATTTTGAGCCTGGTCGTCAAGGGCTGGTTGCTAAATGCTGGGGAAGAAGAGGACTAGTGTGTATCGGACAATTATGAATGGAGGGAGTAGCAGAGTTAGGCTCTTTTCAGTCTTTGGCACGGAAATATAATTTGGAACATAATACGTTCTATTTCTACTTGCAGAGCCGGCACTATGTTAGAGGCCTGCAACGTGGGTCTGGACTTCAGCTGGGGCAGGGGGCTCTCTGGGAATTTTTCACCTCATTGGAGGGGGACCTCACCATGCGGGCTTTGCGAAAGGAGCTATGGCCAGGAGGAGATTGGGGGGCGATGGAGAGGCTTGCGCAGAAATGGGCTCGGGATGGCTTTCCTTGGATGACGGGGACAATACTTCAGGAGACATTCTCTAAGATCAAGCATATCTCAGATGCAGTCCGCCTCCAAGAAATTCAGTATAAATTTCTATGGAGAGCCTATGTTCCCAATGTCTGGGCAGCTAAGATGGGACTGACCTCGACAGCTATCTGTACGGTGTGCGAGGCAGGGCAAGGAACCCTAATCCACCGATTCTGGAAATGCTCCCAGATTCGCAGATTTTGGAATGCAGTGGGGAGGAGGTTGAGTGTGGAGGCCTCATGATAGGGAACTTTCGCCGGAGTGGTGCCTCTTTGATGTTCATTTAGAGGCGGGTGAGATGAGGAAGGAATATAGTCAATTGTATGAGAGGGGGTTCATTATAGCTAAACAGTGTATTCTGAGACATTGGTTAAGCGCTGAGACCCCGACAGTTCAGGAGTGGGAGATAGGAATGAGAGAGCTACGACTCATGGAGCAGAACATGGCTAAATTGGTGGGGGGTAGACGGTTGGAGGAGACTGAGGCAGTTTGGGAGGTAGTAGGTTAACCTCTGCGGATGACTGGGCTCACCATGAGGGGTAGATTAAACTGGTGAAGGAGGACGAGTGATCTGCGAAGTCGAGGAGGGCCCTGCCAACGTGGAGGTAGGGGAGAGGCTGGGTAGAGGATGGGGTAGTAGACACTGATGGGTAGTAGAGCAGTAGGGCTAGGGGTGGGTGAGGGAGGGGGTGGGAAGAGGGGGGTGGCTGGGTCTGGAGGAGGTGGCTGGTTTTGGGGGGGAGGGGGGGTTTGAGTGGGTAGGATACAGTAGAAATGGAGAGGGTTATTAATCTTGCATAAAGGAAGTGGAGGTAGCTTTGAGGATCATGTATAGGGATGGTTCCCTTTCCAGTTGATCTTCAATCTCCTCGTAGTTGAAAGTTGGGCTTCCTTTGCTCCATTGGTCCCCCCCCCCCCTTCCTCTTTCTTTCTTTCTGGGCCATTTAGGTCCCTGGGTCCTTTGGGTGCTGATTAGTGGGCCCTGTTACTGAGTATGTATCTTTATTTAATGGGGAGTTATTGTAGGGGTACGGTGGGACCATGGTTTGTTGGGAGTTGGGTTGGAAGGGTGACTACTGTATTCTCTGTTGTTGTTCATATTGTTTTATTGTTTTGCGGAGCATTGTATGGTGGTATTTGGAAGTGTGGAGATAATGGATGTGTTATTCTGGCTTATAATAATAATAATAAAAATTATTTTCATAAAAAAAGGGGAGAAGGGGATATAAGTTGATGCATTGCTTAACATCCATCCATAACATACTCCAACACACTCGGAGCCTTTTTGATACAGAGGGAAATTTTATGCAGGATTTTGTGCAGGTATATGCCACTATATATATGTAAAATGCCTCTTACAAAATTACATCCTCTTCCCCTCCCATGCACAAGCAAGCACTGTATCTTTATTGGCATAATATGCTGTGCCTTAGAGTATCAGGGCAGTGTTGTACAAAATACAAAATAGCTGTAGAAGGAAACAGAAAAGAACCCCTTTATCTGATAGGAAAGGAAAGTCAGTCACACAACAGGGGAGAGAGGACAGGAGAGAGAAGGGAGGGAGGAGGGGAGGCAGGTGACTAAAAAATTAGGTGCTGGCAGGGTGAAGATTGTAAGCAAGTTAGAATAAGTTAGTTTTAAGCATGGACTTGAATTTTGTGAAGGAAAGTGCTAGTCTGAGGTCTAAAGGAAGGGCGTTCCAGAGGGCGGGGCCAAGAAAGAAAAAAGTGGAATTACAGGTGGACTCTAAGTGGGCTTGTGAGGGTGATGGCAGGTGTGGATTAAATGGAGAACGCAGTGTGGGGAGTGAAAGTGAAGTAGGTATATGAGGGTGCTGGTGTGAAGGGTCTTATGAACCAGTGTGAATAATTTGTACTGTATCTGGAATCTGAGGGGGAGCCAGTGGAGTTGTACGAGAAGCAGGGTAATGTAATCAGTTGAGAGGCATGGATGATCATCCGGGTGGCAGGGTTCTGTAAGAGATGGAGCCAATTTAATTGATATTAGGGGAGGCCTGCAAGAACCATATTACAGTAATTGATCCTACAGATAACCAGGGAAAGAAGAAGAGTGGTCAGGGATGATGAGGTCAGAAATGGGCCAATGGACCGAATTTGCCGGAGGGGTCAAATGAGCACTGGATGAGGTGAGAAGATCCCGAAAAGAAAGAGAGGCGTTGAGAATAACGCCTAAGTATCGGAGGGAAGACTAACGGAACCGGCGATCCATGGAGTGTGGAGGACAGTGAGGGAGGAGAAACACCAAGGGTCAACAAGATTGCAGCTGTTTTAGTTGAGTTTAGGTGCAAGAAGTTAGCAGACATCCAGGAGGCAACTTGTGAAAGATATGAGTTGAGAGGGGAAAGATCGGGGGGCAGAAGGGCTGGTGTGGTGCAGGAGGATGATATCGTCAGCATAATAGTATGCCAATATACTGTGTTGCTGAATCAGGAGAGTGAGGGAAACCAGAAAATATTGACAAATAGGGGAGCCAACACTGACCCTTGGGGGACACCACAGGGGATGGGTATGGAAGGTGAAGAGGAATTGCTGGCCAGGACTGAAAAGGACCTGGAGGAAAGAAATGTGTAGAACCAGTGGAGAACAATCCCAAGGATACCGAAATCGTGAAGTCGAGATAGGAGAGTAGAGTGGTCGACAAGGTCAAAGGTTGAAGAGATCCAAGGAGATATCTCCATGATCATGAGAAGCATGCAATTCATTGAGGAAAGAAAGCAAGATAATCTCTATGCTGTGCCAGGACAAAAATCGGAATGAGGTGGGTAAAGGACGTGAATGGTGTCGAGGTGAGTGGAAAGTTGTTTGAAGACTAATTTCTTGAGGATCTTGGACAGGAAGGGAAGGTTCAAGATGGGTCTATAGTGTGCAGGGACAGAGGGATCCAGAGAAGGCTTCTTGAGAATAAGGCGGATCAGGACCTTCCAGAGGGTGGGGAAGAAGGTACCAGAGGCTAGGCTAGTATTGAAAATCTTTAGTATTGGCGGACGAAGGGCCAGGGAAAGTTCAGTCAGCCATTGGGATGGAATGGGATAGGAGAAGCAAGTCATTTTGTGGGAGGAAGAGAGTACTTTAAATAGTTCTGATGAAGAGATGAGGGATGTATGTGAGGTATTAGGAGAAGGCTAGGGGTTTGAGGGAAGAGGAGGGACAGTCAATGAAGGATGAGCGAAGGGACCGTATCTTATCATGGAAGAGGTTGGCAAGCAGATCAGGAACTGGCAGGGCAGCAGATGAGGATGATGGAAGGGAGGGATTTGGCATAGAGAGAGACCTAAGGACTAAATATAACTGATGGGAAGAGTTGGAGGAGGAGATAAGATTTGAGTAATAAGATTGTTTAGCCTTATGTATGCGGGTACGTTAACAATGGTGGTGATGCCAAAAATACTGAAAGGACTCAGGAACAGTGCTTTCGCCAGAGCCGCTCGGCATGACGAAGGTGAGAACGGTGAAGTCATAGTCCAGAATTATACCAGGGGTGATGATTGGGTCTGAGGACCTTCTTTTCTGCTGAGGAAGGACTGGCACAAGCTGATTGACAGCTGTGGTTAGTGCTGTGTTCCACATTAGAATCTGAATGTCAGAGGGGATGGAAGTGAAATCAATGGGGAGAAGCATCTCAGAAGATGGAAAATGTTTCAAGGTGGAGGGTGTAATATGCCAAGACAGGTAAACCGGACCTAGAGAAGAGCGATGAGCAGCAGCGGGGGAATGGTCAGGTGAGATTATGTTGAGAGAGAAGAGAATACATAGATGATCAGTCCAGGGCAGTAGAATGGTGAAGAGAGAAGAGGGAGGGGAGAGTGAATAGAGGGTGTCAGGAACAGATCAAGAGTGTGACCTGCGATGTGGGTAGGACAGTGGACATTCTGAGAAATAGTGATCTTGATGCTGGGTGAGGAAGATTCTGTCTTGGGGTTTTGTGGGGAGATCAAAATGGATTTTTAAATCCCCAAGAATGATAAGGTGGGGGTACAGGAGGGAAGCATCGGATAGGGTAAGGAGCGCATTTATATGCACCCAAGTATCAGCGTGTTTTGGGAGGAGTCTGGGTGGAGTGCAGGCAGAATCACAAAGCATGTGCATTGTTTATAAAATACATTTATACATGCTTGGGAGCAAATGCATATGTGTTCATTTTAGTCACAATTTCCGCAGGGTTTGTGCTGCTATTTTATAAACACACAAAAGACTCTATGGGGCATGTTTACTAAACCATGTTGGCAGTCAACATGCCAGACAATCTGGACTATCATGTTGCGTTGTCAGCCAACGCGGGTGAAATGCAGATAAAGCGGCGCTTTCCTGGGCTATCTGCATTTTGGAGGGTAGATGAGGGTGGAGGCAGGATTGGGGTGTGGAAAGGGATGGCAATAGGAAGCAGCCAGTGCATGAGCAATTGTCGCATGCTGGCTGCCGAAATTGCTGATAGTGCAGCTGCAGGGCAAATGCTTGCCACTCTCCCTGCAGATACCGTACAAGCATTTTTACATATACCGCATGGTAGATGCAAAACCAATTACTGCACTTTAATAAACATGTCTTTTATAAGGTAGGCAACAACAGGCACCCATTTGGCCTTCTGACCTATGCAACCTGTTATAAAATTACCCTCATAAAGACTGATTTTCAAAGTCCTTACCATGTGTAAAATGCCATTTTCCCCTGAAACTGTCTGCCCTGCAAGTGGATACACTTACGCGTGTAATCCCATGACATGAGAAATTAGTGCTCAGAAGAAATGTTCCAGGGGATGGGGAGGGGCTTGCACCTACATGAATTGTCAAAAGTACACATATATTTTGTTTCTCAGAAAAGCTACCTTCACAAATGAACAGGTAAAAGTGTAGATAATTTTCCTGAGATAATTTTCAAAGTGCATGTGAATAAAAGTATTTTCGACTTTGCACCAGTGTAGGAAGTGAGAAAATTACCTCTAGAAAGCGCAATTTTCAAAGCCATAAACATGAATAAATAACAATTTACACATGTAAATTGGCTTGTTTGAAAACTGCACTCCCTTAATTCCCCTAGACATGCAGATGGTGTCGCACAACACGCTTACTTTTAGCCAGACTGAGGGGTGCCTTTTCTGAGAGCATGTTTATGGGCAAGATAGAAGAACAACATGTATCTATTGTATTTTCAAGTCCCAGAGAAATATTATCCTCAGAGAATTCAGGTCTAAAAGTCTGTACTTGTTTTATACCTGTGATAATTTTCTAAGGAAAAAGCATATTCCCTCCCAAAGACGTTTACAACAAAAACATGACAGGGAGTCAATACTCAGCTGGAGTGGTCAGTGTTGTTTTGAATTTTTTTAAAATAACAAACCTGCGATTGAAATAAATCCAGATATTCAGCGCTAGTAATTGAATAGTGGCCGGCACTGAATAATCGGATTCAGTGCTGATCACCAGCATTATCCAGATATGGCAATATCCAACCCGTTATCAAGATACCTAACTGGATAAAGTTAAGACAACTTTTTTGCTGTCCTAACTTTATCCAAATAATTATCTGGTTATCGAACTGAATACTGCCACTAACTGGGTAATTTCAGGGACCATCCTTGATCCAGCCACTGAGCACAGGGCAGTCTGCAAGAATTTATAGCAGCATTACATGTTATGTGTAAATTCAAAGTTAACATTATTAATTGTAAACCACTTTGATTCAAGAAAAGCGGTGAATAAAAGCAAATAAAAAAATAACTCTGATAATGCTACTAAACATCAAAGGATTGCCCAGATAATTGGCTTTGAATATCAGGCACACAAATGATAACACCCTACCACTCCCCTGCACCTGCCCCTGCTTATCCAACATTAAGAAACCCTAAAAAACAATCCCAAAATGGTTTACGACAATAAACAGAAAAATAACACCCTCCCTCCCCCACCCCATCCAAACATCATCTGACCCCACAACAACCAATCTCCAGCTATATCGTACATCAAACCACCAAGCACAAATCCTCCAGTAAAAGCTAATGATTAACTCCAAATCTGTTATCGGCTGACTATCCTAAATAAAACTAACTAATGTGTATTTTTGCTTTAAAAATTAGATTCAAGCTCTATTAGTATCTATCTAAAAAGCTTAAAAATTATCCCTGTCTTGGGGTTGATTTTATACAGTATGAAAAAGCAATACAGGCACCAACGTGCCTTTATAAAAGAAGCACCTAGAACCAGCCCTGACTGCACAAATTCACTTGCACAAATTTGCACCTGCTTTGAAGATGGTTAAATCTGTCATTGTGTTCTATGTGGTGTACCCATGTATTTTATAAAATAAAGTGAGGTTATCAAATTTGCAGATGACACAAAACTATTTAAAGTTGTTAAAACCCAAGAGGATTGTGGAAAATTGCAAGAGGATCTTGCTAAATTGGAAGACTGGGCATCAAAATGGCAGATGAAATTTAATGTGGACAAGTGCAAAGTTATGCACCTAGGGAAGAACAACCCAAACTATGGTTACACGATGCAAGGTTCCACATTAGGAACCACCATCCAGAAAAAAGATTTAGGCGTCATTGTGGATAACATGTTAAAACCCTCGGCCCAGTGTGCAGCGGCAGCCAAGAGAGCAAATAGAATGCTAGGTATCATAAGGAAAGGAATGGAAAATAAAAGAAAAGATATTATAATGCCTCTATACCGTTCCATGGTGAGACCGCACCTTGAATATTGTGTGCAATTCTGGTCGCCATATCTTAAAAAGGATATAGCGTTATTGGAAAAGGTTCAGAGAAGAACTACCAAAATGGTAAAGGGGATGGAAGGATACTCCTATGAAGAAAGGCTGAAAAGGTTAGGGCACTTTAACCTGGAAAAGAGACGGCTGAGGGGAGATATGATAGAAGTCTATAAATTAATGAACGGAGTGGAACGGGTAAACGTAGATCGACTGTTTACGTTATCAGAATATAGGAAGACTAGGGGACATGCAATGAAGCTACAGGGTAAACTATTTAAGACTAATAAAAGAAAATATTTTTTCACTCAACGTGTAATCAAACTCTGGAATTTGTTACCGGAGGATGTAGTAAAGGCTGTTAGTGTAGCTGGGTTTAAAAAAGGTTTGGACAAGTTCCTGGAGGAAAGGTCCATAAAGAGTAAATTAGACTTACCTGCTAATTGTTGTTCCTTGCGGAATTCTAGTCCAGTCCCGGAACCATAGAGTTGTGAACCTCCACCAGCAGCTTTGGAGACTGAACATCTTCATCTCTTTGATCATCCAGCTATATGCAGCCCCAAGGACCACCCACACATCAGTACCTATTGACAAAGCATACTAAGCAGAGCAACAAATAAGTAGATATAACAACACAGTGGAAAAAAAGGATCCTGACCCTAAAGTTCCCACTACTAGCAAAAACTTTTTTATTTATTTATTTTTTTAAATTGCGTATGAACAATCTCCCGCCTACGGGAAGGGGGTCCAGAACGGCCGTGGCGACCCATGTGCAAAACACATGCAACAAGAGGCGCCACCGCTCACCCTTAAAATTTGACCCCGAAAGGGAACTAAGACGTGCTGCAAGCAGAGGAGCTCTGACCGAAAGCATAGAGAACAGAAACCCTGGCAGACTCCTATAATGAATGTACCTTCTTGGCTGGCAGCGAGAACAGAGAGACAGGGAGGGATCCGGGACTGGACTAGAGTTCTGCAAGGAACAACAATTAGCAGGTAAGTCTAATTTACTCTTCCTTAGCGTCCCTCTAGTCCAGTCCCGGAACCATAGAGGATGTAACAGAGCAGTAAATCTCAACGGGAGGGCCTCGCTAGTCCAGCCTGAAGCACCCGAGACCCAAACCGCGCATCCGACGCCGCCTGCACATCCAGACGATAGTGCTTCGCAAAGGTGTGCAAGGACAACCACGTCGCCGCCCGACAAATATCAACCACCGGTACTAAGCTAACTTCTGCCCAAGACGCCGCCTGCGCCCTAGTCGAGTGAGCCCGAAGCCCGGCAGGAACCACCCTGCCGTGTAAAAGGTATGCCGACGAAATCGCCTCTTTCAACCAGCGGGAAATGGAAGACTTAGACGCCGCTTCCCCCTTGCGCGGACCGCCAAATGCGACAAACAGTCGATCGGACTTACGGAAGGCCGCCGTTTCCCGCAAATACCGACGAAGGGCGCAACGGACATCCAACGCGTGCAAGGAGTTATCCGCGTGCTTGCCCCGTTCCTTGGCAAACACCGGGAGAGACACCACCACTGTTCCCTCTAAGCTGTGCGCGTGTGCGCGCGCACACATCTCGCCGAGCGAGCGCACATACTTTACAACAGAGCGCACAAAAATTACAGTTCTGATTCTGATAGAAAACAACACAGACGTCTTAAAACTTAAAATTTGTGATGGTAATTACTAGAAATTTTCTGCTTCATTTAGTAATCGTCTATTTTCATTTAATTTGATTAAAATCAATGTGGTATACATACTGTATTCTGACGTGTAGTCAAATTTTAAAGTATATAACTCAGCGTGTCGTTATGTGGCGCACAGAAATTTAACCTTCCTTCAAAAGCTGCACAGCTGATATTTTATGCGCACACAGCCTACAGAAAATTAGAGGGAACATTGGACACCACCTGATTCATGTGAAACGTTGAAACTACCTTAGGCAAAAACGCGGGAACCGGTCGCAATGCCACCTTGACGGCAGAGAAAGACAGATAGGGTTCCCTACAGGAAAGAGCCTGCAACTCCGAGATCCTGCGAGCCGATGAGATCGCTACCAGAAACACCGTTTTCAACGTCAAGTCCTTCAACGAAGCTTGCGCCAAGGGTTCAAACGGCGAAGCCACCAGAGACCTCAACACCAAATTCAAGTCCCACGAGGGCACTAAAGCCCTGCACGGAGGACGCATAAGCAACACCGCTCGCAAGAAGCGCTTCACGTCAGCATGGGACCCCAATAGCTGGCCCTGAACCTTGCCTCGAAAACACGCCAGAGCTGCAAGTTGTACCCTCAACGAACTTGCCGCCAGGTCCTTGTCCACCCCTGCTTGCAAGAAGGAGAGGATCTGAGGAACGGAGGTCCGCAAAGGCCGCAATTCGCGATCCGCACACCAGCTCTCAAAAATACGCCAGACCCGGACATACGCTAGCGACGTGGACCGACGCCGCGCCCGCAACAAGGTAGCAATGACCTCCGGAGAATAACCTTTGGCTCTCATTCGCGCCCTCTCAATAGCCATGCCGTAAGCGAGAATCGAGCCACCTGAGGCATCTGCAACGGCCCCTGCCGAAGGAGATCCGGCCGAGGAGGAAGGCGCCACGGATCGGCCACACTCAACCGCACCAGATCCGCATACCAAGGCCGACGAGGCCAGTCCGGGGCAATCAGAACCACGGGACCCGGATGCCGCTCGATCCGCTGCACCAGGCGACCCACCAGAGCCCACGGAGGAAAGACATAGAGCAGCCCGTACCTTGGCCACCTTTGTGCCAATGCATCGAGGCCTTCCGACATGTGTTCCCGACGCCTGCTGAAGAACCGTTCGACCTGCGCGGACTCGAAGGTCGCCATGAGGTCCATTATCGGCAGACCCCAACGACGGACCAGCAACGCAAAAACCTCGGGATGTAGAGACCACTCTCCGGGGTCTACCCTGCGGCGACTCAGAAAATCCGCCTCCACATTGTGAACCCCCGCGACGTGCTGGGCCGACAGACACTGAAGATGCCGCTCTGCCCATTCCAGAAGCAGATCCGCCTCCGCTTCCAACGCCGCGCTGCCTGTGCCTCCCTGGCGATTTATGTAGGCTACCGTGGAGGCATTGTCGGATAGCACCCTGACCGCCGCTCCCTGCAGCCAAGGTTGAAACGCTGTCAGAGCCAACCACACGGCTCTCATTTCCAGTCGGTTGATGGACCACCGGCTCTCCCGCGAGGACCACTGGCCCTGAGCAATCTGGCCCTCGCAATGAGCCCCCCCGCCGCTCAAACTGGCATCCGTCATCAGCAGACGCCAGACGGGAGAATCCAAGGGCATACCGTTCGCTAGAGAGCGCCGATGCAACCACCAGCGAAGGCTGCGCCGAACCCCCAAGGGGCAAACCAACTGACGAGCCAGCGAGTCGGACTGATGACACCATCGACGCAGCAGCGCTCGCTGCAGGGGCCGCATGTGCGCCCTTGCCCACGGAACTACCTCGATGGTCGCCGCCATCGTGCCGAGAAGCTGAAGGTATTGCCAAGCCGAGGACGACCGTCTCGCTAGAAACTGCTCCACCAGCCGCCTCAGGGCCCGCGCTCTGTGCACTGGGAGAAAAACCTTCCCGTTGCCGGTCTCGAAACGCGCCCCCAAATACTCCAAGGTCTGCGAGGGAAGAAGGCTGCTCTTCGCCCGATTGACCACCCAGCCTAACGACTGCAAAACCTGTACGACCGGCGCCGTCGCCCGGAGACTCTCCTCCCTCGACTTCGCCAGGATCAACCAGTCGTTGAGATAGGGATGCACGAGGACACCCTCCTTCCGCAGGAACGCCGCTACCACCACCATGATCTTCGTGAAGACCCGTGGCACCGTCGCTAGGCCGAAGGGCATGGCTTGAAACTGAAAATGGCCCATCGGCAGCGCAAACCGCAGAAATCTTTGATGTTCCTGACGAACGGGAATGTGCAAATAGGCCTCCGTAAGGTCTAGGGACGTTAGGAATTCCCCCTCGCGGACCGCCGCTATGACCGAGCGCAGCGTTTCCATGAGAAAATGCGACACCCGGAGGCAGCGATTCACTCTCTTTAAATCCAGGATTGGACGAAAGGTGCCCTCCTTTTAAGGCACTACGAAGTAGATGGCGTATCGACCGGACCCTAACTGCTCCTCCGGCACGGGGACGACTGCCTGGAGCCGAAGCAGCCAGGAAAGCGTATCTGATACGACTCGTCGTTTCCAGGGAGCGCTGCACGGGGACATAATGAAGGAATCGAGCACCGGTCGATGCAGCTCGAGCGCATACCCCTCTCGTATCACTTCTAGCACCCACTGATCGGATGTGATAGCGGCCCAGGCAGGGTAGAAATCCCGCAGTCTGCCCCCTACGGGAATCACCGCCACTGGAGCCAGCCTCGCTTCATTGTGACTTTTTGGGGACCTGCGCCTGGAAGGAACCAAAACCTCTACCAGCCCCCCGAAATCCGCGGAAACTCTGTCTGCGCCCCGGGTATCTGGAACGCTGGGACTGACCAAAGCGGGAGGCACGAAATCTCCGAAAGGACTGCTGAGACCCCCGGAAGGAGAAGGTCGGCTTACCCTGCTTGGGTTTATCCTCCAGAAGCCGACCCCCCTTAGAATCCCCGAGATCCTTTACCAACCTATCCAAGTCTTCCCCAAATAACTGCCTGCCCTTAAACGGCAGCTTACTAAGGCGAGCTTTAGAAGAACCATCAGCCGCCCAATTGCGTAACCAAAGAGAATGACGCGCCGCCACCACCGACGCCATGCCGTTAGCTAACCCCCTAATGAGGTCATAGTGGATATCCGCCAAATAAGCGGTACCCGATTCCAATCTGGACCCCGCGGCCTCTTGTTCCGCCGACTGGGGCCCCTGGAACTGTTGAGACCAGCGGAGGCAGCCGCGCGCCACCCAGGCCCCGGCCACCGCCGCCTGCATTGACAGGGCAGTAACATCAAACGCCTGTCTCAACAAGCTATCGACTTTCCGATCCTGCGGGTCCTTCAACGCCGCAGCACCTTCCACCGGGATAGTAGTCCGTTTAGTAACCACGGAAACTGCCACGTCCACCTTCGGCGAACTAAAGAGCTCTCTATCAGCCTCCGACAGAGGATACAACTTAGGCAACAGTCTAGCCCCGTGCAAAGCAGACTCTGGACTGTTCCACTCCTCCTGGATCATAGCTTTAAAAACCCTATGGAGCGGAAAGACTCTATGGGAAGTGCGCACCGCCTGCATCAAAGGATCCTCCAACTTGTCCTCCGCAGCGGCATCTTCCACGGGTATGTTCAATACCCTGAGGGTTTCAGCAATCAGTGCCGGAAGTTCCTCTTTACGAAATACCCGCACTATTCTACTACTCTGCTCGTCGTCCAGCAACTCGCCGTCTTCTAAATCCTCCGCCGACTCCAGCTCAAGAGCCTCCCCCAGCCCCTCGTGGAACTCATCCCCAGGAGGTGCGGAATCCGCAACACTCGGGGGCCGGCTCTTCTTTTGTGAACCAGCGTCTCCCTCTACTGAAAGTGGACGCTTTAGCCCACGGCGGGGCAGGACCGAACCTCCCCCCGCCGGCTGCAAGAGAGCCAGAGCCTCCTGCATGAGAGAGAAAAAGGCGGGTGGAATTCCCAGGGATCCCTCCTGGACGCCCCCCGCCAACAGGTGCTCCGGCACTGCAGAAATCCCCGGACCAAGGACCGTTTCTGCCTGCCCTGATGTCCCTTTGGTAGAGACAGGTGGGAGATCCGCACTGGAGCCCTCCAGAGGATCCTCCATGACAGCACCCACAGCAGAACAAGTGGCACAGACTCGGGCTTCCAAATTACTACTTCTACGAATGCCACAGACCAGACACCGAGGACTAGGAGACATGGCTATGCACACAGCCCCTTGCCAGCAAAGCAGGAACACCTTGCTGAAGCAAACAGAGCAGAAAAAAAATTGCGATTTTAAAAGTGCTCAAAAACGCTCCAAATTGCAGGATTAGATAGAGCTGGAGTCAATTAGCTGATATCTGACCAAGAAATGCAAAAACGAAGCTCCTATCCCTAAAAAAAAACGAAGAAAAACAAGTTTGAAAAAAATCCAAAATGGCCGCCGGACCTGATCCCGCCAAAAAAAGGACCAGAAAAAGCACCCAAAACGCCTAAAAAACTCCCCAGAGCTGATTCCAGGCTACCCCAAGGCCTCTAACACTGCCTTTAGAAAGAAAAAGCCCCAAACTCTACTCACCCACACACAGGAGTGGAGGGGGGTTCAAAACACTGAGAGTGCTGTCCAGCGTGCCTGCCACAAGCTCTGAGTACCAGTTATCAGAGTCAAGAACAGAGTAATAACCGCTCAGGGCAGCTCGGGGAACCCCTAAATCAGTTAGGGGACCCTCAGAGCCTACTGCTGTATTTAAGTGCTGCCTGTAATTGTCTTCAACCTTCTCCTCACCCACGAAGGGGGTTCGGTAGAGAGGAGACCTGTGTCCTGTGCAGCTCCCCTGCTTGTTTGAGCTATGGGGAGACTGACAGAGAGAGACAGAGAGAAAAAAACAGATTAGAGAAAAGGCAGAAGGGACACAGCCAAAGACTTCCTCCACAGCAGCAGCCCAGCACTGAAATCTAGAAAATAATAAAACACTAAAGCTCTGCTTATTTGTTCCTAAGGAGCCCAGTTCTGGGCTCTAACCTGCAAGCTGCTTGGAGACTGAGATACTGATGTGTGGGCGGTCCTTGGGGATGCATATAGCTGGATGATCAAAGAGATGAAGATGTTCAGTCTCCAAAGCTGCTGGTGGAGGTTCACAACTCTATGGTTCCGGGACTGGACTAGAGGGACGCTAAAGAACCATTATTAAGGGACCCAGGATATCAATGCTTGACCTAGTACAAGCATTGCAGAACCTGTGTCTTTTGGGGAAACTGCTAGGTACGTATGACCTAGATTGGCCACTGTTGGAAACAGGATACTGGGCTTGATGGACCTTGGTCTGACCCAGTATGGCATATCTTATGTTCTTATGTTCTTATATGTCCACTGCAAATCCACCTCTGCTCCGCCTAAACTACACTATCTGGGACATCTACATGAAGATCGCGTTGAAGTGGGTGCACACTCTTGACATACATATTTTTAGGTGTGTATGATCTATGAGCTCTTTTTTGCGTGTAAAGCACAGTTACTTACCTGTAACAGGTGATCTCTGGGAACAGCAGGAATAAGTCTTCACATATGGGTATCGTTGGTACCGGCGGAGCCTGCGCAGGAACGCTCCCCAGCGTCCAAAAGGAAAGTTTTTGGGAGCATCCCACAGCGCCTGCGCACTGCCTTCCCGCCTTTCCTAACCGCCTCTCTCCAGTTCGAGTTTTAAAGCTGAGACAAAGAGAGAGTGAGGAAAGGAAAGAACGATAGAGAGATACAACTCCTAGGGGAGGTGGGTGGGTTGTGAAGACTTATTCCTGCTGTTCCCAGAGATCACCTGTTACAGGTAAGTAACTGTGCTATCTCCAGGAACAAGCAGGAATGAGTCTTCACATATGGGGACTCCCCAGCTAGAGATGCCTGGGAGATCACCCAGGTTGTGAGTCCCTGGGAAGGGCTCTACCTCCACTCATGAATCTCAGGCATCCAGGCAGGGATGGAGGGTAGGAGTTGGTTAGGTATGGAACAGGTGTTTGAGAACAGCCTGACCAAACAAGGCATCCCGGCGGGAGTCCTTGTCCAAGCAGTAATGGGCTGTGAATGTATGAACCGAGGCCCAGGTGGCCGCTCGACAGATCTGGTCGATGGACACAGAATTTAGATGAGCCATAGAGGCTGCCATGGCCCTCACATTGTGAGCTGTGACATGGCCCTCCAGAGAAAGGTTCTTACTCTGGTAGGCGAAAGAAATACACTGAGCAATCCAATTGGACAGAGTTCTCTTAGAGACTGGAAGTCCTAAATGAGAGGGATCAAAAGCAACAAAGAGTTGAGAGGACTTTCTATGTTGCTGTGTCCTTTGTAAGTAAAAAGCAAGAGCTCTTTTACAATCCAGGGTATGAAGATTCCTCTCCGCACTTGAAGCATGAGGTCCTGGAAAAAAGACAGGTAAATAAACCTCCTGGTTCAGATGAAAAGGTGAGACCACTTTAGGCATAAAGTGTGGATTAGTCCTGAGGACTACCTTGTCATGATGGAACCTTGTATAAGGAGGATTAGCCACCAAGGCTTGCAGCTCACTGATGCGGTGAGCTGAAGTGACTGCAATGAGAAAAATAACCTTCCAGGAAAGAAATTTCAAGGAGGTAGTGGCTAAGGGTTCAAAAGGTGGCTGCATAAGCTGGCCAAGAACCAGATTCAAGTCCCATGCCACTGGAGGTGGTCTGATGGGAGGTTTAGTCAAAAGAAGGCCTCTCATGAATCTTGCTATAAGAGGATGAGAGGAAATAGGCTGTCCATTGAGAGGTTTAAGGGATGCTGCAATAGCACTCAAATGGACTCTTACTGAATTCGTTTTAAGGTCTGCATGGGATAAATGCAGCAAATACTCTAGTAAAGAATTCAGAGGTATTGCAAGAGGGTTAAGACCCTTCTCTGCACACCAAATGGTAAACCTTTTCCATTTAAAAACATAGGAACGTCTAGTGGAAGGCTTTCTGGAAGCATGAAGGATATCCTTCACTTGCTGAGAAAGATACAAATCTTGAAGGTCTAGGCCTTCGGCAACCAGGCTCTGAGGTGAAGAGACTGGGGATTTGGGTGCCACAACGTTCCCTCCTCCTGGGACAGGAGGTCTGGAGCAGATCCCAAGTCCAGGGAGGGAGCTTGGGAGAGATGCAGAAGTAGAGGGTACCACACTTGGCGTGGCCAATGTGGTGCTATGAGGATCATAGACCCCTTGTCTCTCTGAAGTTTGAAGAGTGTCTTGGGAATTAGGGGAATGGGTGGAAAGGCATAGAGGAAGTCTTGCCCCCAATGAAGGAGGAAGGCATCCCTGGCCTGAACTCCCTGACACGGAATCCTGGAACAGAACCGGGGAAATTTGGCATTCCACAGACTTGCAAAGAGGTCTATGTCCGGGGTTCCCCAAATTCGGAAGATCCTGGCTATCTGGTCCCCATGGAGGGACCATTCGTGTGGAAGCAGAACTCGACTGAGTCTGTCTGCCCAAGAGTTTTGAACTCCTGGAAGATACACTGCCATGAGATGAATTTGGTGCTCTCTGGCAAAGGCCCACAATCTCAGAGCTTCGTTGCAAAGTGACAGAGAGCCAGTCCTGCCCTGCTTGTTCACGTAGAACATGGCTACTTGGTTGTCCGTGTGGATGAGGTCTGTCTTGTAGCTGAGCAGGGTGTGGAAGACTCTGAGAGCTAGAAAAATTGCTCTGCACTCTAAGAGGTTGATATGTAGAGATGTCTCCTCTTGAGACCAGATGCCTTGAGTGGAGAGATCTTGTAGATGAGTTCCCCAACCTCTTGGAGAGGCATCTGTTGTAAGGGTTGCTTGAGGTAACACCTGTTGAAAGGGGGACCCCAGCAACAGATTTTGAGTGGACGTCCACCAGTGGAGGGACCAAAAGAGGCGACTGAAGGTTGCTATTTTGTCTGACAGGCAACCTGATGCCTGGGTCCATTGGGTGGACAGAGTCCACTGAGCTGCCCTCATGTGAAGGCGAGCGTAAGGAACCACATGCACAGTGGATGCCATGTGGCCTAACAGTTTCAACATCTCTCGAGCAGTTAAATGGGATTTTAACTGAATTTGTGAGGCTAACTGCACCAAGCGTAAGCAACGGGCCTGGGGAAGATAGGCCCTTGCAGTTGTGGTATCCAGCAAGGCCCCTATGAACTCTAGAGACTAAGTAGGGGTGAGATGGGATTTTGGAAAGTTTATTACAAGTCCCAGATACTGAAGGATACGGCTTGTGCAGGTTAGAGAAGTCTGGGCCTCTGACTGGGATGGAGCTCGGATGAGCCAGTCATCCAAATATGGGAATACGAATATCCCTAGAGTGCATAGAAATGCAGCTACTACTGCCATGCATTTTGTGAACACCCTTGGTGCAGAGGCCAGACCGAAAGGAAGCACTCTGTATTGATAGTGCTTCCCTTGATAAAGGAACCGAAGGAACCTTCTGTGTGTTGGATGGATGAGGACATGGGTGTATGCATCCTTGAGGTCTAGAAAGCAAAGCCAATCCTGACTCTGAAGGTATGGAAGGAGAGTACCGAGAGAAATCATCTTGAATTTCTCCTTGCATAGAAATTTGTTCAATTCTCTGAGATCTAATATGGGTCTGTAGCCCCCTGTTTTCTTTGGGATAAGAAAGTAGGGGGAGTAGAACCCTGAGCCCTGTTGAAGAAGGGGTACTTCTTCTATTGCCCCTTGGGCAAGAAGGTTAGTAATCTCCTGACCCAGAAGGTCGAGGAGAGATGTCTGAGAATTGAACTGTCTCACCATGGTGTGAGGAGGAAGGTTTAAGAAATGAAGCTTGTACCCCTTATGATGGAGAGGGTCCATTGCTCTGCTGTGATTTGTTCCCATCTGGGAGCAAAGTAAGCCAACCTTCCTGGAATGGTGAAAGGTTCTGGATGTTCTAGAGCCAGAAAGGCTAAGCTCTCTAGTTGTAAGTCAAAGGCCCTGAGGAGGCTGAGGCTGTTGGGCCGTAGCAGTCCTAGGCTTGGCCTGTTTCGGTTGTTGCTGTCTCTTTGTAGCAAAACGACCTGCAGTAGATGACTGCTGACCATAAGCAGAATAATATTTCCCTTTTTTGGGAATAAATCCCTTTTTGAACAACCTTTTCTTAAAAGGAGCAGAAGTAGACTTTGAAAGTCTATCTAAAGCAGAATTTTCATCATCCATTTGGGTGGCCTTTGCTTGCCAATCTTTGCCAAAAAGGTTTTCACCTGTACAAGGAAGGTTTCCTAGTCCATCTTGAACCCAAGGTTCCAAATCAGAAGCTTGTAACCAAGCAACTCTGCGTGCACCTATGGCAATGGCCGAGGCTCTGCTGGCACCTTCAAAAGAGTCAAAGGCTGCACGGTTGGAAAACTTGGAAATATCCTGGGCATGTTTGAGCCAGGTGAGGAACTCTTCCCTTTTATCTTCTGAAATAAAAGGAGATAAAGTTTGCAGGTGATCTGTAACTTCTTTTAGAAACATCCCCATATAGAGACTATAGGAGTTGATTCTGGCAACAAGCATACTGGCCTGGAAAATTCTCCTGCCAAAGGCATCTAAGGTTCTGCATTCTCTTCCTGGAGGAGCAGAAGTGCCTTTTTGTACTCTTTATCTTCTTCATAGCAGATTCCACCACAATGGAGTGGTGAGGAAGCTGAGTCTTATGAAAGCCAGGACAAGGAGGAACACGATACATGGTGTCCAACCTGCGAGAATGAGGGGAAGTGGTGAGAGGACTCTCCCATATGCCCAACATGTGATCATAAAGAATCTCATGTATTGGTAAAGTGGCTGCCTCTTTAGGAGCTTTAGGATATTGTAAAATATCTAATTTTTTGGCTCTAGGCTCTGTCTCAGGGGCCACTGAGATGGAAAGGCCCCTGGCCACTTCCCTAATGAAGTCTTGAAAAGACAAGTCTTCTGCAGGAGACATTCTCCTTTTTGGAGAAGAGGGCTCCTGAGGATGAATCACCGATGCTTCGACAGAGACCTCTGATTCATCAGAGTCTTCAGAGGAATCGAAGCATCGCCTGTCTGGATGCTCCTGCAGAGCCCGATACGCGTACCGGGTGGTATCGACATCGGGAGTGATCGGTACCGATGGGCATCACAGAACAGTGTACCGCTGCAGTCAACACCGAAGTGGATGTCGATGCAATCGGTACCGGCACCGGAACCAATGTCGGTACCGGTGCCGGAGTCGGTACCGGCAACGGAGTTTGTTGCGGTACCGAAGGCGTCGCAGCTTTTATGAATGCCGTGATGGCACGCTGCATGGTCAGGATATTCTGATCCATTGACGCAACCAATGTCTGGATGTCGGTACCAGTGGGAACCACCGGTACCCCAGAACATGGCAACAGGTGATCGGTCGAGGCCGAGCCATCGATGTCAACCTGTGACCCCATAGATAAAGCTTTGGAAGCCGGAGCCTCCCGCCGGGGTAATTTTGCCGGTGCAGATTCCTCGAGGGCAAGCCCGGAGGCATCTCGATACTTAGAGGGAGATCTACCCTTCGAGGACCGGCTGGATTTAAGTTTGGTTACCTGAGATCCATGTGAGGAAGAAGCAGCCCTGGAAGACGTCGATGCAACCGAAGCTGCATCCGAGGGAAACAGGGTACTGAGCTTAGCTGCTCGATTCTGTACACCTCTTTTAGACATCATGGAGCAGGACTCACAATCCGCAATGGAATGGTCAGGACCTAAACATTTTAGACACTATTCATGGGTGTCAGTGACAGAAATAGTGCCGCTGCACTTCGTGCATTTTTTAAACCCAGAGGCGGGCTTTTCCATGAGGAAAAATGTCCTAGGCCTAAGGCCAAAGAAGAAAATGCACTGAAGTGAGAAAAAACAGTAGTTTTTTTTGGGGGGGGTTTTAGAATAAAGAAAGAAAAGACCGGCGGTACCGATCCAGCGTCGAGAAGGCAGACGCGCGACCAAAGAAATAAAATAAAATAAAGAAATTCTTCAGCGGTGACAGGAACACGACCTGCTGGCTCCGTGGAAAAGAAGAACTGGAGAGAGGCGGTTAGGAAAGGCGGGAAGGCAGCGCGCAGGCGCTGTGGGATGCTCCCAAAAGCTTTCCTTTTGGACGCTGGGGAGCGTTCCTGCGCAGGCTCCGTCAGTACCGACGATACCCATATGTGAAGACTCATTCCTGCTTGTTCCTGGAGATACAGACTATACACAAGGAAAATGTTTTATAAAATTATCCCCGTTATGTTAATGCTTGGGGCCTTAAATGATTAAGTGTATAATCAAAGCCATATAAATAAATAAAAAACAAAACAAAATGATAATTACACTTACCTGGTAATTGTAGTTCCTTGAGTGATGACAGTTCAGTCCTCCACCTCTGGGTTGTGCATCTCCTCCTGCAGCTTGGAGAATGGGCATGTCAAAATCATGACATCACTGGATGTAGTCTACTGGTCTCTCTCATCAGCCCCAGTGAACTATTGACAAAGCATACTAAAAAGAGCAACAAATAAGTATCCAACAAATAAACTCTAACCTTAATAACTTATAATTAGATGAGTAGTCAAAAATTTTCCCCCCTGACAGATCAAAACTTTGTCTCTTACCGCTTCCTCCTGACTGCTTCAGAAGCAAAAGGCAGAAAGGAGGATAAATAGAGAGAAATAGACAGAGCAGAACGAAGCAAACAGGATCCCTCAAAATTCTTACATACCGAGGAAGAGACATCACCAGAGCCAATGGCGGCTTGAGGGAGCCGCTCCAGCACCGACCCAGCCAATAAAGAAAAAGTGCAACCCCCCGGAGGTGGAAAATGGGCGCCTCGGGTGAGGGAAGGTATCGGGATGCGGCGGAGGACGGCACAAGACAGGCGGCGGCGGAGAAGAGTGGAGGGGAGCCGCAATAGCGGGAGCAGAGGGCAGCCGCGTGGAGCACAAAAATGGCGCCCGGAGCAGCGGCAGGGCCAGCGTGAGCGGCAGGAGGGCCGCAGTGATGTGCAGGAGCCCCAAAAAATAAAGGGGAAAAAAAACCCAACAACAAAAAATAAGGAGCAGTGGCACTGGATGGAGAAAAGTGGCTGGAGAGTGAGGACCACCGCAACAGTGAAAGCAACAGGAGCTGGGAGCGTGCAGAGAAGTGAGTAGAGAGGAGTGCTGTGCGGCAGGAGGGATCCCTTGTGGGGGCAGTGAGCGGATTCTGCACCACCCCAAGCAGAAGCAGGTGGAGTGAATGCTTCGGAGGAGCGGTAGAGGAGCATGGGGACTGGGCACTGCAACTGAAAGATTGCAAACAAGAAGGTAAATGCAGTAACTGTTGGTAAAAGACTATGCAGCGATGACAACGAGAAAGCATAGTTACTCACCTGTAACAGGTGATCTCCGGGAACAGCAGGAATTTAGTCCTCACATATGGGTATCGTCGGTACCGACGGAGCCTGCGCAGGAATGCTCCCCAGCGTCCAATTAGAAAGCTTTTGGGAGCATCCCACAGCACCTGCGTGCTGCCTTCCCGCCTTTCCCAACTGCCTCTTTCCAGTTGAGTTTTAAAGCTGAGACAAAGAGAGAGAGAGGGAAAGGAAAGAGACAGATAGAGAGATACTACTCCTAGGGGAGGTGGGTGGGTTGTGAGGACTAAATTCCTGCTGTTCCCGGAGATCACCTGTTACAGGTGAGTAACTATACTATCTCCAGGAACAAGCAGGAATGTAGTCATCACATATGGGGACTCCCCCTAGCTCTAGGTGCCAGGGAGAGACCCCAGAGGTTGTGTGTCCCTGAACAGGGCTCCACTTCCCCCCATAGATCTCTGGCATCCTACCAGGGATGGTGGGTAGGAGTTGATTAGGTATGGAACAGGTATTGGAGAACAGCCTGACCAAACAAGGCATCCTGGCGGGAGTCCTTGTCCAAGCAGTAATGGGCTGTGAAGGTATGAACCGAGTACCAAGTGGCTGCTCAACAGATGTCGTTGATAGACACAGAGTGCAGATGAGCCATTGAGGCTGCCATGGCCCTCACATTGTAAGCTGTGACATGGCCCTCCAGAGAAAGGTTCTTACTCTGACTGGTGAAGGAAATACACTGAGCAATCCAGTTAGAGGGTGTTCTCTTGGAGACTGGAAATCCCAAATGCGAAGGATCAAAAGCAACGAAGAGTTGAGAGGACTTTCTATGTTGCTGTGTTCTTTGTAAGTAAAAGGCTAAACTCTTTTACAGTCCAAGGTATGAAGATTCCTTTCTGCATTTGATGCATGAGGCCTTGGAAAAAACACAGGCAAGTAGACTGCTTGGTTTAGATGAAAAGGCGAGACCACCTTTGACATAAAGTGTGGATGAGTCCTAAGGACTACCTTGTCATGATGGAACCTTGTATAAGGTGGATCAGCTACTAGTGCTTGCAACTCACTAATGTGGCGTGCTGATGTGATTGCAATGAGAAAGATAACCTTCCAAGAAAGGAATTTCAAGGAGGTAATAGCTAAAGGTTCAAAGGGTGGCTTCATGAGCTGCCCAAGAACCAAGTTTAAGTCCCATGCCACCGGTGGTGGCCTAATGGGAGGCTTAGTTAGAAGGCGGCCTCTCATAAATCTTGCTACAAAAGGATGAGAGGAAATAGGTTGTCCATTTAGAGACTTAAAGGAAGCTGCAATAGCACTCAAATGGACTCTTACTGAGTTAGTCTTAAGTCCTGCATTGGATAAATGAAAGAGATACTCCAGCAATGATTCCAGAGGTATCGCAAGGGGGTTAAGACCCTTCTGCGAACACCATATGGTAAACCTTTTCCACTTAAAAGCATAAGAGCGTCTTGTGGAAGGTTTCCTGGAAGCAAAAAGAATATCTTTTACTTGCTGAGGAAGATTAAGATCTTGGAGATCTAGGCCTTCAGCAACCAAGCCCTGAGATGCAGAGACTGGGGAATGGGATGCCATAACATTACGCCCTCCTGAGATAGGAGATCTGGAGCAGACCCTAACTCCAGGGAGGGAGCTTGAGAGAGATGTAGAAGCAGAGGGTACCACATTTGCCGTGGCCAATGTGGAGCTATAAGAATCATATTGTCTCTGAAGCTTGAACAGGGTTTTGGGAATTAGGGGAAAGGGAGGAAAGACATACAGGAAGTCTTGACCCCAATGAAGGAGGAAAGCATCCCTGACCTGAGCCCCCTGAGCCGGAGTTCTGGAACAGAACCAGGGAAGTTTGGCATTCCACGGACTTGCAAAGAGGTCTATGTCCAGGGTTCCCCAAAGTTGAAAAATCCTGGCCACCTGGTCTGCATGCAGAGACCACTCGTGTGGAAGCAGAACTCGACTGAGTCTGTCTGCCCAAGAGTTCTGAATGCTTGGAAGATATACTGCCAGAAGATGAATCTGATGCTCTCTGGCGAGGACCCATAATCGCAAAGCTTCATTGCAAAGCAACAGAGAGCCTGTTCCCCCCTGCTTGTTCACATAGAACATGGCTACTTGATTGTCCGTATGAATGAGGACTGTCTTGTAGCTGAGCAGGGTGTGGAACACTCGCAGAGCAAGAAAGATTGCTCTGAGCTCCAAGAGACTGATATGTAGATGACTCTCCTGTGGAGACCAGGTGCCCTGGGTGGAGAGGTCTTGCAGATGAGCTCCCCAACCCATTGGAGAAGCATCTGTTGTGAGAGTTGCCTGGGGTAAGGGTTGTTGAAAAGGGGACCCCAGCAACAGGTTTTGAGTGGACTTCCACCACTGGAGGGACAAAATAAGGCGACTTGTGTTTGCTATTTTGTCTGACAGGCATCCTGATGCCTGGGTCCATTGGGTGGATAAAGTCCACTGGGCTGCCCTCATATGGAGGCGAGCATAGGGAACCACATGCACAGTGGATGCCATGTGGCCTAATAGTTGTAACATTTCTCGAGCAGTTGGATGAGGCTTTAGCACTGCTTGAGAAGCTAACTGCACCATGCGAAGGCAACGGGCCTGGGGGAGATAGGCCCTTGCCTTTCTGGTATCCAGCAAAGCTCCTATGAACTCCAAGGACTGAGTGGGAGTTAGACTGGATTTTGGGATGTTTATTACCAGCCCTAAATACTGAAGGATACGCATTGCGCAGGATAGAGAAGTACTGGCCTCTGACTCTGTTGGGGCTCGAATGAGCCAGTCGTCTAAGTAGGGGAAGACGAATATCCCTAGAGTGCGGAGAAATGCTGCTACTACAGCCATGCATTTCGTGAACACCCTTGGTGCTGAGGCCAGGCCAAAAGGAAGCACCCTGTATTGGTAGTGCTTTCCTTGAAAAAGGAACCGAAGGAACCTTCTGTGGGTTGGATGGATGAGGACATGGGTGTACGCATCCTTGAGATCTAGAGAACAAAGCCAATCCTGACTCTGAAGGTATGGCAGAAGAGATCCGAGAGAAATCATCTTGAATTTCTCCTTGACAAGGAATTTGTTCAATTCTCTGAGGTCTAAGATAGGTCTGTATCCCCCTGTTTTCTTTGGGATAAGGAAATAAGGGGAATAGGACCCTGTACCCTGCTGATGAATGGGTACTTCTTCTATTGCCCCTTGGGCAAGAAGGATAGCGACCTCCTGACCTAACAGGTTGATGAGAGAGGTCAGAGAATTGAACTGCTTTACTATTGTGTGAGGGGGCATGCTTGAAAAATGAAGCTTGTACCCCTCCTTTATGATGGAGAGTGTCCAATGCTCTGCTGTTATCTGCCCCCATCTGGGGGCAAAATGACATAACCTTCCTGGGATGGTGGAGGGCTCTGGTCCCCCGAGAGCCAGGAAGGCTAAGTTCTCTAGCTGAAAGTCAAAGGCCCTGTGGAGGCTGAGACTGCTGGCCCGGCTGAGGCTTAGCAGTCTTTGCTTTCTTCTGTTTGGGTGGTTGCTGACCTTTCCTGGCAAACTGACCTGCAGAACGCCCCTGCTGAACATAAGCAGGATAATATTTTCTCTTTTTAGAAAAGAATGGTTTCGTGAACAATTTCTTTCTAGCAAGATCAGCTATGGACTTGTATAATGTATCCAAAGTGGAGTTGTCAGCATCCATCTCATTGGCCTTTTCCTGCCAATCTTTACCAAACAGGTTCTCACCAGTACAAGGGATATTTCCCAATTTGTCTTATACCCAGAGCTCTAGATCAGATGCCTGGAGCCAAGCAATTCTATGTGCACCTATTGCAATAGCCGAGGTTCTGCTTATGCACTCAAAACAGTCAAAGGCTACACGGTTGGCAAATTTAGAAACATCTTGGGCATGTTTGACCAAAGTGAAAAAATCCTGTCTTCTATCCTTAGGAAGAATAGGACTTAAAGCTTCTAAATCATCTGTGACCTCCTTCAGGAACATTCCCATGTAGAGACTATAGGAACTAATCCTGGTAGAAAGCATGGAAGCTTGGAAGACTCGACGTCCAAAAGCATCCAGGGTTCTGCACTCACGTCCTGGAGGATTAGAGGCATGCCTCTTTGCACTCTTGATCCTTCTCATAGCAGGTTCAACTACAATAGAGTGGTGAGGAAGCTGAGTCTTTTGGAAACCAGGACAAGGAGGGACTCGATACATAGTGTCCAGTCTGCGAAAATGAGGAGAGGTGGTAAGCACTGTTCCCTCTAAGCTGTGCGCGTGTGCGCGCGCACACATCTCGCCGAGCGAGCGCACATACTTTACAACAGAGCGCACAAAAATTACGGTTCTGATTCTGATAGAAAACAACACAGACGTCTTAAAATTTAAAAGTTGTTGTGTATTTACGGTTTTCACAAGTTTTACAATATTTTATAGTGCAATCAATGTGGTGTACATACTGTATTCTGATGTGTAGTCAAATTTTAAAGTATTTAACTCCGAGTGTCGTTATGTGGCGCACAAAAATTTAACCTTCCTTCAAAAGCTGCACAGCTTATATTTTATGCGCACACAGCCTACAGAAAATTAGAGGGAACATTGGTGGTAAGAGGTGTCTCCCACATCCTTAACATGAGATCATATAAAATCTCATGAATGGGCAAGGTAGCTGCCTCCTTAGGAGTTTTGGGATATTGTAGAATTTCCAATTCCTTGGCCCTTGGCTCTGTTTCAGGGGCCACAGTAATGGACAGGCCCCGAGCCACCTCCCTGATGAAATCCTGGAAGGAAATATCATCTGGAGGAGACATCCTGCGCTTAGGGGAAGAGGGCTCCTCTGGGAGAAGCATTCCCGCATTGACAGAACTGTCAGAATCCTCAGATTCCTCTGAGGACTCGAAGTACCGTCTGTCCGGATGCTCTTGAAGAGCCCGATACCCGTACTGACCGAAGTCGGTACCGGGAGTAACCGGTACCAGAGTATCGGTACCGAAGGGCATCGGATGACTAGGTACTGACAAAGCAGACACCGATGCCGATGCTATCGGTACCGGTACCGATACCGATGCCGGCACCGGTCTAATTGTCTGTCGCGGTTCCGAGGGCGTCGATGCCGCAAGGAGAGTCGCCAGACTGCACTCAATAGCCAGGACTCTCTGGTCTATCGACACTGCCAATGCCTGGATGTCAGTACCGGAGGAGACCGCCAGTACCCCAGAGCATGGCACCAGTAGTTCTGCCGCGGTCAAGGCCTCGAGAACATCCTGGAACCCCGATAATGCTTTGGAAGCCAAAGCCTCCCGCCGGGGCAATTTTGCCGATGCAGAATCCTCAAGGGCAACGCCAGAGGCATCTCGATACTTAGAAGGAGATCTACCCTTTGAGGACTGGCTGGACTTATGTTTAGTTACCCGAGATCCAAGGGAGGAAGAAGAAGCCCTGGAAGACGTGGATGCCACCGAAGCTGCATCAGAGGGAAACAGGGTACTGAGCTTAGCAGCTCGGTTCTGCCAACCTTTTTTAGACATCATGGTGCAGGACATAAAATCCGTGATGGAGTGGTCAGGACCTAAACATTTTAGACACCATTCATGGGTGTCAGTGACGGAAATGGTACCGCCACACTTGGTGCACTTCTTGAAACCTGAGGCAGGTTTCTCCATTGTAAGGAAAAGGTTATGGGCCTAAGGCCCAAAAAGGCACATGCACCTGAGGAAAAAAGAAAAAAGGGTAGAAAATATATATATATATATTTTTAAAGACAGAAATAAGAAGAAAAAAAACGGCGGTACCGGTAAGCGTCGAGGAAGGCAGACGCGACCACAAAAAAAAAAGAAATAAAAAAGAATTCTTCTGCGGTGACAGGAACAACGACCTGCTGGCTCCGCGGAAAAAGAAGAACTGGAGAGAGACAGTTGGGAAAGGCGGGAAGGCAGCATGCAGGCGCTGTGGGATGCTCCCAAAAGCTTTCTAATTGGACACTGGGGAGCGTTCCCGCGCAGGCTCCGTCGGTACCGACGATACCCATATGTGATGACTGCTTGTTCCTGGAGATGAAAAGCAGCAGACCTCAGAGAGTACGTATACTCGGGGCCACAAGCAGGGAAGAGTGACACTGGGCAGAGTGAGAATAAAACGCACCAGGAAGGAACTGGAGAGCAGGTGGTGGATGTGGAGATGGAGAGTGGGAAAGCACCAGGAACAGATCCCCCACAAAATGTCACTAAAGCGGAGCTCAGGTACTGGTTTCTTGAAATTAAAAAAGAGGTGCAGTCTGTGAAAAGTGAGCTTAATGAGCGGTTGGGGCCCCTGAAGGAAGAAATCGGAGAGTTGGTGTGTAGGATGGGAGACCACGAAAGTAGGCTGCAAGAGCTTGAGCAGCTGCAGGAAGAAGAGACACAAAGAGGTGTAAAGTTAGGATCGCAGCATGAGGCCCTACTTTATAAGCTGGAAGATTTGGAAAATCGATCGCGTCGCAACAATTTGAGAATCCGAGGGATCCCAGAAGAGAAAGAATTTCAAGATAGTGAAAAGGTGGCAGTGTCTGTGTGCCTAGAGGTGCTAAAGAAAGGAGGAGAGGAGGTGGCAGCTGTGGACATACAACTTGAAAGGGCGCACAGAGCTCTGGGGTCACCAGTTGGAAACAGGCCTAGAGACATTATAATCTGTCTGGCAAGATATAAAACAAAGGAGAAAATCGTCAACAAAATGAGGAGTTTTGGAGCCCTAACGTGGCAGGGCTATTCAATGCATATATATGAGGACTTGTCCCCTGGCACATTGCAGAGGAGGAGGGCAATGCAACCAGTGATACAATTATTGCGGAAAACGGAAGTTAAGTACCGGTGGTTGCACCCATTTGGAATATCTTTTACCCTTAAAGGGCAGACATGGAGGATGCAGTCACCAGAGGAGGCGATGAGGGTCCTACGTGAAGCGGGACTACGGCCCCAGGAAGTATCCTCGGGGGAAGGATCACCGACGCAGAGGAGGCAGCAGCAGTGTGGAGGCAGTCAGGAGAGAAGGAACAAGCGGGCGATAGGACAAGAGCTGCGAGATGATCGGAATGTGGAAGGAACCTGAGGACTGATAATATGTTGGGTATACACTGTGGGGGAGGTGGGGGAGTGTTTGTTTAAGCTCTGTATGTTTATTAAGCACTATAGGTTTTGGAGAGGAGGGTGGGGAGGAAATCAGGGAGAGGGGTGGGGAGAGGGAGCGGGAGGAAGTAGAGGTGGCTAAAATTGTGAATGTCTGAAGTGGGAATAGGGAGGGTAAGCGGGTGGGAGGTGGAAGGTGGAGAGGTGTAATGGGATGGAGGAGGAAGGAGTAAGGAGAAGGGTGGGGCAGGGAGAGGGAGGGGGTGTTTGAATATGGGCTGGTGGGGGAATGGAGGGCGGGAGAGAAAGAACGGGGTACGGAAAAGGGGGGGAATGAGAATGAGGAGCAAAATGGCTGGGGGAGGTAGGGGGCGCACTACTCCTGGTGTATCCTCTGGAAGGGAAGGAGGATGTGGGGGGGGAGGGAGGGCGGGGGAGGGGGGTGGGAGAGTACAGGGGATGGGGAAGCAGGAGGTGGGTCTGGAAGTAGGGGCTAGTAGAAGGGGGAGGAGGAGGGGCAACCGGGGGAGTTGGGTAGGGGCACAGGAATGGAGGGGTGGTAGGAAGGAGGGAGGGGAGAGACAGGGGAAGGTGAGTCAGAAGAGGAAAACGTTAACGATCGCGACATTGAATGTAAAGGGGTTGCGTACGAGACAGAAAAGGAGCATGGTGGAGATGGAAGGTAGAAGATTGGGAGCGGATATTATGTGTATACAAGAAACCCACCTGAGGGTGGGGCAGGAATATCTATTGGAGTCTAAGCAATATCCTAAGGTGATCCTGGCGGGACAGAGAGCAAACTCTAGGAAAGGGGGGGGGGGTTGGGATCTTGGTGGGGGGTGAATATCGTCATATGGTGAAGGGTATCTGTAGGGGGAAAGGAGGTAGATGGGTGGGGGTACAACTACAAATTGAGCGGAAAGAGGTGTGGGTGATAAGCTTATATGGTCCAAATGAGAAGCAGGGGGAGGCGTATGAGCAAATCTTGAAGGAGTTGGAGGAATTTGGAAATACCCCAATAATCTTGGGAGGGTATTTTAATTTGACATGTAATCCCCGAGTGGATACAAGTGGGGGGCAGGGGGAGGAGATCGAGGGGATAGGCGCAGTTTGCATAAAATGCGGGAGAGATTGGGATTGGTAGATGTCTGGAGAAGTTGGCATCCGGGAGAACGGAAGTACACGTTTTATTCTCCAGTACATGGAACCTATAGCAGGTTAGATATGATTTGGGGGGGGGGGGCGGTAAATGGGTGGAGAGAGTACAGGAAGTGGAACATGGCTTAATCACCTGGTCAGACCATGCCCCAGTGAGCGTAATGTTTGATATGGGTACAACAGATGAAAGTTTAAAATTCTGGAAACTCAATGATTCCCTACTTGAGGAGGAGCAGTATGTGGGGAAACTTAAGGACAGTATAAAGGAATATATCCGGTTGAATGACACAGGGGAGGTGTCTATGGGGGTGTTGTGGGATGGACTAAAGGCAGTAATTCGGGGACAGCTGGTCAGTCTGGGCGCGCAAGTAAAGAGGGAAAAAGGGGCAGCGGAAACAGAATTACTGCGGAAGCTGGGAAATCTTGAGAGAGCGCATCAAAGAGTGCAAGATTCACATACTATTGCGGAGCTCATTAAGGTGAGAGCGGAGCTGAGCAAATTGCGGGCTCAAGAGATGGCGTACCGGTTAGCGGTATTGAAGCAGGCCCATTTTGAAGGGGGAAATAGGGTGGGGAGGCTTCTGGCCTGTCGTCTTAAGGCGAGGAGGCAGGCAGCGTACATAGAGGGCATTCGGAATACTAAAGGGGAAATGGAACACCGAACCAAGGATATTAGGAAGATATTTAGGGAGTTTTATGAGAATTTGTATAAAAGTGAAATAATGGCGGGGGGGGGGAGGAGATTGCAGAGTTCCTGGAGGAATGTCGCCTACCGCAAGTGAATGGGGAGGAAAGGGAGCGCTTAGGGCGAGAGATTCAGGAGGAAGAGGTAATGAGTGCTATAGCCACTTTAAAAACTGGGAAGGCGCCGGGTTTGGACGGGTACACCGCAAAGTTCTATAAGGTACTGTTGGAACATATTACGCCCATCTTCACTCGGGTAGTGAATAGGGTCCGTCAAGGGGAAGGCCTACCAAAGTCTATGGCGGAGGCCGTCATAACTGTGCTACCAAAACCTAGTAAAGATAAGGGGGTATGTGGATCTTATAGACCAATATCCTTAATAAACTTAGATGCAAATATTTTGGCAAAAATACTGGCAAATAGGATCCAAGATGTAGTGCCACAGACGGGTTTTGTCAAGGGGCGACAAGGAAGCGACAATGTGAGAACGATTTTGAATATAGCGTGGCGTCTTCAGAGGACTAAAGAATCGCCAGTGATGGTCATGGTTGACGCAGAAAAAGCTTTCGATCGCGTGGAGTGGCCTTATATGTTTCAGGTACTGGAGAAAATGGGTTTTGGAATGCAGTACATAAGCTGGATAAGAGCACTATATCAGGGGCCACAGGCTAGAGTCAGAGTGAATGGCGGCTATTCAGAGAGTTTTGAGCTCCATAGGGGCACCAGACAAGGATGCCCGCTGTCGCCTTTACTATTGAGCCACTTGCAGCATACATTAGACGTGAAGTGGATATAAAAGGAGTAAGGATACGAGGGAGTGAGGAAAAGATTGGATTATTCGTAGATGATGTTATATTTACCTTAATACAATCACTTACAACGCTACCAGTGTTAATGAAGGTTAATCAGAGGTATAGCCGGATAGCAGGATATAAAATGAACCAGGGTAAAACTGAAATGTTGGGATTTAATTTAGCGTCTAGAGTGGAAGAGAGCTTGAGACAGCATTTTAAGTTCCGGTGGGTGGTAGGGAGCTTTCGATATTTGGGGATCCAGCTGGGGACCCCTTTATTCAGGATTAAGCAATGGAATTATCAGGGACTGGTGGAGAGTATTAGGCAGGATTTATCTAGATGGAGGGGGTTGTATCTGTCATGGATGGGCCGCATAGCAGTTGTGAAAATGAATATACTGCCGAGGTTGTTGTTTGTATATACATCCTTGCCGTGCAGGTTGGCAAGAAAGGAAATAGACAAGATGCAAAACCTGCTTATGCAGTTTATTTGGGATGGAAAGCGCCCAAAAGTGGCTAGGGCCACCATGTTTAAGACCAAGGAGGAGGGGGGTTGGGGGTTCCATCATTGCTTAGATACTATGAGGCGGTGCAACTCCGGGCATTGTTTGCGTGGAAAGAGGGGTTGGAGCATCCAGGGTGGGTAGGCATGGAAGGGGAGGAGGGGGCGAGCCCAGGAGCTTGGATCTGGAACCCCGGGGTTGGAAGACGGGGAAAGGGGGAGGAGAACCCATATATGGAACTCACGAGATAGGTCTGGGTGAAATGGAGAGGGCATTTGTTAGGGGGGCAGAAGTACTCCAGGGAGACATATTCAGACGGTGACGGAGGGTAGGATGGGGGAGGCGGCGGGGGTTTTTAAGAGATGGGGGTGGAAAGGACTGTGGAAAATTGGCCAAATGGTGGGAGACGGGGGAGGTATTCGGAGCTTTGCGGAGTTCCAACAGCAATATCACTTGGAGGAGCGAGACAGATATGCCTATGTTAGTCTGTGGTACTGGCTACAGCAGAAGGAGGTGAAAAAGGATTGGTATGCGCAGCCCACACCATTTGAGGAGATGATGGGAAGCAAGGGGTTGCCTACTCGGATAATATCAAGGCTATATAAGCTTTTGGGGGAATACAAGCCGGCGGCCATACGCGGCCAGCAGCAGTGGGAGAAGGAGCTGGGAGGGCAGTGGGATTCCACGAGGTGGGACAACATTTATATTAGAGCTCATAGACTAGCCCCGGGGACAGCAATGTTGGAAAATAGCTATAAGCTAAGGTTGAGAATGTATTGGACCTCGGTGTGGCTTCATGCGCTGTATCCAGACAGCCCAGAGCATTGCTGGAAGGGATGTGGGGCAAGAGGGGACCTGTTGCATATGGTTTGGAGCTGCCCTATTGTAAGGGAATATTGGACAGGGGTGGAAAGGCTTACGGTGGATATTACGAAGGTGAAGGTACAGTTCACACCAGATATGGTAATATTGAATGAGGAGGTGGAGGGAGGAGAAGGAGGAGAGTTAGGAAGACTACAGGGGTACTGTGTAATCGCGGGCCGGATGAGTCTTCTTTGCTGGTGGAAGAAAATGGGAGTCCCCCCCGCTAACAGAGGTGGTGGGGAGAATGGAACAGCTATGGAGTTTCTGTGCGATCGAAGCACACAAAAAGCATGCTCTTATAAGGTATAACAAGGTATGGGAGCAGTATGTACAGTGGAGGGTGAGGGGGTGGAACATTGGTACGAGAAAGCAGAGGGCGATGGATCTGTAAGGAGGTAAGGGCTTGGATTCTACCTCTACCCCTATCGACTTAAATGTATAAATATTGGAATGTTTATAAACGTTTAATACTGTGAGCCACCTATAGGGATTGCAATGCCTGTAAGGTATACCAGGGGTACGGTATAGAGTTAATGGTTAAATGTTAAATGTTGGAAAGAATCTTTTTGAGGAGAGCATGGAAAGTGTGGGAGTTCCTACAGAGGGGGGTAGGGGAGGGGAAGGGAGGGAGGGGGGTGGAGGGAGGGGGATGGGGGGTAAGGGGGGGAACGACCCACTATTTCACACTCATATTTACAATTAAGATGATTATTATGGTCGGAGGATGTTAGTCTGTTACTGTATAGGGGGGAAGATTTCGAGAGACCAGTAGTGGTCTTCGGATGTGCAAATGTATGTTTGTGTTGAAAAATGAATAAAGTATAAATTATATTTTAAAAAAATTCATACATACCTGTAAATGTACAGTTCCACCTACTGAAATTCCACTGCTAACGACACCACCCCGGGCAGGACTGAGGACTGAACTGTCGTCACTCAAGGAACTACAATTACCAGGTAAGTGCAATTATCATTTCCTTATCATTGCTACAGTTCAGTCCTCCACTTCTAGGATGTAACAGAGCAGTGTTCATTGGGAGGGACCCTTATAACCGGCTCGCAAGACTGCCAAACCGAAACAGGCATCCTTCGCTGCTAGCCCATCCAGGCGATAGTGCTTACTGAAGGTATGGAGAGACGACCAAGGAGCCACTCTACAGATGTCCCCTGGCGGACCCAAGCTGTGTTCCGCCCAAGAGGCTGCCTGCGCTCTGGTAGAGTGCGCTCGCAATCCCAATGGAACCGCACGACCCTGTACCAGATATGCTGAGGCAATTGCCTCTCTAATCCATCTAAAAACAGACACTTTTGCTGCCGCCTCACCCTTGTGAGGACCTCCAAACAACACGAAAAGCCGTTCAGATTTACGGAAAGGTTCGGAAACTTGCAAATATCACCGCAACACCCGCGTGATGTCCAACAGACACCTGCTGCGATCGGACGCGGTTTCCCCCCTTGAACCAAAGACTGGAAGCGACAGCATCCTACTTAGGTGAAACAGAGAGACGACCTTCGGCCAAAAGGGATGGCACTGGACGCAAGACTACCCTTTCCTTTGAAAACGACCGAAAGGGTTCCCTGCAAGCAAGCACCTGTAACTCCGAAATTCGTCTTGCTGAACATATGGCCACTAAAAACACTGTCGTTAAGGTTAAATCCTTTATTGTTGCGTGAAGTAATGGCTCAAAGGGCTCCTTTACTAATGCTCCTAAGACCAAATTGAGATCCCACGGGGGTTCTACGACTAGACAAGAGGGCCTCAACCTCGTCACCGCTTTCAGGAAGCGCAATACATCCATATGCGACCCTAAAGACACATCCTGCACCTTGGCCTTATCGCAGGCTAGAGCTGCCAACTGCACTCTCAAAGAACTGTTTGCCCATCCTTTATCAAATCCATCTTGTAAAAACTTAACAACACGGGCACGGAGGCTGTAGCCGCACAGACTTGCCACCTTGAGCACCAATCCTCAAAAAATACTCCATACACGAACATATGCCAGAAAAGTCAATCTTTTCCTAGCTCGAAGCAGCGTCGTGATTACCGATCCAGAGTATCCTTTTTTTTTTCCCCGCCTCGCCCTGTCAATGACTAAACCGTAAGCGAGAACCAATTCATCTGAGACATTTGAAGCAGGCCTTGGCGTAGCAGATCTTCCGAGACTGGCAGCCTCCAAGGCTCCCTGTCTAGCAGTCGAACGAGCTCGGCGCACCACGGCCGCTTTGGCCAGTCTGGAGCTACCAATAGCACTTTCCCGTGAAGAGCTTCTATATGTCATATATATTATATATATGCCTGCAGAGTGCGCCGCCAAAAACGCCTGCAGTCCAAGCTCTGCCAAGACAAACAGAGCCTCTGACCCCTCTTCCATGGCCGCACTGCCCGTGCTCCCCTGCCGATTTTAGGTAAGGCACTGTTGTGGAATGGCCAGACAGCACTTGCCCTGCCCGAACTTTCACTTCGGATTCCAATGCTTGAAGGGCCAGCGCTACTAACCGCAGCTCCAAGTGATTGAACAACCAATGGAGCTCCTGTTTGCTGCAAAGATCATACACGAAACAATCCCCGCCATGATCTCCCTAGCCTGCGAAACTCACTGCCAACAACATCGAGCGGCACTGCGACTGTTCCAACGGCATGCACGCCGCAAGATCTCCCCGGACTAGCCCCCAAAGAAGGGATCGCCTGACCTGCGTGGTACACGGGAGACGTTTGTTCAGAGAAGAGGTCTGGCGCGACAATCATCGTAATAATGACTTATGTAAGGAGCGCATGCGAGCTGGCCTCCGGAACTACCGCCAGAGTCGCCGTCACTGCCCCTAGTGGCCAAAGATAGCTCCAAGCCGGCGGCACTGGGTCTGCCCGAAACCTGCATACTAGCAGTTGAAGTGCCTGACCTCTCCGCTCTGGCTGAAACACTGTTCTCCAATGGTAGTCGAACCGCCCACCCAAGTACTCTAGGCCTTGAGACGGACTAAATGACTTTTGACTGCATTGACCACCCAGCCGAGAGCTGGAAAAAATTTCATTACTCCGTCTGTAACCCGGACACTCTCAGCCCTGGACTTTGGTCGAAACAGCCTATCGCGGAGACAAGGGAGAACTAAAATTTCTTCTGTCCGCGGATCTGCCGCCACCACCCCCATAACCTCGGTGAAGGTACGCAAGGTCTTTGCCAAAACGAAGGGCAAGGCTTGATACTGAAAATGCCTCCAAGGGAAGGCAAACCTTATAATCTTCTGAAGTGCTGCCCTTATTGAAATGCGCAAATATGTTTCCGTAAGATCGAGGGATGGTAAGAACTCCCCCTGCGGGACCGCCACCACAACCGATCGCAGCGGTTCCATACAAAAGTGAAATGCCCGGAGACAGCGACTTATTTCCTAGAGATCTAGAAAGACAGGAAGCTCCGTCCTTCTTGGCAACCATGAAATAAAGAGAGCAGTGCCCGAGACCGAAAATTCCTATGGACCCGGCACAACCGCTCCCAAGCGCCAAATATGATCCCACGCTTGCCGAATTGCGGAAGGTCTCCGCTGCCCTTTGCAAGGAGACAGGACAAACAAATGTAGCACCGGGCGAGCAACCTGTAGGGTACACCCTTCGCGTACTAGCCCTAACACTCACTGCCCTGCCGTTATCCAGATCCAGGCAGGGAGAAACGGCCACCTGGGCCCATCTTGTTTCCTTGTGGTTTTCAGGCAGTCGCAGAAGAAGTCACCGAGGATCCCCTTCCTGCTGTTAGACAGACCCGAAAACCTTGAGCTCTGGAAGCCACTGTACATCATTGGGGCACTTCCCAAACGAGCGGTTACCTACTGACCACAGACCGATGTGAGGATTTTATTTTTAGCTCCCTGTCTTTCACACTAGATACATTCCCTGTGTGCAGTCGCCTCTTATGTTCCACAGAACTGAAGCTGCTACAAAGCTATATGCAGACCTGTTTCCATTTTTTTCCATAATTATTCCTGTCTGACTGTCTATCAGATCCTTCTCAAGAGAAAGCAACAAAGAACCAACCGTTTAAATCACCTGACCAGGCACACCTCACTCTGAAATGTGCACGGTAACAACCATGGCCTATCTTATTAGGCCTTACCCCAGCTGTCTGCATCAAGCCCTGGTGCACTGAATAAATTCTGAACTGTATAACCCCAGGAATGCTTAAGGCATAGGTGGGAGTCACATCCCATGATACCCTCGCCTACCAGGCACTGAGGTCTGCCCGGCACGGTGCGAAGGGCTGGCAACACTCCCCAGGAACTCCCATTGAACCCGGGTATTGAAATGAATCCCCCGCACAATGCCCCTTTACAGGTTCCGGCACAGAGCCTTTGAAGTAACTAAGATAAAATCTGGTTAACTAAACTAAAAATAAAACTACCAATGGTCCCCTTGAAGAAACTGCTTCAATCTCTGGTAACTTTCTCCCCCAGGCACCCACAACACAGCTGGGGTTAAACACATGCGGGTCTGAATAAGAAGAAATTGCGCCTAAATGCAGCGGGGGAGTGTCCCAGTCGAATACTGCCCTGTTTCCATTCTATCGGAAACTGATGATCCCGGGCCAAGGGCAAGACATGAAAATCCAACAGATTTTAATATACTCCTGGACTAACAGCTATGAGGCGGAGCCTCACTCAGAGAAAAAGCCACAGGGAGCACAGTGGATGTGTGTATTTCCCTGAGTTTGGGTGCAAATATAAGCCTTTTTGGGCTTTTTTTTTTACACTTCTCTCCCAGAGAATGGATAAGCACCCTGCTGGAGCAAAGAAACTCCGTTCTAAATGCCCTAGACATTTCTCAAATAACGGAACTGTTCCCTCCACTGCCCTGATCTAGCGCCCCTGCAAAGCAAAGGATACTAATCCAGGCAGGAAGGGAAACACAAGGAAACAGGTTTTGAAATTAATGTAAAGTAAATTAAATTAAATTAAAGTAACTTAAATCTCTAAGGTCTAAGGAGACCACTTTGGGGGTAGGGTCTCCACAATAATCTGCACTGCATCTGAGCTGAGAAGCCAATCAGTGACCAGCCTAGCCAGTATCTGGGTGAGAAACACTCCACAGCCCCGATGTTGAAGAGTGGATTAATTTTCTCCCTTCTCGACGCCAGCTGTCCGGAAATCCAGGGGATGAAAGTGGAAAGCACAGTTACTTACCTGTAACAGGTGATCTCTGGGAACAGCAGGAATTAGTCCTCACATATGGGTACGTCGGTACCGACGGAGCCTGCGCGGGAAAGCTCCCCAGCCTTTCAGATGAAAGGCTTTTGGGGCCTCCCACTGCACATGCGCGCTGCCTTCCCGCCTTCCTGACCAGCTCTCCTCAGTTCGAGTTTATAGCTGAGACAATAGAGAGAGGAAAGGAAGATAGATAGAAGATACAACTCCTAGGGGAAGTGGGTGGGTTGTGAGGACTAATTCCTGCTGTTCCCAGAGATCACCTGTTACAGGTAAGTAACTGTGCTATCTCCAGGAACAAGCAAGAATAAGTCCTCACATATGGGGACTCCCTAGCTAAGATGCCTGGGAGATCCCCCTCCAAGGGTAAACCATCTTCGTATGGATCTCAGGCATCCATCCAGGGAAGGTGGGCAGGAGTTGCTTAAGTATGGAACAGGTGTTTGAGGACAGCCTGACCAAACAAGGCATCCCGGCGGGAGTCCTTGTCCAAGCAGTAATGGGCTGTGAAGGTATGAACCGAGGCCCAAGTGGCTGCTCGACAAATCTGATCTATGGACACAGAGTGAAGATGAGCCATAGAAGTGGCCATGGCTCGCACATTGTGAGCTGTGACATGGCCTTCCAGAGAAATGTTTTTACTCTGGTAAGCAAAAGAAATACACTGAGCAATCCAATTGGAAAGTGTACGTTTGGTGACTGGAAGTCTCAAATGAGAAGGATCAAAAGCCACGAAGAGTTGGGAAGACTTTCGATGTGGCTGAGTCCTGTTGAGGTAAAAGGCGAGAGCTCTTTTACAGTCAAGAGTATGAAGGTTCCTCTCTGCACTGGATGCATGAGGAGCCGGGAAAAAAACAGGTAGATATACCTCTTGATTAAGATGAAAAGGCGAGACCACTTTAGGCATAAAGTGGGGATTCGTCCTAAGGACCACCTTATCATGATGAAATCTGGTATAAGGTGGATTAGCCACCAAAGCCTGCAGTTCACTGATGCGGCGAGCCGAAGTGACTGCAATAAGGAAAAGAACCTTCCAGGAAAGAAATTTCAGGGAGGTAGATACCAACGGTTCAAAAGGTGGCTTCATAAGTTGACCCAGAACTAAATTCAAGTCCCATGCTACCAGAGGAGGTCGGATGGGAGGCTTAGTGAGGGTCAGGCCTCTCATGAATCTTGCAATAAGAGGATGAGAGGAGACAGGTTGTCCATTTATAGGTTTTAAGGATGCTGCAATAGCACTTAAATGGACTCGCACTGAATTCGTCTTGAGGCCTGCACTGGAAAGATGCAGGAGATAGTCCAGTAGAGAATTCAAAGGAAGTGCGAGAGGGTCAAGACCCTGTTGCGCACACCAAATGGAAAAACGTTTCCATTTGAAAGCATAGGAACGCCTCGTGGAGGGTTTCCTAGAGGCATGAAGGATATCTTTCACTGGTTGAGAAAGATTGAAGTCATGAAGGCTCAGGCCTTCAGTAGCCAAGCTCTGAGGTGTAGGGACTTGGGGTTTGGGTGCCACAAAGTCCCCTCCTCCTGAGACAGAAGGTCTGGCGCAGCTCCCAGGTCCAGGGAAGGTCCCTGGGAGAGATGCAGAAGTAGAGGGAACCACACTTGGCGTGGCCAGCGTGGAGCTATGAGGATCATGGATCCGTGATCCCTCTGTAGTTTGAACAGAGTCTTGGGAATCAAAGGAATGGGTGGAAAAGCGTACAGGAATTCCTGACCCCAATGTAGGAGAAAGGCATCGTTGGCCTGAGCTCCCTGACACGGAGTCCTGGAACAGAACCGGGGAAGTTTGGCATTCCACGGACTTGCAAAGAGGTCTATGTCCGGGGTCCCCCATTCCTGAAAGATTCTGCGTATCAGGGACCATTCGTGTGGGAGCAGAACTCGACTGAGTCTGTCTGCCCGAGAGTTTTGAACTCCTGGAAGATATACTGCCAGAAGATGAATTTGATGCTCTCTGGCGAAGGCCCACAATCTGAGAGCTTCGTTGCAAAGTGACAGAGAGCCCGTCCCTCCTTGTTTGTTGACATAGAACATGGCTACCTGATTGTCTGTCTGAACTAGGACAGTCAGGTTGACAAGGAGGGTGTGGAAGACTGAGGGCAAGGAAGATTGCTCGCAGTTCCAGAAGGTTGATGTGAAGGGTGGTCTCCTGCGGAGACCAGGTGCCCTGAGTGGAGAGGTGTTGGAGATGAGCTCCCCACCCTGTTTGGGAGGCATCTGTTGTGAGGGTTGCTTGGGGCAACGAAGGTTGGAAGGGAATCCCCAACAACAGATTTTTGGAGGATGTCCACCACTGGAGAGACCAAAACAGTCGTTTTGAGGTGAGTATTTGGTCTGAGAGAAGTCCTGATGCTTGAGACCACTGGGTGGCCAAAAGCCATTGAGCTGCCCTCATATGAAGACGAGCGTAGGGTACCACATGGACCGTGGAGGCCATGTGACCCAGAAGTTGCAGCATTTCTCTGGCTGACAAGTGACTTCTGGACTGAGCCTGGGAGGCCAAGCTTATTAGCCTTTGGCCTCGGACCAGAGGGAGGTAGGCCCTTGCAGTGGTGGAGTCCAATTGGGCCCCTATGAATTCCAGAGACTGAGTAGGGATGAGTTGGGATTTGGGAATGTTTACCACAAGTCCCAGATATTGAAGAATACGCCTTGTGCGGTCTAGAGAAATCTGGGCTTCTGACTGAGATGGAGCTCGGATGAGCCAGTCGTCCAGATATGGGAAGACAAAGATTCCCATGCCTCTGAGAAATGCGGCTACGACTGCCATGCATTTTGTGAAGACTCTTGGAGCAGAGGCCAGACCGAAGGGTAGTACTCTGTACTGGAAATGTTTTCCCTGGAACAGAAATCTTAGATATTTTCTGTGGGATGGATGGATGAGTATATGAGTGTACGCATCCTTGAGATCTAGAGAACAAAGCCAATCCTGATTCTGAAGGTATGGAAGGAGAAGGCCCAGAGAGAGCATTTTGAATTTCTCCTTGAATAGAAACCTGTTCAATTCTCTCAGATCTAGGATAGGTCTGAAGCCCCCTGTCTTCTTTGTTATGAGAAAGTAAGGGGAGTAGAAACCTAACCCCTGTTGTGGAGGAGGAACCTCCTCTATTGCCCCTTGGGCAAGGAGAGAAGAGACTTCCTGACCCAACAGGGTCAGAAGAGATGGGGAAGAACTGAATTGCCTCACCATGGTATGGGGAGGAAGGCTGGAGAAATGAAGTTTGTAGCCCTCCCTGATAATAGAGAGGGTCCATTGCTCTGATGTGATTTGTTCCCATCTGGGAGCAAAATGAGCTAGCCTTCCAGGAATGGTGAGGGGCTCTGGTTGTTCTAGAGCCAGAAATGGCACGTTCTCTGGAGGCAAGTCAAAACCCCTGAGGGGGTTGAGCCTGCTGGGGTGTAGCAGACACCGCAGGCTTTGACTTTACCTGCTTAGATTGTTGACGCTTAGCCGCAAAGCGAGGCTGAGCAGATTGCTGGCCAGTATTTGTGGGAAATCTGGCCTTCTTATAGTAAGGCCTTTTAAAAGACTTCTTTTTGGCAGGGGTAGAAGTAGACTTGGAAAGTCTATCTAGAGTGGCATTTTCTGCATCCATTTGAGCAGCTTTAATTTGCCAGTCTTCCCCAAATAAGTTCTCACCGGTACAGGCCAGATTCCTGAGGCCATCTACAACCCAGGGTTCTAGGTCAGAAGCCTGGAGCCAAGCGAGACGTCGGGCTGCAATAGCAATTCCCGAAGCTCTGCCTGCAACCTCAAAGGAATCAAAGGCTGCCCTGTTGGAGAACTTGGAGACCTCTGAAAGTTGTGTCACCATAGAAAAGAAGTCCGCCCTTTGATCATCAGGGATAAAGGGGGCAAAATTCTGTATCTTTAGGGCAAGTTGCCCAAGAAACATGCCCATATAAAGGCTATAAGAATTGATCCTGGCTATAAGCATACTAGCCTGGAACATCTTTCTTCCAAAAGAGTCCAGGGTCTTACATTCTCGCCCTGGAGGGGTAGAAGAATGCCTTTTAGGACTCTTTATTTTCTTCATGGCAGACTTCACCACAATAGAGTGGTGAGGCAGCTGAGTTTTCTGGAACCCAGGAGAAGGAGGGACCCGATACATGGTGTCCAACCTACGGGAATGGGGAGACAGTGTTAAAGGAGTCTCCCACAAATCCATCAAGTGTTCTTGAAGGATTTCATGGATAGGCAGAGTGACTGCTTCTTTAGGAGCTTTAGAGTATCCTAAAATATCCAATTTTTTTGATCTGGGTTCTTTTTCAGAAGATGTAGCAATAGAAAGTGCTTTAGCTACATCAACAATGAAATCCTGAAAGGATAAATCCTCTGGAGGAGACATCCTCCTCTTTGGAGAAGAGGGCTCCTCAGGAAGAGTAAGCTCAGCAGAGTCATCAGAGGAATTGAATTCATCAGAAGAATCTGAGTATTCCTTCTGTGCTTCCAATGTACGATACGCATACCGATCGGTATCGACATCGGGCGTATCGGGCATGGGATTGGTACCGGGCGAAAGCCTGAATCCGGCATGCGGAACCGATCGACACTTGGAAGTCGATGGTCTCGGTTCCGGTGTGGATACCGGAACCGGGGCCGGTACCAATGGAATCGGTACCGAGGGCGTCGCAGCCTTAATGAATGCCAGAACGGCTTGCTGCATGGTCTGGACAGTATTGCCCATAGACGCCACTACTGCCTGGATGTCGGTACCGGTATGGGCCGGTACCCCAGAGCAGTCCAACAGGTGATCGGTCGAGGCCGTGCCATCGATGTCAACCTGTGACCCCATGATTGCTTTGGAGGCCGGAACCTCCCGCCGGGGTTTTTTGGCCTGGGCAGAATCCTCGAACTCAAAATTGAGAGCCTCTCGATCTTTAGAAAGAGATTTGCTTTTAGAGGATTTGCCCACAGAAGTTTTGGTTACCTGAGATCCATCCGGAGAGGAAGACCTGGATGACTGTGATGCTTCTGAAGGAAACAGCACATGGAGCTTGTTGGCCCGGTTCTGCAAACCACGTTTAGACATCTGGGTGCAGGATGGGCAGTCCGGTATGGAGTGGTCAGGTCCCAAACATTTGAGACACCATTCATGGGTGTCTGTGACAGAAATGACAGCACTGCACTTGGTACATTTTTTAAAACCAGGGACTGGCTTCTCCATGAGGAGAATTTGTGTAGGCCTTAAGGCCTAACAACAGTTACCAAGCTGTGCTGAAGAAAATAAAAAAGTCTTTTTTTTTTTTTTTTATAAAGAAAGAAAGAGAGACCGGCGGTACCGGTTTCGGTATGGGGAAGGCAGGTACGCGGTCTAAAGAAAACAACAAATTTCACAATTTCTTCAGCGGTGACAGGAACACGACCTGCTGGCTCCGCGGAAAAAGAGAAACTGAGGAGAGCTGGTCAGGAAGGCGGGAAGGCAGCGCGCATGTGCAGTGGGAGGCCCCAAAAGCCTTTCATCTGAAAGGCTGGGGAGCTTTCCCGCGCAGGCTCCGTCGGTACCGACGTACCCATATGTGAGGACTTATTCCTGCTTGTTCCTGGAGATCTTGACTTAAACACATAACGACCCGTTTTTTGTTTTTACAACCATACTAAGATCCATTACATTAAATTAAATCAAATAAATTAAGAAAACAAAGGTTAGCTGGTTCAAAAAGGACCAAGATGAGGACAGTGGTAAAGGAAAACTCAAGCTGTCCCACGTTCGCACAAGCGCGGGAATCAACAGTGTGGGCTTCAGCTGGCCTGCCCTCCCCCAGGCCGCCAAAAACGCCCCCCCCCCAATCAAGCAGATTAAATTAAATTAAAGTAGCTGATAATATCCCCACCGTCGCATCAGCGTTCTCTACACCGCCTGAGGCAATCTGAATATGAATCTGCCTCGTTTTCTTAAATATGCGGGAAGAACGGCCCGCGATTCCTCAGGGCCTGCTTCCCCGCCCAAAACACTCCCGCTTATGGTCAGCCAGTCTTCCCGACCTCCAGAAGCGCGTTGGCACACTCACCCCTCTTCGGACCTGAATTTGTCCCCGTCGAGTTTCTGTCGCTCCGGACGGCAGCCCTGCGAGCCATGGTGCTGCTCTGATGCACAGAGCAGCTACCGCCGAGAGGGCATTCCTGCACCGTCTGCTTCTGCAGAGCCAAGAAATAACACGGGGCAACGCCGCTGCTGAAAGGCAGGCTCCGTTCTGCTGACCAACTCCCCTCTGTCCAAACCAGGAGGGGAGAGCAGCACTGCTCATCGGAGAAGCTTGAGAGGTAAGGAAAACGCCGGCCACCAAGATCAATCCCCCTGACCTCCAGCCTCCCTGTCTTTTTTTTTTTTGTAACTACTTTACTGATCTCACCTAAGACCCACATTAAATTAAATTAAATTAAACTATATAGCAAAAAGAAATTTTAAACCTATCTATGTCACTAAACGCTCCTTATCTTTCCTTCTAGTGAGCCCAGCACCTAGGCTCACTACGTCCTCCTGCTGCATGGAGACTGGACACACTGGGGATGATGGAAGAGACCAGCAGACTACATCCAGTGATGTCATGATTTTGACATGCCCATTCTCCAAGCTGCAGGAGGAGGTACACAACCCAGAGGTGGAGGACTGAACTGTAGGAACGATAAGGAAACAGTGGGAAACAAACTTATAGACTCTAGAAATCAAACTCCTTTATTTTGCCTAATGTAGGCGCAATTTTCTAATAACAAGAGTACTTTACAAACAAAATAAGGAAAAAAGAAATGCTTGTCATCACAGAATCTTCACCACCACAATGCAGACTCTCACCCTCCTTTTTTGTTATTTTCTGACTCTGTAACTTCCCAATTGTGGAGGGCTTTTCTCCTTATTGGGAAGTTTACCACTCTCCTTTGGGATTCTTGCTATGTTTCTGAAACAAATTTTTAGCAGCCAGTCACTGATTAACTAGCCTGCATCTGGTGGCTCTTCCGGCTGCTTCTGCCATTATTCAGTCACACATATATTACACACCCATTCTAGTGCCTTCTTACCTGTCTCATGCAGGTGGTCTCTGGCCAGTTCAAATAACCTAAGGTGCATGTTAGTGATGGGATTGAAGGAACCACAGGCCAGCAGTACGACCTCCTTTATGTCCTCAGATTTCTCCATGGCCACACCCTGAAGTCAGAAGCCCAGCTTCAGTACTGCCGTGTCATTGCTGTTGGCTACAGGAAGAGAAGCAAAGAGAGGTTTAGTGAGACTTCAACCAATCTGATGGGACATAAGGAAGTACGTGCTGGCAGCCAGGAAACATATGATCTGGTGATTAGTTAACAAGAAATCTAAATGTAACAGCCACTCCCACTCCATATCAAGCCTTCAGCCGAGTAATACCAGGGGAAAGAGAAAGCAAACAAGAAACAGCAGCCTACTACAAAGTACAACTAGGCACAGAATGAGATAACTTTATAACTGGATGCCAATGTGTGGTGTTTAAAAGGCACCTATTTTATAAAGATAATAACTTTTATAAAGGCAGCACAGGTCTCATGATGCAATGAAAGCAGTTGGACGTATAAAGCTGCTCTCTGAGCCATCCCCACCGATTTCCCCCCCAGCTGCCAGTGAAATCCCCGAACTTGCCTGCAGTGCCGATATTCAGCTGCTGGAGGGGTTCGTGTTGGTCCCCCAGCATCTCTTCTATGGTGGCAAAAGCATTGAGAAAAGAATGGGAGAAATCCCGACCTGCCAACAAGATGGCGGACGGCAATGCAGCTGGACCCAGCTCTCCCGGCAGAGATATGCTGGTTGAGGAGGTGACAAGAGTCGGTGGTGGCTGCTCTCTCCAGCAAATTCGATCAGGTACTTTTAAAGGTAGAGGAGGTTTCCCAGGCCACGGAGTATTACACCAAATGGCTAGGGGAGGCAGAGCAGTGTCTGGGTGTTGTGGAGGAAAAATCAGGGAGTACAGCACAGGTCCTGCAGGAGCTAAGGCAGTTGGTGGTGCAACAGCAAGATAAAATCAACAATTTGGAAAACAGAAGCTGGTGGAACAAATTGCGCTTGGTGGGAATTTCAAAGGGAGTAAAAGAGGGGGAGCTCAGAGGACTCCTTGAGACATGGCCGCCGGCAACGCGGGACCTGAGAGCAGACTGTGGCCCTGTGGTGATTGAGAGGTCCCATCGCCTGAGAGCATGGTGGGAGGATGGGGTGCATCCCAGAGTGGTGATAGCCCCTTTTTGAACTATGTGCAGAAAGAAAAGATTTTGTGAGCAGCTAAAACCCAGAGCTCACCCCCATCGCATCAAGGGACCTGGATATTAACTTTCCAGGACTATTCTCCCCAGCTATCACAATGGCAAAAGCTTTCAGCCTAGTGTGCAACCGGCTTTTCGTAGCTAAAATTCACTTCACTCTTCCGTATCCTGCTTGCTTGCGCATTGTGCACAATGGGACAGTACAGTTTTTCCTGGATGCAATCGCAGCAGGTCATTTTGTGGACACTCTCCAGGCTTTGGACCCCGCTGGCTCTTAGTGCTGCTGTCAACATGTGCTTGAGACTTTGGGACCCTTTGCCCCTTTGATACTGTTGGAGGGATGAGGATTCAGATTTTAATTTTTTTTAGACATTTACAGACTGACTCCTCCGGACTATGTTGCTGGAGGGGGGGCCTTGGTGGATTGTTTCCCCTCTTGAATCCTATTGGAGTTGAACTGCACTTGGGTCTGTTTGGGACCTGGGGTTTTGATGAGTGCGTGCATGGACATTTGAGTGGGCTGAGGAGTGTGTGTGGATGGGTGCAGTGTGGGGGGTGGGGGGGGAGATGGAGGAGAGCTGTTTGGGCAAGACTGGGTCCTGTTGTAGTTGCTGGGCCCAGGCTCCCAGTGGTTAAGGGTAGTCAAGGAAGTAGTTGCAGTTGAAGGATTTGCAGGGCCCGGGTAATAGAGGGACAGTGGCTAGTGGTGACTGGGAGTGGGAGGTGGGGGGCGGGCCCTATGCAATGAACGTGACTCTAGAGCAGAGGTTCTCAACACTGTCCTCGGGACCCACCTAGCCAGTCGGGTTTTCAGGATAACCACAATGAATATGTATGAGAGAGATTTGCATACACTGCCTCCATTATATGCAAATCTCTCCCATGCATATTCATTGTGGTTATCCTGAAAACCCAACTGGCTAGGTGGGTCCCGAGGAGAGGGTTGAGAACCCCTGCTCTAGAGTGCCTGGTGTGGAAATGGAACAGGGGAGGAGGAAGTGGGTGGGAAGGGTAGGGGGAGGGAAGGAGGTGGGGAGGAAAAGGGAACTACCGAGGGGGGCCCTAGGCTAGGGGGGGTCTCCCTATATAGGTTTTCATGGGATGAGGGTCTGTGCGGCAACTGTTGCAGGTGGATCCAGATTGAGAGTCATTTCCTGGAATGTATGTGGGTTGAGTAGTCTCATAAAGTGTAAGAAGGTACTCTGGGCCTTGCAACAACATAATGGAGACATTGTAATGTTACAAGAGACAGCGTAGTTACTCATCTGTAACAGGTGTTCTCCAGGGACAACAGGAATCAGTCCTCACTTATGGGTGACGTCGGCACCAACAGAGTCCGCACGGAGAAATTCCCCAGCTTTCAAAGAAAGCCTTTGGGATTGCTGCCACACATGCGTGGTCCTCTTCCCGCCCAAGGGTGCCATCTTGCTCAAGTCAGGTTCCATAGCTAGAGCCCTACTAAGCAGATGGCAAGGGAAGGACAAAAACAGCAACTCTTCAGGGGAGGAGGGAGGGTAGTGAGGACAGATTCCTGCTGTCCCTGGAGAACACCTGTTACAGGTGAGTATCTACGCTTTCTCCAAGAACAAGCAGGAGGTCAGTCCTCACTTATGGGACTCCCCAGCTACAGACTCATGCGCAGTGACTCGGTGATCCAGTGGAGCTCCAGCCTTCGCCTGAGCAAAGGCGATGTAGTCCGCCACCAAGATGGAGATGGTGCGTTTGGTGACTGCCTGCCCCAGGTGATTGGGATCGTAGGCGACAAAGAGCCGGTCGGACTTGCAATGAACCTGCTGCAGGTAGAAGGCAAGAGCCCTCTTGCAGTTGAGTGTATGTAATACCACTGATGCCCGGTCATCAGCATGCGGTCTCGGGAAGAAGGTCGGCAAGACTATCTCCTGATTGAGATGAAAGTCCGAGAACACCTTCAGTAGGAACTTGGGGTGGGTACGGAGGACCACCCTTTTCCCGTAAAACCTGGTGTAGGGAGCCTCAGCCATGAAGGCCTGGAGTTCGCTGACTCGCTCGCCAAGGTCAGAGCCACCAGGAAGACTACCTTCCAAGAGAGGTGTCGAAGCGAGCATGTCGCCATCGGCTCGAAGGGTGATCGCGTAAGCTGCATCAGCACGATGTTCAGGTCCCACTCTGCTGGTGGTAGTCGGATGGGGGGGCTTGGAAAGTAAGAGGCTCCACATGAAGCGGGAGACCAGGGGTTGCTCCGAGAGGGGTTTACCCTCGATGGGGAGGTGGTGCGCCGAGATGGCGCTCAGGTGGACACTGACCAAGTCAGACTTCAGCCCCTCTTTAGAGAGGTGAAGGAGGTACTGGAGGACCCACTTGGTACAGCAAGAAAATGGGTCGATCTGGAGCTCAGATTACCAGACCGAAAAGCATCACCACTTCAAGGCAAAGGCCCATTTCATCGAGTCCTTTCTCGATGCGACGAGGACCTCTTCGACCTCCTCCGGAAGGTGCAGCAGGGCTAAGGCAACCCATTCAGCAGCCAGGCCATAAGGGACAGCAAAGTCAGGTTCGGGTGAAGCACCTGTCCCTCTTCCTGCGTGAGCAGGTCCAGGGCGCAGCCCTGGGGGACTGGAGGTTCTGATAAGAGATGGATCAGGAGCGGGAACCAAGGCTATCGAGGCCACGAGGGGGCAACGAGAATCATTGAAGCATGTTCCCGCTGAACCTTGTGAAGGGTCCTCGCAATGAGAGGAGTGGGAGGGAAAGCATAAAGAAGCCTGGAGGTCCAGTTCAAGAGGAACGCATCCGGGGCCACCCTGCTCGGTGTGGAACCGGGCCACAGAAGCGGGGAAGCTGTGCATTCACCGGGCTGGTGAGCAGGTCCATGGACGGAGTCCCCCACCGATGGAACAAGAGGTTGGCGACCTCTGGATCCAAACGCCACTCATATGGCAGAGGATTCTGCTGAGTTTGTCTGCGAGGACATTCTCTTGGCCCGGAAGATAGACCGCTTGGAGGGACATCCCCCAGCGAAAGGCAAATGAGCAAAGGAGGATCTTCTCCCGGCAGAGGAGGCAGGAGCCTGTTGCCCCCTCCTTGTTTATGTAGAACATGGCTACCCTATTGTCGGTCTGCATGAGCACCAAGTTTCCTCTCAGACGGCCCTCGAAGGCCCTCAAGGCCCACCGGACAGCCCGAAGCTCGAGCAGGCTGATCTGCTGCCGAGATTCCTCGGGTGACCACTGCCCCTGGGTGCACAAGTCACCGCAGTGGGCTCCCCAACCCAGCAGGGAAGCATCCGTTGTCAGAATGAACTCGTGCTGCGGGGCCTGAAAGGGCATTCCCCGTCTGAGATTTCGGGGATCCCGCCACCACTCCAAGGAGCTGTGGAGGCTTCGGGAGACCCGGACAGGGTCCCTGAGGAGACTGAAGACCTGGCTCCACTGCGTTCTGAGGCACCACTGGGCCGTTCGCATGTGCATACAGGCATGGGGGACAACATGGATGGTGGAGGCCATGTGTCCCAGGAGGCGCAGCATGGCCCGCGCTGAGACTCGAGCTCTGCTCTGGATCTGGGCTGCCAGAGCGCAGGTTGCCCGCTCCATGTCGAGGAGTGCACCGATGAACTCCAAAGTCTGCACCAGTTCGAGGTGGGACTTGGAGTAGCTGACCAGGAAGCCAAGGCATTCGAGGAGGAGGATTGTGCGTGATGCCGCCAGGCGGGCTTCTTCGGCCGAAATCCCTGTATGAGCCAGTCGCCTAGGTAAGGGAAGACGGGTATGCCCCGTTCTGGAAGAAGGCGGCGGCCACGGAGAGACACTTTGTGAAGACCCAAGGAGCGGACACGAGCCCGAAGGGGAGCACCTGTATTGGTAATGCTCTCCTTGCACCCTGAAGTGCAGGAACTGCCTGTGCTGTGGGTGGACTCGAATGTGGGCATAAGTGTCCCTTAGGTCTAAGGAGCATAGCCAATCGCCCTGCTGGAGAAAGGCAGCAGGACGCCAAGTGATAATATTTTGAATTTCTCCCTCACCAGAAACTTTTTTAGGTTCCTGAGATCGAGAATGGGGCGAAGGCCCCATGTCTTCTTCGGAACAAGGAAGTATCGGGAATAGAATCTTCGACCTCGGAGGTGTGACGGTTCTGGTGCGAGGGGAGCTGAGAAGACTCTGCTGAGGAAGCCTGTCCAGGTGAAGACAATACCCATCCTAGATCAGCCGGAGGACCCAGGTGTCCGATGTGATCGATGCCCAGTGGGAGGCAAAAAGGGACAGACGTCCCCCCACCTGCGGAAGTACTGCCAGGGGGGCAAGAGGCTATGCCTTCAGAGTCAAAACCCTTGAGCGTGTTGAGGTGGCGCCAGGGGTTGGGCCTTGGGCTCTTTAGGCTTGTGGTGGCCATGTGTTCCACTCTTCCCCTGTGTGCCGGAGGCCGGCGCAGGGGTGGGCGGGTAGGACGGGTATTCCCGGTAGGGGAGCCCCTTCCTCTGGAAGAACAGTTTCTTAGTTTACTGTTTCTTCCGAGGGAGAGAGAAGGTCTTAGGCAAGAGGCAGGTTCGAGTTATGAACTCTGTCTCTATTTCGGCGGCCTTGTCCTCCATGGGTTTGCAGAAAAGTTGTTCACCTAGGCAGGGGATGTCCAGGAGCTTCTCCTGAACCCACTGCTACAGGTCCGAGGACTGGAGCCTCGCCTGGCCCCGGTGCCAGCTGCCGCCACTCAGGCGGAGGACTCAAATCCATCATACGTGGCGCGGGAGAGGTACTTCGAGCACTCCACAACAGACCTCAGGAGGGTTTGGAATCTGAGGAGGGGCTCACCGCTGAGACCTGCAAAGAAACCGCTGAGCTCCTTGGCGAGGTCACACAGGAACATGCCCATACAATTGGTAAGCTTGGATACGGTATGTGAGCATGGACCCTTGATAGGTTTTGCACCCAAGAGCATCGAGAGCTCTAGATTCCCTGCCCGGTGGGACCGAAGAGTGTGACTTCAGGCTCTTTTGCTTCCGCATCGCCAATTTCACAACCATGGAGGTGTGCGGAAGTTGGGTCTTTCAGAACCCCGGGCCACGCTGGACTCTATACATGGTGTCGAGGTGTTTGCTCACGATGGGAACCGAAGCAGGTGCCTCCCACGTGCGGAGGAGCAACCTGGACAGGATGGGAGGAACCAGGACAGTAAGAGACTCCCAAGGTGGGGACGCATACTGCAAGATGTTGAGCACCTCAGCCCATGGCTCCTCCTCAGCCTGCGTTGCAAGGTTGAGGGCTCACGCCATGTCCCGTATGAACACCAGAAAAGATGTGTCCTTGGGCGGCGAACGCCTCTGAGAGGCAGAGGGAGACAGGTCTGAAGGGAGATCCCGGGTCTCCGGGGAGGTGTCCCCATCAGACTCCCAGTCCGAGAGGTCTGAGGAGTCCGATTCGGGCTAGTCGCCCTGTCCTAAGGCCAAGGCCCACTTGGAACCAGAGGCCTTGGAGGATCTCGCTCCCGAGGAATGGGAAGGCAAGCGAGACCGACACCTAAGACCCTCACAAGGCCCATGGCTCTCGGGGTTACCAGGGCGAGTTTAGGTACCCCTCTTGAGGGGACCGAGGTCTCTAGGCTCGGGCCAGCCACGCTGGGCACGAGCGCTTGCTGGGCAGCTAAGAAGGCAGAAACACTGCGCTCTAGTGCCAGCATGCGGGACTCCCACATGGACGTGGGTCCCTGCGCCGCCAACACCGGGGTTACCAGGTCGGGTGTAGATGAGGAGGGGGTCCGACCCGGGACAACCCTCAGGAGAACGGGCGCCATCGCCGAAGGCCTCTGTGTCTGTATGAGGTACCTTTTGAGGCCACTCAGTCCGATTCTCGGGAACGTCGGGGAGGGCTGAACAACCAAGCGCAGGAGCGCTCGCTCTTGTCTGGAGCCAATGTTCCCTCTAATTTTCTGTAGGCTGTCTGCGCATAAAATATCAGCTGTGCAGCTTTTGAAGGAAGGTAAAATTTTCGTGCGCCACATAACGACACTCAGAGTTATATACTTTAAAATTTGACTGCACGTCAGAACACAGTATATACACCACATTGATTTTAATCAAATTAAATGAAAATAGACGATTACTAAATGAAGCAGAAAATTTCTAGTAATTACAATCACAAATGCGGTATTATTTCAGTTAATTTTTATTGAAAGTCATTGTTATTTCATGTAAATAATTTATGTATGGAAGAAGAGAAAGAGCTTACTATTAACAGTTCATTCTCAAAATTTTTCTCTTCAATCTTTCAAATTTAACCAGTTTTAATAAATTTTATCAAGGTCTACCGATCCGCCATCTTGAAGATGACTCTTAACACGCATCAGCATTTCCAAATGTTCTAACTCAAAGCGATTCCTTATTTTTGTTTTTAAACTGTTCATCAAGCTGAAACCACGCTCACAATCTGCACTAGAAGCCAAAAATGTTCCACCAATATCCATCAATGTTGCTAATTCTGCAAAGTGAGCATTCTGAAATGCCAAAGTCACCATATCCGGAAAACTGTTTATCAGTTTGCTTTTGATTTTTTCTGCGACTAAGAACCTGAAGTCATTGTACTGCTGAATAACAATATGTTCCTCCATAAGAAATTGTTTGTACTTTAAGCAGAGTAATCAGATGTTTTCAATTCCAAAACATAATCACACTGTGCTACAAGTCAAAAGCAGACCATTCCTCAATTTCATTTTCAGGAAATCTTTCCCCTAAATGCAGACACAGCATATTAACGAAAATAAGTGTGGAACCAGTATCCACTGAAACGTCTCCAGGTATCTTGTCGAGAAGATTTTTAACATTATCACTCCATTTTACTATGTCACCCAAGTATTGCATTCGGATTTTGTTCAGCTTACCCTGTGCAAGATGATATGCTTCCAATGGTGTTAGCCCATGTTTTTGAAATACCATTGTTAATGAAGCTAGTTCACATAAAACATCATTCAAAATTTGCAGTGTTATGTGGAATTGATGGCTGTTTAGCTTTTTATAACAGTACTTTGCAATGGGATCATTATCCTTCTCTTCTTCAAAGTATTTTAATAATGGATCATAATTTTGAATAACTGCTTGAAGAGCAAAATGTCTAGATAACCACCACACTTTGTTCAGAGGTCTAAAAGCAATTGACTAGCATTCAGACATAGCATCTGCTAATTCTTTAAATTATGACCTTTTAGTAGAAGATCGACAAAAGGTTGTGTAAACAGTTCTCATGAAAGTTTCAACTTCTTTCATCAACTATACTTCCTTCCATGATTCAGAGATCCCCAAATCTTCACGATGGGCAACACAATGCTGCTGCACTAAATGCGAAACATTTTTTTTAGCTGCGCAGCAACACCATTTATTCTGACTGACATGACAGAGGCACCATCTGAAGTAAACATGACCATTTTGTTAAGATCAAGCTTGTATTTCCCATAGAATTCCTGGAGTGCACTGACTATTGATGCAGCATCACATGCTTCCAACTGTAGCATCCCACCAAATGAAGTTTTATATAGAAATGAATTTACTGGTCGATATTTGAAGTACAGTATTAAGTATTTGTTGACAGAAATGTCTGTGCTTTCATCAATAGTTAATGTATGACAAGCTCATAGCAAATGTTACATCAGCAGCGTATCTTGGACATTGATGTTTATAATTTCAAGAAATTCAAACAAATAGTTTTTGCTTCTCCAGCTTTCAGGTATGGTTATGTACTTGGACATGTGTTCATTAATATCTTGAACAGAGAGCATTGAAATATTCATCCGAACAGCCAGCAAAACACTATCAATTAGAATTTTAAGACGTCTGTGTTGTTTTCTATCAGAACCATAAATTTTGTGCACTCTGTTGTAAAGTATGCGTGCTCACTCAGCGAGGTGTGTGCGCGCGCACACAGCTTAGAGGGAACAGTGTCTGGAGCCCCCGACAGCGACTTTGAGGTCTTCTTCTTCTTGCACCTCTCCACCTCAGGGGACCCCTGATCAGAGTGCCGCCTTGAACACAGGGCCAAAGTGGGAGATCCCACCAGTGGAGGGACGACCGAGGGCGCTACCGGGGATTCCGGGGCCATCTTACAGAAAATGTCATTGAACTTCTGCTTACGACTTAACAGGGCCTTGGAGGACATTTTCTTGCAGAGCGAGCAGAGCTCCGGGTAATGGTCGGCCCCCCAGACACTGAAGACAGCAGTCATGGGTGTCCGTGAGCAACATATGTTTGAAGCATATGTTGTTGCATTTTTTAAAACCTGTGGCCATTGGGGCAAAAAGGGCCCCCGCTAGGTCAAAGACCTGCGAGACCAGCGGTTGAGGAAAAAGGGCGGGAAGCCTGCAAAAGAAAATTTTTTAACAAAAGGACGTCCCCTCGCTCAAAAGTAAAGGAGAGCAAGGTAAGGACGGGAGAGGACTGGTGCTACCAGAAAAACACACGCCAGAGGCCGAAAAAATGAACACTTTTTCCAAGGGACGAGGACGTGCGTCCGAAGGGCTCCACGGAAAAAGGGAGGCTGAGCAAGATGGCACCCTTGGGCAGGAAGAGGACCATGCATGCGTGGCAGCAAATCCCAAAGGCTTTCTTTGAAAGCTGGGGAATTGATCAGTGTGGGCTTCGGCACGAGGACTGACGTCCTGCTTGTTCCTGGAGAATCACCAGTCCAAGGTAGATCTTGACAAGTTACGGGGGGGGGGTCAGGTAGGCCAGGTCAGGTAGGCCAGGTGTATGAAACAACTGCCCTGGGGAAGAAGGGAGGGGTTGCTCTCCTGGTATGCAGGGAGGGTCAGCTTTCACTCCAATCAGGTGGTGATAGATCCCGCGGGGCACTATGTGCTTGTGGAAGAGGAACTCCAGGGGAAACAGATGATCCTCAATAGTGTCTATGCACCCAATGTGACTGATATGGTTTTCTTTGCTAGGTTGGCAGTGGCTATTGAACAATTTCTTGAACATCCTCTGCTTTTGGGTGAGGACTTGAACAGGGTGCTGGAACTTTGCCTGGATACCTCTGGAGGGGCACAGGAGGGGCGGGTACCCATGACTGAACTGAAATTACATTGAACAGGGCATTATAACTTGGAGATAACTATTTTACAGGGAACATGGGCTATGGAGGGTTAAGTCTTCAGGTGGGGACCGGCATTGCAACGCCAGGGAGACAGATCCAAGGGGAGATCATGGTGCATACACATCTCCGGGGAAGCCTCGTCCTCAGACTCCCAGTCCGAGTAGTCAGTCAAGGACTTGAGGCCGGATGGCTCCTGAGTCGTCAGGCTTGGTTCGGATTTTTGGTAACCCATGGTGGCTGCTTGGTCAGAGCCACAAGCGCTTGCCGGGGAGGATCTCGCTCCTGGGGAATGGGAGCAGGATCGAGACCCTCACCAAGGATTGGCTTGAGGCTCGGGACTTTCGAGGATCGTCTTGATGGCCCAGGGAGTCCTCGATATCGAGGTCCCTGCAGTCTCGGTGCAAGCACCGGCAGGGCCGGGCATCAACGCTTGCTGAGAGGTAAGGAAGGCAGTAACACTGCATTCAAATGCCATCATCCTGGCTTCCCACTCAGGAGTTGCAGCCTTTGACGCAAACACCGGTGTGACCGGGTCTGGCGTCGGTGAGGAGAGGGAGTCTTCGACAGGACAGGCCTTGGGGATCCGTGACCCGTCACCGGAGGCCTCGGCGTCTGTTCTGGGTATCTTCACTGGCCGCTCCCACTCCAACTCCTTTGATACCCTCCAGGGACTGTGGGTCCTGGCACGGGATTTTCTGTGTGTGTCCGATTCCCAGAATGAGGTCCTTGAGGATTTCTTCTTCTTCTTGTGCTCATGCTCCTGAGAATGCTTGTTGGAGTGTCCGCAGGCCCGATCGGGTGTTTCTGGGGCTTTACACGACTCCAAGGATTCATGCAGGGCCTTTGAGCACTAGGCTATCGGGGACACCGGGGCAGAATCTGATCTGTGGAAGATGTCATCTTGCTTCTGCCGACGACTTTGAATGGCCTTCATGGACATTTTCTTGCACAGGGCACAAACCTCTGGGTCACGGTCAGCACCTAAACACCAATCGTGTGTATCGGTTGAGGACATTTTTTTTGCACACCAATCACATTTTTTGAATCCTCTGGCCACTGGAGCAAAAAGGACCCCTGCGAAGTTGAAGACCCTCAACGTGGCCAGTGGTTAGAAAAAAGTGTGAACCGTGCTGAAAGAAAAAAAAGACCTAAGAAACTAAAAAATGGTTCAGAGTCTCGAAGCTGGGACAACGGGGCTCAGAGGCGGGAAAGGGACCGGTGCTAACTGGAGAAAGAAGGGCAGTTTGATGCACTAAAATAATCAACTTTTTTCAGTGAAAGAAGCCGGACGTCTGTTGGGTTCCGCGGACAAAGGGAGATTGAGTAAGATGGCATCCTTGGGTAGGAAGGGGACCACACGTGTGGTGGCATCTCTCAAAGGCTTTTTTTGAAAGCTGGGGAGATGCTTCCATGGGGCTCCATCGGCGCCAACGTCACCCATATGTGAGGACTGACATCTTGCTTGTTCCTGGAGAATAATTACATCCCAGTCATGGTTGTCTGTGAACCATGTCTCTATAATCGCCACTAAATCCAAGTCAGCCTGTTCCATTAAAGCCTCAACATCTGGGATCTTATTTCCCATGCTATGGGCATTTATACACACCACTTTCCAGATTTTGCCCCTTTTACCCATTTCTATAGAGATATATAAGGTTTCACTTACCTGGGGGCTTTCACTTACCTGTGGACTTTCTTCATCCATCCCCAATGAATCTAGTTTAAAGTTATTTTCAGTAGGTTAGCCAGTCTGTTACTGAAGACATGTCGACCCTTCTTGGACAGATGGACACCATCTCTGCTCTGCAGCCCTTGGAACATCATCCCATGGTCCAGGAAACCAAAACATTCTCGATGATACCATCCACGCAGCCATGCATTTATCTCCAGGATGCAAGTTTCTCTGTCTCCGCCTTTACCCACAACAGGGAGGATTGAAGAGGACACCACTGCGCCCCTATCTGCTTCATCCTCTGTCCCAGAGCCATAAAGTCATTTTTGATATGCTCAGAGGGATACCTGGTAGTATCATTTGTGCCAACATGGATGAGCAACATCGGGTAATAGTCAGTAGGCTCGATGAGTCTCAGCAAACTCTCCGTAACATCTTGGATTTTGGCACCTGGCAGACAGCACATCTCTCTGGACATCAAGTCTGGTCGGCAGATGGATGCCTCATTACCCCTCAGAAAAGAGTCACCAACCACCACTACCCTTCGCTTCCTTGTAGTCACTGATTCTCCAACCTTGGGATGCTCGAGCTCTGGTTCTTCCCTTTCCTGGGATGCTTTCAGTTCCTCCACTTCTAGGGCTACATAATGGTTCTTCAATTCAAGGGCTAGGGGAGTTGGCTTGGTGATTCTGCAGGCCCTGGTAACTTGTGTCCAGCTTGTGTGTGTTACAGTGAGTGCACATGTTTGGAGTGTTTGTTTCAATGAATGCATCTGTATGTAATGAAATATGTATGTTTGGTGATTACTTCAGTTTTTTACTAAATATATTTTGAGGTTTAGATTATTACAAAGCCTGGTGGAAAGTCAAGAAGATAAGGAAGTTGGGTACTGGATTAAATGTGGGAACATGTATGTTCATTTACCCAGAATGGCAAAAAAATCAATGAGAAAGATAACACAAACTAACTTGGATAAGAGCAAGTTTATGTGTAGTGAGAGTGTGTATTTATTCTTGTTTTACCCTATTCTCTACGTAAGCACATTTCTTTATATAACTTATTCAAAACCAAAAGCTGTGTAAAATCTTTCTGGGGCTGCCTTTATCCCTCTCATAACTGCAATTGCAGACCCTAACTCTTCACCTCTATCATCTGGTGGATCAGAGTTTCACCTCCTTTTCCATATTTATATCTGCAGGATCACATTCTCTTGCCCCATTGCATCTAGTAGATCAGACCTTTAGTTGTACTGGATTTGTTGGTTCATTTTTCACAGGCTGATCACAGAGATTTTTTTTGGAAACCTACTCCTGTTCCCTCAGAATTATGTTCTTCTATGGCAGGGGCAGACAACTCTGGTCCTCAAGTGCTGTAAGCTGATTGGGTTTTCAAGACATTCACAATAAATTTATATTCAGAATGGGAGATATTCAAAGACATTTACACAGTCTGCAGACCTGCAAACTGTGTAAATGCCACTGAGCTGAATATCCAGCGGCACTAACATGATCAGTGCCGCTGGATATCCGCAGGTATTGCCGCTACATGCCCTTAAGCTAACTGCTCAGCATCAGAAAGTGTTGGGGACGTTCTGGGATGGAGCAGAGACAGCACCCGCCACTAACTGGGCAGTGGTGATTTTGAGCAGGTAAAGTAAGGTGCAGCAAAAGCTGGCCTAACTTTACCTGCTGAAGCTAACCAGACAGCACCTCAATATTGCCACTGCCTGGTTAGCTTCCGGGTTCTGCGGTGACCCGAATATTCAATGCCGATGGCTGGATATGCTCAGCCCAGGGGAATCGGCAACACAGCCGATAGGGAGAGGAGCAGTGGGAACCAGAGCTGCCTGGGTCACTGAGGAGCTATCAGCATTAGTGATACTCTGTCGGCTGGACCTTGAATAGGGTCTTTTTGACCAGCATTATCGGTGGGAAGGCGTACAGGATGCCTTCCATCCACTGAATGAGGAACGCATTCGCTGCCACCCAGGAAGGATGGGTGGCGAGAGCAGAATCGGGGCAACTGCATGTTGTCCGGGCTGGTGGACGGGTCCATCGAGAGGACGCCCCATGTACTACTGGATCCAGGCCCCACTCATGTGGCTGGAGGTCTCTGCTCAGCTGGTCCGCAAGGGTATTGTCCTCGCCCGGGAGGTAAACCACCCTCAGGAGCATTCCCCTGTGTGCTGCATAGGCGCAGAAGACTACTGCCTCCTGCCAGAAGGGGTATGACTATGTGCCCCCCGTGTTTGTTTACGTAGAACATTGCGACCTGTTGTCAGTCTGGATCAGCACCAGTTGGTGCTACAGCTGGTGGAAAGCTTGAAGAGCCAGGAATATCGCCTGGAGCTCTAGCAGGTTGATCTGCAACTGAGATGCCTCCTGTGACCAGCAGTTTTGCATCTAGAGGCTCTTATTATGCACTCCCTAGCCCAGTAGGGAGGCATTCATGGTGAAAATCCTCTGGGATGTGAGTGCCTGGAAGAGCATCCCGGCCTGAAGGTGACGTGGACTCTGCCACCATCCGAGGGAGTCTACCAGCTGACGGGTCACTCTCACTGTGTCCCTGAGCCTGCCTGTGGCTTGTGTCCAGAGAGCGGAGGCATCACTGGGCTGCCATCATGTGCAGGCAGGCATAGGCGGTCACGTGAACTGTGGAGATTATGTGTCCCAACAGGCGGAGTAGAAGCTGGGCAGGTAGTGTCCAGTGTCAGTGCACCTCTGCGGCTAACTCCCTGAGGAGTTCTGAATATTCCTGAGGGAGGAAGGCTTTCACCTGGAGGGTATCTAGTTGCGCCCCTATGAACTCTAGGCGCTGGGCTGGAGTGAGATGGGGTAGTTTATGACAAACTCCAGATGCTGCAGGGTGTTTATGGTGCGCCCAGTGGCACATTGTCCTCTGTAGCTGTGTTCCCCTTTATAAGCTAGTCGTCTAGATAAGGGAAGACAAAGGTCCCTTGAAGCAGGAGGTGGGCTGCAACCACCACAAGGCACTTTGTGAAGACCCTTGGTGACGAGGCAAGACCAAAGGGCAGCACCCTGAATTGGTAATGCTGTCCCCAACCACGAACCGGAGGTATTTTCTGTGGCTGGGATGAGTTAGGATGTGCATGCAGTCATCTTTTAGGTTTAAGGAGCATAGCCAATCTCCCCACTGGAGGAATGACAGCAGTGTCCCAAGGGAGAGCATCTTGAACTTCTCCCTGACCAAAAACCTGTTGAATTCTCGCAGGTCCAGGATGAACCTGAGGCCCCCTCTCCTCTTGGGGACGAAAAAATACCTGGAGTAGAAGCCTGTGTCCCAGAGATGTTTCAGCACTGGTTCCACTGCCTTGTCCTGGTTAGGCCTGCTAACTCGGTGAGAAGCAGGATCTGGTGAAGGAGAGGTCTGGTGGGCTCTCCTGGGAAGTACGAGGGTGGCACCTGCTGTAGGTGGAGGAGGTAGCCGTCCCTGACCACTTGTAGCACCCAGGTATCGGTGGTGATAGCTGTCCACCTGTGGGTTGCAGAGGACCCCCTGGGGGGGAGGTCGTGCCAAGGGAGTCAAACGTTCTCCCCAGGCTGGGCTGGGGCTGGCGCCTGGGATTTCGGTGCCTTCTGCTTTCGGGGACCATGTCCCTGGCCTTTTTGTTGCTGGTCCTGTTGAGGGGCCAAAAAGGCCTGGAAATGCAGTGTACTGCCAAAGCCCCCCTTCTTCCTCAAGAAGACGACTTTCTTTCCCAGGGCTTTCTTCCAGGAATGTATTGAGGTCTTCTTCGAGACCCTGGTTCTTGTCAGAAACTCGGTTTCTATCGCTACAGTCTTGTCTGCCATGGGTTTCCCCGAATAGGTTCTCACATATGCAGGGGATATCAATCAGTTTGTCCTGCACCCATTGCTCAAAGGTCAGACGAAGCCTGTGGTGGCCACCCTGGCCAAAAACTCAAAGCCATCATAGGCTACTTGGGACAAAAACCAAGCACTCTTTCACTGCAGAGGTCAGAGTCTTAAAGTCAATGACTCCTTGCAGGGCAGATTGGAAGGCCGCTCCCGCTCCAACGCCTGGGACTGTGGGGCCTAGTGTGGGATTTCCTTTTCTTCCCGGACCCATCCTCTGAAGCAGTCTTCAAGGGTTTCTTCTTCTTGCAATTCCACCTCCAGGGATTTCCGCTCAGAGAAACCATGGCCACAGGACTCTGAAGAGGCTCGGGCTTCGCGGGGCACCAAGGTATCGGAGGAGACCCTGGAGCGTGGTGTTACTGGAGACCCTGATACAGAGTCAGACGTCTGGAAAAATTTCTCCTGCTGCTGATGACGGCTCTTTACGGCCTTTGAGGACATGGTTCTGCAGAATTCGCAGTCAGAATTGTTATGCTCCGTGTCAAGGCACTGGAGGCAGCAGTCATGCGGGTCAGTGAGACACATTATGCCACACCGGTCGCACTTCTTGAAGCAATTGGAGGCCATCGGCAACCGGCAGGGGTCTGAGGCCTTCGGTTAGAAAAAGGCGCAAATGCCGGTTCAAGGGACATCTCGATGAAAAATGAGAAAATGAGTGAACGAACCCAAGTAGAGACACCGAAATGAGCTGGCTGGGGGGCGGGAAGGAACCAATACGCAAACCAGACAAAGCTTAACAAAAATCACACTTTTTCCAGGGGAGCTGGACAATGTCTAAAGGGCTCCGTGGAAAAAAGGAGACTGAGGCAAGATGGTACCCCTGGGTGGGAAAGGGACCACGCATGCGTAGTGCATCTCCCAAAGGCTTTCTGTGAAAGTTGGGGAGATGCTACTGCGTGGGCTCCGTCGGTGCCGATGTCACCCATATGTGAGAACTGACTTCCTGCTTGTTCCCAGAGAACTACTGAAATACTGTTTCATTAAACTGTTATGGTCTTTTACTATTTTAGCTCTAAGAAAGAGACTGTAGTTAAGGTTCCACAATCTAGTGCATTCTTCTGCCCATCTAAAAATATCTACCCAACAGGGTGTGATCAGACCAGCCTATGACACCTATATCTGCTCCTTGAACCAACTCCATATCCCTACAATCCACAAATATGTAATCTATCTGCCTATGGACTGCATGTGGATGTGAATAAGAAGTAAATTACTGATTATGTGGATGCAAAGCTCTCCTAACATCCACAAGGCCAAAATCACAGACAAAGGCTCTCAAAGCTTTAGTGGCTCTCCCACCCATCAGACTTCTCATATTGTATCTTGCTCCCCTTTCATATAACTGTTGAAATCCTCTCCCCACCGCCACCCCCAGCAATAAAGGTTCCCTGTATATGTGGAGCTACACTGACCTTGAGCTCATCCAAGAACATCTTCTATCCCTCATTGGGTGCATAAATATTCAAGAAGGTATATTCCCTGCCCGCCTGCTTGACTCAACAGCCACCTTCCTATGCTCCTCCCAGTGTACAGCAAAAATCTCTGGATAAGTCCACTGGGTAAAGTATATGGCCATCCCTCTCCTTTTACAATCCAAGCATCCCATGCTTCCTCCACCCTCAGGTAATCTTGAGTGCAGAGCCAAGGATAATGCTCTTTTCTTAAATTAGTTTCTTGTAGCATTAAAACATTGGCTTTCAGGAGTCAAGCTTTGGGCCAATTTTAACAAGCTTTTCTATGGAGATATGACTGCTTTATTGAAGAGTGTAATCATTTAACATTACATGTCACTACTCTTTATCATTTGTGTAAAGTATGAAAGAAAAGGGCACATCTTAGTCAAGCCTCCCCCTCTCCCAGAAATCATCTAGCACACATATACCCCGTAGATACAGTACATATAGTCACCCAGAGTTGCTTCATCCCTCCATCCCCCATCTCTTCTTGCCAACCCATCCCTCCCTCAGTTCAGTATCCCCATATTGATTCATCTGGTACCTTAGTGTTACCCAGAGGCAACAAACTCAAGAGGAAATACCCACTCACCCACCCAATCTGGTTATCCAACTGACCCTTTCGTTATGATTATAGAGTGTGCCATAAAGGTACAAACTCAACTTTGCACCATCCTTTAATTGTAAAAACTCAAGAATTGTGCAAAGCAATCAGATAAAAATAAAAAGAGCACTGTTTAAGACATGAATGTCCCAGGGCTTTCTGATGCCATTTTCAGGTTATTAGTATCCTGGATCTCATCAGTCACTCAAATATTCTGACTTGTGTTCATTGCTGCTTCCATACAGTCTCAAAAAAAGCAAAACTAAGCTTCATCAATCAATGTCTCACTCATTAGGAATCTCATTTTTGGAATAACAGGTTTACAACACTATTTGTTGAAGGCAGCTTTCTGAGATAGGGCAGATGAACGAATTTGCGTGTCCTCAGTAAGGCCCACCAAATGCATCAACCTCCAGCCTCGGACAAATCCTTACAGGCATGCGTTTTATTTGCCATACTAAACCAGATGAAAGGGAAGGTCCAATGGATTTAACAGGTCTGTAATAGGTTTCATTTTGTGCTGCTTGACCAAAGTGTATTCGGAGAGGTCTTGGTAAAGATGCATCTAGGTATCTTTGTACTGTATTGGGCCATGTACAAGTGCACATTTTAAGAGCTGCTGGGCATCAGTATATTTCAAGAAGTGCACTACGAGGTCTTGCAGTGTATTGTTTGATAAACGCGCTCTATGTGCAGAACTGCTAAGTCTGGTGCTGCTGCTGCCATCACCCATAGGCCTACACATACCTCTCATAACAGCACCTTCACATACTCAGGGCTGAAGCTCTTGGGTATTTCTTGGGTATTCTTTGAAAACAGATGTTATTGTTCTTGCTGCAATTCTCAATATCATCCAATTTATAGATAAGGTCCTGCATGCTCTGTTCCAAATCATCCGTCTGACACTGGAGCTGAGTCACAGTTTTGTTCTGTCCCTCTAGTTTGGTTTCAATTTCATTCAAACATGCACCCCACTCGTGTAGATCACCTTGCATGTAATCGATGTATGTACATTGCCTAGAATGCTTTGCACTTGGTGGTCTATAAATTCTTTTAAGTAAGTAAGGCAGGTAGAGTTCTGGGTCTCAGTGCATGGATGAGAAAATGGTACAAGGAAGAGAGATTTGGATTTGTTAGGAACTGGGCAAAATTCTAAGGAAGGGGAGGGTACTTTTCCAAAAGTATGAGCTCCAGCTCAACCAAGGTGGAACCAGGTTGCTGGCATTAACCTTTAAAGAGGAGAGAGAGCAACTTTTAAACTAGATAATGGGAGAAAGCAGACAGTCGCCCAAGAGCGAATGGTTTGAAATGATGTGTCTTTGAAGGATACTAGCAAAACAGGGAAGTCATAGCATCCAGATAGAGAGATTCTAATAAAGGTAAAAGCAACCCAGGTGACTTTTAAGTAAAAATCACAGTTGAAAGATTTCTAATTATCTCTGTCATCCAAAAGCCAGACTGTTAATCTGAACAAAAACCAAACTTTGCAATGCTGCTAGGCAAATTCTAGAAGTCTAAAAAATAAAATGGGAGAGTTAGAATATATAGCACTGAATGAAAGGTTTGATATAACTGACATCTCAGAGATCTGGTAGAAGGAGGATAATCAATGAGACACTGTGATACCAGGCTACAAACCATATCACAATGACAGGGTTGATCAAGTTGGTGGAGGGGTGGCTCTATATGTTAAAAAGGGCAATGAATCAAACAGGATACAAGTTTTGCAGAAAACAAAATGCACTATAGAATCTCTATGGATAGAAATTGCATGTAAAAGGGGGAAATGAATGGCAGTGAGAGTGTATTACCGCCCGCCTGGCCAGAAGGAACAGACAGATGATGCAATGTAATCAGAAATTAGGAAAGCTAGCAAAGTTTATAACACAGTAATAACGGGAGATTTCAATTACACCAATACTGACTGGGTCAATGTCACATCAGGGCATGTTAAGGAGATAGTATCTAGATGAAATAAATAAATGCTTCATGGAGCAGCTGGTTCAGGAACCGACACAAGAGGATGCTATTTTAGAACTAGTCTTCAGTGGAATGCAGGATCTAGTGTGAGAGGTAACAATTGGGGCTGCTTGGCAATAGGAATCATAACATGATCAAATTTGACATAATAAATAGAGAGAGGATAGCAAGGAAATTCATTATGCTAGTCTTTAATTTTCACAGAGGAGACTACGATAAAATGAAAAAAACATTTAAGAAAAACTAAAAGGAACAACTGCAAAGGTTAAGAGTTTACACCAGGACGTTATTTAAAAATATTATCTTGGAAGCCAAGAGCAGATGTATTCCACGCTTCAAAAATGGTGGAATGCCAAACGACAACCAGCATGGCTTAAAGGTCAGAGAGGCTGTTATAGTAAGAGAGAATCTTTCAGAAAATAGATAAAAAGCTGAATAACGAAAACAGGAAACAGCATAAGTACTGGAAAGTTAACTGCAAGGCATTGATAAGGCAGGCAAAGAAAGAATTTGAAAATAAGCTTTCAGTGGAAGCAAAAGCACATACTAAAAACATTTAAGTACATTCAAAGCAGAACACCCGTGACAGAGTCAATTGGACCATTAGATGACAGAGGGGTAAAAGAGGCACTAAGAGAAGACAAGGCCATAGCTGAGAGATAGAATGAATTGTTTGCTTCAGTCTTTACTGAAGATAATGTAGGAAATTATATTTAAGGTGATATATCAGAGGAACTGAAAAAAATCTAAATAAATCGGGAAAATGTAATACATAGAAATATAGAAATATCACGACAGAAAAAGACCACATGGCCTATCTACCCTGTCCTTCCATAAAACTACAACAGTCCCCTTTTTACCTTTAGAGATCCTCTGTGTTTGTCCCATGCTTTTTTGAATTCAGTTACTGTCCTCATCTCTACCACCTCCACTGGGAGACTATTCCACGGATCCACTACTCTTTCCGTAAAGAAATATTTCCGCATATCACTCCTGAATCTATCTCCCTTCACCCTCATCCCATGTCCCCTCGTAGCAGAACTTGCTTTCAATTGAAAGAGACTCTCTCCCTGAACATTTATGCCACGGAGGTATTTAAACATCTCAATCATATCACCTCTATCCCGCCTTTCCTCTAAGGTGTACATATTAAGATCCTTCAGTCTGTCCTTATATGCTTTATAATGAAGACCACTAATCATTTTAGTAGCCACCCTCTGCACCGACTCCATCCTGTTCACATCCTTTTGAAGGTGCGGTCTCCAGAATTGCACACTATACTCCAAATGAGGTCGCACCAAAGACTTATACAGAGGCATTATCACCTCCTTTTCTCTGCTAGCCATTCCTCTACGTATGCGCCCAAGCATCCTTCTAGCTTTTGCCGTCGCCTTTCCTACCTGTTTAGCTACTTTAAGATCATCAGACACAACCACGCCTAGGTCCCGCTCTTCTTTAGTGAACAAAAGTACTTCACCCCCTATACTATATTGCTCCCTTGAATTGCTGCAGCCCAAATGCATGACCTTACATTTTTTAACATTAAATCCCAGCTGCCAAATTCTAGACCATTCTTCAAGCTTAGCTAGATCCCTCCTCATGTTATCTACCCCTTCCTGGGTGTCTAACTCTATTGCAGATTTTGGTATCATCCGCAAAGAGGCAAACCTTACCTGAAAGCCCCTCCGCTATATCACTAACAAAGATATTAAAAATAATTGGACCAAGGACAGATCCCTGGGGCACACCACTGATAACATCCTTCTCCTCAGAGTGAGCTCCATTTACTTGTACTCTTTGTCGCCTCCCACCCAACCAATTTCTAACCCAAGCAGTAACTTTAGGGTCCATCCCTAGGGTGCTCAGTTTGTTTATAAGTCGCCTGTGAGGAACAGTGTCAAAGGCTTTACTGAAATCTAAATACACCACATCTAGGGCTCTCCCTCGGTCCAACTCCCTGGTCACCCAGTCAAAGAAATCAATCAGATTTGTCTGACAAGACCTGCCTCTGGTGAATCCATGCTGCCTTGGATCCTGTAATCCGCTGGACTCCAGAAAACTCACTATTTTCTCTTTCAGTAGCGTTTCCAATAATTTACTCACCACCGAAGTTAAACTAACCGGCCTGTAGTTTTCAACCACATCCTTACTTCCGCTTTTGTGTAAAGGCATCACATAAGCCTTTTCCAGTCCTTTGGCACCACTCCCAACTCCAACGAGGCATTGAAAAGGTCACTCAGTGGAACTGCTAGAACGTCCCCAAGTTCCCTCAGTATTCTCGGGTGTATCCCATCCGGTCCCATCGCTTTGTCTACTTTAAGTTGAGATAGTTTCTCATGAACACAGTCTTTTGAAAATTGTTCAAGATGTCCTTTGCTTCTGTTCCTATTTGTGGGTGTTTTATGAGGTCCTGCTCCTGGTTCTTCATCTGTAAACACAGAACAAAAATATTTGTTAAGCAATTCCGTTTTATCCTTATCAGCTTCTACATATTCCTCCCCCGCACCCTTGAGTCTGACAATACCACTCTTGCCCTTCCTCTTCTCACTAATATATCAAAACGTCTTATCCCCCCATTTATTGCATTGGCTATTTCCTCCTCCTTTTGAATCTTTGCCTTCTTGACTACTTTGCTAGCTTCTCTAAGTTTTTCCAAATACAGATGCCTGTCTTCCTCTCTCTGTGATCTCTTGTATTTCATGAAGGCCTCCCTCTTTTTCTTCACTTTTTCAGCTACTTCTTTCGAAAACCATAGCAGTCTCCTTTTCCTTTTACCTTTATTTACCATTTTAACAAAAAGGTTGGTTGCCCTTAAAATATCCCCTTTCAGTTTTTCCCACTGTTTTTCTACATCCCTCAGCTGTTCCCACCCAACTAACGACTCCCTGATGTATGGCCCATCTTCGCAAAGTTAGTCTTCCTAAAGTCTAAGATCCTCGCCTTTGAATGGATTCTAACAGCCCTAGTCCTAATACTGAACCACACCATCTTGGTGATCACTGGATGCAAAATGATCTCCCACTACAACATCAGAAACACTTTCACCATTGGTAAGCACCAAGTCCGGTATGGCCCCTTCACATGTGGGGTCTGTTACCAATTGCTGAATAGTTCTCCCTGTAGAGAATCCAGGATCTCCTTACTTCTAGATGATACTGCAGCAGGAATGTGCCAATCAACATACAGATATTTGATAAACTAAACAGTAGCAAATTGCTTGGGCTAGATGACATAGAGCCCAGGGTGCTGAAAGAACTGAAATATGAGTTTGCAGACCTACTTTTAGTAATCTGTGAACAATCATTAAAATCATCTGTAGTACCTGAAGATTGGAGCGTGGCCAATGTAATGCCAATTTTTAAAAAAGGTTTCAGGGGTGATCAAGGAAACTACAGACTGGTGAGCCTGATGTCAGTACTGGTCAAAATGATAGAAACCATTATAAAGAACAAAAATTACTAAACATGGTTTAATGGCAGAAAGCCAACATGGAGAAAGTCAAGGAAAGTCTTGACTCACAAATCTCTTATATTTTTTTGAAGGTGTGAATAAACAGGTAGATAAAGGTGAGTTGGTTGTTATAGTGTATCTGGATTTTCAGAAAGCCTTTAACAAGGTCACTCATGAGAGACTCTTGGGGAAAATAAAAAGTCATGGGATAGGAGGCAATGTACTATTTTGGATTAGGAACTGGTTGAAAGACAGAAAACAGAGAGTAGAGCTAAATGGCCAATTTTCTCAATGGAGAAAGGTGAATGCTGGAATACCCCAGGGATCTGTGCCGGGCCCGCTGCTTTTTAACATTTATAAATGAACTGGAAAATGGGTGATCAAATTTGTAGATGACGCAAAATTATTCAGTTGTTAAAACATAAGAGGATTGTGAAAATTGCAAGAAGACCTTGATAAATTGGAAGACTGAGCATTCAAATGGCAGGTGAACTTTAATGTGAATGAGTGCAAAGTTAGGGAAGAACAACCCAAACGAGTGTGAGAGGTAACTGTTTTGGGGCCGCTTGGCAATAGCAATCATAACGTGATCACATTTGATTTAATAAATGGAGGGAGGATAGCAATGAATTACACACTGTGCTAGTACTTAACTTTCAAAAAGGAGACTATGACAAAATGAGAAAAATAGTTAAGACTAAACTAAAAGGAGCAACTGCAAAGGTTAAGAGTTTACATCAAGGCTGGGCATTATTTAAAAATACTATCTTGGAAGCCCAGACCAGATGTATTCCACACTTTAAAAAAGGTGGAAGGAAGGCCAAACGATAGCCAACATGGCTTAAAGGTAAGGTCAGAAAGGCTGTTGTAACTAAGAAATAATCTTTCAAAAAATGGAAAAAAGAGCTAAATGCCAAAAACAGGAAATAGCATAAGGACTGGCAAGTTAAAGACAAGACATTGATAAGGCAGATAAAGAGCAAATTTGCAAAGAAGCTTGCAGTGGAAGCAAAAGCACATAATAAAACCTTTTTTCAAGTACATTAGTAGCAAAACACCCTTGAGAGAGTCAGCTGGATTATTAAATGATGGAGGGATAAAAGGTGCACCGAGAGAGGACAAGGCCATAGTGAGAGACAATGTATTTTTTGTTTCAGTCTTTCTTGAAGATGATGTAGAAAACTTGCCCATGCCAGATATTTGTATTTAAGTTTTTATTAAATTTCAGTAAACAAATGACACTCCCATACTGTCACCCACAACTCTAATAAAAGAATGTCTACCCCTCCCTGGGAACGCAGGTTCCTTCAACATTGGGGACTATAAGTAACATCATATAACACCAACAGCTAGCAACATGAGCAGAGTCAACGGATAGCGTCGTTCATACAATAAGTTTGGGAAGGGCTCCTAGAAAGCATACCCACAAAATAAATTATGCCACCCCTGATAGAAACACTATTAATTGGTATTTATACTTAGTAATAAAGGGTTCCCATACTCTTTCAAAATTCCCATTGTTTATCTCTCCACAAGGCTATAAATTTCTGCATTTGTTTCTTGCCATTCCCTTATTGTGAAGGGTCCTACCACTCGCCATTTAGCAGCTACCACACCAGCACATTGACTAGATAGGCCATGTGGTCTTTTTCTGTCATCATGTTTCTATTGGACTGTTGTAGTTGTTGTTATGGAAGGACAGACTAGATAGGCCATGTGGTCTTTTTCTGTCATCATGTTTCTATGTTTCAATTTGCTCCTTTCAACCTCCCCCATTTCATTGCTAATTCCCAGCAGCACAAATGATTTGTTCCAAGTGACTTCCATCCCCAACAGCTCTTTCATCTCATCCCAGATGGGCCCCCAGGTCTGCAACTTGGTACAATCCCACCACAGATGAATAAAATCTATCTCCAGCCACCCCTGCCAGCACTGTTGTGGAAGACTATTCCTTTATGAGTGGAGCTGGACCAGTGTCAAGTACCACCGATACAAAAGTTTATAATTACTCTCTATATGTCGGAATGCGAGGTAGCCCTTTCGCATCCCCAAAAAGATAGCCCTCCATTTTTGTTCAGTCAAGTTCAATCCCAAGTCTTTCTCACAGTGATGCTGAAAGGGCATCACCCCCTCATTCACCTGCAATATCATGTGGTATGTCCTTTTGACAAAACTTTGCATTTGGCCTATAGTTGCCAACACGTTTTTTTCAAAGTTTGTAAGGCCTTTAGTTATCGCTTCTTGTAACACGCTGCGAGTGCGTTAGGACACAAACCCCCACAGAGTCAAGCGGAGAGTCAAAGAAAAAAGCTTATACTTATAGGGAGTTCACAGCACTAGCAGAAGAAAAGCATCCCCTCCCCCCAAAGTTTTCTTCACTCTGGGCTTAAAACAGTTGCAGAAAAACAGTTCTTTCCAAAGCTTCTTCACTCTGGGTTTAAAGCAGTAAAGTCCAGCAGCCTGCTGATCAACATGGCAACACCCCGGCTCCTACCTGGGATCCCTTAGAGGCAGATGGTGACCTCATACCCTAGAACACCCCGGACTCTTCTCTCCCTTTCTGTCTCTTCTCTCCAAGTTAAAATGGGTGCTCCCAGCCACAACTTTCTCAGGTATATTCAAGCTGGGTGCCTTAAAGGGGCCCGGCCTCTGATGCTTAAAGGGGCATGCTTTCCCTTTGGCTGGAGGAATATCAGTACAGGGAATGGGGAGCCTCTTATATACCCCATCACATACCCTCCCTCTCAGCTCAACCCTATGAGGGCAAGCATCCAGTGGCGCCGGGGTGCCCAAGCGGGACAGAAAGTCCGCGTTCAAATGTACCTTGCCAGCCTGATGTCAGACCTCATAAACAAAGGGTTGGAGAGTGAGGAACCATCACAGGATCAGACCGTTGGTGTCCTTATGTTACGCCAGCCATTTGAGCAGTTGATGGTCCATAAACAACATGAAGGGGCAATCTAGTAGGCAATATCGGAACGTCTCTAGGGCCCATTTGATCGCCAGGACCTCCTTTTCAATCATAGCATACTTTTGTTCCCTGGGCAGCAACTTCCAGCTAATAAATGCCACCGGGTGTTCTTTACCCTCTACGTCCTGGGCCAGGACGGCTCCAAGACCCAACGTCGAAGCGTCTATCTGGATGATGAAGGGCTTTGTGAAGTTAGGGCTGACAAGGACCGGTCTTGAGCACAAAGCTGTCTTTAACTTCCCAAAGGCCTCCTCCAACTCGGCAGTCCACAGGATCTTGTCCGGGGCCTTTTTTTTTTTGGAGGAGCCGGGTCAAAGGTCCAGCAATTGCCGCCATCCGTGGAATAAACCGGAGATAATATCCGACCATACCCAGAAAGGCCCATACTTGCTTCTATTTCGCAGGTGTCAGTATTTGGGAAATGGCCTCCACCTTCTTGAGCTGCAGCCGCACTTGCCCATTCCCCACTGTATATCCTAGATACTGGGCCTCTTTGCCTCCCAGGAAGCATTTACATGGGTTGGCCCTCAGCCCAGCCTTCCTCAGACTTATCAGTACAGCATTTAGATGGAACAGGTGCGTTTTCCAGCTGTGACGTAGAATATGATGTCATCGAGATAGGTGGCTGCATATCCATCATGAGGTCTTAGTAGGCGATCGACCAGGCACTGGAACATGGCAGGAACTCCATGAAGTTCAAAAGGCAGGACCTTGAAGTGTAACAGACCTTGAGGCATCGAGAATGCGGTCTTCTCTCTGCCATCCGGGGTTAGGGGAATGTTTATGTTTATTGGGAACTTAATAGACCGCCCATCACAATAGCGTCTGAGCGGTTTACAATATACAAAAGGCTGCTTAGAAAATTAGGAAAGGAACGCCATAGTGTGATAGGAAAGGAGAGAGAACAGTAAAGGTTCGAGGCTAGCCAATAGCCCTTTATCAAATCCAATGCTGAAATAAATCGTGCACCCCCGAGGCGCTCAATAAGGTCTTCTACCCAGGGCATGGGATAAGCATTGCACTTCGAAACTGCATTCACTTTCCTGAAGTCTATATAAAACCAGATGCTTCCGTCCAGCTCAGGTACCAGTACAATGGGGGATGACCAGTTACTTTGGGATTCTTCTATCACACCCAACACCAGCATCTCTTCTACCTCCTTCGCCATGGCTTGCTGCCGTGCTTCTGGGAGTTGGTAGGGCCTTTGGCATACTGTCATGCTGGGATCCGTGATGATATCGTGGTAGGCAAGATGGGTACGTCCTGCAATCTGGTAGAACACATCTTTATTCCTCTGGACCAGCTATCTTAAGTCCCCCTTCTGGGTATTGCTTGTATTGGGTCAAGTAGTGAAATCCAGGGTCCCTTTCATGATTAATGGAACTTTAATCCAGGAACTTGTCTAAACCTTTTTTAAACCCAGCTACACTAACAGCTTTTACTACATCCTCCGGCACAAATTCCAGAGTTTGATTACACGTTGGGTGAAAAAATATTTTCTCATTAGTCTTAAATAGGTTACCCACTAGCTTCATTTATGTCCCCTAGTCTTTCTATATTCTGATGATGTAAACAATCGATCTACGTTTACCCGTTCCACTCCATTCATTAATTCATAGACCTCTAGCATATCTCCCCTCAGCCATCTCTTTTCCAGGTTGAAGAGCCCTAACTTTTTTAGCCTCTATTCATAGGGGTATCCTTCCATCCCCTTTACCATTTTGGTGGCTCTTCTCTGTATCTTTTTTAATAACGCTATATCCTTTTTAAGATATGGTGACCAGAATTGCACACAAAATTCAAGGTGCAGTCGCACCATGGAACGATATAGAGGCATTATAATATCCTTTGTTTTATTTTCCATTCCTTTCCTTATGATACCTAGCATTCTATTTGCTCTCTTGGCCGCTGCTGCACACTGGGTGGAGGGTTTTAACATGTTATCCACGATGACACCTAAATCTTTTTCCTGGGTGGTGGTTCCTAATGTGGAACCTTGCATCGTGTAACTTGTCATGAGGTCAGCCCTCCGCCTAGGGCTAAGAGAGCTGGTCTGCCATGATGTCCTTTAATCAGAAAGTGAGACCACACCTTTTTGCTCTAGCAATGCCTCTCGGGAGTTGTAGTCCCTTTTAGACCTCTGATAAAGGAATAGTTATGAGTCGAGTGTTTAAGGCAAAATGACAAGAAATGTATTCCCCTCACATTAGGGCTTAGTGTACAACAAAATAGTAAAGTGTCCAGGTGTTTGCTTGAGGATTATTTACAACAAAATAAGATAGCTGCTTTTCACACTCTGGCTCCAAAACGTGCTGTGCCTTTTCTAAGTAACAAAAATGGGAAACCAAACAGCTTCTTCTGGCAAAGGAAAATAACTTCTTTTCCTTTGCTGTTTCACAGCTCTTTAACTCAAAGACTTAACACAGTGACTCGATATCATTGGCAAGGCAAAGCGTGCAATCCATTGGAACTTCAGTTATGTCATTAACATTACAGTCCGTTTGCATATCTTCCAGCTCAGGATTTACTGAGCTTGGCTGCCAGCGGTTACTACTGTGTTTAAAGTAAACTCCCTCTGCAAACTCGGGTGTTTCCCCTGTATACAATTCTAGACAGCAAAGGTTTGAAATACCTGTGGCTTTGGAGCTTCTTCTCTGGCTTTCATCTAGTTTCTTCCAGCTATAAGGAAATGCTCTGTGACTCTCCGTTCGTAGTTCCTGACTAGAACCACCCCCTGGGCTCTCTGTTCCAGATAGAACTTCTTAACCTCCCTGCTTTGGTGCTGGGTCTCCACTTGTGCAAACTCTGAAGCCTTTCCTCAGGCAGTAAGGACTGAAGGCTTCCCTGTTCTCTCTGCCCAGGCTGGTTCCTGGCAACAGACTGTGCCTTCTCACCTTCTAGTCTGCCAGCTTCTCTCCCAGAACTGCAGGTAGGTTCTTTGCCAAGTCTCCAATTCTCTAGGGTTCCTGAGCCTCTCCAACCACGTCTCTCAGGAGCTCTTTCCTCTTGCTCCCTCTCTGGCTTCCTTCCTTGCTTCTCTTGTTGCCCTCACTGCTCCTTCTCTGCTCCCAACCAGCGTTTATATTTCTGTTCCCTGAGGCTTGGCTCTGCCTTTCTGAACAGGTGTGAGTGATCAAGCTCCCGGCTTGCTGCTACGTCAGAGCTTGGGCGTGTCAGCTCAGCTCCTATCTCCCTCTGTTTGTCCTTCTCTTGTAAACAGTGAGCTATGTGTGCTGGCTGACTGTCAGTTTTAAAGGTAACCTTTTCCTTTCTTTCTATTTCCAAGGCTCTATAGGGGCTTCTACATCACAAACTATAGTTTGGGTTGTTCTTTCCTAAGTGCATAAATTTGCACTTGTCCACATTAAATTTAATCTGCCATTTGGATGCCCAGCCTTCCAATTTATCAAGATCCTCTTGCAATTTTCCACAATCCTCATGGATTTTAACAACTTTGAATCATTTTGTGTCATCTGCAAATGTGATAACCTCACTCGTTATTCCCATTTCCAGGTCATGGATATGTTAAAAACAGCGGACCTAGCACAAATCCCTGGGATACTCCACTATTCACCTTTCTCCATTGGGAAAATTGGCCATTTATCCCTACTCTCTGCTTTCTATCTTTTAACCAGTTCCTGATCCACAATAGTACACTGCCTCCTATCCCATGACTTTTTAGTTTTGCCAAATGTCTCTGATGAGGGACCTTGTCAAAGACTTTCTGAAAGTCCAGACACAACATTATCAACTGACTTACCTTTGTCTACCTTCAAAAAACATAACAGATTAGTAAGACAAGACCTTCCTTGGCTAAAGCCATGTTGGCTATCTCCCATTAAGCCATGACTATCTACATGTTCAGTAATTTTGTTCTTTATGATGGTTTCTACCATTTTTCCCAGTACTGACGTCAGGCTCATGCTCTGTAGTTTCCCAGATCATCCCTGGAACCCTTTTTAAAAATTGGCTTTACATTGGCCATCCTCCAACCTTCAGGTATTACAGTTAAGGAATTAATAGAAACGTATGAAGTGGAGGAACAGCCTAGTGGTTAGACACTGGCTTGGTAACTACAAGACCAGGGTTTGAGTCGCACTAGCACTCCTTGTAGCCTTGGGCAAGTCACTTAACCCTCCAATGCCTTGGAAGAAAGGCCTGGCAGTTTACTTCAGTTACACTGCCACTCAGGAGCTACTGGGTTGTCAGGAATCAGCACTGAATCAAAGACACACATTGCACTGCATGAGAAGAAAACTCAATCCTTTAAATTGCAATTTGAACAATATGGAATTAAATGGCATCATTTTGAATCACAAATTAATAAATATCGTCAAGACCTAATACGTATGAAATTGAAAAAAATTGTTTGGAAGAATTAGATTACTAACAGGAACAAGTTTATTCATGGATGTATCATGAGGAGATGCGTACCTCCAAGACACGAGTAACTTTCAGACTCTATTGATCATGAGAATTTTTTACCACAGCGCTCATGCAGCTGCCGCAGAAGCAGAGACACAGTCCAAGGAAATCAATTTGGAGAAAATCAAGGGAAAATGTTTTAACACAAGAGCTTTGACCTTATTCAATTTCTCCCATTGGCAATTGACAAACGTGGAGATGTCAGTTTTAAATAAAGGGATCTCATTTGTTCTGACAAGTTGGTGTGACATGTTTTCAGTGGATGTGCAATTACAAAAGTTTTTTCGTAAATTAAAAATAGCTTAATTTCTTTTTGAAGCAGACAAGATTTATCTGAAAATCAGCATATGTTTTCATCCGTCATCACAGATCCCACTCAGCCTCATGGATCCTAATATTGCAGCCTCTGAACATCTGGTATTGAAAGATCTTATGTCTATAGATATACTCCATTGTAGAAGTAATTTTTGTAATGAAGAGTGGGCAGCACTACAGCCCCTCTCCCTGGATTCTTCTATTGTGATTAAACCAGCTGATAAGGAGGGAGGAATTGCTGTACTATATTGAACAGCATATGAACAAGATGTAATGGACCAATTGTCCAACAAAACATTTTATTCTCCTTGTGATCAAAATCTCATAGCTGAGAGTCACGTAGAGATTTCTGCATTTCTACTACAGGCACTGGCTCTTGATTTGATTTCAGAATAGGAATTCAATTTTTTATTTGGAAATGTTTCATAGTTCCCAACATTTATATTGTACTAAAAATGCACAAGCCTCTAGATAAACCACCAGGAAATCCTATAGTGTTGAGACAGGAGACTCTTTCGGAACCCTTATCTCAATATACTGATTCCTTCCCATGTCCACTAGTTGCCCAAGCTCAACCATACATTAAAGATTCTACAATATTAATTTGGAAGTTGGAGACTTATACTGATGTCAAATATTATTGGAAATTATCCTGAACATGTTATTCAAGAGGCGGATTACTGGGAAAAACATGTTAGTTGTGATCTACTGCCGACTCCCTACACAAGACCACAGATGAATAGAATGGTGGGTGCATTGTCTTATTCCTCCCAAGTTTTTAAAATTCAAAATATACTTTTGTAACAATGGGAGATGCTGAAGGTACTTTCAGTTTTTTCTGAGCTCCCTCCATTTTTCATTTATCAATGGGGGCAGAACTTTTAGAGGTCTATATATTTACTTATCCTTAATAACATTTTGATTTTATTTTGCAAACTGTATCCAACTGTGACAACCAAAGTATCATTTAGGCAATTCTGTGCCCCTGTCAGAAGACTCACATTAGACAGACATCTTGCAGATTTAAAAAGCATGTATTAATGAACATTGTGGTCTTTTTCTGTCATCATGTTTCTATGTTTCTATGTTGTTGTTATGGAAGGACAGACTAGATGGGCCTTGTGGTCTTTTTCTGTCATCATGTTTCTATGTTTCTATATACCAGTTTTGAGATGTAAAAGAGAAAGTTCTATTGGTTTTTCATTGGCAACAAGAGAGGCACATATTGGAAAAGCTTACATGTTTTGTAATAGAAGTGCGACAAGGGGGGCAGGGGTAACCTATCTGCTTGTAAGATAGTGGTCAACGCAAAAGAGGAAGGCCAGCAATGAAATGGATCGATACAATAACAGCAGCTACGGGTACCAGGCTGTCAACAATGAGCCGCCTAACTGAAGACTGAACACAACTTAGGACAACTATCCAGAGAGTCGCCATGAGTCAACACCGACTCGACGGCACTTAACAACAATAACAATGCAGATGGAAACAAGAGTTCATATTTCAGTGGTGAACAGTGGAACCCTATGGTCTCAATAACAACAGAGTGCAACTGGGGGGGGGGGGTTTGTTTTTTTCATGAGAGCACTATTTTTCATTTGCCTTCTTTTGACTGGGCAAGATAGATATAAATCAAGGTCTGTGATGTGCATGCGTGGCGCTTTTGAGAAAGTGAGCTATGTTTAAGAGGAGTAAGCGTTAGTCTGTTATATTTTTTAATGTTTTTTTAAATAAACGTTATTCGTCTGGCTTATTTTTATTTACAAAATTTCACTGATGAAATCCTGCCAAGGATGAAACCATTGGCCAGGGTCGGAATTCTATTGCAGCAAGGCAGAAATAATATGCATCACTGAATGGATGTTGTCAACGGTATGCACCAAGTGACCAGGAAAATGATAATGAAGCAATGAAACACTGCTGCAACAATGTGCATTTAACAACTTTTTCTGCTAAGAGAATAAGCAGCAAATCATAGACAGCAGAGTGGATACAAATGAAGCTTTAAGATAAGTTCATTTTGAAAGGGGGAAATAACAAGCTGGGGCATAAACAGGATATATGATGTAATGACTATGTAAATTGTATAATGTTGAGAACGAACTGGTTTGTAATGTGCATGGAAATGGTTAATAAAAATAAAAATGGAAAAAAAAGATAAGTTCATTTTTACATCACTATTTCTTGAATTTACATACACTTCTGGGACACACTTGTTTTGTTATGACAACCAGTTTTATTGGGCCTGGAGTGATAGAGAAAACTTAACTCCAGTAAATATTTTATCATTTGTTGTGAATGCTCCTTTTTCATGATTCTTTTATTTTTGACACTACTGATTAATAGTATGCAAGCTCAGGCATATTATAAGAATTAAAATTTAAACAAATTGCTAAAAAAAAAATATGAACTTTTAAGAAGTGGTAGAAATATATGAATTGATAAATAAAAATGATTACTTGGGAATGAAAAATTACAGGCCACAATTATATTTCTGATGTTCAGAGTCTTCTGCTAGCCAATACATTGTTTTGTTTAGGTTTATATCTTTTCAGAGACACCAAAGAAAAACAAATATCATTTTATGTTGCTTACTTCATTTGCAAAGCAATAGAACACTTAACATTCTTCTAGATTTATACCCCAGGCCTACCTTTTGAAATAGTTCACCTTTTGAAATAGTTTGCCCTTGGCATTTCTGTACTTATTTTTATGTATTCATTCAAGATATTTTTAGAAACCATCTGGCAAAAATGATTTTTGGAATTAACCCCTCTCACCCTAAGCCATAAGCTGAGAGATAAATGAAGTTCAAGACGGCAAGATAGCTGCAAGACTGGGCCAATCATTAGGCAAACTTGGCAGCCCTCTAGGTCAACAACTTCTTGGGGCATTCAAAGTTAAACAAGAGATTCTGCCATCAGGGGAGGGGGGGGGGTGGCGCAAAAGGCTTAAGGTTGCTTGTTTGCGGATGATATCAAAATCTGCAACAGAGTAGGCATACAGGAATGAATCAATAACATGAGGAGGACTCTAGCTAAGCTTGAGGAATGGTCTATAAATTGGCAACTAAAATTTTAATGCTAAAAAATGCAGGGTCATGCATTTAGGCTGCAAAAATCTAAAGGAGCTGTACAGTGTAGGGGGTGTACTTCTGTCCACAAAAGAAGAGCGGGACTTTGGCATAATTATGTCTGACGATCTTAAAGTAGCTAAACAGGTAGAAAAGGCAATTGCAAAAGCCACAAGGATGCTTGGGTGTATGGACTAGATTGTAAGCTCTGATGAGCAGGGACTGTCTCTTATATGTCTGTGCAGCGCTGTGTACGACTTGTAGCGCTATACAAATGCTCAGTAGTAGTAGTATAGGGAGAGGAATGGCCAGCAGAAAAAAGGAGGTGATAATGCCTCGGTATAAGTCTCTGGTGCAACCTCATTTGTAGTATTGTGTGCAATTCTGGAGACAATATCTTCAAAAGGATATAAGCATGTTGGAGTCGGTGCAGAGAGTGGCTACTAAAATGGTTAGAGGTTTTCATTATGATGCTTATGAGATCAGACTTAAAGATCTTAATATCTATATGTTAGAGGAAAGGCAGGATGGGGCGATATGTCACAGAGGCATTTGAAGGTCTCTGTCAAAAATGCACAGGAGGGTCTCTTTTAATTGAAAGCAAGCTCTGCTACAAGGGGACACAGGATGAGAGTGAAAAGGGATAGACTCAGGAGTAATATGCCGAAATATTTCTTTACCGAAAGAGCAATAGATACCTAGAATAGACTCCCAGTGGAGGTGATAGATGTGAGGACAGTACAGTATTTGAATTCAAAAAAACATGGGACAAACACAGAGGATCTCCAAAAGTAAAAAGGGGACTATTGTATTTGATATGGAAGGGCAGACTAGATAGAAACATGACAGCAGAAAAAGACCACATAGCCTATGTTTCTAAGGATTGCCTAGGGTGCCATCACATTGATCCAATTCTGGGGTCCGCCCTAACTAACTGATAAATCCATTAAAGCAGAGGCTGACCAGAACCCCAAGTTTTGAAGGGTAGCGCAACAAAGCTATGATTTATAATACGAAGGCTAAGATTTCCCACGTAAGATTTTTATCACATCCCAAACAAAACATATTAAGCTCACTAAGTACCGGAAATAGAGCAGGGTTAAGAACATTAACTTGGGCTTCACTTTTGATAGTTAATATTTACTATCTGGACTATCTCACCGGCACCGCCACATAATTCTATAAAATAACGTTGTCACTGCTCGGTTACTGAAAACAGAAACACTTCAAACAAAAATATCTGTATTCTAACTTTCTTTACCGCCGCAGAACGGTAATTAAATACATAACGTTCAGTCAAAAATCGAACACACACTTACCCTACACAACCGCAGCTCTCCACAACCCCAGAATTAATAGCAGGTACCCCGGATGGGGGCGGGCGTTGCCCAGGAGGCTCGCTCTGTGATTGGACAAAGTTAACAGAACAGGCGTTCTGATTGTGTGCTAAAGAAAAGCCATCCAGTAACTGGTTGCCTGAAAAATCCAACTGTGATTGGCTCCGTATGCACCGGAGAACTGTGATTGGGTAGGGAGTGTTAGAGTGATTTCCTGACCGGAAGTGACCGTCATTCAGTGCTAAGCGGAGCTGAAGGTAGGCGGAGTTATGTGGCGAAGTTTAAGGATCCTGAGAGAAGGGCTAGCTACCCAAGAATGAGTGCAGAAGTCATCTAGAAAATGTGAAAATCATCGCTGCGGAAGTGAGGCTGCTTAGTGCTGCTTTTCCGTCTCCGGGCTCTCTCTTTTACGTGGCCATGACAGATATTTGGTGCCAGGGCCGACCTTAGAGTTGATGCAAGGTAGTGGGTGCCCTAGGCGAATATTTAGATAACACCCCTCCCCCTCGAGATTTTGCTAATTAAACTTTACAATCATGATCATCTGAATACCACTCTTCTAAGAATAATCCTGTAAGATATGTAATTGGACCTTATACTTTTAAATATTAATATTTATTATTAAACATTACTTTGTATGTATGGGTGTTCCTGCTCTTCCTTTAGGTAAAAGAAAGTGCTGATGGCTATTTAAGTTTATATGGCTATCAGAATCTATTGTTTTTGTTTTGACTGCTCTCCACCAAAAGAAGCTACTGCCTAGTCTTGCCTAATCGTTGGTCTGGCGCTCTGCCTTGGATAGGAGGACGAGGAGAAGTGACAACAGTCATGGTAAATGTTCAGGGTGCTACTGTGGGGAGGGGGACGGCAGATAGATGGATGGATTTTATTTATTTATTTAACATTTCTTATATAACGCCTTTCAGTGCTATCAAGGCAGTTTACATCAAACAAAAACAAGAGGAACATGGTACAACTAACTAGGTACAGGCAACTGAATTGCAATGCGATTAATTATTTACCTTTTAACTGATAGGCAGTAAAGTATTTATTGTCTGATCAGTGGGCTGACAGCTATTTACATTTGAGTGTATAGAGTCCATATTTTTAGTATTTCAGTCATTTAGTTTTATTTCAGTCATTTAGGTTTGTTTCAGTCATTTATGATTTTAGTGAAGAAAGGCCCTTGCTAGAAATATATGTAGCCCACTCTATGCTACTTATGTACATGGAAAACTCCAATTAATAAGAACATGGCAGACTCTCCTTGATGCGCCCATTGATGTAAGGCTCATTATTGTCTCCTACATTTTTCAGTGTCTGTATGGCTCCAATGACATAGGCGTTGGACAGCTAGAGATTGTAATTTTATTTTTATGTAAATGATATTTAGTTACTGGGTTTCTTTCAAGGTGATCAAGGGGCGAATATGTTGAAAGTAAATAATCGCTTATGAACCATTGAAAACTGACTCCAAGCAAATGGACTGTTTGAATGTGAAAAAAATCAATTGCTATGTAGGTATCCTGTATGCAATTCTGGTCGCCGTATCTTAAGAAGGATATAGCGTTATTAGAAAAGATACAGAGAAGAGTCACCAAAATGGTAAAGGGGATGGAAGGATACCCCTATGAAGAGAGGCTAAAAAGGTTAGGGCTCTTCAACCTGGAAAAGAGATGGCTAAGGGGAGATATGATAGAGGTCTATAAATTAATGAATGGAGTGGAACGGGTAAATGTAGATCGATTGTTTATGCCGTCAAAATATAGAAAGACTAGGGGACATGCAATAAAGCTACAGGGTAACCTATTTAAGACTAAGAATAGAAAATATTTTTTCACTCAACGTAATCAAACTCTGGAATTTGTTATTGGAGGATGTAGTAAAAGCTGTTAGTGTAGCCGGGTTTAAAAAATATTTGGACAAGTTTCCGGGGGAAAGGTCCATAAAGGGGAACCGGGATATCCACTGCTTGCCCCCAATACAAGCATTGTGGAACGTGTGTCTTTTGGGGAAACTGCTAGGTACTTGTGACCTAGATTGGCCACTGTTGGAAAAAGGATACTGGGCTTGATGGACCTTGGTCTGACCCAGTATGGCATATCTTATGTTCGTATGCTAAGGGATTATGTTCTCCATCTAGGGTTGGTGATGAGGTGTTGTCACTTTGTCAATCTTTTACCAGTGTACAGATGAAAATTTACTCCCATCTTAAATCTGCCTGGCAAATAAGTTTGATGGTGTGATCTGTCTGTTTTTTCCACGGTGGATGATTTGTAAAACTGCAATCTTTCCTGTCATTAGCTAATTTGGTTGGCCTGGTGGTTCCCCTGGTATTCAGGAGAATGAATTATTATAAGTCTTTGTAGATAGACCTTCCAAGGATAAAACTGAAGAGGATTCAGTTTGTATAAAATTCCACAGTCAGGTTGATATTGGAGGTTCATAAGTGGGATCATGTGACCCCTCTTCTTAAGCAATTACACTGTCTGCCAGTGACTTGGAGGATATAGTTTAAGGTCCCTCTGTATGATGCATTGTACAGAAGACAGCCACAGTATAGGATTGATAGATTACATACATACTGCCCGATTAGATCATTGCAGTCTTCCCAGAAAAGGTGTTTGGACTTCCTGGCCTGGCTGAAGTACGGTTGTCTGGCACTCAGGAGAGTCTTTGGTTTTAGAGGTCCAGTATGGTGGAATTGCGGGAGGAAGTATGTTATTTGTCTTTTCGTAAGCAGCTAAAGGCATGCTTTTTTTCATCAGTTTTCTGTGTTTGTATTTTAACTTTGTTTTGAGGGATTGAGGAAGGAAGTGGATCAGCTGGGATTTTTACCTTGGGCTAAGGATAGGTTGTTGGTGGTTGGGAAGTGAAGAGAGTATTGTCTATTTTTTGGATATATAGTAAACTGCTGGACATTTATGTAATGGTAAGGTGTATACTAAGTTATTAAATTAAAACTGAAACATAAGAAGTGCCATTCTGGGTTAGTCTAATAATCCAAAAAGCTTATCACCCTGTCCCGACAGCAGATCAGTGTGAATTACCTGGAATACCCTGAAGATCACAAATGGAAAAAGCCCATTCTTTGTTCATCCCTTCCAACAAGTGGAGACAACTAACACTATCTGGTTACATGGACCTGGCTTCTAGAAACCTATCCAAACCTTTTTCAAAACTCAGTTGATTTAATAGACTTGAACATATTTTCTGGTAGCAAATTCCATAGTTTATATATGTCTGATATTACCAGCCTACTGGTAGAAAACTGAATCATCCTGTTGCCATACTATCAAATTAGACTCCTGCATTCTAGGCTGTTTTCTATAGAAATGGTCTTGTACAGTGCTGTGTATGCCTTGTAGCGCTATATAAATGATTAATAGTGGTAGTAGTAGAAGAAGAAATGGTGATGTTGCCGTGATTATGCATGCTGACACATAGTTTGGTGGGTCACAGATGTAAAATGAAATCTGTGGTCATTGTTTTCTTTCCTTCTGTTCAAGCAATGGCTTCCAGGGGAAAGACAGAGACCAGTAAACTGAAGCAGAACTTGGAGGAACAGCTAGACAGACTGATGCAGCAACTCCAAGATCTGGAGTTATGCAGGTAGGTCAAAGCTGCTCAAGTTGCATGGCTCACCTTTTCTCTTTCCCATCCTTTGTTGAGGAGGCAGCTTGAGATTTCAGGCATCCTTTGCTTCTTAAGTGCATGCCCCTTTTAACTTCTAAATCAGAGTTTAATATTCTAAATTAAGCAAGAGAATAAAGGAAAATGGGAGATATTGGATTATTTTAATATTATTATACATGCTTGTTCCTTATTGCCCCTCCAGTCCAGTCCCAACCTCAGGGTAGTCAACCCCCACCAGCAGCTTGGAGACTGAGCATGTCATCTTTGGATGAAATCAGAGTACTGAGGCAACCAGCTCCACCTGCCAACCCCAGTAACTCAGTATCCAAGCAGCTGGAGCAGGTGATCCCAAGGGTTTGGACTCCCTGTACAGACAACTAAGAGGCCTGATCCTTTCTATTTCAATTTGTGGGATTCTTTCTTAACATTGGCAGTGAGATGGCAGCATTAGGGAGCCCTTGTCTATGGGGGGAGGGGGGCGGTTATAGGCTCAAAGCTGCAGGAATAAATCTGGCTGATTGGGGAAAAATAAAAATATATCTCCAGGAACAAGCAGGAATAAGTCATCACATATGGGTACGTCGGTACCGACGGAGCCCGCGCGGGAAAGCTCCCCAGCTTTTCAGATTAAAAGCTTTTGGGGCCTCCCACTGCACATGCGCGCTGCCTTCCCGCCTTCCTGACCAGCTCTCGTCAGTTCATTATGTCCGCGGAGCCAGCAGGTCGTGTTCCTGTCACCGCTGAAGAAATTGTTAATTTTATTGTTTTCTTTAGACCGCGTACCTGCCTTCCCCATTCTGAAACCGGTACTGCCGGTCTCTCTTTCTTTCTTTAAAAAAAAAAAAATATATATTTTTCTTTTCTTCAGCACAGCTTGGTACTTTGTTAGGCCTTCAGGCCTACACAAATTCTCCTCATGGAGAAGCCAGTTCCTGCTTTTAAAAAGTGTACCAAGTGCAGTGCTGTCATTCCTGTTACAGACACCCATGAATGGTGTCTTAATTGTTTAGGACCTGACCATTCCATACCGGACTGCCCATCCTGCTCCCAGATGTCGAAACGTGGATTGCAGAACCGGGCCAACAAGTTCCATGTGCTGTTTCCTTCAGAAGCATCACAGTCATCCAGGTCTTCCTCTCCGGATGGATCTCAGGTAACCAAAACTCCAGTGGGCAAATCCTCTAAAAGCAAATCTCTTTCTAAAGATCGAGAGGCTCTCAATTCTGAGTTCGAGGATTCTGCCCAGGCCAAAAACCCCGGCGGGAGGTTCCGGCCTCCAAAGCAATCATGGGGTCACAGGTTGACATCGATGGCGCGGCCTCGACAGATCACCTGTTGTGCTGCTCTGGGGTACCGGCCCATACTGGTACCGACATCCAGGCAGCAGTGGCGTCTATGGGCAATACTGTCCAAGTCATGCAGCAGGCCATTCTGGCTTTTATTAATGCTGCTACGCCCTCGGTACCGCGGCCAGCGGTACCGGTTCCGGTAATGGCTTCCATACCGGAACCGAGGCCATCGTCTTCCAAACGCAGATCGGTTCCGCATGCCGGATCCGGGCTTTTGCCCGGTACCGATCCCATACCCGGTACGCCCGATGTCGATACCGAACGGTATGCGTATCGTGCGTTGGAAGCACATAGAGGATACTCTGCTTCTTCAGAGGATTTTAACTCCTCTGATGATTCTGATGAGTTCTCCCTTGATCTTCCTGAGGATCCTTCTTCTCCTAAAAGGAGAATGTCTCCACCAGAGGATTTGTCCTTTCAGGACTTCATCATAGAAATAGCTAAAGGTCTTTCTATTGCTTCATCCTCTGAAAAGGAACCCAGATCAAAGAAACTGGATATTTTAGGATACTCTAAGTCTCCTAAAGAGGCAGTCACCCTGCCTATCCATGAAATCCTTCAAGAACACTTGATGGACTTATGGGAGGCTCCTCTAACATTGTCTCCTTCTTCTCGCAGGTTGGACACCATGTACCGTGTCCCCCCTTCTCCTGGTTTCCAAAAAAACCCAGTTGCCTCACCATTCTATTGTGGTGAAGTCTGCAATGAAGAAGATAAAGAGTACCAAAAGGCACTCTTCTACTCCTCCAGGGCGAGAATGTAAGACTCTAGACTCTTTTGGCAGGAAAATTTTCCAGGCTACTATGCTTATAGCCAGGATTAATTCCTATAGTCTTTACATGGGCATGTTTCTCAGTGAAATCGCTCTAAAAGTTTGGCATTTTGCCCCCTTCATCCCTGAGGATAAAAGGGAGGAGTTCATTTTCTTAGTGAAACACCTTTTGGATATTTCAAAGTTCTCCAACAGGGCAGCTTTTGATTCCTTTGAGGGTGCTGGTAGGGCTTCGGGCATTGCTATAGCAGCCCGACGTCTTGCTTGGCTCCAGGCTTCTGATCTAGAACCTTGGGTCCTAGATGGCTTACGGAATCTGCCCTGTACAGGTGAGAACTTATTTGGTGAGGAGTGGCAAATTAAGGCCACTCAAATGGACGCAGAAAATGCCACCTTAGATAGACTTTCTAAGTCTACCTCCACTCCTGCCAAAAAGAAGTCTTTTAAGAGGCCTTATTACAAGAAGTCCAGATTTTCCACAAATACTGGCCAACAATCCTCTCAGCCTCGTTTTGCTGCTAAACGTCAGCAACCTAAACAGGCAAGGTCAAAGCCTGCGGCGTCTGCTACGCCTCAGCAGGCTCAACCCCCTCAGGGGTTTTGACTTGCTCCTAGAGAACTTAACTTTTCTGGCTCTAGAACAACCAGAGCCCCTCACCATACCCGGAAGGTTAGCTCACTTTGCTCCCAGATGGGAGCAAATTACATCAGAGCAATGGACCCTCTCTATCATCAGAGAGGGTTACAAACTCCATTTTTCCGACCTTCCTCCTTATACTATGGTGAGGCAGTTCAATTCTCCCCCATCTCTCCTGACCCTCTTGGGTCAGGAAGTCTCCTCCCTCCTTGCCCAAGGGGCAATAGAGGAGGTCCCTCTTCTTCAACAGGGGACGGGATTCTACTCCCCTTATTTTCTAATACCAAAGAAGACAGAGGGCTTCAGACCAATTCTAGATCTGAGAGAATTGAACAAATTTCTTTTCAAGGAGAAATTCAAAATGCTTTCTCTGGGCATTCTCCTTCCATACCTTCAGAGTCAGGATTGGCTTTGTTCTCTAGACCTAAAGGATGCGTATACACACATACTCATCCACCCATCCCACAGAAAATACCTTCGATTTCTGTTTCAGGGACAACATTTCCAGTACAGAGTACTCCCCTTCGGTCTAGCCTCTGCTCCAAGAGTATTCACCAAATGCATGGCAGTCGTAGCTGCCTTTCTAAGAGGCCTGGGAATTTTCATATTCCCATACCTGGACGACTGGCTCATCCGAGCTCCATCTCAGTCCCAGGCCCAAATTTCCCTGGACCGCACAAGGCGTCTTCTGCAGTATCTGGGACTGGTAGTAAACCTTCCCAAGTCTCAACTAATCCCTACTCAGTCTCTCGAGTTCATAGGGGCCCAGTTAGACACCATCACTGCGAGGGCCTACCTGCCTCAGCTCAGGGCCCGCCTGCTGAGTTTGGCCTCCCAAGCTCAGTCCAGCAGTCATTTGACAGCCCGGGAAATGCTGCGACTTCTGGGCCACATGGCCTCCACGGTACATGTGGTGCCTACGCTCGTCTGCATATGAGAGCAGCTCAATGGACCTTGGCCACCCAGTGGACTCAAGCATCTGGAGCGCTCTCCGACCAAATACTCACCTCAAGCCGTCTGTTTTGGTCCCTCCAATGGTGGACATCCACCAAGAATCTGTTGTTGGGGGCCCCCTTCCAACCTTTGTTGCCCCAAGCAACCCTCACAACAGATGCCTCCCAGACAGGGTGGGGAGCTCATCTTCAGAACCTCTCCACTCAGGGCACTTGGTCTCCACAGGAGACCACCCTTCATATCAACCTCCTGGAACTGCGAGCAATTTACCTTGCCCTCAAGGTCTTCTATACCCTCCTTGTCAACCTGACTGTCCTAGTTCAGACAGACAATCAGGTAGCCATGTTCTATATAAACAAACAAGGAGGGACAGGCTCTCTGTCGCTTTACAACGAAGCTCTCAGATTATGGGCCTTCGCCAGAGAGCATCAAATTCACCTTCTTGCAGTGTATCTTCCAGGAGTTCAAAACTCTCGTGCGGACAGACTCAGTCGAGTTCTGCTTCCACACGAATGGTCCCTACATATGGACCAGATACGCAGAATCTTTCAGGAATGGGGGACCCCGAACATAGACCTCTTTGCAAGTCCGTGGAATGCCAAACTTCCCCGGTTCTGTTCCAGAACTCAGTGTCAGGGAGCTCAGGCCCACGATGCCTTCCTCCTGCATTGGGGTCAGGAATTCCTCTATGCCTTTCCACCCATTCCTCTAATATCCAAGACTCTGTTCAAGCTCCAGAGGGATCACGGGACTATGATCCTCATAGCTCCCCGCTGGCCACGCCAGGTGTGGTTCCCTCTACTTCTGCATCTCTCCCAGGGATCCTCCCTGGACCTGGGAGCTGCGCCAGACCTCCTGTCTCAGGAGAAGGGGACTTTGTGGCACCCAAACCCCAAATCCCTACATCTCAGAGCTTGGTTACTGAAGGCCTAAGTCTTCAAGACTTTAATCTTTCTCAGCCTGTGAAAGATATCCTTCATGCCTCTAGGAAACCTTCCACGAGGCGTTCTTATGCTTTCAAATGGAAGCGTTTTTCCATTTGGTGTGCTCAGCAGGGTCTTGACCCTCTAGCACTTCCTTTGAATTCCCTCTTGGACTATCTCCTGCATCTTTCAAATGCAGGCCTTAAGACAAATTCAGTAAGGGTCCATTTGAGTGCTATTGCAGCATCCTTAAAACTTATAAATGGACAACCTGTCTCCTCTCATCCTCTTGTTGCACGTTTCATGAGAGGCCTGACCCTAACTAAACCTCCCATCCGACCTCCCCCGGTAGCATGGGATTTGAACCTAGTTCTAGGTCAGCTTATGAAGCCACCTTTTGAGCCTTTGGACTCTACCTCCTTCAAATTTCTTTCCTGGAAGGTTGTTTTCCTTATTGCAGTCACTTCGGCTCGCCGCATCAGTGAACTGCAGGCTTTAGTGGCTCATCCACCTTATACTAGGTTTCATCATGATAAGGTGGTCCTTAGGACGAATCCCCACTTTATGCCCAAAGTGGTCTCGCCTTTTCATCTTAATCAAGAGGTATATCTACCTGTCTTTTTCCCGGCTCCTCATGCATCCAGTGCAGAGAGGAACCTTCATACTCTGGATTGTAAAAGAGCTCTTGCCTTTTACCTCAACAGGACTCAACCACATCGAAAGTCTTCCCAACTTTTCGTGGCTTTTGATCCTTCTCATTTGGGACTTCCAGTCACCAAGCGTACACTTTCCAATTGGATCGCTCAGTGTATTTCTTTTGCTTACCAGAGTAAGAACATTTCTCTGGAGGGCCATGTCACAGCTCACAATGTGAGAGCCATGGCCACTTCTATGGCTCATCTTCACTCTGTGTCCATAGATCAGATCTGTCGAGCAGCCACTTGGGCCTCGGTTCATACCTTCACAGCCCATTACTGCTTGGACAAGGACTCCCGCCGGGATGCCTTGTTTGGTCAGGCTGTCCTCAAACACCTGTTCCATACTTAAACAACTCCTGCCCACCTTCCCTGGATGGATGCCTGAGATCCATACGAAGATGGTTTACCCTTGGAGGGGGATCTCCCAGGCATCTTAGCTAGGGAGTCCCCATATGTGATGACTTATTCCTGCTTGTTCCTGGAGATAGCACAGTTACTTACCTGTAACAGGTGATCTCTGGGAACAGCAGGAATTAGTCATCACAACCCACCCACCTCCCCTAGGAGTTGTATCTCTATCTATCTATCTTCCTGTCCTCTCTCTCTATTGTCTCAGCTTTAAACTCAAACTGACGAGAGCTGGTCAGGAAGGCGGGAAGGCAGCGCGCATGTGCAGTGGGAGGCCCCAAAAGCTTTTAATCTGAAAAGCTGGGGAGCTTTCCCGCGCGGGCTCCGTCGGTACCGACGTACCCATATGTGATGACTAATTCCTGCTGTTCCCAGAGATCACCTGTTACAGGTAAGTAACTGTGCTTTAAAGTGCAAAAGAACAGCGTTGGAGGTGGCGCCCTCTCTCCAAGGAGGAAAAGGCTCACCTGTACCCCTCTGATGTCTACCGCAGTTCCCGAACCCATCAGCGGGTGAGGAGCCACGTGGGGAGACAGAAAAAGGCAGTGTGCAGCTCTCAGTCGGGTTCCTGCTGAAAGCCAGTAAGTGAGGGCTGAGCAGAGGCCAGAGCGCTTTCAGCAGGAAAGAATGAGGATGCTTGTACTGGGCTCACTCTTTCGGGCCGTTTGGGGCTGAGCCAGTATTCTACCATTAGCTTTACTTCTTTCCTTTAGTGGCATCAGTTAGCTGCCGCGGACAGTGTGCTTTCAGCTCCATTTTGTTATTGGATACACGGGTAGCTTCGCTATTTCCTAAGGCAGTGAATTCATCGGTACAGGGCCAGAGAGAAGGGGGGAAGGGCCAGTTCGGACACTGGGGCTGCTGCTCTGTGTTTCTTTTTGTTTTTATTTTCATTTTCATTTTTTCATTCTGGAAAAAGCCTGCCGTTGGGCATCTGCAACATTAAACCAAAAAAAGAAAAGAAACAGGAACACTCCCTGAGAGAGTTGTGCACCCCTCAGTTGAAAGGACAGGGGGTAAGGGCACCATCATTTTCAGTAGTTAGCCAGCAGGGCAGAAAGGGGCACCGATACCTTTCCCTACCCCATGCTGTGCCATGCCGGCAAGAGCCACATGTGTCGCCTGTGGGACATGACGGGTCAGGTCTCCGCCTCAGGAATATTTCAGTGTTGTGAGATGGATGTACGCATGGCGGAGGAAGCCATCCAGGACAGTACAGGTGATTCGAGTCGTGTGGGGGCCTCTGAGAACTCGGGATGTCCACAAGGGGACATATTTCACCTTCCGTGAGAGTGATGGCATTGGCCCAGCTCGAGGGAGGAGCAGGTGCCATGCCACCAGTGTCGGGGCGCTGTGGAGGAGAGTGCTCCTCTCCCAGACCCTCAACATCGCAGAACCGCTTAAAGGAGGGGGCTCCGGGTGTGGGGGGGGGGGGTACCCCAGCATTCATATTTCTCACGCACAAGGCATTCTGCTTGAAATAGAGGGGTAAGGGCAGCCCTCTTTCAGAGTCAGAACAAGATAGAAAATGAGCAGCACCAGCCGACTGGATACCGGAGGACGGGCCGGTCACCTGTAAGTGCCACCTTGAGGAGGAACTGGGAAAAGAGATGGGCTCCCTTCCTTCGGATGGTCAAGAAGACAAAGGAGAGCTGGAGGAGTTGGAAGAAGGCGAGATCCCACAAGAAAACGAGTCTTGAATCAGCCAGGTCTGCTGCTGCAAGGCATTGGCATCGCTGATAGGAGGACACACTGGAAGATCTGCTGCTCCAAGCCGTCAGGAAGTTGTAAAAGGTTTTTCCACGGCATCGAGTGATTAAGCAGATGATCCAGGATGAGTGAGACCTCCCGGAGGCTGGCCTTAGAGGGACGAGGACCATGACCTGACTCCACCCTCTGCTGGAGCATGAGAAAGAGCTCCTTGGTTCCCCAAAGCTAGATGTCACAGTGTCAGCAGTGACTAAGAAAACTACAATCCCTGTGAAGGAATTTGGATACTTTGTTGAAGTAGGCATTTGACATCAATGTCCTTTCATTACAGACATCCGTTTGTGGCGCGTTTGTAGCCAGAGCTTGCCTTAGGTGGGTGCAGGGCATTCTGGAGCCGGCAAATGACTCCCAGGGGCCAGAGGCAGCAGCGGCATAGCTGGAGTCCAGGGCCACTTACCTGGCAAACGCCTTCTATGATCTTATCTGGGGGCTCTCAAAGAGCATGGCCTTAGTGGTGGTGGAGCACCGCTACCTCTGGTTGAGGAACTGCTCGGCGGATGTCTCATCCAAGACTTGGTTAAATATGCTACCTTTTAAGGGTAAGCTTTTGTTTGGTGAGGCATTGGGGAAAGTTGGTGAAGGATTTGGGGGAGTCCAAAGGGGGGGTGCTTGCCCGAGGACAAGCAGAAACAAGGGCGCGCTCCGGCACCAGCATGGGGTCAGTCAGTAGATTTTCGGCAATTCCACATGGTGCATTTTGTGCCATACCAGAGGGGATGGTTGCTCTCTCAGAGGCAGTCCTATTGGGGGTTTTGAGGAACAGGGAGTGATTACTACTCCACCTATCCTTCCTCTGTCCCGAAAAAGACACAGTGAAGCGAGGCAGGACCAGGTGGAGGTGGAGTCAATAGGAGGCTGGTTGCAGGACTTCTGTCCTACCTGAGTCCAGATCACGTCGGACTAATGGGTCCTGGAGGTGATTCAAGAGGGTTACTTGCTGAAGTTTGTAAGTCCCCTCGTTCCCTCCTTCGTACAGTCCCCATGCAAGGCCTGGGTCAAGGCAAAGGCCGTGCGAGACACCCTCGGGCATTTGCTACAGTTAGGGGCTGTAGTCCCCGTTCCCCAGGACCAGTGCGGTGGAGGTCGATACTCCATTTATTTTGTTGTACCAAAGAAGGAGAGACGTTTTTGACCCATTTCAGATGACAAGCAAGTAAACCGATGTCTGCGGGTGCCTCTGTTTCACATGGAGACACTCCGGTCTGTATCATAGCCATTTGGAAAGGGGAGTTTCTTACCTCCCTCGACCTCACGGAGGCTTACTTGCATATTCCAATCCGGCCAGAGCACCATCTGTTCCTATGCTTTGCAGTGCCCATGGGGCATTTTCAGTTCCGAGCAATGCCCCGTGCACCTTCATCAAGGTTGTGGTGGTAGTAGCGGCAGCTTTGTGCCAGTAGGGAATACTGCTTCATCACTACCTTGATGATTGGCTCATTCGGCAAAGTTGCAAGAGGAGAACAAGTGGGCTATAGCAAGAGTAATCAAGTTTCCGCAGAGCCTTGGCTGGGTAATCAATTTTGCAAAGAATCGGCTAGTCCCGTCGCAAGATCTGGAGTACCAAGGAGCATGCTTCAACATACACAGCGGAAGATTATTACTGCTGGAGCAGAGGGCGCAAACGCTGTGGCGGTTGGTGTGGCAGTTTCTCAGGATGCAGTCACAGACGGCATGGCATTATCTTCAGGTACTGGGGGGACCATGGCGGCTACGATCAAATTGGTCCCTTGGGCATGCGCCCACATGCGGCTGTTGCAGAGAGCACTACTGCAATGATAGTTGCCTCAACAGCATCTGCTGAGCCAACCCTTACCCTGTCAGGCGGCGACTCAGAAAGCACTCAGGTGGTGGCTATGCCTAGAACAGCTATCAGCCGGGATGCCCCTGGAGGCACCACACTGGATTACCCTCATGACGGACGCCAGTCTCCTTGGCTGGGAGGTGCATTGCGATGGCCAGGTGGCTCAGGGTCGGTGGACACTGAAGGAGAGTGGCTGGCCGATCAACTGGCCCGAGATGAGGGCAGTATTCCTCGCTATACAGGAGTTTCACTCCTTCCTACCGAACAAACCGGTTTGGGTCTTATCCGACAATGCCACCACAGTGGCCTACATCAATCGGCAAGGGGGCACAGGAAGTGTGCACCTGGAAAGTGAAGCCAGTACCCTGCTGAATTGGGCGGAGATCCATCTGCAAGTGATCTCTGCGACCTTTGTTACTGGCACCGAGAATATAACAGCAGACTATCTCAGTCGCATGCATCTGGATCTGGAGAGTGGATGCTCAACAAGACTGTTTTCTCGCAGATAACATGGAAGTGGGGCACACCGATCATGGATCTCAAGGTGACCAGATTCTTCAGCAGGAGACAGGAGAGAATGTCGGAAGGCCTAGATGCTCTAGTGCAGCCTTGGCCCACCGGGGGTCTGCTCTGTCTTCCCTCCATGGACGCTCATCGGGCGCATGGTATAGCGAATCGAAGTGCACCGAGGATGAGTTTTTCTCATCGCCCCTGACTGGCCCAAGAGGCCGTGGTATGTGGATCCAATCTGAATGATAGTGGACCGGCCATGGTGTCTGCCAGTTCAATCCGACCTCTTGGTATAGGGTTCGGTACGGATGCCTCAGGTGGATCAATTCTCGCTTACGGCATGGCTCTTGAAAGGGCTCTATTGAGCAGGCAAGGCTACTCTGCACTGGTGATTTCCACCTTATTGAAGGCACAGAAGAGGTCCATTTCATTGTCATATATATCCACTGGCTTCCAATACTCAGCAGAGTAAAATACAAAGTGGCTCTAATGATCTTCAAAGCAATGAGACAAATTTCTTTCCACACCTTGCAGTTTTTGTTCACCAAGCTGCACACCCAAAGAACCCACAGAAGCACTAACAGCAGCCTACTCACAGTACCCTCAGCAATCACCCATACTAAAAGCACATCCTCCAACAGAGTTTTCTACTACTACACACCCACCATTTGGAATGCTCTTCCTCCTGACCTCCACTCATTATCAGACGTTGTAATCAACTGCCGAAGACTAAAAACACTGCTATTCTCAGTCTGGTTCCTGCTGAAGCCAGTAAGTGAGGGCTGAGGAATAATTCAGCCCAGTCACATAACCACCTCAACAGCTTTTTGGACACGCATATACGATTACAACTCACCCCCTGCTGTGTAACTAGGTTAATAGGTTGTTAATAATGTTCAGAGTTATAGTTTTAATCTAGTAAACCATCCAATACATGTTCTATGTAAAGCTAACGTTTCCTGTTAACTCTTATTCTATGTAAACCATCGTGACTGGTAGATACAGTAATATAGAAGTGTTGTTAAATAAAATAAATATATCAGAGTGTAGCGCATTTTTGAGGCCTGGGGTGTGGAGCGGCAGTGCCGGCCTCTATCAGTGTCGGTTCCAAAGGTTTTAACCTTTCTCTGGTCAGGCCTGGACATAGTACAGTTTCTCAGAGCTGTCAAACAGATCCGCCTGCCAAAGCGGGCAGTAGTTCCTTCTTGGCAGCGGGCAGTAGTTCCTTATTTAGTGTTGTCAGTGCTGGTGGAAGAGCCTTTTGAGCCTTTGGGCTCATGTACCCTGAAGGACTTGATGCTTAAAACAGTGTTCCTGGTGGCCATCTGCTCCGCCCGAAGGATTTTGGAGCTCCAAGCACTGTCGTGTCGGAAGCCTTTTCTTTCCATCTCCAAGGAGAAGGTAGTCTTGCGGCCGGTTCCATCGTTTTTACCTAAGTACTCTTGGTGTTTCATTTTAACCAACTAGTCACACTGCCTGTGTTCTCGGAGGCGTCAGAGGGGGTCTCGGACCCACAGTTATGCCTGTTGGATGTGCGACAAGTCTTGCAACGCTATTTGAAAAGGACATCGCCACTCAGAAAGTCAGACCAATTGTTCATATTGTTTTGGGGCCCCCGTAGAGGAGAGGTGGCCTCTTAAGATATTCATCTCTCAGTGAATTAAGGAAGCTATTGCCTTGGCATATCTGGTGTGACGAAGGTCGGTGCCTCCAGGTTTGCAAGCCCATTCAACCAGAGCACAGGCCACATCATGGGCAGAGCCTAGTTTAGTGCCACCGGCTGATATTTGTAGGGCGGCTACTTGATCTTCTCTTCATATTTTTCTGAAGCATTACTGCCTGGATGTGCAGGCAATGGGGGATGCAAGGTTCGGGGTGGCAGTCATTCAGGCCGGGCTTGCGAGTCCCTCCCAGAGTTAGTACTACTATGGTACATCCCAGAGGTCGGGACTGGACTGGAGGGTCAATAAGGAAGGTAAAATTAAGTCTTACCTGCTAATTGGCTTTCCTTGAGTAACTCCAGTCCTGTCCCGGATCCCTCCCTGAGTCTGTTCTTTTTCGGCAGTATAGCGATCCCGGGCCAGAAGAAGGTCAGCTGCGCAGGAGTGGTCTGGAGATGTTCCTTTTCATAGGAGGTGGCGATGTTACGGGGCTGGGGAGCCTTTCTGGCAGAGCTGCACATATTGTCTAAGAATCTGAATTGCAGGCCTAGGAGCCCCGTCAGGGCTCGCGGTCAGCAAGCGTTCAGGGGATTGACGGGTAAGCCTTTTTCTTCCTTGTGATAGAGGGTCCCTGGAAGGGTGTGGGGGACTGTTTCATGTTTGTTTTTTGGAATCTGGTTAACGTAGTTTATTTTTATTTATTTATTTTTTTATTTATTTATTTAACATCTTTTATATACCGCTCTATTTATAATCAGCGCGGTTTACATAGAACAAGAAAACATCAGATAAGGTACATGTTATCTGTTTTTTACATAGAACAAGGAACAAAAACTTGGATAACCGGGGAAATTATTTACAATGAATACAACACATTGGCTATTTACATATGAACGGAATAAAGCCTAAAAGAATTTTCATAGTATGAGAGAGAGGTGTGAAAAGTTATTGGGTTAGCAGAGGTGGCGTGTTAAGAACGGGAATGGTGCTATTTGACTTCTTATTTGTTGCTCCTGTCACTGGGGCTGGTAGGTGGAGCTGGCTGCCTGAGTACTCTGATGTCATCAAAAGATGATAAACTCAGTCTCCAAGCTGCTGGTGGGAGTTGACTACCCAGAGGTCGGGACTGGACTGGAGTTACTCAAGGAAAGCCAATTAGCAGGTAAGGCCTTTTACGATTAGTGGTGGTATCATGAGCTACTGTTTGTTGAAGGATGGCATATAAATAATTCTTAAATAAAAATATAAGATATGGGTAGGTGTTTTCAATTCTTTTTCCTGGCCTTTCATCTGTCAAAAACAACAAATGCAAAACAACGCAGTTGAAACTTGCTAAAGGACCCTGGGAAAATCTCCATAGTTTCATTGATAGGACTTCTTTGCAGTGGTGTAGCTCACTGTACTTTTATCTTAGTGATTGCAGAGCAGAAGTGCTAACAGTATTTACCAATTTGATTTTAGAGGCAGGATTTAGAGTAGATATTGTCTATTTTGGTGCTTCAAGTTTGCTCTGTTTGACACGGAGGAGTCTGGAGCAGGCTTTGCAGAGTTAAGTGTGGTGTTCAACCTCAAAGAGGATCTGCACTGAATCCTGAAAGTAGTGTGTATCTCTTCCCCCCACCGAGCCCTCACACACTGCTGACTCTCCCCCTCCTTCCTAGGTGGCAGTGAACCCTGCTGGGTATAGTGAACCAGCTGCCCTCTTTCCCCCACCAGGTGGCATAGCTCTGCTGTGTTAATACAGTGTAGAGATAGCCTACACTCGGCTTTCCTAGGTGCAGTACACTATCTGCTCTCCTTCTTCTCCCCTCCCCATCCCCCCAGATAACATGGCTCTGCAAAGCTAATGGTGTAGTGCTTTATCCTCAGAGAGGACCTGGATGAAGATGAATATGAAGAAACTAAAAAAGAAACCTTGGAGCAGCTGAGTGAGTTCAGTAACTCCCTGAGGAAGATCATGTCTGGAAACATGACGCTGGTGGATGAGCTCAACGCAATGCAGCTGGTAAAATGTTAAACTGCAAGGAGAGGTGGACATAATTCTAAAGATGTCCCGAAGAGAGAATTATTAAATCATCTTAAATTTTTGCTGTTTTCTTTGCAGGCCATTCAGGCAGCTATCAGTCAGGCCTTTAAAACTCCTGAAGTAATTCGCATGTTTGCTAAGAAGCAGCCAGGACAGCTGCGAATGCGTCTAGCTGAGGTAGGGTCCTTATCTCCTTTTCCACTGTCATTCTAAAAACCTTTGGTTCTATTTCGCTAGTTAAATTCATTCCAGAGTTGAGATTTACTCATCCTGTTCTTTGTAGATGGACCGAGATCTGATGATGGGGAAATTGAGACAAAGTCTTTACACTCAGCAGAAGTTGGAGATTCTCATGGCTCTTAGAAAGCTTGGAGAAAAGGTATTGTACCATCAGGGCCGAACCTAAGGGGCATGCAGGATCTGCGGCAAATCAACTTGTGCAGGCCATTCTTCTCTCCTCTAGTATAATCCTCTTCCCTGCATCTACAAGTAGGTTTAAAAAAGGTTTGGACAAGTTCCTGTAGGAAAGGTCTATAAACCATTATTAAAGAGGACCAGGGAAATCCACTTCTTACCCAGGGAACAGCATTATGGAACCTGTGTGCCTTTTTAGGAACCTGCCAGGTACTTGTGACCTGAATTGGCCACTGTTGGAAACGGAATACTGGGCTTAAGGGACCTTGGTCTGACCCAGTATGGTATTTCTTATGTTTTTATGTCTTCCCCTGACTCTTTTTTTATTTTTTTTTTCCATATCGTCCTGCTAGACCAGTCCAGACAAGTGGGTTGTGTTCCCCTACCAGCAGATTGGTGGAGACAAAGAACCAATGAAAAGCCCAGGTTTCAATGACATCATTCCTATGCCTCTATTCGAGGCAAATAGATGCATAGGAATGTTATCATTGAGGACCACACTCCTTCAGTATTTCTTTGTCTCCAGCATATGGTGGATGGACTTTCTGAAGAAAATCTGAAGATTGCAATGGGAAGATTGATTAAACCCTCGTGAAGGATCACCTTTGAGGGTAACTCTCTCACTTGAGTGCAATGTGAGAGGCTCCAAAAGACTCCGGTCTTTTTGGTAGCCATAGGCGCAGGGAAAATTGATTTAGCTCCATGCGCTTATCATAAGAGCCTGTTGAGTAGCCAGAAATTGGAAGGGTCTGGAAGGTGCAGCAGCTTAACATAAACTCAGTGCCCCCTCCCTCCTCTTCTGTCCCTCCTGCTCTCTCTTGAAGATTGCAGAACTCTCAGAGAGGGATCTGCCTGCCAGCCACCTTAAATGTAGTGCTGCCAAGCCAGAGAAACAGTTTCAGGGGAGTAGAGCTGAGCCCGGCACAGATTCTCTGCCCAGGCTCTCGGGGGTGAGTACCAAGGCTTGACCTTGTCATTGCCCTTGTTGGGGGCTTCTGATTCTGTCTTCCTGGGACGCAATTCGAGGTGGACCATTGGTTGACAGCATGTTGTGGGGGTGTCTTCTGCATGCGTTAGTAGCATTTTTACCTGTTGTGCGCATGGCGGTCGCATGGTCCTAGCGTGTGTTCTGCTCAAGTGGCTCCAATGCGTGTTCCTTCCCTAGCACTTGTAACGCATGTTGCAATAAAAGCGTAGTTAGCGTGCACCTTTCGGGCTGCTGCAGCCTTAGTGCATCCTATTTTGATACTTGCCTTAATTCTCTCTCTCTTCTTTTAGGAAAGGTTGTTTGACCTCTAGCAAGCAAGGTGCCTCATCTCTGGATTCTGGACTCTGGTCTTCTTGCATGGCAGCTTCTGAGTCATCACTGGAGGGCCTTCTCCCTCTCTCTCAGCCAGGGGATGCAATTAGTCCGGCCTTGCCTGCCTCAGGGCAGGAGGTAACAGATGGTGCTATGGGTAAGGATATCCAGCCAGCCAGAGGTCCGGCAACCGTGCTGTGAGCCACTCATCATTCTCTGTGATCTTTGGTGTCTTTGCCCCCTGGTGTTGGGGAGGGGTCCTTTCTGAGAGATGACCTTCCAGACTCTGGATTGTCCTCCCCTGCATTCTGTTCTTTTTTGCAGCAGGCCTGGTGTTTCTGATGTGGAAATTCAGACCCTGCGGCCTCTGGGTGCCCCCGGGCACAGTTTCAGGTGAGGCAGGCTGAGAGTGGAAGCCCTGTTCAATGGTCTTTGGCTAAGCGTCCCTGGAGATGGGAAACATCTGGGAGCAGTCCAAAATTTTGAATATAACTTGGATTCAGATAGCTTGGTACTGGTCTCTTGACATGGATGAAGATGTACTCTCACCTTCAGGAGATTGTGAAGAGGAATGTGCCCGGGTTACCAAGGATCGCTGGGTGCTAGACACCATTTATTTGGCTGTGTTCAGGAATGCGAAGAGCTGATCACGGATGCCTTTGTCATCTTCCCTTGTGGGTCTGCGATCAAAAGTGCCACTGTGCAGACCACCTTGGAGAAGTTGCTGTGCGTAAAGGCGATGGTTCCATCTATTTTATGGTGCCCAAAAAGGACTGTTCCTTCCGGCCCATTCTGGATCTCAAGGGGGTCAGCGAGCACTTACGCTTCCAGATGCAAACCTTGTGCTCCGTGAGTCAAGCAGTGCACTGAGGGGAGTTCTGGTAGAGGTATATTTTCATATCTCAATCCGGACAGATCAGCCAAAGTATCTGCATTTTGCCATGCTTAGCTCTCACTATCAGTTTGCTGCCTTCCATTTTGGGCTGTCCACCACCTCAAAGACTTTCTTCAGGGTCATGGTGGTGGTGGTGGTGGTGGTGGTGCTGGTGCTGTGGCACCAAGGGATCTGGCTCCATCCATATTTGGAAGACTGGCTCATCTGGGCATGTTCCCTTTCAGAAGCACTTGGGTGACTTCCCAAGTGGTGTCCTTTATGGAAAGTCTCGGCTGGGTGATCGATTGGGGAAAGAGCCATCTGTTGCCCTCCCAGTCCCTGGAGTTTCTGGAAGCACATTTCGACACTCAAATGGGCAGAGGTTTCCTGCCAAACGAGAAAGTCAAAAGGCTCTTGGATTGCCTGGCGCTGTTCTGTGCATAGTAGGCGCCCAGAGTCTGGGATTATCTTCAGCTCCGTGGACTGATGGCAGTGACCATTGAGATGGTGCCCTGGGCATGTGCTCACATGCAATCGCTGCTGCGGTCCTTGGTGTATCGGTGGTTCCCGAGTTTTCAGGAGTTTGAGCGCAGGCTCCCACTCCTGTTGATGGTGAAGTCCATCCTGCAGTGGTGGCAGCAGCCTTGTTATCTGAGGAAGGGCAAGCTGCTGGACAATTTCTCCTGGATCTTGTTGATGACAGAAGCAATTTTCTTGGACTGGGGAGCCCAATGCTAAGACTGTATGGCCCAAGGCCATTGGAATCACAGGGAAGCAGTGTGGTCTTCAACCGCCTCAAGGTGAGGGCAATCATGTTGGTTCTTCTGCTTTTCTGGCCCCTGGGCGATGGCTAGGCTATTTGAGTGTTTTCAGACAATGCCACAGCAGTGGCTTATGTCAGTCAGCAAGGTGGCATGAGGAGTGCCAAGGTTGCTCTGGAGATGACTCTTCTGTTTGCCTGGGGAGAGCAGAACATTCTAGCTTTGTCGGCTCAGCACATTACTGGGGTGGACATTGTGGAAGAGGACTTCCTCAGCCGGCACTTTCTGAATCCTGGAGAGTGGGAGTTGTCAGGAGGTATTTCAGTTAATTCTGCGCTGTTGGGGTCACCCTGAAATTGATCTGATGGCGACCCGCTCCAGTGCCAAAGTTTGCCGCTTCTTCATTCGCTGCACAGAGATAGAGTCCTAGGGTGTCGACATCCTGCCCAGTCTTGTCCAGGTCAGCATCTGCTGTACATGTTTCCTCCATGGCCCCTGGTCGAGTGTGTGATATGACGTATAGCACGCCTCCTGGGATTGGCCGAGGAGAGTGTGATGAGGAGACCTGATGCGTCCCCCCTGCATGCGCCTCCTCTTTGGTGCATCTCGGAGCCTAGTGTGTCAGGGACTGATCGTCCTGGAGGGCCAGGTTCCCCTATTGCTTACGGCTTGGCTCTTGAAAGGAGATGGCTAACGTGTAAGGAAACAGCTAGTGGCGGTGGTTTCCACTCTGTTCAGAGCTTGAAGGAGGTCTATCATATTAGTATATGTGTGGATCTGGTGCTCCTTTCAATGATGATGCGGTGCTCGGCAGATGACTCCTGAGACAGCCAAGGTTTCATCATTGTTGGCTTTTCTACAGGATGGCCTGGAGAAGGGCCTTTCCCTTAGCTCCTTGAAAGTTCAGATGGCAGTTTTGGCCTGTTTCCAAGGTCCAGTGGCTGGTAAGTCTGTAGCCTTGCACCTGGATGTCTCGTGCTTTATCCAGGGAGTTCGTTGTCTGTGTCCTTCCCTCCTGTCTATGGTCCCTTGCTGGGATTTGTGTCTACTTTGAAGGATTTGACGCTCAAGGTGGTTCTCTTGGTCATGATTTGTTACGCAAAGCGGATTTCGGAGCTGCAGGCTCTATCTTGCCGAGATCCTTATCTATCAAGAGAGGCAATTTCCATTTGGTCTATGCCTTCTTTCTTGTCTAAGGTGATTTCTGCCCTTCATGTGATCCAGGTAGTCTGCCTGCCCTCCTATAAGGAGCAGTGTCGGGGGAAGGATAAGGATCTTCACCTTGTGGATGTCCAGAGGATGCTCCTCTGGTACTTGGAGGTTACGATTTTTTTTTGTAAGTCTGATCATCTTTTTGTTCTGTTTGCTGGCCTGCACAAGGGTGACACGGTGTCTAAATTGACTTTGGGGTGCTGTATTAAGGAGGCATTGCCTCTTTGTATCTGTTGCAGAACTGGAGAGTTTACCTGCCCATTCTTCCTCAAGCACAAGCGTCCTTGTGGGCTGATTGGAGCTCAGTAGCCCCTGCAGACATTTGTCGGGCAGTAAAGTGGCCATCACTTTCCACTTTTGTCAAGCATTACCGCTTAGATGTCTGTGCGGGCAGACACTGCCTTTGGTTCTAGGATTTTGCGAGCTGCTGTGTCATGTCATCTTCCCACCCAGTGGAGTCTTAGCTTTGGTATGTCCCACTTGTTTGGACTGGTCTAGCAGGATGATATGGAAGGTTACATTTTACTTACCAGTTAATGTCTTTTCCTTGAGTCCTGTTAGACCAATCTAGGGCCTGCTCCTGGAACTGTATTTGCTCTGTTCTTCTGCTGCGATATCCCTGGGTCAATTATGATTTTTATACTTGGCTCTCCAGGTTCATCTTCTATGGACAGCCTTCTATTTATGCTTTCCTGTGCATAGTTCTCTGCTGCTGTTTACTCATCGTTGCCCACGATTGAGGTTGTGTGAGACTTGCCATGTTTCTCCCATATGCTTTGGGATGAATACTGAAGGGACCATTTGGTGGCTTAGGCAAATAGAGGCATAGGAGTGATGTCATTGAAACCTGGGCTTTTTATTGGTTCTTTGTCTCCACCAAACTGCTGGTAGGGGAACACAACCAACTTGTCTGGACTGGTCTAGCAGGACTCGAGGAAAGGCCATTGACTGGTAAGTAAAATGTTACCTTATCCCTGCCTGCTAACAGATAAAGAACAGGGGAAATGCTTCTTATCTGCATCTGCTACCTTTGCTGGGTTTACTATGAAGTTTGAATCATGCAGAGTCAGCATGTCCTATGAAACTACATGGGCCCTGTACAGTTGATTTCTCCCCCATTCCTTTCCTGTCACAGGTGTGCCACATGATTTTTCCACCTACTTTGTACAGGCATGCTTAAGTTCCCATGTCACAAATGTCACCGTTTTTTCCTGGATTTAGCTGACACCAGATGATGAGATATTCTTGGCTGCAAATGCGGGTGAAGCTCTCAGCCACTTCCAGAAAGTCTCAGAAGACCTGGGTGAGTTTCTGCACAGGCTCAATGTCTACATACGTTTTCTGAGAGGAGATTATGACATATGGACTGAAAGTTAGAGCTGTTGGTGGGAGACTTGGTGAACAAGTGAGAACTGAGAGCTGCAGAGTCCAGAGTAGCTGGGTAGGAGTAAGCCTAATAACTGATGGGATTGAGGTAAACTAGCATGAAGGAAATAGTTCAAACTGGACAAAATTCAATTACAATATCTTGTTTTTAGAAAATTGAAAGAATTGTTCAAGTTATCAGATTGGGGTGGAGTCATTTTTTTCAGTGTTTGATTCTTTACTGTCCTCTGGCCTGTGACAGATTAGGTTTCTGCTGCTGTTAACTAAAGTCTGGCGTTATAATGACTTGTTCACAATTAGGGCTTTGTCTATTAAGGATTTTTATCAGGTGGAAGATTTTGGTGAGCCTATTAAGAGATTTGGGAATGGGTAGTGATGGGTAAGAGTTAGCTGGCTGTTTTCCCTGAGCCCCTGTTAACTGGGGCTTGGCTACTGCTGAGACCAGTGGCTTTTTCTAATCTCTGCCTCTTGTGCCCCACAGGTTCAGGAGACAAAGTCTTTGCTCTAGCAAGTTTTGAAGTAGAAAAAACAAAATGAAGCATCCCAAAATTGGGAGATGAATTCTGTCTTGCGTTACCTAACTACAGCCTGCCACTGTTGTATACTGGAGCAACTTCTCCTGCTTTGATCTTTGGGACTATAGGATGGTAAGAGTTGGGAGGGGGAGGGCATTCCTACGAGTCCCAAGGTTTGGCATCTACTAGGGGGCTGTTCCCCTTCTATTTTTTATAAGACTGGAAGGTGCCTCTGGACCAGTCGTAAGAATACCCACTCTTCATTCCTGCATCTGTGGTGTAGATAAACTCTTTCCTATTGGAAAAATTCATCTGTGAACTCAAATGACAGCAGCTACAGATCAGCAGCTGTTTTTCAATGAAATTTCTGGAGCTGAAGTAGTCTGCGCCACAGGCTGAAAGTGATGACATTCTGGCTGGACATAAGAGACTGAAATTAATTATCTTGAATTTGTTGGTTGTGACCTTACTGTACCGGCTTTGGCCTGAAGGTTGGGGTTTACAAAAGACCTTTCTTTCCTCTTAAAAAGGTCATTCTGCTCAACTAAAATTTAATCTTGAATTCAACCAATTTTGTCAAACTTTGTTTTTATTGAGAAATCTTGTATTAAACATACAACATAAACATGTAAGCTTGTCCTAGTAGATCAGTCTCTTACATTATTATTTGTATTCTGCAACAATCCTAAAATCTTGCTGGATTACAAAAAACATACACAATATTCATAAAACAATACAAATCATAACTACTAACATAGACAAAAATTAATTATACTGCTGTTCAAAGACATAATCTCACAAAGAACTGGTGAAACAAATAGCTCTCCAGATTCTTCCAAAAGGACAAGCACGCGGCCTGAACTCTTAAGACTTGCTCGTAGTGTATTCCAGAGTGTTGGCCCAGCTACAAAAAAGGTTCTTGCATATACAGGTTAATTGATACTGCTTAATTGCAGGAACATCCATTAAACGGGATCCTTCAGATCGCAGAGACCTAGAAGGGCAATAGATATACAAATCAGTGCAAACTGTGAGAGGAGCCTGACTGAAAAGTGCCTTAAAGATGAGAGTTAAAGCCTTAAATTGAATACGCCAATAAATTGACTGCCAGTGCAGAATGGATAATATAGGTGTAACATGGTCATACTTTCTAATCCCAGTCAGAAGATACATTACTGCATGTTGGACCAATTGCAAAGGCTTGGTAGACTAAGTACAGAACATTACAGTAATCCAATTGTGAGATAAGAACCAATTGCAAAACTGTTTGAAAATTATCAGAACTTAACAAATGTTTGTTGGCTCGCTAATTGTAATTTTAAAATATTCCTTACAACAACATTAATTTGATCCTGCATGATAAGAAACAAGAATAAGTGCAAGAATTTTCCTCAGAACAGGGAGCTTGCAATTTTATAGTCTCAAAACTGAGAGAAAATATAGTGGAACAGATCACCCTAAAAATAAAATCTGAGTCTTAGGGGTATGTTTACTAAACCGCGTTAGTGCAGTTCGCGTTAGGAGCCGCGGTAATAAAACCCCCAAATAAGGAGATGGGCGGGACATCGTAACACCTAACGCGCGTTCCAAAAACTAACGAGCGATACAGGGCGCGGTAGCGCGTCACCGCGCGTTAAGCATAAGAAGCCACCCAGACATACATGACCGATACAGAGCTGTAGCACAATGGTTACTGCAGTGACTGCTGATACAGGCATAATGGAGTGGAGGAGTGGCCTAGTGGTTGGGGCAAGGTACTTCAGGCCGGAAGGTCGGTGGTTCAAATCCCACTAGAGGACAGCAACCTTGGGCTGGAAGGACTGGGGTTTCTAGTCCCACAGGTGCTCCTTGTGGTCTTGGGCAAGCCACTTAACCCTCCATAGCCCATGTTCCCTGTAAAATAGTTATCTCCATGGTATAATGCCCTGTTCAATGTAATTTCAGTTTGTTCAATGTAAACCGCACTGATGCAGAATAGCGCGGTATATAAGAGAATATAAATAAATAAATAAATAATGGGTTCGAGTCCCCAGGGTGCCAGATGAATAAGGCTGGCTGACGCAGCATCCTGTACATTATATAGTGAGTGAGGGGGCATGTATATGTTTTGTTTGTTTTGTAGGGTTGCTAGCAAACACACCCACACATTAGATAGTGAGTGAGGGGGCATGTATATGTTATGTTTGTTTTGTAGGGTTGCTAGCAAACACACCCACACAGTGGCGTACCCAAAGGTGCTGCAGAAGGCACCCCATAACGCACACCATAGGCTACATTATAAAGTGGAGTGTCCACTGAGGCACATCAAAATGTCCCCCATAGAGCATCCCATAAGGGAACGTAAAGGGAGCCAGATAAGGTGACACATGGTGCGCCCTATGAGGCTCAGTAAGGTTATATTACGCTGAGGGGCTGTCGCTGGTAGCAGTCATGTGTATTCAAAATATATAATTCAGCAGACAGTCCTATAAAAGGAGTCCACTGTGGGTCTGAACCCATGACTACTGGCTCCACAGGCAATGAATGAACCACTGGCCTGCAGCCCCATAGCTGCTAACAACCCCCTGGCTGTCTACTGAAGGGCAGCAGGACACCACCCTAACTGCCTGCTGTGTTGGCTAGGATCTGTACCAATGCAGGCATACCCATGGTGCACTGCACATGCAGACCAGCAGTCCAGAGATGAACACAAGAAGGGGTACGTACCCACATAGCCCCCTGGTATGGTAAGGTGAAATGACTGTGTGCGTCACTGCACATAGTAGCAACAGACAGTATCCCAACAGGGCGCCCCAGAAGAAACTAGAAAAGTTGTCTGTTAAGGCAGACTGATCCGTAGCACAATGGGTAAGACACTGTCAGGTGATGTAGGGTCTGTGAGTTCAATTCCCCCTGTGTGCCCAAGGACCAAAGCTGCCTGCAACAGTACCCTCCACAAACAGTAGTCACACACATGTAGAACCAGTCACCCCTCTGTTTAAACCATAGATAACCCCATATTTTTGTCGGACACAAAGAACCTGAGAGGTGGGAAAAAATGTCCACCACCCCTCGTTGGGAGTGGCCGTTTAATCCAGAGAGCCGCAGCCCCCAAAGGTAGAAAACACTGTGAATCTGCAGCCAGAACCGGGTGTGTGAAACGTACAAAGTCAAATATATACACAAATCATTTAATAAAGGAAAGACCACGTCAAACTGTGCCAGAAACAATGCAGGGGACAACCCAATTGTCCTGCCATTTGAATCCAGCAGCAAACACCACCAGGACATGCTTTGTGTGGCACAACTATGGGCCCTGTACTAAGTGAATGTGTCCCTGCCAGGTGGGCGTATCTGTGGATGAGTGTGCGTCATGACCCCCCACAGTAGATCAGTAATGTCATAGGTAGTCTGTTTTGTACGTCCAACAAGTTCTGCTGGCAAACACCCACTCACAGGGATATAACCCGAAGGTGTCATATAGGGTAACCTTTTGAAAGCCACACCAGAGGGCAAAGGCTAATGTGCACTGTCTGCCACAGCACCCTATAGGGCGTTCCACAAAGCGCCCCATAGGGCATGTTACAGGGTCCCTGATGAGTCACTGTGAGGAGTCTGCAGTGTGAGGGGTTTGCTGCTGTCAGCACCAATGTAAAGCAAGATAACAAAATGCCCCCCAAGGTGCGCAAAATGATCCACTGTGTGTTGAAACCCATGACCTAGGGGCCCCCCCAAGCATGGAAGCAACTATTTGCTCATATTGCCAGTGCAAATAACACAGTCCCAATAATGAGGTGGCCAGCTCCTGGAGCAGAACTGTCAAATGACCCAAACACCCACACCAAAATCACAGAAGTTGCACTATGTACATACAAGGGATGCCTGACAAGGAAACAAAGCAAGGTCTCAGCAAACAAGGGCATATGGCAAACACAATCAAGACCAAGGCCATGATCATTACCAAAAATATAAGGCCCAATAACATCACAGACCCCTTGCCAAAACTGAATGTCACTGGCAAAAGCAAAAGCAAAACCAAACATACTATGGTTAGTGTGCGCAAGAAAATGCAGATGTCCGTAACACCTGAACCACAACCCCCTGACTGTGCACCGAGGGGCGCCATGTCGTCACCCAAGGTGCCTGCTGGGGTGCTAAGGATATGGGTGTATGCAACAGTACCCATGGTGCACTGCAGATGCACAGCAGCAGTCCCGAGATGACCATAGGAGGAGGTAGGCACCTCCACAGCGCCTGGGCCGGAAGGGAGAAATGAATATGTGCGCCACTGCCATAGAGCAGCAAAACACAGTAGCCCAACAGTGTGGCCAAGAAGAAGCCTGAAAAGGTGTACCAGTACGGTGTCAAGACAGGTGTCCAACGTTAACTGCAATATGAGGTACATAGGGATAGGAGAGTGCTGATGGAACCGTGGCCCATAGAACAATATGGCACGGTGCTCCAAAAATGGTATGTTTGCAAAGGTCAGTGTGCCCTAGGGGCTGCAAGGTGTGCCTGGAGGGCCTGCAGGACCTGTGTGGAACAGAGACAGATGTAGTACAAACACCACCTAGAACCCACAGTAAAGACAATGAACAGGCAACAGATGGAGGGCGAGTAGGGAGTTAACGGACCCTCAACCCTGACAGCATCACACGTGTCTGGCAGCAGCGCAGATAAACATGGCGGTAGCAACAGCATCACAGCAAAGGGTGTTGGCACCCTGGAGTACCGGAAAAACAGTGTGTGGCAGGTGAGGAGAATATGTGTCCCCCAGTGGAGGGTGAGGTGGCCAGAGGGGTGAGTCGAAAATGCAGAACAGGCACAGGACCAACAAGCAAAAAGAGATGCTATGCAGACAATGGTAGCAGGGTATGATACGGGGCAACAGTCCACAGCAACATACAGGACACCTCACACCACAATGATGCAAATAGATGGACCAAAGGATGGACAGCAAATGTGATCAGGATAATATGAGCGGCCAGGATGTAGAAGCCAAGAAATGAGTGTTACAGCGACCACAGGTATCAGTGCGGGAAAGGCAGAGGAAAAGAGGAACAGAGAGAGTGCAAAGCTATGACCACTAGGATGGAAAGCACTGCAGAAAAGAAATGACCACAACAACACCCTGAGGCACACAGAAATGGATGCAGACAGGATCACAGCATGTCAACATCCAAAACCACAGCTGTGTGTCAGGAGATGGAACCACAGAGCGTAGGCAAAATGCAGTACACATGTGGAGGAGGGGTCCACAGCCAACAACACAGTCCACAGGTGGGATGGAAGACACATATGAACAGGTCCACACACACACACAGCAGGAAATATAATGTAGTGTAAACAACATGCAACTGATCAGGGGAGTGACACATGAGGGGTGGAGGGGGATAGGCCAATGGAGGGCCATGTGGATGGGCTGTGGAAAGGGCAATGGACTGAAAGAGGAGCATGTTAATGACCAACCAGATCAGGGATGAGGCCTAGGCTAACCCACATCAGCAGCACCAATGCACAGGTAGCCCAGCACATGCACCACTCCAGGAGGAGAACTACAATTAGTCCAGACAATGTGGCACAGGGACAGCAAACATGCCACACGGACATGAACAGCTCAACCATGGATGGGTGGGCGGAGATGTGATGGGGCTGCACACATGATATGGCCAAGTAAGCAGCAAACAAGGAAGGAAAAGACAATTTCCAGGTGTCACCCAAAACGTCAAGCACACGAGTGTCAATGAAATGGGGTGACCAAACCACCAAATATCCAAAACCACGAAGGTGCAAACATCTGTCCCCAACAGTCAATCACCAGACCCAAGCAGAAAGCATATTCTGCAGTCCGGTGCACCATATGACGTGAAGAACGACATGGGGCCTGTGTGGCAGCCAACGTCGCAAGGACACACCCAACCCACCTTGCGACGCCACCCACCTGTTTCTGCCTGTGGAGCCTACACACCCTGACCACCCCCCGCTGGTGCCACCCAAAATCAAAAGCCCTAACTCAGCAGACGTTGCAAACAGGCAGTAATATGTGAGGTGAAGGGTCTCACCATGACATGTCCGCACAGTGTATGCACGCACTGTATGCACACCAGACACCATCCCCAGCAAACAAAAGACTCTGGTGAAAGCATGCAGAGTGACAAGGCCACATGCCATGCCAACAGTGACGGTTCAAAAATCACCAACCCATGTACAGCTCAACACCCCCCTACTGCAAAAGACGAAACACCCAAACAGGTCATGGCAGCAACAGCAGGCAAGTCACCACAGGAACAGTAACAATAGGCCAGCAATGAGTCAGAGAAAAAGGCCTGTGTCCAAAGTGCAGAGGACTATCTCCCTGTGTCACCAACATCCAGGAACACGCTCACATGGGTGCTGTGGCCAAGCACATATGGATGACGGGATCACCAGATGCAGTGGAGCACATGTGTCAACATTGTTGTCTGTGTCCTGTGTGAAAAGATGCAGATATCAGGTAAGGGAATGACACACCCACCCACGACCCCTGGAGGACAGAAAGGAGACACACACATAAAAACAGCCACACACAGAATGCATAGATAGCACCACATGACATGGCCACAACACTGAGCACAGTGCACATGGACCACTGAAGGAGATGTCCCTGAAGACCAGGGCACCATCCCAATATGTTCATGTAAATGCACATGACACGCATACACCCCAGGGGTCCAGAGCATGTGCAGCAGTGGTGGCACACAGAGATAACAACGAAGGACAGCCTGATAGCAATAGGCAAAATGCAGCATCAGCACGTGGTGTATGTCCCAGAGGGAGGATGGAAGGCGAGGCCCACCTGAAAGGTAAACCAGTGGCCTGACTGGGAATGTCCGTGTCAGGCAAGAGCACAAAGAGCCCCAATAGCGGATGCAGACACCAATGGAAGGCGGACATCACCACGTCTGCATGGGTAGCTGTGAGAGGAACATGTCCACGGTGCAATGTGTCTTGCGGAAACACAATGTTGATGTACATTGGATCACCAGCAAAACTGTGACCCATCTGAGAAACATATATGACACGTGCACAATGTACATTTGCCTACAAGCAGAAGGTAACAGAGGGATGAGGGAACATAATTGGAGAGGGGGCCAAACACATCCCTACAACACAGATAGGCAGGGTAGCGCATACTGAACGATCATGTAGACAGGTCAATCAGAAACAGTAACATACACAGTGTGAGAAGGTACGCATGCACGAAGGTTCAGATGTCAGGATCCCCAACACTGAACGACAAATGGAGACACACAGCACAGTACATGCATGAGTGGCACAAATCTGTCAAATGACCCAATGGCAGTGGCTGTTCAACATACCCTCCAACAATATAATGTCCTGTGCCAGAGTACACACACAGCCGCACAATATGTGTCTAAGATACACCATGCAGACCCCCAAGATGTGAACAGGTAATGGCCACATGTGTGACAGATGGAAGCTAAGGGTGATGGAGCAGTGGTCCAAAGACATGTGCAGCACCATAGGAGCAGTGGAGAGAAAACAACATATATGTGTCTAGCCGTGACGACTGCAATGCAATCCTCACTACCTGCCAACTCACCCGAGCCAACAGGAATGGTGCATATATGAACACACACTCCCCACATGCAGCACAGCCTCAGGCAGCATAGTAAGGCAATCCGGGTGGGCCTGGAACACAGAAGCTCATCCTGTGGAGCCAAGAACAGGACAGAGATATGGAGACATGAGATGGTAGTGCTGCACAATCCTCACACCACCTAACACATGGCTAACCCAGAGACACGTCCCCAGCACACCCATAACTTACAGGTAAAGATCTCCTCGATCAGATGTTGCCTGGCTACTATCCCCGCACGTGTGTCACCATGGCCAGGTGCAGGAGGGCACACAGGATCCACCCCGAGATCCTCATTAATATCGACTGGAACATTGTGCCTGAGAGCAATGTTGTGGAGGATGCAACAGGCTATGATGATCCTTGCCACAGTCAGCAGTCCGTACTGTAAGGCCCCGCCAGTCCTATCCAGACACCTGAAGGCGACTTTTGAGAACGCCAAAGGTGCGCTCAATCACTGAGCGACTGGAGGCATGGGCCTCATTGTACCGTATCTCTGCACCTGTCTGAGGGAGACGCACGGGTAAGCAGCCAGGTGCGACACCCATATTCCTGCATCACCTGCAGAAAATAATGGTGGCAAAAGTCACATGCGTTCTGAGCCACCAATGGAATGACAGACGTAGCAATACAGAAACTGGACAGCCGAGAGGCCGTGCACACAGATATGAGGCAAACGCAGTGCACATAAGTGGTAGTGCAGTGCATCAGAGGCTGTCGAGCCCAGGGGCAAAATGAACCATGACATGCCGATAGGGGCAGTGCACACCCATGTAACCGTGTCACAGGACATGTGCAAGAACTGGGCGACAAAGAGCAGTGGTGGGAGCTGTGAGGCAAGATGTCGGACATTGTCAAATAGCACCCGGGGGTGCAGGGATGCACAGGTGTGCAAGTAGTTGGCTGGCCCGATCTGGCGCATACACAGCATAAGCCACTGGGATACATTGCGTGGGTGGTGTGGGGGGAAGCAACAGGCGGTGGTGGCAGGGGACCCCGAAGACGGTGGCCAGACATGCAGCAGACATGTGTAATAGCTGAAGCGCCCACAGCACATCTCATGTGTAGCCCACAGCATGCCCAGAGAGAGAAGGCCGCGTATACAGAATGACCACCATGAGGATGGGTCTATGCCCCCCCCCCGAGGGTGCCACACCGACAACCATGCAACATATGGGCTGCCCAAGTGACTGACCCCACTGGGAGACATGTGTACAACTGCCAGTGCAGTATGCCCGTGCCCAGATGTGGAGGCCATGGGCATGTTGCATGTGTAGCTCACAGGCATGGAGGGGACACATCATATGCAGCACGGTTGCCCCTGGACACAGTTGCTCAGAATAAAGAAGGGCAAGGCCACAGAGAAAACGACACCACATGGCCGCTGGGACACACATGTGAGAGCAAACAAACACATCGTAGACAGAGAGATGGGTGTCAGTGAACATATGTCTGTGACCAAGACACCAGTGACACGGCATGAGGTAGTGAGCCACACCCAATAGTGTAACACCCAGAAATAACCCCGCAATGTCAGGCATGCAGTGGACAATGGTGACATGCTGTATAGACACCCACCTACAGTAGGTGCATGTCATACACGTTGAATACCCACCCAGCAGGACGTAGTCACCATATTGACCAGCCTCAAACTGGCCAAACACTGCCGAGTTCTGCAGGATATAGGAGTCATGGGCAGACCCTGGAAACCACGGAACCACATTCAGGATACGCATACTTGCATCACAAACAACCTGCACATTGAGGGAATGGAAGTGTTTGCGGTTGCGGTACACAACCTACCTGTCACGTGGCGGGACAAGGGCAACGTGTGCAATCTATAGCGCCCATCACGTGTGGTATCCCAGCAATCCTATGGAATGCCTGTGCCAGGGCCGCCCAATGTTGCCTCCCGTTGGGAATTGCTATGTAATTCCCAACCCGGCTGACCATGGCACGCAGTACCTGGTGGAGACAGCGGGAGAAGGTGGACCGACTCATCCCACCCACTGCTGCCACCGAGGATTGGAAACAGCCGGAGGCAAAGAAATGTAGGGCAGCCAGGAGCTTGGTCCCTAACCTGGTATAGCATGTGACCGGGCAGTCAGGGGCTCAAGGTCAGGTCTGAGTTCCTGATAGAGCTCCCTAATGGCCCCTGTGTCCAGCCTGTAGAGGGAGAATACCTGCCCTCTCTCAGGTCCTGGAGCAAGACCCTGGGCCTTGTAGAGGACGCCCCAGGCGGTGTTGTGCCTCAGCACGCCTACGGCGCCGTTGGTCACCCACACCCGCCTGTGCAGGCCCCACAGCTGCAGCCCTGAGTTGCAGTGGCATTGCACCTATGCCCAGGGCCGCAGCCCCAGGAACAACATCTCCCTCCTCCTGAAAAAGCAGGTCCGCCAGTTCGACCAATGCAACCACTGCACCACCTGCATGCGCAGTCTGAGCCATGATAGACACAGGTTGGAGGATAGCAGGGTTAGAAATAGTGGTGTGGGTGGGGATGGACATCACATGATTGCCACACACCTGGGGGAATAGAAGGACCCAGAATACAACAAACAGAAGAGTTACCTGTATGAAATTGCACCGCGCGCTGTGTCGCGCGTTCCGATAATGCACCCGTGGCCAATCATCTACGTTTCACACTCATGTACGTGAGTCCCAGAGATGTCGCAGGGTGTACATAAACTGCGTATCACACTAGAAACCACACCCAGATGCCAATATAGGAGTGACATACAATGCATATGCCCATGAGCAGGGAACGAAGAGGCGATGCAACGCGCGTAACGACGCGTGCACATCTGAGTGATGTCGCGTACGTGTCACGTAGTGCTGCAGCAGCCAGCGCTACTACTAAGGTGCAGATAAACATCACTATACCAAACATGGGAATATGTGCACCAGCATTACACACAACGAAACTGCTTTAAAGGAACGTGTAGGAGGGATCCGTGAAATGGCAACTACTGCCTACACGAACACATATGATGTCACTTCCTGCGCGTAGCAATGCGCGTCGGAACGCGCCTCGCAGCACACGTGGTTGTGCGCGTAGCCAACGCCCCGCGAGCCACACCCCATGAAAACCTATATGTATGATTGGCTCTGTATGGCAAACCCCCGAGCACAACCATACGCACAGTATGGAGCACAGGGAGACAGAGGAACAGGACCATCCAGTGGACCAGTCCACCCACCCATCAGCACAAACCATATCTGGCCAGGATGAGGTTCCAGGCCCATCTGGGGTCAGCAGGCTCCAGGTCCACATACAGGTGGGAGACCACGCCAGCCCACGGTCCCCGTCCCAGCAGAGATACGTAGAGGGCCGTACGCTTCAGCCAGCAGGAAAATGACCTCCTGCTGGCAAACATCTTGGAGCGCTATGATCTCCTGTTTGGGCGCCAGAGCTCAACCCTCACTATAGCTACGCGCACCAGGGGCATGGTGTGAGGTCCAGGCCAGCGGTGGTAGCAGCAGGGGACCACACCGCGACATCGAGAGAACCTTCGTAAAAGATACTGTGACATCAAAAGACACATAAAGACTGAGCTTTGTGGCGTTAGGGAGAGAGCGTGGGGCCCAAGGCCACCCAGGCACTGGAGGGGGCCCAGCTCAGGTGGCAAACCTCAAGGACCTGGAAACGACGCCTGGCCGAGAGACTCGGGCCCAGATATGTACATGGCCTCCCCGCTGCATGGGACACGGCGCACCCACAAGCAGGTCCGGGGCCAGTGCGGACCGACTGTGGAGTGTAGCACAGACACACTGTCGTGCGACCACAACCAGAGGGGTGTGGCAAATGAGACACAGAGGCAACATTCCATTCAGGAAGCCACGATGGGGGGCCTGTCTATGGGGTGGCAGTGGGTGGCAATATGCAGTGAATGGGAGACTGGGCATGGGTGGCAGACCCACAGTGACAGCAGAGGGTGTCCGTACATTGGGTTGCATGGCTCCTGTGGCAGGGCTTGTGGCAGGAGCACTAGGGCCCCCAAGTGTTAAGGGATGGCCTACCGGAAGACACACTGCCCTGGCTTCGGACATGCTGGGTGGGGGCAGGATGAGGGTGGTGATGCGCCTTGCCTGGGGTGTGCGTCAGCACCCAGGGGGTGGGGGGCCTTGGGGAGGCGGACCACGGGACACTTGCATGGGGAGTGGGGGGGCACAAACTTAGTGGGCTGCCACTACAAGCCATGGCCCAGACCACAAGTGGATCATCAAACCCCACAGATGGCGCTGAGGGGGTATGTGACGGGGTGGTCAGGCAGCGAGACCCCCATCTGACGTATGTAACCCTGTTGGCACCCATGGTGATGTCAGCGCCGATGCAGAGGAGGAGCCACAGGGCGGCCAACCGTGGGAACCATCAAGCCTGTTGACACGGGTTTAGAGGTGGGCCCATGTGGGAGATGAGAGGCAGGCTGCACCCCTGGGTGATGGGGACATTGCAGATTCCCAAGGAACAGCAGACGGGGACTCTACACCCACCACTGCAGGCACTGGGGACGTGCCTGCGGATGTGGCAGCGCTACAAAAACCGCAACGAGGCACTGGCTGCTGTTGGCAACGTCATCGGGGAGATGCAAGGCCCACTCAGCAGCAGCCCATAGAGATGCAGAGGGTGAGTGACCTAATCTGCTATGGTTTGATATGCCCCGACCGAAAACAGGTGTTTGGCTGTTTGCCAATCTCACATTTTTACTATGGCCTCTCCCCACAGGTATACGGCATGTACCTGCGTTCGGTGGCGGCCGGACCCAGTGGCGCCAACTGCGGGCTGACAAGGCGCTCATGCAGCGGACCATGTCTGGAATCCTTGCTCATGCCGACCGCATGGCCATGGCGTGTGACGATGATTGGCCTGACGCCGCAGGACAGCGGATTGGCAGCAGGCAGGGGGGCAGGAACTGTCCATCTGCAGCGCAGCCACAGACAGGCAACAACACCACCTACAACCTGCAGCAGCAACAGCACCGGCAGCAGGGGGCGACAACCGCCAAGGGTTTGGGCGGGACGCCCAAGGGGTGGCAGGGGGAGGGGTTAAATAAAGGGCTACACAGGTGGCCAGTGAAGGTTACATGTGCTTCCTGTCTCATTTTTGTGACACTGACAACTCCACACACCCACCTCCAACCCCACCCCCTGCAGGGAAACTTGCCCGTATTGCCAGGGCACAAATGTGCATATTATTTTATTTTTTTTTTTTTATCTCGAGCTTCTTTTTTTTAAAACCACGGTCTGCCACTGCGAGTGTCCTTAGTCCCATTTGGTCCCCACACTCCCCTTCAGCCATGTCCACCATGGGTATGCAGCCCAATTCCATAGGCGGCAATGCTTGACCAGCACCTCCTCATGTAGTGGTGGCTTGCATTTGTGTCGTTGGTGTGCCACATGGACCCCGTGGGCCCAATACTTCTGTGGACAGCCCTCACCCACCATTAGTCTCTGTGGTGGTGTAGGTGCACTGTATGTCCTGCAGGGAGAGCCACATTGGCCGCTCCCAGCATGCTAAACAAGAACAGTATGTGGTCACTTCACAATGTCACGTACTTCCGGTTCACATGCTCCCACAGACCTCCACCTTGGCGCACCCATCACACTGGGCCACTGTGGCACCCCCTGGAGCACAGCCTTGCAGCTTCCAACACCTTAGGGGTGCCCCCCCGGTAATGGCTACCCATCACCCTTGTGCACCAGTGGCCGCAATATAACACCTACACCCCCTTGCCACCCATCAGGCATCATCCCACTAACACATTTGCCTCCATAAGCTACATCCAGCAACTGTCATCTGTCGCACCATCCCACACTGCGTCGCCTCACAGCCCCCACAGCCACGCCACAGCTGTGCCACCCCTCTGTGCATTATCCCGCTTCTAATGCCCCTGTCCCCACCCTCTTCGGTGCCCACCCCCCGACCCCCACACCCCTTTGGCGTGCCAACCATCCCCGATTGGCCCCCCCAACCCCATTGCACCTCCACTTTGGCAGTATGCTCTTGCACCCCCTAGGGCCGCCATCCATTACACCCATAACAACATACATACAGCAGAGGTGGTCCAGTACGTCTCACCGCTGTATCATTGGAACATCCTGTCCCATCCCCCCATGCCCACCCTGCATTGCTGGGTATACTTGCTTGCCATCTAGACAGCTGTTGCCGGGCCCTACACAGTCACACCTCGCAACACCGCTCACCGCTCTCGAGCCACCCCCACCACTTCTCCCCCTCCCCCCTCAAGGCACCAGCCCGCCCCAAAGCCCTTCACGCAACAAGTCAACCCCGGAAGGTGCACCCTCTGTGTTTCCACCCTAACCACCACCGCT